>OY992852.1:7500000-8750000 GCA_963921415.1 Pyrausta despicata | reverse complement strand
CTAGAAATATGAAGCAATTTGATTATAAGCAACCTTTATACAGTCACAACAAAGATTTCATATTCAGTTTTTTGAATTCAATGAAAACATATATTCGTGAATTAAAAATAAAACAAGCTACTAAACGAAAAATTGACAAAGAGGGGAAAAAAGTACAAGTAATACTACAAAGTTTCAAACCAATCTTGGAATGTTCTTGCAAAACTGGTTTCCTTGGAATCCTCATAGACATTGAAAGCTTACAATCGTTGTATAGAAGTTTGGTGGAGGAAGACAATATGCTTGTATTTATACCATCCTACAAATACAGCCAGGACCATTTGGAATTGGTCTTTGGGATGATTAGAATGCATGGAGGGCACAATAATAACCCTAATGCAAAACAATTCAAAGGTGTTTATAGAAAAGTACTATGTAATTTAGAAATAAAAGCTTCTGATAGCGGAAACTGTATTCCATTAGAAAGTATAGGTGTTTTAAATTGCTCCTCATCAATAAAAGTTATTAATGGATCAGCCCAATCGCAAAAACTTCAAGAAGAACAGCTGTCTAATGATTCGATAATAATCACTGAAACGTGTTCTAGCGTTGTAAAGTTATTATCAACAGAATTGCCTGATCTCCATGACTTACACCGTTACATTGTTGGCTACATATCTGGTTCTGTAGCCCATTACCTTCTTAAGGTTATAAAATGTGAATTTTGTATTGACGCTTTGCAAGCAAATAATGTTTTATGGTTTCATAAACTGATTTCATTGAAAAACAGAGGTGGACTTTGTTTTCCGTCTCAAAGTTTGTATGATGTTTGCTGTATTTGTGAGGCACATGTTCGCAAAATTGTCCGCGAAGATTTCGTAGTAACATCAAATACTCAACGTCTATCGATTGTACTTCAAATTTTCAAAAAATTCTTTGGGAATTGTGGCATATTTATTTTTGAAGAAAACCATGTAAATGGCCAGATCCATAGAAATAATCTTATACGAGCTGTAATTGAAAAATATCTAGATATAAGATTACATCATATATCCAAATGCAAAACACTCAAAATAATTCCGGATTCTAAAAGGCAATTGTATAATAAGCTTACGCAACAGAAAGGTACCTAAATAATACTTTAGTACTTACTGAATTTTATCTTTATCTTTGGAATTACTACTAATAAGGGAAAAGTATTTAAAGTTTTAATTTTGTATAATATTCGATTGGTTCCGTTCGTGGTTTTATTTTTGTATAGTAAGCCGTGTGGTTCCAGGCAGAGTCGAATAGGACTACTACAAGGGCGGGCACCTGGCTCGAAACTCAACGCCCTCTCGCTACCCCGCGTGAGGCCCCAAAATCTAATGAAATGTTAAATCGATTCAATCAAAGTATTAAGAAAATGTTAATTTACTACTAAAGTAATTTGAAAAAACTACCTACATAACTAATAACATTATTTTTCACTCAATACTTTAAACAAACGGAAGTCGAACCAGGTGCCTAGTTAAGTCGCCCAAGTAGTACCCTCATTCCTACCTAGGTGTCGTAAAAGGCGACTAAGTTACAAATAAGCACACAAGAGCACTAGAATGAAAAGAAGGAAAACTCAACATAAATAAACCCTCGCCAATACGTTTTTTTGCTCAGCGCGGCGAATATGGGCAATTCTTCCTCTATGCGGGCTGTTGATGATGATGATGATGATTCGATTATCATATTAATTATATTTCACGTGTATACTACTAATTAGTGATGCAATAGACATCTGAATCTGTTATTATCGGAAGCTCCGCAGTTTTTAAATATTCGGATCCGCATCTGCATACATTAAAATCTTAGCGTGCGAAATGCACTGGTATAATATGGTATACAAAAGTGAATAATGAAAAAATGTGAATGTGGACTTTTCCTTATCTAGCTTGCCGAAGCCTTAGTCATAATCATAACATAACGGACTGATAAGTTTAAGTTTACGTGATGAATTCTGTACAATAACAATAATAACACACTTTATCACATAGCATGCTGAACCATGTAGTTTTTTAATATCTAAAATAAATAAATTGCTCTATAAGATAACATTGTTTTAATTATAGTATGTGCCCCCAAAATATAAAAGCTACATAATATGTTACATGAAAGTTAATCACGCAAGTAATAAGTCGTATTAATTTTACCCCATAAAGAGATAATGTTTTGTTGCGCTGGTAACCCTACGCGGGGAGGCAAAGAGCGGGTGGGGCGGTGTTTTGCCATTGTTTTGGACACAGTGCGCTACGTACAAATATGATCGAACACTCCTTCTGGTTTTTTCTGTATTCTGAGGTCTCCATGTATGTATGCTTAGATCTTTAAAACTACTCATTGGATTTTGATGCAGTTTTTAATTAATATTGATTTAAAAAAAGAAACACATTACACGCGAGCGAAGCCGCTCTGGCGGGAAGCTAGTTTTAACTGAAACATACATAAAAATTGCCAAAAAACATATAAATACAAAATAAATCGTTGTCATAACATGCATTCAAATAGCCTTTTACCGAAAACTATATCGAAAACAATAATAATATACTTACTTTAAAAGTCAGACTGTGAAAATAAACATTCTGTCACCTACAGGAAGAATGCGCAAAACGCATGTTGCCGCCTTTCGTTTTCTCATTATAAAATTTAAGAATTAGCGTCAAATTTTAATTTTGCGGGATCTGCGTATCCTCACTTAGTAGGTGCGGGATCCCGCACAAAAATAAGTAGTGCGCGATCCTGCGGGAATGCGGAATCCCGCTTTGCTTACCTCACCTTACCTTTGACCTTATTTTAATTAAGGTCTCAACGCCAAGAGCCTGAACTTGATCGGATTTCATTTCCCTTTACATAATAGTATGCCAACAGTGAGCAGAAAATAGGCCTTAAATAAACAATTTATAGAGTCCAGATTTAAAGTGATCCTCCTATTTTACATTTTGGCGTGGCAGGCACTAATAATGCGGACCGTGATCACGCAACGTAAACAAGGATTAGCTGGGATCCCTAGACAAAATCGCATTAGTTTACGATCTTTTGCCGATAGAATGCTTAGGAAGGCAAACATTTATCGGGACATTGATCGAAATAAATTGCTACGCATGAGACAAAGTATTTTACCTTTTTTTTATTTTGGAAAACCAATATTCACTTCAGATTTTCAGAAAACAGCCATCTACTATTGTAGCTTGTTTGTCTGTCTATAGTAGAGTTAACTGGCTACTTGTCAAAGTATTCATCCGGTAATCGAAAGGTTGAGGTTTGAGACCCGCCTCAGGAAACGGGATTGTTGTGTTTAAGTGTTTCATTCCCCATAAACTGACATTAAACCAATACGGCCCTTGAATGCTCGCATTCGTTATTATTAGACTATTTTGCATGAAAGTTATCTCTTTCGTGTTTTATAAGCTGTAAAGTTTCAGCCGTTAATAAAAAAAAAGATTTATTTGTTATGCTGTTGTTTTAAGAAGATTTTAAGAATTTTTTATTTGTAAAAATGTCTTTTCGAATAAGTAAGTTTACGCTTAACTTATGACAGGTCGTTAAAAAGTAAAGTAGATAAGTACTCGCTTCATAATAAATTCAGCATTAATTTGCGTAACTTGAAACAAACTGATATTTACCTCATTAAAAACCATTATTACTCGTTACTAAGCTGTAATCAAATTGTAGACCAAACCTATCCTTAAAATGATCTGGAAAGTTCTGTTTGTGTTATACGCCAGATGACGGTATGAAGCGCCGGTTATTATATTATTATGTGTAGTGTATGTAGCATAGCACTGGTGGAGACGGATTCAACAGAGCCATGTTTTTTACGCATAAATGTGCTATGAATGCGTGCTATGAACGCGTGCTGCTAGGGATGCGTGCTATGGACGTAGGCTGTGGATGCTTGGTATAGATCGCATGGAGTTTAACTTTGTCAACAGCTCGAGTGGCGTATCTTACTTTTCGGCGGTGCATATCCGTGACACATCTTAGTCGCCCCGCATTATAGCTTAATAGCATAATTTAGTAGCTAAGCTTTCACATCCTCATCAATCCATCAAAAACACTCTTACCGACAGATGTAATACAAGCAAGCGAAGTACTTGCTTCCCTACCGTTTTCGCTCTATCCAAGGGGCCAACACCTGGGACACGTCGTTCCTGACGACCCTCGGTTGTCGCTCCTAAAGAAAATCGTGCACGAACTAGTCAGACTATAATTTTCGAGCGATCCTAGCGCGGTGGCGAGAGGGGGACTCCATGCGCGACGATTTAACGTGCCCGCTGTTGTCACCGCGTTAGGCCTCGCAGTGTGGACCCACACTAAAAGTTACAAATTAAGTTAACTCTTATTGTTGCCAACTCTGTGGCTGAATGCCAGGAATTTCATTCAGCTAACAAAATTGTATGATTTGTGCAACCTTGAATAAGTGAGTAAAGCAAAAGCCAAATTCCAGAAAGCATATAGACATAAATTCAAAAGACAAGTCACGAAAACAGAATTCCAAACAATAAATACAAAAACAATTCATTGCAGCATTTCAGCATAACAGCGTTATAATATGTAAGGAACCTATTGAAAGTTCGTCTTAATCATATCATTCAACTTTTACTTTAGGCCATGCTGTGTTTTTACGTAGAATATTTCTAACAGGGTCTACAACAAGCTGTGTTGCGGTTTAAATTTGATGCATGTCTAAGGCAAGTCATGAAGTAACGAGTTAAGACGTTCTATCACGTTTGATCATGATAAGCAATGGATGATTAAGACGAGTAAGCTAGTTTACGGATTGGCCTTGGAGTTGACTAACTCAAGAAATATACTTAAAACTAGCGGTCGCCCGCGACTTTGTCCGCGTGGACTTTACTTTAAAAAAATTCTACGAGACTGTCGTCGGCGCCGGTAAGTGGAAAGTGAGCCATATTTTGAAAGAAAGAAAGAAAAAAAAGTATTATTCAATGGACATCACAATATTCACAATCACACACTCACATATTGCAACGATAGCGAAGGTAAATAGTAAAAAGAGAGAGACATAGATACAAAGCACATCACATTTTCATACATTTTTGCATGGTCATATCATTACATTTAGACAAGGTTGTCTATTTAATGATATGTAATTAACTTTATTTGATGCATTTACATTTGCATGCTATTGTATTATGGCTAAATAGGAGCCAAGGAATATACTACTCTCTAATATGTAGGAGCACTTTGTCATTTACTACGATCAACATTTATCTGTACCTACCCACCCTATTTAATAAAAAATAATAATTTGATTTGATTTGATTTGAAGTAAAATAAATAAATACCTTCATAAAACGACGACCGTTTGGTGCAAGGGTCTACATGTCGAACTTAAAAACCAAGGGTCGCGGGTTCGATCCCCGCACAGTACAAGCATAATGTGTGTGCGTGAACATGTGTGTTTGTACTGGTCTGGGTGTTTTCTATGTATAATATGTATTTATTAACAAAAAATAAGTATTTAAGTATGTTTATCCGTTGTCTAGTACCCATAGCACAAGCCTCGTAGCTTAATTTGGGACTAGAGAATTGGTGTGATTGTAGTGAAATATTTATTTATTTATTTAAAATAAGTAGTACACGAAATAAATTCACAAAAAACATTGTGTTGTTGTGTTGCGATCTATTTACCTTAATTCTGGGTAAGGAGTCAAAGAATGAGGCAAGTGTTACTATAAAGTACGAAGGTAAATGATTTGAATAGGTATACTCAGTCAATATGCAAAACAAAATAAATAAAAGCAAATCCTAATAAATACTGCATACAACACAAAAAGAGAACCATAAAGTGCGGAATTGCCATCGTTTACAGCTTTTGTTCAGGACTTTTCCCCTTTCAGCTACGATTGAACGTTATAAACCTTCAGAATGAGGAAAAATTTTACAGCACAACAATATAAAAAATAACGCCTAAATCTTCAGTTCGGTAAATTGTCATCTTGACAGATTTTAATGTTAGCTCTAGTTCCTCGTAGTAAGTAGTTCCTCGTAAGTTCCTCGCAGCACATGATTTTACAAGTTTTATTTCGAAGCCTTGTGTGCCCAATTGATGTAGGTAGGTACGTTTAAAACAGTTCTAAGGCACTCTTCAGTCCTGAGTTCGAAAAAAATCCTTATTATTAAAATAAAAAGTACCTACCTACTCTTACGATACGACTTTGTACCTTTTGATCTACCTTAGTTCTTTATTAACTTTTAAGTTAATTGGACAGTGCTCAATTTGGAAAGAATTTAAAGGAGTTTATTAGATTGTTTGATCCAATTTATCGGACAACCTCCGACCCGTCGCTCCTATACATGTTATAGGTGCATTCGCCGTTCGCTTAAAGTGGATTAGGTATTTAGGTTCCGAAGTCACAAAACAAATTGATACCGATGTGTTTGCGAGACTGTTGTTAAGGCTATTGACGCATTTGTAAAAACGATACCGATGTATTTGAGAGACTGTTGTTAAGGCTATTGACGCATTTTATAAAAATACTAGGGCGGTTTGATAAGTCCATGACTTTCAAAAAAAAAACATATATTTTGTGTACAAAAACATTTTATTTTTCTACATACTCTCCTTTCAACTCTACACTCTTTTTCCAGCGATGCTCCAATCTCTTCAACCCATCCAAAAATACTTTTTGTCAAAGCCTGCAAAATAGGCCTCGGTTGCAGCTATCACCTCTTCATTGGATGAAAATCTTTGCCCAGCAAGCCATTTCTTCATGTTTGGGAAGAGAAAGAAGTCACAGGGGGCTAAATCTGGTGAATATGGAGGGTGCGGCAATAATTCGTATCCTAATTCGACAAGTTTTGAAGTCGCGACTGCAGACGAGTGGGCCGGAGCATTATCCTGATGAAATAGAACTTTTTTCTTTGCTAGATGCGGTCGTTTCTTCATCAACTCTTCATTAAATCTTTCCAGCAATGCAGCATAGTAAGCACCGGTTATTGTCTTGCCTTTCTCCAAGAAATCGATGAAAATAACCCCTTGACTGTCCCAAAATACTGTTGCCATCACTTTACTAGCCGAACATACCGTTTTTGCCTTCTTTGGTGCACGTTCGCCGGTAGAAGTCCACTGCTTTGACTGTTGTTTAGTCTCTGGCGTATAATGGTGGACCCACGTTTCATCCACGGTTACGTACCGACGCAAAAATTCACTTGGATTGCGATTATACATAGCCAGACATGCCTCAGAAGTAGTCACGCGTTTTCGCTTTTGGTCGACTGTCAGTAAGCGCGGCACCCATCTTGCAGAAAGTTTTTTCATTCCCAAAATATCGTGCAAAATATGAAAAACTCGTTCAGTTGAGATGTGCACAGCCTCAGCTAACTCGCGTATCTTTACTCGACGGTCAGCCAAAACAATATCGTGGATTTTGTTAACAATGTCCTCAGTGGTTACCTCAATCGGCCTTCCTGGGCGCTCGGCATCATTGGTTGTAATACGTCCACAACGAAACTCAGTAAACCATTTATGTACCATTCCATGAGACGGCGCTGAATCCCCGTAATATTTTTTCAACTTGTCTTCGGTCTGCTTAATGGTTTTCCCGCGTAAAAAATAGTGTTTAATCAAGACTCGAAACTCGGATTTCTCCATTTTCGAAGAACACCTTCACAGCCGCCAAACTTCTTTTGTTATTAAATATTGTTTTCGCGCCATATTTGAAAATAGAATTATTTTAGGTTCGCAAAAATATTACTTTTAAGAAAATATCATTAAAAATAAAAAAAGTTTCTATTCAGCCTGAAAGTCATGGAGTTATCAAAACGCCCTCGTAAAGAGGCAAATGAAAATAACACGTAAATGTACTGTTTCTGAAATGTACCAAGTAACAAGTTTATAAAGTAGAAACCGATTTCTTTCTACTTGAATAAGTAGATAGTTTAATATTTTACCTACCTGAATATATCTCGTTATTTGTCTACCTAATTAACGTGTAGACAAGTATATTCGTTAAATTTGACGTAAGTTAGTAAACTATATTGTAATATATGTATGTACGAGAAATTGTATTTAATTAGGCACTGACAAGAGTCCTAGACACTGGTGAAATAAACGCGTAGCATTAATCATCTAGATATTTAACATACAGGGTGTAAAAAAAACCTTAACGAAGCCGTGAACCACGCGTTCAGAACATCAAACCAAATCGTATGAAAAAGAAATTTTGGCTGGGAAACAACTTTTATTTTTTGACATCAAAAAAAAATATTTTATTCTAGCCCGCAATGTACAGCGCGCACGCGAAAAAGTCACCGCGGGGCGTGTTGCTTTACGCCGCCGCGACGCGGTTCGGTTCGAGTTTGCGCTGTTCATTGCGGAGTGTGCCATTTAGAGGCTTTATAGGAAAGAACTAGTGAAAATTTGTATCATGTTTCTTTGGAAAAAAGTTCAGTTATAACGGACAGAAGTCATTTCTGTAAGAATCATCAATTTTTTTTTCAAACTTTAACCATCAATATCTCAGTAACCGTTAACTTCCCAGGCATGGTGTAAAGGAAGAAAATGATCGTAACAATCGGTAGAATATGTGGTATTCGGCTTCGTTAAGGTTTTTTTTACACCCTGTATATTTGTCATGAATGACATAGTCGCTACGTAGTCTTTATAAGGCTAGGCTACTAACAATTTTATGCTCTATTTTCTGTCCTTTATTTCAGAAATAAAACAAAAACTATCGTCGGCTTACCCCAATTCGGCAGATAGGCTACTAAATTTGCTATTACGTTTTTATGTTTTTGGCGTAACTGCTCAATCCTTAGGGGTCTTAAATTTAACTCTTACCTTTATTGCATTTGAGACCAATAGGTACCTTAATACCAACCTAGGTATAATCATGTTATCTACTTAAAAGGAAATTCTGCCACCAACGATGGCTTAACTTTCTTGCATAGGCTACGTTGCAACAAGTTTCTGTACCCAAAAGAAAAACTCTTGCTTGAATAACCTTCATGCAGACTTAACCATTCTAGAATAAATAAAAAAATGTTTTTTGTTAAAAAAAAACAAAAGAAAACCATTCGTCCTAATAACTTAATTCCATTTATTCGTTACAGCAACATCTAGTGTCTACATATTCTAAGTTATTGCTAGCCAATCTAGACGTTATTCCACTAGAGCTTTTAGTATGAGTTTAGTGTTCTGTTAAAACCGTTGGCAATGTAAGAAAATTCTGGAAAAACGTTGATTAAAAGGAACGACGACAAAATTACTAGCTCAATCTAAATGTTTGTGCGATTCATTAAACGTAATGATCAAGACCCTGACGCTAAGTGAACATTAGGGAAAGGGGCTAGATACTCCTAGTTTACTTGAGAAAGGCAAGATGCTATATCATTGGGAGGGAAATTAACCAGAAATTTTCCCAAAAAAAGGGTTATGTCCTTTGAGTAAGTAAGTTTTCGATATATCTACCAATTGTGGATAGTTTGTACACAAAGTTCTAAGAAGCTAAGGTTTGTTTAAGTATACTCATACATAATATAATGTCTACTGGAAAAACAACGGAGTGTGTAGGTACTTTAGTATTTGTTTGCCAATGGAAGCGTCACAGTGTCACAAAATAACTTGCCAATTTTCTCAAACTCGCTTTCTACAATGCAATGCTACATCCTGAAAAATATGTGACGCCATAAAATCATGGTGTATTATGGTGGTCCTCTCTTGGCGTAAATAGGGGTAACATGATAACCATCCTTTAACTGCTAAGTGCGGTTGTAAATTTCCATAAACAAACGGTTATGGATCTCCTTTAGAATCTAGTAGGATTGTCTTACAATTCAACCATTAATTTCAATCAATATCTTTTCTTTCTTCTTACGTAAAGTTTCAATCAACTCCGCGGTCTATTACTTAACTTATAATTGTCAGTTGAGTAGCCCATTAAAATTACAAGTAATTGTAACAAAGTTTTCTATAGAATCGTCAACAACTTTTTACGTTCTAATAGCTAACCTTCTTAATTTGTTACGGTGTAAAACTTAGCTGCCTGTGAATTGGGATCCATATTTCATGAATCCTTGCTTAGTGTCTCAGCCACATAATAACTTAGAGCCCTATGACGTCAACGAGTCTATTCTTAGTTATAAGTACTGAAGTTTATTGTCTTGTGTTTGTGTTGTTTACATAACAATGTCTTACTAAACAAGTAGGTATTGACCTAAGCCAAAGGTTTTTTTCCAAATCATTTTTACTTAACTGGTAAGTTTTCGTCTAGGAAGTATGCCTTTGCTAGCTCTAAGTCATGTTTTTCACTCATTCCCCTAACAAAATATTATGTGAATCACCTGTTTAAGTCCACAGAGGGTTTAAATTAGTAAGTACAACAGTATGTAGCGTGGGCACGTATTAAGGTATCCAACTTACAAGATAATAAGAACATAACTAATTTTCTCACTATGTGATTGAGGCCTAAGCACCTTACTTAGAACTGGTATTTCCAATTCCAAAGGGAAATAGGTAGATTTATGAACTGATTGATAGCTCTTACTTAGGAACGTATAGCAGTAAGGCTGGTTCTTGTATCAGGTAAACTGACTAACACAAATATTTAATTACCTACAAGTTCGCGGAAACTTCGTCTATAAGCCATTATGAAGGTTGAATAGCTCGGAGAGCAGTTTGGCACAGAAAAAAGTTATATATTACATTAAAATTAGATTTTATTTGTTACAATTAGAGATGAACCGAGAAGTGGTTTTACCGAGTACCGAGTAGGTACTCGGCCGAGTTACTCGGTTTAATTTGAGGTCCTAAAACAAGGTCAAACATGACCGCAACGCGCTGCCATCAATACCTGCTCACTACTTAATTCAAAATTAAATTAATAAATCATATCTTTACTAGTCAACATAATATGTCTTTGATTTTGTGATATATCCCAGAATAATAATAATAATTTTTAATCAAATATATATATTTTATATATATATTTGATTTTATATATATATTTATATATTTTATATATATACTACATACAGTTAGTCGATCCGCAGAGGCCTGGCTGTCCTATAATTAATCAATAGGAATGGATAAACACCAGATTAGGTACTTGTTCATTGACTTAAGTATGTGGTCATTTAAGTACATATAGTAAAATCCCGATTATCCGAACATCTGATTATTCGGACTCGCGTCACGACTCTAGCTGCTGCTTGAAATTGGTGGAGGAGTGTGTGTAAGGAAAGTGACGAACCTTACTGTCACATGTTATTAAGCTGCCCGAGGGCCTCCGACCAGGCTTAACGACTAATATCTATCGATATTAACCAGGACCAACAGCTTAATGTGCCTTCCGAAGCACGGAGATGCTTGCAAATAGACGTCACTTGTATGGTCAGAATGGTCACCCATCCCAAACATGACCGCGCCGTAGGTTGCTTAACTTTTGGTATCACTACCAAAGCGCTGCAACCACTGCGCCACAAGCACCTCATTCCAGACATGCTGTTTATTAAATTTACATTACCGAGTACTCGTCACTTGAACCGAGTTATTCGGCCGAGTACCGAGTATTAAAATAACCACCGAGTACGCCGAGTACCGAGTACTCGGACTATCTCTAGTTCCAGTACTTTCGAGGTGTATGATTGATAAGGTGTATAAGAAAGATTACCAACTTGTTCAAAAACTTTTATTAGGACGACTTTCGCTTTAGTTCCTATCTACACTAATATTATAAAGCGAAAGAGTTTGTTTGTTTGTTTGTTTGTTTGTTTGTTTGTTTGAACGCGCTAATCTCAGGAACTGCTGGTTCGAATTGAAAAATTCTTTTTGTGTTAAATAGACCATTTATCGAGGAAGGCTATAGGCTATATAACATCACGCTGCAACTATTAGGAGCGAAGAAATCATGGAAAACGTGGAAAAAACGGGGAAAATTATTCATCCTTGAGGGCTTCCGTTGCGAACGCTGCGAAAACGGTTCAAGATACCAAAAATATTTGTATGAAAGAATTATTCCTCTTAAAATGATCTAAAAAATGTCTGCGACAGTATATGTCTATCTTTTAAGATCAAGTCACTAGAACCGTTTTTGTGGTAATCAAATTTGGCCAAAATTAATGCATTATTTGTTAAGAGTTGTATCGACGTAATAATATTAATCTTTCTCCAAATAAATGTGTTGTTGATTAAGAGTATTTAATTGTGAACAAAATTGTCCTTGACATCACTTAGTTTCAATGAATATCTTAGAAGATATTACAATTTTAACATAACACCCATATAAAATTCACCCGCGCCGCATGATATGCAAAACGTGACGCAGCAAGGAAGAGAGGCGTTACTTGCGAGCGACGCGGAGAGGGGGGTGTAGCTCTTCGAGGTACCATGATGAAACAAAATTAGATTTAATTAATGACCAGGTGCGTCATATCTTCACGTCAACCCTGCCGCAGTGCCTAAAAAGCCGGTTGTTTAACCAATGCGTCTTAACTGTCTTAACCCACGGAACTGAAACGTGGAACATGACAGTCAAGCTGGCTCACCGACTACACGTCACTCAGCGTGCTATGGAATGATCTAGGTTGGGGATCTCATTAAGGGATAAGATTCGGAACGAGGTCATACGACATAAGACTAAGGTAACATATGTTGTCCAAAAATGTAGCAAGCTAAAGTGGCAGTGCGCTGGCCATGTCTGTCGCAGAACCGACGAGAGGTGGAGCAGGAAGGTTCTTGAATGGAGACCACTCTTAGGAAAACGTAGTGTGGGACGCCCCCGGCTAGATGGACAGACGACCTGAAGAAGGCAGCTGGTAGTGACTGGATGCAAAGAGCGGGAGATCGGGCGCTGTGGCGGTCCTTGGGGAAGGCCTATGTCCAGCAGTGGACTATAACAGGCTGATACGATGAATGACCAGGTGACCGCGTTTAATAATCTGGGACGAATGTTCCATGATCGAAAAACTGTACCAGTAATAGTAAGGGGAACAAGGGCAGACATTGTAAAGTCTTGCCTTAAAAATACCCCCATATGGAAGTTTGTAAACATCTTAAAATTAACTACAAATATGAGAGCACATTTGGGGGGAGGTAGAAATAATCCTCCAGGCCGATTATATGTATACCACGCGGCGGCCAATCTCAACAGAAATCAGCCAACTACGCAGGAGATATTATAGTGCACAAGTGTGAGCACAATACACAAGTGCACTCTCAAACTGCACTGTTCCATCACTCTCAAAGTTCGGTGAGACGGCAATCCGACATGACCGGAGAGAGATCAGGCGCATGACCAACGGCTTAACGTGCGAACCGAGACACGGGGGTGTAACACCGCCAACTTCTCGACTCCGAGCGGTTTTTGAAAGATTCATGACAGAAAATCTCAGAACCAATTTTGGCTCGACCTGGGATTCCAACCCAGGACCTCTTGGATGTTAGGCAGAAACTTTGCCACTACACCAACGAGGCAGTGGTAGGGAGGTTGTATAACTTTTCCTTCAAAGTTACTTTTAATAGGAGACGGGAAAGTACCTCACTTTGAAAATAAAATTGCAATTGAACGAGATAAAGGATTGAGAGTGAGTAACATTAAGGACTTTATATCGAGAGTTCACCCTGAAATAAGCAAAATAGAAAAAAAATCATCAATGGATATGTCAAAGTGCAATATTGGGAGTGAGAAACTGTAGCGTAGACGAAATTAAAAAATAATTATTTGAACACAAGTGGTCTTCCCCCATTATTCCCTCAAGTTAAAAATAGGTGCACCAATAATTTAACTTAGAAATCTTAAACCACCGGGACTCGACTTCAAATCTAATTTCTTCGCAATATGTAACGTGATGGTTGCAATAGTTTAGACTGGTTTAGCAGTTGGTCAAACAGTGCTTATACCTCGCACCTCAATGATTCCAAATTATTTACCTTTTAATTTAAAAAAAATTCTATTTCCTTTTATGCTATCTTTCACCGTTACAATTAATAAATCACAGAGGCAAACATTTAAACACATAGGAATTAATTAACGTCAAGACTGCTTTTCACACATATGTCGCGTTGTTAAGATCAGACCTACAAACGCGTTGCGGATAAAACTGATATGCTCTTCTGACACAAAAAATGAAACTAGAAAAATAATTAGCGCAAAAGTACTTTAAGCTAATTATGTTCTTTTAAAAACTTAAAAAAATGATTTATATTAATGATGCCCAAAATAAATATTCCACGCGGACGAAGTCGCGGGCACAGCTAGTGAGTTATATTTCGACATAGTAAAATGGGCTACCAAAGGCGGGACTCGAACCTGCACTTCTCGCAAGCCGGGCGATTGCTCTCCCAATAGAGCTACCGTGACACCTACTCATTATTCCGAATTTCTTTAGCCAGCCATGATTCATCATGTTGCGGATAGATACCTACAACCCGGCTAACGAAACGGGTTCGATCCCGCCTTTGGCAGTCCATTTTTCTTTAAGTGTGTTTTAATTCACACTCACATTGTAAAGCAATATGCATTGTTAATGCTAAAAATTAAGTAACTAGTGTAATTTTCCAAAAAACGACATCTGGCGATCCTGAAACAGGATCATAACCTTCAAGCTCAACTTAAGCTTAAAAAGTTCAATATTTTGCCGCTAGGCGTCAGTTTTAAGATTTTAGAGACTGCTTTGGGTTATTGTATTCTCGTAGCTTTCGGCTTGTCCTCAAATTATAAATTGAAAGGTCCATTTCCAGACGGTTTCAATATTCTATCTACTCCCGACTGAAAACGGCTGTAACCTCAGATAGCTTTCGGTATGAAACTGACAGTAAACTTACTTTTAGTCAAAGTCAGGTAGAATATTGAAACCGGCTGTTAGTGAGTAAACTTAATCTGAAGGCCTACTACTATAAACGATATCCGTCAAAACGATATCGTGTACTGACGAAAGCATATCATGCTACGATTTTTTATTGCAAAATCGCGCCTATTACACACGCATGTGCATAATGCCACAGTTTTTATCTTGACGTGCGGTCATGTAACTAAAGAATTCGGCAGATAGGCTACTAAATTTGGCATTACGTTTTTATGTTTTTGGTGTAACTGCTCAATCCTTAGGGGTCTTAAATTTAACTCTTAGCTTTTTTGCATTTGAGACCAATAGGTACCTTAATACCAATCTAGGTATAATCATGTTATCTACTTAAAAGGAAATTGCTTAAAATGGCTTAACTTTCTTGCATAGGCTACGTTGCAACAAGTTTCTATAACCAAAACAAAAATCATTTTATAATAAATAAATAAATAAAAAAACCATTTTAGAATAGATAAAAAATGTTTTTTGTTATGGCAAAAGAAAATCATTCGTCCTACTAACTTGATTCCATTTATTCGTTACAGCAACAGCTAGTGTCTACATATTCTAAGTTATTGCTAGCCAATCTAGACGTTATCCCACTAGAGCTTTTAGTATGAGTTTAGTGTTCTGTTAAAACCGTTGGCAATGAAGGAAAATTCTAGAAAAACGTTGATTAAAAGGAACGACGACAAAATTACTAGCTTAATCTTAATGTTTGTGCGATTCATTAAACGTAATGATTAAGATCCTGACGCTAAGTGAACATTAGGGAAAGGGGCTAGATACTCTTAGTTTACTTGAGAAAGGCAAGATGCTATATCATTGGGAGGGAAATTAACCAGAAATTTTCCCAAAAGAAGTGTTATGTCCTTTGAGTAAGTAAGTTTTCGATAAATCTACCAATTGTGGATAGTTTGTACACAAAGTTCTAAGAAGCTAAGGTTTGTATAAGTATACTCGTACATAATATACCTAATGTCTACTGGAAAAACAACGGAGTGTGTAGGTACTTTAGTATTTGTTTGCCAATGGAAGCGTCACAGTGTCACAAAATAACTTGCCAATTTTCTCAAACTCGCTTTCTACAATGCAATGCTACATCCTGAAAAATATGTGACGCCATAAAATCATGGTGGATTATGGTGGTCCTCTCTTGGCGTAAATAGGGGTAACATGATAACCATCCTTTAACTGCTAAGTGCGGTTGTAAATTTCCACAAACAAACGGTTATGGATCTCCTTTATAGAATCAAGTAGGATTGTCTTACAATTCAACCATTAATTTCAATCAATATCTTTTCTTTCTTCTTACGTAAAGTTTCAATTAACTCCGCGTTCTATTACTTAACTTATAATAAAATTGTCAGTTGAGTAGCCCATTAAAATTACAAATAATTGTAACAAAGTTTTCTATAGAATCGTCAACAACTTTTTACTTTCTAACAGCTAACCTTCTTAATTTGTTACGGTGTAAAACTTAGCTGCCTGTGAATTGGGATCCATATTTCATGAATCCTTGGTTAGTGACTCCGCCACATAATAACTTAGAGCCCTATGACGTCAACGAGTGTATTCTTAGTTATAAGTACGGTAGTTTAATGTGTTGTTAACATAACAATATTTTACTAAACAAGTAGGAAGGTACCTAAGCCGTAGGCTTTTTCTTCTAAATGTTTTTTAACTGGTAAGTTTCCGTCTAGGACGTATGCCATTGCTAGCTCCCATCCATGTTTTGCTCTCATTTCCCTAACGAATTATTATGAGAATCACCTGTTTAAGTCTACAGAGGGTCTTTGGGTAAGTATGAGTATAACAGAATGTAGCGAAGGCTCGTATTAAGGATTCCTACTCACAATATAATAAGAACATAACTAATTCTTACTATGTGATTGAGGCCTAAGTAGCTACGTAAGCACAGATTACTAAATAGTTACTACGTAAGAAGTACCTAACTTAGTAATTCCAATTTCAAAGGGAAATAGGTAGATTTATGAACTGATTGATAGCTCTTACTTAGGAACGTATACTCGTAGCAGTGAGGCTGGTTCTTGTATTAGGTAAACTGACTAACACAAATACTTAATTACAAGTTCGCGGAAACTTCGTCTATATGCCAATATGAAGGTTGAATAGCTCGGAGTTTGGCACAGAAAAAAGTTATGTATTACACAAAAATTTGATTTTATTTCTTACAATTAGAGATAAGCTGAGTAGTGGTTTAACCGAGTACCGAGTATAACTCGGTTTAAAGCTTGCCGAGCACCGAGTACTCGGCCGAGTTACTCGGTTTAATTTGAGGTCCTAAAACAAGGTCAAACATGACCGCAACGCGCTGCCAGCAATACCTACTCACCGTAATTTTGAATTAATAAATCATGTCTTTACTAGTCAACATAATATGTATATGATTTTATGATAATATTTCCCTTGAACTATGTACAGTTTGTCGATCCGCAGAGGCCTGGCTGTCCTATAATTAATATAATAATTAATCATTAGGAATTGACAAACGCCACATTAGGGGCTTTTATGTGGTCATTTAGGTACATACAGTAGAATCCCGATTATCCGAATCCCGATATCCGGACATCCGATTATCCGGACTCGCATCACGGCTCTAGCTGCTGCTTGAAATTTTATAACGCGCAACTAAGTAGACAGACAACAACATATTTGAACCACATTATAATTGTTTTTTATATCGTTTTGTCTTAACGACGTAGGTACATACTACATATGTCTAACGCATTACATTATTTAACATTTAAACAAATATTGCTTGATTTGACTACGAAATCGATAATCCGGATTTTCGATTATCCGAATCACCACTGGTTAAATTGATTCGGATAATCGGGATTCAACTGTACTTTAATTCCTCCACTTGGCCACTAGCAAACTTATACCAGACATGCTGTTTATTAAATTTATATAACCGAGTACTCGTTACTTGAACCGAGTTATTCGGCCGAGTACCGAGTATTAAAATAAATTAAAAAACTTTATTTACGTAATCAAATAAACTATAAAAACAAGATGATGTAGTCTCCTATTAGGCATTACAGAATGCCTGTATCAGGAAGCCACGCTCTTCCATAACGGTAGAAATTACGTAAGTAATGTAGGTACTATTTTAATTTAAAACGACTTAATCTAATTAAAAACAAATGATTCAAAAAGTTTACATGAATGTGTGTATGTGTGGGTGTGTGGGTGTGTATGCGAGTGTGTGTGTGAGTTAGTGCTGCTTTTTTTATGTACAAATTTTCAGAATATTTTCAGTTTCATCATAGTCTTTAACCATTTTGTAAGCACTGTTTTACATTCCCTTACTGTAAGTGAGTCTATCCTTCTTCTGGCATTTTTTTCAGGACTATACCCTATTGATCAATGTGTTTTGAGAATAACATGTAGTATGTATAACTTTCTTACCGAAAGCAAGTCTGTGTTAAGGTATAATTTCTGAGTAGAGAAAATTCTTTTCTTAAAAAGCATTACTTTAAGTAAAACCCTTTGTGATCGCTCAATATCTAAAAATGTTGTCTTAAGTGCACCTCCCCAAATCGTGATGCAGTAAATTGTGATAGATTGAGCCAGAGCAACGTAAATATCGGTCAATATCTTTTTGTCTGCAATATGTCTCAACTCTTTAAAAATCCAAATTAATTTCCTAAGTCGAGAGGAAACTAGGTCTATATGACCATTCCAATTTAGCTTCTGATCTAGCATGACACCGAGGTATTTAAAAGACTGGACTTTCTTTATGGCCGGGCAGGAACAGTTTAAGTCTAAGTCTGCAGTGTGGTGGTCATGTATTTTAATTTCAAAATTCGTGTCTGGTTGGTAGCGATCGACGATGGAGAAACACATGTAGTTAGTTTTCGCTGTATTTAGCCGAATAACCACCAATAAATAAAATAACCACCGAGTACGCCGAGTACCGAGTACTCGGCCCATCTCTAGTTACAGTACTTTCGAGGTGTATGATTGATTAGGTATAAGGAAGATTATCTACTTGTTCAAAAAATTGTCAATACTGTTACGTTCTAGGGGTGTGGGATCTAGATTGAAATGCACTTCTAAACCGATGAAGTAGAATAGGATTTATTGTACACACTTTACGTTACAACACTTAGTACACAAACACTTATATCGCACTCCAAAATCTTCTTGTCGCAGTTTTCGCTTCGATGTTTACTCGTCGCTTTCCCAAATTAAACTCAAACTCGGTCGCATTCCCGGGCTCCTTATATACCGGCCGTCAAGGACTCCCGAATATTCGGTAGGTACCTACTACCCAGTACGAGACTGTTCGGGATCCTTCCAAATGCCGTCTTGCCTAGCCTAGACCTTTCTCGAATCATAGTGCTATCCTTGTCTTGTGCTGTCTCTGTCACACCTTTCTGGAATGTTCTTAGTATAGCTGCCTCTCTCTAATCGTGCTATCTCTTTCACTCCTACTGAAAATTACGTCATATACTGAAGTGGGCTTCAAAGGCCCATAAGGGGTCCTGAAAACGCCTGAAAACGGGTTTTCAGGTTATGGCGTCATCTGATAGAGGGTGGCCTGAAACGGACTGAAAACATGTTTCAGGCGCCTGAAAACAACGGCAACTTGGGTGAAATTTCGATAAACTAGTATGTGTTAGAGCACTCTCTGAAACGGCCTGAAATGGTATTTCAGCCTGCTGAAAACGCCTCCAAGGCACGGAAAAACACGATCAAAGTTTTAGCACTAGCCCACCGGCGTAACACTACCCCCTCCTTAGACATGCTCGTCCCGAGCATCATTCGTTCCATGGTACTTGGCCAACCGATCCACATGAACAATCTTACAGGGGCTACGTGCGTTGCGCTGTATCCGATAAGTGACGTCGTTGATCCTTGTAACTACTTTGTACGGCCCTTCCCAACTCGGCGACAATTTCGGTGACTTTCCTTTTCGACGCATAGGGTTATGTAGCCACACGAATGATCCTTCCTCAAACCTCGTCTGGTTAGACTTCCGGTCGTATCTGGTCTTCACCTTCTCGCTGGCCTGCAATCCATGTTCACGAACATGCCTGTGAACATCATCAAGCCGGTTTCGCAGTTCACTTGCATACTCCGAAACCGTCTTTGGTGCATCTGGAGGTCGTCCGGTCAGAAGGTCTGCAGGTAAACGTAGTTCTCTTCCAAAATTAGCACACGCAGGAGTTACGGCCGTGCTTTCATGAACTGCTGTCCGATATGCCATTAAAAAGAGCGGAATATGCCTGTCCCAATCCTTTTGATGGTTGTCAACTACTTTGGCCAAATGTCGTTCCAGAGTCTGATTGAATCTCTCAACCATTCCGTCTGACTGTGGGTGATAGGCCGTAGTCCGAGTTTTATGAATTCCCATGACTCGGCAAGTCTCCTGAAACACCAGAGACTCAAAATTTCTTCCCTGATCACAGTGGATCTCAAGAGGCACACCATACCGACAAAACACTTCAGTCACTACAGTTTCCGCTACTGTGACTGCCTCCTGATTCGGAATGGCAAATACCTCAGGCCATTTGGTGAAATAGTCCATGACCACCAGGATGTACTTGTTTCCACGGTCAGAGGTCGGGAACGGGCCTGCGACGTCTAAAGCAATTCTTTCCCAAGGTGCTCCCACGTTGTAAACTTTAAGCGCACCTCTACTGCGTGTATGTGGTCCCTTAACTGACGAACAGCTAGTACATTTCCTACACCAGTCTTCCACGTCGTCCCGACAGTTTATCCAGTAAAAACGTTGCCGAATCTTCATCAGAGTCCTTTTTACTCCTAGGTGTCCACCGGAAGCGCCGTCGTGAAAGGATCTTAAAACATCGCTAACTCTCTTTCTTGGTACAACCACTTGAAGATGAGCATCCTTTCCGTTTTCTGACTCCCATTTCCTGCACAGTACGCCATTGTGCATAACCAGACTTTCCCATTGCGCCCAGTAGCTCTTTGTCACGGTACTCATCGGAGCTACCTCACACCACCTTGGTTTGGGCGCCCCAGCGTTGATCCAATCGTAAATGGGCTTTACATCGCAATCTTCCTGTTGTGCTTCTTGCATTGCTTCATCACTCCATTCTTCGCTAACAGTGTCTGTCCTCAACATCTTCACGCAGTCCTTACCCTCTTGCCTTAAACAGTGTTTGCTATCATCAGGACAAGGTCTTCGAGAGAGGGCATCTGCGTTGCCATGTGACTTTCCACTGCGATGCCGCTCTGAACTAACAGAGCTTGCTGGCCTCTCCGTTCGGTCCGAGTCCCGTTGCCTCCAAGATCTTTTTGGGCAGCCTGATTGTATGTGTCCTCTTTCCCCGCAGTTGTAGCATCGAGGCCCAGTTTCTCGAGGTGGAGCAATCGGCTCCCTGGCCGTAACTTCGCGCACCCTAAAGGGTTTTGTTGAGTCTTGGCGTACAGCTTCCACCTCCAGGGCATGGGCGAGCGCATCCTTCAAGGTCCCATGGTGTCCCAGCCGTACAGCAGCCCTCACTTCAAAGTCCCGAATCCCATCTATGAATGCTTGTACTAGCGTTCCATCGATGAAAGTCGCTGCGGAACCTTGGTACGCCTTCCGGACGAGCTTCTCTATTTCAAGTGCCCACTTTTGTAACGACTCATTATGCCCCTGAGTCCTATTCTTCAGCTGAGCTCTGTAAACGTGCTCTAGATGGCTGTCACCGAAGCGTGCCTCTAAAGCTTCAAGAAGACGGTCGTATGTCTTCTCCTTTCCTAACGCTTCCAGAACAGTGAGAGCTTCGTCCCGCAGCGCCAAACTCAGTGCCGTTTTAGCATAGTCCTTGCTCCAGCCATTCGCTTCGGCAACCATCTCGAATTGGAGCTTGTATGCGGCCCACGAAGAGGTACCATCGAATGGAGGTACCTTTAACTTTTCACCTCCTGTGGCTGGTGCACCTGATACACTGGTGGTGCCGTTGGCCACTTTGATCTCCAACTTCTGGAGGCGATTCTCCTGGCCCTCCACTTTTTCGTTCAGTCCATTGAGGCGCTTCTCGTGGTTTTCAACTTTAATTTCAACGCCCACAATTTTGTCTTGCACCTCAGCCATCTCCTTTTTCCACTCTGCAGCTACTTCGTGTACCTCACGGAGGACTTCTTTCTGGTCCCGTAGCTCTTGCTGCAAGATTTTAGCCTGTTCCTCCTGCCTTCTGGTCTGTTCCTCCTGCTGAACCCGTAGCTCTTGTTGCAGGATTTTGGCTTGTTCCTCCTGCTGAACCCGTAGCTCTCGTTGCAGGATTTTGGCTTGTTCCTCCTGCCTTCTAGCCTGTTCTTTCAGGAGGATCAGAATGGCGTTGACGTCTATCTCCGGCGTCCTTGAAGCTGGTACCGCTGTGTCTGACGTTCCGGCGGTGCCCGCAGAGTCTCCAGCAGCGGTGCGGCTTCGGGTCTGCATCCCCTCCTTCTCTTCTTCTCGCGGAGTAATCGGCATTTTCAATCCCACTTCTGACACCAAATGTTACGTTCTAGGGGTGTGGGATCTAGATTGAAATGCACTTCTAAACCGATGAAGTAGAATAGGATTTATTGTACACACTTTACGTTACAACACTTAGTACACAAACACTTATATCGCACTCCAAAATCTTCTTGTCGCAGTTTTCGCTTCGATGTTTACTCGTCGCTTTCCCAAATTAAACTCAAACTCGGTCGCATTCCCGGGCTCCTTATATACCGGCCGTCAAGGACTCCCGAATATTCGGTAGGTACCTACTACCCAGTACGAGACTGTTCGGGATCCTTCCAAATGCCGTCTTGCCTAGCCTAGACCTTTCTCGAATCATAGTGCTATCCTTGTCTTGTGCTGTCTCTGTCACACCTTTCTGGAATGTTCTTAGTATAGCTGCCTCTCTCTAATCGTGCTATCTCTTTCACTCCTACTGAAAATTACGTCATATACTGAAGTGGGCTTCAAAGGCCCATAAGGGGTCCTGAAAACGCCTGAAAACGGGTTTTCAGGTTATGGCGTCATCTGATAGAGGGTGGCCTGAAACGGACTGAAAACATGTTTCAGGCGCCTGAAAACAACGGCAACTTGGGTGAAATTTCGATAAACTAGTATGTGTTAGAGCACTCTCTGAAACGGCCTGAAATGGTATTTCAGCCTGCTGAAAACGCCTCCAAGGCACGGAAAAACACGATCAAAGTTTTAGCACTAGCCCACCGGCGTAACAATACTTTAATTAGGACGACTTCCGCTTTCGCGACGCTTCCGCGTTCCAGTGAGTTATATTTCGACGTAGTAAAATGGGCTGCCAAAGGCGGGACTCGAACCCGCACTTCTCGCAAGCCGGGCGATTGCTCTCCCAATTGAGCTACCGTGACACCTACTCATCGGTCCAAATTTCTTTAAATGCTCCTTAGGCTGCAGCCAGCCATGATTCATCATGTTGCGGATAGATACCTACAACCCGGCTAACGAAAGGTGCGGGTTCGATCCCGCCTTTGGCAGTAAATTTTTCTTTAAGTGTGTTTTAATTCACACTCACATTGTAAAGCAATATGCATTGTTAATGCTAAAAATTAAGTAACTTTAGTGTAATTTTCCATAAAACGACATCTGGCGATCCTGAAACAGGACCATAACCTTCAAGCTCAACTTAAGCTTAAAAAGTTCAATATTTTGCCGCTAGGTGTCAGTTTTAAGATTTTAGAGACTGCTTTGGGTTATTGTATTCTCGTAGCTTTCGGCTTGTCCTCAAATTATAAATTGAAAGGCCCATTTCCAGACGGTTTCAATATTCTATCTACTCCCGACTGAAAACGGCTGTAACCTCAGATAGCTTTCGGTATGAAACTGACAGTAAACTTACTTTTAGTCAAAGTCAGGTAGAATATTGAAACCGGCTGTTAGTGAGTAAACTTAATCTGAAGGCCTAGGGGAGAGGGGGGCAAGACGGGGTACTTAACGTTTGAAATGCTAAGGAACTGAAACTATTACACCTTTGGATACTGTTTTATTTAAATAATCATCTTTACTAATCAGTCTTTCATAATTGAGTTATTAAAGTAACATTTGTTGCATAAAAAACTAACCATAACTCAAAAAGTAGAAAAAGTCCCATCTCCCCATCTTGCCCTACCCAGCGGGTAAGACGGGGTATCCCCTAGGGGTAAGACGGGGTATTAAAATAATTATTGACCAAATTCACAAATGAACGTTGCCTCATCATCTTCATCATCTATACCAACACAGCTGCAGTAAGCCCATTTCCCTCAGGCAGCACACCCAGCCCATCATTCATTTGAATCTAAATAGCGGCCATTGCAGTATAGACAAGGCGTATTGGCTATATCACTACTACTGTCCTCTGGTGATAATGTAGTTTTGATGACAGTTTTCTCCTTGGTTATTCATTTAATTTCCTTTTGTCTTTCGTCCCTTTTTTAAATCACTTTTAACTCTCCAAATTCTTTTCTCTTTTGTTTTCCTCCTTAAGCAAGCTTTTTTTATCGCATCTTCCAATCCACTTTAATTTTCGTGTTAGTTGATGTTCATCCTAAACATTTCCCAAGAAAACAAAAAATTGCTTAACAGCTTCTTTATTGAATCCTGCAGCACGTGCAGCTGAAGTTGAAAGTACTTCAGCTGCACGTGCTGCAGGATTTGCATATTAGAACACGTTTTGCTACTTACATTCAACCCATTGACCTTCAATGACAGAGTTTAGAGCATTTTGTATACTCTCCTTTGACTAGTTTGCTCTATTAGTGGTTCTTTTACATGTTTTAACCATTATTTAACAAAAAAAAGCATTGCAATACACATGGCATAATTGAAACAAAAAAATATTTCTGGAGGTCAAGGCGGGGTACCCCATACCCCATCTTGCCCTTTTACGACTAATCCGTTTTTTAAAAAATATTACATACAAATGATGCACAATATAGAAAAAATCATTTTCTTACCTTTTAGCTTAATTATTGATGCAATGGAATAAAATTAGGCATATCCAATCTCAGTTATAAATCGTAGCATAACACACAAGTTCGAATTTGCAAAAATAACAACAAAATTGACAAGAAACGGTTTTTTGCAAATAAAAACAAAAAGCGTGCCTCGATCTATTTATCATTCGGCACACTGACAGGTGTCATGGCGGCGCAACGTCACGTGCTGCAACAACTGTGATTGGGTCATTAGAAGGGTATAAAACATGGAATGCCCCGTCTTGCCCGCCACCCCGTCTTGCCCCCCTCTCCCCTACTACTATAAACGATATCGTGTACTGACGAAAGCATATCATGCTACGATTTTTATTGCAAAATCGCGCTTATTACACACGCATGTGCATACTGCCACAGTTTTTATCTTGACGTGCGGTCATGTAACTAAAGAACTCTAACCGAATATTATATTATTTTGTATTATTTATTTACTGAACCATTTACTGTCGTGGAACGTAATTAAGCAATTTAAAATGGGGATTCATTTTTCAAATAAAATTTTATTTCATAAATAATCTAGTTACTAAACTTACAAATTCTAATAGGGCAAACACCCGCTTGTACTAACCAATTTATCTTATGACAACATTTAAAACGCGTTCTGTCTCTATCGTTATTGAAGAAACTGACAGCAACATAACGCGTTTTAAATGTAGTATTGAGATAAATTTGCTTCGTGCAAGCAGATCTAAGTAAAAATAAAGACAAATTACCGTGGGCAACATGAACTAATAGCAATAAAGAATCCATACATTGCATTGCACACACTAATTAATAAAAACTGGCTTGTTACTCAGTCGTTTATAGAAACAAATCGTCTTACACAACTAGTCATATTGCTATTGCTACCTCTCACAACCGAAACTAAAAAGCTATTATGATATATTGCAATAACTATACTTCTAAAGAAATGCTTCAAACTGTGCTGAATGTTCTAAACACTGAAATTTAAGATTGACATATAGGTACTACATTTTCATTTTACCATATATATTTTTAATCTTCTCTTCTCTAAATGATAATATGATAGCATGAAAAAGATGTCCAAAACATAGTTTATGTGTCGTTTTATTTCCGCATATACAGAACTATAAAAGATAATAGCCATTCCGGTGAAACTATCTACTCCAGTCTCAAGAAAAAAAAATAGATTATATTTTAAAAAATAACCAAAATGCTACAAACATCTTAAACTAAATACCTACTAATACATATTTTATTACGACTCACTTGATCATACAAACTGAAATATTTTATATAATTTCAGGAACTACAATTTAAATAACCAATGCATATATTGAGAATAAATAAAAACATATTTTATTGATTGATATAAAATAAATAAAAACTCACAAATCACAGTTTTCCACCATAAGTAGGACTTAGAAAAGCAGATAATAATATTTTAATACTAACCCTATTACATAACCTAGTATTGTACTTGTTATATTTCTAACAAGAGTGGTGTTGTCACACTTCAAACAGCGCATATTTTGAATCTAAAATGTGTTAAATCAGTTATTCCGTATGGCATAATATCGGTTTTGATAAATTCAGATGGAATTTTCTTTCTTCAAATAAAAAATCTGTATAATTTATGCAAATATGCAAAGTTACTTGGATTTTTCTCCTACTTAGCATATTCAATTGTAACGGTTGGTGGTTATTTAAAAAAAATGTGAATATTATTAAATGTTTTTGTTTCATGCGAAAATATTAATGGAATATTTCACTTCACATACCGAATTGTGCAAATTGCGGACTCGTTCGAAGGATGTGCGCATCAAACAAATGACATCTGCCTTAATCTAAAATATTCGTTAGTTATATCTATTACACCACAAGTGACAAAGAGTGATAGGTAATTGAGAGGCACTGACTGTTTATACTACTATCATCATTTTGATCAAATTCTAACAAAGGTTATATGTATAATCCTAAAACTACTGTCCCATAAAAAAAACTTAACATAAGGAATTTTAATTATGACTACACTGAAACGAATCATTGCTTTCAATAAGTTAACGCCCAGTGCACTTCAAAAGTAAAGAAACTTTACATAAAAACCTTTGGGAATTTATAGCGAAGTATATAAATGTAAAAGGCAGAGAAAAGTCTCTTCATAATGTTTCATCTTGCTTAGATCATAAGACATAATCTCCAACACAAAGTTGGAAATATTTTTTACAATACAATTATTTTTACATTATAAATACTACACCACTTTTTCAGTTGATCTCATTATTATCTGATGCCGACTTGCGCTATTGAAGTTTTCTAGGACATTTCCATTCCATCAAATTCATTTATCACACGTTCATGCACGTTTTGATCAATTGAAATTTAAAAATATATAATTTTACATTACTTACTGAAATAAAAGAAATCGTGATTGCAGTTGTCCTACTTTAGGCAACAAAATTTGGACGAGATCTTCCATACAATTGTCATTCAGAAACCAAGAGATTGCCTCTCAACAATATCACACATCTTAAGTACAAACAATCAATACCGCAAGCAGGCAAGTACCTCTTTGAAGAGTTTAATACATACCCATTAAAATTTAAAGAAAACAAGACATTTGAACCGTGATTTCCATCATAATTAGACGTAATACCAAACGCCCTACGCTCAGCTTTTCGTTTGTTGGACTCCAACCCAATTTTATGGTTTCCCAATAAATTTCATAGTAAAAGTTTTAATGACAAAAACTGTCTTGCCCGAGTTGCAGTAGCTGCCGAGAGGATTTCGCTTAGCGTATGTAGGCGCCAATACAGAAATAAATTCAAGGAAAAATTCGTAGAAAACTATTACATAATATTAAAGCTTTTTATAATTTTATAGAAATTTGTAAGGAAACCTGTTATTATTACAATTTGTGTCGGAAAATAAAATGTTAAAAAGTATGTAAATCTTACAAAAGTTATAGAATTATTTGAGAATGCTTTTTTCACCTCGGTCAGATATACTTGACCTCGCGAGAAGTTTCAGAAAATAGTAGGCATCCGTTCCAGTTGACTGTATGGTGAGCACAAACATTTTTGTAACGTATGCGTGTCGTCCAAACGTCAGAAACTGACAGTTTCCCGATACAAAGTGACAAGTTAACGATAGGTCAACGCTACAAAATGGATACGTTACGATAGCTGTTCGTGCTCACCCCACTGAAAACCGAGTAAATCAACCATCAAGCACTTGGAATGGCATACATTTTTAAACTCCGACTAGAGGTACCTTTACCAATTTGTTCAGTTCCATCTCAGTATATGATTTTGCTGGGTGGCGCGGCAGAGTTAGCGCTCATGGCTTGTTCTAGCGTGTCAAGTCGTTTGTAAGCGTGACCGCGACTGTTGCGACGGCGGCCTGGCTGTCGGCCTTCCACTATTAGACCCATGATCTGAAAAGAATTAATTTAGAACTTGAATTTACATATTTAAAGATTATGACGTATTAGCTTCCCGCCAACGGATTCGCCCGCGTGGAATTAGAACAATTGAACTGTTCAAGTTTAAACTAATGTGTGATTATTGCCGACGTATACTAGCCAAGAACTTTTCGACGGTACCTGAACTAACATCAAAAGTGTCTAGGGATCAACATATATTTTTGCAATAACTTTTCTCCTGAGTGATATTAATTAAAATTTTCTTTAAGGATTCATCAAATAAAGTGTTTTCATTTGTCTACAGTAACGATAAACCAAGTCACCTTTGCATTAATAAAGAAATTTGCCATTTTCCTAATAAAGGGATTTTTGACATTTGAACCACTAACATTAAAGTTCGAAAAAAAGACTGAAATAACAGTTTTCTTCAAAATTTTATTGGGTAACTTAAACAATTAATAATCCGTGTTTCTACCGCGAACACTAACAACACAAGAACATCGGTTTGGCATACTCAAAATGAGTTCATCCAAAACACGCTGTGGAATGGCCGCCCATGTTCGTTGCAACAACAAAAAAAGGTCTTCTTGCGACTGGATACCCTCCATATTCGGCAGAGCTCTTCTTTGTAGCATATCCCATGCATGCTCAATCGGGTTCAAGACTGGCGACTGAGCAGGCCAGGGCATGACATTGATGTTAGCTGCGGCGAGAGTCTGTCTTACAACTCTTGCGGTGTGCGGTCGTGCATTATCATGCATTAACTGAAATAAGGGACCGATTTGCACTTGTAGAGGAACGATGACGTCTGATACAATCGTCTCAGCATAAATTTGAGCGTTGAGGTTGCCTCTGATCCAAATCAACTCAGTTCTTCCGCCGATCCAAATACCCGCCCATACCATGATGGTTCCACCACTATAAGGATAGACTTCCTGGCAGGATTTTAATCGCTGTTGGCGTCCAGGTGTTCTCCAGTGTCGTATACGTCTTGTATCCGGTCTCATACCAAAACGAGACTCATCAGAAAAGCACACGAAACGCCATTGTTCTTCTGCCCAATTTCTGTGTTCAAGAGCCCATTGATATCAAATCCTACGATTGTGCATTGCTATAGGTGGTACCCTTAGCGGTCTTCGGGAATGAAGGTTCACTTCATGCAAGCGGTTTCTGACTGTTTGGTCGCTAATTAAGTTCCCTGAAAAGTGATGAAGCCTCACGGCTAACATCATGGCGGTTATTGTTGGAGCTCTTCGAGTTGTGATTTGAATGTATCGGTCTTATCTCCGTGTGGTGCAGCGATACCGTCCTCCATGGCGCTCAGCCACGGTACCAGTGCTTCGGTAACGTGTCCAAAGTCGACTGATAACACTCTGACTTGTATTCAGAGCTAAAGCCACAGTACGTTGCCGGGAACCAGCTTCTATCATTCCCACGGCTCTGAGCATTTCTTCCCTGCTTAAATGACGTCGCCGTTCCATAATAACGTTGGTTTTAATCATTAGTAGGGAAACAGTAGCACTAATAATGTCTTCAATGCGTTGTATGTTTTTATAGGGAAAATATTGACAGCTGATTTTCATCTTTTACTCGAATTTGATTGACAGTTCCTGTTTCAAATTATGAAATGCACCAAAAAGGATCCATATAAATTTATAAAATCATAAATTTATTAAAAAGCCACATCTCAATCTCAAGAAATCCGCACAAAAATGCTTGATCCCTAGACACTTTTGATGTGTGTATTATTTGAGGACTGAACATTGCAACGCAAGCTGTGACGATAGGATTGATGTTAAAGCAATATTATTATAGAGATGAGTATATAAAGTAGTGTTCTGTTTATTACATTTTGTTGAAAACTTATTCTCTGTTTCAACAGCGACGACAGCTTTGGTCTAGTGGTCTGCGGTCCAGACAACAAAACCGGCTGTCGTGGGTTCGAATCATGCTAGGGGCAAATGTTTGTGTCATGAACACGAGCATTTTTCCTGAGTCATGGGTGTTTATACATGTATTTAAGTATTTCTATCCGTTATCTTGGCAACCATAGCACAAGCTAACGTTTAGTTTGGGGCTAGGTAATTAGTGTGTTCGTTGAAACAATTAATTATAATTATAGTAAGTAGCAGCTAGTAGATCTTGATAGGTATCGTGTTACAAGTTCCAAAAACTCTACTCATACTCACCCCCACTTAACTTAAAACAAGCCGATTTCTCATTCATAACACTAGATTTAAAACGCGTTCTGTCACTATCAGTTTTTTTCAATAACGATAGAGCAAAGATAGGTAATGGATAATGGCCCTTTCCACTATCTTTGCATTGCATAGAGAGAGAACGCGTTATAAATGTAGGATTAAGGTAAATCGTCTTAGTGCAAGTGGGAGTCAGTGTCTATGTCCACTAAGACGTCATAACGCAAGATTTTGAAAATTTTACGCCCCCAATGAAAGAGAAGGGTGTTATAAGTTTGACCTTTGAAATTGTTTCTGAGATTTTCTGTCTTGAATGTCTCAAAAAAACAGCTCGGAGTCGGGAAGTGGGCGGTGTCACACCCCCGTGCCTCAGTGCGCACGTTAAGCCGTTGGTCCTGCGCCTGATCACACTCCGGTCATGTAGGATTGCCGTTACACCTAACTTTGAGAGTGATGGAACAGTGAGTGCACCTGTGTGTTGCGCTCACACTTGTGCACTTTAATATCTCCTGCGTCTGCGTAGTTTGCTGATCTCTGTTGAGTTTGGCCGCCGAGGTCGAAATCGGCCAGGAGGACTACTATAAGTTTGACCCCTATATCTGTTTGTGTGTGTATGTTTTTTTTTTATGTGTGTCGCTGGCATCGTATCTCCCGGACGGATGGACCAATTTCAAAGCGGTTTTTTTTGTTCGAAAGATAATTTGGTCGAAATCCGTCCAGCCGCTAAAGTTCACCGGCTCATTCGAACTTCGGAGGTTTTTTAACTGAAAAGTTGTTTTTTTTCCATTATTGCAATACAAACGCAAATTGCGTACAAAGAACCAAAGAGAGTATGCATTTGTAATGGTGGTGTCCACTGCATGGCTGTGTTTTCGAACTTAAGTGCTGTTGGTTTCACAAAGAAAACTATAAAAAATTATATGTGTGTAGCAAACTCATTACAAGCTGCCATAAATGATTTATGCACGATTTTTTCATCAAAGTGTAAGTAGCACAGTATTTATCGTATTTATCTACGACATGACGTCACTACTCACATACAGTGGCCAAAAGTAAATCTGGCAGCGGAACTGCCTTGTTTGCTGTCTGTCAAACAATAAATAACGGCATATCTAAAAATAATATTTTCTAAGAACTAAAGGCCTACTACGAAAAACGATATCCGAGAAAACGATAACGTGTACAGACGACAGCACATCACGCTACGAATTTCATCGTCACAGTTTTTTATATGGACGTGCTGTCATGTGCACTTGTGTCATAAAACGATAAAACGATTATAGTTTTGACGGATTTCATTTTTCGTAGTTAAGAATCTGATCTCATTTAAGAACACGAATCTTGGCTCCAGAAATAATGTAATTTCTTTTTAATTTATGTATGTAAAGCTATGTCTACTGTTTGCGCACCGAATGTACACCGCCGATATGCCGGTCGGCAGGGTGCAGATTTAATATTTACCTGCAAGTGGGTATGTGTTTTTCAAACAAACTGACCTGTTTTTTTTAAAACACACGCCCCACAACACATTGACAACGCTTCACCTTAACCGGTTGTCCCGCGCAAGCAGAATCCTTGGCGGATTACAGAAAATATTCAAAGCTTTCTTAAAGCCAACTAGCAAAAGAATGAGACACTTTTTTACGGATTATTTCGTGATTTATTTTTATTTTAACCTGACGTTAGACAGTCAGGTCAGTCTACCTGTGACCACGGATGCTGAAAAGGGTTTTGGACGTCAGGTTAAAATAAAATTTTAAAAAATCTCGAAATAATCCGTAAAACTCATTTAAATGTCTACTGTTCGCGTAAACCAAAGAAACCAATATAGCAAAAAAAAGAAAATAGTGGTATACATACTTACCACTTTGCTTACTTTGCCCTTGTTGTGGTAAAGAACATACAGAAGAACAACCATTATTATGGCAGTCAGGAAGAATGAAAAGAAATGATCATCCTCTTCAGGGAATCCATCACTTGGGTAGTATTCTGAAAATGATAAAAAAAATTAAATCCTTAATGAACTCAAAATATTTATCATCCATATGTAGTAAAAGGATAAGTATAAAAAAGTTGTTTATGACAAGAGAAGCATTAGAAGTGTGGATATCAAATTTAATACTCATATAAAATGTAATAGAATCTTGCTTTTGAATTGTATTACTTCTTCCAGCAATCTTGTTTTTGCCTACAATTGTCTGTGCATTCAACAGCATTACAAATATTTATTCTTTAAACAGCTGTATAATATGAAGGTCGTTTGATTTAATGTTAATGTCAATTCTTATTTTAAGAAAAATATTTTATACCTTTTTGAGAAATATCATTCACATTGAATGAGATGGACGGTTCACTCTTTTTGTTGTTTTCAATTTTGTTTTTGTCTGCTTTCTGATCAACATCTCCTAACAATCCATCGTCCCCATCATCTCCGCCTTGATTATCCAAACCTCCTCTTGCTTCATCTGAGTCTGAAATATTATGGTAAAGACTATTATGTTAATTTTATATTATGTTGAATAAAGAAAAGTACAAAGCAGTATATTAAATAGGCATAATGACACCTTTCTTAAATATTTTCAAGACTATGGCATTTTAAAAACATTGCCACTTTGAAGTTAATACAGCCCGTATATTTCCAAAAAGCTGTAGAAACCAATTTTTAAACACACATAACTCAATAAATCACTTAACCCAAGCTTAACATATGCAAGCCAAACATGGACCTATACTGAAAAAATAAAGAACAAAATCTTATTGTGCCAGCATGCAATGGAAAGAAGTATACTAAGTCTTAGAAAAATACATAAAACAAGAAACACGGATATTCGCAAAAGAACAAAAATAACCAACGCTCTTCAGTATTCTTTAAAGCAGAAATGGAGATGGGCAGGCCATTTAGCGAGATACAAAGACAAAAGGTGGACTCTACAAACCACAAAGGCAAAGGAAGAGATGGGGTGATGACATTGTAAAGGCAATGGGACAGAACTGGATGAACATAGCCACCAATAAGGAGGAATGGAAAAGATTGGAGGAGGCTTTTACCCTTGGGGACCATTCATAATGGGAAAAAAGCTATAATAATAATAATAACTCAATAAATCAATCGACTCCAATTTCTGATACATGACCATGACGTCACATTCTTGTATTCCCATATAAAATTTATGGAGGCAGATTGTTTTGACAGATAATAAAAAGTAATGACGATTGTTGGTGTCATATAGCCTATTCTTTCCAATGAATACAAAAATATTACTTTCCAAGTGAAAGCAAGCGAAAGAAAGAGTAAATATTTAGAACTAAGGTGTATAAAGAAACCATGATTTAAATAATAATGCTCTCAGTTACTTCACTGCTTAAAAATCATGCCACATTATGCTTCTACTGTGCAATCACAGAAAACAATGGAGAAACTGTTATTAAAACTACTTATAATATTTTAACCATAAAATTATGTGTAAGTTCATGATGCATAAATAAAATGGTAATAGGTAATAAGCAACGCAAGAATATTACCTTGTTCATTTTGGTACTCATCTGGGTCAACCATATCATTTGGCTTGTCAACTTGGTTGTTGGGTAAATTGACAACTGGCTCCACCTTTTTGGGTACAGCATCAGTTTCCTCTGACTTAGGCTTTTGATTGTTTTTATTGACATCACTTGATGTTTCCTGGACCTGGTGCAGTTCTATTTGGCTGACTTCATCATTTTTAGTGCCTTCTTGTAGTGGGGCAGTGTTAGGAGCTTCAACACCTTTGTTATCACCACTGGTGTCAGGTTTTACAGGATTAGGAGTAGGAGCGCCAGCATTGTTCAATTGTTGAACTGAGTCAGACTGAGGGTTTGTCTCTTTGACTTCAGGTTTCACCTTTTCTGAGGAGGCCACGCTTGGGTCCACGGCTGCTACATTGCTCACACCAGTATCTGCACCCGTCATTGGCTTAGGAGCCACCACTGGCTCCTTCACATTGGCATCAACACCATTTGGTGCACTCGAGTCCAGTGGCACAGAAGGCTTTTTAGTGTCTGTATTAACATTTGCAGGCACATTAACTGGTTCACCAACAGCTGAGTCAGGCTGTGTGGGTGCTGAGACAACTTGTGTCTTCAACATATCCATGCCCCATTTGTAATATTTACAGTAGGAATTGGACTCAACGTTCAAAATGTCGTCATTGTCAACACTACACACTCTGGCACATCGTATTGCATCGTTAAACACGACACTGACGTATTTTTTATACACATCACCTAACTCGCTGAAGCTCCAATCTTTCGCAGTACTGCATAGATTAACGACATCTTGTTGTTTTTGTATTTGTGGCGTGTAATCCTCGGTCAACGCTAGTTTCGAGGCCGCTACTGCTGTGCAAAGTTGCTGGTTTATATCGTAGAATAGCATACATTGAAATTTTTTCTCGTCATAAGGAGGGACAAGCACATGGCAATCTTTAACTTGGCTCGCGATTTGTGTCCTCAAAAATTGGTTTTCACAAGAGCTCGCAAGATTTGTAAGTAAAGCAGACAAATCGGTGCTACTACCACTCGTGGGTGCACATGAACTTTTCGAATACAAACTCACTAGCAACAAGGCAACGGTGTACCGAAACATTTTGCTAGTATTAACGTAGATAGCCTCAGAAAATAAGCACTTCACTCGTAAAACACAACGGAAGTCGGAATCCTTGGAAAACCGTAATCACAGAACAAACAATGTACTCTACAGAAGAAAGAGAACTCCACAGAAAAAAATACGTACACGAAAACACACTAGCGCTACGTGTTGTTCTATATAAACTAATTAAAACCAAAATGGCGCGATATTAAAACGTGATAAAAAAGGTACTGTTTCAACTGAGTTAAATTCAAAATTCCCGATTTTGAATTGTACTTGGAATTTCTATATTTATTTAGCTCCCCAAAGTAAGGTTTTTGCCACGGAGTCAACGTTACATGCCCGTCACTTTAAAAAAATGATGGGCTTGAACGTTGGGAGTCGTTCACAGAATCTGTGTCTGAGAAAAGTCGGTGCCAAAACCTGACGTGGACGTTTGAATTGCTTTTAATCAAATTGTATTCAAATTGTATCTCATGAATTATAAGTGCCTATGTTATATTGTTATAAAAAAAATACGTTAATTAATAAAAACAACGTAAAAACGTTAGACAACGGCTTGGTGCACAGGTCGGACCTCTAAACCAAGGGTCGCGGGTTCAATCCCCGCACAGTACAAGCATAAGTGTGCATGAACATGTGTGTTGGTACTGGTCTGGGTGTTTTATATGTATTACATGTATTTATTTACAGAAAGAAAGTATTTAAGTATGCTTATCCGTTGTCTAGTACCCATAACACAAGCCTCGTAGCTTAACTTGGGACTAGAAAATTGGTGTGATTGTTGTGTAAAAAAAAAGAGCGAAAAAGACCCCGGTCAATTCTGGGCGACTGCAGCTCTCTAAAGATCCGTCCGTCTCAGAGGTAATTAGAAAAGAATAGATTTTTTATTTATTTTATAAAACACATTAAGTACCAATAACAATTTATAAACGAAATCTAAATATTAAGAAAAATACTCTAGTGTAACTATGTGTATTACGTATTCCAATTTAACACTGCATATATTTTTCGTTTTATAATATTTTTTATACAGATAATAAATTCATTGCTATGAGTCTTGTAAGCGAAAAATCTACCACTTTGGTTTTTACATACTACCACGTGGTTTTGCCCCTTTTTGTTTGTAGAGCTTTGTCTCGTTCTTACCAAATATTCTATCTATATGTGTTCGCATTGGCTGGAATAAGAGTTGGAGCGAACGACAAAACACCGTGCATAAAAATTGTCAATGTCACTGTTGACACATGTCAGCTGCAAAATTTTGACATGCCTCAAAAAAATTTTGACGTTTGTTAATATTGCGTTCGCAAGCAGTAATATTTGATACCGATATTATTGCTAAAAAGAATAACGTTATTTTTCTTTTAATAAGGATGAAACAATAAATTAAAATTGTACTTATCGACGATCTTTCCTTTCTGTCTGTGTATAAACTTTAAAAATGAATTCTCACATTTGTATAGGTTTGTAAACGGTAACTCTAAATCATACTCCTCCTAAATTTATCTATCCTCTTAAATTTCTTTTATAAAAATATAAAGGAGAAGTATCTTATGATATTAGATTAAAAGTGGTTTGTAATTAAGTATTAATAAATTACTTACGTTAATAAATACTGAGTATAAAGTTGAAAAAAGTACATAAAAGAGTAATTTTTACTTAGTATCTAATCTAGCTTGAGAAAATACTGAGTTGATAACCCTAGATGGGTTATATGGTAGGTACAGACAAACTTAAATAAAAATGGTATTAAAGGAGTCAATTAAAATAAAAGCCTGATGATTTTAACTTATTCAGAATATATTATTCGTATATATTAGAAAATACTCGTAGATCTTAAAGGATGAACAACACACGGCAAACACATTGGTAATGCCTTCGGCATACAAAATGGCGATGATATCCAACCTGCACCGCTGACGCACTTAGCTCCCATTCAGGTGTATTGAACCCTCTTTCTGTGTCTAACTACAAAGTGGTAAATAAATTGGGTAAACTTCAAATGAAAGCTTTTTTCTTTTTATCGTACATTTATGTTTACACTAAGCATATGATTATGACAGTTTCTCCTAATATCTAATTACTACCTAATCTACTAATTATTACAATGTTACAGAGTGGACAATACCTACGTATGACTCTAAGGTAATCTAACCGATCGATCGATCGGTTCAATATTTAGTAGATGACCAAAGCCCTAACAAAAATATGAGTGTAATTTCCAGTTATTAATTTTCGATCAAAATTCACAAATAATAACTATGACTCTTCATTCTCTATCATCATACCGTTATGTAGCATAATCTTAGTGTCCTGAATTTTTCAAGAATGCATAACACGAGTAGGCGCTTCGTAAAATCTGAAAATAGTAAACAAACATTTAAAACAAAACAATATTGGGTACATGGAAGTCTTTTAGAAATAGCAAGATAATTAGATACATTTACTTTTAACACTGAGTTGGTAACTAGCTCGCGTGTAATATAATATCATTTATTTTTTTTGTAAAATTTTATAAACTAACATTGGAAACTTTAAATTGCTAGTGTAAAAGTACCTTTGTATTTAAGACTATGTGATATTATAAAGCTGTATGTTTCCTAAAGATAAATAAACAAAACATAAAATATTTAATTTCTAGTGGAATTTATGGTTTTATAATCAAAACGTAACATGGCATACCGAAACAAAGGTGCTGTTAGATAAAGGTATCACCGAACCAGCGGTTGGACATATTGGCCTCTTAAGTCTCTCCATGAAGATGATGAGCGATCTTCGCTGCTTCACCGGGACCTCCAACCAGTCTATAGCGTATGCGGATTCTATGAGCTTAATGCTCTGAAAAAATACTTCAATAAGAAAATTTAATAGACTCAAGTATAAATGTCATGGCACCCGTCACCGGCACGGCTTCAACCCAGCAATTAATTTGTCATTCAAATTAGAGCATTAAGTTGTAAATTGTACGTTATATTTTGCAATATTAATATGAAAAAGCCGACGGCGCGGCGTGCAGTCAGCACGCTTGCCACAACTTTACAACTCAACTCGCAGTTCGCGTCCCTACACTCCGAGTCGCTAGCAAAACACGGTGCGTACAGACTATTTAATAAAACATGTTATAAAACATTGTGACATGACAGGTTTTACAGAAATCACATGAATTGTTTGTAATATCGCAATGTTAGACGTGTTATATAACAGGATCCTTAAAGGACCCTTATTTATCTGCTACCAGCACAATTCTTATTGTTTGAGTCGCTATCATATGGGAACTCCTTGATATTTGAAGTAGAGTGGTCTTATTTATTTAAGCTTTATAGACCACAAAACTTTGTACAAAAGGTGGTGGTGGTGGCATTCTGTGCCAGTTATAGCTTTGGGCTAAGCAGCTATTTATTTCTGCTTTGACTTCTTATAATTATTTTGTAAATTAAATTAGGTAGGTGTACCTACGATTCCCTTAGTATTAACTTACCTCGTAATACAGTTCATTTCCGAAAAAACAGTAGACGAATATTTCTATTACAATGCAGGTTGTGTACATAACCATCGAGATGAATTCAACCGAAGCTGGTTGAGTCTGAAAGTTATGTAAACAGTAAATGTTCAGCAATTGCATTCTTTTAATAAGAACAGATTTGATCCTAACGAGTAATTGTAATTTTGACTAAAAAAGTCTTAAGTCCAAAATTTATTTCCTAAGACAGATTTTTCACGGGCCTTGCTTATTTAGCACATTGCGTGTTAAATAACTATATTCTATTAACCGACTAAAATGGGAACATTCTTGCACAATGTACGAGTAGCCTCTCCATAAAATTTCATAACAATGAATCACAATAATATTTTTTTAATAAACATATTCATGGTGGCCAGTATTAACTTTATGCATTTGACCTCTCAAGCTAGGTAAACTGCTACAGAACAGTAGCGGCGGGGGTAACAAACAGTGGATCTATTGTCTCTCGATTCCTACGGTTCAATGGGTTAAAAAAGCGATTGGATGCCGCGAAAAATAATATGACTTTAGCTGGTTCGCCATCCACTTACATTGACAATCCTGTAAGCTGAGCAGCATAAAATCCAACCGCCTATGACGAACTGATAAAACACAGCCCCTCCAAATATATCTTGAATTGTGTCAGCCGAGCTGGAAATTTATCGAGTCCCATTAACATAATCAAATTACATCTGATAAAAAACAAGAAACAGTCTTACTTTACGATTTCTTTGTGATGTATTATCATTTTGCCAAATCGCCGTTCTAATATTTCCGAGTAAGTGGATGAGGTGTTACTAGCCGCTTCAATTTTGCTTTTTTTCACAAGATTTTCCAAGTCTAGCCTGAAAAATTGCGATTGAATTTAGTAAAGGTAATTTTAAACATTTACATATTATGAAGAAGTCATGTAGGTAGGTGATTAAATACTTTTATTGTGTGATTTTAACGATACTAGCTAGCTGGACGGTTAGTAACTAACAAAGGAAGCCTTTATAAACGAATTTAAAAACCAAACCCTCAAGAGTCACTTTGTTAACAAGCTGTAGATCTAGTTGAAAATAGCTTATTCATAATAACAAAGTAAATACAAAAAAAATAATGAAAGTGATGAAACTATAGCTAAGTATACCATAAACTTTAAATTCTTTTTTCACATGTATGAAGTAGTGATGCGTGAAAATTATGCAAATAAAATATTTCAGCTATATACAATTTCATATCCTTGGTCAAGTATTATATTAATTTGTTTTAGTAAGCTATTCACGGATCAAAACAACATTATAATGTTTGCGTGCTCATACTTTATCGGTAAGACGGAAGCTAAGTCGCTTTGGTAATAGCCAGCAATTTTTCACATGTTATTTACGCGGGACCCACCTGAGAATAGAAACTTGCGTCCTACATTGTTCTAGTAGGAAAGCGATAAATATATCCATTGTTGTGTTACTGTACGCCAACCAAGACGTTTGGATCCAGACGTATATGACAGCGAAGTAATACCTAAAGTAATGAATAAATAAGTTGGTGAACTACCTACTTGTATCAATAGTAAATACAATTTTGAAGTTTTCTTACAAATAAATGGTGGGCAGAAAAGTGATGTCCAAATTTTTATTAAGTACCTCGTGTTCAGAGGTGTCTGGATCATCCCTTTGTACGTTCCGCTTTAAATTTTCAAATGATAGGTATCTCACTTAACATACATTTTCAAATTTAGGTAAATTTTGTAGTAACTTTTATTAACGTTATGAGGCTGGTTATTTATACATATATACACTGTTTAGTGATTTTGCTGCAAGAAAAAAATCTAAAAATTCTTTCTACATTTTCTTTAAAAAAATTAAAACTTCAATTTTGGAAATAATCATAAAAATCGTAACTCGAGTAATACGAAAAATAGCAGAGCATACGAAACGGCGATCAATATGATACCTTTAAAATATTTTTGACGACACTTGTCTGGCCAATCTGTTTACTTGATTTTAACCATTTTTACGAAAGATAGATACTCAGTCATAGGAAACAAGCGTAATTCCTATATCTGAGCTTATAATACATGGTGTATTGGTTAGGTGAGGTAACAATATATGCTTGGCCTTTATTCCTTGTAAGTATTTAAGATACCTCTTCGTGACTTTCACCGCATAAAGCCCGATTATCATAAAAAAGAATGCCTTTTTTCCCAGCTTCCAACCTAATGTTAAGTTTCCCAGACTATGTCAAGTCCGATAATTATGTAAGTAATGATGACATTACCATTCTAATGTACCATAAAACCTGCAAAAACACTCACTGCGGGTCCTGATTGGCATCAAACGGTAACCACACTGCAAACTCTATCGGTTTCCCCTGGATATGCAAGATGGTTGGATGCAACGCCCATAGGAAACATGTGATTAGTGACAAGTTGTTGAACATCCGAAGGATTAAGAGGGCTCTCCGGGCGGTTGCAAGCAAAATAGGGCGGTGTTCCGGCTGCCCCAAATTGAATATTGGTCCTGAAATAATTGCACGGGACGTTAAGCACTTTGTAAATGAAATTAGGTCACATAAACGGAAAATCAAATCCTATAATTAAAAATGAATTGAAATGAAATGGACAAGTCTATTCTGAACACACACAAACATTTGTCATATACTAAAAAGAAAGACTTGTAGCCCCGTAACTGAACTTCCGTGCACTAAGTAAGTATTAGTATAAGTATTCTTTGGTAAAATCTCGGAAGAAAACTGTTAGCACTTAAGAAATCTTTTTGGGTGGGTGGTACCCTTATACCGCTCTAAGTAAATACCTCCACTCTTAGCAAATATATCTAAGTATAACATTAAATTAGAACTATAGGAAACCTTTCATGACATTCAGCAGTTCCTCTATCTTTTCAGGCTTCTTTTGGAGAACAATCGCTTTGTAAATGCAATCAGTGTTGGTGATGAATAAAAACATGGTGTCCATAACTTTGTTCACGTTATCCTGAACCTGGAATTTGATATTTGTTTATTGATATGGAAAAAAATATGATTTGTGCGTGCAAAGAAGATCAAGCATCTAAATATGCGTAGCTTTGTTAAATATCTAGTTTAGTTAATTAACTATCGCGTCGTTTAATTTTCTATCATACTGTAGCATAGAAATGGTATTTTAGGCACATACTTCGTAAATCTTCAGCATCTGCTGTACTGTGTAAACTGAAAAGAAAGCAATGAGCCATCGCAAATAAATTGTGTGTAGAAATCTGTATCTTTTTGGCGAATCCGGACCCAATCGGAAGAGTCCTACTGCTTTCATGACCTTCACATGAGGAGCCAAACTTTTGTATGATAAATACTCATCCATTATAATGTCTGTTCCACTGATTACCTTTCGTAGAGTACTAAACTTTCTTAACTGAACCCTTTGACTGTTGGAGGTATAATGAAATAGTTTATTAGTACAAACGACAGCGTAAGTCCTTTGAAAATTATCACGTTACGGTTGTGAAGTAATCATTATGAAGAAGTGTTAAACTATTACCAATCTACAATGAAATTGTTCTTGTTTTAATTTTTTTTTGGTATTGTGTTCTGTAGCTGTCTACTCAGATAGACCTACTCGTATTTTGTTCAATTCAATTAAATCTGTGTTCTTTTAATAACCATTTAACTTTGAAGTAAATCTACCCTGTTTTTAAAGCAATAGGTACCTACAAAAAAAGGTAATTCTAAAACCTAAGCTCTATAAAAAACAAGTTGTTTGCTTATAAAACGAATAACAGATCGCAAAACAATAGCTTAACTGAGAGAAACAACACGGTTTCACCCATCATAATTCGCCATCTTCAACCGTCTTAATTATTTTCCCTTTAAATAAACGTTGCAGTGCTTCGTTGTTTTCTTAGCTCTGTGACACAGTTAAATTATTCACAAATTAAGGCAGACACTCCAGTGTTTGAGGCGTCAAACCGCTTGTTTTCATGTCAATACACCAACTACAACTAATTAGATGTTTGTATTAGACACCTCCAGAAGTCGTTATTAAATTTGTAACTTGAATTTGACTTTAGCTTCGGTAAACAGCTAGTATTATTGTAGGTACTTCGAGAGTTGATACTAAATAAGTGGGAGGTGGAAACTTTTACAATTTAGGTAACATCAAGTAGGTAGGCAGTTTTCATTTATTTAATGATCTACAAAAAACATTTAGCAAGTAAAAATAAAAACTTCTTTATAGAAATATTTAGCTTTTTAGCCTTATATACCTACCTTTGTACTTATAATTTTTATTGTGCATATGCGTTGTTCAATCAAAGGGCAAGCTGTTTAATTGTACGACTATTTTAACAAGTTGTCTGCGACACATATATAAGGCATACCTTCTTGTGTGCAAAGCAAAGTCACTCAAAACGAAAAAATCGCAACATAATTATCAGACATTTGCGAAAACAATGAGGCGTAGGCGAAAGAAAGGCCCTTGAGCGTATCTCAAGATGCCAACATCATCCTTTGTCACGTTTATTCCGGAGATTACAGAAAAGAGCACTCGTTAGCCATGTGTTATTGCACACTTAAATCTTATGACAGGCTTGTTGTTACCACTCAACAAAATGTTTTGGTAAGCTGGAATTGCGTCGTAAAACTCATAATGATATTTAGTTGTTTGAGATGAATGGGAGCTGGCAAGAGTTATGGTAGAGGTAGAAACAAAAAAGTTCAGATTTTTTTTGTCATGGTTGTCACGATCCACTACAATTTTGTGATACATTTTTAATGTAATAAGTTTGTGATTTCAAGATTTTTTTTATGCACGGACGAACTTCATATATTGTATCCAATTCGATAAGCCTCTACGTAGTTTAATTATTCTATAGTCCTTCTAAATCTGTTATATCACCAAATTTTAGTTCTTATCCTTTAGGGCTCTGTTGCTTATCAGCAATAAGTCAAGGATAATAGAAAGTTCTTCATACTTTACGTTTTAGTTTCCACGAAGGTAATGTTGTACTGATAAACTGAAAAGTGATAGATAACTGACTGATTACCCATTTTTTAAGTTTCAAGTCATGTAGTAAGACAGAAAAGAAGATAGAGAATATATCCTATCTTTCTGAAGATCTTTCAGACCCATAATTCGATGAGGGTTCGTAAATCGCGCAAAACACGCGCTACTTTTCCTCCGGCACTTGAAATACCCTCCCCACGCTGACATACAGGTCTAGAAGAATACCAATATTACTTTGCAGGACGATCGTGAATAGTTCTGGGTATTAAGGCTCGTCAGTAATTCAAAGTAGAATTGCTTCTGATAGCAGCGGGGGAAGCAAATGAAAGAAGTACCTCTAGTTCAGTATCAACGGACTGATTACTTATAAAAGTCAGTACTACGAATTTGGCACAGGTGACGAGACCATTGTTTACATTATAGGTAATTATTGCTACGGGTGCTACGAAGGGCTCGGGATACAAACAACACTAGCAGTCCTATTCAGCTTAGCGGCGAGACGGTTTTCCTTGAAGGATCACGGGTCCCATATCGTCTTAAGTGTTAGTTAATGAAACAATATTTACTTTAGCCCCGTTTGTTTGTGGTACGATGTTATTATTATTTCTGGTAACCTATAGAGGTTCCTGCTCGGAATAGTTAATCTCCTCTTTGTGACATAGGTGTACCGTGGCATGGGGTGAAATTGATTGGTTCTCTAGAAACAGGAGGCTATAACTATTTTATTAAAAAATATTTATATCTATTCGGTTTTGGAGTTATTTTTATTATATCAATTACATAATTTTTAAACGGTCAGTCTGCGTAATCGAGGATTGGGAAAAGAAGAGCTTGTACAAGAGCAATTTTGGTAGGTATTGGTAAGAAATTATGGAGCCTGTTTACCGATGCTGCTGCAGCGAACATTTCTCTACTGACTTTCCAATTTGTGTTGTCCAAGAGAGCGAACTTTCGATGTGTATAGGTACCCAGGTTCTAAACAGATTCGCTAAAAGGAATTTGTTCGCCGTCGAATGTGATTGGTTGCATGGCCAGCCTTTTAATTTTAGAGAAGATTACTGATTGGTGATCGAATTGATGAAAATTGAAAAGAGTAAGACAGAGGCACCTTGAGGCACACCAGCACAAACGTCGCACCATGCAAAGAGCGAATCCTCCACACGGATGCGCTGCCGGCGTTCGTGCAAGTAGCTATGAAGCCAGTCAAGCATCGTTCAAATAGGTAAAGAGAACGGAGTACGCTAACTACTAGTACTCGTATATCGAAGTCTACAGTGTTTAAAGCATTACTAAAACTAGTAGCGCGTAAACAGTGAGATTTAAGAGTAATCGCTCGGTTTGCAGCAGAAGAAGAAGAAAAAGAAGCAGTAAAAAATTAAACACGCAACCAGATTAAAAAAGAGGCATTTAGAGAGTCGGTAGTAGAGAGGAAAGAGCTAAGATTGCGCTAACTGGCAGATTATATTCGTTAATTACCTATTAGATGGTTTTGATAACAAAGCAACATATTATAAATAAATAAATAATAAAGAGCTTCACAAGAAGCTACTTTGATCATTATCTATCAATGTCTCCTCACCTAGGAAAACAATGTGGCCCCGCTTGCAAAATACATTATAGCTTTTGGACAGACATTGCACAAAATTCATTTTTTTTTCATGCTGTTATCCATTTTGCCCCGTCATTTTAAAGTTGTCTCATATCACGGTATAGGAATATTCCTATGTTAGTAGTGAAAAATAACTCTGACCAGAATGTTAAACACTTATGTAAGTAAAATATCAGATTAATAAAAACTATCCTATTTCAAAATGTCACAGCCACGCGTAAGAAATAAAAGATTTACTTGAAAGAACAAGTTCTAAATAATATGTTTAAAATCCAAAGTCACGACTCTTTTTGCTTTTCAACAGAATATCATCTCAGAAAGAAAGAAGCATGAAAATAGCAATAAATATGTTTCAAGTTTACCCGTTTATGCCATTTTATGGGGACCCGTGTCGAGATATTTTGCCCGTATTATTACTCCCCGAGTTTCTGGATTAGCATAAATAAGAGAAAATAAGAACCTTTTAAAACAGAACCAACACATTCTTGATTACTTCCATATTTTGTTTAGTCAATTATCTATCTATTAACGTATTTTTGAAGTACGCTTGGCCACGACACGTCAAGTTAATCACTGCGGTAACTTATGCTTAGGATTCCGTTTCGCGAGTGTTGGTAGATACACGTGATTTCAGATTTCTTTCATATTTAGAGTAAAATAAGTCATTGTTAGCCTTTTTCCACTTCAATCTAAGCTTATTATTTCTAAGGAATTCGGTGGTGGTATAATATTAGTGTTTTGTAAGCGGTAAGTCTTGTAAAATGGACATAAACCATCCTCCTGAGCCACCCGATCCACCAGATCGGGCTCCATCTGCAGATTTGCATATGGATATGTCTCCGATTATGTTTTCTCAAACGGCAACAAAACGCCGCCTTGAACCTGAGGAGCCCATTGAGCCAGCAAAACGTGCTGTTACTAACCCTACCGCGTCTGCGTCCTCTAACCAACCTATGTACGTTCACCCCTCGGTTGTCATAGCACCAAAAGCGTACTCCGACCTAGATAAAGGCCCATTCTTGGTTCATGTTTCTCGCATAGATCCAGATCCTTCAGCCCCAACATATATCCAACCTATACGATTCGGCAGATTTCTGATGAACAACAAAATCGGTGGTGTAGTTTTAGACGGTGTGAAAAAAATTGGCAGAAACAGGATATCGGTGAAGTTCAAGTCATCTGAGGCTGCTAATAACTTCATTTGTAACCAGCTTTTAACATTACACAAATATGAAGCTTCAATTCCTACATATAATGTAACCCGCATGGGGCTAATCAAGGGCATCCCTACAGACTGGACTATGGAGGAACTGGCTGAATCTCTGACTGTTCCTTCTGGTTGTGGCATTTTGTTGAAGGCAAGACGTCTGAATAGAAAGCAAGTGGTTGAGGGAAAAACAAACTGGCTCCCCACACAATCAGTTGTTATCACACTGCAGGGTCAGGTTTTACCTAAACGTGTCTATTGCTGTCACACATCAATTCCGGTAGAAACTTACCAACTGCCTACAATTCAGTGTGTAAACTGCTGCCGATTTGGCCATGTCAAGGCACAATGCCGTTCTAAACCCAGATGCTACAGATGCGCTCAACCACACTGTGGTGAAACTTGTTCAGTTGAAGAGAATAAGTCTACATGCTTACACTGCTCAGGTCCTCACTCAGCACTAAATAGATCTTGTCCAGAGCACGCTAGACAAAAATCAATTAAAATGTCAATGTCACAGGACAACATATCCTATGAGCAAGCAGCTCTTCTCTTCCCCTCAGTTCGCAGATCATATGCTGATATGGCCAAATCTTCTCCGTCAGTCCAAGCTAGCCACTCAAGCCCTTCACAACCTCAAACTCAGCCTCAGCAATATTCTTCATACAAGAAATTGGTATCCCGCCCCTCTCCCCGCGCGCGTCCCCCATTAGGTAAGGGTTATGACCGTCAGGCACACCAAGCCATTGTGCGTGATTGTCCCTCAGCCCTTCCAAATGGCTGTGCTTTAAATGCAGACTCATCTCATCCTATGTCGAAAGAAGATGAAAGTGTTTTACAATTAATATTATCTCTCATCCTTCGTATTGTCTCCGGTCATAACGGCCGGCTACCGTCCAACGTTGCCGAAAGACTTTCCCAAATCTCTCAATATTCTTTTAATGATGATTATCTGATAAATAATGATAATGAACTTAGCAGTTCAGTGGAACTGCAAAAGCATCAGAAGTAAAAAGCATGAACTGATGTTTCACATTCAAAAGTTTTCTCCGTCGGTCCTAGCCGTCTCGGAGACGTGGCTGGTACCTGATTCACATTTTCGTGTCTCAGGCTACTCATGCTTCCGGGATGATAGGGCCGACGGATATGCTGGAAGCGCCTTATTAGTAAGGCGCTCCGACACCTACTCGCAGCTCCCTCTTCCTGATCACAGCCAGGATATTAATATCGTGGCTGTTAGAGTACACAACATTTCTATACTATCTGTATATATCCCTCGCCCTACTTCTTCCATTCTGAACGAATTACGTTCTGCCATTTTGTCTGTGCCTCCTCCTGTTCTCGTGTTGGGCGATTTAAATGCCCACCACACTTATTGGGGTTGCTACCACACCGATGCTCCTGGCTTGATTCTCTTGGACCTTTTGGATGACTTAAACTTGTGCATTCTGAACGACGGCAGCCCAACGAGAAGATGTACTCCGTCTCAAAACCCGGCTTCTGCCGTTGATGTGTCTCTTTGCTCCCCTAACCTGATGTCCCTTCTATCCTGGAAGACTCTTGATAGTACTTTTGGTAGTGACCATTTCCCGATCTTATTAACAACACCGCATTCATCTCCCGAAGTCACCCGTATTCCCCCTCTTTTAAAATACCGATTAAATAAGGCCGATTGGGCCACCTATAGTTCGACTGTTAATTCGAAATTAGACTCACTCCCGATTATAAATGAAGTCAATGCTCTCACCGCTTACTCCCAGTTCATTGAAATTCTGAATTCATCAGCAGAAGCTAGCATCCCAAAGAAAAAATTGTCACGAAAAATTTCCCCTCCTTGGTGGGACTCTGAGTGCTCTGCCGCTGTTCAGAAGCGCAGGGAGGCAGAAAAAAGGTACAATAGAACAATGTCCATAGAAAACTACCTCCTGTACCAAAAAACAGCTGCCCAAGCCAAGAGGCTTTTCTCCAAAAAGAAAAAACATGGTTGGGTCAAATTCTGCGAAAATATGTCACCGCGCACACCGTCTGCAATTGTTTGGAAAGAGATAAGAAGATACCGCCAGTCTCAGACGACATCGAATCCACCTTCAAATGACCCATCCAAATGGCTTAACTCTTTTGCAGACAAATTGGCACCTCCTTTTGTCCCCTTCATTGATTGTTTCCCTCCCTCGCTTAGGACTGCTTTACCTTCTTCTAGTATATTAGACTCTCCTTTTTCTTTTGATGAACTTATTTCATCTCTGAGTGGTTTAGCAGACTCTTCCCCTGGTATTGACGGTGTACCATACTCATTTATTATAAAATCCTCTAATCAGGCTAAAACTTATTTCTTAAAATTAGTCAATTTGTTTTTTAATGAAGGAGTCTTGCCCAATTCTTGGAAGGAACAGATTGTCATTCCAATTCCCAAACCTGGGAAGGACCCTTCAGATTTTAATTCGTACCGTCCTATAGCTCTCTCCTCTGTCCTTCTCAAAATAACAGAGCATATGGTTAAGAACCGCTTAGAATGGTTTATGGAATCTAATGGCCACTTGTCTGGCTCTCAATTTGGTTTTCGGAAGGGCTTCAGTACATTGGATAGCTTAAGTATACTGACTACCGATATTAGAAAGGCTTTCATAAATAAGGAATATCTTTTGGGGGTATTTCTGGATATTTCCTCTGCCTATGATAATGTCTTGCTTCCCGTACTCAGGCAAAAGTTGCTCCAGCTGAGTGTTTCGGAGAAGTTGGTTAATTTCATTTGTAGCTTGCTTATGTCCAGAACTATATCTCTAAGATATCAGAAATGCCAGATCCCATCCCGTTTAATCTGGAAAGGCCTACCTCAGGGCTCTGTGCTCAGCCCATTGCTGTACAGCGTCTATACACATGATCTTGATAGAACTGTTGAAAGCTTTTGTAGTATTCTCCAATATGCTGATGACATTGCGTTATACATCTCATCAAAATCGTTCCCAGAAGCTACTTCTCGCCTAAATTCGGCCCTGGGATATCTTTCTGAATGGATGACGTCTCATGGGCTTACAATATCTGCCTCAAAGTGTAGTTGCGTTATTTTCACAAAAAAACGCCTTATCCCAGCTGCTGATATAAAAATTGACGGAGTCTCCATCCCCTGCAACAATCAGGTAAAGTTTTTAGGCCTAATTTTAGATTCAAAATTATCAGGAATTCCACACTTTGAGTACATCATGAAAAAAGCGGAGAAAGGGTTGAACATCCTCCGAGCTCTTTCGGGGACTTGGTGGGGGGCTCACCCTTACTCACAAAAACTGCTATATAACGCAATTGTTCGGAGTCATTTCGATTACGCATCCTTCCTCTTAGACCCTTGCAACAAATTAGCACTTGACAAACTGACGAAATTGCAGTCGAAGTGCCTTCGTGTGATTTTAGGAGCAATGAAATCGTCCCCTATAAACGCTCTTCAAGTTGAATGTGTGGAACCTCCTCTTTATCTGCGTAGACAGTATTTGAGCGATCGGTTCTACATTAAAGTCGCCCAAAACTCTTCCAACCCATTGCTAGTTAAATTAGAATCCCTTTCCCGTCTTATACCCTTTGCGGAATCGACTCAAAAAATTCCGTGTATTATTTTAAGTTTTCGAAAGTTTAATCGTCTTCCATGTCCTATAGAAAAATTTCATTTAAACCCCCTTTTTTTAAACAGCTTCGAATCGCTTATTTTCATACCTCCTGTTAAACTGGATTTTGGCATTGCCAAAGACTCCTGTTCCGCCCCTCAACAATTCAGAAGCATCATCTCGGAACACTGGCAAGGCTGGCACATAATGTATACTGATGCGTCTAAACTTAACGCTGGTGATTGTGTTGGTGCTGCTGTCTGGGTACCTGCATACAAAATTGTTCTCAGTTTTAAATGTCCTCCAACGACCTCAACTTTTACTGGTGAAGCTGTAGCTATTTTAGAATCTATCTTGTATGCCAAATCTCATTGCCTTAACAACACCCTAATATTTACCGATTCACTAAGCTGCCTTCAAGCTATATCAGCCAATCCTTTTAAAAGTAAAACTAAATTTCCCATTATTCTTAGAATCCGCGAGGAACTCTTTGACTGCAAACAAATAGGTCTTAACATCATCTTAACCTGGATCCCGAGCCATAATGGTATCCCTGGCAATGAAACCGCCGATTCCTGTGCCAAAAACGCTGTGTCAATGGGAGCACTGGATCATCACAAAATTTATTCACACGATGTTTCGTCCCTCCCTCGCATTCACTTGTTCAAGTCTTGGGATACACATTGGAACAATTCCAAACAAGTTGCTGGTAGATATTACGCGGAAATTCAAAATCATATACCCGTAAAACCTTGGTTTTTTAAATACCCTACCTTGCCGAAAAAAGTTGTTTCCATTATTTGCCGACTTCGAATGGGTCACTCATGTACCCCAGCGCACTTAGCGAAGTTGAAGATTAAAGACAACTCCTTATGTGAATGTGGCCTTGACGAAGGCACTGCGGACCATATTTTTTTCAACTGTCCTTCTATTGGTTCGTCTCTTTTCGATTTTCTACCCAAAAAAATTCCCCGCCCTACTAACATTACATGTATTTTGTGTTCTATTAATTACCCTGTTTTAAATTCTTTATCTAAATTCATACTGTCAAAAAAAATCAGCCTGTGATCCGCTATCTTTTTTTCACTGATCATTCTTTCATCCACCTTCAAATGTATATTTTAATCTCCTCTTGTAAAGGCTCTGTTTGTTTGTTAAAATATTTGTTTTGTGATGTTGTAGATTGTGTTGTTTTAATTTGTGCTGTCTTTTTTTTTAGGATAATCTGCTTAGTGCAAATGTTATTAAAACTCTCCATAAAATCCGTGTAAAAACTACTCACGTGACATTGGCGGAATTTAGTGTAAACACCAAACCATTCTACACTAATTTGTCGCCAAAAAAAGAAAAGAAGAAGAAGAACTTATGCTTACGTAATGAGGGTGAGTTTGCAACGAAAATGAACAAAACATTTGGTGGAAATGTGGTACGCAAAAGCATTCCTAAGGTAATATATAGCTTCAAAGACTGGTTTCATTCTCATCAGAGAATAAGGTTAAATTACAGATCGTCTGCGATTATTTTCTCTGCGAAAAAATATAAAGTTTTATAGCGTTGGTGAGGTGGTACCAATTAAATCACGAGCTGACAATATTAACAATCAATCCTTTAATTTAAAGCTTACAAAACTAAAATACCTACCTTTTGTATTCTGTGATAAACCAAAAACATGTCGAGGCGTCCTGTTCATTATTTTTTATGAGCTACCATCAACCAAGAAAAAGGGGTGTTTAAGACTGCCAAAGACAAAAGGGCCTTAAAATAAGACGTATCACTTTAGAATTTTGCAATGCTTTAGAAGCGTTGGAATTCTTTAAAAATCTCCGAAAGAAAGGCTTTGTTGTGATCACAGCGCCCGCCGCCTCGACGACGCCCAGTCCTACAAGAACAGACATAACATCGCCTAATTTTTTACAAGGTTAACAAAAGGTTCACCTAGTACATACTCTTTTTTAACACATAGAACTTGTGCCTTATGAGCCTTAATCGAGATTTTCTCTCTTAGCTGTGAAAGTAAACGCCACTCAAACGACTATGACAGTTTTGTCCCCATCCACCAACAGAAATAAAATGGTATTCAAATGGTACATATTAACGCGTAGGTCATCTCAGTCTGCTCACACTTATCTGGCTGTACTATACCGTCCACGAAGCTGCGACGCCCCGTTGTTATCGTTGCGTGAATTACGCAGGTAATGGGCCGCATTTACAACGTACGTGCCCCGACATTCATTAAAACGACTAATTAAACCTGCCTCCGGATTCCGACGATTCCGCCCGCCCTGAGAATTTCTACATATTTCTTTGCAGAATGCCGTGGAAGTTCAGACTTTTAGAATCTCTTGCGATGTTAGGTAGTCACTGGAGCGCACAATTTTACTAATTAGCCACTAAGAAGAAATAATACGTCACGTAAAACGGCGTGAAATTTGACATTTGTTTGTTTTAGCGTCAAATTGTTGCCTCTTTGAAGCACTTTACATTTATAAATACACTTGATTTTACTTTCTATATTTATTATTATCTTTACGTTCATGAAAAATCATGCAAACTAAATTATGTTTCTAACATTTAACCACACAGTGCGGGGATTTAATTTAATGGGCAAATAGTGATCTCTGTCAGAAATAAGGAAAAATGGAGCTAAGAGTAATTTAGTTATAAAAACAATACTAAACGTACCTTAAAAGACAGAAAATTAAGCATTAAATTGAATAACCTTATAGATCAGTTAAGTAAATCCTAGCAAAACCCCCTGCTTTTCAACCATTGCACACGCAATCAAATTTATTAGCCAGTAATTAACTGGAATTGATTAGTTTCAAGCTGTTTGGACAGAGACACAATTCTATTAGAGTGACGTTGTTTGCACCTGGTTGGAAAAGCAAATTTATTTTATTTTATGTAAAGTAACATTAATTTATTGGCATGATATTTGTAGAGACAGCCAGCTGACTAACATTTATGAACGTAAAGATAGAGACATAACATAATAGAGATTAAAATCAAGTGTGTTTATAAACGTAAACAGCTTCAAAGAGGCCACAATTTGACGCTAAAACAAACAAATGTCAAATTTCACGCCGTTAAGTGCAATCACTCACCAGAAAAAATTATAACGTGTTGTTTGTAAAATGTAAATAATTTAGAGACCAACAGAAAAACTAATTTAAGTGTAATAACGATAGCCTGACGTCAAATCTCATCATAAAGAACATTGTGTACCTATTTTACCACTAACTGAATATGTACTGGAACTAATTATGCGAATGCCATACTCGTTATTCAACATAATACAAATACATATCAATAATGCGAGCCTACTTTTCCCGAAGCCTATTTGCTCGACCAACAGCAAATTAGTACATTCAATACGTATTATTTGCTGTGCGCATTGCATAATCGGCTAAACACAAACCAAAGCGAACACAAGAGTGCTAACTGATATGTTTACACTGCAATTGCCTGCCTCTAGGGATCAGATGTACTCCACCCAAAACCGAGCGAATGCCTTTCATTTGGCTATCCAAATTAACGCTCACTCCGCTGAGCTGACGCGTTGTTGTTATAACATTTCGACGGAACGTGACACGACTTCAATAAAACTAGTGGAAATCACGGGATTACAAAATAGGTACGTGTGTCAATATGTAAATGTTCGGTGTTGTGATAATTATGTTCTACTATCTATCTATTGCGATACGGTCCACAAATGCACTACTTACGAGTCACTTTTTTCATTACTTTTAGTGCCGTTACGTTGTACTCGTCACTGGGATTTTTATCTTTGTGACGAGTACAACGTAAGAAATTGTATGATCAATTATTGCATGTGTATATGCTAAAATAGTATAATGTCATTACAAATATTTTTTACTGAATTTGTATCCTCTCGAGGTTTATGATTAAAGATTCATTCAAGATATAATATCATTTATTTGGCTTAGGGGAGACTAGGACATCGCTCACGACCGAGTTTTTTAAGCACGAGTTTATTTCTTTGATTTTTTGCAATAGTCAACTCGGCCAATATAATATATTTAATAATAAATCAATTTTAAATATATATACATAGTTGAAAGTAAAAGTGCTAGTTGTTAGCCTACTTACAGAAATAAATGGTTTTTTTAATTATAATTAATTATAATAGTTAAAACAAAATGAAAGTCGATTTTTTTCTAAAAACATTTAATAGAGTAGTGCTGAAGAAATCTTCTGGTTGTTTTTTGTGTTTCTTGTAGTAACAGAATACAAAAATATATCTATTATTGTTGTCTATAAATTTTATTTAATATTGCATTAAATAAAAATAAATAAAATAAAATGAACTTTTATAATATTATTTTTATTTCCGCAAGGTACCGCCTGATTCCATCAACTATGTTATTTTATTGTATTGTTATTTTTAGTTTACATTTATTATTATTAATTGATGTAAAATTCCGTTATTAAATATAACATAAAAATATTCTTAATATTACATAAAAAATATTTTGAATAAAATCATAAGATTACTTGAATTCAAAAATTTTTAATTATAAAATATATTATATTAAAATATATTATTAATGATTTTATTTATTTATTATAAAGATTTTCATTTATTATTTATATAGAGGTATTTATTACTAGTGGACGCTCGCAACTTTACTTTCCAGTTAAAAACCGCAATGATTGAATTATCTTTCAAATAAATAAAAAAACGCACTTTAATCGGTCCATCCGTTCGGGAGCTAAGATGCCACAGACAGACCTAACATATAACACCCCTCTTTTTCGAAGGGGTTAAAATTTAATAGAATAGGCAGAAAAAAATAACAAAATCAGGTACGCGAGCTACATGAATAAGTCAACAGTATTGTCTGATGGAAATTGGTTTATATATGACAGTTTCTCTAATAACGCAATAACGTGCTAAAAGAAGAAAGTTCAGTAAATGCACGACCGTTAGACCTGTAAGCCTTAGGCGTCCAGCACGCAGATTCTCGTCTCAGCTCAGCTTTATGTAACAGTCTTAGACAAACAAAGGAGGCTAAACGTTGGGCTTCCTCTAATAAGCATCTTCGACCACAACAATCGAGATAAAAGCGGTTGTAACTGGAATTAGAGGCATTGTCCCGATACGCCGTCACACCGGCAACTAAGCTGGGTTGACAATTAGCAAGATACTGGCTGTTATCGGCGATCAGATCATTATAAAGGAAAATGGAAACTGACCGTTTTTATGCAAAATTGTAGAGTTAAGAGAGAAAACTACGTTGCAAATAACGACGACTCTCATAAAGTTTTTTCTTACTGGGATCTTATTCCGATTTCAAAATACTCATTTTTGACATTTCGTCCGTACTAGAACTGTCAAAATCAGGTAGTTTGATCAGATTTTTTTACTTACGATACGATTGTATGAGCGAAATGAAGTCTCTCTAAAGGTAACAAACGCAAACTAATCACGATAAAAAGGCATCTTAGTATTAACTTGTACTGATTTGAACAAAAGATAACTGTAACCGATTGAACTTCAATATTTTAGTCGACTATAATTAGGAGCGGAAACGTTTTACATGATAATTATATTTCGTTCTATTTTGTTAGAGGTTAGGCGTATTTTAAGGACCAAATATTCTTTTAGGCTTTTAATTTTCCTAAAATGTTTAGTCACTAGGGTGAGTTTAATTTTGTTGTAATTATTAACTGATTACTGATATAAAAATCACATTCATGTGTTTCTTAAATCCTTATAACAGCCTAATACAAGCAAAAAAATATACGTATACCGTCTAGCACTCTCTTACAAAATTAACACACCTAGATAATAATTGTATATGTTTTGTTTCAATAAAGTACAAATAAGCCTTATTAATACTCAATTGTACATCGTAGGTTCGTAGGTGACAAAGTAATGCTAACAAAAAAATAAAGTAACTCTTTTTGTCTTTCTCCCCACTATTGCTTTTTAAAGCAATGTCTACAAAAAACGGACAGTGGAACAGCACCGTCCATATGACACTAGTTTCCGGTCCGTTCCGGAATTGTGAAAAATGGAAAAAAAACAAACGGAACGCGAGATAAAACAGACTGTTTTTCGTTCCGCCGGGTGCTGTTATTATTCTTCATTGGCCCTTTAATTCGAGCAGTCTTTTGGGAGTAACATTTTTGAGGTGAGTCTGTGCAAATTGATATAAACATTTTATGATGAGAACCCAGGGTGGTGCAATTTACTTGTGAAGCAATAGTCGCGAGAAATGTGTCGAGCGAGGTCGTGCAATATCGCTAGACATCGGATGACATATCCTCACGATATATTCCATCCATTTAGATCGAATCAGAAATGAACAACTAAATCTACCGACGTAGCTCTAAGGAAATCTCAGCTGATGTGGCACTGGGCGAGACACATAACGCGGCAAACCAATGGCCGTTGGGGTGACTAGGTTCTGGAATGGCGACTTCGTTCTGGGTGTCGTTCTGGCCTGCCATCTGGTGAAGGTCGCGAGAAGCCGCTGACAGATTGCGGAACCGATCCCGCGGGAGATCCTTGGAAAGGTCTATGCTGAGCAGTGGGTGTCGAACGGCTGATATGATTATGCACCGCCCAGAACAACTTGTGACAGGAGACGAAGGCAACTTTATGGCAATAGTAGCTGACGCGACACTAGGTCGTGCGTCATGTCGCCGATGCTGAACGTTGCTTTATTGCGACTATCTTGTAGATCCTGGTTAAGCAGGGGACGCGTAAGTCGAAAAGTGGATACCTTTATATTTCCAGGAGTTAGGATCGGGGTTTACTTGCTTAACACCGTGACTTGAAATTGTCTGTGATATAGCTGCGGCCCTTAGACACTCTGTTAGCGAGTCGCGGCGACAGAAAGTCGCATTTGTGCACTGGCCGTTAGCCCCGTGTGTGTCCGATTCTTAGTATGACTACTTGTTAACGAGAATTCACATGAAAGGAAATGAGAATCTCAACCCATTACAGTAAATGCATTCTTCGAAAAAAGATAGAAAGTCAGTAGCTCATTTCTGACCGTACTAAAGCTTAGGCAGCCAAAAATAATACACCACCTTCACCATAAAAAAGCGTGTTGCAACAAACGTGGTAATTATCAGTGATATCGTGGCCAGCTTCATTAGTGTAGAGGGATAATTAACCGCAAGTACCGCAAGGCTAGTAATTTGTGGCCGAACAGAGAAAGCATTCGAATATAGTGGTTAATATTGATAATAGGACACAAGATCGTAAAGGCGCTTAGGTATCTCAAAACTAATAGGTACGTACGTTCGTCGTGGTCTTACGCATGATCTCTTCGCCCGGGTATGGCCCCGGCTGATCAAATCTCCCTGGGTATGTCACCTTGCTAATCCAATAGAGTTTGTACTCGGATAAAATTTTTACAGCTAATTCTGACCATGGTATACATACCTTAAATATTATTGCAATTTTTTTTTCAATCTGTATAAATCAAATAATTCAAAAATGTTACATGATGGATACCTTATGTACGACGAATCGAAAACTGTTGCTGAGCTTGAGTGAAGCTACCCTGACTCTGTTTGATAAAGTCATAGGTCAATAAATATGACATATTTTTTACCAACAATTATGCTAAATCAAGATTTACTTTATTCGTACGATCACACGCAAAACGTATCACACGATATTTATGGTAGCCTACCAGCTAGGCTACCTACCTATTGCTCGCAATTGCAGCAGTATTAATCTGATAAACCATTCCGGTCGGCTTCGGGCGTTCATTAGCGTATACGAGTAATTAACCACACACCTCGCCGTAATCTGTGGTCGAAGAAAACTCATTTGAAACTCTGTCTTAAAGCCACTCCAAACCACGTTCCACACACAATCACTCCAGGCTACTTTTTGTGATGTAAAAACTGACCGTATTTTTTCGGTTTTCTATCGGCATTAAGTTTAAATGTAAGCGGCTTTTCCCAAAACGTAAGGGATAAAGTCTTGTATCGTTGAGGATTAGTTCAGAAATAGGTACATTTAGGTCTTAGGAAAGTAAAACTATTAGGGTTCTACTGAAATGTTAAGTTTTTATTTTAGTCTCCTAAAATACACACATCAGAAGTGTCTAGGGATCAACATATATTTTTGCAATAACTATTCTTCTGATTGATATTAATTAAAATTTTCTTTAAGGATTCATCAAATAAAGTGTTTTCGTTTGTCTACAGTAACGATAAACCAAGTCACCTTTGCATTAATAAAGAAAGGACATCACCCATTTTGGGCTAATTTTGAAAGTGCCGGCCAGCAAATGAAAACAAATTATTATTATAGTACATAATAATAGGATTATTTTTTACTATCACAGCAAACCTCTAAGACCAATACACAAGGAACTATCTAATGGCAAAGATTACATTTTTAGGCTAATTCTAAAAACAGCCGACAAATAAAAAAAACATTGTTATTATGAAACATAATAATATTATAATATAAATATTTTTATCAAGATAGTAAACCTCAAACTATAACATTAACGTCAAAATACCTACATCAAAATAAAACTTATTTTTATAAACTAGTAATCGTAATTCAGAAGCGTAAACATTAACATGAGAAAAAAAAGCACAAAGAAAGTATTACACTGTATCTTTTTCACATCTCGAAGTATAGGTGTCTCGCTCTCACTTATGCGCAAGAGCAGTGATTACTACCTGAGGCCGCGACAGGCCGCCGGCCTCCCGGCGCGGGCGCCGGCCATGTTGTCTCGCTCGGCACGTCAGTTCTCCATGCAACTTCGTTACATCGGACGGCTACATATCTGTTTAATCAGTTTCTCTATTGTTGTTGTTTTTTTATTTATTGATAAAATAATAATAAACAATTAATAATTAAATATCTATAAAAAGTGGCATAATTGGCCTAATATTGAGACGAGTAGGGTAGATAGGTACCACCTCTGAAGTAGATGTACCTACTACTAGATTTATTTTATAATTCTGACCATATTTATTCTCCGCTTTAATTAAAATCAATAGCTCAGCTTTAATTAATTTTAAATAAGTTTTTCAATTTTCATAATATGTATTTCAAAAATATTTATTTTGACGTTGTGTTTGGATAGTGTATCTTTTTTGGATAATGAGCTCAGAAGTTTACTTCCTTAATAAAAAAAATTACTAAATATGTATTTAAAAACACATAAGTGTTGTTATTTTTTAGCTAACCGACATTTGTGAAATTAGCCTAAAAATGTAATCTTTGCCATTAAATATTGCTTACATATCAGTCTTAGAGGTTTATGGTCATAGAAAAAAATATTTATATTGTTATATTCTGTAATAATAATGCGTTTTTTTTTGTTGGCCGGCACTTTCAGAATTAGCCCAAAAATGTATGGAGCCTGGGTGATGTCCTTTGCCATTTTCCTAATAAAGGGATTTTTGACATTTGAACCACTTACATTAAAGTTCAAAAAAAAAGACTGAAATAACAGTTTTCTTTAAAATTTTATTGGGTAACTTAAACAATTAATAATCCGTGTTTCTACCGCGAACACTAACAACACAAGAACATCGGTTTGGCATACTCAAAATGAGTTCATCCAAATCACGCTGTGGAATGGCCGCCCATGTTCGTTGCAACAACAAAAAAAGGTCTTCTTGCGACTGGATACCCTCCATATTCGGCAGAGCTCTTCTCTGTAGTAGCGCCATACGGACCAGTAGGACGGTATCGCTGCACTACACGGAGACAAGACCGATACATTCAAATCACAACTCGAAGAGCTCCAACAATAACCGCCATGATGTTAGCCGTGAGGCTTCATCACTTTTCAGGGAACTTAATTAGCGACCAAACAGTCAGAAACCGCTTGCATGAAGTGAATCTTCATTCCCGAAGACCGCTAAGGGTACCACCTATAGCAATGCACAATCGTAGGATTCGATATCAATGGGCTCTTGAACACAGAAATTGGGCAGAAGAACAATGGCGTTTCGTGTGATTTTCTGATGAGTCTCGTTTTGGTGAGACCGGATACAAGACGTATACGACACTGGAGAACCCCTGGACGCCTACAGCGATTAAAATCCTGCCAGGAAGTCCATCCTTATAGTGGTGGAACCATCATGGTATGGGCGGGTATTTGGATCGGCGGAAGAACAGAGTTGATTTGGATCAGAGGCAACCTCAACGCTCAAATTTATGCTGAGACGATTGTATCAGACGTCATCGTTCCTCTACAAGTGCAAATCGGTCCCTTATTTCAGTTAATGCATGATAATGCACGACCGCACACCGCAAGAGTTGTAAGACAGACTCTCGCCGCAGCTATCATCAATGTCATGCCCTGGCCTGCTCAGTCGCCAGACTTGAACCCGATTGAGCATGCATGGGATATGCTACAGAGAAGAGCTCTGCCGAATATGGAGGGTATCCAGTCGCAAGAAGACCTTTTTTTGTTGTTGCAACGAACATGGGCGGCCATTCCACAGCGTGATTTGGATGAACTCATTTTGAGTATGCCAAACCGATGTTCTTGTGTTGTTAGTGTTCGCGGTAGAAAAACGGATTATTAATTGTTTAAGTTACCCAATAAAATTTTAAAGAAATCTGTTATTTCAGTCTTTTTTTCGAACTTTAATGTTAGTGGTTCAAATGTCAAAAATCCCTTTATTAGGAAAATGGCAAATTTCTTTATTAATGCAAAGGTGACTTGGTTTATCGTTACTGTAGACAAACGAAAACACTTTATTTGATGAATCCCTAAAGAAATTTTTAATTAATATCAATCAGGAGGAAAGTTATTGCAAAAATATATGTTGATCCCTAGACACTTTTGATGTGTGTAGATGGTGTTCGAAATCACATTAATATTATACATGGGAAGGTATATTTGTTTGGATGTTAAGATTTTAATGAATTTGGTATGCAGACCTATGAGCCTTATGAGCTGACTTGGGAGATAGGATACTTTCTATCCCGATTAAATGCTCCCTTGGGATAAAACACGGACGAGGTGAAATCCAATGTTTGCGCGGACGTAGTCGCGGGCGGGCCTCTAGTGAAGAAATAAAATTAAGTCCGCACATTCGCATTATCGTTACGCTGCACTTAATTATGCCACCCGGCATCGAGCCTTTCCCACTCGTGTCCGACAAGCACATATACATAATTAGTGTCGTTTCCAATTCACACATTGACCCGGTAAAGACAAATCAGAACAGACATACAGTGACACTCACAATGGAGCCACTTTTACGATCATTATGCGGCTAGAGAAAACAGTGTTGTTTGATGATGATGTCATTGAAGTACCTTGAGATCGTCTTGAGATAAATTACTGACTGATCAGTGACCAATGTTTGATTTACTGTTTGTACATAAAATTAGTTTCAATGAACGGTCCACAGAGGTAAGACGCAAGTAAACAAAACATCGATACAAAAACAAACATAAATCTGCGTTTTGTGTGTTTATATGTGCGTGCGTGCGTGTGTATGTATGTGTGTGTGCGCGCACACACATGAGTATGAGCGCATGTGTATGTGTGTTACTTAGCTATTTTCACTATTTATTAGTATATCTTTCTTAAACAACTTTTATGTGAATGGAAGATATCTACCGAAGAGAACCTATTGTTGTGCATTCTGTGTAATCTTGAAACTGATTTTCGTGGTATTTTATAAGGCTTTGTTCCTGTCTGGCTGTAGCCTGGTGGTAACTGATATTTTTTATAGTTATTTACAACTTCCAACAACAACATGATATTACATGGAAGCTCATTCAGTTCTTAATCAAAACACAGTTAATACGCTTATTATTTTTGTCTGATTTATAGTACCTTCACATACATGCAAGGATGATGGGTGCATTTCCATCTTATCAACAACAGTTTGTTGATTGGGTTATGTCATTATCATTATCATCATATTTTTTTTAATTTATTTATTCAAGTATTACATCACATAACATAAATAAGGATCTGCCAAACTGTGCAAACAGTTTGTCGGCAGGTGTTCTCGTTTCTTATTTTAACACATGTAGGTTACAAAACTATTATATATATAAAATTACCTAAACGTAGTTAACACAGATAAGACACAGCGACAAGTATGTTTTTTTAACCTAATTTGAAGACTACTCTTTGACATGATTTCTTTCAGCATTTGGACGCCCAATTCTTTTCAATTCTGAGCATAGTCCTCCCTCAAAGATTTCCACCCCGATCGTTCCTGCGCTTCCCGCATCTAGAGGCTTCCGGCAACCTTCACCACATCGGCGGTCCAAAATGTAGGGGGATCCCGCATCCAACGGCTTCCCGCAACCTTCACCACATCGGCGGTCCAAAATGTAGGGGGATCCCGCATCCAACGGCTTCCCGCAACCTTCACCACATCGGCGGTCCAAAATGTAGGGGGATCCCGCATCCAACGGCTTCCCGCAACCTTCACCACATCGGCGGTCCAAAATGTAGGGGGATCCCGCATCCAACGGCTTCCCGCAACCTTCACCACATCGGCGGTCCAAAATGTAGGGGGATCCCGCATCCAACGGCTTCCCGCAACCTTCACCATATCGGCGGTTGTCGTGAAGCGACAGAAAAGGGAAAAGGGTAATAACAAATAAATTATATTAAAAGAAAAAAAAAAGAAAATAAAAGAAACCTAGACGAGTGAGAGGAATGAATGAGTGAAAATGAGTGAGTGTAGTGAGTGGAGTGGGCGTGGGTAGGTGTCTTCTCAAGATTAAGCGGGTCCGGAGGCGCCGAAGTGAAGCGAAGCGTTCTTGGAGTAGTCCGTCGATGCGCAGCGGTGTAGAAGCTGGGGCGCAGCTGTGCCGGAGACCGTGAAGACACCGGTGGTCAGCAGAGGTAGCCGCGATGGCTCTGTCAGCAAAGGCAAGCAGTTGATATATCCGATGTAGATAAATTTAGGAGGAGGCAAGTCCTCGCAGTCTCTCGGGCTAGGAGAGGGTAGCCCCTCACTGACCCTCCTCAGGATAGGAGGGGTCAGTCCCTCGCAGGCCCTCCTCAGAATAGGAGGGTTCAGTCCCTCGCAGTTCCTCCTCAGGCTAGGAGGAGTCAGTCCCTCGCAGGCCCTCCTCAGGATAGGAGGGTTCAGTCCCTCGCAGTTCCTCCTCAGTCAAGGAGGGGTCAGTCCTCAGTGTTGCAGTGGGTGAGGGCCTTCCGGAGGTAGTGAAGTCCTGGTCTTCCTGTAGTACTTCTTGAAGTGTCGTATAGTAAAGAGTTTACTGTTATAGAATCGAAGCCAGCAGTAGAATGAGTCAGATATGGATAGTATGGGCTTATATAGGGCCGGCCGTTCAAATTTAGAGCGTGGATAGAACGCGATAAAACTCGTGCTTTGCAGAGTTTGTAATGGAAATTGTATTGAAACTTTGCTAAAAGTTGTCAATTTTTAGAAAAAAAAATAATAAGACTCCCGTCACTCAAAATGTCAAACATAGTGTCAAAAAGTACAAAATTCGGAAAAATACTAATAAATCGTGTTCACAATAAGAAATAATTATGCTGAGAAGGAGAGAAAAACCATTAAAATGTTAGTTATAACCCTTTTTCCCTATTTTACAGCGGAATATCACATTTATAGGTGATACAAACTTTGACGTTTATGAACACGTAATTAGAAATTCCTTATTTTTCAGTAAAAAGTGAACAGATTCCACGGAAAAGAATAATAATACACGCAAAATGCATATATTGTGAGAATGAAAATGACTGGAAACCCAAACCGGAACAAATTATTATCAGTATACCAAGTGAGTATGCACGTCGGTACATTTCCCCCACGACCCCAGAAAATTTTCGACTCAGAGAAAATTTATGAAAGGAAAGCCTAAAGAAATCCTAGGAATCCTACTTCACCAAGCATACAACCTTTCATACAAATGTTTATTCTTCTTCTAACATACCATCATCTTCAAACTGTTAGGGTGGAGTTCACATTCAATGACTGCCACTCTAGAAGGGAGTTCCTCAACGACGACAGGCTTATTTAGGGAGTTGTCAACCGCTCCATATATGGAGAAAAAAAAATACGACTTAGGCCTTCGTTACGAGTAGTCAACCGCTCGAACTGAAGGCTTGTTTAACGAGTAGTCATCCGCTCGGATTGATGGCTTATTTAACGAGTAGTCAACCGCTCAAAAGAAAGTACTAGTTAGTACTAAGAAGACCAAGTAAAGATCCTCAAGTTAAGGGGTTTAGAGTCCCTAAAGAGATCAAGTAAAGATCCTCAAGTTAAGGGGTTTAGAGTCCCTAAAGAGATAAGGGGTTTAGAGTTAAAAAGAGGAGTTTAAAGTCCCTCATTTTAAGACAAGGGGTTAAGAGTCCCTTAAAAGATTAATATAAAAGGTTAGAATTCCCAATTAAAAGAGAAATTAAAATAAATAAAGAGAGGGGAAAATTAAATGTACCGACGTATATAAGTTCGGCTTTGTTAAGATAGTCAAATTTAATTAATCGAGACATTGTAAAAACGCTAATTAGAAAGAAAGTCAATATTCAATAAAGCTCAAAAAAAAAATGAATTAAGTACCTCATTTTCTTCTAGATTGTAGAGTGAAGTTGTGTTTTCTAATTTGAAGGGGTTAAGATTCGAGATGACAGATTAGGGGTTAAGATTTAGGATGACAATGAAGGGGTTAAGATTTGTTAAAAGAAAAAGCCAAATAAGGATGATTAGGTGAAGAACACTAGAAGAAGTGTTGTTTTAGAATTTAGAAGAAACAAGGGGTTAAGATTTAGGATGACAGAGTAGGGGTTAGGACAATGAAGGGGTTAAGATTTGTTAAAATAAAAAGCCAAATAAGGATGATTAGGTGAAGAACACTAGAAGAAGTGTTGTTTTAGAATTTAGAAGAAGATAGAGAATGAAATGAATGATGAATGAAAAGCAATATACCAAATAAGAAAAAGAGAGAAAAGAAAGAGAGACTGAAGACTTAAACGTTGGGCGCCAATTTGTCGTGAAGCGACAGAAAAGGGAAAAGGGTAATAACAAATAAATTATATTAAAAGAAAAAAAAAAGAAAATAAAAGAAACCTAGACGAGTGAGAGGAATGAATGAGTGAAAATGAGTGAGTGTAGTGAGTGGAGTGGGCGTGGGTAGGTGTCTTCTCAAGATTAAGCGGGTCCGGAGGCGCCGAAGTGAAGCGAAGCGTTCTTGGAGTAGTCCGTCGATGCGCAGCGGTGTAGAAGCTGGGGCGCAGCTGTGCCGGAGACCGTGAAGACACCGGTGGTCAGCAGAGGTAGCCGCGATGGCTCTGTCAGCAAAGGCAAGCAGTTGATATATCCGATGTAGATAAATTTAGGAGGAGGCAAGTCCTCGCAGTCTCTCGGGCTAGGAGAGGGTAGCCCCTCACTGACCCTCCTCAGGATAGGAGGGGTCAGTCCCTCGCAGGCCCTCCTCAGAATAGGAGGGTTCAGTCCCTCGCAGTTCCTCCTCAGGCTAGGAGGAGTCAGTCCCTCGCAGGCCCTCCTCAGGATAGGAGGGTTCAGTCCCTCGCAGTTCCTCCTCAGTCAAGGAGGGGTCAGTCCTCAGTGTTGCAGTGGGTGAGGGCCTTCCGGAGGTAGTGAAGTCCTGGTCTTCCTGTAGTACTTCTTGAAGTGTCGTATAGTAAAGAGTTTACTGTTATAGAATCGAAGCCAGCAGTAGAATGAGTCAGATATGGATAGTATGGGCTTATATAGGGCCGGCCGTTCAAATTTAGAGCGTGGATAGAACGCGATAAAACTCGTGCTTTGCAGAGTTTGTAATGGAAATTGTATTGAAACTTTGCTAAAAGTTGTCAATTTTTAGAAAAAAAAATAATAAGACTCCCGTCACTCAAAATGTCAAACATAGTGTCAAAAAGTACAAAATTCGGAAAAATACTAATAAATCGTGTTCACAATAAGAAATAATTATGCTGAGAAGGAGAGAAAAACCATTAAAATGTTAGTTATAACCCTTTTTCCCTATTTTACAGCGGAATATCACATTTATAGGTGATACAAACTTTGACGTTTATGAACACGTAATTAGAAATTCCTTATTTTTCAGTAAAAAGTGAACAGATTCCACGGAAAAGAATAATAATACACGCAAAATGCATATATTGTGAGAATGAAAATGACTGGAAACCCAAACCGGAACAAATTATTATCAGTATACCAAGTGAGTATGCACGTCGGTACATTTCCCCCACGACCCCAGAAAATTTTCGACTCAGAGAAAATTTATGAAAGGAAAGCCTAAAGAAATCCTAGGAATCCTACTTCACCAAGCATACAACCTTTCATACAAATGTTTATTCTTCTTCTAACATACCATCATCTTCAAACTGTTAGGGTGGAGTTCACATTCAATGACTGCCACTCTAGAAGGGAGTTCCTCAACGACGACAGGCTTATTTAGGGAGTTGTCAACCGCTCCATATATGGAGAAAAAAAAATACGACTTAGGCCTTCGTTACGAGTAGTCAACCGCTCGAACTGAAGGCTTGTTTAACGAGTAGTCATCCGCTCGGATTGATGGCTTATTTAACGAGTAGTCAACCGCTCAAAAGAAAGTACTAGTTAGTACTAAGAAGACCAAGTAAAGATCCTCAAGTTAAGGGGTTTAGAGTCCCTAAAGAGATCAAGTAAAGATCCTCAAGTTAAGGGGTTTAGAGTCCCTAAAGAGATAAGGGGTTTAGAGTTAAAAAGAGGAGTTTAAAGTCCCTCATTTTAAGACAAGGGGTTAAGAGTCCCTTAAAAGATTAATATAAAAGGTTAGAATTCCCAATTAAAAGAGAAATTAAAATAAATAAAGAGAGGGGAAAATTAAATGTACCGACGTATATAAGTTCGGCTTTGTTAAGATAGTCAAATTTAATTAATCGAGACATTGTAAAAACGCTAATTAGAAAGAAAGTCAATATTCAATAAAGCTCAAAAAAAAAATGAATTAAGTACCTCATTTTCTTCTAGATTGTAGAGTGAAGTTGTGTTTTCTAATTTGAAGGGGTTAAGATTCGAGATGACAGATTAGGGGTTAAGATTTAGGATGACAATGAAGGGGTTAAGATTTGTTAAAAGAAAAAGCCAAATAAGGATGATTAGGTGAAGAACACTAGAAGAAGTGTTGTTTTAGAATTTAGAAGAAACAAGGGGTTAAGATTTAGGATGACAGAGTAGGGGTTAGGACAATGAAGGGGTTAAGATTTGTTAAAATAAAAAGCCAAATAAGGATGATTAGGTGAAGAACACTAGAAGAAGTGTTGTTTTAGAATTTAGAAGAAGATAGAGAATGAAATGAATGATGAATGAAAAGCAATATACCAAATATACCAAAATATACCAAGTATGCACGTCGGTACACGGTTTAAAATGTAGGGAGATCCCGCATCCAACGGCTTACCGCAACCTTCACCACATCGGCGGTCCAAAATGTAGGGGGATCCCGCATCCAACGGCTTCCCGCAACCTTCACCACATCGGCGGTCCAAAATGTAGGCGGATCCCGCATCCAACGGCTTACCGCAACCTTCACCACATCAGCGGTCCAAAATGAAGGGGGAACTCGCATCCAACGGCTTCCCGCAACCTTCACCAGATCGGCGGTCCATAATGTAGGGCGGTCCCGCATCCAACGGCTTCCCGCAACCTTCACCACATTGGCGGTCCAAAATATAGGGCGATCCCGCATCCAACGGCTTCCCGCAACCTTCACTTCATCGGCGGTCAAAAATGTAGGGAGATCCCGCATCCAACGGCTTCCCGCAACCTTTACCACATCGGCGGTCCAACTTGTAGGGGGACTGCCCACGGAGCGTCGTCCGGCACGTGGTCATCATTGTTCAATGCAATATTATCCATTGTAAAGACCTTATAACTGTGTTAACTGATATACAATATTCCATTGCAGTCACCACCATACCACAGAGGCTGTTTGTTTTCAGTTCGCAGTTTTCAGATATTGGTATGATAATAATTTTAAAAGTGCTTCAGCTCATTATGGCAATATCAATGACATAAATGTGTAATAACAATATAATTTAATTATTACTTAATTTATATTTTTTATGACCATAGAATAATACAAGAAGAGTAATTTGTCAATTACTTAGAAATATAAGATAAAAAATTAAATCTCTCTTAAGAATTGATGGAGGAAGTATGTACTTAGTTTATTGTTTAACCATGAGCATTTTAATGTTTATCTGGTGACGTTTGTATTTATGTAATGTACAATTAAGTTATTGACATTGAACAAGTTCAAACGTTTACATCTACTTATACTTTAATTACAGGACCAAAAACTTAAAAGGTGCAAGCATAGCTGCCCAATTTGGGGATTGATTTAGTTAAAAAACTACTAAGTGACGGCTCAGGGCTCGGCCTTAGATTAAAGTGTGACATTCATTAGTGGCAATCAGTCAGCGAGTAAGCAGCCTTCCGACAAGCTTCTACTTATCTAAATAAGATCGGAGCCGCGTGATGGATTTTAAGACCCTCGTCCAACTACGCGTTTTATAATTCAAGCGGGGTCGGACCATGGAATAGGATTAGGGATTTAAGCACAGTTTCAGTGTGGTGGCGATTCGAAAATGTGGTTTTTGGCAGTATTAGGTAGATTATTTTTATGATCGGTAAAAAGTTTTGTATTTTAAAGAGGCTAAGGCAGAGCTAATTTAAAACTTTGAATTAAATCTGGGACACACAAAGATCAAGTCTACATTGCCACAAATGACCGAACCTCTTCGTACCGGATGTACTTAACAGACAGAAAACAGACGCTTTGTTGTTTCACCGATTTAAAAAAAAATATGAATGCTACGTTGAATGATACATATTTTCAAAATAAACATACTCGTACATTTAGTTTTAGCGCCTTTTGACACTAAAAATTCTGTTCATTTAAACATAACTTTTTCTCAACACGAACAGCAATTTATTCTAAACTTTCCCTATCCTATCAGTAGTACTTAAGACCCGCAATATAAGACTGTTACGATAAATCAAAACGGTACTTGAAGTATTTCAAAGCCGTAGCTAAACATGAAATGCTTAACGTTACCCGCTTCGACAAATAAGCGAAAATGTTTCGGAATTTATTAGTGTAATTTAATTTTGCATACGTAAGCTGCTCCCTAAAATTTCATACGAGGAGCCCAAAGTGGTGTATAAAGAAAATTCAGATTAAACGTGACTAACCCGGACGAGTCTTCTTACGCGTTTTCATTGCAATACGGTAATTTCTCGTCGAGATAATTGCCTCTAGCTATGTGCAAAATCGGTACATGGATTAGATATCGATTTTCTTTAAAAAACACTACCTGCAATGATTTGATGACTTTAATATTATTTTATTGTAGTCAATATTATAAGATTCATTTAAAAAAGTAAGAAGACTCAATCATTGAAAAAAAATAAGTGACCTGTCAAGCAATAGATAATTACCGTAAGTATGTAATTATCTACCTTCAAAGATGAATAACTCGTACTATGATAATCTTTACAGTTTAAAAAGCACCAATCCTTTAACAGACAAATTTTTGCGGCTGTTTTTGCTGTCTTGAATAAGTCATATTGCTCCATTGCGAGCGAACTTCAGGCATAGATTAGCCTAACAAGTACCTACCATGTCACTGTAACGCAATGGAAACACACCTTAACGGCCAATTCGCAATAACACAGCGCTAATGACCCAGCATTCACAAGGGAGGATTCTCAGCTAACTGCGACATTAAGACCTTCTTATTTGGCTATTTCACTTCGTTATAGGACCTTTGTGGGAGTTTGCGGAAAAATACCCAGTTTACATAAGTGATGGGAGGCGTCGCGACCTTTTCGGGTCCGGTATCGTCATGGGATTATAACAAGAGGACGCAAATAGAGGCTATTGTAAAGTTTGAGCACGCCAATTCAAAAAGTTGGTGTTCGTGGCTTCTCAACTATTAGGTAACTTTACTTTATAGAATAATAAAGACATTTTTGGTCTCTTATATATTAATATTTACCATTTAACAAAGATTTAGTTAAAGTTTGTATATTATTGTAAAAGTATAATCGATTCAAAATTCTTTGACCTATATAAAGCTTAGTAAGGCCTATGGACCATATTTTTGTTTTGATAATATATCGGGGCTGCCAGTTTCATAATAAATTGGAATCGGCCTTTAGATGTCTTTATAGTAGGGGGACTCTTGAGAATATTCTCCAAGCGAGACGTCTGTTCTATACAGATAATCCAACTGGTATAATTTTCGGCATCTGAGTTACAAAAACTATCCCTCTTTCTTATAACTTGAGTTCATTCAAAGCGAAAGTCAATAGGCACCTTCTGGGAAAGCTCGCTACATCGTCGACATCTTCTTTACCTCTTAGAGGGAGAATGATGTCAAGAGCGAAACCATTTTAATAAAAAATAAATTAAAAAACTATGAATGTTTGAGACACACTCGGATTGTCAAGCATAGAAAATACTTAAGTTAATGCCTTATTTAGACTTTCTATTGAAGTTGATGTTTTGAAGCAATACTAATGTATTCACAACTAAAGCGGAACTACGGTAATGAATTTAACACTACAGACGGCATAATCAATAGTCGTATCGTAATGTATTCAGGAGCCGTCACGGGCCTAACTAATGCCGCCTATTTAGCATTTTCGAACGATTAGTGGGTTTGGAATAAAAAAATACAGTTTGATGTTCAAATGGTTGAAGAGATTCACGTTTAAACTATTTGTTGGAGACTTAGGTCGGTGAATTTTTGTTTGTCTTACGTGTTTAAAGAATGCTTACGTGTTGAAAGATATGCGTGGGACGTAGTATCCGATTTATCGTTGATGAAATACAAAAAGTATCAGTATAATGATATGATGATTGATATAATGATATTCAAGTATCATATTATTACAAATAGCATCGCTCTTTTTGCGTGGTAAGCAAGAACGCATTCGCCATCAAAGTGGGCAAGATTCAACTCAGAGGGAGGTACTTTAACCATGTTTGGCCCAATGCAGTTACATACACTTATGTAACATAGCAGGGATCGTAGCCCGCAAACCAAAAATTGTAGATCGCAAAAAAGCTCACTCAATTTTTTTCGTCCAACGCAAGTTGATTGTGTCAGTTAAACATCGATTTAATGGTTACTTTTGATTCCCGTCTGCCACCCTCTATTTGCCACCGGGGTGGTAGTTTGTCCTTAAAAAGTCTTATTTACCTTCACAGTAGTGGGAATTCCCATTTACCGAACTGGTAGTAAATGGTAATTCGTGAGTCTCATTTGCCCCCTGTAAGCAATAGTGCTAGAACAAGGCATTTCCTTATTGGACAAGTTTTGGAACATTTACCATGCAAGTAGGAAACGCTCGACCACGCAGCAGCTCAAAAACAACAGCAACAAAGGACAATATCACATCAAACAACAACAACCATGACCAACCTGTGTTTCCAACCTACACGGAACAATGCGGTTTTTCTCGTCCACCCGAGTGCACGCTAAACACACATTGGGGCAGACACGGATTCAATTAGCCGGGAGGTGTGCGGCATGTAGCACGCCACGCGCCGTGTCACGGCGCCGAGCGGTTGCGGCCGCCTGCACCCGCAGCACTTAGGGCAAAAGTGTGGTACAAGCCTCACAATAAGGGGACTATCAAAACTCATCTATACATCTTATAGACAAGGAACTGGATTCTAAACTTACCGTAGATGTTTAGCAGCGGGTTGCTCATATTTGGATTATTTCACATACTACAAGAGAAAACTATTAATCTACTGAAACTCGACCAGAGCTCGACCTGACTCGTCCTAGCCGACTGCACCACGTCACAATTATATTTGGGCAGAGGTAAGTAAATAAGTTTTGATGTGCATCAGCTCAAATATTTCAACAGGAGTCCATAAAATTACTTCAACCATTTTAAGCTTATATTTATCTACTATTGTCCATTTGGAACGAAATAAATTATTATTATTATAATTACTCACACTGTGGGATGTTGGCATCAACCTTTGCTTGCTGAAATATTTATGCATGATCGGTCAAAAAACTGTGGTCCTACAATCCCCTATACAATTTTTATGGAAGTATACTTTGACAAGCTGTCACGCAAAGAACCTTTGCTAAATCTAAATAATCCATAGACAAGAAACTGGATTCTAAACTTACCGTAAAAGCTTAGCAGGGGGTTGCTCGTATTTGGATTATTTCACATACTACAAGAGAAAACTACTGACCGTCCTAGCCGACTGCAGCACGTCACAAATACGAGTATTTTTGTAAGTAGATAGTTAAGATGTGCATTAGCTCAAATATTTCAGCAGGAGTCCATAAAATTACTTCAACCAGTGTATTCAACCTATCCTCAATCCAGTATATTCAATTAGCTGGGAGGTGTGCGGCATGTAGCACGCCACGCGCCAGGTCGCGGCGCCGAGCGATTGCGGCCGCCTGCACCACCAGCACTTAGGGCAAAAGTGTGGTACAAGGTGGCAAATAAAAGGCGTGCGAGCGTACTGTACGGCATTTATTGCAAGACTGGTTTCGCGTCACCCGCGTTACAAATATATACCAACACCTTCACCCTTAAATAACATATAAATAACTAAATACTTAATATTGAAGCTCAGCTTAAGTTATATAAATGGTTTACAGTAAAGTTTACAAGGTTGACGGTATAAAGTTTATAGTAAGCTTAGTTTTACACAGTTGTTTGATTACAATATTATACATGACATGGAATTCAACGTTTACAAAACAATTCAAACATATTCATCAAAACCATATCGAATAGGAGGTTTAACTATTCGTCTTTCTGTTCTTATATTGGCAGAAGGGGGGGCCTGCTTTTTGGGAACACTGAGTTTACCTACATTTGACGGAGATAGGGTCTTACTTTCTGATACACTCGGATTAGAAACTGTAGGCGACGCCAACGCCATCTCTCCCGAAGAAATTGAGGAGCGCTCGTCAGGTACCACACACTCCGTCCCAGGGAACACCAGAGAACTAGCTCTGCGGTTTTGCGGATTAGGTATACGTTTATTATCTGACGAACTAGACACCCTACGCCTTAACTGGTCTACATGCCTATGTACCTCGGTTCCATTATCACATTTTACCGTATAATCCGTATTGCCTAGTTTTTCAGAGACTTCACCTGTTACCCACCTGTCTCCGGAACGAAAGTCGCGACACCAAACATCGTCGCCCTGTTGGAGTTGACGGTGTCGTGTTGGGCTCGCCTCACTGTCACTCTTGACTTGTTTTTCTACGACTCGTTGTGAACGATCTGGTTTTAGTTTATCTAAGCGCATACGTAGGTTCCTACCTAACAGTAATTTTGCTGGACTGTCGCCCGTCGTATAATGTTCAGTATTTCTATAAGCGAGTAAAAATCTGTGTAGGGCTGTATCTATATCTACCTTCTGTTTTATAGCCTTTTTTATAACGCGTTTACATATCTTAACAGCGTTTTCCGCGGCTCCGTTGGATGCTGGATGGTAAGGTGCTGAAAAAATATGATCTATGCCATTATTTTTAAGAAAACATTCAAATTCAGTGCTCGTAAACGGGGGTCCGTTATCGCTAACCACCTGTTTTGGCAGTCCGAATCTCGCCCACATGTCACGTAAGACGGCAATAAGTGCTCTTGCGGTAGTTCCTTTCATTTTTATAGCCTCAATCCACTTAGAGCATGCGTCCACTACAACAAGATAGGTCGTCCCTAACATGGGTCCCAAAAAATCCAGATGCAGTCTTGACCATGGGCGGTGGGGCCAGGGCCATGGGCTCGGCGCGTGAGCGGGCGGGGCGTCTGCAACGCTGGCGCACACGGCGCACGCCCGGCACGCCGCCTCCACCGCCTCGTCTACTCCGGGCCACCACACGTAGCTGCGTGCCAATGCTTTTGTCTTAACGATGCCCATATGTGACTCATGCAACTCATTTACTACTGTATTTCTGCATGTGGGCGGAATAACCACGCGGTGTCCCCACATTATGCAATCTAGCTCGCAATATAATTCTTTTCTTCTATTAAAATAAGGTTTAAGCTCTTTCAATTCTACGTCCGAGGGCCATTCATCCATAATATAGCTCCTCACCCTACTTAGTATGGGGTCCGATAAAGTTGCTTTTCTTAAGATTTTATAGTCCAATAAAAGTGCTTCGGTGGCAAAATGTAAATATGTTTGTTCGGGGGTATCTTCCTCGGCGGTGGCCGTTTCGACTCTGTGAGTTTTAATTAAACGCGAAAGAGAATCGGCCGTGTTTTTATCGGTATTAACATATTCTATTTTAAAATCATAAGCTGAAAGTTTGATAGCCCATCTTTGAAGGCGACTCGCCGCCGTGGTAGGTATCCCTGTGTTGGGACCGAAAATGCTGACCAGGGGTTTATGGTCTGTGCGTAATATAAATTTTCTCCCATATAGATATTGATGAAATTTTTCTATCGCAAATATTATGGCTAGTGCCTCTTTATGTATCTGACTATAATTCTTTTCCGCGGACGAGAGTGCTCGCGACGCATACGAGACTACTTTTTCCGTCCCGTCAGGGGCGCGCTGCGCCAGCACCGCGCCCACCCCGTGCGCGCTGGCGTCGCACGTCACTACAGTCGGCCGCGCCATATTATAGTGTACTAATACGTCCGTACTACACAAAAGTTTTTTAACATTCAAAAAGGAGGAATTTTGTTCGTTTCCCCAATAGAAGTGCTTACCTTTTTTTAATAAATCGTAAAGTGGTGATAATTGTAATGAAAGGTTTTTAACAAATTTCCCATAAAAATTAACCATGCCTAAAAATGATTTTAATTCCGACGTATTTTGTGGTGGGGGCATATCAATTATTGGTTTGATTTTTCGGGATTTGTCTTTATACCAGTCTTATCTACGATAAATCCTAGATATTCTACGTGTTCTGATAAAAAATTACATTTACTTTTTTTAATTTTAAGCCCATTGTTCTGTAATATTTCTAAAACTTGTTCAATTGTTTTCAAGTGGCTCTTAAAGTCTTTATTTTTAATTAAAATATCATCGTAAAAGATTATAACATCTGGCATGTCTTTGAATAGATTTTCCATAAATTTTTGAAAAATTCCCGGGCTTGAGGAAAGACCGTACACTAAACGGTTATATTTGAATAAACCTCGATGAGTGTTAATGACTGTATAATTTCTAGACGCCTCATCGAGGACCAGCTGATTATAGGCTTGAGAGAGGTCTAGCTTGGAAAAATATTCATTTCCACATAGATTACTAAACAAATCTTCTACTCTTGGAACCGGGTACCTATCGACCAATAAGACACGATTCAAGGTTACCTTGTAGTCCGCACATAAACGTATACCGCCATCCGATTTCCGCGCAATGACGAGGGGGGTGGCCCAGTCGGAGCGCTCCACGGGCTCGATGACGCCGGCCCGCAGCATGGCGTCGAGCTCGGCGTCGAGGCGCGGGCGCAGCGCGTACGGCACCGGCCGCGCGCGGCACTGCCCACCCGACACTAAAGTGCAGTAATCGGCCTTTGGGAGATTTTTCGTTTATCGGTGATTCTGAAAGCGGGATTCATAAGGTTTCTGCTGAATTAACTTATATTTTTCTAGGACAATTAGGTGGTTTTTAATTAATAGTTTACTCTTACTGCAAACCCAATAAAATTTACAATTTGGTATGGTTTCCTAACTAAAATGCAGTATAGCTTATATTGCGGACGAAATTTTAAGGTTTACTAAGTAAAATGCAGTAAGCAATCAAATTTTACGGCCTTTTAGATAGTTATATATTTTTGGAAAAAAAATAAAAGAACTTACTAATATGCAGTAAAATTTACCTCCATACTAGCTACTTTTACTACAATTATAAAAATACAATTTATTTTCAAGAACTTCCAATTAAAATGCAGTATAATACAGCATTGCTGCAGATTAGATTGGATAACACAGTGACACCCATTGTGGTTGTTCCCTGTTAAAGTGCAGTAATTTGCGTAAATACTGCATAAAAAATTCAATAAAATCGGGGAGAGTTGAAGACAAAAATATGGAAATTAAAGATTTTGTTAATTATAAATCTCATATTTCACAGAAAAAAAAACAAGGATAGGGATGGAATACGGGTATACATCAAAGATATTGTTCATCTCATGGTAAAGAGGGGAAGTTACAGTTTATTTTACAAAAGCAGTTTTGATGAAATTGAATTTAAAGAACTATCTTGTCTCAAATCAAAGACCTTGCCTAGCTTTACCGCAAAAACTGTTGCTAAAGGCGTTGATGCAGTAAGGAAACAAAACATCTTAAAAGTACTAGGGCCCCTTATTCCGCCAAGTAGACTGATCTTCTGGAAAAACCTTTCTGTTCGTGCTTCACCACAAGAACCAGAAGAATCCTTTTTTGATATTGATGAATAACTTTGAATTTTTACTCATGTATTTTTACTAAGAATCTGTGTTTTATCTGTTTGTGTTGAAAGGATTTGTCGGATTTATTCTAAGAAATAATGTGCCTTATAGTTAACTTAAGACTGATTATTAAGTACAACAAAAAAAATTCTCTTCTATTTTGACAATTGTACGTAGGTAATTAAGTTTAATTAGACTGTATTTCAATTATAGTAACATTGTGACCGAAAAACTGGCTCGCTCAGTGTGAATCCACCTATTTGCGGTTACGTTCCTAATTTACAATTGTAGAGGTATATTTATAAGACTGTTTTAAAAATGAGACATTATTGTTGATAAAGGCTGTGCATTAACTGTGCATTAAATACTAGGAGGCTTCAAAAGCTAAACTCAACCAATATTATTTTTAAGCGTGATAAACTGATAAACTATTACAATAAAAAATTACTTCTAGAAACTTATTATGTTAGACTTACCAAACTTTGTGATACTTTGTCCTTGATTTAGTTTTACAGATTTTGATCTCCAGATTATGTCCACCTTTTAATAGTACGCACCTACTCGTACATTGAATATACTTTATATTAAACTTATCTTATCTTATCTTAATGTGATCATTATTAGAAAACTGACACAAAGTTAGGTTAGAAGATTTTTTTTAATTTTTCATATGTGAATTTTACTTCACTGAGTTTAAATATTATAATTAATTATGAAAAAATAAACGTTTTATAAAATATAAACCAGCTGTTTTTCTTACTGCACTAGTAAAACGAAATTTTTTTTCCTATAAAACCGACTAAATGGCAGTATTTTTTTCACCTTACCGCATTTTAGTTGGGTTTCTTGACAATACAACTAATCCAAATGCAGTAATAGAACTTTTTACTGCCTTTTACTCAGTTTAAAATGTCCTTTTTATAACAAAACGCGGTGCAGTAATTGGCGCCAAAAATAATAAATAGCCATAATAAATTCATTGTATAGGATATGTATTTTTTTTCGTTAAGAACGTGTGAACCTACGCCTTTACAACCTTCCTGCATTCAAGTTTTTTTATTTATGCATCTGCTTATTTTTTAAATCTAATTTTTAACCTTTAATGCCGTTTCCCTCGCAATCGTTATTTTGCTGTTACTGCACTTTAGTGTCTGGTGGGCAGGGCAGAACACCGGCTCGGCGCCATCGCGCACGTGCAGCTGTACCGGCTTGCCCGTGTACCGACCCAGTGTCCCATCAAACAATGACTCATATCTGGAAATTATTTCATTTAATAATTTATTTTTGTCCTCCATAGTGATATTTACATTGTGTACATTTATTTTAGGTATTTCCATCTTTAACTCCGAAAGCCATTGACGGCCTAACAAACTAGTGGTACCATTATCTATTACGTATAAGTCTAATACTTTTCTTATACTCTTATATGCTACTTCTACCTTCATATAACCCAGCGGTTGAATAATGGAGCCATTGTAAAATTTTAACTTTAACTGACACGGATACAGAGGTAAGTTACTAAAATTAGTCTTATAAGTATTCGCACTAATACAGGACAAGGCAGAACCGGTATCAATTTCCATTTTTACCAACTTATCATGTACCAACAAGGTTATACATACCGGTCTGTATTTACTCAAGGACATTTGGTACATCGGTTCGTCATCATCGTAGTCATCTTCTTTGTCCTCCACCACCTCAGCCTCCGACCCAGGCATAAGACTAGTGCCCGTGGAACTATCTTGGTTCACCCAGTACGTGTCCGCGTTCCGCTCGTAACCGGAAGTGCGCGGTGCGCGGCCGCGACCCCAGCCCCGCGCGCCGCCGCGGTTTGTGTGCCGGCTCCCACGACCACCACGTGGTCTATTATTGGGGGCCCCCTTCGCAGCTTCGAGTCTTGCACCTTTTTCCGGACACATCCTTCGTAGGTGGCCTATATTCTTACAGAAACTACATTCGAAGGTTTTATATTTACAATGTTCCGTTTTATGTCCGTTATCACCGCACGCCATACACTTTAAGTTATTTTGGATCTTATTCATAGTGACCGTCGAGTTAGTATCGCGATCAACCGCGCATGCATTTTTTCCGGCCGTTTCCAATGTTACCGCCAACTTGAGTGCCCTATTGAATGTTATATTATCGTCCTCTGCGAATAACCTTTGTCTCGTCAATTCACTTGTAATTCCACAAACAATTTGGTCCCGTAAATTTTCTTCAAGTGTCGAACCAAAATCACAGGTTTTAGCCAGCCTCTTTAGCTCGGTGACGTAAACCGCTACTGTTTCCCCGTCCGCCTGCCGCCGTTGTCGAAATATGTAACGTTCTGCCAAAATTGATGGTTTAGGTTGCAGGTGATTCTTCATTAGATTCACTGCTTCTTCGTAAGTAAGCGTAGCTGGTTTCCGTGGACTCGACAACGTGGACAGTAGTTGATATGCTTCTTCTCCCATCACCGCAATCAAAGTAGGTAGTTTAACATTATCCTGGATATTGTTCGCGAGAAAATACATTTCCATTCGTTCACAATACACAGTCCAGTTCCCGGTTTTCACATCGAATTCTTGAATTTTCCCAACGCCCCCCATGATAACACAATATCTTTAACGATTTTAGGTACTGATTTCCACTCCCGAGCTGTTCGTGACGTGAGTCCGGCCATCCGTCGCGCCAGTGGCAAATAAAAGGCGTGCGAGCGTACTGTACGGCATTTATTGCAAGACTGGTTTCGCGTCACCCGCGTTACAAATATATACCACAAGGCTTACAATAAGGGGACTACCAAAACTCACACTTTGGCATGTTGGCATCAGCCTTTGCTTGCTGAAATATTTATACATTAACCGTTAAAAAACTGTAGTTCTGCAATCCCCTATAGAATTGAATGGAAGTAAACGCAACGCCTATTTAGTAATCTGTGGCAACGCTGTAACACAAAGAAAGAACCTTTGCTAAACCTAAATTATCCATAGACAAGAAACTGGATTCTAAACTAACCTACCGTAGATGTTTAGCAGCGGGTTGCTCGTATTAGATTATATTAGTATTATTTGTTAATTTATTTAAGTATTATTTGCGTTCACAACGTTATTTGTAATTTCGAAAAGACATGACACTTAAAAAAATATTTTCGGCTTCGATATTAGTATTAGATTAGAGTCCATAAAATTACTTCAACCATACACTGGTTGAAGTAATTTTATGAACTCTTTCAACCTATCCTAAATCGAGTTTATTCAATTAGCTGGGAGGTGTGCGGCATGTCGCACGCCATGCGCCGTGTCGCGGCGCCGTTCGGCTTCGGCCGCTTTCACCCGCAGCACAGGGCAACAGTTTGGTACAAAGCTCAGAAAAAGGGCACTTTCAAAACTAACATTAAATAAATAATAAATCAATAAATATACAACAACATCACATACATTGATCTGACTCCGTGGTAAGTAGCTTAAGCACTTGTGTTACAGATATCGGAATCAACAGTTGTATTACAAATAAACTTAAATAAATACCTACATATAACACACAGACCAGTATAAATAGACATGTTCATGCACACAAAAGTTTGTACAGTGGGGTATCGAACCTGCGACTTCTTGGTTAATAGTCAACTTCTTGACCGTTACACCAAAGTGGTCGTCATGTGTTTTCCGATGTCGTTAACATTCTTTTAATTTCAATATGCGGGGTTATCCACTGAATCTGAATGGAATATAATGCTGTGCAATCCCTATGAAACGCCGTAAGCCTTAGTAACTAAACGAAATCTAGATTCGATAGTAAGTAAGGAATCCAGTTTCTTGTGTAAGTAGGTATGTGTCATCTAAAAACACCAGAAGTGCTAGAGCGCCCAAATTTTGCATAGTCAGCACTTGTATGGCCTAAAATTCTAACTTTGACGGGATGTTGCAAAATTCCACTCATTTGATAAGGATCCAACGCTTTAGCCTATGACTTGCATATGTGTTAGCAACGCCCCCAAATTACCTCACTGACACGCCACTAGATTCTATTCTACTGCTCGTTAGACGCCACGAAGAACTCAAAATCAATACCTACCAATTTACCATACTCTTGTAACATTCAAAAGAATGTTCTGCCCAAGATGCATGAATTACGTCGCTGGAATGCAACAAAAAGTGACAACAACTATAATTCATAGTGTTACCATTGGAATTCTACGTTATCCGGTTTCTTAATATGAGAAATCCCTTTATTTAATATGAGAAAAAAATGGAGAAAAACTATATTACCCGAAGTCGATAGATAGAATTAATACTTTGTCCAGAATTTTCATTCAATAAAGTATTTTTTCAATATCAAAGTGTTGCTATGTGGACACTGATAATAATGACTAGCTACCTGCAAATAGTAGCACTATAACAAAATGTACTATTACAATTTCAATAGTACGAGTATGACAAAGTTTACAGATTTCAACAGATTGACTGAGCGACTGACAACTGACTGAGATTGATGCTCTAAACGTTATTTTACCACCATGGTTATGGTACCAATGTGTTCCTAAATTTTCGACGCTGACCAGAATGGTCAGCTTATCTTCAAAAACTTTAATTTGAAAACGCCCACCGGAAACAGGAAAACAGCTGGCAACCAGGATTTTAACCAACCATAGCTTAAAACCACCGTGTCGAAATCTTTCGAATAAAAAACTGCATTGAAATCAGTCACTCCGTTCGAGAGCCACGATGCTACAGACATACACAGACTACAAAACAGGATCAAACTTATAACACCCCTTTTTTCTTCAGGGGTTAAATAGTTTTCACCTCAGACTTTTTAAGTTTTAAGTTATTCCGCCATCGCTCATCATTTGCAAATCATGACATCAAAACCATCTCCAAGTTGCCTAAATAGCACGCCGCCCATTTCCATCCTACTAGTTAGCGAGCGCTTGTAACATTAGGATCATATTTAACTCCACTTTGAACATCTTAGATGTCATTAGAATGCGGGTCCTCCTTCTTAAGGTGAAAGCAATTCAGTTTCCGACAGCTAAGTACTTGGTTGGACGTTAAAAGCACCGTAAATCCCTTTTGAAAGGATTTAAATGAGTGCTAATTGAAGACAAAAGACAATATTGTGAACACGAGTAATTAAAACGAGTGATAAATTGTGAATATTGACAATATTAAAAGTAAGTTCCGTGCATAATTGCAAAATTTACGACACGACATAATGTAAATATTTTGTGATAGTATAAAACACTTTAACGTGGTTTTAAATTTATTTTTCAAAATTACCGCAGGATTAAAAGAATGCTAGATTTGCGGGATTTCGTTTTCACTGTTTTTGTACAAAGTTATGTATACTACAGTAACTGTATTACAACTTTTGTATTATCGTATCGTACCTAAAGAAAATAAAGACACAATTTAAAAATCGAAAGGCTCATTTATAGAAACTAATCAAAGTAATCGAAAATTTTTGGTTCAAAGATTTACGAAAATCTCCGAATACTTTCTTGTCTGTCTAATATATTGATAATGATTATTGTTTATTCGTTCTATGCGTCTCAGTTATTCGCTGATTAGCTTGTGTATATTATATGCGATTCACTCAACCATGATGAGTGGTTAATGATTGATGAGCTTTAGAGATTAATCGCAGTCAACCAAGCTCAAATAGCAACAGAATCGAGTTAAGCCACAAACGTATGTAAGGTACAGTCGACATCTTCTATAACATAAAAAATGAATCGCAAAATGTGTTGGTAAGCGCATAACTCAAGAACGCCTGGACCAATTTGGCCACTAAACTATGCGCGATAAAAAGTTACTTGTAAATTAGAATCGATAAATCACGTAAAGTTAGCTTCAAAGACAAAGGGCATTCATATGTCCATTTCAAACTTAAGAGTAATAAGTATTGTCGAATCGTTTCCGTTTTCGTTATGATTGCAGATCATCGTCACGCACGGAACGAACTTTGTATAGCTGTAAGTTTTTAGTCTAAAATTTAAACTATGTGTAAGTATCGTAACATGCATCCAGAATCCTTATTCTGAACAAAATATTCATTGAATTTTTGGTAGGCCTTAAGGACGAAGTCTCAAAGTCGTGCAATACGATTAAGATTTTCTGTCATAACTTTTAACTCGCAATCATTCTTGTTCATTTCTGTTTGTTAATGTTTATCGCTGTTTAACAACAACCACCAGACGACTGTACCTTTGTAGGCTGAAACGCTTTTAGTTTATGGCTTAATGTTGCCATTAATAAGATATAAAAGGCGCGTGAAATATAACGATCATTATTTGTGCTTGACGCTTTGCTATTTTAAGTTATGGCATAATGAGGTGAATTTAGAAATATTTAATATAGTGAGCCTTTTCCAGACTTTCTTTTCGACGACAATACATAAAACATGAGGCAATTTTGAACGCTCTAAATACTTAAACTTCACTGAACTTATTTTAGTTTTTAATAAAATTAAAAAATGCGTTCTACTTACCATAACACAAAAAAGAAGACTGTCTAGCCACCTTGGCCATAATAAATATATACCTAGCTGCGAAGGCAATGAGACAAGTCCTATATATCTCTGTATAACTACAGATTCTTTCTAAATGTGACAAAAATTCATTTATGCTTTCCTATACCAGAAACTTTACCATATTACTGATGAATAGCTTCACTATTACTTACAACACCCATTGACTAATGACTTTGCAACTGAACTTGGAATGCATATGATTTCCAAGTAGTTCGTGAGCAATTAATCTGTTGGCAAGTGTCTGAATGCACAAGACCACGCCGAGTGACTAAGTGTATGCTACTGTAGTTCAAGATGTGGTTTTAGATAGGCTGGATATATGAATTGGTGGTATCTTTTTGGCCTTAATAGAACTAGATGCATGTCATGCTTTTGTTATGAAAAGAAAAGAGTATGTTTATTTAATAAAACCTTAAAGTAAACTTAATACCAGTACCATGTGCAACTTGAACACGCGTGTCTTGTGATTAACTAATATTATCTTCTTTTTCTTGTTACATAGTCATCCCCGTGTAAAGATTTATGTTACTTACCTTTTTTATTATGACACAAATATAAAAAAACTCTAGTGAATTTTAGCGATTTAAACTAAGCTCGTCGCTCGTCTCAATTTCTCGATCCAAATATTCATATTTTTCTTCAAGAGTCCGAGTTTCTTTTACTTACTAAGTCAACTTTTGTACGGAATCTGTTTGCACTATGTTTACGAAAAGTAATCCTGAAGAAAAAGTATAAATTACATGCGAGAGCTAAATAAATATATTTTGTATTTTAGCGTCTACTTTTCACGCACGAAAAAATAACAAAGCGTTGTGGCGCTTTGTCTTAAAGTGTACAAACAAGAGAATTCGAAACAACGACAAAAGTGACCAAACTAAACTTCGGCGCTTTAATATTCCCCTAACCCGAATACTGCAACCTTGCGTATTTAATACTTTATCCAGAACAAACAACGGGAAACAACAAACTGTGTCCACAACGAGAACTACTCTCTGGGTCGTTGTCCATAGTTCCAGAAGTAGCCATCCCTGTCTCTCTTGCTAGCTAGTCCGTGCGAGCGAACGCAACAGCTAACCCCGAAAATACTAACAAAACTTTATGGAATATAGGCTCAGTGTCAACCCTGGACTCAACGAAGGCTTTTAGCTAGTTAACCGCTTTGTGTTTTATAACAATCGCGAAGATAAAGCCGAATCTAGTTTTAGTTTTGACGCTATTGTTCGTTAATGCACCATCAAACATGCCTTCTTGATGTTGGGTAAGGAACCATACATACACAAGGGGAAAACCTTCGGGAACTTTCGGCAGACCACATGCAATATTTTTTTTTTTGGGATGGTTACATTATATGCCATAGCAGTTTTTAAGCTGAAAATTAATCGCTAAAAAACAAATCAATAGGCACGGAGATATAAATAAAAACGATATCCACGGAGCAGTTTTGACGTTTTATATAAATAAATAAATATACAAACATTACACATACATTGATCTGACTCCGTGGCATTCATTTTAGCTTAAGCACTATAAAAAAATAAGTTTATATAAATTAATAAGTTAAGCTTCCCTTGAGCATACGCCGCAGTCGGGCCGAAAAGTATTTTATTTCGATGTTTAGGAGGTACTCGCGTTTATTAAATATACCTCAAGGTCTACTTGTATATGTTATCACATATTTATATATACCTCTGCAACTTTTTAGTGAGAATCATTCAACCAATTCCTTTCCTCACAAATATTTTTAGTAAGGTATTTCTTTCATTACACACGTTCGCATTCATAACCGCTCATTCATTCATTTTGTCTCACATGACGTTGTACGAAGACGGGCAAAACGCGATTTAGTGCACACAGATGTAAATGACTCCTAAGTCATTAAACATTCTAAGGAAGGGTGCCGCCCTTTCATTTATACTGCGCTTACCATTTGTCTAGCTCTGGCTGTCCTATAAAATGCTTGTTTCGATTTACTTTGAAATACGATTTTACTGCTTAAAGCACTCGTTAGGGAGCATTTAACTAGACAAAGAACTACCTTCTTTTGTTACCTGCGGTTTTTGTTTTTCATTATACAGGGATAATTGTTATCCGTATTGCTCTTGCAGGCGTGGTGAGTTCCTGTTTTGCTTTTTCGTTGAAATTTTAGTCTTTTGTCCAAAATGACATAGGACCTCTAACTTCCATTGCTTGGTAAGTGGCATTATGCAAAGGCAGCTTACCAAACGTATTGTTATAGGAAATATTATCACGACTGCCTCGTTGGTGGAGTGGCCAATTTACTGGCATAAACCCAAGAGGACCTGGGTTTAAATCCTAAGTCAATCCAAAAATGTTCGGAAAAAGCTTGGAGTCGGGAAGTTGGCGGTGCTTCACTCCCGAGCCTCGGAATTTCTCCGGTCGTGTCGGATTGCTGTCAAACCGAATTTTGAGAGTGAAGGACAGTGAGTGCACCTGTGTATTGCGGTCACACTTGTGCACTATAATCATTATCTCCTGCGTACTTGACTGATGTCTGCTGAGATTGGCCGCCGTGGCCGAAATCGGCTAGTACATTATGCATAAAACGCTGAAAGGTCTGAGCTGAATTGCGTAAACCGAACGGCATTCTTGTATACTCAAATAAACCAAAAGGTGTTATTGTCGCGGTCTTTTCGATGTTTTCCGGTGCCATAGGTATACAATGGTACGATTTATTAACGTCCAGTTTTGAAAAAAATGTATTTCCTGCCAAAATGAATGTAAAATCTTGTAAACGAGGGATCGGGTATCTGTCAGGCTTTGTTTAAGTTGGCGGTAATCGCCGCAAGGTCGAATATCACCGTTTTTTTTAGGGACAACATGGAGCGGGCGCTAGCCCACGCGCTTTTAGACGGTCGACAGATACCTAATTCCTGCATTAAGCGAAATTCTTCTTTAACCTTTGTATACCTATTCGACGTTAACCATCGCTGGTGCTGGCGCTGGCCCTGGGTTGGGGGCTCCGTGACTGACGCAGCAATGTAAGCCGGTTTGTGAAACTTTTTTGTATGCTTACATTCGGTACTAACGTTGGGGTTTCAAATTCAGTAAGCTTACCGATGAAAAAAACAGCTTTTTATTGGTAATTCGAAGTCTTAAACGTTAACAAACACTGCTACTAACTCCATTGATGCTACGTGAGTTTTTTTTTACCGAGTCACTGATGGGAAACGGAGATAGGTATTATGTTTATATTTTCCTGGAATTTAATCCATAAATACTTGTTTTACGATATCTAGAACGACTTTTAATGCTTTTGGTTTTTTGGTATAACAATTCTAGTATATACAAAGAAGGTAGGCATTAAATAAGCTAGGTAGGTAAGTATTTCATAACGCAAAACACAAAAAGTAAATAAATTTTAATAACTTCAGTAAGCGCCGCATCAACTTTACTCACCACGAAATTAGGTCCCAGATTACGCCAAAGCTATAAGTTAAGCGTAGCCTTGTTCATCAAGGCTGAAACTTTACAAATCCACTTTCGAAAGAAATGAAAATTTATTTAGTCAAGACTTGTCAGATTTCCTTATGGTTTCTACTCTATCAGACATCGTAGACTTACAAGTTATGCAATCTTTGTACATCAGCTTTTATTTTCAAACCAGTAAAATACACACATCAACGAAGTCTAAGACTCAATATCTCTATTATTTGTAATATTTTATATTTATCGGAAGGGCGTCCGCTACGTTCTTCGGTGCAGAGTCGGTGTCGTCATCCATGGCGATAGGATTTCCAAAATAAATACTCCAACGTCTTCTCGATATCGATTTAATCAATCACACTCACTTAACAATTAAAATAACACACGTATAGCGCAATGGAATTGGATTCAGTTTTATTTCGTGAAAAAGTGTGTGTTTGTCCTTGCCGGAAACGGAAGTGTACCCAGACGAGCCGGCGGAGGGAGGTAGGCCCGATCCTTGCTTGACGTTTGCCACTGTGACAGCTGTCAGAGTGACAGATGACGTTTAACGTCACGCTATACGTCACGTCTGATGGTGCCGCGCCGACACGGCCATTCTGACGGCTTGCACGTCCTCGTGTTGTTCACCTGGAATGGAAACGATACCAAGAAAGTAACAGATTCTCTCGGCCTTTCCTACCCAAGTGGAAAGAATGATGGAGTTCCCAAATAAAATTATTTTCAACTTCATAACTTTCATTTTTATAGTCCATTATTATTCCAATCAAACGGATACTCATTGACATCAAATTGAGACAAAGATCTTTGTTAGAACTGAATTCATTATCCTATGCTCAGTCGCTTAACCAGCGGCTTCGCTTTACACAATCACTTAACCAGCGACGTATCGTCATAGCCACTTCACCAGCGACTTGACGTAATTATTTGGTTCGTCACTTCACCAGCAACGTATCGTAATAGCCACTTCACCAGCGACTTGACGTAATTATTTGGTTCGTCACTTCACCAGTGACGTATCGTCATAGCCACTTCACCAGCGACTTGACGTTACTATTTGGTTCGTCTCTTACCCAGCGACAACCATTTTATAACACTTCACCAGCGTTAAAATTCACATCATTCACGAGTCAGATGCGCACCGCGCACTCTATACAGAAACTAGAGCTACGGCTACAACTCACAAGTGAGACTAAAGAGGTAATGAAACCAGTTACCAACGTTACTTTTAACACAAAATTAAAAAATGAAATCATTCAAAACTTTCTCCATCAAATCAAACAACAATGGCAGGTATAATTCACAAACATTTTAAATAAACTCTCTATTAAAACACAATCTAACACACGGTCTAAGAATCATTATTTTCTAAGTCATATTCATCGGGGATGCAATTTCGAGGCATTCTTTTTAGGCGATCATGAGCGTAATTATAAGTTCTGTTACTGGTCAATGATTTTAACGTGTGTTGATCACCATCAAGTACTTCTACAATTTTAAATGGACCCTTGTATTTAGGGTCAAGTTTGGTTCCTCTCCTCATTTTGGATAAGGACCAAATCACAAAGTACAAAATTATCAAATCTAGCCTTATTTCTATCAAACGAGATTTTTCGTAAGAAGCGCTAATTTCGATATTTTGGGCTGCTTGTACTCTTGCTTTAGTAAGATCGATCTCGGTTTCAGTATCGATAACAGTAAAAAAAATAGAGGTTGTGCTACACGACCGATCATAAGTTCAAGCGGGCTCGCTTTAGTCACGTGGATTGTTGTCAATTAAATGCAAACTGAACTTCTTCAAGTGCGTCTTACCACAACCTATCTGAAGTCTCCACAGAGGTCAACATTCCCTTTAACCACTCCTCTTGACTATACGCATGACTCGAACTTGTCGCGATTAAATGCAACTGAATGCCGTGTGAATCACGTAATTCTTTAAAATCCTTACTCGCAAAGCAATGACGTTGATCTGCTATGACGCGCGTAGGGGTACCAAAAAAGGAGATACTTGACTTTAAAGCTACAATGGCACTGGGAGTATCAATACGCATAGTGTGATACAAGAGCACGAACTTTGTGAATGCGTCTATCAAAACTATCACATACTCTTTTTGGTCATTTTTGCCACTTAATTTGCCGGTAATATCTACGTACACCGTGTGCCACGGGACAGCTAGTTTGGCACAGATTACTAAATAGTTACTTTTGGTATTGAGTGAAGTTCGGCGGATACTTTCTCTGAATTTGACTTTGAAACTTTACAAGTGATACAATTGTCAATAAATTTGCAAACATACTTTGCTATTTTGTCAAACCAATCTAAACACGTTAAAAGAAATTCGCACCATGCAAACAAGCTACTTGGTCATCAATACGCGGCAGAGAGAAACGATCGGAACCGTATTTTCATTAAATTCGCGGTAATCGACCACCATACTATTTGCTCCGTCAAGATAATCTACGAGTAGTACCTATGGGACTCGAAAAAGGAGAATTACTTGGTCTAACTATGCTCGCATTCAATAGTTCGTTTTGTAGGCACTACATCTCGCTTTTGCGAACTCAGACGACAGGGACGGCGATATACGGTACGCGCCGGGCTGAATGACTAGGTAATTCACCTGTTGTCACACGGGTTTGCGGTAAACCTTCAATAAAAGCAAACGAAAACTCTGATAGAAAATTTACTAGGTAATTTCGTAATGCAGGTAAGATATTGGTATTTATTGACCGAAAATCTATTAAATAATCTCTAATATCTCATATATCTATGTAATTGCACTAAAACAGACAACCGGTTTTGATAGCCGCGCACTTGATAGATTTAGGCCAGACCTAAGTTTAAGATACCCGAACCTATTATAATATCATACGGCATACTATCGTCTGGCAAGATAAGAATAACAAATTTAAACAATGCCGGTAAATAACTACCGTGCACGAAATCTGTTCGGAACAATAAATGTGAGCGTTGCCGACGCCTGAAAGACGCACGTTAGTTGCAATACGAACTTCAGAAAACCGGTTTGCTACACTTTGCTTTACAAGAGAACATTCAGCACCACTATCAAAATAAAAAGGTTACGACTCACCGGATTGTGTTAGTTCGCCGCGAACACCGCGCACCTCGCAGAAATTGATTGACTCGTCACTCGAGCGAGGCACCGCTGGCACCCCCGCCGCCGCTGCCGGCGCCGACGCCGACGCCGACGTTCTTGCTTGATGCGCCGACTACGTTGCCGCCTTTCTTGACGCAGAGGGGAGCGGTGTGAAAGCTAGGTTGATGATGATCCTTTTAGGGCCTTACTCAGGGCAATGATTAGGGCTCCTAGTAGTGGATTATCCGAGAGGCACATGTCAGCAGTCACATGCCACGCTAGAGGATCCGCTTCTCGCTTGTCAGGGTCGAACTCAGGAAGGTGTACGACGTGGTTTGCAGCCGGGCCCTTCATGGCCTGTATTAAAGTCAGGTAGTTTTGATTTTATTGCTCCAATAACATTCGTCATTTGTCGTCAGGATAATTTGTCGTCACTTGTGTACGTGCGCAATCCCGCTTCTGATATCGGAAGGGCGTCCGCTACGTTCTTCGGTGCAGAGTCGGTGTCGTCATCCATGGCGATAGGATTTCCAAAATAAATACTCCAACGTCTTCACGATATCGATTTAATCAATCACACTCACTTAACAATTAAAATAACACACGTATAGCGCAATGGAATTGGATTCAGTTTTATTTCATGAAAAAGTGTGTGTTTGTCCTTGCCGGAAACGGAAGTGTACCCAGACGAGCCGGCGGAGGGAGGTAGGCCCGATCCTTGCTTGACGTTTGCCACTGTGACAGCTGTCAGAGTGACAGATGACGTTTAACGTCACGCTATACATCACGTCTGATGGTGCCGCGCCGACATATTGATAATGTTAAACAATTCTAAGCGGTGCTTAAATGACATTAAAATGTTTAATAAAGTTGGTATGTAAGGAATAAAACACAAAATTTTCTGAGTAAGAAAAAGAAGTTGTATGAAAAACAAAAATTTTACTTGAGCTAAATTTTTACTTCAACAAAGACTGTTAAATATAAACTGACCTTATTGCTGTTTTCAAACGCAACAATTACCTTGGTGAAGAGGCATTTTATTCCTTTTATAATGTAAGTATGCCAAGACTGCAACTGAAGTTGCTTAAAGAGAAGCCTCGTAAAGCTTTTGTAGCTTAAAGCACAGTGTCTAATCTCGCTTGCTAATTTTATTGCGATGCCAGCTACGATTGTTTTTAGTTTCTAACTACGACGAGCGGCGGGCGTACCTTCGAACTACTAGGTAGTCACAGTGCAGATATAGGTTTTAGCAGTACGGAACCTATGAACAAATGTTCGAAATGTACACACGCACATAGAAGGACACCTCAACAAGGCTTGAATCGGGTATCGCAGTGACCGTAATACCAATACTCGCATTAATGACCTTTTGAGACGTCCGTATACAAGCGTGTGGTTATTTCGGGCATTTTTCTATCGCTTCTGTACAACCTATATCTGTTCTGTGACCTAGTGGAGTGTAATTTCCGTTGCACGGCCGCTTACCACCACCTGTGCACGCTGTATCGAACATAGCTTGCATAAAAAAACAATTTGCAGCATAATATCATCGTAAATTCACGAAAGTTCGCTAACGAAACATTTGACGACGTCATGACGTGTAATGGCATGTTTTAATGAGGTATCCGAATTTGCGAGATTTAAATTGCAGCATTTTCTGACGTGAAGTTCGATGATCTGAATCAGCAGTAGTTCGTTACTATAACGTTTTTGTTATGAGTTTTACTGATATAATTAATTTCATACTATGACTTGGACTACGTTAATGTTGGTTACTAATTTAATTTAAAGTCTGGTTTTGGACTTGATTGTGTAAATACAAAATTACTGCTTTTGTTACATCTAATCCTGCTTGCTATTACATAAGGAACGACATATCCGCCTTCAAAGCAATGCATAAATAAAGAACAAAACCGGCGAAACAAATCGCATTATGAAAATCTTCATTCCTTTACTCTCGCACAAACAGGCTGATTTTTAAAGCAAATTGTGTAACGATTTTATAAATATCGCATTTGGCGAGACGGGCCAGGTGGGTTTCAGACAAAACGGAAAGTGGCTTTAGGGTATTATCTCGAGCCGTCTGCGTTAGAGAATTATTGCTGTTTAAGTTAAGACTTCAAGTGTAATTTATGAGGGATTAATTTATAAATTGTTGGTAGTACACCTTAGAACACCATTGGTCATGATCAGGGCTTGGAACGGGACCAACTGGTCATCGTGTCAACCCGTCGACTGGCTAATTGCCAATGACAGTATATCTTGAGCCTCATGTTGGGGCAATAGGGTCTTAGTGGCGATATACTTGTATAAATTATCGACATACGACCGATATGAAATTGTGGAGTGGGTCAGTGCGTGGCACCACTTGGCAAGCGAGACATCATTGATTTCGGAGAAATGCACACTTGGACCATTTAGGTATATTGCTTTTGAGCTCCGTTCGACCGCACCCGGCTCCGTAAGGCGGTTATCACGATGGAACGCGCTCCGTCGTAGATTCTGCTTGCGCAATACAAGTAGAAAGTATCACCGCGCGGTGTCGCGTTGTCAGTGTGTTGTGGTAATTACAAACCGAGGGACTTGCTTACAAAGAATAAATCTCGTCTTGGGCCGTTGCCCAAGACGAGATTTAGGTATTCTTCGGAGCGCGTTGTAGTGTTATAATTGCATTACAATAGATTGTGTATGTAATCTTTTCGATTGACCGGTTAAATATTTTTTGCAGTATAACATATTATCATCATCACTATAGTTACATTAATTAATTTAACTTTTTTCTTTTATCTCTTGCCGGTTTAGAAGCAATAGAGATACAACTCTATGAGATAACTTTTCGTTTAGGACTATAACTGTTGGGGCTTATATTTCTCAAGCTAGTTGACAGACACGGACGGACGTAGACGGACAGCGGACGTTTTAATAGGAAACGGGACACAAAAAAATATCGCAGCTTCATAGCGTACAGAAAATGCAGCGTTTAATATGAAACTTTTCTTTAATATTAACGTTATAATTCACGATTGTTCCTTCATCGTTTTGGATACTGCCTTCAATATTAATAGGCCTCATTTTGGGGTTTGCTGTAGTCCGGTAATTTAATTAATTTGTAAAAACTTTGTACAAAAGGAGGACTTTACGCCATATGACATTCTATACCAGCTATATCTTTGGGCTAAGTAGAAATAATAATTAGCACTTTTCACGACGTTTCTGTAGATATTACCATTGTTTGCTTTCATGCTATCCCAAATCTATTACGAAACTGAGCTATAAATGTCTCGTAATACAATAATTGGGATAGTAATAAGAGGCACGTCTTCACAACATTTACAAATTACCGCGCAGCCTGTAAGCAATAACTAGAAAACGGTGGCTCAACTTAGCGTAGCTAAACAGAATTAGGTTGGCAGTAGAATATTACGTACCGCCGTTATTAGCACACTGAAACTTGAGCACAAACTTTCAATTAAATTATTACAGCTGTGAATGTTACATCAAACAGATTATAGTTGCAGTGACGGTAATATTTCAGACATCAACGTAACTAAAAGTCTACTCTTACTCATGTAGCCTTTATTGTTTATTTTTTTTTACTCCGAAACCTTATGACATAGTTTAGAATACCTGTGAATTTTTACATTATGTTACCACAGATTTTAATTCTTGAACCTACATAACATGAATCTGCGACGGCATCTTGCCTTAATAGGTATCAGCTCATATTGATCAGCAATTGTCTGTTGGATGACAAATTTCAGAAACATCTCACGTCTTAACGTAAAGCGTATCCAATTAAAGCACATTTTTTGTTATGGCATTTAGTTTAGGCCATAAGTTTTCCAGTATGCAAGTATATGCAAGCAGTTGTTACAATTCCTTACAACAGTTGAATTCTCTCTCACGAAGAAAGCATCTAACTTAGGTTCAACCAGCCGTGAAACATTACATTGTATGGAAGATGCATCTGTATAACGTGTCGCCGTAGTGTCGGCAGTTTCCACTACACTGCCGGCAGTTAGCGCCACCTGCGTTAGACTAGATGCATGGCCGCTTTATGCCATCATAACAATAACATCGCACCGCTTTAACGCCTACAACACCCGGGGTATTTACCCTTTAACACAGCAACAAACAATATTTATAACGTCCGCTAATCAGTTATTGTTAGTAGCTGTACTAGCACTGGCCTCGATTTTGTCCGCGCAAATGTGCTTAGTATGCTGTAAAAGTGTTCGATAAACAAAAGTTTTCAGTTCATTAATGTTTTTCTAAATTTTGAATCAGATTTTTAAAATTGATAATGTAACGATAGAAGTACGTTGTAGATCTATTTTATCAATTTGCTGACCTTTGTTACAATTATTAAACCTGAGTTCTTGTTTTACGACAGAACAACCTCAGCTTCGAAAAGGACTTATCGAATTGGCGTCTCATCAGAAAATAAATCACCTGGATTGACTGTTCAATACCTCCCAAGTATGTTATTTACTAACCTTTCTTGTGATTAGCAATCGCATTACAGTTTATGAATAGAGTGTGGATGAAGAATGGTGATTATTATGCAAACTGGGAAACCTCGCAGATCCTTGCAGATATGAAATCAAAACCACGGACTCCGCACGCATTCCCCACTGAATATTGGATGAGAATTGCAAATACATTTCTTAAACAATTCAACAGTCTCAGAATTTTTCCAATACATTGAACCAGTATTAAATGGCAAAAGTACGTTAGGAGGGAAAATTTATTCAATAATACAGAAGACAGGATTAACTGGGCTCGATAACGCTTCGGTTGAGCCGAGCTCATCTGCGGAGCTATTGCTTTTTTGAGCCTCCGAATTTCATATACCAACAGTGGAGGTCATCGATTGGCATGAGTACCTTACGGCGTGTGTTTGCTTTGTGATGGATGCGAAAATTAATTTGGTCCAGGCACGTTCAGGTAAATCCTAATCAAGTAGATAGATTGGGAAACTGAGTCGTGGCTGATGCCAAAGGACAAATGAGGAAGTTAAAGCGAGGAGACTGAGTTTGTTGCAGTGACGTAAACCCGGTTGAGCCATGTTTGTTCTTTAAATTACGTAGGGCTCTACGCCGGTGGCCTCGGACGAGCCGTTGTTCCCGTTAGATTGCTTCGGGTACAAGTTTCAATTCTGTTTGGATTTCGATGTTGCGGGCTGCATACGATTTACTTACGTGCTGAATTCTAGCCAAGGTTAGAGTTTAAGTTTAGGTAAGAGTTAACCGTAAATTGATTTTATATCGTCTAAAAATTCCTATCACATAATAATACTTTTTAAGTGAACAGACGGAATATTTCCACTTTTTCGTAGCTGAATATTAGAAATTGGACTTTGTTGAAAACTACATAATGTACTGTAACCTACATACTTATGTAACAACACAATTTGAGGGTGTCTCCCACAATCATTGATGAAAAATACGCTGGCTCAAAGCTAACGCGTTAAAAAGCACTTACAAAATTCAACGACTCCATTAAGGCTCTCGGTAGCTCAGTGGTTAGAGCATTGGATCGGACTTCCAAAAAGTCGGGGGTTCGATTCCGCCCCGATAACCGGAGCATAAAAGAATTTTGTGAAGAAGAAGAAGTGTTATGTCTTTTCGAAATTAAAAATAGCGTTGTGAACGCAAAAAATACTCAACAAATAACACAATTTACTTTAAAAATCTTTTGAAACTTCTGAAGTTCAATGTCGACTAATTCATAATTTCAACTAGTCCCAAATCATTGTCAAATCTTTTTAGCGTTTATAGTAAATATTGTGGGCTTACCCTTCGAACTGGTAGCACAGGTAAAATAAAAAATACGAATAAATGAAAAAAATGCAAACATGTTTTAAATAAATCATACTTTTGAAGTTGATGCTTTATACTGCTTTATACAATTACTTTTGTTTAGTATAATATCTATCAGTATTGGCTTAAAATGGAAAATAATAAAATCAGCTGATTCACGCCACTATTTTACAACACGAAGCATGCTCGTAGATCCAATAAACCATCAGCGAATGTTCAACAAACAATATGTAAGATGTCCTCACTTCTCTTTCACGGGTACAAAGTAAAGAAATAAAGCGTCGAAGCGTTGAGCGCAAGCATAAAATGCAGATAGCCGCGTCGCTGAACGATGGTTGTACTGAACAGAATTTTATTGCCTCTTTATTTCAGAGGAGAATCGGATATTGGCTCCACTATGTTGTTTACTCGCCCTATTTTTCAAAGATAAAATGAAAAAAATGTACTATCTGCAACAAAAATCGACCCACTAGTTTATGCAATATTAAGGTTGTCGCACACTTCACCGGCTCGGAATCGGCATAGCTGCAGCATGGCGTCGCCTCGAATTAAGGCAACGGCAAGCCGCCAGCGCGCCGGCCGCAGGCTGCAACTTCGCAGCCTGCGCGCCTGAGCAAAATTCATTACGTTACGAATGACGACCTTTACTCTGATGATTTCTATTAAAACGACTGGTTATAACCTGCGCCACGTAAAAAGAACGCTGAAAGGAAGGAGTTTGCGCATATGAGGAGTCGCCATCTCTTTCGTTCGGACAATCGGTGTGCGAAATGCCCGCTCCCTCTGAACCGTTGACCGTTACCGATCTTTTTATATGACGCCACTTATAGCATAAATTCTTTTACAATATACAGATAAGCCGATTTTTGTGATAACCAGTATGTTTTGATTATCCATCAACCGGTTGTTATAACATTGTTAACTTTTACCTGTCATAGCTACGATGAAAACACTTCATGCAATCCATTAATTATGATAATGCGATCAAGAGTATTAAACTTTTAAATTTGTTTTGCATAAATTTTCGATACATTATTATCAATATCCGCCATGTTTTTACAGTGTTACTAATGAAAATTTAATTAAAAATAACTATTGAATGAAATTCACAATTGACTATCCACAAGCGTCATTTGAGACTGTCATCAATAATTCAGTTGCTCTTACCTGTATCTTTCCATTACCTATGTCTGTATCAAAAGAAAAAGAAGAATACCACAAGAGCTTCCAGACCAATGTACGATGTGGGATGGCATTTAAGTACTTACTTTTTATTTTTTCTATCGAATAGCACTTGCAATGAAACAAAGAACACTGTACCCATACGTTCAGTACCTATGGGTTGGAAAAGTATTTCCATAATAATACGTTAGTAACGGTATACAGAACGGTGTTGCATGCAATTATTGTTTCAATTTTAAAAAGTATTTTGACACTTTTAAACAGAGTTTAAGATTCAACGATTGAGGATTGATACGATCTTTCTTTTAGCCGTTGAATGTTAGTATATATACGTACAGATATTTTAAATGTTCTTATCGTGCTTGTCATGAAAAAGATTGTCTAAGATAAGAAGCTAGTAGATAGATTTTTTAAAAACTAAAAATTTATAATACTTTAAAAAAAATTAGGGCTTTGAAAAAAACATGTAAACCCCAGGCCCGTCATACTACCTTATTATTGGTTGCTTAACACATTCATTTTTGTTTTAATCATTAAAACATTTTTTCTAATCTTATAATTTGAACTCGAAACCGTATGACCTCTCGTAGCTGCTACGGTTTTCGTAGCAACTACGACGTTCGTTGTAGTAGGAAGTTGACACAACATGATGCGTTCAATATTTCTTGTCGATACTTTAAAATAATATATCTCAACGACATATATCTATTTATTGATAAAGTATGATTTGGTTTGGTGAGGTACTAGGATGTGTGTACTCGTAAGGTTTTCTGATAAACCGAATTATGGCAAATATTGTAATGCGTCATCACCTCATCAGACGAAGTCAGGAAACTTTTTTTAACTATTTAATAGGGAGTGGAATGGAAACGGATATTTAATATTCAAAGAGCTGAGTAGTACGAAATGTTTTTCGTATGATATTCATCGATAAGCTAGTGTGTAAATTCCGGTAATTCGATTCCTAAATCAATGTTAAATACACTGTTAAATTAGTTTTGATGGTATCGAGTATTATACATGTACCATTATCAGTTTGGAATTCAAAATATGCTTGCTGTATTATAAACTAAACATTATAGCCTTGCTGTTCTACTAAACGGCCTGTATGGATTTGCGATAATAATACTTGTTTCAAATATTTAGTAATAATGTAAATTCCATTGGATAACTTGGACTAATACCAAAATAAGGCCATTAAAGAATGAACATAAACCAATCGCAGTACTGATGATTGAACTTATAATAATTTCTAAAAATATAGGTATTACACTTCACATCACCGTGAACTATGGTACTTTCTAGATTATTGGGCCTAGATCAACCATTTTCTCCTATTTAATGTAATGAAATGTATGATAAAATAAATGATAAATGTTGCTTAAGTATTCGTGTTAATTTCATCAAACGGTATAGGCATAGCATCCTATTCATTTCGAACGAGGGTTGGTCTTCACAACCCGATATTTACGTTTTTACACACTTCGAAACCTACTTGTTTTGTTGCCCTGCCGGCTCTATTTAGCTAATGGATATATCAGGGAAATTGGTTCTCACAGACTCGTTTAGTCAAAAACGCTGCGTTTCAATGAATTTGAAGCTTACTCTGAGCCGTTTTAAACTTTGGCCTATTGAAATATTGGTAAGCTGGGTATTTGAAAAGTGGAGCTAACATACGTTTAGTGTCCTAGGAAAATGGTTCCTTTTATTAAGGAACTTTTTTAACGTCGGATTCAAGTTAACGTACACGTTACCTGCAGAAGTCTAACAAACAACCAGTACACTTATAAATATGGCTGTCCATATTTACCATTTCATCCAACGGATATTGACTATTAACTAATCAACCCGTGAAATGTGAATACACGTCATTCTTCACACCCATAAACACCCCTTCTTTGAAACGCGAAACGCGTGTACACATAAAAGTGTACCAAAAGCCCTTGTCTGTGTATTTTTTTAAACACATCTTTATTAAAGCATGTGATAATCTAAAATAACAGTCGAATGTAGAAATCCTAAATTTTAAATTTGGTCATCTCAAACTATTCCGACGATAACATCTTCCGACGCACACGGCCGTCTCAAATGGGGAAAGTCCATTTAGCACATCCGCTTAAGGGTCAGCCGGACTCAATTTCCAGACGCACGTGTATTAGTCAGCGGCAAGCGGAGAGGAGCTCGCACGTGACGGATCCGCATGAGCAAGCGCACGCAATTAACCTTTGCTGACGTTTGCTTTGACAGAAAAGGAAAAGCTCAAGTCATATAGGGTGGATGAGGAAAAGTGACCAGTTATTTGAAACTAGTATTGGATTCAGTATCAGCTTCAAATTATGACATAATGTATTTATTCAAGTATTAGGTATCTGTCAAACTGCGCAAGCAGTTTGTCGGCTAGTTTGTTTGAGCTAGCTTTTTGGCTGTAGTTTGGAAACAGGTAATTGGTGTGATTGATGTTGCGAGTGAAAATAGTTATTTCACCACGAAATAAACGCATTATAAACCCTTTTGAAGTAGGATATGACATATATATATATATATACATAGGATATATTCATATTCAATAACATACTTACAAAAGATATCCTGCTTCAATAGAACCGTACGGCTTTTTAAAATGTGATAAGTACTTATCAAATTTTAAAAAGCACTCAAACAATACTCTTTGTCTCTTTTCTTCCTTACTTTATAAAACTTTTAAATTGTTAAGAAAGAGGCACCTGCCCTCCCAAAAAATTAGAAGAATTTGGAAATTCCTACAGCATAAATCTTCTCGGCGTCTAATTACAAGGATCCGAGCTTTTGGCGCTTTTCTCCACAGACTTATGGCACCCATGTGTCATCATGTTTTTATGAAAAAATTGCTGCGCGTCCCAAAATAGGGGACATTATGAAATAGGCTAGTAGGTAATATTTGGCAAGCGGAGGATAATGAAGGCAGGTTTTAAGACTACAAAGGTTTTATGTATTTTATTAGTCTCTTAAAGCGTTGCTTGAATGCTAAAATTGTTTAATGCAAAACATAAGTGTTATTAGCAGTTTTAGTTCTCGAACTTAAATAAATCTTGCTCTTTTGGAGTAATTTCGATAGTCTAATCCAAATATATAAAAAAGTCTCATTTTCGAATTCGATCGCACAATAAATAGTTATAAATATTTCCAAACAGTCTTAAGTCGTACCTCAAACATGTGAAAACTCAATCGTTTAAAACAAAAGTACTTATTGGACAAAACTCAAAAACAGAACCGATTTTTCATCTTCGCATGAATAGCACAAGCGTTTGCTCTTTGCACAATAATGCTGGAGGCGTAAAGAGTGCGACATTCTAACATATGGTTAGGGTACCGTATTCGAATGATTACCGACGGTATCTACCCAAGGTTTGCGCTACTTGTCCGTATCTAAGCGCTCAAAGACATGCAGGCTATGTCACGAACTATCATGTTTGGGTCTTAAATTTCCACACTGTCAAAAATGGAATTCGATGCTAGCAGCAATGATAGTAGACAGAGAGATGATATTGTAGCGATTTTTTGTAGGTTTGTAATTTACAACAATAAGCAAAGTCATATTTTGTCAATGGTGTCATAATAACCTTATCTTTTGGCGCTTTAGCATCAAATTCTCACATTTATTTGGCACGGGACTATTCGTATCCTAGTCTGGCTTCCTCTTAGCCAGTTTTTATATCGCAGGCAGTGGAGCATCGTCAGACTGTAGCCTGTAGCTTCAGTCGAGGGGGCGCTCTCTGAAATAAACTGAATAAACAGTGAGCTACGCAGCGGGGAATTCTCCGCGCACTACTTTTATATGAAAACTGGGTACATAAATAGTTATTTACTTTAACTATCCTGAAGTTTGAGAGGATTATATCAAGGGCCGTAAACAAGACTGGACTGAAGAATATTATACTTTTTAGTATCGGAAACAACTTACCTACCATAAAAGACCGAGGCAATGTTATAAGACGTCTAATTCAAAGATAGACATATGTTTTACATTGGCTAGATATCATTTGGACAAGCATTCATCACTGTCTATTTTATTTCTCGTAAGCAGATTAAATTTTCAGGCAGGCTACGCATACTGTAGCGTGAGACCGGACATACCTCAATAATAAAACACTCATCAAATAACGCTTAACACCATGGCTATTAATTTCTGAATAATTTGACGACCGCTTGGTGCAGTGGGCCACAAGTCGGACTTCTAAAACCAAGGGTTGCGGTTTCGATCCCCGCACAGTACAAGCATAAGTGTGCATGAACATGTGTGTTTGTACTGGTCTGGGTGTTTTCTATGTATTATATGTATTTATTAACAAAAAAAAAGTATTTAAGTATGTAAGTATTTATTTATAATATGTTACGTCATAAAAGTACAAAAAACTTTTTGTTACCCCCGACAAAAAAGAAGGGTGTTATAAGTTTGACCTCTATGTATGTTTGTGTTTTTGTGTGTGTCTGTCTGTGGCATCGTAGCGCCCAAATGGATGGACCGATTTCAAAACGGTTTTTTTATTTTAGTTAAAAGACAATACAAAAGAAAATCCATCCAGCCGTAAAAGCTCACCTCCTGATTTCCTGACTAATATGAGGGTTTTTTTTAATAGAATGTTAGTTTTATAAACGTGCGGTAATCCTGGGTAATTCTTTATCTACTTAGGTTTCGAAAAGCTACAGCTTATGTAGGAACTTTGCTTTTCGTAACAGTTTGCAAAGGTAACATAATATTGTGAAAAAAATCAAATCAATGTCGATGAATTCAGGACGAATGGTAGAAGCAAAGTTTTTCCGAGACATACATTTTGTACCGGTCTAGGTCATTGAAATATAGGCTCGAGCTACAAAAAGTATGCTACCACTGAATGCTAACGACTGCCATTCATTCGTGAAAAGCGGTATGAAAAGTTTATCATTTTCATAAAAAACTATATTCAACTGCCACCAAGAATCGTGTCCATAGTTAGCTCTTAACTGCCACTAAGTATTCTATAGTTGGTGGTTGTGTTTATTATTATTCATAGGAGAAATTCAAGACAAAATACACCGCTAAAGCTACCCACTTAAGAAGGTCCCTAGTTAGTTAAAATATGCCTCGTAATACCCTTTAAGTAGCGAGCCCTTTGTCTCTATTCATCTTGTAAACTGTAATGCAAATAATGCAATGAATGAACACAAACTTCTAATGGAACTTCTATTGTTCATGTGGCTCTCAGGCCTTTACAGAAGTTATTAAATGTCATAAAGGTCTTATAGTTTCACTCGCATTATTACACTATTTCTATACATTTTGCGAAGATTGGGGTAAACTTTACTGACATTTGGAAAATGGATTTTGATTCAATTGTGTTTTGTGTCATAAAAATCTAAATCTACACGTGTAACCCAAAGAACCCATATATTCTTTTGTTTGCAAAGCGACACATATTTAATAAATAACGATCATACAACAACGGTTCTTTCCATCAACTTGTATGTCATGAAACCTCACTTGGATGTACGTCCTTAAAATATGTAACAAAAGAAATGAACTCTTATAACCGAGGGTAATAATTGTTCGCAGAAAAATATAACATTTTAATGTTTTAAAAGATTTCTGAAAACATTTTAACAAATTGGCGGTCTTTCTTTGGCTTTCTTTGTGTTAAGATGCTTGTAAAAACGTGATATCTTATAAAACAATAGAAAAGGAAGCAACGTGTCGACCCACGCCCTAGCTTAAAAATTCCTTAGCAAATGTTTAGATGAAAGGGTTCAAATCGTACAAACCTATTAGAGCTCCGTACACTACTTCAGCGGGTCTTCAAGTTGTTTTCAAAATAAAGCGTTTGTTTAAGTATGAGACGACCAAATAGTGGATGACAGCAAAAATTACCAAACATTAAGGAGACCTACGTTCCAAGTCGGATAATAATAATAATAATAAAGGCGCAGGGCTGCTTGTGGCGAGCTGTTGGGCAGTAGCGACCCCACGCACCTTATTGCTCCGGGAGAACCCCTTTTCCTCATCTCTGGCTTGCCTTCATTAGCTGGCTGGAGTGAACACTGACGAGGAACAGGATCTCCCACCTCTCGCTTGCCTTCATTGGCTGGCCTGAGTTGAGCGTTCGCTAGGGCAGAAATGCTCGGAGGGAGGATGTATAGTCCAGTAAGATGCTTGTAGGGATCTTGACCGACTTACGCGATTGTCCTGAGAGCCGTGGTATACCTCTCCACACCTCCAGCGCCTCGAACTTTGTTGCCCCTCTGTTGCTACGTCACTTTGTGCTAGCGACCATTTCGGGGGGCCCATTAATTGAGAGCGCGAGTCACCCCCTGCCATTGTATCCGTGTGAAAAACATAGGTCGGCAGGGGCCATAGTATTCCCATAGTCCTGGTTACCCAGTCCATCGAGCACCCAAACCCATAACCCATTCTCTTTTTTCAACCATATCCTGCAATAGTCCTACACTGACCGGGGGTTGTACTTGGGTGCACTTTCCTAGTGCATACAGGGATAATCGCCGATTGGTGTCACATTGCCTTTAGATTAAAGTGTCTAACGGGCCTCTGCGTGTTGGCTTCGGCCCCATGTACGCCTTCCAAAGGTCCGGGACCCTGTGGTCCCGAGAATGGAAAAGACATACATAATAATAATAATAATAGTTTTATTTCTTTAACAAAGATTAGGTACAATAATCTGGGACTGGGGCCTACCTAGTAAGTACATGTAGCACATGTGGCAGGAGACCCCGCTCTTCTTTTACATAATAGGTAGTTATAGTTTAGTTATATTATAGTTAATATAGTATAAGTTATAAGGAACATGGCAGATTAATAAAGGTAACTTCTTTCTTACATTAAGTAGTACGAATCATAGTTCGAGCTTATAATAACTTACAATACTTATGATCTAGTTTCAGCCAAGAATCAAATATCACTGAGTGTGCGTGCGTACGTGCGTACGTGCGTACGTGCGTGCGTGCGTGCGTGCGTGCGTGTGTGTATGTGTGAACAAATCTTCTATCTCTTTGTATTCGAGGACAGAGAGCTCTTTTGTCAAAGTTTTTTTGCATTCACGGTAAAGTAACTTATAGATATGAAATTTTATATGCAGATTGTGAATGATATTGCCGCTGTGCGAAAACAGTATTACAGATGGGTGGGTACAGGGGCCAGTCTGTTCTGTCTTCTACCAGCTGGAAAGACAGTTTCGAATGGGAGAGATTTATGTAGTTTAAGGACTGACGCTAGAATATAAAGCTTTCGTACCGACAGGATATCACCGAATTTGTATAACTCATCAGTGGGAAATCTGAACAATTTAAAATACATTGTTTTAAGAAGGCACCTTTGAGCCCTTTCCACATCTATAATTTTTGTTTTTGTGGCTCCCCAAATATTATTTAGACAAACGTACAAAATTGACGAAGACTATTGAAGTAAGCCTAAAGATGTCTTGTAGCCTTAATTAGTAATTTTTGTATGCTTAAAATGTAATCTTTTGAATGTTTGTGATACATTTTTCGATTCGCCTTTTTTGTCGTAAATGTCTAAACTCTATTTAAGGTCTATGCGAACCTTCCGTATTTAGTGTAGATAAGAAAGATCACACTTACTTTTTGTCCTTAAGCATAAGCATGCACAAGCTTTTCTAACATCACTTTGTACAATACATTATTTCGTCTGTAAAACTTCTAGAGAGCATCGCATCGTGCACATGAACTGCTGTCTGGTTTCCACGTTGATGGCTCTACAAAATATCACGAGTCCATAAACATAGCGAACAAAGGAGATTGAAAAACGGACATTGTAACGCTCCTGTTTTGCTGACCATGCAACAGCTGCAGTTTTGCGTTATTTTTACTACTTCTGAACATCTGTAACCTACTTCAGCATGTGTTTAGTTGCAAGTCGGTTCTTGATTTAGAGCAAGCTGCTAGGTTTCAAGAATATTTTGCTGGGTAAGAGTTAAGTTTCTCATAATATTTTCTGCAGTTGAAAATTTGCAATAGTCATCTACTTAATACGCCGATAACTTCTAGTGCTATATATAAGAATCATTAGTGTACTTGATAAAACATTTTCACTTTCCAATGCTCTTATTAAGGTGTTCCTACTCTAAAAGGTTCGATTCCTTTCCTTCACTGTCGCAAATAGTTAGTATGTAAATTTCAGTGTAATAAATACCTATCAACTAAAGTTTATTAAAACACAAACAGCAGGGGCTAATTAGTATTTAGTTAAGTAATTAATTCAGTTTAAGTAAGAAAACAAAAATTAAATCAAGATTATTATTCTGAAGTACCTTGTAACCTGTAAAATATCAAATTGTTCATGCTAGTTATTTCTACTTACACTTCGATGCTCAATAACAATTGCTCTGTTATGTATTGTATGGTGTCCAATAAAGAATTGTGTAGCTATCTATCTTAACATACATATTATTAAAGTATTCATAAACGCAAGGTGCGTCAATAACCAAAACAAAATCAACCGACACCGCATCGCATCCGAAGGGAAAAAATTGACACGAGATATTCACTTCTTAACCCCGAGCTCTAAATAAAACATGATTGAGGAGATCGTGCGTAACTTATTCAATAGTCCATCACTGTCAAATATATTCGAATGGGAATTGATGGAATCGTGAGAAACTTTTGTATCGTTGCCATTCTTTATCTTGGGGTTTTTCGCTTTTCATACGTATCGTTTTATTTGACAGTGTGCATTAAACATGTTATCATTGATATTCGGCTTTCTGTATTGATTTTATTACTTGTATTCTTGAATAGAGAAATTGAAATGTAATATGAAATTGTTTTATGTTATTTTTCTTTTAAAAATTCGAAAGCAACTTGTGAGGCACAAAAAGCAACTCAGACCATTCCGTCCGTAAGCATATAGGTACATAGACATCTTTTTTATTGCCTCAACGTTGCATCTACTCGTAAGTACACGCATGTACTTAGTATGTGTTTGGAGTTTGTTTTGAAAAGAAAGGCGCGGTCTTGTTTGGGATGGGTGATCATTCTGACCATATAAGTGACGTTTATTTATTTACATCTGATAGTATGGTTGGTCTCTTATCTTACAAACACCCCTCCACCAGTCCACCTGATTGAAGTATGGCTCGTACTGTCTCATAGTTGGAGTGAGGCCTGTGCCCAGCAGTGGGACGTATATAGGCTGATGAGATGTGATGAGATCACGCTAGCGTAGCTCACGTTGTTGCTATTTATTAAATAGTCGTATCTCGCTTAAGTGAACCTTTATATTTTTGTGGAAAATAAATGATCTTCAACTTCACGTGCAACATGTCACAAGTCACGTTGATACTTAGTATAGTAACTGTCTAGAACAGCCTTCTAAGTAGCACTAGGCCAGGTCTGAACAACCTCATAATGCAACTGGGGTATGTGGCCGTCATAATGTTATGTCATTCACAGCTTATCTGTGAATGACTGTCTGGGAAGTCTTGAGAAAACACAATGCCGTGATTTCCATGGTAGGCATAGTCAGTCCAGTGTGTACGTAGTATGACAGGAAAGAATTTTTTAGCTTCTTTAAATGTAACTTAACATTTATTTACTTATTTACCGACAACGAAAAATAAAATTGCAAAAAACTATACTTTCTTTACCATGTTGCGTAGACAATCGAAGGGTGTGGATCTAGTTTTAATTATAAAAATTGTAACTACTTTGATTTATTTTGGTCCAAATGAATAAAATACTTAATCACAATAATATTAATCAAATCTTTGAGAAGGAATGACCGTTATCCTAAATTCAGTTTTATAAGTAAAATTATTGGTTATGAATTGCAAGCAAGAACAGTAAGTAACAAAATAACAATACACGTTACTTTACTTTACTACTTTATTCTACCTTTAACTAGTTTACTAAGGAGCTTATAACACAAACTCATTAATTCAAACTTAACCTTATAAGGTGCACATTATGAATCGAACCAAATATACCACTAGTTTTCTAGTATTAATACTTTAATACTCCCTACTACAAGTACGAGTAGATGTCACCACAGATGTTGTCATATGCCCAAATATTTGGAACTTTGTGAATATGTGGAACCTATTCTAGGTAAAATCGTCTTTATTCTAATCAGTCGGTAGATCGAATTTAGGTTGTACTTTTTATGATGGCATTTGATTTCTATTTTAGTAAAAATATCTGTTAATTATGCATACTGATAGTTTGAACTGCCTCCTTTCACCCGAGTTTAATTTTTGATGTTGTTCATGCACTGTAAAACTAAACAACGAGGCCTTTTTTTTCAAAATACTTGTCCGACAGTTGCTGTCACTGACTGACACGCTAAATATCAAAAAGTTTGCGCCATTGAAACGCACCCGCCCACTAACGCCTTCTACCCTTACGTAGTAAGAGTAGTTTTCCTCTTCTGTGGATACCATTTTACTTGTGTCAGGCATATTCCAATTAGTGGGAAACAGTTGGGAAGAAAATTCCATTCGAATACAGTTCAAGACACATTTTCGAAGAAAATTGAACCTACCTAACCTACAATTGAACTGAAATGGGTGAAGTCGAACATAATTGAGTAAATAACGAAATCATATTGCTTTTATCACATTTCCCCTCCTCTCGACTTGTTTCCGATTTGGTGGAAAACGAGCCTACCGCCGGTCGTTATAACATCCCAACACATCAAATATGTGATAAGAAACGTATAAAATTTTCCACCAGAGTACGGTCAAATAGGCGGCTACAATAACTATTGTCACATTCAATCAAACCATCAGTGTGTGCGAAAATAAAAAGGGGAAGTCAGTAACAATCCGAGGAGGCATACAGTAAAAACAGTGGGTTCTCATCCAATTTTGCATTCAATCTACGACCGCGAGAATTGCTTCCTCGGAGATGACCCGCCACTTCTACTCGCCGTAAAGCGATGACCTAATCCAGTTTATTTGATTTGGGTTCCGACTCCGGCCTTCTTTACCAATTTGCTGGGATAATGCTGGCCGGTCGCGTTCCTATTTTGATTTTTTACTTCTGACCTCAACAAACTAAGCTAGAGGTTTTATTCAGGTAGTTAGAGAAAAGTTAGTTTTCAAATAGCATTGACAATGATCACCAGTGATAATAGGCTTGAAACCAATTTTTAATGACACAAAATTTAATAAATATTCAGTCAATTGACTCCTATTTCAGATACTGTAACGTGACGTCACGTTAGAGTATTCTTATACAAAACCTATGGAGACAGATCGTTTTGACAGATGACGAAGAGTATGTCTACGATTGGTGGTGTCATCTGGCCTATTGTCATTGGCATTCGTCTAGTGAGAGAATTGTCTGACTTGAGTAAGTGGAAATCGGGACGAAATATGCCCATCTACTATTACGCCTTTTTTACAATTAATGTGTTTATTTTTAGGAGTGTAAGTGAATTGAGTATTCATTGTCATAATTAGTTATTATATTTAAGTATTCATTGTAAGTATTTTGGAAGTAACGGTCTTCAACTAAGATCGGATCGAACTACGACCCTCTCAGGTCGCAGCTTAATAAAGTGGTCATGACAAAAAACACTAGCAGCACATTTTCATGTGAAAATTAAGTTATCAATTTTAGATATCAATTTACACAAATATATTGCATTGTAAGCATTGGTGTTATATACCGAAAGCAAAAGTCACAGGCATGAAAAGTTAGTCCGTACTTTGAATCACGCCACAACTTTAATAAACTTGACGCATTATGATCAAGGTAAAGTCAGTACTTAGAATCGATTGCATCTCACACCGGCGTGTTTTTGAACTTGATTGAAATACGTGACTCGACCAAATAAAACTCAAAGCAGATTTCAGAATCTTACTCGAAATTTCTCATTTATTCCCATTTAAAACCCGAGTTAGTGAGACCGTGCGCTTGACACGAGTTGCTTTGATTCGCCTAATTTTACGTCTCGTTGATTTAACTGTGAGACACTGCAACAAAGAACAAAGCTACTGCAATTTGGGGATCTTAATTAGCACGTTTAAAAGTGCCTTATGCGATGACTATTATGGAACGACTCTCGTTAATACGGTTCAGTTGGAATAAACAAATATGAGGCGCTCCATTTCTACGTTATTGCGAAAACTATAATTTCTGCTCTAAAACCGTGCATACTTCTAGCTTAACTATAACAGTGACAATGTATGTGAGATTTTGTTTAGAACTATTTGGTTTAATAATGTTTTAACAAAATATTAAGCCTTCATCTAATGAATTAATCAAAAAATAGAAAAAGACATGTAAACTAATCATAAATCTGTGTAGTATATTATTAGGTCCTTACCTATGAAATTGGCGTTTTGTATGGGAGGAACAAAAAGTCGAAATTTTTTTATATAGCATATTTATTTAATCAAAGTATGAGCCATTGTAATCTATGCACTTTTGCCATCTCATAGGTAGTTCATTGATCCCTTTACTAAAAAAACCATTCGAACGGGAATCAATAAAATCTTTGAAGGCGACTTGGACTGCCCCATCTGAGTTGAACTTTTTCCCTTGCAAGAAGTTATCCAAATTTCGAAAAAAATGGTAATCTGTTGGAGCAAGGTCCGGGGAGTACGGTGGATGCCTTAGAGATTCCAATTGAAGTTCTTCTAATTTGCTAGCCGTCTGTTGTGCAGTGTGTGGTCTAGCGTTGTCGTGAAGCAGCAGTGGCGTAGAGCGATTGACCAGCCTTGGTTGTTTAGCAACTAGCTTTTCCATCATGGTTTGCAATTGCTGACAATAGATATCTGCCGTAATTGTCTGGCCAGATTTGAGAAAACTGTAATGAACGACACCGGCGCTAGTCCACCAAACGCTTACAAGTAACTTTTTATTGGTCAATTTTCGCTTGGAGCAGGCTTTGGCTGGCTTGCCAGGGTCCAGCCATTGCGATGAGCGCTTCCGATTATCGTAGAGAATCCACTTTTCATCACAGGTAATGATTCGATTTAAAATCCCTTCGTTATTGTGCCGGTCAAGTAATGTAACGCAGCAGTTGACGCGCGTTTGCCGGTTTGCTTCACTCAATTCGTGAGGAACCCACCTTTCAAGTTTTTTAATCTTCCCAATTTGCTTCAAGTGGATTAAAACAGTTTTATCACTAACGCCAAAGCCTGCAGCTAACTCGGACGTGGTTTGCGATGGATCCGCTTCCACAATAGCCTTCAATTCTTCATTATCAACTTGGGTCTCCGGCCGTCCACGGGGCTTGTTTTGCAGTTCGAAATTTCCAGAACGAAAACGTTGGAACCAAAAACGCACTGTGTTTTCTTTTGCGACACAACCGCCATACACATCATTAACCCTTCGAGCCGTTTCCGCAGCACTGGTGCCACGGTGGAACTCGTACTCGTAAATAACGCGATATTTCAAATTTTCCATTTTGTAAATTGAGCGATGCAAACAGAAAAAAGATAAGTAAAAAAACAAATGAATGACGGTTTACGAAACACAACTACATGTGGAAATAGCTGTATAAATTTGAATTTCGAATTTCTAACCAAATAGGAAAAATTTGTGATCAAAGTGGCCAGTACGACAAAACGCCAATTTCATATGTAAGGACCAATATTATCACTTTTAATTAAAAATATTTTCATTTTACAAGTAAAATATTGCCATACTTTCTTATCTGGGTAGGGGTGAGCCCTTGTTTTTGCTAAACATTTCACAAATCGCGTTGACTTATGGATTAGCTGAGCTACCTAATATAACCAATCACAGCTCTTATATCTTCAAATGATTTTTCACACAATAAGTTCACTTACGTTATGCGTGTACTATCAAGAAACCGACAAAATTAAGATACGTAAAATAAAGAAGTTATAAAGAGTCGTCGCCGCATTGCCTGTTGTGTGGGTCATGTGATTAATTCCGGCGAACACTTGCCGCCCACAAATGGCTTGTCAGAAAGTTTATTGCAGTAAAAACCGCGAGTTTGTACCGGGAATGACGCGGGCTTTACTCAAATGGTCGTTGGAGTTTCGACCATTAAACATGGGTTTCTTTTCTTAGAGTGTATTGTAAAAGTTGCACCCAAACTGTATTCTTTGATTTGCTATCATTTTACCATGTCATTTCCGATTGCCTTATCACGTTTGGATTCGGTTACGTTATTGTTTTTATACGTTCGTTTCGAATACGTTTTTACACATAAAACGAAAAAGTGATTAATTTTTTTTTCAGACACATTGGGGAACAATAACGAGCGTTAGCGATTCTAATCGTGAAAATCTTGGAAAAGTAGTGTCCGAAACGATATATTCTTTCGTATAAACCTCTCATTATAAAAGCTAATGGTAGCTACTGCAAAGGAAAGTATTAAATCGAGAAGAATTTTAATATTATCATTTAAATAAAATTAACTTTTCCAAGCGGATTTCCTCTAGAAAAACAGCAACCGCTGCACGCTTGGAATCATAAACGGAAGTTGCGAGCACTTTTTTCATAATTGTTAAGAAAACTCGGATAACAATGGGTCATTGCTGGAGTCTTAACAAAACGCTCACCTCGTTGGCCATTCTTATGGTAATTCGACCGCACTGTCACGCGACCTTCTGTCCACACCCCGATAATATGCAAATGAGACCCCTCTATAAACTGACCTGAAATACTTCCTCATTAAGTCCATTTTGTCTTGGCCAAAATCTATACGCGCGACAATCAGCAAAGATTGGCGTGGAATCTATTAAGCAAGCTAAGTGAGCTATACATAGGCTTTATTGCCTTCGTGTTTATTCCTTTCGCGTCCACTTTGCATTTGTTCGTAAACTGGAACTTGAATAATTTTCTTTTGTAGAATAAGTGATTCTGACCATTGTTTCCCCAGCACTTTTTGATAATCGAAAATAACATGAATCCAACTTTTAAATAGTTTTTAATATATGTCGTAGATTCTAACAATTAGTTTCTCATTTGATTATTTTGTACCGGAACTGTTTGAACGCCGTGACGTCACTGAGTGAAAAACAAGTGACCGAACGTGAGCGGAATCGTGGAGGGGGAATTGTCGTTATATTCGGTCAGTCATTGCTGCCTGGAGCATTCGGTAGTCTGCATTGGAACGTTACGCTGTCCGAACCTTAAAACATGAGACCGCTGGTTCACCCAGTTCCGAATAAATTCCAAAACTGTATTGTGATTGTGAGTGTTATAAAATTAAACCGTGTGATACTATGTGTTCGGATTTAATTGCCTAACACCCTACGCCACGAACCCTGTACCTAGAAACCTCGATAGCGGCGGTAACGAAGTAAATCCATCGCTATCGACGACATATATATATTTTTTTACTTGAATTAACAGGTGTTCATTTGCGATTAGGAAACAGATATGACGAACTGGTACAGTAACAAATTAGTACAGTTGAACCATATTGAATTGGTGCATTAAGTTTTAAATTTTGGTTTTGATAAGTGTTCTATTTAGCAGTAAATTAGTAAATAATTTCATATTTACCCCGCGAGGTATCTGAATATAACTTTACAATGTGAAATGCGATGCAATGCCTATCGGGCGAGAGCAATCGCCCAGCTTTCGAGAGGTGCGGGTTTGAGTCCCGCCTGTGGTAGTCTGTTTTTTCTTTAAGTGAGTTTTAATTTTACATTGTAAAAAAAATGCATTGTAAATGCAAAAAATTCGGAAACTTAATGAGTATAACTTATGCATTTTACACCGCATATAATTTTAGAAATATTTATTTTCAGTTTTTTCGTAAAGCAAACGGTCTGAATACATTGCAATATCAGCTTTTAAAAATTGTTTTACGCTCACTCGTTAATTGCTTTTCTCGCGCCCAAAATTGGCTTGAAAGGCTTATTGAGGTCAAGATAAGATAAGATAAGATAAGATATTTATTTGTATATCAAGTGGATTTATTTTTATTTCTGAAAGTAAACAGGTACAATTCAGTACTCACAAAATAGACAGGGAGTTCTGAATACTGTTGGGGTAATTTTATATCTCGGATCCAGGGTCTTAACTGAAATGATTAGGTGGTTTATACTTTTTTATATGAATAGTTTTTCTTTAAATCTGCGAAGCGTGAGTTTCCCATTAACCCACATAGAAATATTTTTTTATTCAAAACTTTGAGTTCGAATCAAGTACCTTGTATATTGATTCACGAGTTGTTTACGGGTACCTTCAACACTGTTTGAGTTAAAATAAACTTTACAAACTTTATGGTGCTTACATACAAGCACGGTGTAAATTTCACAATTTAGTAATGTATACTGTGATAATAGTCTCTGCAGTCATTTTTTAAGATACCCATCGCTTACATCAATAATTAAAAACTTAAGATAGGAATGAATGCGAACCCAATGTCTATAAGAATGAAAAGACAGTGTCAGTAAGTGAAAGCCTCGTTATCTTTCCCATCCGTTCCGTTCCCGTGACTATTGTCCTTCATTGTCGCAGTGTCACCACCCAATGAACTTTATTATCGCATGCCCCACAGCTATTTCCTACTAACTAAAATTTAGGGTCTATAAAATTGATGAACAGTTTCTTAATACTACCTTCGACACTCAGATTTAAGGTACAGAAATATACAAAATGAGGTCACGCAGCTTAGAATGCCTCTCAGAATCAATTTAGATAAAAACAATTTTTGCGTGGGTCGCCCAAGTGTAGTGGAAGAGAGTGGAAGTAATATTTGCACCCGGCGCTATGTTTGAAACAACGAATCTTGCTACATTATTGGAATTTGCACAAGAAGAGCACGATGTGACTTTTGGTGGCAATTATTTTGGATTGTCTAATCCGTGCTCGGAAAATATAACAGTTTTTAATAAAAACATCCCTTCAGCTGCTCAACGTAACATTCTTTTTAGGATTTTGCATCACCCACGCCAGTCTTAAGTGAGATTGAACTTAAGTTATTGCTGAGTATTTTTTTTATTTAGATCATGGGGCTTAAAAATTGTAGCGAAAGAAAAAAATAAATAAATACGGATATTAAAAATAGGCTGTTTTTTGACAGGCGGTTTGAAGTAAATCAAATCAAATTAAAATCTTTATACGCCTACTAAGTGTAACGTAACAAATAATTACATAAATGTTGTGTAATTGGTCATAATTTAAAATAATATAATGTAAACGTGAAATGTTATGTGAGTGTAAAACACAATGTTCAAAATACTTTTTTGACTTATAAAATATTTTATCTTCCATAATCCTTGTACGTACATAAGGTCCTCGATTTGCCTTTGTGAGAAAGGTTTGATTTATAAAGGTCTGATTTATATATTCGTTATATCGGAAGATTCCTTCGAGCAGTAGCAACAAGCAAAAAATAAGCTATTTTGTAAGGATTTAGCAAGTTTGTGAACAAGGAACAAGGAGGGATTGCTATGAATAATAATGATGGTTCGATCCTGGATACACTTTCGCGAAGGCTTTTCTTCATTCTTGAATTGGGGATCATTGCCTCCACAAAAATTTACCATCATAAAAATACTGTGATAATTTCGATAAAATTAAATAAACTGATTTAGAAAACTTCTTTCACAATTTTTCCTAATATCTTTCTTTCTTTCTTTTATCAGATTCTAATTTAAGACAAATCTGTGATCACAGGCACACTAGTAGGCACTCATAGCCTTTTTTGTCTACGCGAATGCAGTCAGTATATAAGCCTATCTTAACAAAAAATAATGGTTTCATACCTAGATCGGTGTCCTAGGAATTTCTAAAACTTAATGATTTTAGTAAGTAGATATCAACAATCGCTACGCTCTCTTGGAAAATAAAAAAAACCTATTCGTGTCACACAATCATTTGAGAAGCCGAAGCCGAAAATGTTTCATTGTCAATAAGGTGTGTTAATCAGACCTTACCGACACAAAGCGTGTCTCACCTACTTTCTCAGATTTCTGTGACCTACAAAATAAATATACTGGTGTCTCGAATCCGGTGGGAAATTTAGAGAAAGGTTTAATTTCTTTGTCAGAATCTAATGCCTGAGACGTCAGGTCGTCACCGCTTTATTGATGAATTAAGGGTGGCTAAGTCGTTTTATCCTTGAAACAGTGGCATATAGGACTATGTAAAAAATACAAATGATCCTCGCTATGCAGTTATCCTTTTCGTATTGAGAGAGTTGACAACAAGTTTATCATTTGAAATATTTAACTACCTTTTTGGTACAACCCTCCTCTACACTAAAATGTATAAAGTGCTAATAAAACATAAGTACTTAGTAGTGAGTAATGGAATTAAATTTTCAGAAATTGGTATTTGAACTATTATGTAATGTTAAATAATATATTTTGCGTTATTATAAACTAATAACCTCTAATTGGTACTTGCAAATACCAATTCATGCATATAAGTAAACTCACTAAACCTCGGTTAAGTGCTCATCTCTGCTAAATTGACTTAATTTTAATTTGAACGTAATAAGACTCATACCCTAGGGTTGACTTACGCGGTTAGATAACTGCGATAGATTTGTCTTTGAAAATATACTGCCGTCGTGCTTCCCATGTGAAAAACCCTATAATAAAGTAAATAAAATCAAATCAATAAAATCAATTTATTTTTTGTAAAACGACTCACAAGTAGCACTTTTACATTTCCCGACATATAAATTTACCCTTCTACCGCTTCGGGACAATTTGGTCCAGTGCTGTGAAGAAGCGGCGCAAGAAACTCAGTCACTATTGTCATTGCCTCTTTTCAAATTTGATTTACAATAATTGTAATTGTTTACATTCAAACATTTCCATATATATTTGTCATTCATCTAATCATCAATTTTATAATATCTTTTCGACATTAATACGTCTTTTACAATTGTTTCGAATTTATCTAAAGGCAATGAAATAAAATTTTCAGGTAATTTATTAAAAAATGATATAAATCTACTCATAAATGAGTGACCAACTTTATGAAGCCTAAAATGTGGAATACCTAGATGTATCGTACGGGTATATCATAAATATTTAAACTTTTGTTCTACTGTAGAATGGTTTAACCATATCGGCAAAGGTAATCGCAAAAAGCTTATTTCATGCTTATTTTATCCATTTTAAAGTATAAAATGTTACATAGAACTTGACAATTCTCTACTAACACTTTAAGCTTTTCCATAGGCAAATATTACCATACTATGAGCTTACCCACTACGTGACCTGAAAATGTATGTTTTCCAAGTAACATCTTCGCTCGGATAGAGGCTATAATATTATATTCAAATGCACCAAGTCTTAGCAACTTTTATTTTCTTAACACAGAGTCACTCAGCCAAGCAGCTATTGTGCTAAATTGTATAGAAATTAAATATTCTGAGACCACTTATTATAATAATAATAATAATGTCTTTATTTTCTCTTTCACAAAATTGGTCTTACAACTAAACTAGATCTAAATTAAGTATACTTCCGATTGTGCAAGCTGATACATGTAGTTCCCAATTTTGTGAGAGACTGGTGCCTGATAAAGGTTTTGTTAAAACCTGTTCTACAGGTCACCAGGCCCCCCCTGAGGGATTAGTTAATTATTACTACTGCGACATCATGGACCTGTCAACTTAACAACTCCATGATGACGAAGTAAAACATTAAATTAGGAGTTGTCTTAGCTAGAATATAAAGGATAATAATTATAGTAAAAATATTGTTTGTATGGAATGAGAAGTGAGTTTGTGCGTTGTGTAAGTTGTGTGCTGTGTAAGTTGTGTGCTGTGCAAGTGTGTAGTGTGTGAGGTGATGGCAGTGAGCGAGAGTATTGTTCTATACAGATAATGTATGGAAATGGAAATGGATAAGATAAAGCAAGTAAGAAAAGTCCAGGTTATTCATATGTACTCTTACTATACTTATTTTACAACTTGTAACAAATTTTCGGTATCATCATAGGTCAAAGTCTTTAGATAGTGTGTGACAAGTTTCTTACATTTTGTTTTAGTGACTGGATAAATATTAAGTTGTTCGTTAAGTTTGTTATAGATGTATGGTCCTAGGAAACAGTAGAATTTTTTTGTGAAAGCCGTTCGAAGGCGTATTTTTGGGCAGACTGAACCAATACGTCTTTTTCCTTTCATCAGTTCAGGATCATAAACTAATTTGGAGTGCTGTTTCAGGACTACCTTGAGAATAAACGTTTGCCTAACGGTAAGAAGGTCCCAATCTTTATACAAGCTGACTGTCGGATAAAGAAAGGGGAGGCCCGCTGCTACCTTGAGAATGGCGCGTTGAGCTCGTTCTAGTCCTTGAAAACAGGTTTTATTTGCACCTCCCCATGATGATATGCAGTACTCCAGAAGGGAGTGACTTAAGGCATAATACACCATCTTAATAACTCTGCGATTAGCTATGTTTTTGAGAGATTTAAAAATATATATAAGTTTACGCAATCTTGTGGTTAGTAAGGCAATATGGTTATTAAAACTGAGGGTATGGTCAATTTGGATGCCTAGATATTTGATGGATTGCGATCGCTGTAGAGCTGGACAGGAACATGCATCCATTTGAGGCTGAGAGTTACATGCGTGAGCGATAATTCCATATGATGCAACTGGTAAGTAGTTTGATCTCATGGCAAAAGGAATGTATTTTGTTTTGGAAACATTTAAAGTTAATACATTGCGCCTTAACCAGTCATTGACTTTATTGAAGCCTCTCTGGGCATTCAAAAAAGTGTCGTGCCAAGTATCACCACAGAACAATAAAGCCGTGTCATCAGCAAAAGTAAACACTGACCCACCATTGAGCTGTATCTGACAAAGGTCATTTATGTAGACAAGAAATAAGGTGGGACCAATGATGCTACCCTGGGGGACACCATAAGTTACTTTAGCTTCCTCACTCAGCCAAGGGTCTATTTTGACTCTCTGGGTCCTATTACTTAAGTAATCTTTGAGTAGTTGAAGTGGAAGGCCTCGCACACCAATTCTTTCCAGTTTGCTCAGAAGACGGGGTATTGGAACCGTGTCGAAAGCCTTCGCGAGATCTAGGAAAATAGCCAAACAGCTCTTTTTGTTATCGAGAGAGGTAACCAGGGAGTGAGTAAACTCATGGACTGCGTCATCAGTAGATCTACCTTTGCGGAAGCCATACTGAGACGGTGAGATGATGTTAAATGATTCAAGGTAGTTAATAAGCCTTTTATTCACTATACGTTCAAGAATTTTAGAGAGCGTTGGCAATACCGATATTGGCCTGTAGTTGGAGACATGGTCCTTTTCCCCGCCCTTGTAGACAGGCTTAATCAGCGCCTTCTTGAAAGCAGCTGGAAAGACGCCGTTTGAGATTGCGAGATTGCAAATGTGAGTAATAGGAGCAGCTAACGAAAAAACATATCTTTTTACAATGGCACTTGATATTAGATCCGCCCCAACTGCACATCTAGTCTTCAATCTGGAGATAATCTGTGATACCTCAGTCTCATTGGTAAGATTTAAGGCAAAAGAGCTGCCAATTGATGGTGGTGCATCTAGGGTCTCAGCGTCAGTGATGGCGTTGTGGTCAATTTTTTCTGCTAAATTTTTGCCAACATTAACGAAATACTCATTGATATTGTTTGTACATTGTTGAGGTTTGTCACGAGAGACAAGAAAGGTGGAGTGGTCAATAACAGCTTTGGAACCAGTTATATTTTTGATAGTGGACCAAAGTTGCTTACTATTATTTTGTGAGTTTTCTATTTGTTGTTTTTCGTACATCATCTTTGCTCTTTTTAGTACTGAAGTACAAAAGTTACGGTAGCGTTTGTAGGTTATTTTGAGAACATCATTATTAGGGTCCTTTTTGAGTTTCCTATGTAAGTTGTCTCGGTTTCGCATGCAGCGAAGGAGACCACTTGTAATCCACGGTTTGTTAATCATTTTTCTTTTAGGAGTCTTAAATGATACCGTACTTGCAGTTATAGCCAAGGTGAGGTGTGATACTAGCAGATCAGCAGCATAATTTGTGTCATTTGAGTTCATTATAGTATTTAGGTCTAGATTTAGTATAGCTTTATCTAATAGGTCATAATTAATTCGATGCTTAAGTTTATTTTTAAAAAATTGATTTGTTTTTAAATTTAGGCTAAGAGCAAGGGTGTCGTGGTCTGTAACCGAGGCTTGTATTAAAAAACAGGTTGCTTCTTGCTTTGTTTTAATACAGATATGGTCGAGACACGTTTTATAGTGAGTAGGATCTGTTTGACCAGGAAGCATTTGGTGGCTAGCTAAAAGAGAAAGATAATCTTCCATATATTGATCAATACTGTCAGGGTTAATGTCAATATTTATATCTCCACATAGGATAACTGTTTTAAAGCTCCTCAGCTTAGAGAGTATAACATCTAATGAGCGTAGGAATTCACTAACATCAGTATAGCCTGGTGCACGATATATAGCAATGATACAGACATCAACATTTAATTTTAATATTAGACAGTTTGCTCCATTCATTGTAGGTTCTTCTATGTGTCCGTTTAAGTTTTTGTTGTAGTAAATAACAACACCTTCATTTTGTGTCATATTATTTGTTGTACTGGCGTGATGGTAGTTTTCGATTTCAGGTATGTATGTGGTTTTGGGGAGCCAACATTCAGACAATACTATAACGTCCCACAGGATCTCGGATCTTTCAATGAGGGTTGTAAAATTGGGCAAGTTGCAGTTAATACTTCGAATGTTTTGCGAAATTATATTTAGCGTATGATTTGTATTAGAAATATATGTTTTCATCTCATCCACCATACAAGTGACCGATTTTGCCACAGACAGGGAGTCCAGTTCGAGGTACATTGTCTCATTATTCTGCATTTTAAATTATTTGAGCTGGTAAATAAAACGGAAGAAAGAAAAGTCACGTAAATAACGTGACGTATTAAAAAAAAAGGTAACTAAGTGAGACAATGGACCCTGTAAAGGACGCCTCGACTCTGCCGTGTGAGTAAGGTGTGTTAAGAAGTGTAAGATTTGTGTGTCTGGGATCTGTCAAAGTGAAGGCTGTGAAAGTGTGATATGTATGAGTGTTATATGAATGAGTGTAATACGTGTGAGTGTGATTTGTGCTTGTGTGATATGTGTTAAGATATGTTTGATACGACTTCTGAAAGCAATTATATAAAACGATGTAGTATAAAACATGCATTCCTATAAACATCTTAAGATTAGCGTACAATTGAATTAACGAAAACATAGCTGAAAGTAATTTAGCTTCTAGTCATTGGGAAAAACCCTGCAGCTGTTCCTCATCATTAATACGGATGGCAGTACTATGTTCTTCCTTTCTAACATAAATTTTCCCGTAGGATGTCCAGGTTGCGAGGAGTTTCTTCTCTTTTACCATCTCTCGAGCCAAGTAGGACAACCGACGAGCCTTGCTGGTCAGGTACTCAGAGATGTATATAGCTCGTGTCGGGCCAGGAAGATTGAGATGTCCCGAATTAAGTGAAGGTTCCTTACGTTCTCTCTTGCTTTTGTTAAAGAATTTGTATTGAGAGATTAAATATTCCTTTCTCAATGCTGACGTGAGGTCGACTATAATCGTCTCAGATTTTGTCCGAAAAACATCACGAACCTCCATATCCTCAAGGGGTTTATCGGCGCCCAATGTTGTAGACAACTTCTTTACTAGAGTGACTAGGGTTTGCTTAGTCTCGTCTGATTGTTTCGGGAGGTTACGGATTTCTAGTGTGGACGAATGGTAAGTTTTTTCCATGATATCAATTTTATTCTCCAATGCCCGCAGTCTATTTTTATGTTCGTTATTTTCCTGCTCCAGATGATTTATTTTCGATAGTAATTGTTCATGTTTATGAGACATGTTTTCCACGGTCGTTTGTAATGTCTGGTTTTGTGACATGATAGTGAGGAGAGCATTATTCAAGCTGTCAAATTTGCTGTTAAATAGTAACGTAATTTCTGAGAGACTTGTTATTGGCTGTTCCAACGCATCATCAAATGTTCTTTTTTGGCGCTTTGTTATGTTAAAGTACTGGCTTTCTTGCGAAGTTCCAGCAATCGATGCATTCAAAGCGGAATCGGAATTATAATGTAGTATATTTGCCGGGGCTTGAAGGCTCTGAGTGCCGGGAGGCGAACGCTGTACTGACATGTTTATTCTTTGTAGGCCTAAAAAAGTTCCGATCGCAAAACGGGTCAGTGCAGTAGCGGAGCGTTTAACAAGTAGGTAAACTCACGCGCAGCTTCTGTCTTCGTCGCACAGTAGGGGTTTCGTCGGCAAGGCCGCCGAGTGTGATCACTTAATTCGCTCGCTCGGTTACCGCTCCGATAGCCGATCGGCAAAGCAACCGGTCCACACGCAGAAAACACAAGTTCAAATCCTCGGCCGAAAATTATTTTTCACTTTGAATTTTAAATTTTAATATCTAATCAGACGGACCCACGCGCACACGACCACTCGCTGTGGCGTCCGGAGGGGAAGGGGAACTTATTCCTTCTATCTTACTTTTAATCAATACCGACAAGGATTGTAATTAAAAAAACATTTTTCCGGGACAATTAAAACACAATCTAAGAAGGCAGGGACTACCTTTGTCCAACTTTCCCCCGCTACAGTTGCTTCCAAGTTTGAATAAAAAACTGCTGAAGGATTCAATGGTGCGAAATAGCAACGTTTGCGGCGGTGGGCGTTATTAAAATTTGCAAGCGGGCGAAACGAGTGCCAACGAATAGGAAAGAAAGGCGAAATTAGCTGATTTTATGAGATTGCGGACTCGCCGACCTACGCCTGAGTATTTCGCTGAACAGCGCCTTGTATTGTCAATATTGAGCAAATTGTTTTAGTAATAGAATCCTAAGATCTCTAGCCGTCCTTGCAAATATCCGCAATAATATTTAAAAAAAGCGTAGATATTTGTTAGTGCAGTGGTCAGCATATCAGGCTACCCATTTTTGTTGCAAAATCGCACGTATCACAAGCGTATAAGGTACCACAGTTTTTAACGTGACGTGCTGGATACCGTACTTATTGATCATGTCGCAAAAAGCTGCCTATCCGAATCTGGTAGGAAACCAGACGTTACTGTTTCTGTTACAGCAATAAATTACGAGCAACAGTCAGTGTCGTTTATTTTATAAAAGTTAGCTACTTGTAATCTCACCCTGCTTTATCACTACATAATATAAAACAAAGTCGCTTACTCTGTCCCTATTTCCCTTTGTTTGCTTAAATCTCTAAAACTACGCATCGGATTTTGATGCGGTTTTCTTAATTGGTATATTTTTTTATAGATTTTTTAATAAATCAAAACTACTGGATCGAATTTTATCATTTTTTTCAGTGAGTGGCATAGGTTAGCTATGTTTTATATACAACGTTCACAGTTTTCGAGGTATTTATGTAATGCTCAAACATGAATGAAATGAAGATAAGTTTGAACTTCGCAAGATCTTGAAAAAATCATAAAAGTGAAATTAAATCGCTAAAGCATTGATAAATAAATAAATAAATATTTCACAACAATCACACCAATTCTCTAGTCCCAAATTAAGCTACGAGGCTTGTGTTATGGGTACTAGACAACGGATAAACATACTTAAATACTTTTTTTTTGTAAATAAATACATATAATACATAGAAAACACCCAGACCAGTACAAACACACATATTCATGCACACATATGCTTGCACTGTGCGATGATCGAACCCGCGACCCTTGGTTTTAAAGTCCGACTTGTAGACCATTGCACCAAACGGTCGTCAAAACGTGTAGTCTCATTTATTCTTATTTTAGTATTTTATGAGATATTTTTATCACCCTAAAAGATTATTCTCAAAAAACTTACGATTGGAAAACTATAAAAGGAGGTTTCCTCCAATTCATCATGATCAAAAAAGTCTGCGTGCATATCTTTGAATGAATCTTCATCAAAACGGACTATTTTTTTCCATTTTGCGTTTGCTACTATTTTAAATTTGGCATGATTCAGCTCATCTTTTATCTTGTACAGAAACAAACCTTGTACAAATACGCTAGATCCTTCCCCAAGAGACCCAGAAGGGTTAATGCGTTAGGCCTCGTTGTTAGCCCTGCGATCACACGCGACCGCCATTACCGCCGACTGGCCGAAAATAAGAAGGTTATCGAAATATTTTTTGATGACCGACAATGTTTATAGCACATATTCAAACCGCAATACGACCGTGGAACTTTAAATGAATTTTATATGGCTTCAGTTTTCATAACTCTTTCTGTAAGGTGTGAATTGAAACAAATATAAAAGGACAATACTGAAACCCAAAAACATACAACTTTGTTACAGGACTTTGAAATCATAAGAGTCAAACGACATTAAAATGAACGTCAACAAGGTGTTTAAATAATAATTCGCTTAGATAATTTTTCTGTTTGAGTACAGTTTTAAGTACATACTTAGTAGTAAAAACTTAGTATTAACACACGGTTTTGTAAGTATGAGTAACCTGCTATATGTATGTATGTAACACTTAGTTGGCAAATAAAAGAATATGAATCTCTAGCTTCGTTGTATTGATTAAAAGCAATGAAACACCATAAATAAAATTATCCAAGAATTATGTAGTTTGTTGTTTATTTTTCTTTGTCTTTATAGGTAATGGCACAAAATAGTCGATCTTATCAAGTAATTTATAAATTACGCTCATAAACTGTATCCATTAGAGCAAATTTGGTATCATGGGTTGATGTGTTGTATTCAGAAATTAAAAGGTCTATAAATTAATCGCTGTCATTTTAGGACTAATTACTTAATTGACAAAGGTAAATGGAATTCATCGATTTATTTATTCGTTACGAAATATCTTGCTACGTAGATATGCTAGTGTTTTAATTACATATCTTGTTTTATTTGAATTACCTTTATTTTCAAATGTTGGTAAGCCCTCACATACCCTACCAAAGGAAATATACAATTACTGAAAGAGATCAACTCGGGTCGATTGAGAAAAAAATATATAAAAAGGAAAATTAACGTGGAAAGGCAAGTCGCTTTCACGCTATTATAAAAAAATAGACCAAAACCAGTCTACTGTGAATAAATTCGCCTTTTTTCTACCTTAGTTTCAATTCTGAGTTTTTCTTTAAAATAGCTTCAAAAATTCCAAAACTACTACTAAAAACAAAGTTACACAAAGGCTCTATCCTGCATTATAACTATTTTCTGACCGTTATGCTCTGGACTCGAAAGTTTCGTGCCGCACATCATATCGGCCTTATGCCATGAAACAATCTCGACAGCCGCGATACTAGCACCGGTGATTTGTACACTATTTCCTATTTATTCATGCAGTTGCTAGAGACGATTACCTACTCCCGCTGCTCATGAATATATTTGAATAATTCCCCCGCTAGGTGTAAATGATGCAAGTTTTTGCATTTAAAAACTGTTATTAATCATTTCACCTTTTTTCGCGTTGACAAACTGCGGAGAGTTAGCCGTTGAGTCTGCTTTAGTAAGACGCTTTTAAAAATTGCTATTTCCTTCTTCCTATAAAAATGTATTGAAGCTAAATAATTATTAAAAAATATTCGCTTACATCGCACCTTTAATAACGTTAAGACAATAAAGACGTTTTACGAATACGACGGTTTATGAATAAAGGGACGACAAGGCCAAACTTTTGGATTTTAGATTCCTTCGCGAATTCCCTCCGACAGGTTAAGGATAAATAGACAATAAGAACTAGTAACTAAGAGTTTTTTTTTTTTAAATAAGTAGTCAGTTAAATAGGAACCAACCTCAAGATAACATTAGTTTTGATTTTCTTAATTGTAGAGTGATGACTTGTTAATCGGATATTGCCATTTTATCGCACAAGGAGTATATTGTTACTCACAATTGGACAGTGTAGAACAGTTGATGGAATCAGACGTTACTTTTTGTAAATCAAAGTCTACAGCTAGAAATGGAAATCATTTCGCTTTTAAAATCCCAAAATCCCGCCAACGTCCTCGTTTACCGGAATTTAGTTTTAGTGTTGAGTATTCACACATTGAATTCCGAACAATCACTGGTACCTTATACTCAATTATAATTAGGATTTGAAATTGACAGTCGAACGAGATGTCGAATCCTGACCATTCGGATGCATTTCCACGAATACGATCAAACCTATAGGGTTATTATTACATGACGTAAACGGTTCGAAATTAGCATTCGCCAATTAGAAATTGATGCTATCTACATCTGCTGCTTACTTGTAGTCTCCAATATAGGCCTAAATGTGAGAAATGGGCCAAATAGCATACCATATTTGGTTACCCTAAATCTGACTAAGATGTTTTTGTTTTTAGGTACATTAAACAGTGCAAAAAAACTATTAAAACAAACAGTTTTGCTGGATTAAGCCTACGCAAGAAGCTAAGTTAATTCAGATTTTCTATTTTAGAAACTGCAGCAGATGTCCCTAAAAGATGGTATATTAAAAAAAAACAATAAACATTTTATAAAAAAAAAACATTTTATTACTTTTTATCTTACACCATGAATCACGTTGTTATCTTATACCATATGAATGCATTTAAATTACATTGAAAATTGCTACGTAGTTTATCAAATACTGAGTCTTATAAGGAGCGCTGTTTTTGGCGGTTCCTACAAAGGTGATATAGATCAGGCATTAATTTTCTATGATTTCGTACAACAGATAGTCATTTTTTATATATTTTCAGGACCAAAATAGTTCTACTGAGAAGTAAATAAGGAAAAGGAGTTTTCTACACATTATCGCCTAGCTAAATGAATTTTCAGCCCATCAAAGCTCCCTTGTTTTTCAAGATAACTAGAACTCGTTAGAAAACGTAATTTTAAAAATCCTAATCGTTCAAAGTACCTATTGGTTTATACCATACCATGCACTTCCCAAAATTTGGAAATCCTGTATTACAAATAGATTAAGGTGTAGTACTATAGATACATATAGTACAAGCTTAACTCAGAACTTTGGTAGCACACTTGTGACCTGCCTGGGGCAAGGTATCGTGTTAAATAATGAAGATTAAGTTCAAGTTAGCCAACCTGCAGATGAAGTTGGCAAGATCGATCGGTGGTTCTCTAGACCAGCCGTTCAACCTGAGAATTGTGGTTTAAAGTCATACTTTTTGGTTCAAAACTATTCTTGCACTGGGATTTTTTCCGTAACTTAAAATGTTTGTGAAATAAAAAATGTATCCAAAAATGGAGGTTCTGATAAAATATGTCAAAAATATATTTTACTAGTAAGTACTCATGAAACCTAACAATTCGGGAATTTACTTAAAAACATAAACTATTCCATGCATTTCACAACTAACAAACAAAAACCTTTCAATGACATTTCCCTTGGTTTAGTAGAAAATATAAAATTCGAAATTACTTAATGTACTTCTTTAAACACTGTATTAAATAACAAAGATAAATATGGGCAACCTACTATCCTTAAATCAGAACACACATTTCTCACTTTCTCAGGAACAAAAAGTTCCTTTTATAACATAACTTTGTCACGCTACGCAACTCCTTCTTGCGTTAGCACTACTACATTTGCACGGACAATAAACAGCCATATCGGATTTTTGCTTCCAATATAATCCTGTTGTATGCTTTCAGGTGCATTCGCTGTTCAGTAGGTAAAATGCGTAGGTTTCTTTCAAGACTTTTGTATTACTGTAGGCACTTTTAAAATATAGGTTCCGGCTTCCCACCACACCGGCTTTGCCTGCGTGGAAATCGGTAATGAAGTCAAATTTTGGGAAAACTATTCTATGTCCGTTCCCAAGGTCCGCTGAATATTATAAATAAATAAAATAAATAAAAATTTAGTTCATTACTTCCAACAAACAAATGATGCAACTCTTAATAATAATTACAATAAAAATAAAAACATGAAAGCAATTGGATGCGGCTCAGCTATTGCTGACATATGACAGCACTGATTTTCAGCCGTATTTTTTACCAAATCAGTAAAATCCAATAAAAATCCAATAAAATCCATTTATTTCTGTAAGTAGGCTAATAACTAGCACTTTTACACGTCCCAACATATAAATTAACCCTACCACCACTTCGGGACAATTTAGGCCAGTTCTGAGAAGAAGCGGCGCAAGAAACTCAGACACTATTGTCATTGCCTCTTTTCAAAATTGATTTACAATAATTGTAATTGTTTGCATTGAAACATTTACATATATCTTTGTCATTTATATAATCATATATTTTATAATATCCTTTTGACATTAATACGTCTTTTACAACTGTTTTAAATTTATCTAAAGGCAATGAAATTAAATTTTCAGGTAATTAATTACATTACAGTTTAGTAGTAATAGATAGCCAGACAGACAGGATGGATAATAACAAATCTTACATTGGAATACAGTGAACTATCATTGAATGTTCGTGGTCTGGTTTTTAAATTTTTTACATGTATAATTTTGATCAGATTTTATTACTTGCTGCGTATGCCAATAAATACCAACAAAAAATCCATAAAAGGCCATTGACCACACATACAAGTAGGTTACCTCTTGTTTGTATTAGTGAATAGCGGTAAATATGAACCCGAATATATGCACCCAATTTACCAACCCCATTTTTTCGTACGTCCAGCTAAAAGTTCATTCGTTCCTTTGCAGCGGTCTCGGAAATGGCATGAGATTGACGTGGCCGGGAATAAATAGAGAATCCCCGCATTTAGCGGGATAGATTTCTCTAATAGATCTCTAAATAAAAATGAGAACTGCGTTTCTAGTGAGAATTTGTGTTGTTGATGATTTGTCAAATTTTGAATTATTTACTTTGGCCATGCTATATATCATTTGCTTGCCTACAAATTCAAAACAACCAAGGGAAAGCAGAAATAATGCTCCCAAAAATATGTTCTATATAAAAATTGCGGGAGACATAAGAATCATTAAATTACATCTATCAGAATTATCGTGATGCTAAGTGCGTCACGAGAATACTTCCAAGTTTTTTATTGTAAAAATTAATCATTTAAATTCATACGCCGAAATCTGTGCCGTCACGATAATCACAGCCTGTGAAACCAGTTTATTAAAATACAGCTGGAGTCAGTCAAACTTACAGCTGTCGTTAACGTAGCACCTACCATGGATTCAAACGAGACGAATTATTGAAATCTAATAGAAGTAATGAACTAAAAATAAGTTTGTTTTTTGAATAAACTTTTATACTCAAACTACTCTAACTGTGCACTGCCATCCAAACTAAATGTACCCACAAAATTTCAGGTCAAGAGGATTTGGGGAAGTGGGTGAAATTTAGCAAGATTTGATTACAAACTAATAAACACTGGGACACAAACTGAAGCTAAATAAGAACTTGAAAAAATTAAGTTACTCAATGTGTTTAAAGATGATCATTGCTAAAACTAATGTTAGGAATGTCCTAGTTGCAGAGGGATGTCATGTGTCCCTATATATAATTTTATGATAGATCAGTACATTTTTTAAAGTTTTAAGCTCGTGTTTCCGTTCTGAAAGTAACTCCCACATCTCCCCCAAAAAATAACTCCCACACAAAATAATTATGTTGGCGTTAAAAATGATTCAAAGTCTGTAATCATTCCCTGGCCACCCGCACACAAATTAGCTAGCATTCGCTGTTGGCAATCCTTGTTTTTGTTTCCGATCTAAGCGATGTGTTGCTATAAAAGTTGTTGGTGTACAGAATACATATTCTCGAGTAGTAGCAAAATTTAGGACAAATGCTTCAAATTAACCACGCACACAAATGCTCGTCTAAATCGGTCCTCTATACAGAAAGACATAGCACAATCGATCTTCAAATAGAGAAATATCGCATAGTTTGTAAACTGTATGGGAATGACATTGCCGTGGTTGAAATCACGGGGCAATTTAACGAAACCAATATGTTATTTCGCACATTTAGCAAACAAAGCGATTGCTCGTTTCGCTAATCGACTTACGGCCAGTCTCAACTGTCAGTTTTATACTTAAAACATCTGAGGTAACAGCCGTTTGTATGAAACTGACAGTTATGAGTATTTTCAGTCAAAATTATTCAGATATTACTCGTATTAGATCTGTTATTATAACATATAATATAATTGAATATTGGATCTGGCGTTTGAGCGCTTTCTGAAAGTTAATACTTACGTTTGTTCGCGTCGCGTGTGTGGCGGTTTCAGCATTTTATTCATTCCAGTTCTGTCCTAGCTTAAACTCTATTCTATGGTAAGGGCCTGTCGTTAACGTTCTCCATAATACCGTTTAAACATGTATTTGTATGCACGAAGCGTGCCACTAGAGGATATTCGATATTTCGCTGATAGTGCGTCGGCTGACAATGCGAGATGAATTTATGGCGGTAATGTGCGATGGACGTCATTTCGTACGTGAAATGCGAACGTTTTATCGATTTAACATATCGCTAGGCCTGCGCTCACACAATTTTAATGCGATACCGCAAAGGCTTTTGTCTTTACGCGTTACAACATTATCTGGCTTATCGCTCATTAATATTTTTTTTACCATTTTATTAAGTGAAATGAGTTATGATTCAGTTTACATATAGATCATATAGGGTGTAAATTAAGCATCACAAAACTCGTAACTACGCATTGATTGATTGAGAAGATTAGTGATATTGCAAAACAAAAGTAAATTTAAAAAAATGCATTTGATTTAATTAATTTAAGCCAATTTATTTGGATTTCTCAAAGTCACAAATGTCTTGTCATAATATTGTGTAAATTCCAACCCTGCAAAAACGCCACTAATTCTCTGAAACTTTTGTTTTAGCCGAAGATATGGAATGAAATAGCTAAGCAGCTTTTTTGTATGAATTGTTACATTTGCCAATATCACTTCTATCGAAAATGAATACACAAAATGGCGTCAATTGGCAATTGTACGCGTTATATACGCGGCACTACTAACGTTTCGTGGATCGTGTCGCACACATGATTTGAGCGAACAAACGATGATGTGTGGTTTACGCCTAACGTCCCAAACTAGCCGTGCTTTAGCTCATGATATGTGGCAATATGTGGCAATGGTACAAATAATATATGTTGTAAATACGCCTGATATTACCAGAGTTGCAACCATACATTACATTATTTGACGACAGCTTTGGTCTAGTGGTCTGAGGTCTAGACTACAAAACCGGCTGTCGCGGGTTCGAATCCTGCTAGGGGCAAATATTTGTGTGATGAGCACGAGCCTTTTTCCTAAGTCATGGGATTATACATGTATTTAAGTATTTCTATCCGTTATCCTAGCCACCATGACACAAGCTAACACTTAGTTTGGGGCTAGGTAATTAGTGTGTTCGTTGAAACATTAATGAATAATAATAATATCGTAAGTTTTGTATTGAAATCGGAATAGTAATATTTTGCTATAAATCTTGTAAAAACGAATCATCCACCAGCGGGTGTTTCTTACTTTAACTAAATAAGTATTGTTTAAAACACTAACAAAGCGCCAGTGCTTACAATATATTTTTTTAAATTGGCTAGAGGAAGTATACGGATATTATTTTTGATCCATAATACCAGAATCCCTAAAACTTCCTACATACTTCAGCAAACAGTTACTTAAAAATGTAGAATTTAGTAAATAATCAATGATGATGAGTTATTATGAATGGCTATGAATTTTTCTTGGTGGACTGCATTTTTCCCATGCATATAAGGCGATGAAAAAATCATGGTTCGGCCTATTGCCATCCATCTATTGCACTATTGTGTTGTTACTGCATCAAAGACGCAACGCTTTGACAGATGGTGTCAGGTGAGCAATTAATGTTCACCACTTAATCAAAAGTCCATTGGGATTAATTCTAAAGCACCAGGCACCGATGCGGGCAATGATCACACCGGTGCTGTGGACTGATTTGCAATCCGAGGAACTTTGCTTTCATGCACCTCTGTCATAGGGACTTTACACAAGGTTAAAGGATAACTATAAAACTAAACAAATCATGTTCAATTTCTACATTCCTGTATCAAATGTATAAATCACACTAATATTATAAATGTGAAAGTTTCTTTGTTTGTTTGTTTACTTTTGTTTGTTTTTGTTAAGTTTTGGTTCGGCTCCGTTTCGGCTAAGGAGCCGAAACGTGGAACATGACAGTCAAGCTGGATAACCGGCTGCGCGTGAATGACATCTCAGCGTGCTATGGAAAGGTCTATGTTGGGGATCTCATTAAGGGATAAGATCCGGAACGAGGTCATACGACATAAGACTAAGGTAACTGATGTTGTCCAAAAATGTAGCAAGCTAAAGTGGCAGTAGGCTGGACATAGCTGTCGCAGAACCGACGAGAGGTGGAAGAGGAAGGTTCTCGAATTGAGACCACGCTTAGGTAAACGCAGTGTGGGACGCCCCCCGGCTAGATGGACAGACGACTTGAAGAAGGCAGCTGGTAGAGACTGGGTGCAAAGGGCGGGAGATCGTGCGCTGTAGCGCTCCTTGGGGTAGGCCTATGTCCAGCAGTGGACTGCAACAGGCTGATATTATGATGATGAACTTTTGTTTTCTTTTGGTTACTTTTGTTTGCCTTTGTTTACTTTTGTTAACTGTTGTTTACTTTTGCTTACTTTTGTTGACTTTTGTTATTTTTTTTAACTTTTGTTATTTTTTGTTAATTTTCTGCGTAATTGCACTTGCACTTCCACATTTACATTTACTTTTACTTGTTAAGTTTTAATTTAATTTTCATTGAATTATAATTTAATATTAATTTAATTTTTACTTAATTTTATTTTGAGATGGTTCGATCCAGACACTTAAGGTATAAACATTTGTGTGCATGAACAAGTCTTTGTACCTCTACTAATTTTATTTACTTTTGATTTAAATATTTTCCCATGTTCATTATCTGTGCACTTGATCTCTAAATATTGATATCCGTTACACAAATATGATTTAAAAAGATTTAAAAGTCGAAGCCGAAGTCGAAGTCAAAGTCCCAATGTCAAAGTCCCAAAGTCAAAGTCCTAAAGTCAAAGTCCCAAATTCAAAGTCCCAAAGTCGAAGTACCAAAGTCAAAGTCCTAAACTCAAAGTTCCAAAGTCAACGTTGAAGTCGAAGTCACAAAGTCGAAGTCCCAAAGTCAAAGTCCCAAAGGCAAATCCCCAAATTCAAAGTCCCAAAGTCAAAGTCCCAAAGTTAAAGTCAAAGTCCCAAAGTCAAAGTTGAAGTCGAAGTCGAAGTCCCAAAGTCGAAGTCTCAAAGTCAAAGTCCCAAAGTCAAAGTCCCAAAGTCGAAGTCAGAAATTTGAAGTCCCAAAGTCAAAGTCCCAAAATTAAAGTCATAAAGTCGAAGTCCCAAAATCTAAGTCAAATCCCCAAAGTGGAAGTCGAAGTCGAAGTACAAAAGTCCCAAAGTCAAAGTTAAAGACGAAGTCGAAGTCAAAGTCCCAATGTCAAAGTCCCAAAGTCAAAGTCCCAAAGTCAAAGTCTTAAAGTCAAAGTCGCAAATTCAAAGTCCCAAAAACGAAGTATCAAAGTCAAAGTCCTAAAGTCAACGTTGAAGTCGAAGTCGAAGTCCCAAAGTCTAAGTGCCAAGGTCAAAGTACCAAAGTCAAAGTCCCAAAATCAAAGTCCCAAAGTCAAAGTCCCTTAGTCAAGTACCCTTACCTTTACTTTACCTTTACCTTTACCTTTACCTTAACCGTACCTTACCTTCACCTTACCTTTACCTTACCTTTACCTTCGAAGACCCAAAGTCAATTTCCCATAGTCATAGTCCCAATGTCAAAGTCCCAAAGTCAATGACAAAGTCCCAAAGTGAAAGTTGAAGTCGAAGTCGAGGTTGAAATCGAATTCCTTAAGTCGTTGTCCCATTATCAAAGTCCCATAGTCATATTTCCAAATTTAAAGTCCCAAAGTCAAAGTCCCAAAATCAAAGACCCAAAGTCAAAGTCCCAAAGTCAAAGTCCCAAAGTCGAAGTTGAAGTCGAAGTCTGAAGTCGAAGTTGAAGTCGAAGTCGAAGTCAGAAAGTCAATTCCACAGTCAAAGTCGCAAAGTCTAAGTTACAAAGTCAAAGTCCCAAAGTCACAGTCCCAAAGCCGAAGTCGAAGTCGAAATCAGTGAGTCGAAGTCCAAAAGTCAAAGTCCCAAAATCAAAGTCCAATAGTCAAAGTTTCAAAGTCAAAGTCCCAAAGTCAAAATCCAATAGTCAAAAGTTTCAAAGTCAAAGTCCCAAAGTCGAAGTCGACGTCGAAGTCGAAGTCCCAAAGTCAAAGTCCCAAGGTCAAAGTACCAAAGTCAAAGTCCCAAAATCAAAGTCCCAAAGTCAAAGTCCCAAAGTCAAAGTCCCTTAGTCCTTAGTACCTTTACCTTGCCATTTACCTTACCTTTACTTTACCTTTACCTTTACCGTACCTTACCTTCACCTTACCTTTACCTTACCTTTACCTTACCTTTAAAGTTTTCATTAAATTTGTGGTTTCCGGGGATTACACTCAGGATTTGATATAGTTACTCTAACCACCAGGCTATAGGCCAGGTTTGGATTGATAAACAGACAATTACCGAGTGGTGCCGGTCCACCGGTGCGTACTACATTGCAGCACGCGACCCGACAGCCGCAGTCACGTGTGCGATTTATTGCCACTTAGCAGCACGTCATAGGTTAACAACATAGAAAAAACAGGACTAGTACGAATCGTGTTCGAAATTATACTCAAACAAAAGCGGCATAATGGTAAACAATAATCTTTTAATTTTTGATAGTCTTGCAGTTGATCTTGCAATATAAAATACAAGCGTGTATCGACAAAAGCTTGCGCATTAAGTACGCACCAATACAGCTTACATAGACATTAGGCACAGGATAATCATAAAGTTACGAGTTAAAACGTGCTTTTACCGTAATGGAAAAAAATAAACATCTGAAATATGTAACTACGATGGTATGAACTTCCTTTGCGACATAGATTTTTGCAACACAATTTGCTTAAATCTATAAAACAAATGCACAAAATCTGCAGTCAAAAGCTTAAGATGCAATCATTAAATGAAACCTTCTAAAAAGTATCATTTAGCCTAATGCGAGGATTTCACATCAAGGATGCTCGTGAAAATATTAAACTTATGTCGCTCGCAAACGTCGCGAACCTTTTAATGAAAGCTAAAAGCGTGTCCAAAGCAGACTCTTTGGGACATCAGGCAAATTTACTCAGGCCAATCTAATATGGGTATACCCACGAACGAGATTGCACGATTCTTCTAATCTATTGCTTTAATTTCGCCCCAAAACGTGGTAATACAAAAAGTGCCCACCCTAATTCGCCTTAATGAATTACGCAAAGAGGTTAGTTCAAATTAAATGGATAGTTCACACCAAATTAATCTGAATGGTTAGTTATTGAATTGGCAACCCTTATCAATATTAAGTGTGTACAGTCCCAGAGGTTATGAGGGGTCGGTGTCGAACTAACAGTATTCATAGAAACAATATTGCGAACATCTGCTTGTACCGCATTGTTTTCGGTGAAAACTTACCTATTTAATTTCAAACTTTAGAAATAAAATATTTTAGAATTAAGGCAGAGGTAAGAGAGATGTATTTTTGGTTCACTAATGTTTAACCTAAAGATGATCATTTGACAAGTAAACAACGTCTAACAAAAAATCGTTTGACAAATGAGACATTTGACAAAAGTTCCTATGGTCTTACAAAAATTTACTTAACCAAATATTCATTTGGCAAACGAGAAATTAGACAAAAATATCATTCTACAAACACTCACTTATCTAATTATTGATACGCAAATATTTAACTTGTATGATGTTTTTAAAAATAATATGTTTCGCAAATTAAGCTTTTATCCAAATGTCATTTAACAAGCAACTTGGGTTTCAGCCCTTTCGCCCTTGAGTATCAAATTGTAGGCGCCCGCGCGAGCTATAGCGACTGAGGCTGGTCGCCGAAGTCCGGCAAGCAGAAGCGAGCGGTCATTGGTCAGATTTGAAATTCTTCAGCTATCCAGACACCTTCCTTTACCCCCTAAAGATAAAAAAGGGCTATACCGGTGACGTAACAAATGAAATATGTATTGCATCTCGCTACCTTGGCTTTAAGGGCTATCTGACAGACTGACGGATAGACAGACGGTCAGAAGGATAGACAGACAGCGGAGGAATACTCATAAAATATAAGGATCGTTTGGTCACCCTTTGGATATAAAAATCCTTTAATAAAAAGTCGGCTTGCAGCTATTAAAAGTACCTAAGAAACTATAAAAATCCTTTTAACGTTTACATTGACTACGATTGGTTACTCACCTCACGGCAGCAAAAAATACAAAATAAATACGACATTTAAAATTAAACCACAAAAGGTATATTAAATCAAAATAACGCTTCAAAGAAAATTAACGACGAAAAACCGCTGCACTGGCGGACACTAAAATGGTGTCATGGAATGGCATCACGATAACCGGTATGCAGCGCGCTGTTTTTTGACCTAGGTACCTTAAAATATTAAGCTACAAAATTTTGAGCAGTGGAAATAAGATTTCAGTTTGCCATAATAAAAAATTATCTATCTCAATGACCAAACTATCTCCCAAGAAATTAAAATACTATACTTAAACTATTTTGTTATTGTCAGATATGTAATGAATTGAATTTAAAAATCCCCATAGGAAATGGCGTAAATTTAACAGTTGAACATTTTTTTAGTTTCACCAAGTCAAAATCTAATAAATAAAATGAATCGACACATTTCCAAAGTTGCCCAAATTAGATTTTCACCTTTCGATACAGCTGTGTTAATATTCAAATTAATTATTTCACCAGTCCGAAGTTTGACGTGGGTTTGTTCCCAACGGACACTGGGTCTTTACGTTTTTCAAATAGCATTATATTAAAACTTTTTGGGTTAAGAACTAGCCTCGAATAAGGAAGAAAGTTTACCAGGGGCGATGTAAATTGGGAGACGGCAAATTCATTTTAGGCGCGAGATAAGCGTGTAGCAATTCTGTTATCTGGCACTGGATCACGAGGCAAGTCGTTTTAAACCTAGTATGAACAAAACGGGATATTATGTGCCCCTGAGGCCCGTGACCCGAGATATTGGACGGGGTTAAACGAATATCGGCCGAAACGCTACACAGGTTCGTACCACCCGTACTCTGTTGAATTTTGTTTTTGTTTCGGTGTGAGCCATCACATTTGCTCGCAATACAATGCTGGTTTGAGTGAAAGGGATGGCTACATTCATAAATAAAGCCTTTGGCATACTCGGGGTAAGGCTAAAGGACGAATCTCCGGCGGACTGGAAGTGCTTTACAGTATCGGCGTGCAGCTAAATTGTGGTTTCGTTTGTTCAGCCCAGTTTCAAATGGACTGGCCTCTTCAACCATATCGCTGAATAGGATGTGTAAAACACTACTCCTTGACAAAAATATTGGTGAATAGGTGTAAAGGTGAAGTACAAATCTAAACTGTCTTGTACCGGTCCCGGCCGACACAAATCAATACCCAAATGTATCTTTTTCGTCGTCTTTTATATTGACATATGAGTACTTAATGTCTTCAACGATAAATATGACTTTTTATGACGCGTGCGATACTCATATCGTATTGGCAGGAGATATTAAATAAAAACCATTATGTGTTATTACTGTTCAAATGGAATAGCCATCAAAAGACAACAAAGCTTGCTCGCAAAAATCCGATAATACCAATAGAATAAAAAACCTATCGTACGATTAAGCTTAACTTATTATACGTAATTTGAACAAACATTGTAACTACACGAACGAATATGAATATTTGCAAAACTGAAATATGAGTTGTTGGAGGTGGTTACCGGGTTCGATCACGCCAAAATAATTAAACGCAAACAAGCCATGTCCAAGCGATACTCGTAGTTAAGTTTATTTTTGATATCTACTGAAAATCGATTCACTTTATTAGATTTTTCATTTACGAACATATCTTTCGGCCTTTGCCAGCCAATCGTGCTACACCTTGTTAAATATTATTGTTCATTTCGGAAAGATAATTTTATATTCCGATCTCGTTTTATTGCGGTTGGTATAACATAACAAGAAGCTTGTTTTAGATCTAATTAAATACATGGAAGATAATTATGTTAATTGGACCTGATTTAAAGCTCAATTATTTTGACGTGACAACGTCTTATAAATTGGTTTGCCGGGTGACACCTCAAGAAACTGCGTTACGCTGCTCCGCTCACGTTTCGCGCGAGAGAGACAGAGCGAGAGAGAGAGAGAGAGAGATAGGCATACACACCGGTTCATGTTATACGAATGAATATTCACATTAAAATTATTTTACCACTCAGAGTCGTTGTCACGTAAAACTTTCGCGCGTATATTTACTTGGAAATAGTAACGAAAATAGACACAACATGACGTAAGGATTTTCCTTTTTTTAAATAATAAAGCTTAAAATAAAAATTAAGATTATTTTTCAGTGCGTTTTCAGCTATCAGAAGCAACGATTTTCGATCATGCTATTGCTCTTTGATAACGAGATTTTTCAATGTTCAAACTTGTGTTTATACGAAGTTATTTAGAGTAGGTAGGTTCCTATGCACAGTAAAAGGCTAGGCCAATTCTACGAAAGGATCGATGTTGCTCGGAACTCAAATAGAGATCCATATCCAATAGACGAATGAGAGCCTCATGTTTTATCCTCACTCGAAATGATTTTTTAGTAACCTTGTTTTTCATGAAAGCTATAGTACAGTACAGTTTCACATAGATTAACTTTCGTCTTCGTTCGTTAAGTTAGTCGTAAAAAGGTAGGTTGCGTGTTTGGGTATGTTCTACACCTATTACTAAGTCTACTACTTACTAAGGCTTCTTATCTAAAATTACGTCCCTATACCATGACAACAAGTAAAAAAAAAAACTGTATCTGTCAAGAAGGAAACGTGTCAAGATTTTTAACTCGTTTTCTTCTTACGACCGTAAATTTTACTGACACACTTAATAAACTTAGCAGCCCAAATTAAAAATCAATAATTTGCTAAACATTTTATGTTTCCTTGTAATGTATGCCGGCACGTTCGTACCGTCATCAGTGGGCTTCATGAAATGTGAGCGTGTGGGCAGCGATTGCAGTGGTAAATACTATCACACAGCACAGCACTTATCAAAACAACGCAACTCGCGAGTTCATCGACCCCTCTAAAAATTCATCGACAGCAGCTTAGATTTTGAACCCCGATATATCCAACAAAGCACCGCCACACTTTGATTACGAGTATTACGAGCTATTCCTTTTACCTAACGTCTGGCGGTGCTAACGTTAGTTTCAGCGCAGTAAAATCTAATAAGCAACCATTGATATAATCAAATAAAAGATACGTTACATTGTTTCAATAGGTACTTGTTCTTCAATAATGTATTACCATTTACTCAAACAAATATGTTAATTATTACGAAAAGTCAATAGTTGGGTCCTAGAAAACGCGCGTCAAAAACTATGTCTGCTAATTGTGGCACAGGAAAGAGAGAGAATAATGCTATTAGGTAGTGAACCCCTCTTGCGCTTATCTGGGTTAATATATACCCAAGATTAAATAATGCGATATCACTGTCAACTGCTTTGACACTGGCCGCATAATTTTTTAACCCTGAATTAAGCTAACTAAGCAAGTGGGGCTAACTAAGCACAGTTTTCAATGTTTTCAGTTTCATTATATCAATGTAAGCAGCGGTCTAGTGCAAGTGGCGACAATGCCCCGTTACCCCGCTAATATGGCCGTGTGGATGCCAAATACTCATTTAATTAAGCGTTGGACAGCTGCTAATTCCAGCAGCATGGCACTCGGATATGACGGGGGAAACGATAACTTTAAAAACGAAATACGGTTGGAAATGGGTTAATTTCATAAAGGAAGTTTGTAACAATCGTTGTACATGTTTGTTTATTCACTTAAGTTCACAGTGAATAAACAAACATGCAGAAGAACCTCATCATTCATTCATTAAAATATTACAATTTCAAGAGTTATTAACCTGATTAAGTACGCTATAATATGACCTTGAAGCTATAAATAACAATTTACAAATTAATAGCCAACGAAAGAGAATAGCAATGAGTCTTAGCATTAGAACCTTTAGTAAGAGAATATTTTTTTCATTTGTAAAAACAATGGTTAAAACCACAGGTAGGCAAATAGCGCTGTCTGTATTTCTTTCTACGAAATGTTCTTGACAAGGTGCCCTTTCCTGTGTAAACTGTTAAGTGGGTTCTTATTAGGTTGTATGAAAAGGACGACCTTTCCCAGGTCATTAGCGTCCCAGAAAGTGGAAAATAGAAGAAACCGTGTAACGTTACACTATAGCGGCTGGTTTAATGCGTAATTCGAGCAAACCTTTTTCTGAGTCGTTTTACCTTAAAATAGGCTGTAAAAAGTCTTGTATCACGAGCCCGTTTTTTTGTCGACCGAATTGCTAATATTTACACCTCGGAGGTAAAATATTTCACCCAAGTCCATCATAAGAATGATGTTTAATATTCGTATGCTTTTTTCGGTAAACTTGCCAGTGAATTGAAACGGATAAACGCTCATTTAGAGAACAAGCGTAGGCAATGTTCAAACGAAACCAAGTTTAAAAGCTGCACTATGAATTTCAAACTGGAAACTACATTTGATATGAGGAGAAAGGCGAGCGTTGTGTAAACACCACGCTGTGCGAGTTATATTTGAAAAAAACAAGTGCCTCTGAAAGAATGCAGCACAGACTGAAAATAAAATATTCGCATTATAAGAACGGCGGAAAGCCCTAACAAATTTCATTCAAAGCGGGAAAATATAATCATTTTTGCAACGCTTCTTTCAGTACCTACATCCGTAGATGTAAAGGGTCGGGCTGATAAGAAAACTGCCGTAGGCCTGTGTCCAGACAAAGGACTTAGTTTGTTTTTGAAAATACACAAAAGGGGACCCCAAGTAAGCACACACAAACATGTTACATTACAAATTACATTGAACAATTCCGATTTATCTTCGGGTCTAAATCCATTAGCTTAATTCCGCTTGGAAGATACAGGGAAGTTTAAAAACGTTCCGTTTAAAATGAGAGGATAAGGCTTTCGGATTCGTTTACCGTACCTAATAAATGTGTTGCTATTTACGGATATTTTGTTTATTGAAATGTTCTACTTACTTATTATAAGTGCAGTCAACATTTGGGCTACTTGACCTCCGTGTTTCATACAAAGTCATACTAGTAAATGTGTTAGTTACATATTTGTTATGTACCTAAGATGTCATGAATAAGAAAATACTTAAACTAATCAGCTTTTTGTTCAGAATTACTAGGTAAAGATTGACTTATAATTGCTCGCATATAATATTTACAAAGGAACACAATATTTTTCTGAGAACCCCCGGAGATGAAGAAAGAAAAATAATTTACCTCCTACATTATATCCCTGATGAGCAGGTATTTGGGATATTTTAAAAGCTTAAAAGGAAGAAAATCTTTCAAAATGTAGCATTTATGTAGTTTTTATTTTACCTATAAACTATCAGAGGAATTGGTTTAATACCCTCTACCGGTGTGATTGGGTCTACTTGGGTGACTCTTGACCTCTGAGTCGACCTACATAATAAGTGGTAATATATCCAGGACCACATATTGCTCTTGTATGTCCGTGTAACTTTTTAAAATAAATAAAGAATGAGCCAAATTACTAACTTAAGTTTAGATTATAATCTTTCTAACATTAAATTAAGTCACGGAAAAGGCTGTATATAAATAAACGAACAACTTAACATTTACAGCAAACTAATAGTATCAATTTGCATTAACATCGGTTTTCCACAAACACAAATTGTCATTCTTTAATTACCCAACAACCAGCAGACACATTAAAAACAAATACGGCAAAGTAAGAGACCGTTTCGGTGATTTAAAAATAAATCATGCATTTAAATAAACACCAATCAATTTTGATTCGTAAATTATCGTCGCAAACAGGGGAATGAGACCGCTAATAAATTAAATGTACGGATGTGAGCGCATGTGCATAGCTGAAGTTCAGACTACGAGATAAGGCCTTACTTCAGTCGCGCCGCGGTCACGGACCGGTCGTAGCGCGTCTACGCCGCTACGGACTACGAACTTCGTAACGGGTAACGAGCTACGATGCCTCGAAAACAGTGAACTTTCAAACAGCCCTGCGATGTGACTTGAATGATGATGTTGGCGAAACTTTTGTTCTATGTTCACTTCGGACTGGTCTTCCATGTTGTGATTTGTTTTAAGGACACCGTTGGTAAGTTTCATCTGATAACGTTGACGGCAATACCTTGAGCGCTCGAAGTTTTGCGGTGTAACTCTTGTTTATATTGTTCCACCGTTATTATGCTTAGACTTGATTCTTTTGTTTTGTGTTGAATAACAAGCAAACTTTATTATTCCGGTGTAACAAAAAATACGATTCATTGATAACCTTCCTTTTTTTAAAGTCGGTTAAAAAGGGCTTTCGTGATATTTTTTTATGCAAACATTACTTTCATTATGAATCGTTAATTAAAACTTAACAAAATGAGTAAGTACAACTAATTACATAAGTTTTTCAAATTATTAATGAGTTAGTTTCGAATTAGAATCAAAAATATAATTTAAGAACGCTACTTTTGCTCTCCATCATACTCTTCAAACTTTTAACTTTGAATATTTAATCCGCGCGCAAAATTTTGTTAATTATCACAAAAATAATGAAGTTTGCCAAGATTGAGTAAACTCCCGAACTAGTAATTGAATGTGAACCTCTTGCGTATGAAAGCGGACAACTTTTGAGGTCACTTTTTATAATAGTTAATTAAGTGGAAGTTCCAATTAAGAGATTTATATCCAGGGGAGTTAAATCCGCAGTTTTAAAAAAACTCATACATTCTATAGTTATATCTTCTTCTATAGTAGACTGCATAGTTGTTTATTTTTCTGTGGTATTTCTCATTACTATATTCTGCTTAAAATTCATATTTTCTAATGTTTATCTAAATTGGACATTAATTTGTGTTAGGTTACTTCTATTTATTATTATTTCTATGCAATTCGTAAAGAGATTTCCTTACAAAAGAATCTTACAGTACAAACCCTGTAAGGGTGTTGCATATTTTAATTAGACTTATACAATTAGTTGTAGTAACATAAACTTAAAACAGTTAAACATACCTACATTAAGTATGCAATTAAAATGAAAATGTCTATAACTTACTAGGTATATATATACCTATGTATTGCTCATTATGAACTATAAGTAGTATTGCAATACTTAGCTTTAAACTAAAGAGATCATTATTTTATAATAAAATAACATTTGAGTTGTACACATTTACGATATAAATAGCACTAAAATAGATAATATATTAGTTTCATTTTAGTTTGTCTTCAATGTAATAATTTAAGGAATGGAAGGAAAATGGAAAATGGTTTTTCTAAAAGAGTGGATTTTAATTTTTAATTTTATTTATTGATCCACCAACATTTGTATCATTTATTACATGTTTTTAATTCTATAATGACAAAAGGAAGTAAAATGTACAAATAATAACAGGCAGATACCACATGCAAATAAAATATCAGCTATATGCACTAATTAACATAAAGAATACGAATGGTGCTATATACTGTGAACTGGACATGCAGAAAAATAAGTGAATTTTTCAGAATCTTAACTAACGTGACAAAAAATGGTCTCGCAAGGTGCGACGGAGCTTGTTAGGTGGGTCACAAAATATATCCGTTGATTCACCAAAATCATTGACAACTTTACTCATTCTAGAAATTGGAGAATTGGAGGCAAATACTGTTCTTCGACGTGGCCTGGCAAATGTAGTAATCTTACGAACAAGACGGGGAAATCTAACGGGGACGGTCATATTGAATTTACTTAAAATTTCAGGACAATTAATGACACCACTAATAATTTTGGAAGCAAAAATTAAGTCAATAATATCTCTGCGGTTCTCTAATGAAATCATTTTGTAAAATGCCAGATTATTTTCATATGATATTCGTTTCTCAAAACTTCTAAATCCGCGTGCATACGCCAAATGTCCTATGAATCTCTTTTGAACCCGTTCGATTTTCAGCGAATGTGTCGCATAATGAGGTCTCCAAACTACAGCACAGAACGATATTATATTACGAAATACTCTAATATTACGAATGAGAAATCCCAACATTTTAGAAGAGCGCTTAATAATGTTATCAATGTGGGGTTTAAATGTTAATTTTTTATCGAAAATAACGCCAAGGTCACTTATTTGTACCAACGGCTTTAAGTTACTGCCACAAATGTTATATGTATAGTCAATTGTGTTATTTTTTCTCGTGAATTGTACATAGAAACATTTACTTTTGTTTAAGTCCATCCGATTTACCTTGCACCAATCAACTAATTTATCTAAATTCTGCTGAAGCTTAACACAGTCATTCTCATCCACAATTGTCATGCTGAGCTTTAAATCATCAGCATACATGTACGCATGAGAGCTTTTCATTAATTCTGGTATTTCATTAACGAAAATACCAAACAGGATCGGTCCAAGATGTGATCCTTGGGGTACACCGGAATTTACAATTTTTAAGTCTGACTTGTATCCATTCACTACGACAAAAAACGCACGATCACTTAAATAAGATTTGAGACAACTTAACAGACTACCTGTGATGCCGTAAGCAGCCAACTTCTTAACAAGTATTTCATGTGGGACTCGGTCAAATGCTTTACTAAAATCCGTATAAATAACGTCTACCTGTTTTTCCGCATCGAGTGCTTCAGTTAATGTTTCTGTGATATGTACTAAATTAGTGCATGTGGAACGAGATTTGACAAAACCATGTTGGCTAGAGGTGAGGTAAAGATTTATATGTCTCTGAATGTAAGGACAAATAATTGATTCCAACAATTTTGCAAAAACAGATAAAATAGAGATTGGTCTGTAATTTTTGACGCAATCTTCACCACCGCTTTTATAAATCGGGACAATTTTAGCAATTTTCCATTCGTTTGGAAATTGACCAGTAGAAAGAGAATGATTAAAAATAATCAAAAGAGGACCAACTAGATGTACAGCACATTTGACCACAAACACTGGTGGGATGCCGTCAGGACCTGCCCCTTTATTACAGTTGATGGTTTTTAATTTATTTAATAAGGTGTCATAATCAACTATCGGTCGTGCTAAAGCTAGACCATTATTATTGATCGATTTCAGAAACTCCTTATGTTCATAAAAGTGATCTTGTCCAGTGCTATCAGTCACGTTATCATGATACACTGATGCAAGGTGTAAAGAAAAAAGTTCGCAAATTTTCACCCCATCCGACGTTGTTGTCATTCCGTCAGTCATTGAGAGGGGATAAGCGCTTGCGCCACCACGTTTTGACTTAACAAAGGACCAAAACTGTTTTGGGTTTTTTACTATATCACTTTTCACTGGATTTTAATTTAGGTTTAAAGGTAGGTATTTATGTTTCATTCATTATATTAGTTATTTATCTGATATTTTATGGATTCCAATAGTATTATCATCTCTCTCTCTGGTCTCATTTCATCAGCCCATATTCGTCCCACTGCTGGGCAAAGGCCTCACCTCAACTATGACTACACTCAAGAAAAATAGCTATCCCTGTTTTTACTGCATCCTATTGTTAGCAAATACACGTGAGACCTTATCTGTGGTCCCACATTGTTAAAGCATGATCTCGTAAGCGGCTTACGGTCTCCAGCGTCCGGTGCTAAGAACGTATTTGCAGTAGATACGTGCTGAGAGAAATACCCCTGTAAAAACATATATATGTATTTTCCAGACGATCCAATGACATAGACAAGGATGCATAACGATGAACGCTAACGCTTCGGCGAACTTTGGTAGATCTTTTAGTTGTAAATTTTAAAGTTGGGCACTGATGAGTTTTTCGGCCCGAGTAAAGCACTCGGGCCGAAAAACTCATCAGTGTCTATTTTATTAGTCTATTTTATTTTCCGCGTTAGCTTAACTACATTGTTTACCGCTTAAAATTAATAGTTAAAAATATTTATTTGCGATTAACATAGTATTTAAGTATGTCCAAAAGTGGCACGAACTTACATGAATCAATAAAAAGAATAACCAGGACTAAACCTGTGTAGGAGGGTTATTAATTGATTTCTATTTATAGTTGTTCATCTAAGTATCTGTTGTTTTTTTAAAGTATTTTTTGTTTCGGACTGATCGACATAAGACTGACCTTATCTATTCGTTGACCATGAGTGTTTAAAATGAGTTGTCACGATAAAACATTTAAATAACAAGATAAGGTCATTAACTGTTTATTTTAGAAACAAAACCCAATTAAACCGTGTAACAACAACAAACGTGACAAAGATTAGATTACAAAAAAGACAGACAGCGAAGTTTTGCATAAAAAGATGTACAATGTAGGCGGTCTGATCGCTATAAGTGATCTCCTCCTGACAACATTTGGGTAAAGAAATAGTACTAATACATGAGAGGTTGTTAGCTGCGAAAGTAACGGATAAAAAAAAACATACAGTTATAGTAACGTAAAAATTAAACACAGCTATTTCTTTTCGTGTCATTTAACATTGAATCGGATAACAATATATCTAAACGGTTTTAATTAAGCTATAAAAATAAGTTCCTAAAAGTACCCAGCTATTACTCGTACTTATGCCTTTAAAAATCTCAAACGGTTCGTTCGTGAACAAAAATAACTCCACAGAACTCCATAGCTCGGGTACACGCTAAAAAATACTTTGTACTCCTGCAAACTTGAGATGTTTATCGAGTCACGATACTTTGTCGATGTATCTTTTAAAAGGGTAAAAGGATGCTCAAAGCACATCTCATTATTGCAACGGGAGCTCACGAGTACAGACGATAGCACACCAGGTTACCCCTTCTCATAGCAAAACCGGTTTTAATACAACAGTGTAAGATACTATGGTGTTCAACTTGACGCGGGGCTGTCTGTTCGTACATGCACTGTAGCACCTTGAAACAAGCTTCTGAGATTGTAAGTTGAGTGCTACATGTTGGAGATATTCTATAAAAGGGTACTTGTACGACACACGTTATGTTGTAAATGCTTTGACGCATGTTATAAAATATTAAACACAGAGCTTAGTCTGTTACCTGCACATGTGCTACAAGCTTAGGACAAAAAGTTTGGACATTTCGAATTATATTTAAAGCCTTTTGTTATGCATTACAAGCGTGTAACCCAGGTTTTCAGTCCATAATACTACATTCAAAGCTATATGTGAGCACACAGGCAATAGATATATTGTAATGTAAAATTAATTAAACTAAATCTCATTGTAAGTGAACTAGTTGATAAGTTCTTATGAGAAATAAATGTCTTTAAAACGAAAGCTAAGCCGTTAAGAAACTCTTTTTAAGGTAATGAAAAACCTCTTCCTTTATTAAGGATAAGTAGGTACTACAGTACTTCCTTTACCTAATGTATTGCTGAATGTCCTTGAATTGCAGCCTAGACTAACAAAAAGCACTGCAAGAAAATCTTTTTCAGAATAACTGATACTAAATACTATTTATGGAACGGAGAACTAGATAACCTTTGCGTTGTATTTATTCCTTGAGGTTATTGTTTATCTTAACTCAGACTATGTGCGACACTTGTTATTCCAATGTTTAATGTAAATGTGAGACAAAGAAAGGGTATCCTAAATATTACAACTTGATTAAACAAAACATTGATAAAATATACATTATACCGAAATCTTTTTACATCCATAGAATTTCAAACCATCTGGGATTCTCACGTTTAAAACAAATTGCTATTACCTATTTCTAAATAAATATATGTAATTTTGATGAAACAGTACGCTTACAAATATAATATTATTCCGTCAGAATTATTAAGCTTAAGCAAATACTAGGTTAATACCTATCCAATATACCAAACAGTACCCAAGTATGATAGTGTCAGGCAATATTAATATCTTAGCACTATTTTTAGATATAATTCCCAGGTAGTGTGTCGAGCTGGTTAAACTATTTATGTCAGCCAAAATGAGTAAGTAATACAAAATACTGTATACAAAAATATTTTTTACTAGCGGACACGGCAGACAGGTCGTCCTGCCCGGTGTTTTCACAAATAATTTAAAACCAAAATTAGCAAAATCGGTACAGCCGTTCTCGAGTTTTAGCGAGACTAACGAACAGCAATTCATTTATATATATATATATATATATATATATATAGATTGTTTTGTATTTGTAATTTGATATGTGCCAAATAAATAAGTCTTTTTTTCTTTATTTCCTTATACATCCCAACTAAATCTTTACTCTGAAGCGTTCTAATTGTGCGAACGAGTATTCGTATCACAAAATGTCTCCCTCAGTATTCCCGTCACACACAGTCCCGATTAAGATAAGCCGCTCAGTAGGTAGGTAAGTGGAAACAAAGCCGGCACAATTAAGCACTAACAAGAGCAAAGTACGAGCTTAATTATCAAAAGACAAAGTACTTAATTACTGTACGGTGTAACATAACACCCATTACGTGCATGCTACGGGAAGTTTCGGCAGGAGCCTGCATCTTACGCTCGTAGACTCCGAATCGAGATGTTTGGCGTTTGTTTGATGAATGAAGCAGCAATTTTGGGTTTTAGAACAGAGATCTATTTTAGGTAACGTTACACGTTATTTTTATATTAAAAAGAATTACGTCCCGTATCACTGGCTGTGAAACTAAGCCCTTAGGCAAAGCTAAGCCGACGACGTTTTTTTAAAGGTAAAATCTGTCAAAGGTCATCGTGCAGCCGTCAAGCTCCCTGTGAACCGTGCTGAATTTGATTACTGCTTCATATTAATAAATAATAATAATAAATAAATATTTCACAACAATCACACCAATTCTCTAGTCCCAAATTAAGCTACGAGGCTTGTGTTATGGGTACTAGACAACGGATAAACATACTTAAATACTTTTTTTTTGTAAATAAATACATATTATATAGAAAACACCCAGACCAGTACAAACACACATGTTCATGCACACTTTATGCTTGTACTGTGCGGGGATCGAAACCGCGACCCTTGGTTTAGAAGTCCGACATGTGGACCACTGCACCAAGCGGTCGTCAAAAAAATATTGGGGTGATCTTGTTTCATTTTTTATGATGTTGAAATACAAATTATGTACTTGATTCAACATTCAAGAAGTCCCAATTGCATCAAACATGCAATGCCACAAAAAACTTTCAAGTATTGTAACAACTCTGTGAATCGCGACACGAACCATAAAAGTAGTTTATACTCAATCCAGCTTATCAATGGTGATAGGGTAGCGAAGGTAACGTAAAACATTTCTACAGCCACATATAAGCCTGTGAACTCACCTTGAAAGGTCGCATTAGCATGCTATGGCGTGATCACTTTGCAATCGTAAATATCTATTATTCAGCTTTCAGAATAAATTCAACTTTATCGGAGCAATTTCCCCCATTTACCTACATCTATCTGGAACTTAACCACTAATTTTCCTCTCTGGTAATTTGGATTAACTTAAGAGATTTTGAAATTCAAACCTCGAGCCAGGTATTAAGGTTCGATGGAAGTTATTGTAGTTTACAGGTGCTAAGCCAGTTTGAAACTAAAGTTCGATATCCAATACGTCCAGGTACAATACAGAATATCTAGCAAACCTTGTGTGGAACGAACGCGAATCACCAAGTTAAGTCGTTACCTCCTTGTTTACAGTTGCTAGACAAACAAATTGAGCTATAATTACTACAGTGTATATTTTTACGCTAACAAGCAATGTTTTACCTATCTAAGAATAGGATTAAGTGCTTCGTTCGTCAGATTTTCTTAATCAAACTGCAAAACTTCTTAAAATTAAGTTTTTTTTCCAACTAAACAAGTTTGCATCCTAAAAGGCACTCTTGTGCTCTTTATAAACCAACATGATATGGCGTGACTTTTGGCAATATGTAAGCAAAACCAATGTTCAGTCACCAGCACTCTAAAAAAATCTACGACTCTAGAAAAATACTATTATCGGAGATGTATTTGTATGCATGAGTACGTCACTACCTGATGTGGAATGTAAAGTTTGTTTTATTTTTATGTATAATGTTAATGTATATTCACATGAAATTTGGCTCACAGATGAATACTAGCTAAGCTGGGTAATGAAATTTGCTTTTGGCTACACCTAATACAAAGCCCGTTACTTTTACCAGGGATTCTGTTCATCATACGTTTCATTACACTGGCTATCACTGTCCGAATCACTTGGCAGATCTAGCTCAAGGGAGTACAAAATGGACTCGTGTTTGAAACATAATCCACCTGCATATTTGATCTTATTCTACTACCATATATGGGGTTCTACTCTGCATCATCCGTATTTTTGGCAGATGGCAGTCTTTTATTTTATTTTTATAAATACGTGGGACACTTAGAAAGTTTTGCGAAAATGAAACTAGTTGCTTTGTAGATGGAAATATTTTTGTTAAATCTTTTCAAAGTACTTTCTCTTTGCCTCACTACAAAGTTTCATGCGTTTAAACCAATTTTCGAAACACTATTTCCAATCCGCTGCAGACTATTCATTCAAGCTAATAGCGCATCTTCCGGCGAAGGATTCATTTGAGCTGATCTTTTTTTAGAAATAAAAAGAAGTCACACGGTGCTAAATCAGGGCTTTAAGGATGGTTTAACCGGTTTAAAAGTTTAACCGACGTGCTGTCCAAGATATCCATTGTTTTGAGCGCGGTGTGCGCGGGCGCGTTGTCGTGGTGAAGCAGTAGCCCGCAGAGCCCTGTGTTTGGCTGCTTATTACTCACAACAGATAAAACTACTGGTAAGCATTTGGTAGTATACTGCTCAGCGTTGAAGCTTCTTTGATTCCATCAAGGAACTGATACCAAGTAGCCAGTAAAATTAAAAAAAAAAACTCACGATCAAAATTTTCCCAACGCTTCTAGATCGGTTGACTGGTAGAGAATGCCTTCGGCATTAAGTCCACCATTGTACACATGTTTGTGCAGAACTTAAATAAATAAATAAAAAAATAAAATCGTTTCACTTAGGTAGACTTTGCTTCGTTTTAAAACACCCAAACCGTTGACTGGCGCTTAGTTTTGGATTGTACTGATAAATCCTCATCACTTGTAACGATGTCATAAACCCGCCAAGACGAGCCTGCATCAAATTTATCTTTCATGTCACGGCACCATTCTACCTGAGCTTGTTTTTGTGCCTCCATGAGGTTGTGCGGCACCCAGCGTAAAACTATCCGCCCCATGCCAAGATGGTTGAGTAATATGTCATTAATGCCTGATCCAATCTGCATTATGTGCTGAGAGTCTTGATACGTAACTCACCTGTTGTCTTGAACTAATTTTTTCACAGCTAGCTCGTTTTCTTTTGTAACAGCCGTTAAAGGGCGACCACTTCTTTATTATTCCCCTAAAGTTAAACGATCGCTTAAACATTATATCAACGATTAACAGTTGCTTTCGAAGAACTCTCATCACTAAATGTCATTTTAAGTATATCGTACGATTCGTCCGCTTTCAGGGGACATTTAAAACCATAGGAAATCATAGCGCGAAAATGTTCCCGGCGTAGATCCATGTTCCAGTCAGACCATAATTAGATATGGCTCGTAAAAAAGTGGAGGGAAGTTTTAAATTGAAATGATCATTTTTTTGTAAAAAAGGATTTTATTTTTAAAATAGATTATTATACCAGCCAGTCTGTTATACAGAAAAACTTTTTGATTTTTGGTAGCATTTGGCCTCAATCTCACCCGATGGCCGATGTGGCGGAGGATGGATTATGTCCATCTAGTAACAGTCTATTCACTCTTTGTCTGAAAAGGTCCAAGTTATAATCTATAGTTACAGTAATTTATAGTTATAGGCATCCCTCAGCCGGCGATAGCTGTCAAAGCTGCCCAGCGGCTTGTTCTGTCAAATCTCATATCATTCAGGAACACACTAATGCCGCAAGTTCTCAGAACCAGAAGTTTGTTAGGCACATAACACACTACACCGCGCTCCGTCGCGGTCCGCGGGGCGATAGATTTATTAATTGTATTTCAATTACCTCAATTTGTATGAATGGCACGTGATGCACTGAATTTCCAAGACACAAATCCGGGACTGAGCCCGGTGCATTGTGTGGTGCACCTTATTTATGGAGCATTAATAGTATTTTCGTATTAACTATAATGAATGGATATGTATTGTACCTATTGAGTTTTTTGATCGAGCAAAATATCATACAGGTAAACGTTTACTCGTTAGCTCACCAGTGCCCAGAATATACGAAGTTGGTCTTACACAGTAGGTACCTAGTGCGCCACTGGGGTCTTGCCTTCATGTATTCGTTAAACGTAACGAGTTACCTTAGACAGTTGGAGCTACGTTGTGCTTAACTCTTACATTTGAATAAAATATTAAAGTGTCTGGTTTAACGATTTGCAACCGGTTTTTAGCAAAATTGAGTATTAGAGGCGTCCTTTGTAGTGGATTGCGCACTGGTGTATCTTCGCGATCGTACCTGAGATTCGAATCTCGGACGTAGAAAAATGTAGAAGACGAAATTTTTAGTTGCCACGGATTTCTGATTTCCATAACGCAATTAGTGCTTACTTAAGCTACTTCTTTTGGAATCTGAGTAATGTGCAGTGGCCAACACATCGGGTTACTCATTTTTGTTGCAAATTCGCCCGTATCACAAGGGCATAAGATAACGCAATGTTTACCGTGACGTGCTGGTGTATTCTCAATTATTACTATTTTTGTATTAGTACTTACGCTATTGTATTTTTTATATTGTGCATTTAAAATATTAAATCTAATAGGACTAAAAGAAGACGATATCTTGCATCTCTCATAATCTTCAATGTAGGTAAGTAGCTAATACTTGCACTGTTATGATGAGTCTGGGGCCTTGAATGTCCGCTTACGGATATTGCTCTCAGCTCGAGACCTGTCTAAGCATCACTTAGATACTGTCACTACTTCATGGAAAAATATGTATAGTAGTATTGTTTTCAGTTGCTACTTGTTCTAGTAGGTAAATTGTCTTTAATACTCAAATGAGTTTAAATTTAGCAATATACACACATAAACATGAGAACGATAAATAACTAAACAAAGCACGATCCAAACTTTTTCACCCAACACACAAAAGAGAATTAGATGTTATTATTAATTGTGTAATAATTGGCTCGAGTGGCCTCTCCCGACCATCAGGTCACGTCGGCCTAACTTCCGTCCACCCATTAAATTAAGAGCAACTAAACTTCATTTATCTCGGCTTGTTCCTCGGACGATAAGGTAGGGAACACGGCGAACTCCCAACTCGAACTTCTAAAAGTTGTCGAATCGCGCCGATCGCTAGAAAATTTGTTACTTAAATATTATTTAAAATAATCTCCAAGTCAGACCTTATCGCGCAAAGTTTGACCCGATGTTTTAGCTATTACACCGATAGCGTTTTAACGATAATATTGAGGGTTTGCACCTTATTTGAGAACAGTGATGGGACGATTAGGACCCCTTGTTACGGCCTTATCGAAATGTTTTTGTATCCTTTCTCAAGTTTCAGACAAGTTTGAGAAGCTTGTTACGGTTTTAATAAAAGAAGCCCTTTTCACGGACTTCTATTGATAACTCGGGAAAGTAAAGGCTGATCATTAGCAACGAAATTGTAAAATTAACATCTGAAAATAGATTGCTAATTTTATTTACCACCTTTTTTAAATAATAGATAAGTAAAAAAATATTAGAGATTCTGGAATGGACGTGATAATAATGTATTTTTGTATATAATATTACAAATTTAAGCACTTTGTTTTTAAACGTGGATGAAATACTCGTATAACAGCCATTTAAAAGATTTTTAGGAAAACATGCATCAGTTACTTCGTAACAACAATCAGTCACAAAAAATTAATAGCTTGCTTGACCTAGTATACTAAAGGTATTTCCTTTACTAAGCTATTAAACATTACTCATGCAAATACAGTCATTATAATATCGTATAAACACAATTTTTGAGCTTTCTTACACCTACTCGTAGTATACTAATTAGATAATATGTTCTATTGGGGTCCAGACAGGAAAACACGCTTATTTCACAGTTTACTCGTTTTATTGAATTTATGTTACAATCGCACACTGTTCGGTCAAAGCAGCCAGGGAGAAGAGGGGCGTCGATAAAACCAATCGAACGCTTATTGTATGACACGTAGCGCCATCTATTAGTAATATTAGGATTTACCTTAAACAATTGAAACTACAAGCTTATCAGTTTAGCGCTATACAGAAAGTACCTAATACATACGATAGGTTTCGTATTTACCACTAATTTTTAACATAACTTTTCAATCCAAATTCTATGCTGATTTCTTAAAACAAAGTTATTTTCTTAACGCATACAGACCTGAAACTAAGTAGACACTTTTTACGGAGTATTTCGTGATAAGTATTCCTAGAAACTGTTTACTCTAAGCTACAAAAGTTGCATAATTCGTAAGTATGTCTCACTTTAAGCTCGCTTTCTCAGTATTTACTTACTTAGAGCGAGAAAGAATATGACCCGCTACGGAAATACTTACCCTGTATTAGATTGTTAACGTAAAAAATAGACCATTAATGGTAAACCGGCTTTCTTGTAAATAAGTTTTGGAAAAAAAACTTTCTTGTAAAAAAAACAGTCAAGTGCGTGTCAGGCCACGAGCATTGTAGAGTTCCGTAAATGCGAGTGTCAACTTTCAGATTACACTCACAAATATCTAAGAAATACATGTTTTACATAACTAGCAACTGTTAAGCAATTTTCATTCAAAGTTGTATGAAAGTTGATTTTTCGTTTAAATTTTATAAGTTGATCGCCAATAACTTATTAGTTTTTATTTGCTACTCAGCTATGATCTATAAAGCCCTTGAGCAGATAAAGGGGGTACTTACCCCTAACAAAAAATGAACCTTTAAAACAGAAGACTATTTCAGAAAAGGATCTATGAGTGCTAAACCTCATAATGTTTTTAAAAGAACAATTAGTATGTTATAAAAATATACGACTTTTTGCAATTACTAATAAACATACTCAATAGTTCATACTAATATGTTCTTGCACTAAACGCTTGGTGACAAGTCATCATCCACTGGAAACGGAGGGGTACCCATTTTGTTATTGAATAAATAACTACACAACATTCGTATGAAATCAATGCTTTTGCCGATGAAAAAATTATTAAGGTTAATTTTGTTACTTTTTCGTGTCATTCACAATCTTAAATAGAAAAATTACTCTAAACGGATAAAAGTAATAATAATAATAGTCCTCCTGGCCGATTTCGACCACGGCGGCCAATCTCAACAGAGTTTAGTCAATTACGCAGGAGATATTATAGTGCACAAGTGTGTGCTCACTGTTCCATCACTCTCAAAGTTCGGTGAGACGGTAATCCGACATGACAATCCAGAGAGATCAGGCGCAGGACCAACGGCTTAACGTGCTTTCCGAGATACGGAGGTGTAACACCGCCAACTTCCCGATTTCGAGCTGTTTTTGAGAAATTCATGACAGAAAATCTCAGAAACAATTTTGGCTCGACCTCGGATTCGAACCAAGGCCCTTCGGATGTAAGGCAGAAACTTTTCTATTACACCAACGAGGCAGTCAAAACGGATACAGTGACAAAAATATGCCTTCTGCTATTAAAGTCTGTTTATTTTAGGAAATGGAAATAAAAAGTATTTCTAAACGATTAATTCTAGGAAACGGGAATGAGTACAAAATATAATCTAGCGCAAATATCAATAAAGAAATGATAATGAAAGAAATGACCGGAAACGAATACAAATTTAAAATCCATCAATTCCGAATTCAGAATGCAAATCAATTATTATTTTAGAATACGGAAATTGAACGAGTTGAACCATTTTGAATCAAATATATTTCTTAATTTACATTTAAATATTACAAAATCACATTACTCATACCAAAGGACATGGCAAAAAACCCATACGAGTATACTAAATACCCAGCTTTGACAAAAACTTATCGTATACATTTTGAATAAGCCTTAGATTATTATTAAATATAGGTATGCATTTATTTACGTCCTACCCCTAGGGTTTCGTAAAATTAAAGACTTATATTAACATGTCCGCGTTATGGCGCCCGGTCCTAAAAAAATAATTTACACGGGATATGTCATTGTTGATTCGTGTAAAAACACGATACGTCATGACGGTTAAACATTCAAATTGCATATGGTATCGTTATTTTTAATGATTTCAACAGCGCCAGAACCTTCATAAAACCGTCACAATTCGTGATTTTTAACGATTGGTAATTTTTAAAGAACGATACGTGATTACGTATTACGTATCCGTATTTTTCACGATTTGTGAAGCGTGTGAACATGGGTTTTGTTTAACAAAAGTTTACCGCCCGTTGAAAAATATCGAAATCGTAGGTAACACGGTTCGTAAAAAAACACGTCATTCTTAGTCGTGCCGATGTTGATAGAATTTAACAAAAGTTAAATTCTATCAACATCGGCACTCCACAGACCGCCATTTTTACTACGCCAGTTGTGCAAGAAGCTATTGAAATCGAAGAACAAAAAAAATTTCAATCGTCAAGATGGTTTCAAATTATCTGCGACATGGAATTCAGTGATAAAAAATACAATGCCAGTCCGCCTGTGACCACTATGGTGGGCAGCCCGATCGAAACGTCAGGCAAAAAAATTAAGATATGTAAAATACCTAACCAAGTATCGCGTTAATTCCCGTGTTTCAGTAGTTTTAAATATGTAACGCGAATGTTTAAAAGTGATTATCAAGAAGTTTTTGTGAAAGATGGATATTTTTTTGGCAATCGCTTTACATCTTTCTGTCACTTATAGTCTCAGAGTAAAACCGCAGACAGCCAGACGGACTAACGACGGCGAAACTATAAGGGTTGAATGATAACCTTTAATCCCAATGAATGGACTGCATATTTACTATATTATGAAGACCTACCATATTTTGAAATAAGTATTACGAGTATAATAAAGTTTCTGATAAAATCATCCATAAAACTTAAAAAAAAGATTGCTTCAGAAGTTTTCATGCAAATTTCATTTTACCAATCTAAACTTAAATATTACCAGTACTAGAACTTATTAAAATAAACTTAGCTTACTGTGTTAGTGGCAAATAATGTTAACTGTATTCACGCTAATAGCGTATTTAGATGGTCGAAAACTTTGCAATACTCAACCATTTCACCGCTTTGTACTATTAAACGTTGCTACGGAAACTTTGATGGAACTTATCAGTCGAAAATTATACCCCATATCTAGGTCGGTGTGTGCCCTTAATTTGCAGAAATAGCATTGATCGTAAGGGGTATTTAAAGTGGAATAAACTTCTTACATTGGACGTAGAGTGAATAGAACCACCAGCCTTAGAGTCAAAGAAATCGTGCCTTAAGATATAATGAATTGAGTAAAACGAAAAAAAAAACAGTTAGTAATTTACTTGTATATCAGACAAGTGGCCGCCCGCGACTTCGTCGGAACCCATTATCTTCACAATCCCTAGCCCTCACAACTTAACCGAGTGGCGCTATCGGTACGCTATGAGTTGATTTTTCAATTTTTACTCCCATGATTGAGATGTTTTGTCGCGCAAAAAAGTAGCCTATGTCAATCTCCAATTCCTTACTACTACCTCCATACACAAATAACATATCGTAACATCTTCGTTGCGTCGTGAAAAAAGGACAAATCAAACAAACAAACAAAAAGACCTTACCATTTATTGTATTAGTCGGGAAGTAGGAAAGTAGGGATTAGGTAACTGATTTGCAACGCGATTCAAACCGGTTTCAAAATGGCTGCGTTATTTTCGGTCCCTCAATCTTTTGAGGGCAATGGCATAAACTCAAATGAAACTCAAAAGTACCAAACTAGAAATTGGAGTGTCGTTGCACTTGCGTTTCACCGTGTGTGCTGGGGCTAAGAAAGCAATAAAAATGCCAGTGAAATTGAGGTGTCGGATACTCCTGAGCGTTGCTCAGAGTAAAGGTAGCGTGACAAGCCACGTTTGGAGCCAAGGGAAGCCTACGCGATACGCAAATATAGCTGGGTGGTGCAAGTCATCGTCTGAAAGCGTTGTCTTGTTCTGTATAGAAAGAAAATATTGCTTGCCGACAGCAATTTACGACGCACAATGAAGTAGGCAGCCCAAAATATAATTGACACGTCTAAGGTAAATATAAGATTGACATTGATTTCGCATCAGCGTTCGTTCCGTTTACTAAAGTAAAAAACAGAATGATACAACCAAACACTCAGCTGTAAGTTACACATTTCTGGCTTGCACTCCATCTCTTTTCAATTACGTTGTACGGTCTGCATGGGAATAGCAATAATCATAACTTTTCAATGTTACAATACACACACTTTATTTTGTGGATGCCACGTTATTTCCTTCGCAACTACACTTTGTTTATACGTTTGAATGAGAAATGTACGAAATAAGTTACTTACTTTGATAAAGATTATAATATTAAATCGAATTGAATTGGACAGGCGAATGCATGCAAAAGTGCGATTAGTTGAATAACTATATTGTGGCGCACGACTTCTTTAAGGCGCCCTATAATAAATTCACCTGGAGCTAATTATTTTATGAATAAATCCCACAGTCTGGCAAGGAATCTGCATAAAACGTTTTCGTTCTAGCCAAGTCTGACAGTTTTCGCAAAGTACGTACTTCATCTGTGCCGTCTGAGAACTTATTCCATCTGTGAATTAAAATGCTCAGTTCCGAATAAGGTTTATCGTCTCCTTAATCTTTCAGATCGACTGATTGCATGCATTAGTAAATCTGCCTTTGTTTGCAGTTTGATTGCAATCGGTCATTCATTTAGATAATTATCTAAGCTACTTTTAATATGACTACGAGTACCAATAACGCTTGTAAAGATTGTTTATAAGTTGAACTTTATTAGGTAATTATTTTAAAAATGTTCTTAGACTTAATTATACTTTATACGTACATTTACTTAACTAACGTGTGTTTATGTAAAATTACTTACTTTATACTTTTGCTCTATCAAAAACCAACTGGTTTTCTTAATAAAATAAATTGTTATTCATTACAGTAATTAAGGCAAAAATTAGTTTATTTTGCTAGAATTCAGCTAGGGCTTTTGAAATATTAATTTAGATCTAGAATGAGTAACTATTTGTGTTTGAAACTTAACAGACTGAAAATAAATATTATTAAACAAAACCATAATTATTCTCGTTCTATCAAAACAAAATGTGAAATACATTGTGTTTGATAATTTTATTTCTTCTTGAAAACGACACAAGTTGGACTTTTCTGTCATTTATTAATATGATACATTACGCTTTTGCGAGTCTTGTAACTGTGAGCTCAATCGATTTGTTACGATGACATAGATGATATATCATTTATTATTTCAATCTGAAATGAGGCCTACTTTAAAATCAAAACATAATATTGTTTTACCTATGACGTGCGATGTTGTATGATGAACCAGTCAGCCAGCCATATTGAATTTCGGGGCTAAATGAAATAGGTGGTGCGGAGGCTTCTTCATTCAATAATAATATACATACATGCATATACTCGTAGTAGTAGTACACAATTATTATTATTTAAGAGACCTTCGATGAGAATATGTGTTTAGGGTACAGATCATGCAACATAAACTCAATGTAAGGAACTTGTAAATGTATTTAACTGTGCTTCAGAATCGTTTGAATTCCTCGTGGACGCACTACCTGCATTAAGTATCTTGGTATCATTGCGGACTAGTGTTTGACTTTACACTTTGTTCAGTTTTTTCCTTTGGCTTATAATGTAAGAGTCTGATCTTATAATAGTTTTTGGGATATCTACGGGCGGGGCCTGGTGACCTGTAGAACCGGTTAATTTAACCTATTTCAGGCAGCAGCCTTTCGCACCTTGGGTACCTCTCTATTACTATAAATTTAGAATATTTATACTATGTACCCTGTGTGATGAGGAAACAAATAAATTTATTATTATTATTAGTAATTTTAGAATAAAAATTATCACATGGCAACTTGTATCACTACTGCATTATTTTTAATAATAAATTAAAATTATTAAATACAATAAAATACACAAACTTTCATACAATGTCAAGATGAAATATTTGAATAAACTCGATTAATTTACCTAAGTGAAATTAAATTGAAAAAGTTAAATTTTAATTGTGACTTAGTACACTGTCATTAATTTCTTGCTTCAACATGATAATTATCTACAGCAAACCGATACGTAGTCTTTTCTTTTTGCATAGGTAACGGCTCTGAAAAAGAATTTATTAACTGCTAACGATATTTATCGGAACTACTTTGGCTTGGGGCTTTGAAAAATAATTCAGCATTGTATTTAAACTACGGTACTACGGTAGCACAGTCAGTTTCTTGATAGTAATGTCTATTAACAGATTAAATAGACTAAAATTAAACCTTGGGAATATAATATAATTTTTCAATTATCAGTGGTTCCCAAAGTTGTCTGGACTACAACCTATCTAAAACAAGTTAGGTACTTAACAAACACGAGAAATTCATCATTCATAATCATTTTTAGGAAATTTAACTTTTACATACTTATTAATAACGGGGATTTTGGAAGGCACGCACAGTCAGGTTGTGCGTCGTTTTACAAACATGGCCCACTAAAAATTCGCTGAGTGGCGACCCATAGTTTGGGAATCTCTGCTTTAAGCCTATGACTGTCGAGAAACTAGACACAACTGAAATAACATTGTTTAGCGGTCATCGTTGACTGACATGGCGTAAAATGTGTTAAGCACTTGTAGGTTTTTACGAGAAAAACTCAAATATTGATTGATTGATTTCAAAAGAATTTTTAATATTTTTTTTTATTTTTCAAAGGTGTGAGGAAGATGCATCAACTCGCGTACTGCTAGTAAATAATGTAATTGTCTTTGGTTGACACACGAAGTATAATTGATTGATAAAAGCTCTCTGTTTATTGATTGATTGGATATTATTAACGAGACCAGCTTAAAATGAACCAAAACATTGATTTACTGATTAACATACTTTTACATTTAAAATTACATTTTCATTTATTAAGTATGTAAATCAATCAAGGAAAACTACAGAAGGTTTAAGCAACGTCATCAGTTCTTTATTATGGTCAGAAGAGGTAAATATTTATATGACTTTTATGTTTTGTACCTTTACAATAAAAACCAAGATTTGTTTAATGTACGTATATATTTTTTTAACTGACCTAGTCCAGAAGCTACAAGAATATTTAAGATGACAAAATAAAACTTCTCAAAAACGGAATAAACTTAATGTAGCATAAGTATCACATTCTTGCTTGTATTAAAGTGGTTTATTTGCAATGAGTAGGTATAGCGAACAGTTATTACTACATAAATAGCAATTAATTATCGCCTTACAAACAATTATCAAATTATACGTGCATCGTGCCCCATCTAAACTAAGCAATATCAGTTTTCACAAACTGCTGGCAAAATGCGGCAGACCAAAAGCTGAGACCGTTAAAGCCTTAGTTATATCATGATATTTCAAGCTTTGGATTAACTGAAAATTTACTTGAATGTGCAGTCATAATAACCGCCTCCTAATAAATATTCAAAAGTGGTTTTATTATGAATCCTTAAGTTCTCACCTTATGTGATGTTTATACTTATAAGTGCTACAGTTATACAGTAAGCTTAGTAACTAGCTGATTAGTTAAGTTTTAGTATGAAAATTGTGGCTGACACTGACACTAGCCAGCTTAATTTAAAAATCGTCTGTTTAAATTAATTGTTAAATAATAAGATGGATTATTGAGATCGTAAAGTGTCAATTTTTTTGTTAATATCATTTAAACGGCCCTAAAATGCTATAATACCTCGAAGTAAAAATTATATGTATTCAATGATTCAAAGTACTGACAAAAAGCATTTCAAACTTTCTTTAACGTTCGCACAGAGGGAATATTTAAGCATAAATCCTCCTTGGGGTTCAAGTCACTCCTGGAACCCAAAAAACGATGAAGATCATCTTCTGTAGCGATAAAGAAAACAGACCACTTAGGTTATGTTCATTGCTCAAACAATTATTATACAGATCCTGTACTTACCAATAAACTTTTCGTGACGGTTTCGTCTTTGTTTGATTAAAGGCAAAGGTACATTTTCGCTAGTCATGACTTATGAAACGTTATAACAGAAACAGAAAGTAAATCACACATCGACATATCTAAGTCTTTCAATCATCAGTTATTAACCTCGCCTTCTCCAGTTGTGACGTAAATTCTCCAAGGTCTATAGGGAACCTAAGGTGTGAGGCTTTTCAGTCCACCAGCACCATCTTAGCTAAGCAATAAAAAAAATAGCGAAACATTTTTTACTGCTGAAAAACATTTACTCTACAAGACTTCGTAGCTCTCGAAACATGACATGAACAAATTTTAATTTTAACCTGTGAGAAATTGCGAAAACAAAAACTCATCATCTTCGTTTTTTTTCATTGATTTAGGTAAATTCAAAAAATGCAATGACAATTTACTCGAACGAGCTAACTTCATTCCCTCTGAATGAACCCTAATCCATTTAGTTCAGTGCGTATTGTTATTTGAAACGTTTTAGTATGATTCCTTTGCCAATCGCATAAGTAAAATCGCAAAACTGTTACGACCATAAAAGTTGCCTAACATTTTATTAGCGATCAATACAGTTATCTATTGTCTTTTTTTTGCCGAATCTGTATTTATTTTTTTAGCATTCCAACTTCGACTGTACATCGTTGATTTAAGATGTACTTTCATTTCTTACGGTAAGGTCCGCACATTCACCATTTGATTTGATTACATTATGCGACAATAAAATTTCAGTGCCAAGTGGAGGGCAAAACAGGAAGGGCTACTAAGCGTTAGCCTTTATTACAAGTATATTGACTGTTGGGAGTAAATACGGAGAAAAAACGTTCATTATCGGCTCAGCAAATAAAGCAAGATAGCTCCTTGGGGATCGTTCGGTGGGATATTGCGTCCCGCAAGCAAATTTGCGCTAGGCACAATTAATGCTTGTACGTGGGAACAGGCGGTTTCGGCAGGCGCTTGGGGCCACATTAAGAGTGGATATAAAAGCTCAGCGCCGAAATTGATATTTTAACAAGAGTAACCTGATGGGATCCACTCAACAAATGAAGATTAAGGGAGATTTATTGAATCTTTTGAGAGAGGTGCCACAGTTACACATTGTAAGCATAGGAATAATTGTAGCACCATAATAAAAATGGAAATATAAAATAAATGAATGGAAAATGTACGCACGACAGCACGTCAGGGTAAACCTTAGGCCTTAATTAACCTAATGACTTTTAATGCGGGCTGTTTTTCCATCAAAAATGGGAAACTTAATGTGCTGTTGTCTTTCTTTTCTTCCGGGGCATATTGTTGTACGAATCGAATGCAGCGTGTTAGAACTTAACTCAAAGTTAGGACATTCGATCAAAGTACATCTACAAACAGCACCGCGCAGTTCTCCTTATTGCAAATTTAACTTGGACCAAAATTCGTACTCGCTATGTACATAATGCAGCTCCCAATTTACAACTCGGTGCTATCGAATCAACGATTTAACTGAACGTAAATATTTCTTCAGCTGTAATTAGCTTAAACACACTGCTTTGTTTGTTAAGACTCTCATTAACTACAAGCGCATTTACTCGTCTAGGTATATTTGGTGCCCAAATTCTCAGTTCGCCTTACAAATTCGATAGTAATGGTTATCGATTACGTAAAAACGTTAACTATTCACGTAACTCTGAATAAAAATGGGAGCAAACGGTTTTTCTGAGTGTGGACTAATTACACGTGTCAAGTAGTTTTCAGAAGATTTTCACCTTTTTTTATTTGCTAGAATCAAAAGTAAACTCCATAGCTTTACTTTTGATTCAATGAATGGATGAATGAATGGAGTTTACACCATTAACCGCTACCGTGCTTTTTACTTTTCTTACCTGACAACTATCCCTTCCATATTATGTAAAATATAACAGACAATTAGTAACTTTATTTAATATTATTTATTGACTTACGTAAGTCATTTTCAGAAAATCTTAGTGTTCTTCGTTCAACCCCTAAAACCCAGACATACGTATAACAAACATTCCTCTACGGAAATCGAAAGTTAACCCTTTCAATGCAGTATGACAATCGAAAAATAACCGGTTTCATTGTTACAGAAGTTCCCCGCTTCGAAGACAGCTTGAACAACTTGACCGTGTCATTGGGAAGAGAGGCGGTATTCACTTGTGTCGTCAATGACCTCGGCTCGTACAGGGTTAGTATTGGAGCACTAGTGTCGGCTGGTATCGATAACTAAAATTACGGTTGCAATATTTTTATCTAGTTTTCATGGTAATTGATATTTATTTATTTTTTAAATAAGAGACAGGAAATAGAGTATGACAAGTTTAGAAGATTGAGCTGTTTTTCTTTAGTTATTATGTTTATATTAGCTTTTTATTACTATTTTCCTATGAAAATGGTTCTCTTGTTTAATTTTGTCATTTTTATAACAGTTCAAATAATAATGTTTTATTGGCATGAATGGCTTAAATTAGATCAGATAACCTTATTGCTAAAATAACCTCGTAACTGCTCGAAATTTAAACGTTACATAATTGAACCAATCAGTGTAGTAATTTGCATTAAGCGTATCGGCTACTAAGTTTAGCACAATGTCTGATGCCGAGTCTAATCGATAGTATCAGCAGTATAATAGAATATAATCCTGGCTTGAATCTTATCATCTGTTAACGTTAAATTAAGATAATTATACAGGAGCTATTAATATTTAGGTAATAAGATAGAGTATTGAACCTTAACATAAGAAAATCTACCTCAGACGAGTACAAGTAGACGAGACGAGTACGAGACAGATAGTCGTAGTGATTTATATGAATGGTTCATTCAATCATAGATTATGTGTAATAAGAACGATTTAAGAATTTATTAGGCGTACCTATACCTTAAACCGCTTAAAAATATATTTTTTGAATTTTTTATCTAATCATGGCAAATGACCAATTTTTAAGGTTATGCGTAACTTTATTATTTTAGAAGGCAGGATTCTTGAATTGTTTTATTTTCTTTTGACCATATTAAAAGACAATGGGTCTACTAATTCCTATATTACAAAGTTGGCATAAAGTTACTTTAGACTAGCGCGAAAAAACAACTCGATAACAACTTACTCCCAACACTAGCCGAACCCTTTTCTCAATTCAAGTCACCGCAAGTTTGCAAACTTCGCTGATCCTCTCACAGTTTTTTAACTCTTTAATAAGTCGATTACTCGCACTGGTTTCTATTAACGTTGAGAAGATTGTTGAATTTTAATCGAATTCGTTGTTTGGAAAGTTTCGAGTAATTAAATTAAGAAGGTTTAACATTAAAAGTTCGCGTAACTTGGTCATAATGTAAGGTAATAATAATGTGAGCTTAAGGGCTTGTGTGGGCGCAGTGTGTTATCGGCGTACTGGCTTACAATGACTTTTGAAACTTGACTGGGCTCGAGCAGTAAGCGTGACGTGTTAAATAAGCCGCCTCAAATTGTATTATCTTTCGATCTATCTATCTATATCTTATCTCATTTTGTAAAAACTCTGAGGTTCAAGTCCTTCCAAAGATCGTAGACGAAGTAATATTAGCTGAGCATAAAAAGGTTATGGTCTCATTTCGAAAAGCTCCATAGAAAACAGCTCCAAAAATGAAGAAGAATCTTGATTGCAATTACTTACTTACACATATGATTAGAAAGGCAAAGATCTATTAATCAAACAGGAAGTGTGTGTCGTACAATGTGTCTTTTTCTTTCATTTTGGTTCCTATTACGTAAGACCAAGTAGCTTTAAAGCCTTATATTACTTACTAACAGTCTTATTCCTCAGGTGGCGTGGCTACGCGTGGACACGCAGACGATCCTGACGATAGCCAGTCACGTCATAACCAAGAACCATAGGATCGCAGTGAACCACAGCGACCGACGCGTCTGGTTCCTCCACATACATGACGTGCGACAGTCCGACAGGGGGTGGTACATGTGCCAGCTCAACACTGACCCCATGAAGAGTCAGACCGCCTATTTAGATGTTGTAGGTATGTGTACCGATTGTGATGGAAAGGTTTGCGAATAGCAACCACGTGCCGGGCGACGTTCCGTGGGCAGGCTCCTTAAAAGGTGGACTGACAATCTGGTGATAGTCGCGGAAAGCCGCTGGCTACGGGACAAGCAGGGCCGATCGCGGTGGAGATCCTGGGGAAGCCTATGATCAGCAGCGGTCGTTGAATGGCTGATATAATGAGGTATGTGTAGTCATAGTTGTAACTTAAGAGCCCCTTACACAAAGGGATTACCTTGGAGATTTGCAATCAAATGACGTCATTGACTTCATGATAAACAAGGACCACAAGATAGCGGTTGACCACAGCATCCGACGCTTCTGGTTCCTCTACATCCACGACGTGAGACAGTCTGACTGGGCCATGTGGGACATGTGCCAGCTCAACACTGACCCCATGAATAGTCAAACCGCCTATAGATGTTGTAGGTACGTAGCAATCAGTCTCATCTGTTTCATTCATAGATACGTATCGCAACAGCTGTTAATCCATGTACAAAAAGGGGACCGCTTGAATTTACTTCTAGATTCCTCTGCAATGTTGATTATAGAGTCTACATCTACAAGCATGACGTGAGACACTCCGACAGCAATTTCACTTATTTGAGGGCTGAAAACACAAAGCTATTTTTTAAGGACGTCATTAACTTCTTGATATGATAAGTCGCAAGATTGAAGAGTCAGGCTCTTTAAACGGAGCGCTCTGTGTATGCTCGTTTGCTCCATTTCAAGAAATATTTTTTTTCATAGCAGATTAGATCAGTTGACAAAATGAGTTCGCCAAGTAAAGAAGTAGACAATTCGGACCTTGTGATTGCTTATGATTCAATATCGCCTCGGACAGGTTATACAGATTAAAATGGATTCCTATTAAGCACGTTGAAAGGTTGCAGGAACCAATCGATGTCTACGCCTGCTTCAGGGCTTTCAAACTCAACGGAGGTAAAACATCAGATAAAACAAACTGGCAATCTGGTTTCCACGTAGCTGTACACATGAAATCAGTAACGAGACAATAGACGTTCCACACTAACGGTTATTGTTAAAGTATAGTATATTCTTGGTAGTATCTGTTTTATAACACATACAGGAATAATTCCCTACAACTGATTTCTGGATGAGAGAAAATTGGTTCAAGTTAAGGCTGGAGATTTAGTAGTGTGTAAGTGTGAGTTTGCACTTCATAAGTCATTCACTTCTATAGTTCCAATCTGATGCAAGATCCCAGTACATTTATTTTGGGCAATTTATAAACAGTGAAACTGTTAAAATAAAATAAATCGGGATAAAATGTATGATGTTAGCAGACAACTTAGTAACTTTAGATCGTGGGTGGCATTCGATAAATGTTCAAATAAAACTTTGAAAAGTTTTGGATCCAGCGACATTTGGGTCAAACCATCAAAAACAACCTATATGCGCATAACAACCTTTTAATCGTTGTCGGTGTATCTATTGCCAGAATTTACAGGCAAGTCGTTTAATTAATTATATATCCAAATACTGTCTGCCCACAGTTTGCGATCTTCATTAGCCATTCATTGTTGGGACAACTTTCTCACCGTTAGGGGTGAATTTTTAAACAGTTTTAGACCGCGTTGAATTTCTGTTTTTATGCATGTGGATTTCATTTTATTTTGAGAGCGTTTAGGTCGGTTAGTTAGTTCGTCCTTTTTCATCGGATGAGAAAAGCGGCAACAGTTTGTAAAACTTTTTGAAAGCCGGTGCTTATAAATGAAAAATTTGAAATGAAGCTGTTGCTGTTTTGTTCTTAATGTCTCTTCATTATGCTAGAGTTAACACGCTAATAGCTTTACTCCTTTGTTTACTTTAGAATTCTATCAAACTTGTCAATAACAACTACGGAGGCAATCTGAAAGTGGAGTGTAATAAAATACGTACTTGAATAAGCCAAACCAACTAAAGGTTCGAGTGATTGGATGCCTATTTCCCTAAAGTTTGGTCCCTAAACTCTGTGCGTAAAGTCAAAATTCGCAGTCACTCACAAAAGACGATAACATGTTCCTGCTCATCTTGGTTATGATTCTCGTAACAGGATCGTTACTGAATCGTATGATATTATGATTATGATTTTCCTTTTTCAATTCCGATTCAGTTTTTGTGGTCAAAAGGGACCTACAGATTCGATCTTAATTCATAACGTTAGAAATGCTGACGATACTACAAATCGTTGATATATTTTCGCGCCTAAGAAGTTCCACAGCTTACCCCTTGGGTACAAACATACAAAATCACAAATGTTTCCTCTTCAGAATATTAGTGTACATATTTGGTGTCCTGATGCCATTTTTTTTAGATTAGTGCTACCAGAAGTTCAGGTCTACTCTAACTTTAACATTTCATAATTTTAGTTTGCTACCTACGATGTATAGATTTGGGTAGTAATCGTAATACCTCTACTTCTGTTCCATAGTGCCACCAGATATTTTGGACTACCCCACGAGCAGCGACCAGGTTGCTCGCGAAGGTGCCAACGTGACGCTGAGGTGCGCCGCCCATGGAGTACCTACCCCCAACGTAGTCTGGAGGAAGGAGGCTGGCGACCTCTTGCCGACCTCAAACTTTAGTGACACACATAGTAAGTATCCGGAGAAGTGAAAAGGTGACAGAAGGTTGCCAGCCACCGTGAGAATGTGACCGCGATACCGCGAATCCTGACGTCACGTGACTCACTTTTAAAGAAAGCCTTAAACGTTACGTGTCGTCGTCGCTAGAAACCGACTGTCATAGTGTGGATCCACAGTGCGAGCCTAGCGTGGAAATGTAAAACATAAGAAAGCGTTAATACTTATTTATTTAATCACTTGCACTATTTAGAATTTGACTTAAGATCCATAGCACATATAGCATTTTACTTCTGCGAAGGGGTTCTATAGATCGTAAAATTGAAGAATAAAGACTAACTGGCAGACTGCTCACAAGCCACACGCCCGCCTTTCAGTTTCTAAACCACAGATTATTAAATAGTTACTAACTGAACCATACAAAACGATTAGTAATCCTGGAAACGATAAGGATTACAAGGGGTAACGTCTATCAAACTGCAACGAGAAACTCCAATTTTCCATTTCAATTTTCAGATATCACCAATCCACTTTTTTTAGCAAGTAAGTGAATGAACAGACTTACAATTTTAGCGCTACCGACACATATTTTAAATACCCAAAATGATTAGTCACTGCACTATTGCACAAATTTCCATGGCCTAAATAAACGAGCTTTGTTTAATTAAATACGCATATGCTTTTGCCGTCCATAGAATTGGTTGGATGTATAAAGACCTCTTAATCATACGCCGTTATTTCCTTCCGAAAAGGTTCTAATGACCTTTTGCCTAGTTTCTTTCAAACCTACAAAACTCATCGACACACAGTATGTTATTGAAGAAACCGCACCTTGGATTGTGATCCTTTGATGTTTTGTGGAAGCGAAGTAATTAATGTAACTTTGAGTAGGAAATTCGGGCCAATGAAACCACATTGCGATACAAGTAGATTTTGCGCAAGACCCAATATAAGAGCGAGTATTTTTCCAATAAAATGGTTTGACTTTCGCCATTTCAAATATTTTTACGGTAAGTTGGTTAAAACATATTCCATCTCTTTTGATGTGTCTGAGTGGGAAGGCTACAAATATTTTAGCAGGGAGATTTTAGTATTTCCTTTTTGCAAAGAAAATGTTTTCCACTAAAACAAGTACCATATTAACATTATACCAACGTGACTACATTATTGAATTATAAGAATGACTTTTGTGTAAGTGTTAATATTATAAAATATCGCCGGTACTTTTAGAAAAATACGAGTCAAATCAGATTGATCTACTTTGTATTCGTTACAAAGCTAGGAAAAATTTAAGATAAAAGCAGCAAGCGCTATTTTTAAACTACCTTTTCTGTAAACAACCTACACTATTGTAAATTTCCTGTAGCAAAAATTTACAGATTTAGGTAGTGTTAGATTGTAACTACACCAATCGATTGATCGACGAACTGTTCGATTATGCGGATGATCAATGGATTATTGCAGTAACACCCTTAGGCTCAGGGCACACCTGCAGCATGCAGTCGTTGCGACTCGCAATTGTCATCGATTAAGTCGCGGCGGAAGTGTGTCAAGCTTTCGGTGTGTTTCGGTGTGGTGCACAGGCAGGGAAGCTTTAGATTTTACATTAAGACAGTCACCAGCCCATCAGCCTAAAATTGTTGCTGCAAAATCATTCAGATAAAAATCAAATAAGCATGCGTATCTTACACTTTACTTTCCTTCAGATACATCGGTGAGTGGAGCCGTGTTGCACCTTGTGAAGGTGTCCCGACTGCACATGGGTGCATATTTGTGCATCGCGAGCAACGGCGTCCCACCGTCAGTGAGCAAGCGAGTCATGCTTGTGGTGCATTGTAAGTTGTTCCATGTTTTATCGCGATAATCATTATCGTTGCAAACTTAATAAAATATAATGCAGTTCACTCCACTTAAACGCACGAGCCGGATACTCGATGGACGCAGGGTCTATTCTTGTATCAGTTAATTTTTTCGACAGCAAAAATATTTTATTAAAGTTTGTACCCTATTTTTGGGTTTATACTCGTAGTTTTCCTTGTTGAAATGAAATGATTTGTTGCTTCAATCTAGATTTGGAAATCAACTGAAAAATGCAAATTGAAAATATGAACAAAATGAGAACTTAAGAATAGCGTAAAACACATTCGATTAAAAATTACTCAAATAACTGAACACACTTGCAACAGTGCCAAAATATTGGGAACTTAAAAACAATAAGCTACTTCATACATGGAAATCCCATTAAAAACAAATCTAACAATTAATACCAGTTATATATGGTTCCAACTATGCGTGTTAGAAATTGAAATAACGGCTTAAATTCTCATGCCTTTTTCAATAAAGTCACTCTTAGTACGCTATTCGTTCACATTCAGAGTAATGATTACAGCAATTTTTGAAACTAGCTGTAATTTTGTCCACTGAACTCAGTGTTTACAAGTCAGTTTTCATTGCACTAGTAATTGTTGTGCCATGTATACGTCTAACATAAGTAGAAAATAAATAACTAGTCCAAACAAGCACAAAGAGTTTTTATTTTCTAGAATAGAATAGAATCATTTATTTGCTCTTGAATATGGTACATGTCAGATCTTTCAAAGTAACGCATATAGTTCTTACATATCCAGCAATATAAAATAGCATGCAAATATAAATATAAAATTGGAAATATAATTAGTAACCTAAAAGTATAGGAAGTTCATAATTAAATGTTTTAGCTGAAAAATCAAAAACCGAACAAAGTGTTCCAAAAATAAATCACCTAAATGCTTGTAAAAAAATAAGTAAATTGTGGCAATTTCTTTTTTACTATTTGTTTAGTAAATACTTTTATTAGGATAAAGTAAGTCAAATAGTTTTGACTTTGACAACTTTGAGGTGGCATATGCTACACAACTATATAGCGTATGCCACCTCAAAGTTGTCTATATAGTTGTGTAGCGTATGTCACCTCAAAGTTGAGTTGAGGCTTGTGCCCAGCAATGGGACGTATAAAGACTGATGAGACGAAGTCCAAATCAATCATTTGAATCGAAGGATAGAAGATACTATTCTCTAACAGCCGGTTTCAATATTTTATCTACTTTTGACTAACACTTAAAAAACTGTTATACCATTCTTTAAAGTTAATGTGAAAGCTATCTAACTTCTAGCCAAAGATAGATAGAATAATAAAACCAGCCGTTATGCATAGCTGCGGACACGAATAGCCGGGTCCAATATTCCATCTATCTTTGACTGAAAGTAAGATAAGACATGAGTTAAATATGCACCAAAACGTAGAATTATCGACCTCCAGTACCTCGAGTAACGGTTTAAGTATTATTTTCTGGTAAGTAATTTAATTAGAAATGTTTGGGTTTAGCGTGCCCACTCAACACGCAATCACACCTTTGTAATACGACTTCGGAGGCACTTCAAAACTTATTTTTGGGTCATTAACTAATCAATACAGGGTGTAACGGAATACTTCGCTCTTAAAACGAATCTAATTAGGCGTGAAGTAAGTTGTTCCTGGGAAAAAGTTTTGTTTTGTAGCCATAAGCGCCCATTGACAATTTTGAAAAGTTCCATGTCGCATTTTATTATTAATCATTGTAGGTACATTCTTACGTGGATTCTACTTTGTATTGTATTTTCAGATTTTGCTATAATGATTATCGTTGTAATATGAGTATTTCAGACTGCTGCTATGTCCACCTGTCTCGTTATCTCTATATATATAAAATTCTCGTGTCACAATGTTCGTTCCCGTACTCCTCCGAAACGGTTTGAGTGATTCTTATGAAATTTTGTGAGCATATTAGGTAGGTAGGTAAGTAGGTTTGAGAATCGGCCAACATCTATTTTTCATATCCCTTAGTGATTAGGGTCTGCTATCGAAATGATAAATTCCTATCTTTAAAACTTCTAATTCTAAGCAACTAGTTGTTCTTCCATCAGCGTTTCGTATCGCAATACTGGTATCTCTTTGGTATCTATCCGCTTTGCCGGCTATTGAATATTGACCATCTTCCCGCAACTGGCCCCTATTCTCTGAGTTCGGATGCAGCCATCTCTGTCACCCTTACAATCTTGACCGTGGGAGCAAACGCGCTCGCTAGACTGCGAAAATACGATCGAAATATTAGAGAGTACGACCTCTGGCACGGGTCCAAAGGCGAAACTACACAAGAGAAGCGATACGCTATCTACTTGTACGGGCGGGCCACTTTACGATCTTGCAACATACAAAGAAATGTGACTGGAATACATCAACCCTAACAAATTTTTGACAACGGACACCAGTCGTCTAATCAAGTACTCGTAGGTACGAACGAATCACGTTGAGTCCCTTGCGAATACTTCTCAAAATAAGATACTTCTCTGAGACTTCTACATGTTGTTTGAACAAATTAGAACTAATATTTGCTATTTAAACGATAAAATCTTGTTGTAGAAACCAAAAAAAATAACAGACTTTTTAAATTCGTCGAAACAATAATTAAACAGCCATATCAAAAATCTTTGAATTTAGATGACATGTAATGAACTCACACGTATTAGAAATATTCTCGGAATATCTGATGAAATCTTAAATTTTGTAGTTTTTCCCTCAATGTTAATTGCGTCATAGAATTTAAATGGATTAAATGTTACATAGGGTTTGATTGATAATACTCGTATATGAATACCTACCTATAAGGAATTATCAGAATATATTCTGTCCAGGCCCAAAAACTTTGAAGTAGGATCAGATCATGTCATGAAATAATACCGATACTGAAATCTCCTCAAGGTATGTGAGAGTATATGGAACTACGAAGCCTTCAACCAAAAACTACTTTCCAGATTGACTTGAAACTGAGTTCTGGGGTAACAACCATTTAACTACCATATAAGTATATATACCTTTTGATCTGTTAGCTTTAGTAGAGTCCGAAATGTTCCAATCGAGTGTTTAGTAAATAGATTGCCCCCATCAGTTTCGTTACTCAACGGAATAGAGCAAATAGCGTAAGATAAAATTTTCTATACCCAACATTACATAAGACGCTTTCCATGTTTTCTGAGGCTACGGACGGGATGTTACGATGTCTATTTGTTGAGCTGTTTGTTTATCTTGTATTTCTGTCTTACTTCTGTTGCTGATATTTAGCATAGAACTGTAAAATTCCGTCTAAATGAGTCGCTGACATTTTTTTTGCTTTTATCGATACAGAAATAATAATGTCAATTAGAACGAATGTCTATTTTCTGGTAAATATGCTGCACTTTGATTTGAAACTCTGTTTTGGTGCTATCAGGATATTTAAAAAAGGCATTTTTCTTTTAAAACCCAAAAAAACGATTTAAGATCTTGCTCGCACGGCAATCCTCTTATTTGTAGCATAGCTTCGCAGTTCTCGCGGCTCGCCACAGAGTAGAGCGCTGTTCCCGTTTATTGCCGTACCTTATCTCCTGCTTACTGCTTAAAGAGTTGCGGTGATGCATATATCTTGCAAAACCATTTGGGAATTAAATGGATAGGTTGAACACTTTGTTTCGTATAACTTTAAATAAGTTTTCTGAAACCACAGTTCCGGAGCTTGCAAGTTTATCAAGTGTAAGATTGAACATGCTAACTGAACTACTGTCATTCTTGGGCTTTGCTGCCAGCATATATTAATTTACAGTTTGTAAATTATTATGTATAATCGTGATCATCATTAAATTTTGTTTAGCGATAATATACATTAACAGTAAGCACGAGCACATACTAAACTACCAGAAATAAAGAACATAAATTACCAGAACGAATAATTCATAGTCACTGGCAAAACTCACGAACGAAAATGTACAAACAAAAAAATTAAAAACAAAACATATTCTTTAATTACGAATGGTATTCCTTTCTCATTATCTAGTTTGGGTATTTAACGCGAAGTAAAAAAATGCTAAACAGAAATAAACTACAAATATACAATGTGAAATTTAAACACACTTAAAGAAAAAAAATCGGACTGACACAGGCGGGACTCGAACCCACACCTCTTGCAAGCCGAGCGATTGCCTTTGCCAGGCTTGCGAGAGGTTCGGGTATGTTTCACATTGTAAAGAAATTTGGCAAAGTTAGTGCTGGCTGACTTTATTTTTTTCAAAGTAAGAATGATGCTAACCCTCAGAATAGCGTTGCAATACTTTGTTTCAATTCTCTTTGTGACTTTGTTTATTTTGTTCCAGTCCCGCCAATAATGACAATACAAAACCAGCTGGTCGGAGCGAAGGAGGGAGACACTGTGTTCTTGGACTGCCACTCCGAGGCGTTCCCAAGGTCCATCAATTATTGGACGATAAACGACCAAATCATATCACAATGTAAGTATTAACTATTTAATGACGTTGCCATTAAACATGGACAGCGATGGAACTATTGTTAACTTCTACAATCGTAAAAAAATATGACTTTTTTCGTCAATAACTTTACATTGAGTGTCCTTGACTTAGATAAGGCTTAACAATGTCTTAAAGATTTGTGGTAGGTGTGTTATTGTCTAGCATTATAAAAACTAAGACGGCATTACACAAGCAATTATAGTATTTCAGTCGAAAAGAAAAGACTGAAATATTTTACGAAAAACATTAGTATAATAACAACAACATGCTGTATTTTCACTAAAGTAACAAATAAAGCCTTCTGAGCTAACACGATGAAAATTACTTACATACTTGTATTTCATCAAAAAGATAAAACTTTTATGATTCTTCTTTTAAATTTTTCTTATTTCTAGTAATTAGTTGGGGCATGTGCGTCTACTAAGTATTAGAAAATCCTCCCACGGCTGAACAAATCAAATTAGCTTGAATTTCTTTCAGCTTAATGTAAACATACATTGCCATTTTGTTAATAACTTAATTTAACCATAATTTTAAAGTTATATTTTTTTAACAGCGGACAAAAGGTTCGAGATTACTTCAATAGAAAAAGGCTACGAAGTAGACATGAGGCTAAAAATCAAAAAAGTGGGAAGAAATACCTTCGGTACATATAGCTGCATATCAAAAAATTCCCTAGGGGATACGGACGGGACGATAAAACTGTACTGTAAGTATGAATTATTCGTCAGCCCAATGTTTACATTATACCGTCGCAGGAAAGTTTTATTCCGAACCGGTAATTTATTTTGTTTTCGACTTGCAAAGTACCAGAAAATGTTTACTTTCCCAACCAACGCCAGCGGCTTTTTTGTGGTTGCCTCAATGTCGAGTCCGTTAAAAACCACATAATTTTTGGTAACATCTATATTCCGAGAATCGAATTCATCACTTTGTATTTCTTGTAAACTTTTCTCATTCACATAAAATCATATTTCAAATTAAGAAGAAATGTCGATGCATACATCAAAGAACGCCCACGCCGTATCGACGGTACCATGTTGAATTTAATCATAAGAACTCACGTAACAAACAGTATCATTACATAATTCCTTCCCTTTCTAAATCTGATACGGAACCCATTACTTGATGTATCCCGAAAACGTAAGAATTCCCGGTGGTGAAAAGCCGGAATAATGGGTACCGTGTAATGTGATATTTTGGGGCGAGCCCTTAGAATATTTGGGTGTTTCTCACTTGGGTTTAATGTTACAGCTTTGTCGGGCAAGTACGAGGAGATGCAGTACAACGAGGTTGGGGAGTTCGACGAGACTCCTGACGTGAGCGAACTGGAGGCGCTGAAGCGTAGTGCGGGAGTCCGCGCGACTACACACCTCGCTCTTCTGTTAGTTCTCGCCGTGTTATAATACTACTTTGTATATACAAAATATATTGTTACGATTATCTTTTTGTGGCGTTTTATTAATTTTGATCGAAAAAGTTGATACCTTCAATGCCTTCACTACCTTTTACAACATACCTATTTAAATTACTTGAGCGCTGAACTGTACTCGTGCCTATACATAAATCACTAGGCGAGTCAAAATTACTAAAAATGTTTACTTAAACCTCGCAGAGGTGATTGACCTTATCTTAATGAAATCACAATTTACATAAATTGCTTGTTTCTAAGATAATAAGCTAAAAATTATTAAGAGAAACCAATAAATTGAAAGCTTCTCATATTTAAAATTAGGTATAAAACATAGAAACAAGAGGTATCATGTCGAATTTCATCTTATTGTTTCATACAATATCGCTTTACAAAAGTGGGCACCCAACTTTGGATTCAATAATAAAACTTAAATACATTTCGTGTCAAACTGTGTAGGATTTCTTAACACATTTCTCAGGATATGTCTGCACCTACCAACAAAAGCGATTTCATAGAACAGATAACACAAAGTCAATCGTAAAAAGCGATCGCTGTCGCGTCGGGGATTTTAAAAGAAACTGCAAACTATAAATCGTTGGAGTCGGCGTGGCGTTGTTTCAGGGGACGTCATCGTGATATATCATGCAAGTCGTGTCTTGGGAGTTCTATATTTGGGTGAAATGCAGAATAGATGTACCGTAACGAAATCGTTATTAAACTGAGATTGTAACGAAACTGATAAATTGTTACGAAACTGATAAGGTAAGGGTGAGATCACATAAGCATTAAAATAAATAAAATATTTATGGCATAAATCAACTTTATTAATTAACTTAAATCTACATTTTTGTACTAATTGCAAAAACCTTGTCAAAAATCAATCTTATCTGCAAACAAACATGAACTGGGTAAGGCCGTAGATTTTGCCACTTTGTAACATAGATACTTCTATGTTGCGGTAACGCTAAAGTAACACAAAAGTAACGCGTAAAGATGTAAGTCTAGTTTCACATTACATAACAAACTACCTCTATACTAAACTTCATGAAAATTCGTTCACCCGTTAAGGAGTGAAAGAGCAACAGACACATTAGCCACATTGAAATCTACCAAATAACAAAAAATTACCTTACTAAAAGTCATAAGGTTTTCGAGTTTTTTTGAAGTTTTTAAAAATTTTGGAAAAACTACCTTGAATCAGTTATTTTCATGCTATTTTTACAAATGTTATTTTTTTCGTTAACGGTTTTCTTTATTTTATACTTGAATCATCCTGCTATTGGCTGAATACAAAAAAGTTTCAGATATTGGCTTGGAAACATCTAAAATTTTGGTCTAAACTCAAAACTTTTACCAACAAAAAAAAAATACCTCTCTTTTGACCGGTTTGTAGATAAAAAAATAAATTTAAAGATTTCCTCATTTTATAAGGTTTTTGAAATAGTAAAATGATCAACAAAAAGTTTTTGTACCTTTTGTTATTTACAGTTTAAATCAATAATTAACTTTTCTATTAAATAGCTATTCTTTTTTCATTATATTTTTCCGGATTATTTTCTTTTAACTTTTGTCTATACTTTTTTTGCCTCTCTGCATTAGTCATCGGTGCCATACCTGAAATTATTTAAATGTATATAATATATATTGCAATGCTTTAATAGTTTATTTAGGTTGTGTTATGTTTAATAATCTCATTATATTTTATAAAATTATTTTCATAGAACGTTAAAATATATTTTTTAGTTTATAGTATTAAATTAATTTATACATATTATTTACTATTTGGGATATTAATTGATTTCTAATGTTAAAAAAAATCAGTATTATGTCACAAACTCATATGAACGAGACCTTAGTGTAACGAAACTGAGAGCTCAGTTTCGTTGCGTAACGAAACGTAACGAAACGTTACGAAACTGATAAAATAAACTGAGAAATCCTAACGTCAAAAATATTTGCTACCAAAATCGCTATTGGTTTGACAATAAATTATATCCCAGCGGTAATTATATCTTTTACGCAAGAAAAATCAGCAAATAACTAACAAATTGCACTTACCGGAAATAGGAAAATCGCGTTATTAACCCTGATATTGATATTTAACAAAATGCGTGTCATACACCAACCTCAAACTGCGAAGCAAAATACGGCCATCTTAATGTCAATATTTTGACATAACTTGAGAAAATGTTGCCATTTTATAAAAATACAATCGAATGGTAGAATTGTTGTTGTAATTGTGCCCAAAATGTCGTTACTAACCCTGAGTTACGAAATTAACAAAAATGGAGACAAACATTTAATACGCTAATCTTATGACTAAATTGTTTCCTTTTAATTCCAGCCTATTTCAATCTGACAATTTAGATAATAAGTGGTCATTTTAACCGAAAAAAAGTTAAATTAAACTAAGAAAAAATTATTTCCTAATATACAAAATTGACAAGGTGGTGGAGAGACATATAAAATTTGTATGAAAATTATTTAGTATTAAATTTGAAAAATATAATAATTCGTGCCTCATTGCGCGCATCAAAAAAATGAAAAATGGGCTTAATTGAGAAATAAATACACTACTCAGAATTATAGAAATAATTTTAATCAAGGAAATAGAAAAGACGGTATCTTGTTTTAAACTTACGGGACAACTTAACTTGTATCTATGTACATCCGTTCTGCATTTCACCCATTTCATGTTAGTCGGACGCGGGGTTGAGGATTCCCGCGGCCACCTGCGCCCGGTAGGAGGTATCTACTACAACAGTTTTGCGTTGTGAATGTAAATTTGTCACCGGTCCAAAGGTGTCACGTCACCCGTATCTCTAACAGCCCTTTATGGACCTCGCGAATCGTCGACTTAAGAGACACGACACGGGCTGAATTCATTTCACACACGTACTATCTTCCCGATTGTCATTTCCTCCAAGTAATTGGTGCAGACTTTTCAATGCGAATACTGAATACCAAAAAGGTTTAAGGGGTTCTGGTGCAAATATAAACAAAATATTTTGTAGTTTCAACCAGATTTGTGACCAAACGTTAAACGCTAAACGTTAAGATAGGATTGTTCGTATTTAGCCTTATAAAATGTTATAGTTTCTTTTAGATACCCATACAACTTATTATTAAGATACGTACGTAACATACTTTTACCTTGTAACCAACAAAAAATATTTATCACTATGTACCTACTTACAGCCACTGAATGCAAAAATCAACCTGAAACATTGATTACAACAGATAAATAATAAAAGCTTGTAATTATGTTTCACTTGACAAAATACTTAACCAAATTAATTTAAGTACAGAAATTACGAAGTCAATTTATCGTTTTACTAAGTATTTACTCATTGACACAAGGTTACCGAGTCCAAACAGGCTAAAGCCTTGACAAACGACATAATCAGTTAGGCCAATATGAACGACGTTAACACAGAATAGATATAAGCTTTAGCACTAGTGAAACAAAAAACAATTGGTTAAAATGACATATGCACCAGACAGAGCAGATACACGCAACAGGGCTCCTTAAAAGTATGAGAACTCGATAACCATATTTTTTATACGTTTCACTACTGCTTTACGTTATAAATATCTGTTAAGTGACGTCAAGCACTGAATCAGCGCCCGTTGAATAGCACTAAAAGTAGACGATTAATTCATGAAATCTCAATATTTCACTACCCGATTTCCTGTGAAAAGATAGAATAAGGTTGAGCTAATGAAAATCGCCATTAAGTTAAAGATGTTAGCAATTTAAAAGAATATAAAATTGCTTCACTAAATTGACTATTGTAGAAGTCGTATAGATATAAAACTGCATTTATACGTCCCTTTATAATCACTGAGTAAATTGGACCTGTTCGTCTTTTACTTCTTATACACTGTAGTTATTTGTATACAAAAACATAACATAAATTTAAAGTCATAAAATTATTATTATTTTACTATAACCTTAACATACCGGAACATTGATGAATCATGACTGGCTGCAGCCTAAGAGAGCACTTAAAGAAATTCGGACCGATAAGCAAGTGTTACGGTAGCTGAATTGGGAGAGCAATCGTCCGGCTTGCAAGAGGTGCGGGTTCCTGTCCTTCATTTTTCTTTGAGTGTGTTTTAATTCAATTTTATTATTATTTAACTTATTTTCAAAGATAATTTTCATTAGATAATCGAGAAGGCACCGTATTTACCCACATCTTGGTGCAGTATTTTAATGGACCTTAACATTACATTTCACTTAACCAAAACTTAGTTCGAAACGGAGAAATGCAGTTTCCGCAGTTACCAATATATCATTTAGGTACTGTTAGTTAGCGCCATAAACTACTTCTTCAGACTCCGAACCGAGTTGCTAAAAGCCAAGGTGAGTAGAACCTTAAATTGTTGTATGAGTGAGACGAATTATATACAGTCAGCGTCATAAATAACTTGTCTCTTTAGGACATAGTACTTACTAACGTCAGTTTTCAAGATAATATCAAGAGAAGAGATTATCAAGGTGGAATGCTCAAGATAGTATTCCCATAGTTTTAAAGAGCAATGATATTTATCAAACTGACCGTTTTATTGATGACATCGTTTAAGGCATCATCACACAGGTAGTGAAGAAGAAGAAGAAGAAATATTTCCAAACCAAAAAGAAAATGAATGTAATATAATGACCAAATTGGTCCCCACTCAGCATTATTGCCACGGCAAGCCATAGCGCTGGTGGTGGAACCACTGAGGTTTTTAGATGTCACCACCCGACCAAACAAACATTAACATATTTATAATATTAACAATTCAAAGCAGTGCGACGCGACATGTTTTTGGCGGGATCAACAAATGAATCGACACTGCCGTTTTCATACAATACTAACTTTCCAGGTTAAAAAAAACCGAATGAGCCAAGAAAACAGCATGGATGCATGGATTTTGAGCAGCTAAAAACCATTGTGATTAAAATATATTTCAAATAAAAAAACCGGCCATGTGTGAGTCGGACTCGCCTATGAAGGTTCGGTAGCAGCATAAAAAAACTACTTACCTACTATATCTCGTTCCAACCAATTTTCGGTGGAATTTTAGATGGTAATGTACATTATTAATATTTTTTAGTTGTATCATTCTCTCATTTTAGAAGTTACAGGGCAGTTAGAAGTGTCTCTCGCGACGGAGAAAAAAATATACAAGAAACCTAAATATCATTTTTGAAGACCTATCCAATCCACCGCATGGGTTTGATGAAAAAAAATATCTCGAGTTTCAGTTTCCAGAACGATGAACCCCCAAATTTGATTTTCTCTACATTTGTGTAAAATTTTATTGCGGTTCAAAGAATACATCTACTTACCAAGTTTCAACAGTAAGGTTATTAAAATTTCTCAAAGAAGTGGCTGTTACATTCTTACGGACAGGCAGACAGACAGACATGAAATATCTATTAACCGATTTTTGTCTTTTGGCTACGGAACCCTAATAACCTCTTTGAAAACGCCACCCGTTCGGGAGCTGCGATGCCACAGACACACAAACAGACATCAAACTTATAACACTCGTCTTTCTCGTCGGGTGTTAAAAAAAGCGTTTAAAGACATTGCCGTTCCCATATTAGTATTAAATTATTAGTGCTTGTTTAAAGTTACAATGAAATTCTTTATAACCTATAAATTAAGTAAGATTTACTTTTTGTGCCCCCGAACGACATTGAGTGAGAAGAGTGCTGGAGCTCTGTATTACAGGCCCCAAGCCTAGTTCAGACTCCAATTCTCTCACAATCAATTCAATTCCACCCATAAGAAAAAAAAATCATGACAGAAGTAACGACACGGTGCGATCGCGCTAATGTATGTGACATAGCCTTTCTTTCCCCGACGATCGAGTGTCTCTACAATCAGTATCCCTTTCAGGGTTTTCAGGCGCTAGGGTTGTCACGCGCGGGTCCGGATGCATTCAGGGATCCGTTCACTTTGATTCAGCCCGTTTCAGGCGGCGTCCGTGATCTGAAAACAGGGCGATAACCTTGCTATTGAAAGTTGATACGATGTAATCAACCGTGTAACACTATTAAGGCGTTATTTCAGTAAAATCTTGGGTATTCCTCGGCCGAACTTTTAGAGAAAGGTACTTTGAATACACGTCCTTAAGAATTGAGTGGATAGGGAAAGGACTACGCCGGAGTTATATTGCGATAGATATGTGGATAAGTGAATTTAAATCATTCAAGGTTTAAATGTTAAACAAGATTTTAAGATTCGTAAACTTCAGATTAAAAATAACACAACCTGGCGTTCAGAAGCTGAAACGAAATGTAAGTACATAAATAGTTAATATAGCATTGATAAGGGAAATTCAAACTGCTTGGTTTTAAAAAATATTAACGTTAGTAAAGCATTATACTGAGAAAACCAACATGCATGTAAATATTTGGTATCGAAATGGAATTTGTTAGCAACTACCAAATACAAGTTCTGACTTAAAACTTGTACGAAGAACAGCACTTACGCCATGTAAATTAGGAACTTTATTGCAATAAAGCATAATTAGGTATTGTAATTGTTTTGTGGAACGCAATTTATGCCACACCAGTCACGACAGCGTTTCTTGTTAAAACTTTTTATCCAAATTCACTCTTATTTGTTACGGGATTTGAGTAACGTCCAACTATGACTAAGAAGGCTATGATTTATGCTTCTTTTGATAAAAGGTTTTCTATTTCATTATTTCGGGTTAATAACTAGCAGTCGTAAAAAAATCTAAGTAATATTATTGTAATATTCTTTCACGTTTTCAGTTGATATCAAATAAGCAAATATTTATATTAGCTTTTGATATTAGGATATACTGAACCAATTTTTTGTTTTAGTGATCGACCTAAACGAAACCTAAGTCGAACATCTATCTGTAATATAAAAATGAATCGCAATATATTCATATTCATTTAATCACTTCCATAAAATAACAGCAGTTCCCAATACAGGTATAAAAGATGTTCATTTCGTTACAATATGACCTTCTAAGGCATTCATGATTTTTAGATAAAATAATAAAATTTAACTAATACATTTTTAACACTATCAATACAAATAATATCCATTAATTTTGATCATACAACAATAAATATTGGAAAGCGCATAACTCAAGAACGCCTGGACTAGTTTGGCCAATCCGTAATTATGATATTTCTTAAAGTACAATAATAGTTCTTACGAAGAAAAATAATAACAAAAACAAAACAACGCCTGCGGGTACCGCTAGTCTATAATATTAAAATTAATCTCAAAATGTGTTGGTAAGCGCATAACTCAAGAACGCCTGGACCACTGTGGTCTTAAGAAAGGAAATTAAAAAAAAAACAACAGGTAGGACAATGTCTGCGGGATCCGCTAGTTGAAAATAAAAACTTTTCTTAGAAACAAATAAAACATCTTTCTTATATTCTACGTTTGTACTGTGTAACAAGTTCACCTTCAAGCAGTTAATCCAATAAGGTTTGTGCGTTATCAAAACAATTTTCGTAATCAAAGGTACTAGCGATTAGATCACGGGAGCGATGATTTTGTGACTCGTTAACAACACGATTTCAATTTTACAAAGGTCCTACTATTTGAGAAGGTCTTTAAAGTTTCGAACGTTGCTATCTTTGTCACACATGCTTAATAAAATAATAATGGAGAATACATCACAAACTTACATTGCTCTGATGAAAAAGTTTGTAGCGTTTGTATTGAAACCGGTGCTCACGCCACTACACCACGGAGGTTTGCTGAGCAGATTGACTATGTGTGTGTTAGAACAAGAAAAGTCTGTAAGCTGATCTTTTCCTGTTAAAAAATAGAAAACTAAAATATGATGTAAGAAATAATGTAAATTAAGGACAGTTGCTGATGTACAAGTTATTAAACCTATAATCTAACTCGTGTATTATCGAACACGTGCAAATAAGATAGTTGAAATTGAAAACGTGGAAAACTTTCAAGGTAGGCCATTAGAGCGATACTACGCGTGTGGCATAATGTCGAGAACTCGGTCATTTTACTAAATCGTTACAATTTAGCGACACCATTAACCCCCAAACACTTAATGAAATTATATTGGACACGCACCGGTGAGCATTTGTCGCAATAGAACTTGGTGTGACCGGTAATTTTCACTGTGAATTTTCGGCTCAACCTGTTTTGTTAAAGTTCAAAACTTAAATTACGTTCATGTGTCTTTCGATGCAAACAGTTGGTGTGCGAATTAGTACCATCAACCTCTGAATTCTTATATTTGCTAGCGCTACAGAAATGAATAAACCTTATCAAAATATTAACAAATTGGACACAAAACCATTTTTGTCTACATAATTATGAGAAGACTGACTAGAAAAGAGATGTCTGTGGCTCGTCAGTGTTATTAAATGTTCTTATTTTATAACTTTATAGATAATAAACAGGTCAACAGAAATAAAGAAACTGCCTTATTTAAAAGACGTAAAATACTCGCCGGGCTTTGCAATAAGAACCTATTGATAAGTTAAAAGCAAAATTACTTAAAATCGAGAGTTGCATCCTTTTCCTAATAATTTTCATTTTCATTTGATCAATTATTTACGAGTGATGTGATTGGCGTAAGTACCACGGGTTTATTTCCATTTTACGGACCTGTTCTTAAGTTTTGTTGTTACTGTATTTTTAGTAAAGTCACAACAAACGATGGTAATGTTTCTCAGTTGTCAAATTACTGTGCCATAAAATACTTACAGTTGCAGCTAGCAAGTGGTAGGAAAATTAACTACAAACTAAATGAATGAATCAAAAACCTTATATAGTGCAACCATTCCCCTTTATAGAGGTGATTATGTGACCGAAACACAACGACGTTCTTGGTAAAATTAATGGACTGGTTAGCCATTGCCCTTTTCTTGGCCATGACTGATCAAAGATTAACCGGTGTTTTGTCACTGTATTCTCCTGTTTTCACCTTTAAAACATAAACGAAAAAGGGTCTATAAAGGTTTTCGTAGTTGCAAAGGGTTAAAATTACGATTGAACTTCCTGTAAAAATCATTTTGAGTGGACATAATTATTATCGAGTGCACTACGTACTAATTCTACTATGTCACGTAATGTTCTGAATTAACAATAGTAGATAGTTATTTGTTATATTACTCCAACCACAATCTATTCGTACATATAATAAATAAAAACTCATATTAAGTATCTTATTTTTATTGTATAGACAGATAGTAAATCTTCATGCCACACCACATTTTGCTTAAATCAACTAATATCCTTTCAACAGTCGTAAAATTCCATTCCAGGCACATATTTGCCTAATAATTTGCTCTCACATGCGTTTTAGTTTCCGTTAGATCACAAAAAAGCTTCCGTATGGCGCAAACTTACCATATAGCGTAGCGTGACAACTCACCAGTCAAACAAATCAAGAAAGCTATGGCTAGTGCTATATTATGCAACAGCTATTATTTATCACGTGTGAATTGTAATAAATATTATCAACAGGCTATAAGTGTAAACGTGACAAGCACTTTAGAAATTTCTTTACTATCAAATGCATGACATAAAAGTATTTTTATTTTATATCAGCGGCTTTCTTTAGAATTTACAATTTTATCATAATAATAATAGTATAATTATGTTCTTCCACTGGATATCACGAAAACGATCTTAAAAGCGTTTTCACAAATACGTTGGCACACTTCAGCCAGAATTTTCACCCCACTTGATGCGTTTCAACTAATTGGTCCGTTAAATTAAATCATAATATTTACACTCAACTTCCGTGAATTCAAAAATCCACCATTAAATACTAAGTCCCGGTTTGTTTATTTTAAGTATCCAGGTAAGTATTAAGACTTCTCATTTTTTATTAAATAATTACGATCCGATTTCATTTGATACGAATCTCTTGACATTTGAAAAATCTTAGCTTCTACTTGTCATTTACAGCAAAGTTCCTTGTTCTGTCGCAATACAGAAATAATAAAGTGATCGTTTTATTAAATTCCATACACAAAGAGTACTGGATGAAGCGAATCTAATAAATTCAATTAGAGAAATCCCTTTTTCACGGATCCACTGATCAGCCTTTATGAACGATCCGTAAAAACTGTCCGGGAACCATGAACAAAGTGAAAGCATTGTTAGTAGATCCACTGGCCAAGAAGTTTAGTTAGAAAATGACTGTAGCAAACACAAAAAAACATTTATTGAGTAGGTGTCAACTTAAACTAACTTAAACTAAACCGTAACTGTGATAAAAAGTACGAAATTCGTTAGCTTGCAATAGAAGAGATCCGTTAAAAAAACGGTACGATGCGCTCTAGCGCATTATTCTTACCATTCATTACCATTTCAACCATTGAATAATGGTTTCAATTACTTCAAAATTTCACATATCTAAAGATAACGGCAATTAGGGTATTTGACACCACCAATCGTAATCGAAATACTTTTCATTAACTGTCAAAACGCCAGTGTCCCATTTTGTATGGCGATACTGACTTGTGACGTGTCAATCATGGTGATTTTTTGATACATGAAATATTGCGAATAATAAAAATGGTCACTCTGATAAGGTGTTAAATTACGTGTTTATATTGAGAAATAGGCTTTTAGAATTTATTTTGTTACCAAAGTTCCCACAGGGTCACAACTGTAACTCCTGTTTCGGCGTTTGCCTAAATTGAATAGCCCAACAATCTTAATATTTAACCTCCATTAATGTAAGTGGAACTACTTACATATTTCTATTATGCTTGGACGCTCAATATGAAAACACCTAACTACTCTACAGCTCCATTTTCATTGTACGCGTAGATAAAGCTAGTGGAAAGAATTCAATTCTTTTCATTTAAAATAATAGACTGATTTACTTCTTTTAATTAACATTTCTCTGGTTATAGAAATAAAAGCTAAATCTAGGCATTTAGGTGTATTTTTAAAAATCTAAATATATGTATGAGTAGGAGATATTCCGACGTTTTAATAAGTAAAAGTTGTTACTAAATTAAGTTGTAACAAAATATTAACACTGGCCTTCAGATAAATTATGATTTAAATAAAGATCTATTTTTATCAGCTGAATTTGTTTGGGTAGGATAATATTAAAAGACTATTTGTTTTTTGTCAGATCGGACGCGTAGAGTTATTAATAATGAAAATTAATGTAGCGTTTGTTTTGCACAGACGGAAACTATCGAATATTAACGCTATCCGTTACAATCAGCAATAAACTAGTGATTAAAACTTATTCACCCTAACATAATACAGATAACTTTGTGAGTAGGTTCATTCTCATTTGTAACCGTTTCAATACCCGACTGGCGGGTACTCAAGCGGCTTCGCCCGCGTGAAATTCGGTTCTCTTATATATTAAGCATGTTATTATACATTAAATATAGCCTATGTACATTAGGGATACTGTACGATTCTAATGGTAAAAGATTTTTTAAGCCTTTGACTGCCGAGAGACCAGACAGAATGGAAATAATATTGTTTGGGGGCACCGGTGACCACCATGGCGAATAATGTATTAAACCGGTCAAATAGTTTCAGAGTCTATTAAATTCAAACAAACAATCAAATAGTTGATGGAATCAGGCGTTACTTTGCGGAAATGACTAAAGCTTAAAAAGAGGATTATTTTGCTTCTAATTTCCACCAAACGACGCCAGCGCAGGAACCAAAATACATCCAACTGTAATCACCCGAAAAAGCTAAAGCTGGAAGTCGCAGGACTTACAATACCTACACAACGTGACACAGAAGATGCACCCGGAATCACCACACTGACACCAACAAAACACTCGACGCGTTTCGCCACTACACGTGGCATCCTCAGGAGATGTTGTCGCTTCGACAGACTACGAGCGACAATCAGTCAAAAAGTCAAAGAAAGTCAGACAGACAGTCGCTAGTAGTCTGTCGAAGCTTCCCTTTTAAAAAAAATATAGTGGTGACACAATTATTACAGTACTCACTTCGTTAAAAGAACGAGCAGCGTTAAATACTAGTCCGTACGCGTAATACTTACAGGGCTATTCGAATCACATTCACTTCGGATTCCGTCGGAGCGTGCTTAGGCACTTAGGAGTCCCTGCGAACCTTGCGACAGTAACTCCCTAACGATTCGTTCGTATTTTCGGGTCTTGCCAGTGCGTTCGCTCGCACGGTCAAACCTGTACGAGTGACTGGGATAGCTATATATGACAAAAGAACTGACAACGACTAAGAGTGTAGGGCCACAGATTCTGTGCCACTTTCTAAAGCTACGTTCCTTGTCAAGAGAACTCGACTTGCTTTTTGGCAATCAAGCTGAGGCGTAGTGACAAATGGCGTAGGTATGGCTTGATACCATGTTGTGATATCTAAAATAAGTGATGAACGAACAACTGCAAGGGGTTTCAGTTCAGCAGAAGGCCTTCTTGCGTAGTGATACTGATATAGGAAATCCGTTAATTTGTGTCATCATCATTTTAATCAGCCACAGTATGCTCTAAACTGTAAAGTTGTACAGTGTACAGGAACCTCTCTCCATAAGGTCGTTAGTCCATCTTTCCGGTGCAAATATGTTTGTTAACCTCGATTAGTTGTACTTAAAACCAATAAATATCATAACATATCCTACTGCATCATCTTGCATTATACTTACACAGTGAGTTTGCGTGCAGTTTTCGAACGGAGCCATGACGGTAATGAACATAAATAGAGCCGCTATCTACTGAATTATAAAGCCTTGATCTTTGTAAAACGTATTCACTAATTATTGTGTTGCTTTTCGAGCAAACGAAAATACAATTGGTGCAAAAGTAAGGCTCACGATAATGATCAAAATTATCTAAACCTTTCTGTGTAACAGCATGTAATCTTATGTTTAAATAAAGCATTTTGACATGCATGACTGTAAAATTATTTTTACATGCTTAATTTTAATGGTTTAAATTCTCGTGATTAAAATTTTCACTCGTGCAAATAGGTAAGTTAAAGTGAATAGTGACCGAATCACAAGTTTTACAGTCGGTGTCATTGCAAGGTACGGTGGCTAGCACGTCAGCATGGGTAGCCTGATGTGCCGCCCACTGTACGTCTAGACATCGCAAAGGCCAATTTCGCAGGACTTTAATAGCCATAATTTGTCTCTACCTTCGAAAGGTGTCCAAATAGACCCAAAAGTTGGTAGGACTTCTAAAAGATCAATCGGCAATGTAATCAGAGTTACGAAATCAGTTTTCAGCAATACCTGTACTAACAATTTTTATAGGTGTGGGTACCCAGTAAACATATAAAATTTCACTAAGCAGTACCTACTCACAACATCCATTTTACCTACCTATTGTCACCTCCCAACTAGAACTTCAATAGCGTAGTATTACACTTTATTCTCAGATGAAGAACAAAGTAACACAATTGGACCAAGTCTTTAATTAACATATTACCCTGGCAAACACCAAGACGCTTATTAATCGGATGCAATTGATTTTCATGCAATTAACCGAAAGCGGAATATTAGGTACATGCAAATAAGGTACAATTAGATCCAGACGTTTCAATGCACGATTTATTGGATCAATCAAGACGACGGATAATCTGCGATTAGTCTGACGCGTTACACCATTCAAAGCTGTTACCAATAGCGCCCATTTAGAATATCAATAAGTATATTATATGCGCGAAATCAATTTTGTTTAACAATCGAACCTGATTTTAGGCTTTGAATTGAAGTGATTTACGCCTCCATTACTGAGTTAGAAAGGGTCAAATATTTAAATTCACATCAAATTCAGCGTTAGTGATATTTGACTCAATTGAATCTATTTGCGGTATACTATGAGTAGCATACCAAATTTTGAATGGTATATTATATCAACAAAACGAAACGCACAGTAAATATTTAAATGAGGGGTGATTTTTAAATCTTCACATCCATAAACTTAAAATAATTAAATCTTCATCCAGAACGGTAATGACCGCCCAGCATCTTGGATACCTAACCTCTGAGCCCTGGAACCTATTTGTAAGGTTTAATATATTCTTGTTATCACACTACAATTTATTTAAGGTTCTACTGAGATGCGACTGCAAAGCTCGCGTAAAACTTTTAAAAAGCCCATAAAACAATTTCAAAAAATCCACCTTACCCGCGATTTAGGATTCCGCAGCTGAGCGGATAAAAAGGTCGGGCAAAAGGGATCGCCAGGAATCTGGCTACATTACGCAAATCGAGTGGCGGCACGAGGGAAGAACTAACTGGCTGGGTACCGGCCAAACAAATATCTTGATATAAATTTTACCATGAAATTATGACAATGGAAGAGTGTTTGTAGTGACTACAATTATAGGTATAGGGACGAACTGAGAAAAATAATAACAAACCCTTACATGTCGAGGTTGCTGTCAGGTAGTTAACAATACATTTCTAGAATACAAAATTGCTTAGTAACATCAAAATAACGTTTTGTTACGTAACGTAAAAGTTTTGTAATATTAAACCTACATGTCTGTATAAAAAAATAAACGAGAACACCTACCGACAAACTGCCTGCGCAGTTTGGCAGATTCTTATTTTTGTAATGTGTTGTAATTCTTGAACAAATAAATCAAAAATAAAAATGGCGACATTCAAAGAGGTTGTCGAAAACTTAGAAGCTGGGAAAATATCTAGCAAAATTATGAAAAATACATTTTTTCTCTCTAGTGAATTTACCATTTAGGACACTGTAAGTCAGTTTTCAGTGGAACTGAGTAATGAATGTAGCCTTATTGCTGATTGTGATGTTGATTGCTAAATGTTGAGTTCTCAATTCGGACCCCTACTTAACTTAGGTCTCAAAAAGTTTAAACTCATATTCATAGTTTCCAAGTAATGTAGGTAAGTTATCAAAATTTATCTACGCATAGACATATTGAGGTGCCTAATAAACGAGTAAGTTATCAACGCGTATTTAAACTTTACCTTTTACTAACAACTCAACGATTTTCAGTTCAGCAAAGGTCAGAACGAATGGGAATGCAACTAGGTACTCGCATCATCCAATCATCTCGGCAACTATTTACAGTTTCCCAATTTCAAAATTTTCCGAGTTAACCGCACTCGAATGAGCCCCGGTGGTCCCAACTAATGAATCTCGTGCGACGTGAGGGCAGAATAAACAGTCGTGGGGCGTGATAAATCTAAATTCGTCCGTACGAGTGCAAGTGCGCTGGGTACAGATATAAAGTGACTGAATTAGACCGGCAACTCGCAACACTAGACGACATTGGTATGATTTAAAATGAATTTTCGTAATTTTTATTTTGTCTATTGATAAAATACGTTAAACAAATATTACAACGTTATCATAACGTTTTCAATACAGTACATTTTCATTGAAGTCATCGAAAAATATGTGAATGTGTAAATGGCAGTGTTAGCAAGAATTGCCATACCATCTTAACTATCGTTGTAAAAGGAATTGACACAAAAGCGAAAGTATTGGGTTTTCTGATTCTAAAAAAAATGACTGATACGCGCACAGAAGTAAATCACTGATCTTATACCTACATAAGTTTTTGACTGAGAAAACAAATTTTACCAAAAACATTATTCAGCCTTGTACTAACCTGTACTAAATTACTACTTGTAACTTGTGCTAACATAAAATAACATTAAGATCTTTAAAACCTATTTTCTTGGAAATAAACGAATTTCATTTCATTTCGTCCAATCCAGTCACTAGTGACTTCAACACTAGCACTGGCCGGCAGTTTGTCACGAGGACACGTAACTACGTGATGCTCACTTTATTGCCCAGCGAGTGATTGGATAACTCGGAATGGCGAGCGTAAACACAGCGAGATACATTAGTACTCAGCTACTAATCGAAATTGCGAGATAGGTACGTGGCAAAGGGCTTATTGGGTACCGGCGTCGCCTGCAAGTTATGGTCTATCACTATGAAACTTTCATGGGCGGACCTGATTAGTGAAGTGAAAACTTTCAAAAATTATTACGCAGTCGAAATGTTTGGTTTTTATCCCCTGAAGAAAAAGCAGGGGTGCCATCAGTTTGACCCCTTCTCTGTTTCCGTGTGTATTGAAATGAGACACATTTAACTGTAACCAGTTATATTTACATTTAATTTTAACTTGACACTTAAGGGATCCTTTTCAGCATGCGTGGTCACAGGTAAACTAAGGTGTTTGAAAAAAAAAACTGCCATCACTCAAAAATATTAAGTTACGGCCCTATCTACACAAAAAGAGTTAACAGAATCTTGAGGTCTGGCAGTGCGGGGTCTAGCTTAAATTTAATCCCAAGTTGCAGGAATTATCCAACAATTTTTGTTTGTGTATGTATGAATCCCTCCATCGATAGTAGCTCTTCAGTTGTTTTCCAGACTCACGTCGGGTGTTTTTTTTAGTAGACATCTTGATTTTATTATTAGATTTCGTTACTTATTTGATAGTCTCTCTCTGTGCAAATAAAATTAACACTCACTTTGTACTGAATCCCCGGCTCGAGTGTCCTATTGAAGAATAAAGTGACCAGTTAAGTATTTGACACTTAAATCATTATGATTCAAAAATCATGAAAAATCCTCCTGCTCAAAATTCCCACGTGAAAGCTTCGTGAAGTATTTTACAGATTACCTACGCAAACATATTTACATAAACGCATTCCGAATACAAATACTTAATTCGCTATCACTATTCGTCTATCCACTCGTACCAGAGACTAAAAATAGAGCTAAAATTCAGCATAAATGAGAATCACCATTTGGAGGTGGAATGTGATAATGTAAATTTTTCGTGCTTAAGGTTCTGTGACGCAACATAAAAATAGCATTAAATAGTATTTCCAATAAAAAACGGCTTGAAGAAAATTAAATTTACAATTTTTTTTAATGAACGTAAGGTTAAGGTAAGGAACTTGAAGACCCTATCAAGTTCCTTCGTAACTTCTTCTCACATCACCAGGTCTTCTTTACTTATGCCGTGCGTCTTTTAAACTGCCCTCTTACAATTCTTACACCCTTCGTCATTCAAACTCAAAGCTATCTTTCTTCTTAGCTGTCACTTACTTCATAAATATAAGTTTGTAAACCTTGCGTTTCGTTCGTTCATCCATATCCTACATGAAGGTATTCCTTTAGTAGCTTTCCACACCCATTTCAATTGAAACACTGACAATCAAAATCACATAGATTTCAAAGTAAGTTAACCTTAAGCACTTGTGTTATGAAACTTAGGCAACTTCCAGACCCGGTACAATATTGTGTTGTTCGACATATTTTTTAATTGAGAAATCAAATGAAAACCCTGGTGTAACTATCCATCTATTTTTTAAATACTTACACAGAACCTGCGTATCTCATAGCAGGTGTCACGCTTGACCGTCCTCTTATTCCAAGCTGCGGGTCGGCTTCATGCAAGAAGTCAGCACGTACGCTCGTCTTATCTTCCGTCACGTAGCCGGCGTGATGCCTAGTTTATTGGTCGAGGGGGACTAGCTGCATCACTGCACTCGACATTCCGTTTTTTTTTAATTGAAGCAGTAAAAGCAAAGAAAAGGTTCTAATTGGAAAATTCATGTGAATCCTGCTGGATGGTGGCACTTGAAAAAGGGATACCTTTACATTTAAATTAACCGAGTACGGTTTATTAAGACATGAATGGCATGTCATTATTTTTGTATTTACTTGTTAAAGTAAAATGTTAGTCTGTGTTACACCAAGTACCTACTCAAATGAAGGAGACACAACTTATATGTACTTTATCATCGTACGTCTCAAATAAATCTACTAATTCACTAGTAAGTACTATTTTGTAAGTAGTATTTTGTATCTAATCATATTCTATTGTTCTGTCTTCACTAGGTCTTTCCGAATAGTGTACTCGCGTATGAGTAGAACTCTCTGAATCTGAGCAAGGCCACCTTCATCAAACTTAAAAACGTAATGTCTTCTACACCTGAAATAAGCTAAAATCAGAATCGCGATATCTTCCAGTCCAAACAAAACGTTCGCCCGATCCGAGACCCAACCGCCCAAACCAACATTTCGGGTTCGGCAAAAATATCTCTTTAAACTAGACTTATGACATCGTAATCTTATCGTGACCCATTCTATCAATTTCGAGTAGTTTTATCCGTAGGCCAATCACGTCCGTCGCCCGGTTTACTGCCATAGTCCGTCTGATTGAACTTGAAGTCCAACGTTTGTATGAGATCTAACACCTTTATCTATACCTCTTGTGTATATAGAAATAGAGTTCGAAATGGATCGGGGGACGCTAAGAATGGGTACACACAGAGCCGCTTCGGCACGCGATCGTTGCGTTTGTATTTGTGTAGTTTATTAGAGGTTGCAAAGTAAGCTTCTGCGATAAATTTTATGCCGTAAGCAAACAAAATTAATGTGTGAGATATGAAATTAATCTTTGTTGAATGGTCTTAGTGCAACCACTTTGAATATTCATTAATATGTGTAGCGATTGATCTACATTTTGATAATGAAGAGCAACGTTTTAACATATTTTTTTAAAGGTCACGGTGAGAGATGATGCAGTTAAGATTTTTGACTAAAATAAAGCAACCATTTTGGCGGGTGAGTGCAAAGCATTCGCCGTGTGTGATCACCTTAAAAATGCAAGCACGCAAACAGGTATATTTCATGTGAGCACGGATGTTCAATGTGCATTATCTTTTATTGCTGCACTTGTGTCGTGGGATATCGCTCAGTCTTAATTTTGCCTTTAACTCTCAGAATCGCATGTTTTATGGATCTGCATTATAGGTGATTAAGTTTAAGGGTTGTATAAAAAGCTCTGGATTACCTCTTATATTACTGAATCATGATTAGTTTTTACAGATTTAGTTATATTCAAAGTTATACTACCAGTATTATATCTACTATGTACTGCTATTACTTACCACTAAATCTTCTCCAGTATTCGACGAAAGTCCTGAAAATATGCTGACCCATTGCCCTCGAATTTGCTCTTAGAAATAATATGAGCTTCTCATTTTATGAGGTGAAAATAAGCTTTTGATTGGTAGTGAGCTGATAAATAACGTTAATTAAAGCTGTCTGCTATCGACTTGAATTTACCTTTCTTGAATATTCTTCAATATCAGAATACTCATATTCATTTATTAACCGTTAGAACGTCAGTAAGAACCGCGGTAAGCTACTAATTCATACGTAAATCAAATGCAGTGAACAGAGAAAATTGATGTTTCTATTCGCAGAAGCGAGGTTTCGGGGAAGTGCAGAATGGATGTGGCAAAAAGATTAGTCCACAATTTATGTCTTTGCTGCAGTGACATAAGAACAGCTGGAATCGACCGAAAAGTAATAGAATGAATAAATGTTACTAGGCCGACTATCATTGGCCACATGGTCACTGGTATCAAGATTTACGCTCTTGCAAGTGTGATTGAAGCAAATTGAAATATTCTATTTTATTCTGCTTGTTTGCTTATACTGGCTGTAACCCATTGTCCAATTTAGCGCCACAAGTGTGACGCGACAATATCCAATGTATGTTCGTTTATGATAATATCCTATCCTACGTGACGAAGCGCGATTGACATCGACACAAGTATTGGTCGCATCCCGTCGCGTCCCACTTGTCGCATTGCGTCGCACACGTATGACAACGCCTGAGTTGACAGTTTTTGACTGAACTTCGTCAACTACAGATTGCTCAAAAGATTATTTACAATATGAATTGTAGTTAACAAATATAGTGAGCACATTGCGAGTTATGGGGTTGTAACTGAAAATTTATTTTTTATGTCACTTTTGTTAATTTATTTATCTATATTTGGTGTTAGAATTCTTATGAATCCCTTAGGTCAACGTTAATTAAATTATAGGTCAAAATACAATTTGACACTCTATTCTAATGATGTGACCAATTAACATAAGCCATACGAGTATTTAATTAGCAAAACGGTGGCTACTTAAGTACCAAGCTTAGCAGTAGCTTTATATCAGTTTATTCAAAGGCCAGAAATACGAATTTTTCTCGAACCGGCTTCTTCGTTTTAATTGCGCAAATCCTCTTAAAGAATATTCCATTCGATAGGATCTTTTTATATTTTTCCAGTAGCCCACCGAGACGGTGTAATTAAATTTGATGGAAATAAGCTTACGTTTGTTTTTTTCGTGTACGAGTATTTATAAATTATTTGAAAATATATATATTTGCATTTGCACTATTCACTATCCTTCTACATCCTTAAATAGCATTATTTATTGCAGTCAAACTGAAATATTCAGGAAATATTACTGAAACAAAGCACAATGACATAAGGTGAAAACAGAAAACTTTTGTTGAATATAACATTTTAATCATCATTGTACATTTCATTTGGATTTATTTGCGTATTTCACTATCGATCAAGTCAATACCCTACACTAAAAGTAAAAGTTTGTTCTCTTTTGTCAAAACCACCTGAAGCTAACTCTAAAACAATTTTAATTAGGAAGTTGCACAGCACGAATAGTAAGTACGTACTTACACCTACAAATAACCTAGGATAAGCTAAAGACAAGCCATCTCGACCCACCGCAATCTGTCTCAAAGTTTTCCCCGCAAGCCTCAACTATAAACAACGAATAGATAAACGGACAGGCTTGCCTCAAGTCGCAACTATAAAGCTCGGTGTAGATCCTTCGAGTATAAAATGTTAGAAAACAAAGAGAAAACCATAAAATACGATCGCACTGCAAATAAATACATTTTCAATTTATTCCCCTCTCATAATATAAACCTTTAACGCTTTCCAGGCAATATATTTGATGAAAAACCTTACAGTCATTTTAAAATGATGATGGAAAATGGTTTCGTTGTTAATTAAATATAAATACTCGTAGTATTATTTCCTTATTTGCAAATATGTAAGCTGCTTTTTTTACTATACCATATACAGGTTGATTTCGCAAGACTACATCATACCTTCGTCAAAATTAAAGTATCGGGATATTAATCAGACTGACTAAAAAACAGGAATTTTCATAAAGTTTCGCTTATTTATTCTCGTTATTATCTTAATGTACCTGTAATTGTATTCCACACAACGCAGCATTTCGTACTTCTGCAAAGAACTCAGAAATGATTTTTTTCCTCTGGGTAGGATTTCTGGAATTACAATTACGACTAGAAATCTAGCCTGATTTGTATAAGACAAAACCATGGCTACGAAACTTGGACGTAACTAAATCTAATCCCAAGGATTAAGATGTAATAGATATACGTATTATTCCGTTGACCGCCTAAATTAAACGTAGCGAGATCTAGAGATCACGGTCTGAATTGGACATCGCTTGTTTATCTAACTATTTCATTGAACTAACAATACTAACAAGTTTTAAATGCCGTGATAACACGTTTACAATAAGTAAAGGGCTGTGTGCGAAAAGAGTACTTAAGAATATTTGCGCAGACGAATTCACGGACTACCATTGCAGCATTAATGTTATCAAACCCTCATTCAAGTCCTTTATATGTTTTACATAAATATATATATACTACCCTTACCTAATCACACATAATGTTCCTATTCGCTTAAGTGTTTATAAGGCTGAAGGTGCAATCGCACTTCAGAGCCAACAAGTCTCTCAAGATCCTCTATCACTGAGGCTCTGGTTGTCTAAATGCCATTATCCGTAATATGTCCTATTATGTCGACTTAATACGATCCAAGTTTACTACACAACAAAAAGTTAACTTTATCATTCTCCTTTTTTCTAGAAAAGATTGCATTATAAACCCCTATAAGTTGAAGCAAATGGCAAAAAAAGCATGGCGGCGAAAATAGCACCTAGCCTAATCGTTTTAAATATTCGACCGTAAGGCTCATAATTTCAAGTCATAACAAAATTTCAGCGCCGTTGTACGGCTACGGCCAGTTATGAGAGCCGCCGGCCGGTAGACTCCAGGCCCCTATTCTAAACGTTGATTAGTTATATTTGACTTCACGGCTGTTTAATCGCACTCAAACCAGTCAATGCTGATATACTAAGCCAACCTATGATTAGAGTTCACTGCTTATTTCCGCTGATACCCGGAATAGCCAAATTTTTTCGGGGTTGACCGGAGTGCATGATGCTGCTCTAAAATATATTCCGTTTGCGCACTCAAGATGCACGAGCAAAGTAGGTACTTTATAAGGATAATTGTTGCCTTCATTGTTTTTCAGAATCTGACACAGGCATGTCACACTGATGACATCAGCCGTGACCTTATTTTAAGAATTCGAAGTCCTAAGAACTAGCCTTTATAATTATTAAATCTGCTGTTCGTTCTGTCATTTGTATTGATATGTATACGGGACGTAGCAACACGAAGTGCAAGTACTTCATGTCATGTACATTAGCCTAGCGGTGGCGGTACTATTTAAATCAACAGCTCGAATCTTAACTTCAGATCTCGATCTACAAAGTAGACCCTCCACCACGTAAAATGGGGCCTATCACTTAGAGGGACGCGATACCATCGGGCCGCTTCCTCACAACTGCAAGGAGGTAATTCCTCAATTCAACTAACTGCATTTTGCTTTTAGTGAATTGGTACGGCGCCGTTCCTGTGTCTATAAGATTTAAACGTGTTGGATATTAGGTAATGTGCAAGTTGAGGTATTAATCATGAAGGCAGATTGACGTAAGCTCATAGTACTTTATGGTTAATGTTTGCAAGCTATTGAGATATGTAAATAAATGTGTTTTGAAAATTTATATTGTCTTCTGATTTTAATGAAACTGTATGTATCGACTTTAAATAATAATAAGTAAAACAAAATATGGAATATGTAAAATTTATTGATTTAAAATATGACTTAAGTTTTGCGGTAAGTATAGTAAACGTTATTATAATTTCACGAATATTTATTAAATGTTATTTATTAACTTTATTATTGTTTCCTAACTTTCTTACTCAATTTCTAGTTCGGTAAAAATGTTATAGTGTGCCGTTTCTAAGACTTTTCTTTCTTGGATATTTGGCTCTAATATTACGTAATAATCGTTCACGTTTGAATTTTTCGAGCGTAACTTGGATAAAATGTAATATTCAATGAATCAATAAATAACATGACAACTTTTATACGCACGAAGGCAGAACAAAGGTGTCATTAATGTTTGGATGCGCAATTCAGTTTCGTATCTCGTAGGTAGGCGAGAGAGCAGAGGACTGTATCTAAATTAAACTAAGCGAAATTAAGCAATGCGGGGGCGTCAAATTGGCGTCCAATGTCCCAAATTACAAGAACGCGAGTTGGCCTATAATGCGAAATTTTAGGATGTGATGAAACAAAATGGCGGTCAGCATACCACGTACAAATGCAACGAAATATCAGGCTGGGCGGAAAAGAACAACAAAATGAGGACACAGCCCGATGGAAGATGATGGGAAGCACTGACCTTTGATTCCTGGGAGCTGCAGAGTCCTTTGCAGGCAGCACGTGGTGCCATGCGCTCGAGCACACAAGCGGCCAGATGGGTTTCCTCTTTTCTTCAGACACTCACAAAATGTTACGTATGCTGATATTCACAATAAACTCGCGACAAACAATGATTTGAAGCGCTGGCGATTTAATCACATCCGATGCGGTTTAACAAGCGTTTTACACAGAGTTTCAAAGCCAACCGCTACGTATGCGGAGTGCGTGCGGTGACATCTTCGTTCAATTGTGCACTGTCAATCTTCTTACTCCTTCCAGCGGTAAGTGCGGGAAAAGGATAGGAACAGGATTTTGCAAATGTACGCGGGCATGCCGAGATCCAACTTTAAACAAATAATTAACAATCAATCTATGGCGCAACCATTTCCCCCCCGCTTGAAGGGTCACCTTCAAAGAAACAAAATATTCTAATGAGGTATCATAACTATCGACTAAACACTAAACTAAAATCCTAACCTAACGTGAATAGCCTGCTCTACAACGGCTCACATATTAGGCAAAGGACAGAGACGCACAACCGGGCGCAGATATGATCCGGTTCTAGTTCTGACGCGGACAATGCGAGTAACCCCATTAGAACCTGGGAAAACTTCTTCTATTATCCCCAAAGGCCAATGAAGCGGTGGCGCGTTATCAGTGGTAAGAACCACAACAGTCCCGACAGCGATAGGATTAGCAGGTGTGTTCCATTTCTGTCGTGACTGCAAAGTATGCAAATAATCACGTTTCCAACGTTTCCAAAACGATTGGACTAATTTATCTAACAAAGAGTGTCGCGAAAGCAGGTGAAATCTTTCCTCGTCTATGTCTCTAGCGGGTAAGTACTTTAACGGCGTCAGAGTAAGAAAATGCGCGGGAGTCAATGCTAAAGGCTCCGACGGGTCGCTAGAGAGCGTTCTACAAAGCGGTCTACTGTTCATTACAGCCTCTACTTGCGCGAGCACTGGGGGCTGAGACAAAGTAACAACTTAAAAACGATATCGAAGTTCGATATCATTAAAATGTATGGGATGACATAAGCCTCGTTAAATCACGTGGTCAATTGTCATCGTTATCGCAAGTTGGTAGACAAGTGTTATAATTCGTAACGAAACGATAAAGAAACGAATTGTTATCGCGGTTATCCCATATGAATGCGTAGACAAGCTGCACTTTAAGTGTTCGTCATCGCTTCGATCGTGATCGCTAAAAAAGATAACGAACCGAATGTTTAAATGTTGTAGTTATCGAAACAATATGGCCGGATTTCATCTACTCGTAGCTGACTTTTAACACGGAGTGATATTAGTACATGCTAGTAGGTATTTATTTAGTGCTAAAAGGGTAATAATAAGTTGAAAAATTATTCTTTGCGTTTATTGTGGGCTGCACACAATGAGAAAACGTGGGAGAGGCGCCAAAAGCAATTTATACAACGAAGGATACAATCGAGGATTTTCCCAAATTATTGTTTATCCAACTTTTAGGAGGCTATGTAACGACCTAAAAGGTCATGCCGGATTAAAAGGTTCCCCTGAAATTCCCGTGGAAATAAAGGTAAGAAATTACATCGATGAAGAAATATTCATATTTATTTATTGAAAATTTTTCATTCTAAACTAGGTATGTTCTAATGTTGCACTTCCAATCTAAGGTTTTAATGTTTGCTACTACTCAATACTATAAGGCTGTAAGTACCTATATGTAGCCTCAATTATTTCATATTGTTACCGCTGTTAATTATAAAAGCACAACAAACCTACATATATCTATATACATATAATAAGACTGTAAAAGATCGATTTCTGTACATTGAAGATTTTTATGAAAAATTGTTACAGGGGGTCTTAATTACCGTAATAGAAGCCAAAACAACAATTTTTAAAATTTTTGTCTGTCTGTCTGTTTGTCCGGGCTAATCTCAGAATCTACTGGACCGATTTTGACGGGACTTTTTTTATTTGACTCAGTATCACCTGGAGAGTAAACTGGGATATAAATAATCACGCCGATGAACTTAGGGGGCAGGCAGGAAATTGAATCTCAGAATCTACTAAACCATCCTTGAGTTGCGTACGCTGCGAAAACGGTTCAAGATACCAAAAATATAAATATGAAAGAATTATTCCTCTTGAAATGATCTAAAAAACTGTCTGCGACAGTACATGTCTATGCCCAAAATTACAACTCCACGCGGACGAAGTCGCGGGCACAGCTAGTATTATTATATTTTTCAGGTGCTGAGTGCTCTTAGCTTTTTTGCAACAGGGTCATAGTATAGAGCAGGTGGATAGTCCACAAACGCCACGCGAGAGTTCCATAATCAAACAAAAGTATTGTGAACATAATTATTTTTTATATTGATTAAAAATGCCTAATTATAAACTTTCATATAGATTCCTACAGTCAGTGGCGTCTACGGCGGGCGCGCAAACGAGGGCGGTCGGGAGAGGCAGCAGACTGCGGTGTCGCTGGCGATGTCAACCGCATGTCAATAGCAGATGCGCGGGGGCAGGTGGACACATTCGCCTCGGAGTAGTGGGCGGTGCAGGAGCTGGTGGGGATGGCACTGCTAGGGCTGGTGGAGGTGGCGAAGTAGGCTGTCGTTCCAGAGCCGAGCGGTAGGGGTGGTGGTGTCTGCACCTGAGATGTGGACGGCAGAAGCAAATTATTTGAGGGCTGTGAAGTGGAATGCTGTGGTCCAGTCAGTTGTGGGGGGAGTCTGCAAGAGAAAATGAGTGTTATTTTGGACAATTTATGGATACCTCTTTGAAAATGTTTTCTTAAATCAATTTTTAAATAAAATTAATTTATCACGCGAAAACGGCTGAATGGATTTCGATGCAATTTGGCACACAGATATAATATCTACAGAGGCTTGTCCTTCCACTGCCAAAGCACCCATTATAGCCAGCACCCTTTCATCACTAGCTGATAAAGTTTGCCCGCTTGCTCCAGTCCCTCTTGCATGAAGCCTTATGGCCAATGCCTTTTTTTTGTCTTGGACTTCCAATCTGATCACACCTTTATTGAATAAAGAGTAGTTATAATCATAAGTATATATGAGATTAAAAAGCCAATTATTTAGTAAGTAATTTAGAAATTAATTGGAAAATAAATAAACATTCGGGACATCTCATATGGCCATTGACTCCAAAGCATAGCTTGTACTGTGAGTGTCAGAGACTGATAATCATCATCATAGTCCAGTCTAGTTATAACAGAGAACCTTAAGGGTGCGTCCACTTATTCAAACACAAAACCAACACACATGAACAAACATTAATCAGATGAATGATTTCCTGTTTGGAAATCAAACAAACAACCCCTGAAAATACAGCTAGGATTGCTAGCCACTTTTTCATCACATCACTCATTTCAAAATGTTCATTAGGTCCTTACTTTTTTCCACTTCTCTGTAGTCTTGCTGACACTACCACCAACAGCATTCAAAATGTTAGTAAGTTCAGTCCATAGTCGGTCTGACCTTACGCGACCTTGTGATCCAGCAAGTGGCCTCGCCAGGTCACCATGACTGTAACATAAATAAACAAACTTCAATACAAGTATTTCATTGTTACAGTCACGTCTTTGTTTACATTACATACTCATGAATAAAACTTTAATTTACTTACGTTTCCATATACTCAAGCAGCGTAATTGTTCGGGACTTCCTCGCACTCTTGATCCCATGTTTTATGACTAAAAAGTAAAATAAAGATTACTCCATCATCGTTTGAACATCCATCATATAAAAATGTATTTATTTTGAAAAGCACAAGTTAAGTTTTGGAGACCATCTAAAAGTTACAACACTACATTTACTTACCACCTTCAAAATTGTGTTTTGGTTATAATCTCAAAACGATTAAACGCAATCCTCACATAAACATAATAGTAAAACTATTTAAAACAACAACAAAAAAGTTGGCGGGTTTGATCCGATTTGCTACTTCTTGACTGACAGTGACACTGACAGCTAAATTTTCGATACCATAGCCAATATTTGTGTTTTTTAACGAATTAACAATTCGACACAACGATGACGACATAAGTGTTACATTGGCTACGAAATTGTTATCGTTATCTCGGAGACGATAACGAACTTAGATATCGTTTCGCTATGAACCGATGTCACGTTGGCTAAAGACCCAGTACTTAACTCTTCATAACTTAGAATTTGCTCACCAATAACTCTATGCAAATGCGACTTAAGACTCTTAATATTCGCTTCATAATTACCGCCAAAATGACTTGCTGAGGGCGTATTTAGTAACCACGTTATACGATTCTCAGACAGAATGTGAGAAAATTCTGAGCGAAAATATTTTGAGGTCAAAAACGTATGCAGCTCAGACAGCATTCGTTTAGCTCCTACATAGTTTGTCCCGTTGTCCGAGTATATGTGACTCACGGGACCGCGGCGTGACAAAAAACGTTTAAAAGCATCTAAAAAACTAGGGGTACTTAAATCTCCCACTAGCTCTACATGAACTGCGCGAGTTGTCATGCAGACAAATAAACAAACATAAGCTTTTGTGGAGCGAATTCCACGACCACGAGATACAGTTACCTTAAACGGTCCAGCGAAGTCTGTACCTGTGTGCACAAAAGGCTTTGCGGTTTCTACAACACGACAAGAACGATGATCAGCCATCATCGGAAAAGTCGGCTTGGGACGTAAGCGAAAACAAGGTATACACTTGTGTACCCTGTTGCGAATAAGACTGCGCGCAGACAATATCCAATATCTCTGGCGCAGTAGCGACATCAATAAATCAGGACCAGCGTGACAATTAACTTTATGATGGTAATCAATCAACAATTCGACAATGTGATCCTTACGCGGTAGAATAATAGGGTGTTTCTGATAAAACTCCAACTGTGAGTTACTCAGACGACCACCTACTCTTATCAAACCGTCACTTAAGAACGGGTTTAAGCGTTGAAACGAGCGACTGCAAGTCTTGCCTGCCTGCAGGTCGGCTAACTCGTTAGCAAAATAAAAACGCTGAACTTCCTTCCAAATTAATAATTCAGCGTACTCTAAGTCTGAAGCGGAAACATAGTCACGTGGTGGCAACAATTTAGCGAACCTACAAACGTAAACCACGCAACGCAGAAGCTTAGACCAAGATGATATGCGTTTGGCTAAGCCGATTATGATAGAATCCTCGAGCGAAGTTGAAGACACTAACGAGTGTTTCTTTTCCTCGGGTGGTTCTGTGAGCGTTGTAGGGTTGAAAGCGGAAACTGGCCATTCAGTGGGGCGAGACTGTGCCCATGATGGACCACTAAACCAAAGCGGATGATCAACAATTTGAGCGGGTGTGAGACCACGCGACAAACAATCAGCGGGATTTTCACGGCCTGAAACGTGAAACAAATCTTGCGGGGAAAGCTCATCCTGAATTTTGGCTACCCTATTAGCCACAAATGTGTCCCACCTGTGGGGTGAGGAGTGAGCCCAACAAAGCGCGACTGTGGAATCAGAAAATGCGAATATTTTATCGATTTGAATGCGATGTTTACAAGATTCAACCACAAAACTAATAACCTTTGCAAGTACTAACAATGCACAAAGTTCAAGACGAGCAAGAGACTGGACTTTACGTGGGGCGACTTTGGACTTAGCGCAACAAAGACTAAGCGTTATCTTTTGTTGATTTTCCACGTGAAAGTAAACAACCCCCCCGTATGCCTTCTCACTAGCGTCGGCGAAGCCTATTAGGGTGACCACACTACTACTTGTGATGCCCACATGGCGCGGAATCTTGATCTGTTCAAGCAAAGGGAGCTCATTCATATATTGAGTCCACAATCTTACAATATCGCTTGGCGGTTGATCGTCCCAATCGCAATCACACAACCACAGTTGCTTGACAATCAACTTTGCGTACAAAACTACAGGCGCGACAAATCCAATTAAATCCCAAATCCTAGCGATACAAGAAAGTATAGTGCGTTTTGTGCAAGCTTCACTAGGCTTGCCTATTTTCAAACTAAACAAATCAGTTGCTGGGGACCAACATAAACCCAGAACCTTATGCGAATCAGAATTGTCAAACTCTTTGACAGATGAAAGGCGATGCGAATGCGGAATGTGATCCAAAACCTCTTGCGAGTTACTAGTCCATTTGACTAAGTCAAACTGACCAGCCTTCATGAGACTTATGACTTCTTTAGCGGTGGAAATAGAATCCGACTCCGTGTCTACAGAGTGGACGTAGTCGTCCATGTACAACCCTGTCTCAATAGTTTCCTTAGCCTTCGGAAAAGAATCGCCTTCATCGGCTGCCAATTGTTTGACAGTGCGCAATGCGTGAAATGGACTAGATTTAAGCCCAAAACAAACTCTATTAAACTGATAAACCTGTAATGGTTCGTCAGGCGAAAAGCGGTACAAAATGCGTTGAAATCTACGATCGCATGGGCGAATACCAATACACAAAAACATCTGACGAATGTCAGCCGAAAGCGCGATGCGAAACAAGCGAAAATTAACAATAATGCTAAACAAATTACCTTGCAAATTTTGACCACTATACAAAAGATCATTTAGTGAGACAGAAGTGCTAGTTTTAGCACTACCATCGAGGACTACACGAAGCTTCGAAGTGAGCTTGTCTTCTCTTATAACTCCATGGTGCGGTATTATATACGACGGCGGGGTATCTATAGAACCCTCCACATCTGGAGGAGCGGGCGAGATATAACCTTTCTCTAGGTATTCTCGTATGACAGCGTCGTAAGCTTCTCGCAACTTAGAGGACGCCTCCAACTTGCGTTCCAAACACAAAAAGCGGTTTTCAGCTGTCCGCCTTGAGTCGCCAAGAGACCGAATATCTCCTTTAAATGGGAGCGCGACGACATACCTACCGCTTTCATCACGGGTAGTCGTGCGTGTATAAATGTCCTCGCAGACTTTATCGTCTGGACTAAGAATGGGGGGCACGCTCACCTCCTCCAATTCCCAAAACTTGCGAACGACAGACTCAAGGGGCTCTGTTGAACAACAACAAGAAACCGTAGCGTATGACTCAACGCTGACGGGTGCGGGACCAACGATAATAAAACCAAGCACTGTTTCCAATGCGTGGGGTGCGAGTGTAGATGAATGATTGGGCGGGCTTCTTACCTTGGTAGGTAACAGAAGGTGCGGGAAAATCGATGCCCCAATCAACATATCAATACAACCAGGAACAGCGTAAGTATCATCAGCGAGCGGTAAGCTATCAAAGCTTGACAACAAAGACACATCAACCTCAACAGAAGGTAAGCGGTCGGTCACTTTGTCTACAACCAAAGTGTCCGCATCAAAACAAATATTGCGATTAAATCGCGAGAAGAATTTTATCGCAGCAGTGTGCTGGACAGTTTTACTGGAACCTCCTATTCTATTTAAAGGCAAATTTAAGCGTTGACAACATTCTCGAGTTACAAAATTACTTTGCGAAGCGCTATCCAGCAAGACACGAACTAAATGTTCCCTTCCATGCGAATCAAAAACAATAACACGTGCCGTAGCAAGTAGCACGGTCGTAGGCGCGCGCGAAACCGGTTTGTTATTTATCAAACTACTACTGGAGCATAGCGCGGCGCTGGACGGCGCAGGCGCGGGCGCTTCTATCACAGGGCGAGCCGGGGCTGGCGAAATACTTTGCGCGGGAACATTCCTTACAGAATTATCAAAATGCAACATCGAATGGTGTTTACCAGCACATTGACGGCATCTACTTTGCGAATTACAATTTATTGCGCGGTGTTTACTACTCAAACAATTATAACAATAGCCATTTGTCTTCACAAAATCAAAGCGCTCCTTACAAGACCAATTTTTAAACGTGGAACATTGATACAACTGTTCGTGTTTTTTCGTGCACAAACTACAACTATTATTATTATTCGGGGATGCGACAAAATAGCTATGCGTTGACGTCGAAGGTCTCGAAGGCGGATTCACTCGCTTATTGTTTACGTTACTCGAACTATTTTGCAAAATCCTTACATGATCGCGAATAAATTCCACAAAACTGTTAAAAGTAGGTATTTCCGTACCTCTCTTATCTAACTCGAATGACCGGACGGTTTCCGAGTCCATTCTTTTCAAAGCGATAGACAAAAACAGATAGTCAAGCGGGTCTTCCAATTTCAAATTCTTTAGGGCGGCGACAGAAGAAGCGAAAGTATCCAAAAATTGTTCTAAATTACTACTATTAGCGTTAGAAATAGCTTTAAACTCCAATATCTGATCCAAGTAAGCATTTGCTAATAAGCGTTTATCATCATATTTCTTTTTTAACGTTTCTAATATCAGCGAATAGTTTTCGGCACACGCCGTTATGCCTGTACATACAGATTGCGCTTTAGAAGTGAGTTTACCTAAAAGATAGTACAACTTATCCGAGTCTGACAACGATGGATTGTTGTGAATAGTGTTAGCAAAACTAGAATAAAACAAGGGCCAATTTCGAATATCACCGTTAAATTCCGGTAGTTCAATAGCCGGCAGTTTAGGCATATTTATTTTAGGTTTAGTATCTAAATGCGGTGAAGGCTGAGGTTTATCAATAACCGTCAATCCTCTTGCTATAACTTTGACACGACAAAACAAATCTTCAAATGACAAAAGCGGCTGATAAGAGATTGCGTAATTCGGATTCAATTCTAATTCTAAAGCGTTAATTTTGTCCAAAATACTTTCAAAATTTAAGCGTAAGCTATCTATGGTTTCTATTTCATTTAAGAACAAATTCTTAATAGTTTCATTAGCAATATTATTTGAGTGGTCGCAGATCGTCTGCATACGCGAAAATAACGCATCTTTTTTTGCGTGCAAAATCATTAACTTCTGTTCGGTTTTATCTGTAGCCATTATGAATGGAATGCGATGCGTTTACAATGAAAACAAACTTATAAGCGAGAACAGATGTCACTTGCTGTAGGTACAACCGGGGCGATGCGGATTACAACAAAGTAACTATTTAAAACCGGATGATACCTGCGGTCAACGACCTGTCCTTATCAATAGCGGTACAAATCAATAAACAAATTAGATATTTATATGAGCTATAGCGGGGTACTAACAAATAAAATAGCAATATAAATACCTAGCAGACGTAATAAACAGCGGATTCGACTACAAACAATAAGTACTTATTACGCTGCGCGGAGCGGTGAATTCTACAAGTTAACAATGCGGTTTTTACCTATCTACCTACAAATAGACGAAACAAATTACGCGAGCGGGTTTCAACAATGATTTAGCGGGGTTAGCAATGATTTTCAACAAAATAAAATCCGGTTCGATACGGACCAAAGAAAAAATGGTTGCGCAATTCAGTTTCGTATCTCGTAGGTAGGCGAGAGAGCAGAGGACTGTATCTAAATTAACTAAGCGAAATTAAGCAATGCGGGGGCGTCAAATTGGCGTCCAATGTCCCAAATTACAAGAACGCGAGTTGGCCTATAATGCGAAATTTTAGGATGTGATGAAACAAAATGGCGGTCAGCATACCACGTACAAATGCAACGAAATATCAGGCTGGGCGGAAAAGAACAACAAAATGAGGACACAGCCCGATGGAAGATGATGGGAAGCACTGACCTTTGATTCCTGGGAGCTGCAGAGTCCTTTGCAGGCAGCACGTGGTGCCATGCGCTCGAGCACACAAGCGGCCAGATGGGTTTCCTCTTTTCTTCAGACACTCACAAAATGTTACGTATGCTGATATTCACAATAAACTCGCGACAAACAATGATTTGAAGCGCTGGCGATTTAATCACATCCGATGCGGTTTAACAAGCGTTTTACACAGAGTTTCAAAGCCAACCGCTACGTATGCGGAGTGCGTGCGGTGACATCTTCGTTCAATTGTGCACTGTCAATCTTCTTACTCCTTCCAGCGGTAAGTGCGGGAAAAGGATAGGAACAGGATTTTGCAAATGTACGCGGGCATGCCGAGATCCAACTTTAAACAAATAATTAACAATCAATCTATGGCGCAACCAATGTTTAAAACAAAAATAACCGATTCCGTGAGTGTTACAATTTAAACAGAAAATTTATTGAGTCACAGAAATAAATGTTTTAACAGAAGAGCGACTAACGATAAACATTAATAATATACTGTTGAATGTCAATAAAAAAATAAAGGTCAAACGTAGCTCTCAAAATAATAACGGTCATATAAATTTTCAGAATACAAAAAGGTATCCAACATTCGGAATGGCACAAAACAAATACCAGCCCTCATTTCAGATCTACAAGATAAACACGCCGTCTCTTGTAACGTACATGTAATAAATAAAACTTCAGAGTTCCCGCAACGCAAATATAACATCAAATTAAGTGAACACATAGTTTAAATAAGACATGTAACGGTGAAGTAATGGCAACACCACGCAGGAAGGGAAAAACGAAACGGGCTAGTATTTACGAGCAGTACATCCGCCCAGTGGGCCTCATTAACACAGGTCTGGACAAGAAAAAACGTTATGTTTTCATTCATTAAATTTGACTTCCCACTGTGTCACAATCGGACTCGTCCATATTTAAGCAGCTGACTTTCAAAGACAAATGAAAACGTTAGAGTTGAAACTTTTACTTAATTTACTTAACTGTTTGACTTGTTACTTCATTGTACTTTTAGTGTTACCATCAATCTAATCCAACCAATATCCTAAAATAGATTACTCACAATCCAGGCGACCTATGTTTGAACAAAAGCGGCGGTTTTGTCCGTAAATTATTCGTGTGTGACTCTGAATATCAGAAATTATCATAACGTCCTTACCTGACCCACCACACAAAGCGCTTCTAAAGCTGTAACCGCGGTGATGTTTCACCCGTTTCGACTTCCCAACTGGCGTCTATAGGCGAATTATTATTTGACCGCTGTGTTTATGTCCGGCGCGTCTCGGAGCCGGCCCATTGTGTGCAGCCTAGCTAATTAGCTAGCCGCAAGATAAATGTCAGCGATCACGAACGGCGGTCTACTGAGGGTGCTACTACGCGGTTGGTCCGCGATGTCTGGGCGAAACGAAACGATGTAAGCCACGGTTTACCGAGTATTTTTCGGGTTTCATTGTTTTCTTTGTAAGAGGATGATCAATTGTCAATTAGTCTCACCAGTATATTCGATATACCTGTTACTGAACGACGCATATTTACCCCAGGTCAGTATTGAGACTATAAAAGTACCTACTTAAAAGTATACATATAACTAAATATTGACAGATAAACAGTTTTGTCAAGCGCTTAACTAAATTTTCCTTACAGCCCATCGGTCTGTACATTGACAATATTACGAGTATTACGCAATAGATAACTTAATTTGTATATAGTCGTACCTACATACAAATTAAGTTATCTATTACGTTATCTTACGTGACTCATTACCACATATAAATCTGAATAGGTTTTTGTTGGTATTTAAATATGTCTCTTAATGGAAATTGTTTTAACATAAATAAAGAAATAAAGAAAGACGTAATCCCTACATACATCGTAGCGGCTTCCGAATTTCGATTTATGCTTTAAAAAGCAAGTTTTCAGCAAAAAACTGCTTCGCCGTCAAAATTTTGTGATATGACCCTTAGGTAAAAAATAATTTTCACCAAACTTTTTTAATCAAATTGTGTACATAAAAGTTATCGACACTAAAAGTGTATACAAAATTGAAGCTGAATCGGACACCGGAAAGTATGTAAAATTTCGCTTGCAAGATTTCATTACAGACAGACACGGAACAGGTGAAACTAAAAAAGGCTTTAAATAAAAATAAGTCTATGTACGTAGGACTATGTAGGCACCTACCAATTAACTATCATATAAAAACAAAAAAACACGTTTCCCTAAGAAAAATCCTTTATTTCTCTTTGAATCAAAATCAAAACCTACACTGTCTTGACAGGAAAATTGTTCTTTTCCCGACGTAAAAATCCATCGCTCCAATCCTGACCGTGCTTTAGAGAACAGATTGCTTACAAACTGCGTCTCGTCTTGCCCGACCTCGATTCCCTTTATTAACAGTTTTTATACCCTTTAGCCCTTTGAGGAAGTCGGTTGCTTCCGAACTGTATTAATAGATAGCGATCAATCAGGAATAATGCCGACGCGAGCGCCATAGAGTAAGTTTTTATTTGAACATTAAACACATTATTAGTAATTTAAAAAGGACTGATTGCAAAATCCATTTTGCCTGTCGGGTAGGAATGCCACTTCATTTATGTTATATATTTAGTTTTCTTGTCCTAAAGGGTTGAGCGCTGCGCTTCTGAGATACATACTATGTTTTAGTCTAGTTCAGACGCAGATGTCAAAGCCTAATGCAAAACTAATGTGCGAAATGAAACTAGAAAATTGTTTGTGATATGTGATTTCCTTATTTGAATATAGTAATATTGAATATTGAATTGAATTGAATTGAATCGGGAAGGAATAATGAACTGTTCAATAAAAACCGATCTTTTCTTAATTACATTAGTCACAACTGTCTGCAAAAGCAACAATACGTTTCTTACTTTTAATCAGCCTCATAGTTGTTACATGACTAGTTATAATGAATAAGCCATTTTGTGATAAATAAAATTAAGGTTTAATTAAACTCGATTCAACGTATTTACTATGTGCATAATTTTTCAAATATCTTATGGACATAACACGTAATACTGAGAATCTCTCTCTCTTCCCATATTCTACGAACTGATTAATAAAGTTTAATTTTCTACTCATACACAGGTTTCAAATCCTAGAAATTATCTTTCACGTACCAGGATACTGAATTATTATTTTATTGGACACTGTAGGTTAATCAAATCACAACAGGATGTTGTGAAACGCTTTGAAGTAATATAAATTCAATATTCTCTAATTATTAGTTAGTGCAAGCTCCAGGCATGGTATTGTTAGTAAAATCATTATGTCTGTAATTATTAGCTAGCCAAGCATGGTATTGTTAAAATAAATTATTTAAATACGTTATTGCTTTGTATCTGCTGTGAGTAACTAAATCGAATCATACCAGGATTCTTGGTCTTAGAACTGGGAATCATATAGAAAATCAGCCACAAAAAACGTCAAGCTGCCATAGTGCTTCCTGTATGGATTAGGATTCATCTTATCCAATTGTTAAACAGCTGTAAAGGTGTTTCATTCGGATGTTGTAGGTATCTATCCGCAAGTGATGAATCATGGCTGGCTGCAGCCATAAGTGTCACGGTAGCTCAATTGGGAGAGCCATCGCCCAGCTTACGAGAGGTTCAGGTTCGAGTCACGCCTGTGACAGTCCATTTTTTCATTAAGTGTGTTTTAATTTCACATTGTAAAGAAATTTGCATTATTAATGCTAAAAACTAAAGTAACCCAATTATTTGTTGTAGACTTGAACATGAATAACAAATATTCTAACGACTGCTTTAATAGTGTCATCGACGTAAATGTCAATGGATGAACTTTGAAGCGATCGTAGGGGTTGCTCTTGTTGAACCATGTCGTTGTAAATCAATGTACATTTGAAGGTGAATTACTTCGTGGAAAGTTCAACCTTGCCAGGGTTGCCAATATGGACATTGCGGTAGCTTCGAAAATAAGTATCAAATACAATACTGTCAGGATATAAAATGATTCTGGGACTTAAAAAGAAAGCGGTTTGACCGTGGTGGTTGGTTGACACGCTGTCACTGGCGAGTCGTGGCAACAGTATGCCGCAGGTGTGCGCTGGCACTAAAGTACCGAAACATGTCCCTATATTATTTCAAACTGTATGTGATGTGGCCCTCCTGCACCACTCAACTAGTCTCTAAGTAAACCTTACTGCATATTAGCACGATACCAACTTGATAAACTTACTTGTACACTTACATCACAACGCGTTTTCTGAATTACAAGTATCAATCAGAATGTTTCTTCTTTTAAAAAAACATTATCATCACATACATTAAGCACTTATCGGTTTCTTCTGTTTACGCGAACTATAGATATTGATCTGATCAGTATTTGGCATCCTTGGCTATGCTCGCCAGAATAAATCATGTCCTCGTAGTCTAATTCGAGAATGCCAAGCAATGGAAACAAAACGGCTTTCATTAGCGTTCCCAATTTTTGGTTGTAACTTTTGAGGGAATATCCGGTAGGTGAGCGAGGGTCTTAATTAACAGAACACGTTTCAAAAGCATTATCAACGTCCTTGGTTCAAAAAATAAGCATTCCGATACGATACAGAACAATGCGTTTTAATAGCATTAAATACAGATTAGTGCACTGTGAAAAATAGGGCAAAATGCGAGGTATGTATGTAGAAACCTACCTCTGCAAAATTAAAACAACAGAATTGGACCGAAGCATAAATAGAGCCTTAAAAACAACACCCGACTTCAAAAGCTTCGAACGACGTCAAAACTCTCACAAAAGCTGATCCTGCCTACATTACTTCAAAAATCAATATACCCAGACTCCAATTTTTAGGCTATATAAGCTTTCAATGGCTTACTACAGTTTTAGTAACAGCTTTAAAAGTGTATGTCACTTTTGACTCTTTTTATTGACCCGTAAAAATGACAACGCTCGAAAACTTTTTAATATCCTTAATTTGTTTTAGGTTTTGAATCCCAATATCGAAGAGTGCTTTTACCTTTTTTAGAGTTCCGTACCTCAAAAGGAAAAAACGGAACCCTTATAAGATCACTTTGTTGTCCGTCCGTCCGTCCGTCCGTCTGTCAAGACCGTTTTTCTCAGGAACGCGTGGAGGCATCAAACTGAAATTTCTATATGATACTTAGGTCTACTGTCCCTGGAAGCTGTAGAAAAATCAACCTTCTAAGCCAACGCAATCAAATGATACAGTCATTTAGGCCGCAATTTTCCGCAAATTTTCGAAACTCGCACGGGAATCAAAACCTACAGGGTACTTCCGGTAAACTTAGAATCTTGAAATTTAGTACGAAGTCACGTCTTATAGTACAGATATAGGAAAAATTACGAAAATCGTAAATTTTCAGTTTCATCATATATAAAAAAATATATTGACAATTTTGAAAATTTCAAAGTTACTACTCCTTATCTACAGGTTTGTACGAAACCCTCGGTGCGCGAGTCCAACTCGCACTTGACCGGTTTTTTTGCACCAATATGGCATTTTATTCGGTTAGTTTAAACAACCTATTATTTAGTTTGATCTTCTTACTAGCTTTTATTTATTTTTACCTGTCCCGGTATTTGTTTGTTAGTAATCAAATCTTTCGAGCTTAATTCATAGCCGATCCGAGTCCGATTAAACTGAAATTTTGTTTACACGTTTAGTTTTGACTACAATGCACAATTTGTTTCTAAACGACCGTAAGATGTATCTTACGAAAAAGCTGGTGTGTGGGCGTACCATTGCATTCAGAGGATGTTTCAGGTTCGCCGCGTCCAAGTGTTAGAATTAACTTCCACAAACGTTGCGATATCTAGAAAAATCAATTTATTCTTAAAAGCTTAACAAATATATTCCTTACAACCAAATAAATCAAAAATAACTTACCATTTAGGTAGCCAGGCAATAAAGAATCTTCACAACTTGGAGTGCGACACGGCGTGGACAATCACGTATGTCGCATCATAAGTGTAGTTGTGGGGAAGATATAATAATAATAGTCCTCCTAGCCGATTTTGACCACGGCGGCCAATCTCAATAGAGATCAGCCAACTGCGCAGGAGATATTATAGTGCACAAGTGTGAGCGCAATACACAGGTGCACTCACTGTTCCATTACTCTCAAAGTTCGGTGAGACGGCAATCCGACATGACCGGAGAGAGATCAGGCGCAGGACCAACGGCTTAACGTGCTTTCCGAGGTACGGGGGTGTAACACCGCCAACTTCCCGACTCCGAGCTATTTTTGAGATATTCATAACAGAAAATCTCAGAAACAATTTTGGCTCGACCTGGGATTCGAACCCGGGACCTCTCGGATGTAAGGCAGAAACTTTGCCACTACACCAACGAGGCAGTCAACAGTCGAGGAAGTCGAGGAAGATATAGGCTTAACCTTAAAAAAATAAATGTAAAACTTAAATAATAATCATTACCTATTCGGTATTCATTTCTGCGTAGAAGAACGCATACGCCATTTTGGTACTGATACTAGAGGGACGGTACCACCGTCACGGTAGGTACTCACATTATATTTAAATAAAATAAAATAAAATAAAAATTGAGTTTATTACTTCCAACAAACAAATGATGCAACACTTAATAATAATTACAATATTTAATGCTGTATTAATCACGATCCACCTTGCTTTTCTAAAAATTTGATAAACAACTTATTTGTTTATCTCTTTGACACTCCCGCTCAAATCTTAGAACGGGACTTGTGGCAAAACATGTAGGTATTTAGATATCTGGTATATGCACTTGTTTGTGTTGTATTTATGTTTTATTTTATCTTTTTGTTGTGTCTTCGTGTGTTCGGTATTTGTTATCCTAGTGTGTTTGTATCTTGGTTCTATGTTTATGATGTCCCAAATTGATAAACGTATTTCTTTCTTTAATGCTTTCTTAAGATTGTTTTTTTTTACGGTTGATTTATGAAGCCACTTGTAAAACGTTATTTACTAAAAATGTTTGAACTCGGTGTCACCACAGAATATGATGACGTTAGAGTAGGTTAAGTAAAATCTACCCTCCTTTTCAGGTTTACTTCTACAATTTCAACGATTTCAAAAAGTTTTTTCCTGCTTTATGTGTACGAATTACTCCATAATAGCATTAGTAAACTTAGCCAGATATTTCAGACGCAAACTCTCGAAATCAAAATAACTTTCTGCGCTTATAAATACCTAAGTAACTTCGTAGTACTTCCTTAGTCTTATGGCTACAGTTACTTAATTATAACTGTTAGATGTCTGTTTCGGCAGTATCCGGTAGTTGTTTGACAGTTGTTTATTATCTTAATGAGTTTTCAGAGTCTCCGCATTAGTGCGAATTTGAATTCTAGATAGCTAGAGCTACGTAAGTTGTAAAGTTTCATGTGTTGTTTAAATTATGTCATATACCGACTATTACGCAGAATAAACTTACTGAGATGTTACTTCGGCAAATTATAATTTTGTGGTATACAATTCCTGAGTCTTAAAATTCGTTTGCAAACATTGTGAAATAAGGTCAGTACGAGTCAAACTCTCGCATAACTTAAATATAAACTAATAATATACACTTTTATCCCTCGTTTAATATCTATATTTCCTTTAAGTTATATTAACTAAGCTACGATAAGTAAGTACATAACTTATCCTTTTTTTTTCTCGCTGTGGAAATGCTTTTACGCATGCCCCCCACAGATCTGCAGGGGGGTATGCGGGACTCAACGGCTGGTGTGCAAGGCCGTAATACCCACTAAAACCACAGCGCATTCCACCACTCCGCCATTGTGGGAGTTGCCATGGGGTCGCGTGAGCATTTACCACGGCACCCCGGCGGTTAGCCCGAGGGCCACTAACTCCTTGGCGGCGGAGCAAGGTGTTGGGCTCCGCCACCTCCCGGCCGTAGAGGATAGGGAGGACGGCAACGACACACCGCATCTCCTCTTCCTCTGCGGTCCCACCGCAGCGCCATCCAACGGTGCGCCCCCGTTTGGTCGCGGGAGATAGGCCGCACGGCAACGACACACCGAGACGTCTCTCCTCCCGCGACCGCACCCGACTGCGAGGGACAGCCAAAGCTGTCTCCCACACCCGCACCCTTGGACGCATCCTGCGCAGGCCTCCCCAAGCCCATGTGGAGCGTCCCCTCCCGGGATCCCGCTTAGCTTCACCGTTGGTGGCAAAGTCACGGTTACTGAGCCCTCCCACCACGACAAGGTGGAGATCCCACAGGGAGGTACATAACTTATCCTACCACTGAAACTGGTAGCCAAGGTCAGATACAGCTTGGCCGAATTGGAATCCATTTCTGGTGAAAATCAGTGTCAATGGGGTCAATTGGGACCAGTTTAGCGAATTGTGTAGGTTAGGTACTGCCAACCGTAGTGCGCTTCTACACAGCGCGTTCTAGCGCGGTAGCTACGGCGGGCGCGGCGCCGAGCAGACGTGTCAAATCGTGTGATATTAGACTCCTGCCTAAGTTACTAAAGTATGGACGGAATGGCGTGTTTCGTATTTGTTATTTCCTCGCCCACCGTCACAACCGCGCTAGGCTCGCAGTGTGAGCCCACACCTAAAGTGAACCGCTCGGTTGCGCGGCCGCGTCGCCTGTGAGTTATGGCGGCATCACCAAACTTCAGCCGCAGATCGCTGGATTTTTACGATCCAAACTTTGGCAGATGCGCAATTTTATGATCCACCTAATTTTTGCCATTAAAAATTGGTAAGTTAAACGTGTTAGTACCAGGGATTTATGCCGTTAACATTCAAAATTGAATTAAAACTTTCTTTGCCTGTAAAATAAGTTAGCAGCTTCGTAAACTTACGATCCTGCATTCTTTCAGTTGTTTTACATCTTAATTAAAAGTAATTTAACTAATAATAGCAATCGGTTTTGATGTTCTTGCATTATGTTAAAATAACGATGTTTTCTTTAGAATGCTAAATTTCATCTGAAACCATTAAACTTACTCCAGACACCTAACGAATTCTGAGACACAAAACGTCCTAAGACGATGACGGGCATACAATTTATCATCTTAACACCGCTTTCTCAATTCACTTTCGAGCCAGACAGAAAACCCCTTTCTTAATTTTACATTCAGAGTTACACTGATCCAGATGAATGAGGGAGATGTAAATCTTAATCATTTTATTTGTTCGAGAGCATTCGTCTGCATAAATTACCAAACATATCACATAGTGTTATTGACTTTATTATTAAGCCTTATTCGAGAGATACCTATTCATTTTATTCATACCTATTTTTTTAACGTAAAATGACTAGCTGAAGATCCTTTAGACTAAAGTCCAAATCAAATTGGTGGCGTAAGAGCTGTAATGTCGTCTCATGTCTCTCCCAAAAATTAATCAATACCTTTGTAGAGATTGTTACAGTTCCCATAAATCTTTTTACTTATTTCACCCTAAAGGAAAGTCATAAGAGACCTGATTTTGGACACCAAAATATTTCTAAGCCTGAAAACCTAATGTCCAGTGATTAATAGGGGGCCGGCCGGGTGATAAATTGACGTATCCAAAAAAGCTTTTAGAGCCGCCATATTGCGTTTTGGCGGTTACGTTGGGATATATGACACTAGTGGCCGTACTCCGAAGCGCTTTCTTACGTATTTTTGACGATAAACATCCCGCTCACTCGCATTGTTAAGCTGGAAAGAGAGACAGAGACCGCTACATATGTGACTACGGCTTTCGCCATACAGATTAAGTCTTCTGATGCCACACTTTCTAACTTTTGGTTGGTACGTATTTTCGGGTCTAGCCAGTTGTTCTCTTGCATAGTAACGCTTGTACGAGTGACAGGGATGGCTACATCCAAAACTACGGATAACAGCTTACAGAGTAAGGTCTCGGAGAGACTAGAGTATTCGACGAATAATTCCGGGTATCTCTATCATGCTTACCCAGTTTTTCTCCGAAATAGTGCTCGTCGTATCTGACGCTTTCACTCTTTTTTTAACCGGTCACCATTACAAAATGTTATTAAACTTGAATATCCTGCTGCATTCACTAAAATTATGCCCGAATGTAAAACATTATTACAATAATTTAATCACTGATATGATTGGTGTGGGAAAGCATTAAAACGTTTGTAAATCTAGGTCGAATCAGGGAGTGTTGAATGTCCGTTATATGTTATGTTATATATTATATTTTAAATCTGTTATGAACCTACATTTTCCACTCATTGAGTACACCGCCAAGACAATGGTTTCCCGTATTTATTTGCCCGCAGTCAATGATGAAAAGGGAGTCCGACGAACAGCACAGCTTAACGTGTTGCATAATGGCAAAGATAATGATGCCAAGAGGCGGAAGAAACAATTACGACCTCGGGACTCGCAATCACGATGTTGTCGGGAAAACACTTCGAGACAATACCAAGATTATATTCCCCAGAATGATATTGCGGGGGAAATCTTGAATATAAAAGAAAGTGGTAGGTCCCATTTCGAGGACAGGTGGCTTAAAGTAACTGCCAACTATCTGAAATGAGCTTCGCCGTCGTCTTGGAGGCACATTAAAAACGCAATCTTAGGATACTTGCAATAATTATTGTTTGTGCTTACTTTGACAAAGTCGTTTTTAATTTCAACTGATATCAAAGCGACTATAAAGAACTTTCGATTGTTATTTTTTTCCTTGAATTGTTATTATTATTGTTCCAGGAGTTTTCGATTTCAAATACGATTGTTGAATTTAAAGAAAGCAGCGTTCTGCCCGGAACATTGAATTTTTATTACGTACAAAAATAACACGTTAAATCGAGAACGCGTAAGTTAATCTTCTTAAAATGATACATTCTTAAGGTCGAGTTAAATCTTCAAGTAATTTATATTATTTCGCTTCATGTTCAGCTTAATTGTTCGTTACAGGCAGGTGGGACGAATTTGTATTTATTTGCATCAAAAATAAATTTACTGGGAGACGTAATTCAGGATTATGACCCAACAGATGTGCCAGACAAATTCGGATTCCCGGATTATGTCTTAATTTCATCATCAAGTTGACTAATAGACCCGTTGTCATGTGTGTAAGTACGCAGTCATCCGACAGGTGGCTATGAAAATGCGTAGGCATTGATAATGTAGGGCTTTGTACTAAAGCACCCGTCAGGTACAGAAAAAAAAGAAAAGCCGGCTTTTTCCGGCGTAACGTAAAACAAAAAATTGCCACTTATTTGATACACTATAGGCCTAACGGCATTGAAAAGAATCCAACTGGTATTGGTTCAATGCAAGGTTTTCAGAATGATGAATGCAACAGTTTTTTTGGAGTTTATTTTTTAAACAGTTGCTGCCTATGCAACGCATGTTCTGATATGAATGCAATGCGATACCATTTAAATAATGATAGTACGAAACAGAAGTCCACGTTTTCAAACTAACCTTTAACAGGAAGAGTTATTTCCTTTTCGCATCTTAAAAATGACTAACAAATTGACACACAATATGTTTTGACGTTTAAAGTTACTTAGTACAAATAAGTTTTAAAAATCTCATACTCATCTTTTTATTTAATCCATTTTTATGTTTATAACTAAGAATCTATGTGATCCACGCAATTTTTTTTTATCGTTACAGTCATCTTTTTTTAATTAGTCATTAATGTCTCACTCCTGAGCAAAGCCCCTGATAATTGGAAACGTATGGGGGCCTTCTCCTTCTTCCCTATCATCGCGGCGTCGGTCAGGGCATGGCAGTCCTTGTTGAAGTTGCCAAGATCGTGAGAACATTATTGCAAAGATTTCTCAAGTGTAAGTCTTTTTAATTTGAGCTGCACCAGTGGGACATAAAACATAATGCGTGGACAAGGCTCTACAGCGTTTTAGTATCCTACTCGTCAAAAATTTCGTATGAAATGGAGTAGGCTATTTATCCCATACATGCAAACTTCCCATGAAAAATTGCTTACAAAGTATTCGTGATACTGCACATTATTTTTGTGAAGTAACAAATATGAGTTGTGTCAAAGTAAAATCCATTTACAATTTTCTACTCGGAATACGTATTTAATGTACATCATCAGCCTATATACGTCCCACAGCTGGGCACAGGCCTCACCTCACCTATGAGGTGGTGCGAGCCATACTCCACCACGCGAGATCAGTGCGGATTGGAGTAGGGGTGTGTGTAAGGTAAGTGACCAACCTTACTGTCAGATGTTATTACGCCGTCCGAGGGCCTCCGACCAGGCTTAACGGCTAATATCTATCTATATTAACCGGGACCAACAGCTTAACGTGCCTTATTTAATGTACAATTTACGGAATTTGGGGCAAATAACGCTTTGAACTCAATAAAAAACCCGACTTTAGTAATAACTTTAAAATAAATAGTTATGATTGGAAACAGGAAACCCGTACTATTTAATAATTGCGTCAAATTTGCGATTTGGGAAAAAAATACCAATTAAATGAACTCTAATAAGTATGTAAGCTTCGTTTAAGTGTACGCAACAATAGTCGTTTATAAGTAGCATTAATTTATCGCCCCTTTTCCCTGCAAATATGTCAGGCTGTTAGTTTATAAACAATTTAAAAAATCAAGCAATACACAGCATAGCGAGGGTTTAATTTAAGCAGAACATTGAGTACAAGATAGAACACCGGCTATAAATCATTCCTCAACCCCAGAGGATACCCAACAAGGCAAAAACATGATACGAACGACTGCACAAGTTCAAAAATCCTACACGAAACGGCAATTTTGTATGCAGTTTGAGCAATTAAAAAGTATTCTCTTTTCCAAACGGTAAAATAAACACGTTTTTACACATTCGGAAACTGTGGCAATAAAAGGACGATTGTCTGTTATTATTTCAGCTGAAAACAGGAAACAGGATACTGTTTAAATTCGTAGATCACTGACAATATTTGAAAACTAAGATAATGTATATCTTAGTATTATTAAAATTACAGCTTATTATCACTTTTGATTGGTGCCAATGCAATTGTGTCAAATCTTACCTATTTTTGTCAAGTTGAATTTTAAAACACAACAAATTGTATGAATGATAAAATAAAAAATAAATACTTATGTTGGTATGTGGTAGTAGTTACATTTAAAACGTTTTTCAATTTGTCCGAACATATCGTACCCAGCCAGGCGTATAGATTTTAACTAACAATTTTCCCGCGTTAACTCTCACATATGACATTAATTTTCGTTGATTCACAATTATGATAATGTACTGTGCTAACGTGCAACGTGTGAGCATATACCTGTCGCCGGCCACAGCGAGCAAAACAAAGGCTGCCAGCAACAAACAAAAACGTGATTTAGGGGAGTATAAAATGGAGGTAGCTCGTATTATTCTCAAAATTATGATACGACAATACGCGGGTCGTCCGAAAAGTTTCCGACCTAACAAAGATAGAATTATTATTTTTTTGTATTTTATTTTATGGTTAAGAGATTTTTTTCACAAAAGTAGATTAAGGTATTTTTCTGGTCTTGCTTTCCGTTCTTTTTTAAGGTTAAAATAATGATTAGCAGCGCTGCTGTTGAGTGGGAAAAAATCGCAAAAGGTATATATGTTACGGCTAATAGCCGAAGTGCGGCTACACCTAGTTTTAGCCGGCTACAACTAGGTGCAGCCCGCCACATGCGGTTAATCTTAGGTGTATCCTACTTATCTTCGGTTACAACTAGGTTTAGCCTTCATTATAGCGGCTAGAACTAGGTACAGCCGCACACCGGTGGTTAAACTTAGGTGCATCCTATTTATTATTGGCTAGAACTAGGTTTTCAGTTCAGTTAAGGATTTTGGTTTTATTTTGAGACTAATAGCAGTCCCCCGCGACTCTCATCGCGTAAATTTAGGATTTCCTGTTGGCATTGTTAGGAGCGGAGTATTTTTTTAAACTGTGACATCTTTTAATATAATATAAGAATCAAAACGCATGTGAATAATATGAACATATTATATATAACGGTCCCCCGCAACTTCGTCCGCGCTTTTTGATTTAACTGCTTCCTCGTTGATTTCTAGGTAGGTATCATGCAATTTAAAGCTCATACAAAGCGTTCCCTGAGAAATAAGCTATCTAACACAAAATATTTTTTTTCAAATCGGCTCAGCAGTTCTTGTGATACGCATGTTTAAACAAAAGAAATAATTCCTCCGTTTTTTCAGTTATAATGTGAGTTACAACTGAACTTAAAACCTTGTTCTAGCCGATGATAAATAGGACACACCTAAGTTTAACCACCAGTGTGCGGCTGTACCTAGTTCTAGCCGCTATAATGAAGGCTAAACCTAGTTGTAACCGAAGATAAGTAGGATACACCTAAGATTAACCGCATGTGTCGGGCTGCACCTAGTTGTAGCCGGCTAAAACTAGGTGTAGCCGCACTTCGGCTATTAGCCGTAACATATATAAGAGCCCCTTCGATACATCGATACCTAATCGATCGGAAAAACTAGCGATCGCTTTATGAAATGTATTTGAAACTTACATTTGTCTAATCTAATCTAACTATCTACAATCGAAACGAGATTAATTTTATTGACGTTCCTCCATATTCATGTAGAGGTCGGAAACTTTTCAGACCACCTGTGAACACACGACAGCACATCAAGGTAAACATTGCGACATCATATACACCTGTTATACGGGCGATTTTTCAACTAAACTGAGTATCATGATATTCTCTCGTTTGTAAATTGTTTGACGACGCGGCTTCTTAACTGTTTATTCGTCAGCTAACCCTTGACTTTATTGTGCGTGATTGTGAAATCATTATAAGGCAACAAAGGCGCGAAACAATATGGACAAATGGATAATGCTCTCTTGAATATAAGGCTTCGTACTGTTATTTTTGGTGTGGAGTTTATAAAGCTTCTTGTAAAGAAAGTTTTGTAAAGAAAACCTTATATTTGAATAACTGCTATAAAAATCATACGATTAAGTTTGGCTTACTTCCAATTCATGGCAGAATTTCAATGTGTTTCGTATAAATCAGATCTTTTTTTACACGTTAAAAATGTAAATGTAATAGCTTTTTATAAGTCATATAAGTAACATATCAAGCAAGGGATAAAATTGAAGATCAAAAAGTGCTTAAATATCATGTCACACACTAAACAAACGGCCTACCTAAATTACCGCTCACCATATTTTCTGTATAACTTTTTTTCTTTACCAAGTAGGCATTACGAAAAAAACCGCTTTATTCCGCTAGATTACTCACCGATAACGCTTATAAATCCGTCGGCGTCAACGCAAACGGGTTACGTTATAATTTTATTTAAAAACTCGCATGCGTTACTTGATCCAATAACTTAGCCGCACACATCGTCGATAAATCTCTGTAGGCTGAGCGGACCGCGTTGTAGCGATGTGACGACGAACTTTTTGTTTTGCGAATAGGTACTCGATTTTGACATGCAGTTAGTCGATTAATCCTTTCGTCGATTAATCGAACCACGGCGGTAAGAAGACAGTATAGATTATGCTGTATAGATTATGCTGTTATATTATCACATCGCTGATGTCCTCTTCAAGAGAGTTAAAAAGATTCCAATCTAAACATAAGAATCGTGTGTTTTGTCGTAGTATATCAATTGACATAAAATAATTACAAACTTTATCATCTGGAAATCTTGTAATGGACGTCAAAATCGATCATGCTAAATTAGTTTGTCAGTGAAATGTGACTTGGAAATGGAATATTATTGAAATGTGAATATTTGATCCGAGTGAAAGAAGCATTATGGAACACAACAACACAAATAATTTCTCCAATAAAACAATCTGACTCTTAAAAGGATCAATTTATTACAGTACAATACGAACCGGTTCATTCCGATTGTTATCACAAATCGAATCGAGTACACTCGATCTAACATCACGACAGGCATATCACTAGAACTCTGTTTCCACGTCATTTACCTTGCGACAGCTGCCGACGTATAAACGACTTGATAACTGCTTTTATTTTGTTTCGCGAATATAACTTCGCCTTTAGAAATTTTCGCTCCGAGACAAAATGATGTTATGCGGCCTCAAAAAGGTTCAGGAATCTAGTTTATGAAATCTCCCAAACTTTTTGTAGGACGTCAATTTGATATCATTTGGATTTGAATTTTGATGTCTCTATCTTCAAACTGAATTGGGAACGGGCAGCCAATTACAAAAAAAATAGGAATGCACTTGACGGCGAGTCGGTTTAAGCGCCTTTTTAAAGAGGAGTGCTGCTGGCTTGTTTGAAGGGAAGGTATCGTCTCCATTGCCGTTGCGGTCTGGATGATGGGACGCACTTGTCCGGCCCAAAATTGATAGAAGTGCTTGAGTAGATAGATTTGGTGAGATGATCATTCAGACTTTCGGTAATTGGGTTGGCCAAGCGGTGTCAATTGTTTGATGTGGTTTTTTATCAGAAGGTTCTATGTTGTCAGAATGGCCGTGACAGCCCATCAGTATAGCTTAGCACCTGTTTAAAGGGGAGTACTGCTGGCACTTTGGCGGAACGTAAAACTAGCAGCCATCAGATTGTGCACTTTTTGACAGGACACGATCGTGGCCGCAAGACTACGACGGATCGCCGTATTAATTATCTTGGAATCAGCTATTGTTTGCTCTGTTATCCGTAAAACTATCATTAAGGAATTAGACTGTTTTGTATGGCAGTGTTTTCTTACGCCCTCGCATTAGAAGCCCACTGATGACGGTACGGATGTGCCGACATACTTATAATAAACAACATGATTATCAGAACAAATATTTATTTAAATCTATTCCGTTTCTGAAAGCTATCCGACATAATCGGATAGAGATCACGGCGAATTTTTTTGGTTGCGGAAAACGAATGAACAAAATCTGTCAAAAAACAAGTGGAGCATCAGTACTTACGCGTGTTTAGAGTTGTCAAATGAATATTTATTTGGGCATTAAACCGCTAGCAAACTGTGACTTGTTAAGCAGTAAACATATTTAACCACATAAAACGATAATCTCTCGCACGGAACACTGTGGATAAACTTTGCAAATAGCGCAGTAAAGCAAATAGATTTAAACGAGACACGACATAATCACCCATGGTGATGTTTGCGCACCAGATGAGGGGATAATTTTACACATGGTATTGGAGGTACCTGATTTAACAATGTGCTTAAAATATTGTACGTAACTCGGTTCACATTAACACATTTTTGTATTGAATTACGATAGCCAAAAAGTTATTCACCGAATTGTGATAAGTACATAAACGATATTATAGAGCTGAATCGAGCAACAAACTTTTCCTTATTGAAGTTCGTACGGATGTCACGCCACAAATAGATGAGGATCATCCCCATTCTTGCCATAATAAAGCTACTTATCCAAAAAGCCCTTTTCTCCTAGCTACCGGGACTGTCACCGCAGTTAGCATTAAACCTATAGGCACCTAGTGTTGGTTCATGTGATTTAAAGATTATGGTTAATAGATTAATGATCTAAAGATAAATAATTCTCAATAATATTGAAGAGCTTAACATTTAACGTTTTTTAACAAAACCTATTCATAAAGATCCTTATACAAATAAATAATAATCCGGCCAAGTTCCGTAGCAGCAAGTAACATATTATGTATAAAAGATTTTGTATTTATGACGTAAATTTTATTTTCTGTGTACATTTTATGACTTGGTCGAAGGTAAGTCCATACTGCAAGGGTCTCCTGGAGCTGGATCGTCATCGAAGGTAAGTCCATATTGCGAGGGACTCCTGAAGCTGGATCGTCAATCGAAGGTAAGTCTATATTTCGAGGTACTTCTGAAGCAGGACCATCATTCGAAGGTAAGTCCATACCTCGAGGGACTCCTGGAGCTGGATCGTCAATCGAAGGTAAGTCTATATTTCGAGGGACTTCTGAAGCAGGATCATCATTCGAAGGTAAGTCCATACTGCGAGGGACTCCTGGAGCTGGATCGTCAATCGAAGGTAAGTCTATATTGCGAGGGATTTCTGGAGCAGGATCATCATTTGAAGATAAGAACCTATTCAACAATACCCCACACAATAGTCAGTGGAGCAAAAAAAAATTACCCCCTACTTTACTTGTATGGGAGATAAAATAAAAAAACTTTTTTAACTTTAACTTAATTAGTTTCATACAAAACTCATACTAATTTACAGCTTTCTACTACTCATAGTCTCTGAGTAAAACCGAGGGAAGAAGGACTGATGGATGTACAGAAATGGCGAAACTATAAGTGTTCCTTGTTTACCACGGAACCCTAAAAAAGGCTTGAGAAAAACAGCAAAATCTCAGCTTGAATGCACAATAACAAATTTCGATTATTATGTAGAGGCGATTCACCGGTTTTTCACTTGTCCTAAAAGGGTTCTAAGAAAAGGATTTTTACGCTTCTTCAAACACGTTAAGGCGGAGGTAAGTGCGTGAGAAAGAAACAAGGTGCGGACCCATGCCATGCTCCGATGGATAATACACATAATGACCCATTACGTTTTACTTACTTTCGGCTGTGTCCCTTAACATCGCGGTTTAACTACTGTTATCAACATTTATGCCGGCACCAGGCGTCGAGGTCGGTTAAATACGAACCTCTTAAATTTAATGCCAGTCAAAAGCAATATAATATAGGATAGTAAAAAGGAGTTTTGATATTGCACGCCTTTACGATATCCAGAGGTAAGTAGCTTATTTATTTCGCGATAAAACATGTTCTATTGTATAGGGAAGAGAAACGGTGACTTAATAAAGTTGCGGTGGTATAAAAACAGCATAAACATGGTCTATAATAACGCAGTAACTCGCTGAGGGGATGTTACGGGCATCGGCGATTCAGTGGAGCAATTGCGGTCTTTATCTAACGAGGACCTTGGAAATTGTTCCAGCTCTTTTGCTTTTATTTTATTTTTCGCTTACCTTTGTGTACATTTTCGCCGTCCCATCGCTCTGAATTAATTTCACGCCACGGCGGGTCGTTTGTATTTCTTTTGTTTCTGAGGTGGGGTACGCTTTTGGTGCCGGTAAAAGATATATTTGGGCCGTTAGCACATTGCGACAACTTTGAAGCCGGCTATTTATTCGCTTGTCTCAATAGATGCCGCGCGGCTCGTATTTCAGATTTAATCAACTCTGACAGCAGTGATTAACGTCACCTTTCGCATTCGTCGCGCTTTCAGCAGTGGAATTTCGACTTTATTCGGATACTACTACTTTGTTTTGTATCTCGCCGTGCAATTTGCAAAAGGGGAGTGGATTTGCATCGCAAAATATACATCTAATTTATTCTAAGCCTATCAAGCGCATTTCAGACTGTTGAAACCTGATTAGCTAATCAATTATTTGTAACAAAGTCAATCAGAAATGTACCTTCAGGAGCGCAGTTTAAAAGGGTTGATTAATTACGGAAAAGTTATTTTTATTCTTTTTAAATTAAATAAATACAACGAAAATGCAAATCAGATTATATTGTATGAGTTTTACTCAGACTTTTTCTAGGTTCGAAAATTACAAAGAAATTCGACCGCACTCTATTTTCATATTTAACACAGACAGAAATAACGAAGAATTTATGTATAACATTTACAGTGAGACGAATTTCTAATTTGTTAAAAAAACAATTAGTTCCTATGAAGACAAGTATAAATAACTTCTATGAATTTCAGGAGCTTGACGGATTAACCCTTTATAAATATGTGCACGAAGCAAACTTCTAGACATCATAGAGAAACTATTAATAAAAAAGTTTTTATTGATTCTTTTAAACTCGTATGCGACTTTGACGATATGTTTCTGGAAGTATGTGAACTCGTGAGGTTAAGTTCATTGTAAAGGTGCTTCTACACTTGTTATTTATTGTTCATCAAAATAGAGCTGAAAACACGGCAGCAAATTTAAGAAATGACGATGAAAAGTAAATTGTTTTCTGGACTTCTTAAATCTGCTAAAACAGCTTGTAAAAATCAACTATTAGAAATCAACGCAAAACCTAATATGGAAAACATAGAAGGTATGTATTTGACTTGAGATTTTAGGTGAATATTTTTTAGTCTCCGTCCAAGGAATCCGACCTGTGTGCGCTACGCCACCCAGACATTGGCAAAGCCTGTTAAATCTGCTACTCGTACTGCTTTCCAAATGCATAGGCCGTTTTAAGTTTGCAACTTAAATGTTTATCACGATAGCTAAAACTAGATATAAATTCAGAGTTACTTATTTTCATGCCGTGATACTGAAAATAGTTGTATCGATTTAACCACACAATAATGGTATCAACGAGCGTGCTTATTTTACTTCAAGATCTAAACTTTGGCAATGCCAAGGAGTATTAAATATTAAATTAAATAGCCGAATGTTTGGTGAGTGGCGTGCAGGTGTTCTGCATTTTTATTTATTTAACTGTTGGGTTGTTGGTTGTTACTGATGTCATTTGTTGAATGTTGCTATGACATACAATAATTTCTAGGGAACCTTCGGGCATTTGCTCTTGATATGGTAATTTCAACATTAATCGTTCTTAATCCCGACTCACATTAGGTACTTAAGCACAAACTCGACAATAAATAAAATATTGAACCTTTATTCAACCCGGAAAACCACATAAACTCACAAACAAATCAAACTTGTGAACGTTACTTTTTTTCCTTTTGGGTCAAATCATGTCTACTTGTTTAAGGGTTCCACTAGATCTTTGACTGAATAACTAATACCAACACCTCCGTATAAATGTCCAAGCACCTTAAGGTAGGCACACTCGGTGACTTATGTACCAAAGTTGCTGTGTGCGCCTGACACCCGCAAGTAATTTGCGCGCGAGTTATAGCAAGCGCCTCACTGGGAGATCTAAATCATCGTGCTACCTTGCGCGGGTGACAGGGCAACCCCGCGTATGGAAAATTACTCGTAAAAATTAAAACACACCTAAAGAAAATTGGTAGATAGAGCAATCGCCCGGCTTGCGGGAGCTGCGGGCTCGAGTCCCGCCTGTGGCAGTCCAAATCCATACTAATACTAAAATTTCGAAAGTATCTCTGTCTGTCTGTCTGTCTGTTACTTATTCACGCTTAAACTATTGAACCAATAACCAATTTGCATGAAATTTGGTATGGAGATATTTTGATACCCGAGAAAGGACATAGGCTACTTTTTACCGCGGGAAAATGACGCATTCCAATGGGGAAACTTAAGTGGGCCGATCGCTTTTACGCCTAAACTACTGAACAGATCTTAAAAAAGGACATGAGTTACTTTCCGAAGAATCTTAACTATCACTCTTAAATTCCCAAAGATTTGAATTATATTTGAATTACGGGAAAACAACGCATTCCAAAAAACTACCTAATGCGGACGAAGTCGCGGGTCAAAGCTAGATTTTCTATAAGTGTGTTTTAATTTCGCATTAAAAAGAAATTTGCATTTCGAAATGCTAAATATGTAGTAACTTAATAAATTATTCGTGCACTGTGTTAAAAGATGCAAGCCTCATGTCAATCAATCACGGTGTTATTTTTGTGTTTAGAGCATGTAGATTTATATCAATTGTGTTTTTTTTTAACTTTTGCATGGTGTAAATGTCGCCGCTTTTCTTTTCATAACTATACTCTGCTATAAAATGAAGCTTGGACAGATCTTCCTTCTTTAGCGTGTTTTAAATGTAAGGTAATTACAGTGATAATTACGATAAAAAAATTAAGCCTCAAAAATCACGTAACCAATATATTTAAAAAAATATTGCCTGCTATATTTTTTAACAACGTTTACGCCTTTCATCATAAAAAAAAATTGGCGACCGACATTTTAACGACGTTACACGTCTCTATTAACCGGGTTGAATTTTAACAAAAATAAAGTGTCAACATCGTTATTTTAGTCACCCAATTTGACCGAAACTCGCAGGTCCAGTAACATTTTAGTGACTAAATTTTTAGTCACTAAAATGTTACTGGAAAGTAACTCCATTACGTTAATGGAAAACAGTGGGCTTTCGCTACTAGATTTTTTCGCTTTGCCATCGCACCGATGCCGCAGTGCAGTTACAGAAATACATGTATCAAAGCTCTCTTTCATTTGGATACGCGCAGCTGCTGCGCCCAGGAAATATCGGCTTTTATTAACATTACACCCGACCACAAATTATGAATGGATCCGGACCGGCTTTTACCGTAATCACATTAAAGGCGCTCTCACGGATGCATCTACCATTTCGCTTTGTAATAATTATACACTGTTTAGTGCAATACACTAACAGTTTACGGGGACTCGGCTCAGCCTTACTTGACAGCTAAGTTCGGGTCCTAGCGTAAGTTTTGCCTAAGTTAGGACTGAAGCGCAGGATGGAATATGGTTTAGATAGGTTGGAACTAATGTGCAGCTTCGGTGTTAATTTGTGGTCACTATTATGTGGGTTATGTTAATTAATTAAACCACTACGCTTTAATTACTATCTCCTTAGAAAATTGATTTCTTTTGATGTCATTGTATAGATATATTATTTTTTAAATAAATTCTGAATCGTCACAAAGATATTATGAATCTTACTCAGAATCTTATCCCTTAGACATACTACCAAAAGTTAGTGTCAAGAATTAATTAAAGTGAACAATGGGGTTAATTTTCATTAAAGCACCTAGCCGATAGAAACGCTAAACTGGCTGACAGGTTATTTGTATTTGTAATCTGTTCTGGCATTAAGACATTAATTGTACCTTAGCTCGTGTCGCCGCTATGAATAAATCAATTTTAGTACTCTAGCCTGACATTACCATGAATTCGAACTAATCTGATATTGTAAGCACAAAATTACTACACGAAAAGTAGACAGTGCAAACAGCTCACGGACTCACTATAAGTTATACCAAAAGGTTGTTTAAAATCAAAATTTTAATCTCAGAAGTGTCTATAAGAACTACATACACAGATATAAAGCTTTTTCTGAGAATTCGTTGTTAAAAGACATTTTAGTAAATCATGAACTCATAACACAAACAAACCATAAACACCTCCAGTGTCAAAAAAACCGTGAGGGATGCTCATAACCCGAGAACGAAGCCACTAAAAGTGTTTGTAACTACAGTGCAATGCTCCTTCGCGATAAAAGCCTTTCTTTTATTGCGTGTTCACAAACGTATGCAGTCTTCCGTTACGACCGCACGAAAATTAAGTTTCACCCTGGCGTACAGTGGCCTGAAAATACCCTTTCATAGACTTATTATACGAAGAGAATAAAAACATATTGCGTAATATAATACTTTTATTCGTTGAGCTACAATAATCGAGACACAATAGATAATAATCTATTGTCACGGTGCTGATACGTATCTTCGTAGGTATCAATTTAAATAGAATTTAACTTAGATTTTAAGTCGGAAATCAAAAAAGTGCGCCCACTGTTTTCTAAAAAGTGAAAAAGGTACATATTCATCATGCCATAAAATATATTAAAAAAAACAGTTTATTCCGGAAGAAAATTATATATTTACGTTTAAGCTGACAGTATAAAAAGCCAATATTTTCACAATCGATTACATGAAAGTATGTACATTCAAATATGTTTTCGGTCCACTGTGTGGTTCAACACGCGGTAACCAAAAAGTGCTAGTGTTGCCACGGCTCTAAATAGAAAAACATTATGTGGAAAAATTTAATTAACCACCGCCTCGCTTTACCCGCTTTCGGAATATACGTCATATACGAGTACGTTGCAACCTGAAAACTTGGGTGCGAACGGATTTTTTAGTTTATTCCTATTATGTGAAAGATTGCATTGAAAAATTTGGCTATGAAAAAGTTCAGCGCGTAGGGACAAAGCGTAAATTTGAAAAATATGGATTTAAAAAAATACAACACATTGCACCTTGATCAATGAAAACTGTATTCAACGAAAAACATACATTTTTAACGCATAAGTACGTCGGTACTTTTTGTAATAAAAGTAGTAAATTTAGCTTTTCACAGAAAGCACTTGAAATAAACAAGTGCATCGGTGTAATTGTATATTCATTTAATAAATCCTTCAAAATACGATATTGAAAATAATTTATTTTGAATAGTTGTAATTGATGAAAATAATATGATCTTAAAGTTTCGTGTTCTTCCTTACTTTACAGTTCCGTGACTTAGGTAGATGCATAGAAATAAAGTTTAGAGCTGGACATAACTTTTGGTCCCTGTAACTTCGTTTGCGCTAATCGCTACACTGCGGCGCTAATGCCAAATTCCCCAAACAAACTTAAATCCGTTCTTAGCCTTACTTAAGCTGGTTTGCCCTAATCATAGCATAAATATAAATAAATATAAATATTTCACAACAATCACACCAATTCTCTAGTCCCAAATTAAGCTACGAGGCTTGTGTTATGGGTACTAGACAACGGATAAACATACTTAAATACTTTTTTTTGTAAATAAATACATACGAGTATTATACATAGAAAACACCCAGACCAGTACAAACACACGTGTTCATGCACACGTCTTGTACTGTGCGGGGATCGAACCCGCGACCCTTGGATTTAGAAGTCCGACCTGTGGACCACTGCACCAAGCGGTCGTCAAGGAATACTCTATTAAAATGCTTTATCTAAGTTTAGTTGATTTGTCCATCAGTCAATCCAGATTAAGATATATCTAGGTACAAAAGGTTTTGGCTAAGCGGGTCACAAAGCAAGCTGGTAAATAAAATTACTTACTTTAATAAAATACAATGCTCGTTGATTGGCTGAATATTTTGATATGATTATATGTGTAATTGGTTACAAAACAACTATTAAGGGGGTAGTCGAAACAGTAACTTTCCTTTAGAGGTAAAACGAGTCTTTTCTCTTTCTTCTTCGAATCAACGAATACGCGGAAAGAAAAAGCGCCGTCCAATTGTTAAAATCCTCTGTCCGTGTTTAAAATTATCTTAATTAACGATTTAGTTCCACTCACCAACTCCCCTCGGATTCCAAACAAATTCCAATTACTTCGGAAAACATTGTCTTTGTTCGCGGACAATCATCTTATTTATCGATTCTTAACAGCCTCATCCATTGTTTTTGAAAACCAAAATTGATTGAATAAATTAATTTCCATTGTTCTGTTAGCCATACAACAAAATAATGTGGTCAGGAAAATTCGTTTAGTATCTTGTCTATGGAAACATTTGAGTCGGTTTTTGTATCTTATTTCGAATGTACATATTTAAATGTTATAATATTTATATACTTATTTTGATTTGAACTTTCATATATATCATTCAATACAACATAACCAAACATAAAATTAGGTAGGTATGAACAGCATAAATAAAAAAGCCTTTTGTATCTTTTGTTCACGATAATTATACGAGTAGGTAATAAAAGTGATGAATGCTAGATTCTCGTGTCAAATTGACCGGTCCGCTTCGATGTAGCATGTGCAGCAAACAACAATTGCATTAGGCACGAACCCAAACCCTAGAGGTTTTGATAACAAATATTTATTTTCGACTGGACGGCTAAAAATACAACCCGAAAAATATACGTATTCGAGTTGTAATACCGTCGTTCTACTCTCGTGTTCGTACCGTGTCCAAAATTATGTCATGCTGGCGTGCTTCATCATACTAGAACTTTATCGTTTCTTATTTTGCTCTTCTAAAGGGTATTTGTGCTAATTACAAAACGACCGACAAATCCACTCTATTGTTGTTTCAATTCGACAATAGACAGCATCCATTGATCACCAGTGATGCATACCCTTACTGATAGTGCGTTTGAGTTGGACACAAATTCAAATGCCAAATGCGAACAAAAACGTTGTTGTAGCAAAAATTGATACGTACACAAAACGTTTTCCAATTCACGGTGGAAAATCGAGCAGTCCAAAATCGGTGGTTCTTTTAAAATGCAGTTAAAACATGGACATGGGACATGCGAGCGGCGTCACGTATTTTGCGTTCTCGATTATAAAATCGGCGCGTGACTGTGTGAGTAGGTACACTGGGCTGTCCGAAAAGTATCCGATTAGTGGTTTCGGAATAATTAAGCTTTGAGCTTAGGTACCTAATTTAGAACTCAAGAAATGAAAGCAAGAAAGAGTAAGGCTCAGGCCCCACCTCCGGCATCCTGTCGCTGCGTCTCGTGATTGTCAGCAATTGAGGCGCTGCGATTGGTTGATATAATGTCATAAGCAAGTCTCGGCGACAGAAAGTCACAGAACCTGAACACTAGGATATTAACAAGTTTGATATAAACTTTTCAAAAAGCGGGAAAACTAAATACTTTAATGAAGAGAGATGCAAGGATTAACTGACAATTCACTTCCAACGCCAAAAGTTACATTTACTCGATGTTAACAAACTTGCAACGCATAACTTTGTTTCGAACTGCACATCTGTTTGGAAGTTCTTACCATGTTCTTTTTATACAATAAAAGCTTTCTGAAATTACGATTTTATCACCAACCATCGTATGAATTGCTTTGCTTGAACGGCGGCCGGCACGTCACGGTAAACGCGGCGGTATCTTATACGCTTGCGATATTGCAACAAAAATGTACAAACAATTTCCGATCTATAATGATTTATCGATTATTAGATTGTTCTAGTGATATATATGACTATCAATAGTACCAACAATCCTAACAGATGGATTAAGGTGAAAATCGATAAATGTCTTCTCTCTCATTCCTTAACAAATTGTAAAGGATATTACCCCTTGTATGGACTCCGTAATGCTTTCATTGGAAAGTGACTTTTAGGTTTTATTGTGTTACCTCCAGTGCGGCTTAAACCTAAAGTTTGCGAGCCAGGGTCTGTGACATTGTCACGTGCATAAAATGACGCCGCCATAACATACGAATATACAGAGCCGTCACCTTGCCACCCACAAGCCGAATACATTCCGGACAGTTTCGGCCTAGAAGCGGGCGCTAATAGGCACGTTGTCTCCGCTCCGTGGTTTACCCAGATTTACGGGGTACATTTTACGGCCAATTTGCATAGTAGTAAATAACAGTTCTGTCGGTGCTTCGCCGCTTATTTAGACGTTATAAACTGATTACGCACTCGATAACACCAATCTACATGTAAATGTCTGCTGACTCCACCACCGGAACATAACAATAAAGCTATTATAAATAACGCAAAACTCCGCGCGATGTTAGGCAAGATAAGTATATGTGTTTGGCGTATAAAAACGTGATGAGTTACGGGGTGTGTGAATTTTTCGAGTTACAGAAAAATGATTTATAATAGGTTTATTTCCGCGTGTAGGTTAGTTATTTTTGAAAGGTTATGAGGAAATCAAGCGTTACATTCGTTACTATGGCTGTATTAAGTAGTGAGTCGATCCTCTTAGACCATACGTTACTCTAGCTAGGACCGATGCCGTCCCTAGTTAACAACAGAAGTGAAATGGTACTTTCTTCAATGGTAAATTTTGGCAAGCAATTTTTTTTATTAGAACGGCGACATGATTGACGAATAAGCCAGATTTCGCCTATGTACGAATTTGAAAATTCATCGTAATTTTTTTTTTACATGATGCACAGCAACAACACAAGTATAATGTGTAACCGATCCCAACTTCCTTGATTTTTTTCACACATGGGTCAGAGCTTATACATTTTTAAACAGTCTTTTAAAAAAAACGACCAATTACATTACAATATCGTTTAATCTTAATTGCGCAAACATTTTTGTATGGCATAGTTGTTTACCGTGGCCGCTGACCGAACGCGGCCAATCGAGCGAATACGCAATTTCCAGTGATTGAGATTTTAACCTTGTTACGGCATGCTGATGAATTGGTCTCGCATTGATTACACTTTTTACGTTCTGTTATAATGTGTCGAAATAAAATGTCGTTTTATTTCACGAAATAACGAAAAATTATGATTTTATTTCTACGTGGTGAAGGTCACGGAAACCATCGGCAACTAAAATTGAAGTCATGATAATTAAATATTTTTATCTTTGTACCTTTCTACTAAATAACAAACAAATGCTTGTGATGTCCCGCGTCATAGGTATTTCGATAATGTCCTAAGCTAAGCTGAAATATATATATTATTAACTAGACGTTTTATAAAAAAAGCAAGAAAAATTATATTACTCTGAACGGATCACAAGATCATTGACATCGTAAAATATCCTTTAAATCTCGTCTTATCATTAGCTGAAAACGTCGAATCGATACTCACTATCTGAGGTAAGCGCGTCAAGTTTGATTGAGACGGGCGCGGAGTCTCAATAAATCACGGACCGCAGACTGCATTTTATCTGTCACTAGTCCCCCAGACACTCGACAAATTGATGATAAAGGATTTCTTGCTGGAACGTCATTAGTACGTAAGGAAATAAGCCGCCATTCCATCTCGACTGGCATAAGTTTTAGTTAAGCCTTTTTACCGGCAACTACTCCGGGCTTCGGAATTCCCTCTATTTTTCATGGACGTTTCTTTTGTTTGAGGCAAATGTTTGAACCTTTAAAACTGTATCTGAATATATTGTAACCTACTAAATATTTTTACTGTCCTATCCTGGCTTAGGTACTCCTATCATTTTTGCTCTATCAGTGTATTCGTATCAAACATTTCCTCTTTGTAATTTATGTAAAAATTATCCCCGGACAAATTCATCGTGTAAAATTCTTCGCACAACTTATAATACAAAAGTATATAAGTAACGCAGGCAATATCTATTTTTATCCTCTTAAGTTACTCCCCAATGTACTTAAATAATAACCTACTCACAAAATCAGGAAAGTGATAAGTTAGTCATGATCTTACTATCGCCTGTAAGAACCGACTCAAAAAATACGAGAAATAAATACTCAAGATGGTGTCGCCATGAAGTCGTGGACAGACGTTGAAAAGGAAAACAAAATTTAAGGCTAATTGACAGTTGGTACTTTAATAACATAATTACCAAAGCGGATGCTGAATTGAGAGACATAATTTCCTACTTTATAATTCCTCTGCGAAAATACGGACAAACATTTGAATGTGGATTTGCAAATTTCATTTCTCGCGCTAATTTATTGCATTGGGAAACGTAAATATCTCTCTGCTCGGTATTAAGGATGCTTTTTACATCGCATTAAAAGAACGGACCATATTCAAGTTTTGCTATTATAAGACACGTGATGCATTACTTTTTACTGTATATAAATTAATTTTCTTAAAATGTTTTACTAAAATAACATTTGTAATTTCTAACTAAAATAACTTACTACTAATAAGAATAACTGGGTCTACATGTACCTGTAACAGGATCTTGTTTTTTGTTATCTTAAAAGCAGCCTTAAATATTTACATGTCGTCAGGACGAATATCCTTTTATGAACTTTTTATGCAAATACGTTGTGAAAATCTAGGGCGTGATTAAGTAATAAATAACATACTTTTCGCATTTTAACATGAGTACGTTGTTTAGATTGCGGAGAGCATGCTAATAGGGGACCCCCATTGTCCTGAAGCGATGTGAATACTGTGATATAGTAGGTTTAAATATTACCTCGTGTGTGCATAAGTTTTGAGAAGAAATAAAAGTTGCATAACTTTTTTTATAATTAACATATATTTCTAAAATTTTCAGTAAACAATTAGTAGATAATAATAAACAAAAAATAATAATTATTATTCAAAATGACCACCCTTGTTTTTAATACAGGCTCTTAGACGATTCGGCCAGTCATCAATGACGGCACGAATCTTTTCCAGCGGGATTCGCTTTGCTTCTCGGACAAGAGCTCGCTTCAGTGACTCCAAGTTTGGGTGGGACTTTCGGCAGGCCCTGAGCTCTAGCTCAGCCCATAAAGTATAATCCAGCGGGTTGAGGTCGGGGCTGGAAGAGGGCCATTCGTTCGCCGCGATGAAGTCCGGCACATTTTCCCTCAACCACGCTTGGGTGGTTTTTGCTTTATGGGATGGCGCTGAGTCCTGTTGGAAAACCCAATCCTTGTTGTGAAACAAAGTAAGGGATAGGGGTTTCACCACAGGCTCTTGGCTTTCACCTTGACGCCTTGTTGACAGAAATGGAGCGGAGTGACACGTTCGACGAAACTCCCCACCATGCCATCACACTAGCCGGATGATGAGTACGCGAGACATTCCGTGCTGAAGCTGGGACGTCCTTGCTACTTTTTTGCATACACTTTATTGTTTACTTGGTTTGATCGCCACTCCTTTGGCGATCTTGCAAAGAACTTGTCTCCTTGTATCGTTTAATAGTGTAATACACGAAGTTACGGCTCACACCAAAAGTTTTCACCTCACGGAAAATCTCCATTGGTTTTTTTCCCGCCTTAAATAGCGAAATCACGGTCGCACGCAATTCTTTTGTTCTCTCCATCACGAGAAAAATGAAAGAAATGAATTTGAAAATCAAAAGAATTAAAAGTTAACATTCAAAATTCAAAATTAGAAAAAGAAATAAATAGCAGCCAGTAATTTTTTATTTCTTTTTTTAGCACAAAGTTTGTCTCAAAACTTATGAACACACGAGTAATAATTTTAACAGAGCGTGCGTGCTGGCATTCAGAGAGAGTGAAAACATACATATTTCGTTATAGCTTTTTAACTCAATGTCGTTCGTATTTATGAACCGACCTGATTAATAAACCCGTGACTAAGAGTGTTTCTCTGATTCATTTTTCTTTATACTTAAAGCAACAAAACTTATTGATGATTGACGGAGATTGGAAACATTCAATAACGAGACCTATACTCGCATGTCTTTATGCGACCACAAGTGTTGTTTTTTTCTTCACTGATAAAACCAAATAAAACAATTTGTCTCTAAAACATTTTGCAGCAAGTTTCCAGGCATTTTTCCCCGAGTCAGGCCAGCCTTTAACGTTGACGGTACTTTGTAGGTACTGCCATTTTTTTACACGTCAACCTAGCAAGTTTAAAAATAATAAAAGAAAAGATTTTGGTGGGTGGGTGGAAGAGAACACATTTTATTTGTGATAAATAATGGAAAGCGTTCCACAATAGATTTTATAGACTCCAATGATAGCAGTCTATTTTTTTACACTTAGTCCCAAATGTCAACAAACCCTCCACGAAGAATTGAAGATTTACGGGACGTACGATTACAAAATTCATAGTAAGTCATCATATACTATAAACTACTTCACAATATCAAAACAATAACAAAGTTTTTTTAAACGTAAAAGTAAGCCGCCATGTTTGTATCCTAAAGTTTTACTTTGGAGGTACACTCAACACCAAAAAAAATTAACCGTCTTTACCTAAAGCGGTGTTTTTTATAAAAATTGACAAACCTAATTATTCCCAAAGCTACTTCGGGGAGCTGACCCACTTAAAAAGGAACGTTATGTTGTGAAAAGTGGGCGAACCACCGAGAAATCTCCAATCCTTATCTCCGACCAATTCCTGTGAGGACGTCTATTTCCTCCGTCACAAGCGTTACATTAAGTTTGACTCGACAAACAGGAAATCTGTACCCGGCCAATTGCTTTACTTGTCGATGCCCACTTATTCATTCGTTATTTCTTTTTTTTTGTCTCAATACCCAAACTTTCCGAAACCGTATTGGGCGATTTTGTTTCGTCCGCCTTTTTTCTAAATCAGCCTTCGTTTTTATTTTATCTTAGTCATGGAAACTTGTATTGATATCCCACATTACGTCAACCCCTTGTTAGGTATGCGTAGCTCTCCCTCTCTCTCTTTAGCCTGTTTCGACCCTTTGGGTCCTCTCCTTCCTCTCCTTTAATCTTCACCATTCGTAGCGATCTTGGGCAGTATGGATCCAGTTCTTCCCAGCGATCCTTTATATGCCGTCCTGCCAACCCATTTGAGGTCTTCCTGGACCCCGCTTTTGACCCCATGGTCGCCACTCTATTAATCGGTCTTGCGTGCCATATGACCTGCCCACTCCCACTTCAGTCTGGCTACGTGCTTAACGACATCCGTGACCTTGCTGTGTTGTCTCAGCCATTCGTTGCTTTTGCGGTCTCCCAATGTGACCCCAACCAGTTTCCTCTCAAGCGTCTACTGAAAAACACCTTACATATATATTTTGTCCTTGGTGAAAACCCAGTTTTCAACACCGTAAGTGATATCTGGCAGGATACACTGGTCAAATATGCGTGCCTTTTGCTCAGCCGTCAAATTCATTTTTAAGGCAAACTCGAGGTTGGAATAAGCTGCCTAGATCAATCTTACGCGTGTATTAACTTCATTTGGCTGTCAAACAATGTTTTTTTTTTCATATATCGAGCATTTGAAAAAAAACTCTGAATAAGACAAAATCATTAATGTTATACCTACTCAACCATGTGTGTTACTGTTCCGAGGTACACTTTTCAATAAAAGTCGTTGGTGGCTTCCAAAATGGCGTATATTTCAAAGCACATGGTTTTTTATTACACGAGAGCGACGTGCGGCGTCGCTAGAGGTTTATCGCGGACTGGTGGGGTCGGCCCCGGATGCATTCGCAGATGCATCGTAGAAACTTATAACTAAAGTTGAGGGTATATAACAAATAAATTATTTAAACTTAACAATATGAGCGCGTCACTAACACTCCCCCCCCTAGTGCTGGCACAGCACTAACCGCTACATAGAAAGGGGGCGACGCGCGCTGCAGATCGACGCAGTACACCTGTCTTTGTCTTAACATCGACCAATCTCACTCGTCGGTCTTTGCCAGGATAGACTTTCTGTATGACACCCTTTGGCCACACATTGCGCGGCATAGAGGGGTCTACCACGAATACACAATCACCGACTTGTAGAGGACGCTGCTCATTGTTCCACTTTTTCCGCGGCAGCATTTCAGGTAATATTTCCCTGACCCATCTGTTCCAATACATATCAGCTAATCTTTGCGCCTTTCGCCATTGTTTTCTTAAACATAAATCCTCATCACTAAAGGCACCAATAATAGGTAAGTTAGATGAACTTCCCAACAGAAAATGATTAGGTGTCAACGTTTCGGATGAGCCCGGTTCGACAGAGACATGTGTCAGTGGTCGACTGTTCACGATATTCTCGACTTCAGCGAAAAGAGTTATCAGGATCTCTTCTCGAGGTGCTCGTTCCTTGAGTATGACCCTTAGTGAAGTCTTTACTGACCTAATGAGCCTTTCCCACGCTCCACCCCAGTGGGGACTGGCGGGAGGTATGAAACACCATTCCATACCATTGTGTACGCCTTCGCGCTTCAAGGCCTCCACATCCATTTCATCAAGACACCTTTTCAACTCCTTGTCAGCGCAGCGCAAATTGGTACCGTTGTCAGAATACAATTGTTTCGGCCAACCACGGCGTGCCGCCATTCTTCGCAACGCCATGATAAGCGAATCCGCAGATAGCGAAGATACATGTTCCAAGTGAATAGCGCGTACAGTTAAACATGTAAATAAGACTCCGTACCTTTTCTCCCTGCGCCTTCCCACGGCCACCTCAACAGGTCCAAACAGGTCCAGGCCACAAAACGAAAACGGCCTGTAATGGTGTGACACACGAGCGGCAGGCAGATCTCCCATTCTAGGTACGTGCGGCTTACATTTGCGTATCTTGCATAACATGCATTTAGATGCCACGTACTTCACAGTTGGTCTTATTCTAATAATCCAGTATCTTTGTTTCAGCTCATTAACAATAGTTTCCTGACTGCCGTGAGCCGCTTTGACATGAAAATGACGCACAAGAAGACGGGTTAACGCATTTCCTCCATCTAATATTACAGGTCTTTTTGTTTCCAGGTCCACGTTTCGAGCGGCATCAACACGGCCTCCGACGCGAAGTACACTGCACTCATCAAGGTAAGGACTTAAGGTGAGTAACTTACTTGAGTTTTCTAAGGGTCTTCCATTGCGTATTGCAGCTATTTCTTTGGCGAAAGATGTGGATTGGGCGTGCCTAATGAGCATGCACTCAGCTCGTTTCAGCATGTAGCAGTCAACGGCAGCTTTACGCTTTCTACATCTGTCTACAAACACTAGTACAGCAGCAGTAGCTCTCAGCAAACGTAACCAAGAGGAAAAACGGCTTGCGTCAGGTACAGGTAATTCAACAGGTATATCTTCATTAATTGCTACACAAGCACTATCTATTTCGCAGACATTAGGTTGAATTACGTCAACTGGCCAGTGTTCTTCAGCGTCATACAAAAATGAGGGACCCGTGAACCACTCGGTGCTAAATATAGCCATGTCGAATGCTTCTCTAGTAGCTAAGTCAGCAACATTTAATTTTGTGGGTATGTATTTCCACTCATTAACTTGCGTAAGCTCGTCAATTTCACCCAACCGATTAGCTTCAAATACTTTGTAAGTTCGTGTATTGTTTCGAATCCAATGTAATACTGTTGTTGAATCGCTCCAGAATACACGGCGAGTAACTATTAATTTGTGTTCACGTATGATTGAATCCGCTAGTCGAGCTGATAACAAACCGGCTTGCAATTCTGCCCTAGGCATTGTGAGTGATTTGACTGGCATAAGGCGACACTTACTTCCAATTAATGCAACCCTTACCTTTCCATTATCAACCCAACGCCAATATGCTACGGCGCACATTGCTTTGACAGATGCATCACTAAAAACATGCAACTGTAGGTTGTTATAATGTTTTTCCGTAGTAGATGGTTTTGTCGTAGTATCATCGTAGCACTCGTTCGTAGCATGGCGCGTAGACGCCGACGTCACAACAGGATCAATCGGTGCCGGGGCTGGCGGGGGAACATTGCGCTGGCTACGACAGCTGTTACCATTGCAGTTACTTACCGCCTTCTCCGTCTCGCTCACACCCGCTGCATTCCAATAATACCTTGGCACTCGCACCTTGTTTACTTCCTTTAGTAGGTCAACCCAAGCGCGCCATTTACGATTAATGTCATCTGGAATGTCCCATGAATCATCCCATCCCAAATTTAATCGCCATGTATCCTGCAAGATAATGCGTCCCTGTATGGTAAATGGTGATAAAATTCCATACACATCATAAATTGACATTATGACTCGTAGCATAATTCGCTTTGTCGGTTTATTTTTTCCTGTAAGATCACATTCAGGAATGCGTTTAAAAGACACATCAAAACCTAGTTCGTCTGTTTTCGGAAACCAAATTAGCCCGAGGGTGCGTTCTCCCTCGCTCTGTTCTGCCATTTTGAACTTAATTGCAGCAGACCCTAGGGTGTTCTTTGGAACGCTCTCAAGTAGTGACAAATCATTGCTGGTCCAATTTCTTATTTCGAAATTGCCTTGGCTATGTATATAAGATACATTCTTTACCATTTCGATTGCTGTAGCTAGGTCCGGAAAACTTTGAATGTAATCGTCCATGTAGTGGGAGTTGACAATCGCGTCAACAGCGGCCGGAAGCGATGACTCATATCGCATAGCATTCATATTTTTTACGAACTGTGCAACGAAAGGCGAACAATTGGCACCAAAAATAAGAGAAGTCATAACATACGTTTTGATGGGCTCGCCAGGGTTGTCTCTCCACAGGAAGCGTAATGCGTGTTGATCTTCTTCATGTATCTTCACTCTGAGGAACATGTCTTTGATATCACCTGTTACTGCTATTCTGTGTGTTCTAAAGCGCAGCATAATACCTAAAAGCGATGATAAGAGATCAGGTCCCGTAAACAAATAATCATTTAAACAAGAGCCGTCGACCCTACCAGCTCCATCAAATACAAGTCTCAACTTCTTTTTATTAGGGTTATCGACTCCGAAATGTGGTAAATACCAAATCTTATTACCTGTCGTTGCGGCATTCAATTCTTGTGCGTAACCATTAATTAATAAATGATGTATGTGGTCAGCGTATCTCTGGGCGAAACCTTCATCCATACACATTTTTTTCTCAATGTTCAAGAATCTCCTCAAGGCACTAGGGTAACTATCTGGCATTTTACAATTGTCATCCTTCCAAGGCAGCCCTACATACCAACACCCATCGACGAGCTTAGCAGTTTTTTCAAGATGAGCTATGGCACGTGCGTCATTGACGTTTTGTCTAGGCTTACCTGAGATGCCAGAGACGTCAAGTGCAAATGAGCGTCTTACCTCCTCATGTATATTCTGCAACAGATGCGCGTCTTCTGCGTCAGAAAACGAATTCGTGTCAGAGTGTGCAAAGCAAACGGATGCGCAAAGAGGCTGCGTACCCGGCACGGACACATTACCATGAACACACCAGCCGAGGGGAGTTAGTGTAGCGGACGGCTCATTACGTTTGCCTAACTTAACATCTAATGGTAACAATAAATGATAGTTATCTTGTCCTATCAATAGTTGCGGTTTACAATCCGACATACATAAGCCTGACTTTATACCCATTAAATGCACATATTTATTACAATTAACTAATGACAACTTTTGAATAGGCAAATTCAGTTCGTTAACACTTCGCATTGTGATATTATTAATTTTACTGTCCATACCTGATATGTTCACATTCATTACCGTAGCTTCGCACACGAGCTCATTATCAGTCCATGCGTCGCTCACTCGCATTGTCTGGCGACGGCCGCGCAGCCCTGCGCGCGCCGCCAGCTCACTGCTTATCAGCGAGATGGTGGATCCGTCGTCGAGTAACGCGCACGCACTGAACACACCGTTGGGACCATGTATACGTATAGGGACAACTTTCAATAAAACTTTACACTTATCACTCGCGTTTATGTGCGTAACGGTTTCACTTTGTTCAGGTAGTTGATTGTCGGGGATCGAAGGTGGCACTGTCTCGCTGTCGCGTTCACGATCGAATGAGTAATGCAACAGCTGATGATGGGCTTGATTGCAGTTATCTTTGCCGCATGCCGGCGCCGGACAGGTTTCACGGTTGTGACGTGCGTTTAGGCATTTAAAACATATGCCGTTTCGTTTCACATGTTCCCATCTTACTTTACGTAATGCACGTTTAAATTTCTTGCACTCAGATAACTTATGCGCTGATAGTTTGCAGAAACTGCATTTTTCACTTTTTGTGCGTTCAGATTGCGCTAAAACTGTGTGATAGGATAGCGTAGGCTGATTTATAACTTTCTGTTTCGTGTTATCACTGGGTCTGATGTAAATATTGGCTGTGGTTGATACCTTCATGGCTTCTTCTCTAAGAAAGTCAGACAATATTACGAGACGTGACTTCGTGTTAGCGGTGATTATCGGATAACTGTAGTCAGTCCATTTTGCGAGTAGAACAGCTGGGAGCTTAGATAAGAGAATAGGCATAATACTCATTCCATACAGGTACTCTTCTCGTCTTATCGCGCGTACTGCTTCTACAAAGTTTTGAATTTTACACGAAAATACAACAATATCTTTCTGATATTCATTTGCCATCGGTGGTAACTTTTTCACGTCTTGTATTAGTTTTGCTAATAAATATTCCGGGTTTCCAAAGCGTAGCTCTAAGGTAGCTAGTATTTTAGCTGGACACGTAGCGCTTATCAGCAGGGCAGACACGGCTTCTTTAGCTGCACCTCGAAGACACTTACGCAATCGCCATAAATTTTCGTTATCGGTAAATTTACACACGTTCGTCGACTCTTCGTACGCCTGCTTCCATTGCAACCAGTCCATTGGATCACCAGAATACTCAGGTAAGTCTCGTGGTGTGCACAAGCGGCTTAATAAGTTATTATTCTCACGAGCACCTGCGTGCGCAGTTAAGTTGTTCAGTGCGCTAGCCAAAGCTTGAATTGTAGCCTCTGAAGTACTGGGATAATTAGGTAAATGTGCTGGCGCGGCGAGCGGCGGCGCGGCGAGCGGCGGCGCCGTGGAGGCTGGTTGTAGTACTGGTGCCTGTTCAGGCGTAATTAGTGGCAGATGAGGGCTGTTTCCTTTCAGTGCTGGCGGGTTTATCATCAGTTCTGACGGCAGCGGCGTAAGTCGTGGCGCTGCTTGTCGTGGTTCCGTTTGGTCGCCGGCTTCCGTCGTCACCAGCTGTTGTGCTGGCGCGGTTGGAAGCTCCGGCGGTATTGAACCGTGGTCGTTGACAATATCCAGCTCGGGTTTGAGGCTCTCTAACCACTTATTGACGTAAACTCGTTGAGGCACTGTTTCTTCGTCTTGTGAACTGTATGATTGGTTTTCTTCATCGTCGAGACTCGCAATATTGACCTCTAATTGCTTATCGATTATTTCCATACGTATTTTAGCTTTTTCTTTAGCAGCTTCCAACTCCAGTTCGAGTCTTTTCCGTCGGCACTCAGCAGATGACGTCACAGATTTTCTTGATGATTTTTTTGATTTTACACTCAATTTACATCCACCTTGGCCTTGGGCTTCATTGCTCGGGCCATCAGCTTCAGTATTCGCCTGTGCAGGATGAGTGGATTGGACAGAATCTGGTTGGTTTTGCTGCGTTTCACGTTCGCGTCGTATGGATCCTCGCGTGTGTACCATTTTCGGCGGTGTTCGGTACATTAAATCCGGTTCGAAGACCACTTTGTTACTGTTCCGAGGTACACTTTTCAATAAAAGTCGTTGGTGGCTTCCAAAATGGCGTATATTTCAAAGCACATGGTTTTTTATTACACGAGAGCGACGTGCGGCGTCGCTAGAGGTTTATCGCGGACTGGTGGGGTCGGCCCCGGATGCATTCGCAGATGCATCGTAGAAACTTATAACTAAAGTTGAGGGTATATAACAAATAAATTATTTAAACTTAACAATATGAGCGCGTCACTAACAATGTGGATAATGATGTCTTTAAGTTAAGCCCCAAAATAAAGCTTACAAATGTTTGACCGAGACTGGAACAACGTTGGTTTACATCGACAACATAGCTAAAGCAAAGGCGCCACCAAAAGGCAAAATACTTAACATTGACAAATACAACTGAAGCTACCAACAACTCATACTCTTGTATTCATTAGCATTCACTTCAAAAACTTATCTGTTTGCCATCGAACAAACACTGGTGCATGTACCCCTTTGTGTTTCTTTACTATTAATGAGTGACCATGGTCAGTACTTAATATATTTAAAAAGCTGTACCATGTATTTCACATTAGAAGTTTCGAACTTAAGTCCGGACAAAAGATAAGTTTTCACCTAAGGCCGCTTTTTGAACGGCGAACTTTCTTAAATATACAAATAGAAAGATGATCAAATTAGGCAATCTCCCGAAATTCAGTAGCATGGTCGAACTTAACACAATTAACGAATTATAAGTAACATCTCAAGTCTGCGCAAACATCTTTCACTCGCGTGTTTGGAGATAAAGTTCCTGAATTAATTTGCCAAATAACGTCGAAACACGAGATTTAAACTTAGCCCAACTTCGCTTGTTAAATGTTAATTGTTATCAAACGGAATATATTAAACGCGAAGAATCTTCCCAAGTATGAGCCTCGATGATTATCATGAAAATTTATGTCCATGAGTATCTGTACTCAAACGAAACTTTCGAATATTACACGCCTCTTTTGGCTGCGTAAGACGACTTAATGTATTTAGGGAAAAACATTTATTTATTTCTCTAAGGTCTTTGGTGCGCGGTGTACCAAATTCGTCAGTACTAAGTTGTACAATAAAATTTGTATTTATTTATAAATTGATACGTGACAAATATTGTTGATTTTATGGTACCTAATGTAAGTATTTTATTGTAGTGTTATTTTATTTTAGTGTCTTAAGTTTCTATAGACTAGTAATTTACCGCATTTTATATCTTCTACGTTATCAGGTCTTATATCAGATGAATACTTACTACGTGTAACCTAACTTCGAGACATGAAATCATAAAGATTTAACGATTTTCTATTTACATATCAAATATAATTGTTATTGAGAAGTAATTAAGAATGACTAGACAGCACAAAACTCGCATTTCGTGTCGTATTTGCCGAACTGTGTGGCAAATATCTTTCGAACTTCATATTCGACGCACGTTCCGTCACACACGAATGCGAAAATCTATGCGTTAGATTTATAGAGAATACTCCATTGAAACGATCGAAATTTAATGCGATGTTTATTCTTCATGACTATTAATTTGTATGTCCCGTTCCGTAAGACAATAGCTAGAACCTTTTTAATGATAATCAACTATGCATTAAATGCAGTTGATGTGCAACAATAAAGTACCTACTACCAGGATACTGGTTGCAAGATCAGCACACAAAGAAGATATCAAAATAAACACTTCATATACTTAGCTTAACGCACATAGAGATATACTCAAAATAACCACTTAATACTTCTAAGCATGACATAGCTAATTAATTCCAAGTCTGCATTAAGTCATGCGCTGTCAGCTTTTCACTGAATGGCTAGCCTAATGAAGACATTGATAAACTAGATAAGGCAAATTCAATTTTAAATCAGATTCATGAGGCCATGATACTTACTGCGGGAAATGGAATGTCGCCGATTTATTTTAACCACTCCGGTTTGTTCCGGACCATTAGCTTTTTCAATCCAAAGATGGGTATAAAGTGGTAATGATGACGAAACCCGCGGGAGTGTTATTAACTCGAAACGCTCGCTGTGATACGACGCCCGTAATCGAAAACTTTCAACATAAAACAAATGCTTTGGTGAGCGTTACTATAAACCTACGTCAACCAGATTCATTTCATTTCCATGGAATAGTAAAAATCTCATTTGAATTTACGTTCGTCATGCTATTGATTTAAACAGGCGCTTTTGACTTTTTGGCTTCTAACAATTCTCTCGACCTTGCTTTTACCTTAGTTTTATAACTTTGGGAGTTAGTTTAAAGCTATCACATGCGCTGTAAATATTTCATACACATTTTTGGACCAATGAATATTGTCCGTATTTTTGATAATCTGTTAGCTTTTTCACATCAACACGACCAACTTTCAAGAAAATCCCACATCAAGTACCTATGTAGGCAGGTAGATAAACATTAATCAACTCAGCTCAAATTAAAACCCATCTCCAATCACATAATTGAACCTTAATGTACCCTCCACACAGCGGGCGAACTCAAAAGGCCAAGACTCAAGCGAATAGTTTCAATGTATTGAGGAGGGACGTGAAAACAGTTTAAGTAGAAAGGATAAGTGTGTTTTCGTACCATGTGTAGAGAAATTCGACACCCACTCGGCTATTTACGGCCGATGGTGCGATAAGCATTTTCTCTTTCAATACCATCAAAGAGACTGCCCGCCTATTCAGGCTTCACCCGACAAAATGTAACCCATAAAGGGAATAAGAAGATTGCAACGCTCCTTCTGACTTAACTTACGAAAACAGCAATGGTGTACATTACACATTTCAAGTTTTTCATTTACGTAATATTATCTGCGCCCTCGGCTCTGATGAAGCCTGTCAAATCATTTGTCGGCATGGAGACGGAAAGTTAAGCTATTATTCCGGTCGGTTTACTAAAACAAAAGTGCTTTTAATTCTTGATCTGGGATTTCGTGTGATCATTACTTTACCCGGTTCGTTTGCCGCGGCCTCTCGCGGGTTGTGTTTATTTTCTATTTCCCGTCGGCGCGACAGAAATTAAATTGAGACAAGCTGCAACAGCAATGTAATTAGGCGCTTTTCTAATTCGTAATTCTTGCACTCCAATCACACTAGCGGCTTACCAACTTATCCTAGTAGCATACCCAATTTTATCGTCTTGGCTGGAAGCGCTGAGAGCGTAACGGGACAAAATCCGATTGAGACTTTTGAACGCGGGTTCTGTCCGATAAAATTGGCTTTGCTGCAAATAACAAAACCCAAACAAAATAGAGAGCGTGATATTGCTGCTCATTTAAGAATGTTATGGAGTCGATTCGCTATTTGTTTTTTTACCCTTTTTGACTAACAAATATTGAGGCTGATTTTTGTAGTATTTGAAGGATATCTCGTCCTGTTATTTGTTTAGTTTACATTTGTGTTGTACAAAAATGACAAATAAATGTTTGACATTGAACCACTTAAGTTATCAGAAGTGGTCCTTAATAGATATAAAGGTATTTCTCACTAAAATGTTTCGAAGTAAGTTCTCTTGAATACAGTTTACTATCGTACGTTGCACCTCGAACAATGTTTTCATCGCAAATCGCTCGTGTAATAAAGCTTTTTGACTTGAAATTGGTTTTGAAATGCCCACGCTTAAGAGATCTGACGTCAAAACAACATCAATCAAATACAAAAATAACAAATATTTAAAGCTAATTTACCCTATAAACGAAAACAATTACTTTGATCGACTATTATTTTTTGGACAGCTAATGATACCGAACCTTAGCAAAGGATAAAAATCATATCAGGTTATTCCGTTTTATCCAAGAAAGGATAACATGAGTCAGATAATAATATTAATATTCATGAACCTATTAAATAATACTACATTCATATTTTAGAGGCTAAAACAAGACGTTAAAATCACTTTACCGATAGCTGGCAATGCATAAAGCTTATTTAACAATTCACAATGCACACGAGCCTTGACATTAAAAAATAGCAATAATAGAGATCTACCCAATATTGTTTGCCAACATTTGTTTTGTAGTAAACCTTTTTACAAAACTAAACACGGCTGCCGCAAATTGATTTATAAATAGTTACATGACGGTGTTCGAAGTATTTTAATTTTTACCGTTCGTGCACAATCAGTCACTGGTCGCCGGTTGATTTATGCGAGTCCTGTCCGTCCGATACATTGATAGGTAGTAAATTTTTATTCGGACAGCAAACACCGTTAGTGGTTTTTACGCACGGTGCAGTTTTACAAACGGCGTCCGAAAAGTATTCGTGTTACCCTATTCTACTTTCGTTGTTGGAACGGAGTCGAATAGCATGTGAAGCAGACACAATGGACAATTTATCTATAATTTTGTGTGCCAACAAAAAAGGGTATCGCTTCCGAATTTCTGATATGATAATTTGAAATAACATGTAAAGAAGTGGAGAAAAGTTTTAAAATTGGTATGTAGAAGTTATAAAACGGATCTTTTCTTACTAAAAAAGGATCATATTTTCAAAATAGATTGGTGATTATAACCAACCAGTCTATCATACTAAAATCTTTTTTCGCAAAACTCTCAGAGTGGCTTGGTACATCCCAAAAGTCGAATACTTTTTGGACACATGGTGACCGTTTACAAATTTGTTGCAGGCTCGAGGTAACTCACTTAAATATTTATGGTTAAATTTTCATTAACGTACGTCGACGTTACTCTACATATTTTAGTTTTAAAGGCTTATTTTCAAGTGCTTGCCCAGTGTTTTCGGTGTCCGTTAAATGTATTATTGGTATGTACAACGAAGATAAATTTCCCTCCATCTTTTAATTACGAAAATGGTGACCAGCATGTTAATTATGAACTTCAGTAAACACATTTAACTGTGAAATAGTAAAACTTTACGTGTACGTAGGCTAATTTACAAATGCAAACTAAGTTCAGCTCTATCAAAGGTACTGAAATATTTGGACTCCAAAAAGCAGTATGAGTATGGTTTTAATAGGCAAGAGAATATACGTAACCATGAAAATTACTAAACATTTCGGAGTAATTTCAGAACTACAACTACTGTTTATGAAGACGCAAGTAGTACCCATAGCTTAAAACTTCAACGAGCAAAAGCTCGTTAGATGTTATAGATAAATGTTAATTAAAAGTTTAAGTTTTAGCCACAGACGTCCCACGGCAGGCCTCACCGCAACTATGAGGTGGTACAATCCATTACTCCACCGCCGCTGACCAGGCTCAACGACTTATCAGTGCTACCTGGGATCAACGGCTTATCGTGTCCGGAGCACGAAGATGTTTGTAATAGACATCACTTTAATGATATGAATGGTCAATTCTCCAAATAAGACCTCGAAACTGCTTGATTGACTATGGTATGCACTAAAATAAAGCTGCCACCACTAAGAGAGCCTGAGAGAGAGCCCAATTGTTGTGACCTGATCAAGACTATCTATATATAAAATTGAACACTATATTGTTTTACAACTTTCCGTTCAAAAATCAGCGCGCCACAACGCAGCGTCAAAGCAACGGAAGCTTTTTCGCTCGTAAATCGAAAGCTCGGTGCTTCCGACCCCACGCCCGGTCCTGATTAAATTCGTCTACATTAGCGCATTCATGTCTGATAAATATTTCACCTGACAAACTTTACATTCGACGTTAGAAACAATTTAAAATTCAACACTCAGAGTGGAGGATAATGTACGTACCAGTAGCAGACCAATGTGACCACTTCACTTTTAAACATTAACTTACTCTTATATTATGTTGGTATGCTTATGTTGTACACTAGGGCAGGAGGTGCCTTAGTTAAATAGTTATGAATTGTTTTCTTCAGACAGACTGGACGTAATATATTTTTACAATTTTCTACAAGCAAGTTTTTAAGAAAAAAAATTCTCACACCAATTTGTCTAGAAAAAAAAACACTTTTTTTATATTTTTATTTGACAATATTATGTACATAAATTATATTTACATCAATTTATACCTAATAAATAAATAAATAAATAAAGCAGTACCTAAAAAAAATATAATATAACTAACCTAATAAAAGTATAAAAACAGATAAACAAAAAAAGGAAACAAAAATTTTAACTATACTATAGAACAAAATCACCCCCATGCCGCCATTGGGTATGGTGTCCAAAACGCTATCAGCGTTTCCTCTGTGTATGGCAAGGCTGATCCTTTGGCTGAGGTAGCTACCAGCCCTATGGTCACCAGTGTGTTATGCTAACCTCTTTTTCAGCTCTCTGAAGAAGGTGATAGCACTGGAGCCCCAGAAGCCCATGGCCCATGGTAAATTTACTAACGGACCCGCAGTCGTTGTCCTGTCCATTGTTCCTTATCTTTTAAAATTTCTGGGCTCCCACGAATATTTCGAGACTAAAATTATTCAAAACGGTTCAGCCGTTCTCGAGTTTTAGCGAGTCTAACAGACAACAATTCATTTTTATACTGTAGGTAAGATATATAGATAGATAGATAAGCTGTGATTTTATACTAAAGTAAAGCCATACTAGTCATCAGTAGTAACGATTTTGTAGATAGTTTGTTCTTGTATAAGTTGAATCGTCTTATCATTTTAGAGATATTACACACTAAGCTGATGTTTGTAGTTTCAAATGTGCTGTGTCCTTCTCACTCATGATAACTGCAACTGGTACGCAAACGAGATGGCTAAAGCTGAAGATTTACATAGATCGTTACCAAGTAGAGACTAGAGACTATCTCTATTTTAGTACTTGAGTAGCCAATTTTCGATCAGTGAACGTCGTTCACTTTACCTCCAGGGTGAAATAGCAAACGATTGAAATTCGGACGTTGTATTTGAGGTTCGTTGATTTCATAAAATTATTTTGAAAACATATCATATTCGCTACACACTGAGTAAAAATGTTTTTCTTGTACTGGCGAGTTACGTCCCAATGCTAGAAAAGCCATCCCCCGAACTGTTCCAAAGGCATATGTTGGTATTCGGAGACCAAGAGATTTTCCGATCTTTGCGGAAGTTGATTAGATATATCGTCTTTTAATTCGTTTAGAGGTCGCCGGACGCCGTCCAATCATACCATTTTTAGGGTTCCGTAGCCAAAATGCAAAAACGGAACCCTTATAGATAAGTTATGTCTGTCTCTCCGTCTTTATGTCACAACCACTTTTTACCGAAACTGTTAAAGCTTTACTGTCGAAACATGGGAAGTACATGTACTCTGTGAACCGCATGAATATTTTAAACAAAAAGGAAAAGCTATAAAAATTTCGGGGGTCCCCATACATGAAACTGAAATGCAAAAATTTTTTTTCAAAAAACCCATACATATAACCCATAGTTCCTAAAAAAATATGTTTTGGTTTTAATTATAATTTTTAACTAAACTGAAAAGTTTGCGCGAGAGACACTTCCAAAGTAGTAAAATGTATGTATGTAACTTCTAGAATAAGAGAATGAAAAAACTAAAAATAAAAATGATTTACATTACCATCTAAACTTCCAACTAAAATTGGTTTGAACGAGATCTAGTAGATAGTTTTTTTATAAGTCATAAAAACAAAAACTTTTATATCACGTTACTTGATGCTACGGAACCCTTCATGGGAGTCTGACTCGCACTTGGCCGGTTTTTAATTTACAATCTCACAGTACAGTCGGTACTTTTCAAGTCAAAATCTTTATAGAATCTCAATATGACTCCGTAAATTGCATTCTATAGCAAAATTCCATTTTATAGCAGCCTCAAACAAGCATTATTCCGTAGCTTCTGCACCTATCATAATAGAAAGTAGCCGTAGTATGAAACTACATGGCGTTCGTAGTCGCTTGTCGCTACGAGAGGCGTGCTACAAGCTACAAGTTTCGTAGCACTGTTTCGGTCGAACGGAATTCATCAAAACATACGTTTTGTTTTCTTGAATTCTTCGTAGTTGACACGATTTGCAAATTAATTATAAGCAACGTTAACAACGCAAAGAACGTTGTAACACAGATATAATTAACTCATTATTGCACATAAAACAAAATTACCGATAAGTTTAAAAAAGAAAAATTAACAATTCTATGATAACCTCTGGGTTAAGGAAACATTTTAACAGGAAGTAACGTTTTTGCTGTTGTTATTGTAACTAATGTTATTTTGGTTTTAAATAACGTTAAGTGATAAAAAAAGGATCATGTCAGATACCCGCTATATTTACCGAAAACTATTTGCTGTATCCTCTAAAGAGAGCACTCAACTGTCACATGGTCGGCTGTCCCGATATTTGCGTGTCTGCTGTTTGCCATCGCGACTGGCCCGACCGCAAATCAGGGGTAAATCAGATTTGCGTCCATCGGCGCATTTGGGCGCCCAATCAAAATGGCGTTTGGTCGCGGCTTTACAACGCCGTTCGGCAAACAATTTATAGCTTAGCGAAGTGGCTAGTGTTAATTTGTAAAGCTAGGATCACAATGGTTTTGATTTAAGGTAAGTTATTCTGATTACTTTTCACAAGTTGTTAGTAGCCAATGTTGGGTACAGGACCCGCCTTTTAAAATCTCGTATTCAGGAGGTCATTTGCTACCTATTGAAACTTACTTTCCCTACCTGATCTCCTAAACTATAAAACTTCATTTAGGGAAAGTAAACTTCAATCGGTAGCAAATAACCTCCTCAATATACAATTTGATCTGGCGGGTCCTGTACCAGTCACCCTTTTTAAGGATATAAGTTTAACATAGCTATGGCTTCCAGCCGAATTAATCACTTTGAATGATTTTTGATCCCTTTTCTATAGCTTAAGTTTTTTTTCTCTCTCGATCTCGATAAGTTACCATACGAACATTCTTTCTTAAATTTTAGACTCTCCTTTGTTATTTAATAACAGTCATTGATAATCTGCTAAATGCTTTCATTATAATCCTTTTTTTCCATTACTACTTATTACCAGATTATTAAATTCATAACGCCAATATTCTGTGATTAGAAATTAAACGTGGTGCTACTGACCATCAAGAAAAGGGCCATCTTTTAAATCTCCGTAAAAAGTAGAACAAACCTAATCCGACACAAATTTATTTACAACATATCCCAAATAGTTACTTAGTCACGTCTTAGTAAATTAGAGACGAATCAAGGCACTTATGGAGTTGTAATCGAGTTATATCCACGTTTTGGACGTGCAGCGGCAACTTTTCGATTCGTAAAGTTGGAAATAAGATTCGGCCTCCGTCTAGCGGTAATGGCATTGTTGTGTACCGGCACTCCGACGGTGTCGAGTTTCCTACAGGGATACTCCCGGGGACCCTCACAAAGCTGTACATGTGTCGCATTTCTGAGTTTCTTACAGGTAAGACAGTCAGATTGGACGTTTCTCAACTGTTTCGCAAATCGATATTATGTAGAGTATTGATCCTTTTTGTTCAATTACATAAAGGCTTAGTACAACGCTCACCCAGTATATTTAATTATAAAACTCAAAGGAGATACTGTTTGAATAAATTACGATTCAATTGATAGCGTGTATTTAAAATATCAAAAACCAATTAATTTGTCAAGTAACGTATAGATTGTATAATACCTGAATTTAGTACAGTATTCATGATGGTGCAAGCTTTATTACTCTGTCAATTATTAATATGTCATTTGTAATGAATGAATATTGTAGTGTTTGAATAGGCAAATTATTATGTACGTAAAGGTAATATGCTTAGTACCTACATAGTTAATCAATGCGTTTACTGATTTATTAATCGTATATCAAAATTTCCTGTTATTATAATCTCTCCATTTTCATTTTAGTAGTGGTTGGATAGTGATACATGTGACAAGTAATTTTTAAAATGAACATCAGGGAAATTTATAATTAAACTTCCGGTCATTGCCCAAAATCCAGAAGTCCAAACTTGGGTTTTCCGAAGCACAATGGCACAAGCGTCTTGGGACAAAAAAGACCGTTTGGATTCTACACCTTTAGACGATAAAAAAATCAGTATCTCTGATGTGGATCAGAAGAATACAGAAAGGAAAAGGCAGGTTAGAATATGATCTTAAAATTGGTCGAAGGCTTGTTATTGACATATAAGAGACTGGATTCTTACCATTGCAACAAATTTATTGTGAAATATTTAAACAAAACAAAGTGTATTTCCAACACACAATAAATACAATTTGATCTACCAAAACTAAATATGATTCCAATATGATAAATGAATAACACGATAAATCTCGACAAATCTATTTTCCCGCGTTCCGTACATAAACAAATAACATTTACGCCGGTGAACGTCGGTAAACAAGATGTGAACGTTTCTAGATATTGGAAGGAACCTTCAGGTACGGTATGGATTCAGCCTGTCTGCAAATTCAATGCAATACACTTAGTGAACATCTCAAATGTATCCAATGTTGAATGTCGAATATCGATTGGACCAATAGAATATCCAAAATACATTCTATAAGAATATATAGAATATCCAAAACACATAAATAAAAATGCGAAGGTTAGTCCGTTGGCATTACATTTAGCAACAGTGTAGAATGCTTGTTTAAATAATATCCAAGCAACTTAAAACGTATGTCTTCTTTTGGCCGTACTATATTAAATCAAGCGATCAACACTGCAGAGTTCTTTTGTTGTAAGGGTGTGTCTGACTATCTCTGTTACGCTTTCAAGCCTAAAATACTGATCCGATTGTGATGAAATTTGTACACGAATAGAGTTATCTAACGGTGGGAACGGATATATTTCACGACACACACGGCCACATCTGCGACGCGCTGCTGACAGCATGTCAACCAATCGTTTACAGTCGCGGGTCGCGGCGGCATTATGCTGCAGGTGTGGCCTTAGCCTTACCGAATTCCACGCTTAGCCGCTGAGGAAAAACTAGTGTTTTAATACCGAGGTACTATCCATAAACTTAGATCGTAAAAAAGGCGAATATGGTTACCAATTTAAAAGCAGACCGCTGCAAAGATCGTGTATTGTAGTGCATTTATTGCTGTATGAAATCGAATAGTGGTTAATGAAATCAATACGGCGAAGCTTCCGATTGGGGCTTAATTATTTATTCCTATGAATCCTTGAACGGAAGTGCAACCACGCTGGTTCTGGCAATAGATTTTGTAATTACTACAAAGGTAGTACGAATTAACTGCACAAGCCTAAATTTTAAAATATTTTCATAGTAAAGAAATTAAATTAATATTAAATATGTTAAATATTTTTTTGATTTAAGATTTCTTTTTTTTAACTGAAAAAACTATGGGATGTAAAAAAATCTAGATGAAGCCAGGGTATGTCTATGGATTTTTTTAAGGTTTTCGAAATAACAAATAGGCAAAAGTTCCTACCTACAACAGTCTGTAAGAATGGAAAAAAGGTTATGTCGGTTTGGGCGATAGGGATCCAGGAAAGATGGGATAAATGGTGACTCGGTACGGTAAATTGGTAAAGGTGGCAGTGGCGGCCGTGACGACACGTCACCGGTTCCTTCTTAAATTATCTGCTCGTCCTCGACTTTACGCATACGGCTCTAGGGAGCACTTGAAGGGGTTTTCCCTAAAAAAAATTAATCACTATTTAAAATCTACAAAGCAACCCAAAATACGATGGGATAAACAATCGGAAATCGAGAACAAAAATATCACAGGGAAAGTACACAGATAGATACGAGAAACAATGGGAGACAACAGAAGAAAAACTTACCAAAACGGGAAGAAGACATTGGCGAAGCTGCTTAAATACAGGCACAACTTTATAAACTTATAAATTGAACTGCATTTTCAGTTAATAAATCTCGTTATAATTTTATTGGCGAAGCCACAAAACTTACAGGCACAACTTATAACTTGAAATGGGTTTTACAGTTTTAAACTGAAAATATTAAATAGCCAACATTTATCTCGAAAAACTCTCTGGCATCTGACATCAGAAGACGCAACAAATGCCTAGGAGTGAAATCCTGAATTTTCAAATAAATAACCTTGACTTTTGTCATCGACTAGAACGGCCACTAACTAATTTGATAAGAAAAGATTTTATGCAGCGTTATGCTGCAATAAGCATCTAAATGAAAAAATATTTACTTAAATTTAAGTACGAATTTATTTTAATACTTACAAAGAGTAGTAATGCAGGTAAATAACCTATTTTTGTGTTGGTTCTATGATACCTTGTGTTTGTATAGTCTTCTGAGCGTGGAAGTAATAAAAGAAAAGAAGAATAATAAAGAAAAGTGTATGGAAAATCGCAGAAGTTAATATTTAGCAGAACGACATACTTTTGAAATGGGTCATCATGATACTATTTCCAGGTAAGCGGTCTGGTAGCGAACTATAAAGACTAGGTAATTATAAAGACAATTATACTGCTAAACGTTTAATTTTTCGACCGAACGACCAATTTACTTAAATCATATTATCTTAGAGCAAGACCTAAACTTATTTTAGTTCCAAGATGTGATTTGGATGTTTACTGCCTAGACCGGCGATCTCACGTTTCATACTTACTTAACTTTATACATTGTTGTGGGAAAGAAGAAAACTTGTTCGATATCCAATAATCGCTCGTAATATCCTACCTAAATGATTTCCAAAACTTTGCTCATTTATTTTTATTGTTCGTTTGACAATAAATTATGGGCGCAGTTTCGGTAATTCAACTTTCCTATTTCATGAATTGAAATGACAAACTCGGGATTTATCATTTTTATTATTATCCTCTCAAATCTCCATCGCTGCCGTTGCAAGTTTGATACATATGTTTATTTGTACGTATATGCTTTATACGAGTAGGTACTGAAATATGGGGACCACCTGGATGAAAGCTAGTGTGCATTATTTATCAGCGATGAATTCAACTGAACGAAGTTTTCTTTACCTTACTTACCTACGTCATCATTTACAAAAAACAAGTGCAAAATGCTCCTTTGCCGCGCCCTCATGATTTTACTTTCAAAAACACCGTTATTTAGTAAAACCTAAAACCCATTCTTTTTAAGAGAAAAACTGCTATTATTCAAAATTAGCACAACAATACCCAAAGTTCTAATTCAAAATCAATTCCTTTCTCCACTGCTGTGTTTAACCAGCAAAATACCGTCGATTGAGCCGAGTCAACCCCACCTGTTTTCCAAACTGGCTCAAAGTTCTCCCGTAACTTGATCTGCATTCACAAAGAGCTGAAAACTCTTTCGTCTGCTGCTTAGTTCCTGACGAGCAACGCGAGACGGCACGGAATTACTTCCCAAATGCTGCAGTCTTGGGATTTTAATTTCTAAACAGAACTTGTGTAGTGCAAACGTGATGCTATGTAAGACAGAAAAACGACACGGTAAAGCACTGAAACACTGTGACTCAGCGTTTGCTTTGCGCTAGATTTTATTAAATAAAATAATGAACCTCTTTGTAAGTTAACTCAGTTTCGTCGTAAGATTTTCAATCAATATTGTTTTAGTGGCTCTGTAAATCTAAAAGCTCACTTAGTCGCATTAGTCAAACAAAGGGTTAAATTTCACTAGTTTCTGTGATGAATAATTAAGAAAGATAAAGTGGAAATTTTAGTTTTATTAAAGAGACTTGTTTAAATGATATTATCATCAAAATAATTCAGACGTACCTAAGTGTAAGTAAATAAAAAATAATTCGAATTTTGTTTAAATAATTTACTTCAATCTGAAATTCAAAGCAATTTCTACAACGATTTTATCTACATCGCATAATTTTTAGTGTATGTGGTTAAAAGTAATTTCTCGAATTTTATTCAATCGCATTTTCAATTCCGTATAGACAGAACACCAAAACATGTTTTTAAAAATTTACGAACTTAATATCAATTAATATCAAACTAAAATTTAATGAAAAGTTGTTTGATGGAATTTAGAATAGGGTTTTACTATTGTTATTGACAGCATATAGTTTAGTTTTTTCACATACGTCGACGACCTAGACAGCATGCATTGAAACGATGCTATAATGATATACGCAACCGTTTCAACATTAACCTGTGATTATTGATTTATTATAGTTAGTCTTAAAACAACAATTTTTCAACAAATATACTTTTTCAGCTCTGCGTTTACCGTTACAGAATCCCCCAACGAACTCTGTCTAGGGGCCGTGGTTACAACGTTAGTGGCAACAACGCGACGCAACACAAATTTGTTTCAGCAATCAGGACGTGGAACGAACGGAATCTGATTTACCGCTGATTTGTGGCCAACGCGCACACACGCATTAACGATTCAAAACGTTACCGGCGATTGACGTTACGTTTGCATAGCTGGTGACGTTTAAACCATGGCTTTTATTATTGTTTTAATAATTTCTGGGTAAAGACCCGACCACTGGTCACGTGTTTGTCCGCACTCTAAACTGGATTTGTTTCTCAGAATCATATGATCAGCCTATATAAGTTCCACAGCTGGGCACAGGCATCACTATGAGGTGGTCCAAGTAATCTACCTTACTGTCAGATGTTATTAAGCCCTCTGAGGGCATCTGAGTAGGCTAAACGACTAATATCTATCGATAGTAACAGAGACCAGAGGCTTAACGTGCCATCGGAAGCACGGAGTTGCTTGTAAATAGACGTCACTTACCATTTAGGTCAGAATGGTCATCTATCCCAAATATGACTGTGCCATAGGTTGTTTAAAATTTGGTATGACTACCAAAGCGCTGCAAACACTGCGCCACAAGTTTCCCAGAATAGCTCAAAAAAATACTGGGTAAGGATCCGAACCACTGGTCACTTGTTAATCCATCTCTGCATCAAAACAGGACTTGTTCCTTAGAATCGCACATAGATAATACGGTGTCTTTCAGCTGTAACACAAACAAGGGTACTTGTCGACAATCCAGTATCATAAAATTTTTCATAAAGCTATTTCGTGTAGCATTTTGCATGTGTACATGTACCCTCAGTCAAACTTTTATCTGACCCGTAGGTACTTGGCCGGTTTATAAGTAAAATAAGAAAAAACAACTCCCAATACCAACGTTGCCAACTGAAATTGACAAGAAAAATATTTTATAAAGCAACACAGGCACTTGAAAATGTAATAACCTTTCATTAGTTTGTTCTAAGAAACGTCACAAGCTTTTATTTGGAAGCGACCACACAAAGAAACGTCTTTTGTTACATTACGTACACTGCAAGAATGTAAGGCTAGGTTCAGACTAGTGTAAAGTGTAAAATGATATTATGAGAGAGTAAGTATAAGGTGAATTTAAAGTAGGTATATATTACATTAAAAAAACGGTTGTCTGTAAAGTCGGTTTACTGACGATAGTTGAACGTGACATCGTCTTTGTCACGTTGCCTCTTTGTCGCTCGTTCCGCGCTCTCACGTGCACTTCAAGCCTTGAATGGAACGCCTCAGAGCGAGGTAACGGCACATGCGTCATGTTTTTTGGTGCGTGCAGCCGGCTCCATCGAATTATAAGACGCTGTCACGTCAAAAAGCTTTGATCAGGCGATTTGCGCTCCGGACAACAAAACCAGCTGTTGCAGGTTTGAATCTAACAAGGGATGGGTACTATAATTGGTATTATAACCTTTGAGGCAAATATCTTAGTCACGTTAACACAAGCTCATAATTAATTTAGTTTAAGACACGGTCATCTAGACCCAGCTCTATGTTTTACGGTTACACTGTCTAAGGCCGCATAAAACCGGTAAATCGAAGTTTAAACTAGAGGACAATGAAAAAAGGGACAACTGTTCGCAACTTGCCACGTGTTATCGACAGATACTAAAGGCGTATTTTGTGCGAAGACTGCGGTTTTAGATGCTGATACTAAATAACAGGGTATTATAGATCAGCGGGATGAAGAAATACATGAACGTCTAGATTTATAAGAATGTTTGGAGCTAGCAAGTTCGTGTTTAATATCAATAAACCTAACTAGTTATTAAGAATTGACGACAGCTCATCAGGCTGCCCTTTATTGTAAAAATCTTCATTTCCACAAGGGAATAAGATGCCGCCGTTTTTACGTTGATGTTCTGGCGTCTAGTGCATATCGTATGAGTAAGTGGGATGTAGGCTAGCGCAAATAAAAACTTATTTGGGGTTATGGATATCTGTTTATAATATTTTTGCAGTAACGTATATACTTATCACGATAAAATATAAAAATATTCGTAGCTGACCGCGACTTCCACCACGTGAAAACGTGTATAAATTGTAGCCTATATGTGATTCTAAATACTATATTTTTAAATTATTTTAATAAATAAAGGCTATATTTTTGTACAATAGCATTCTAATCCATACAGTATTTTTTACTTAAAAATTGTATCAAACAAATATACGTATAAACTTTTGCGTTTATAATATTAGTAGAATAAGGATTCTGTCTCACTTACTTCACTGCCCTAATTTGTAGTTCAATTACTTTTTCAACCTCTTATCCACACATTTTAAATGCAGAACCAGGTTATACTTGGATACCTACGCTTTGCTTATGTAAGAAGCTCAATTAAAGCCCAATAGTAATGTAACCGCAGAAACGTTTTATTCCGCTCCCGAGTTGTATTATAAAAATAAAACTGAACACCCTACCGTAGTACCGTACCGGGGCAGCTCAGACTTGCATCGTTGAATTTACTCTAGAATTGTTTGCATTTCATTAACTCCGGTCAACAAGAGACCTAATTTATCTGCTTGTACTTTTACGACTTTTGTATTAATCTATCTTGTTCTATAGCACATTTTAAGGTATTCAATGGTTCTACCGTATTTACATTTAATTAATTCGGTATTTGCAAATAAACAGAGGACGTATCCCGTACTTTTGTCGTTCATTCATTTACGGAAAATACACAAATTTCAATATTCATGCATTCTTTTCTCGCGAATCGTTAAATGGTACTTTTTTAAATATTACTTGTGTTGTTTTGAAGATAATGTATTTTTTGTAGATATAGGGTGTATTACCTTATTAAAGTAAATATTTTCACAGATGAATAAGCTCTACTTTTCTTTCCTAGATACAATTCGGTTCCAACGGATTGGGCTTTCGTAAGATTAAACCCTCATTATTTTCCAAATGTATTGTTTCAATTACAGAACTAAATGGACAAAAAAGTCATTCCTTTTGATGTAAGCTTCCACAGTTTTCAGCATGTAAATTTTGCGGCGACGCTACGATAAAACTTTCAATGGCTATAGATGTCACGGGACTAATTGTATTCGTAGTTGGGATATACTTCACACGCCGACATGTGTCGCTCCCCAGATAGAGCTGATAAATTGTCATTTACATCCACTCAGCTACTTCGCATGTCCCAAAAGCAGTCGTCCGTGTAATTGGTGCTATGAGCTATCAACTATGTTCCATTGTTATTATCGCAAAATCACTTCTACCCTCTCTAATGAGCTATTAATAGAGTAAAACAGATCAATAACACCTATATAATACCTTCACAAGATTGCTTACTATATGTTGACAATGAAATACCGTTTCGACCTCAGACTTTCAATTTTACTGTGTTACAGGCATTAATCGAACTCCGTGAAAGTTCTAGAGCGAAAACGTAATAAGTTACCGAACTACTTTTAAATATACAAGCGGAACTAGGTCGATTATTGCGCAGTTATTTTAAGATTAATATCCCTAAAAAACAACGCCTTCATTAGCTAGTCGAAACTTTACAGATAGTTAAGTACATAGTTAAGCTAATAGTTATACTAATATTTTATCAAACACGGTAATAGCTAGTTCGCGGGATAACTCCACAGAACTTGAGCAATTAGGGGAAGCTAATATTTTCAAGATGAGCAACGATCTGTCTCTCAAGTGCCGTTACGTTGCGCCACCGAATTCTCGTGTATGTCGCCTGATACCGCAGAGACAGTTAATTGTTATAATTAAGTATTATAGGTGACATATTACACCGCATATTAGGAACCCATACACGAGGAACAAAGTACTGAAAACTTACGACTGTGTAATTTACGTGGATATCCGACCAATTTGTCATTGACATGGTTGGTTTTGAAATTAAAAATACCTTCGCGGTTGAACGTTGCTTTAAGCAATATTTTTTTTCTTGGTAGAGCAAAATCATAAGAAAATGATACATGTTTTACTATAACAGACCCTGCGTTGTCATTACCTATATCAACATTACGATCTTTAAGCCAACACACTTGACCATTTATCTCGAAATTGGGTTGATGTGCCCAACTCGAAGTTATCACAACTTATTCACGATTCAAACAAGGAAATAAACCCAAAAACCAAGTACAATTTTCATAATTAAATAAGCATAAGGTCTCAACAACATTATTGAAATAGGAAGCTGACTCGGAGTTAAAATCCGAAATTCTTTGTGAATGCAGCCTGACGTACAAAATAAGTTAAAGATTTTACACGATCGGTTTCATAGATTATTAAGTTATCCAAGCTTTTAACACACGATTATCCACAAATGGACATGTAGAATCAGATGCATATTCTATATCATTTAGGAGATTTAATTTGCCACCTTGGCCTGTTAGTAGAAGCAATTAAGTGATGTGTAGCATACATGTTTTAATTGCTTTGTTCGTTTTTTTGCTAGAGTTGCGTATTTGATGACAAAAAAAAATTATAATATTTTTACTTCAACGACATTTTCATCATTTGGCTAACATATGCGATTTGGATAAATTATTTAGTCAATAATGTAAGTAAATTTCCTTTTTATCCCTTCACAAAGTTTCTATCTACTGTAGCGTTTATCATCACCGCTTTACTTGTTTGTCAGTTATGGGCTAGTTGGACGAACTGCCTATCAATGAGTTTGAAGAGTTACCAACTTCGCCCTGCGGGAGCCCGTTGTTGTAGGTAACACTTGACACACCCTCCCGAGAAATATACATGCCACAAACTTTATTACCTTGTTGCTGTCAACCACATATACTTAGGTACACGTACTTTCGATAAATTCTTGCATAATAAATTGCGAAACAGTATTAGGGAATTCGAAGTTTGATGTTTCGGATCTGTAAGGTAAGTTGATAGATAAATTACGTCGAATTAATAGTACAGCTATCGACTGAGCTAGTTCTAAAGATTTATAGAACGTCGAGTTTAAACAAAACAAATGAGACTACAAGTTCTTACCTTGAATTCGTAGTAACTCTTTTCTCGGAACTACATACAGGTACTAGCACGCTTCCTTTTGTTTTTTTTCTCAAAAATAGGTCACAAACGAGTCTTCTTTACAGCATTAGTGTTGTTTCATAACACCATTAGCTTTGTAAGTTTGCGACCGTAAAAAGTAGATACAGAACGTAACAAGTTTCCAATATTGGAGCCTGCAGTGCAGTGTTTGAGTGAGCAGTAAAAACTTCGTTATTTCGATTCATTTTAACGTTCCTTTAAAATTTGGAGTTGGTTTTTCCTTGTGCCTGTTTCGCATCAGTGTTTCTTTGGTTGGTAGAAAATTTAAATCACCTATATTTCTCATCTGAAACATTATTAGCCAGATTTTTTTAAGAATTTTCCAAATGACCATGGCCCTTACCGATGATCAATTCTGGGATCGTGGTTTTATATAGTGAACGAATCTATCGGCATTTATGAATTTGGTCAAACGCGTAAGTACTAAAGTAATTCTATACGTAAGTAACTGTATGCTCTCTGGACGCCGATTTTCATTCATAATCCCTTGAATAATTTAGTCGCATGCATCCTGCTGGGACGTAAGCCGACTTATTTGCTCACAAGTGGAGAAGTTTAATGTAAATTCATATTGGTATTCATGTTCATATTAGACTGAAGGCTTGATTTACATTATTATAATAATAATACCTAATCATTTATTTCAGGCAATAGATTATAAAAATACAGATCCATATTATAAATACATTACAGACTAACATAATATAGTAAGGTAAAATTCCAACCGTTCAACCCTCAGGTTGAAGTTGGACATCTCTCGTACATAGTCTACTACGTTTTCGACCTTCGAAGACCAATGAGCAGACACGCAGTGCAGCGTCGAACGTACTTCCGGACGCAGCGGGTGTCCAGGCCCTGTCTGTGCGGTGCCGAGATGGTTCCGGCTAGCTGGCTTCCTCCTCTTATTTTTGACTTTTGTGAAGCCCTGCTCGTCGCATCGATCCCTTGGTGGACACTATGTCAGTTATGTTTGATGTAACGAAATGCTCGTCTCAAGTCACCATGTGTACTTTTCAGAGAGTTAAAATTAGCTATAACAACCTAAAGTAAAGTGGGTTTGTTCTAACCGATAATCATTATATTGCTTGGTACTTTTCTGCTTATTGGAAATATTTTTTCAGTCCCGACTAACATTCCGATTTTAAGTTTATCTGTCTTAAAACACATTTGAATACTTTCATACTATATGAAATTAAAGCAACTTAAAGAAAAATGGATTATCACAGGCGGGACTCAGTGTGTATGTAGACCTGCCTATGGCTGTCCTGCCAGCATTTTTCTTTAAGAGTGTTTTCATTTCACATTGTAAAGAAATTTGCATTGTTAATGCTTATTATGAAAATAAAGTATCTTAACACTGGTGGATTTCGTAACTAGTTATTTTTATAAACCTGAAATGTAGGTGGTTTGTTTACTTGCAAGCATCTAGTTATCCTTTCTTATCTCCCATCCTTTTCCAACATGCACATTTTTTGTATGGCCGTCCTTGTTTACGCATCGGATGCACTCGTAATGTGAAATATTGATGCGCCATCAGCGCATCAATATTTAAAGACATTTTCGGGCTATACGTTTTACGTCTCTCTTCCTGACGCGTCACCTGCGCGTAGACTCGCGCGCCATATTTTATTTGTGATATTTAATAAACTTTAATTAATAAACTTGAACTCTTGCGACGTGAATTGTGTTTAGTGATGCCTTTTGTGAGCAGCTGCAGCTGAAGGACGAGGCCAATGAACGAGAACTTTTGGTGAGTGTACATGATCCATCCCCTTCCACGTGCTCTTCAATTTTCTTCGTCCTCTTTGTCCTAGGTGCTAGCATTTGTTTGTTTGTTAGGCCAGCCGGACACTTTTATGCGCGCCTCCCGCACATACAGTCCACTTTATTTACATCGAAACATTTTAAATTATTATTGATTCCATCCCTCAACTCTTGAACCGGCCCTCACCATTGTGGTGGTTGATTGGCGCCACCAACTTCCATACTTTTACAAAACTAATTATATATTGCGGTTATCGCGCACGTTTGAAAGGCAAATAAATTTTAGTTTAAATTATTCACGGACTAAAACAAACAGAACCATAATGAGCGTCCTATCAAATAAACACGCCGAGGGTAATCAAAAATTTAGCATGATGCCCAACCCATTTCTGGCCTTCTTTAACCGCGTAACTATAAACAAGCTCGTGTTTTATTATCCAACTAGTTACTCTCCCGAGCCGAAACTCTTTTTGGATGAACAAAGCAGTTAAACAGACAAAAGGCTCATAAATAAAAGTTCTATACATTGTTACATACACTCGGACCCCCAAAGGATGCAACCGCAATCATAAATTAGAAAATTTTCAAATTCAGAACGCTGAATAGTCACAATTTGTATTCAGCTCACAACCATGACTGGCACAGATATATGATTCCGACGTGATAGATGGCCAATTTCACAGCACACAGCACCTCAAAAGAGAACAAACAGGTAAATGATACAGCAATTACGTTTCAGCTAATTGGAACAGGCGGTGCATGATGCACGCAGGCACGTCTGCACACGTATTAAATATTAAAATCAAGCACGACTGTTTCCAGCGGATTTGGATTTTCCAGACTCAAAAAGAAAGCCCGATATTTCGAGTGTTCCTTTTTAGCAGCTCCCGGAGCACTCAATACCGTGCATGCGTATATGCGGGTTCCGAGAACCATCGAATGATTGCCAGTTTAATCCCTCAATCGTCAGAATTCCTTTTATTCGTCTATGATCGATTCGGCGACCGAATTTTCCTACGGTACCGGGTTACCTGGGTGTAAATCTGTGGGAATCGATTAAACCTCTTTGCTGCAACAGTCAAACAATATATTTACTATACCCACACATCTCTCTTTCGATACCGTCAATCCGATGTACGCATTTATGCATCTTTGTGCGTATTTGAAGAATGAAAATTTCTCAGTTATTACGATATTTTAACGCCCAATGTTGACCAAAACAAAAAGGTAACATTTACGTAAAACGATTCTTAACTTTTTATAAGAAATTCTTAAATGAATTGTCAGATTCGAGGATGTTTAACGGCGGCGAAAAAAAACCGAGTTGTTGATATTTTCGCCTTAAACAAGTGCCAGGGGCTCGGAACAGGCGGTGACGTCGGCATCCGCTTTGTTCCTGTGCCCACCGTTCGACCGGCGAAAGATAAAAATTACCAACTCCGAGGTGCTTCGGGGGTTTTTATCAAAGCCGAAAACAAAGGGTTGTTTAATGACGGTATTAGTGGAAAGTTCACGATAAATTCGCCGTCGTTAGGGATCCTTTGTCACTGTTGTATTGTACCGTGAGTCAAGTTCTTACGAATCATTTCATTGGAAACCTAATTCAATGTACATTTTAGATAGAGCAACCTTATTGGGCCGGAGATTTGATAATTTCATTTCATATTATGTTGAATGGTTTTGTGTTAATTTATCGTGTAAGAAAAGATTAAGGCACCGATTCATTTAAGTACTATTGAATAAGTACATCAACGCGATACCTTCCTAACTTTATTAAACCTTTAATTTCGTTCGTTCATTCGCATTATTAGATTTATATGAGTATCCAAAACGAACACAATAAAATTTATGTGATTTCAAGGAGAATGAAAATGCTAACAATCTTTCGCCAAAACTAATGATACCCCGATGATGTTTGTTACCGATTTTTACCAACGTCAAATATGCTCTGACCTACCAATCCGAAAAGAACTGAATGGAGATCCTATTTCACCTTTCACCTAATTTCTAAGTGTACATCTTACATCACTAATGTATGTAATGCAGAGCAACGTAAGGGGCGCAGCATATTAAACTTCACCCTCTTACATCTAACGACGTTGAAAATAGGGGTGGGTTTAGAACAGAACTGCACGTTCCCATATGCTGGAAATGGTACAGAAGTACAATCCATTAGCACAGGGAGTTAGGGTCTGTTCACAGGATTCGTCAAAAAATCTCTAAGTATTCGATTTTTGGGGCATACGTCATAAATTGTATTAATTTATGACGATTCGTCAATGAGGGATGCCGTGTGAGTAGACCTTTAGGTCACATTCATACGAATTCTTTTTTTACTAATCGTCATTTTTTGGATGGAAGCTATGCTTTAGAAATACCCATGTTCACACGCGTGTTCACGCCGTGAAAAAAGACAGATACGTCTTAAATCACGCATAGTCTATTAAAAATCTGCATTCGTTCAAAATCACGATATTGACAACTTTATAATGTGTTTGTCACTGTTGAAATCATGAAAAAACACAATTCCATGTGCAACGTGAACGTTCTTCCGTCATCTTGACGTTTCGTGTTTTTTGACGAATCGCCGATGACGTATCCCGTGTGAATGTGCCCTTATTACTCGTGCCCGAACGAGACTGACATTTGCACCCGCCACAATCCCGCTAAAAAGCCCGGCCCTTCTTTATGCCATTCCTTTGCTGAAAACTGAATCGAATTATGAAGGATAGGACTCCAAAGTGAACGAAGCGTCGAGTTTTGATGGCGTTGCATAAACCAGAAGGTGTACCGTCATTTATATGTAAGTATTTGAGTAAGGAATATGTGTTTTATCATAATTTTATTACAAGGTGAAATTCTAATGACTTCCATATTAGGTGAAAATAAGATGTGGCATAAATGATCAAATATGGTAAGTTAAAATACAAGATGTTACAAAATACCAAATAAATATTTGAGGAGGTTGTTGTGTCCGTAAAGTTTAACGACTTTCCCAAACAATCAGACCAAAATCTCAAAAAAAAAAATTGGACCTCCCATACAAAAATTCCGATCAGCTGATGGATTCACTATGGGAAAGCCTTTTTTTTTGACATTGAGACCTAGGTTTTTTTTGGGAAAGTGGTTCAGTTTTACGGGCAAAACAACCCTTCTGAAATATTTATTAGATATTATGTAACACCCTGTACTTTACTGGATAGGTTCTAACAGTTAAAATACTTACTACTGATTGTTCACGAATAAACGACATTTTTAATTATATCACCAACTTTATGCCCATATGTCGTTAAAGCATTGGGCCCTCGGTGCGTCTTGTAGAACAACTTTTTTTAATCTTTGCAAAGAGGTAAAGAACTTCTGATGTCAAGCCGTTTGATGTCACATCTATAGTTATCATCATCATCATAGTCCCACTGCTGGGCACAGGCCTTGCCTAAACTATGAGGTGATCCGAGACATACTCCACAACGCGGACTTAGTGCGAATTGGTGTGTGCGAGGGGTGTTTGTAAGGTAAGTGTTACCTACCTTAGATGTTATTAAGCCGTCCGAGGCCTCTCAATAGGCTTAACGTAGTCGTTAAATATTATAATATATAAAAATAATATATAAAATCGGTAGATATTAGTATATCTACCGATTTTAACCGGGACCAACAGCTTTACGTGCTTTCCGAAGCACGGCTTGTAAATCGACGTCACTTAAATGTTCAGAATGATCACCCATCCAAAACATGACCGCGCCTTAGGTGGCTTAACTTTTGGTATCACTACCATAGCGCTGCAACCACAGCGTCTCAAGCACCTATAGATAATTATGTACAAGTAAAATATCTAAATACAGTACTTGTTGTACTGAAACTAGTAATGCTCATTAATATGCGATCTCCGGCGTTTATAAGCTCCTCCGCTAATTATGTAATACAAATAAAGGGGATCTGTGATTTTCTACTCGCTCCTGATACCAATGAAGTTTCACAATGAAACTTTCAGTGGCTCATCGCAGGGTCGTCCCGTATAGATTACATTCTACCCGGATTAAAGGTTCCCTAGGGATAAAACCTTCACTTATTTCGGAATCATGAGTGTAACCGCAGGAGTAAGCCATTTGCAATAAAATATAATGCGATATCATTTTGTACACTATATCTTTCAGTTTAATCCACATACCTATCCTATTCTTCAAGTAGTTTTTACTTACAAAAAATATCTAGTTAACACAGACAATTCGAAGACAAAATGTTGGTTTACAGATGTCCAAGTTTATTGCACAAACATAAAACGTTTGATTCATCTTGTAACACATAAGTTTAACTATATTTAATGCCAAGTTAATGCTGTAATGCAAACACTGGTCAATTATTTGCAACAAAGGTATTGTTATTGTTGTTCTTCTTCTTTTTTTATTTGTGGCGACAATTTAGTGTTGTTGTTGCCGACGAAATACTCAAACAGTCGTTTGCTTTTCATCAATTATCAGATTGGAGTGACGTTGATTGACGGCTCGTTCGTGACGGACGTGTGACAGTATATTATGTCTACAAACTGTATTTATTGTTACTAGTTTTGTCGTATAGTATAGTCCACCATGTGTTTTGAATGACGCTTAACACAACAGAGCTCAATTTCGGCACAAACACATACGCTGACAGAAACAATACCAATAGGAATTCTCTCTGGCGTCAAACAGCGTACAAATTGAAGTTGAATCGAATGAGCGAGCTTACACGCTGGTATCCAATTAACGATGCAACCGCAGATCGATGTGGCATTATATGCACAAATGGCATTTTAACAAAACGCATTATGTACCTATAGTCTTGTACTTGTGGGCGGGTGATGTTTCCGGGGGCCCGCCAGTTACTCGTTATGTCTAGGGCTGTACAGTACTAGCAACATTAGAGATAATTTTACTTGAACATATCGATAAGAAAGTCGCATGCTTATATTCATACTTCGATAAAATCGTCTTAATTAGTGAAATATGTGTAACGTCTTACGATTAGGATTTTCGTTTTGTGCATTTGTCATTAGAATTTGTCGTATGAACCTACTAAATGGTTGAAATCAGTATGTAATTTATTTTCAATAAACGTGAAACTTCTTATTTCGTTCTTTATAACGTAAAAATCTAGTATTCGATTACATGCCTTAGTAGTAAAACTAAGTTACCGAAACAAAATTATGAGATGTAGGTCGTCATTTCGATTTAATAAGTATTTACCTTGAAAAGAAAAATATATAAAGTCTTTTTTTCTGAGGCAAGTGGAAAGCTTACATCATATCTGCAAGTAAAACCTGGATCGCTTCCAAATGTCCAAATAGTGACCTAAAGGAGCTTATGTAAAACTTACTTTTTTAGCTTCACTAATACCTTCCAAAAGGAATATTACCTACAGCCCAAGAAAGCATTCTTTTTTCAATAGCCGGGCCAACAAAATTACAACGTTATTTCTAAAACCTGGATGGCTTCCAACATTTCCTTGAGCTACCTAAACGGCTAATATACGAGTACAACGTGGCTGGTTGAATGAAATTTCTCATTACAGGAAAACGTTAAGTCCGAAAACCTCGTCATGTCGTAAGTACATACTCAGCGTGTATGAATATTACGGTACGTTCTTATTAATACTGAAGTTGTAGCTTTATAATATTTATCTACGGACATATCATTAGTGCTCTAAAATGCGTTCAGAAACCGTAGGAAATGACCAGCATTACTACAACCAATTTTACTATGAGAACTTTCTTATCTGTGGCAGTAGGTAAAATCTGTACTGTAATGTTATAACAGTATCAATTTCTGTAAGGTTATGACTTTAAATTTGGAACAGCTGTCAAAACTAAAGTAGGTCTCTATTCTAGTATCCATTGATATTAAAGCAGTTATCGATATGAAACGTCAAATTCAGTATGTTTTTTAATCCAAATCGCACGACATATGATCACGAGTAACATGAGGATAGGGACTTCATTCGTTTGTCTATGATATAAAAAAAAATCGTCGTGACGGAGGATTGAATTACCCGCCATTACTGTTGTCATTTATTTGTTTGTTGGTTTTTCGCTGTGACGAAAATATTGTGAAAAGTTAAAACAAATTGCATTTTAGTACTTATGATATGTGTGTAGATAAAGTAGTGTATGCAACTGTACATAATTAGGCCTTAAAAAACTCGTGTGATGCTATTATGAAACTCGCTGACGCTCGTTTCATAAAACCACACTCGTGTTTTAAGGCCCCTCATTATGTATCAGTTGCATAAACTACTATTATAAGGACCGCTTACTTTATACATCTATCTATGCTCTACATGCATTTTTATGGGGCGCTTATACGTCTAACTATTTAAGCTCTGTTATGTATTTTATGGGGTGCAACAAAAAGTAAACTATACGGGTACATATTACAGCTTACCACCAAACACGCGAGACTTTCAAAACATATTCTAGTCTTTTCCATTTACCGATGATCACGTGTTGTGCATTGATACTGGCTGACATAACTGCAAATGGTGTTGTGTTAATTTTTTCTATTGATTTATACCTCTGCTAGGTGAGTATGGCTTCACCAGTGGGGCATCATATAGCCTCCACCGGTGGGTAGCCCTGCAATGAAACCCGACCAACCTATCGTCTATGACCTAGATCGTAGAAAATAATAAACACTTCCCCTTTGCAGTTTGTAGCATCGAGAGCTCTATCGGCCGATTTTCCACTTACATTATTAAAGTGAATTATTGCGCTAAGATAATGGGGCATGTTATTTAAGAGGCTTGCAGCTTCATAAGGCGTCCGAAATTAATGAACAATCCAAAAAAATGCAACCTTGTAAAATCTTTTTACTTATTTAATTTGGTTTGATTGGTGAAGAAAATGTGATTTAAAAAATACAAGTGAAAGTTTGTTTTTTTATTTTCTGAATACGCAAATGATATGCAATGGAAGAAAGCCATCGGTTTAAGTTTGTTTACATGCGGGATCTTTTAGGTAGGTACAAGTAGGAGGTAGGTATATGAAATCATTACAAAGCCCAGATAACAGGTTGATGCTGACTATTTCTGTAGAATTGAAACATTTTTTCCATTTGAGTTGATCGAGCAAAGATATTTCAAATGTTGTTTTAAAAGCGGAGCAAATTCGCAATTTGCATTAAGCTCCTTAAGTAGTCCCTTTCCTAAAAAGGCTAATGGACACAGAAATTCGGCATTAACCGCGACAGCTAAATCTACTACTTATCTGGACAAGTAAATGGGTGTGAATACAATAAATGCGATTCATTTATTCATAACTCTCGAAGTTGGTAACTTGTTTAAACGAACAACAAAAAGCCGTTTCAGCGTAAATGAAAACAATGGCGGCTAGTGGTTGTTGTTGCAAATCAAATTACAACTTTTACATTACGCGGGTTCCTAGATTCATTCAACACATAAACTTGTGGGGCCTTTTGCACTTAAAACTTCCCCCGGGTAAAACTGTGCGGCCACATTATATCGTTGAACGAATGTTATTGTTTGTGAAGGCAACTCCGGCCGGGATTAAATACCGCTGAAGTGGTTCACTTCAGACAGCTCAGTTTGCTGTCGTCTAGTGACTGCAGACTGACTTTTTCGCATCTGAAAATAAGACTGGTTATATCCGTACCCGTTTTAGCATCTTTTACGGTGAAGAGTAATTTGATGGGACTATATATAGCTACACTAAGCTGCTGCTATGTTGACCTAAATGCTGGAACTGTCCATATTAGACTTTTTCTAATACAAATTTTCTGCTCTTACCTTTTATTACAAAAATGTTATTAAGTATCGCTTAATCGCTTACTTTCTATTCTATTCTCCTTTTTGTGGATATTAGATACAGCATGATGTTTTAACTTTGATCACTATCGCTGGACTACACAAGCTAGGTAATTCGTACTACTAAGTTCCTGCCCAGGTGCTATAGAGTTGCTAAACAAAACACATTCGGCCAATCTTCCCACCCATCTCACTTCTTGTACTCAAGACAAATGAGGCTAATAAACAAGTGCTAGTGTTAAACTATACAGCGTGGCCCTTGAGGTTGAGGTGGTTTGGTAATAACATAAAGTATACAGTGTGTTAGAGTAAGCCTTAGTATTTGTTATTCCTGGAACTAAGGGTCAGAAATTTAATAGAAACACAACGTGAAGAGAGAAAAAAACTTGATTTGTGTTAGACATTAACATTGTAACGCTCACACTACCTTATGGTGTGTGGTGTTGTGGTGTCACGTTTGTACGTGCGAGTGACTTGGGACCTAATTCCCGTACCGAAATTGGTCATACCAAAATAAAATTGTTATACCTAACTTAATTTCCCGAATTTGACATTCCATCAGCTGTCAAAATCAGACAATCAATTTAATTACGATTAGGTTACGATTTTGTGTCATCGGTCGTGGGACGGATCTCAGGCTCAGGCTAATCCCGATTACACGCTGGGTGTGTAAAAAATGGGCTAGTTTTTGGACGTATACCCTCAGGGATTTCAGGATTTGTTCGATATTGATACTAACTTTCAGTAACAAATGTAGCTAATATTCTTCCATAACCCTGTATAAGTATTCAGATGTGAGATTGTGTATGTAATCGCGGCGGCCGGCACGGAAACTGGATTTACGAGCGGGCCGCTTCCGCAGCCGGGTACGAACTATTCCCACGGCCTTTTTGTTGTTGAACAGGACTATTCAATATTCCCTTGATGGAACAATTTAGACATAATTAGAATGACAATGAGGAAAGTAAGAGGAAGAAATGAATGACGACCACTTGGTGCAGTGGTCCACAGATCGGACTTCTAAAACCAAGGGTCGCGGGTTCGATCCCCGCACAGTACAAGCATAAGTGTACCAGGACAAGTGTTTGTACTGGTCTGGGTGTTTTCTATGTATAATATGTATTTATTTACAAAAAAAAGTATTTTAGTATGTTTATCCGTTGTCTGTCTAGTACCCATAACACAAGCCTCGTAGTTTAATTTGGGACTAGAGAATTGGTGTGATTGTTGCGAAATATTTATTTATTTTTAATGATGCACTGCACCCGAGAGTAACGTTAATAAATAACATGTTCAAGCTGGCAAACTATTGTTAGTTTAAGTGGGTCAATAGTCCCATTTGTACTACACTGGATTATCAAAAGCAGGTAAGCGAAGTTAACTTTTTGTCACTAATAGAAACAGAATGACTGACTGATTGATGAATGATTTTCGCATTTTTTAAAATATTTTCTCACCGCTTAACCCTTCCATGAACTTCCACATATAAATCAAAACCAAAATTAACCAAATCCATTTAGATGTTCTCGAGTTTTAGCAAGACTAACAACGAACAGCAATTCATTTTTATATATAAGAAGAAGATTACCCTCCTACAAGTAAATGTCTGCTGTCTAGTACGAGTACTCGTATGTTGGGTTCCTATTGCCATATTAGTTGAATATTAGGAAGCAGAAATACATTATTATTTTTAACCTCAAAAAGCATGCTACGAAAACATTACTCTCTTTTTCTAGCACAAAGAAACTGACTTTATTCAGATTTATGTCTGCGCAGATAGATATCCTGGAACTGCATTGTAAAACATAAGCTTTTTCTAGTTAAGTACTTACGAAGTTACGAGTAGTTAGTTTTGCCATAGCACTAAATAACTGGAGGACTTCTTAGGTACCTACTGCTTACAATTTAAACGATTTTAAAGTGCAAGTTAATTTTATAATATTGCAAGTTAAACATATTTCAGTAAAACATCAAAGTTGTTACTAGCAACTTTATAATCAGGATTACGAAAGCAGTTTCCGAGTACTCGCAAAGTTGGCTATGAGAGCCAGTATTGAACAGTGGCCGGGCCGATTCGCTTTGCGACGTTATTGGTATTACTCCGTTCTGTCGCCACACTCATTAGCAAACTTCTCGATTCCAATTCATGCAAAGCAAAGAGCGAAACACAAGTCAACAAAAAATTACGCTTCACAGTCAGCTGAGCTGCGGTCTTTGTTCTTCTGACTTTCCTTTCAGATAGCGTTCAGTCAACTCTTAAATTAAGAATTTATTCCTGAACTTCATACTTTCCTGTTCCCCTTTGTGTTGCATCATAATGGAAATTATTATCAATTGGAAAAGTTTACGTTTCCACAACTTCTATAAAGCCTCGCTTTTTATTTCACACTTTGACTTTTGTTTTTAAGATTCCGCGTAACTCTTAATGAATGTGTCTTGAACAAGTAGATAATATTGTTTGGGTGATATTGTTTTGACACTGCGAATATTCCGCACCTAAGTATACCCATTACCCACATCCGTCCTTGCATTCATTATTTAGAAATATTTTTAAAAGCAGTCTGCAGAACCTTATCTCTTAAAAGGGTTTTCCAATGGAATATTCATGATAACCCATTAACATTAAGTAACATTAATGGTTGTTTTGAATCCCCTCGTGTGGGAAGAAACATAGATGGTAAACGAGGCTTGGAATTGCAATCAGGTGAAGGTATTTTAAAGTAAGCGAATTAAGTATACCCTCAACTTTTTGACTGCATTAAAACACTTGTCTCTTTTCTAATAAAACTATGCGTGAATATGAATTCTCCGCGAGAAATAGGATTTTTCATACTCTACAGAAAAGGCTTGTTTACCCGGAAAATAGGGTTTTACATTTAGAGAAATTTAAATAGACAGCTCTGGGAAAAACTGCAAAAGTACGTTTTAGTTTAACAAAGAGCGTAACAAAAATGAATTTTAACTTAAACTTTTTTTGGGATTGCATGATTGTGTGTTGAAATCTAAATTAAATGTGATTTTCGTAACTGAAACTCAGGGCACAGGTACCTGCGACTGACGCCGCAACTCGGTTCTGACAGCGTAGCAACTAATCGGTGCTCCTCAATTTCTGCCATCGCGAGTCGCGGCAACAGTACTGTATGACGCAGGTGTGCCCTGAGCTTAAGCGTGACAAATTCGACCAGGAAGGAAGTGATATTGCTTAGTTAACAGAAGACAATAAGCAAACTCATCAATCATGGCACACCAATCTGAATATGATTGCGATACCTGCGCGATGAATATGTAATTAGATGAACGGATTGCGGGCACAATGCGGTGAATTTACGGTTCCTGTTGTGTCAAAGACTAATAAATTACAAACCTGAGGAGAAGCAAGATAATGTTTTAGTGTAAAGCTATTAATTAACGTATGAGTTACTTTTAAAAAGCTTTTCATTTGGTCACGAAATATTTAAATCTATCTATCTGATTTCTTAGACACTGTGGACCAGTAATTGGGATGATGACACCTATCTTAAATATTTTCAAGATCATGGCGTTTAAAAAACATAGCCCATATGAAGTTAATACAACCAATATATTTCCAAAAAGCTTTAGAATCCAATTTTTAAACACACACTCCGATTTCTGATACATGACCGTGACGTCACGATCATGTATTCCCATACAAAATCTATGGAGGCAGACCGTTTTGACAGATAATAAAAAGTATGTCAACGATTGGTGGTGTCATCTAGCCAATCTTAGCTGATTTCACCGAGTTAACATCATAAGTACCTGGAAGTTGACACTGACATTGTCAAAAAACGGTTGATTAAGTCTTAACCAGCCGTTTTAAAGTTCGTACACTTAATCTGTCCAATTAAGGATTTATTTTTTTACACAGATTTTTCTTACACATTTTTATTCTATATGCGTAATCCAGTGTGGCCAACTTATTCATCATGGATTAATCAAGTTTTCAAATCTGCCTTGAAGACATAAAACAGTTTAATTGGCAGTTTCTCTCAAACCCCGATATTCATGGTAATCGAATCTCGTAGGGCCAGTATTTTGCGGTAGCCCCTTTGCCCGCAAAATACTGGCTCTGGCCTCTGTTGCATGACGTATTAATTAATAGCTAACGCCCGGCCACCGCTCAGCTTGCCTTTACATCGTAGACAAAAGAGAAAAGTCGCTTTGAAGTTACGAAAACATTGATCCACCATAAAGTCTCGAAAAGAAGTCAGACAGATAAAAAATGTTACGACAAAAAGCCCATGTTGTCATACTCAAAGATTACATGAGACCCTCTTAAGCATCAAGGTAGTCTTGCAAGTTTGCATTGATAACATATCTCTACAAGGTGAAATTTTTGTGACTGTTTTCCCGAAGCGAAATGATTCTATCTTAGTAGATAGATTCGTGAAGTTTTTTTTATTAAGTCAAAAAAATGCTATTTCTTAAGGGCGGCCCCGCGTCACGGAGCGCTTGCAGTATAGAGAAAAAGAAAAAAGAAGTACTTATTTAAAAAAATACTTCTATGATTTGCTCTCATGGAAAACAGCTATTATTAAAATGTCACCCTGAATGATAATTATATTTACTGATGAATACTTGAACTAAAATTATGAATTGAAATAACCAACATCCATAGCAACAGGGTAGAACACCAAAAAAAGAACGATATAAATAAAAAGCAAGTGAACAACTTTCTTAAAAAAAACTAAGATTGGCTGCTCTAACGCCTCTGTGCTGTTGAAAGGTTGAATTTGTGCCGACACAACTTGCTCCGGCGTGGTGACAAACAAAATATGAATATCCTGCTGGACAATAGAAGGATGGAGCGGAGCTACTGTGACTGTGATAAGATTTTCCTTCCTTTATGAAACACGAGCTTCTTAAGCTTAGTTACTGAATTCGGCATACCGAGCATAAGGACCTTGTGCTTATTGATAAGGCCACCTAGAAGCTTTTTTTTTTATTTGTCACCGGCCAGAAAAAATCGAAAGAATTATTTTACTGAGTCAAATACCTCACTTCTAACAGCAGCGAAACAAAAAAACCGTCAGTCCAGGGTCTACAGCTAAGCCAAAATGTAAACCCTTACCTTTGAATGTTGCGCTGTCCGACAAATTTGCCAAAATATCTTGGGACCTGCAGGATTATTCAAAAAGTAAATAAAAGGAATTTGAAAGCTTGGTGTGAACTTCCATCTAAACAATTAACAAACTTAATAAACAAACAAACCGTAAAAAAGAAAATATGACGAAACTAATTTTCAGACTCCGAATGTAGTCAGCTTCTCTGTAATTGCCTGAGAATGTAGTTGTCTGTAGTTGACTAATTTATTGTGAGACCTTGGTCTAAGACCCATTCTATTCTTTACAAATAATTTTGATATAAGTTACTTTTCTATGCTGTCTCGTGCAGTTACACTTCGTTATTCCCTTGGCGACCTAATTTTTCTCTTGAATACTGAAAGACCTATAGGTATTCGTACTCTCCGTGATTAAATAACTTTGAATAGTGATAGCACGGCACGCGCCGGTCGCCCCATGATAATATTCAAATTAACTAGCGGCGATAACAGGGTGACACCTACTTTATCGTTCGTGATATTGTTGAGCTTTCTATTAGTCTTCTAGAACGAATCAAGTAAAGAGTGATGATTAAGGTTATAGAGACAAACTTGGCTTTTGTGTAATACTAGCGAATCCGGCAGACGTTGTCCTGCCTGTTGTGGTATTATACATATCGCTTGAATCTATTAAAAAACTGCAACTGCATTACTGCAATCCGTGGAGTAGTTCAAAAGATTAAGCATACATAAGCACATACAGACAAAGATCAAGCAAAGCAAGGGGCAGACGCGGGCGCTTCCCGCTTTGCTTGATACTATGTTTAAGGCAAGGCCACAAAAAGGCGGGAAGACGGGAAAGCGATACCTGATCTGGGAAGATTATTTATTTTATGTTTGAGCTCCCGTTCTCCCGCCTTGAGTCAAACGATGTACCCTGACCTGACTTAAAAAGCCTAACATAAAAGTTGTACCCAAATAATGTACGTGGGTAATAATTAGTATGTAGATAAATAAACTTAGGAGACACTACAAATCTCACCTAAGCTACATTAAGAGCTCAGTACATGAATCTCCAAAAGTAATTTCAACATCAGTTTGTTTACTTTAATGACATCAACATTCTAATCGTTGATTATGATCATGGCTGGCAGTGTGGATTGTCCGATATTGAAACATTGGGTACGAGCTCATGTCGCCCGAGATCTGAACTAAACTGTGTCGTACTTATCATAATCATTAATCTTTTATTATGTAAATAAAAATATGGAACAGTGAAATCTGACATAAATAACAAATAAATAAATAAATTCTTGCCCAAATCCGTGCAGTTCCGTTTTCATCTTATGACGTTTCATCCTACGCATTATTCTTTATTCATTCCGGCCAAATTCATTAAAATTTATTTTCCGTATTCACCCTACGAGACTTCTCAGCTCATCCTATTCCAAAAACAATAAAAAACCACTCTACCATTAACTTAATATGTTATGTTTAATATGTTTTTTTTTTAATACCAGACCCTTCGTGGTATTTTTACTAGTAAGCAAAGGTCATCTATTGTCTCACGTTGTACACCCGTTGGTTGCAACTGCATATTTCCCTAGAAGTATCTTAGTACAGTTTATTAATCATGAAGAATTTTAACCATTTACAATCATTTTTCTTTTACTACTAAAAATATTAAACGTCTATTTGCTATCCATACTTTTCTCATTGTTTCAAGATGAGTTAAGAAAAATTAAACTAATTAAACGTTAAATGTCGCGGGTTGAATTAGAAACATCGGCTTAGGATAAGAAATAGAATGAATCGTCATAGGGTGAAAACGGAACTACCCCCAAATTCCATTAAAATTTAATACCTGCAAATGAAAGCACCTAGGTTGTTTAGAACGAGTTATTTCAATCTTTATTTGATAAAAGTTTAGAACTAGATTAAATGGGATTCATTTAATTTATCAATGAAGTTCTTAATTCACAAAGAACACGTCTGAAACTAAGTTAGTTTGTTGTACAGATATTATCTAATACAGTTAAGCCTGTCAGTCTAATCGCTTTCAGAGCCGGCTAGACATATGGGTGGATGGTTAAATTTCAATTACAGGATTTCATCTCCTTAAGCGTCTTAGTGCTGTTATTAAATAAAGCATCGTCTTTTGAAATGCTATCTCGTGGAGTTTCATCAAACATTCTATGAAGAGAGAATTTCCGATCGGTGCTCTGTTTGATAGACACACCATTTTCAGTTGAAAATAAGAACTTCTGAGTCTTTTTCCCCTCAGTCTAAAACCCTTAAAAATAAAGAGAAGCCCTTTTTATATATTACGATTAATTGATACAATCTATTTGTAGATTGTCATCTACATCTGAGGATGTTACGAGGGCCAAAAGATAAGGACACATGTTCTGATAATGTCATAAAATATATTTTTGTAGTGTTTTTGACATTTACAACTGATAAGAACTCTGTTATCCCAGATTGAATACAAACCTTTTGACTTTTAACGAAGCATGAAGATCAATCGTTCAATAATTATACATTCCTTAAATACCTACCTACATCAAAAAAGGTCCGTGTCAACCGATACAATTTTCTTTCAATTTACGCCGTGTCAGAAGCGACTAGATTTTTTTTTAAACTTTTACATTTCTACAAAACATTCTAGCACGTATTGTAAACACAAATTCTAAAACCCACGGTATCTACGATATAATAGGTACTTTAGTACGTCTGATAGATTTCCGATAAGCACGTTTGTCGTACTACGCTAAAAGTTTAAACATGGTCTAGGTGCATATACCACTAATGGATACTAAAATTAAATTGTGTAAACTCTAGATGCGGGTAGTAGGGCCTGACGCCCGGCGCCCGCAATGTTACCATAAAATAACGGCGAACAAGCGAAAAAGATTGTCATCGTTTCTTTTACGTAGCAAAATTGACTCTATTGTAGCTCTAACCTAATACTCGTATTTAGTAATTGCGAAATCGCCTTTGACATTGAATATTTGCTAGTCATTCGACCGAAAAAATCTGACATAAAAATAGGCAGACATTGCCAAAAAATATCTTAGGTACTAAAAGTCAAAATCAGTTGAAACATTGGTGTTGAAATTGTATGCAAAAAGTAAGTAGATGTACAAATAAAACAAACATTCACCCTTGTATATCGAAAGAAAGAGGCCGTCACCGCACCGGTATGCTAATTACTTAAATCAGAACACAACCCTTTTAGCATTCGCCCATTTCTACGTTTATATGTTTTATTTTAGCTTTACGTGTAAAAGTGATTTGTGGACACATTTATTTTGTCTGGAGGGCGAAGGTTTTTGTAAGCTATAGAACAAAAAGAGACGATGTTTTGTTCCCAAATTATTACGTTTATTATACCAACACTGAATGTATTTATTAGGTTACGCTTGTCTGCTGAAAATATTATAACATAATATAATAAAAAAATAATCTTCATAATATAAAAATTAATTGCTGAATAAGCACAAATCTAGAGAACAGCTGAAGTGATTTAGCTTATTCGTTTTTTTATAAGTAATATTTTAAGTACGAGGTTTGTTCTTACAGAAAGATTTAAAAAAACCACGGGCAGGACAACGGACGCGAGGTCAGCCAGTTGATAATATTAATATTAATGACATCACAAACCAACCAAACATTACATAAGCAACGATCGGAACTGGCAAGAAATAAAGCTGGTAGTTTTTTAAAAAGTTTAATAACTTCGAAAAGATTCCAATCTAGGCCAAAATTCATCTTCTTTTTAACCGTTCTTTTCATGCTGGTGTACTTTGTAATCTGCAAGGTGGAGTTTCAAGGCTGAGTGTACGTCTTTTGAAATCGATGCAATCCGTCTAGTCTAGACAGACGAGTTATGCTTGAATGGCAATGCACATGAATAGTTTTTGCAGCGATTCATCGGTGATATCTCGTTCGTGCGAAGTGATATCGGTGTTACAGGTAGTTGCTGAATTCAGACGTCGCGTAAAATCCCCAGGTACATTAAAGGATGGTGTAAAAATAATATTTCTACTACATCTTGGATTTTCACGGATCGTCTTACTATCCCGTTAGCATTATGTCGGTCTATGAAAAAGTTGCAAAAAGTCAACGGATCCATTCTTAAACTTATTCTGAGATGCAGTATTTTTGTCTGAAAGCTGCGATAAATAAGAATTTATAGGCAATCAGCTAGCCTCTTCAAATTTTTATACAAGACTTTTATATAAGAATGTTGGGATTTGCCCCTTGCTGAAAGTAGTTTTTTTAAATATGCTACAGTTCAATGGCAAAAAGGTGTCAATTTGGTATTTGATTGACTTGTCAGAATTTCGGATTTCAAATGTTGTCAGTAACATGGACATGGCTTTTGATAGAATCCATATTCAGCAAGATTAAATTTATTGCAATAAATCTATTCGGGAGAATGGTTATGAATTCATTTCAAGTATTCTGGTTTTAGCATCAGCATTTTTAAACATTTTAGTGTCCTTTCAAAAATTTTCATCTTATGTAAGGAGTAGGTAATAATAATTTAGCATTTGATCAGTGATCTTACATTTTACATGTAAACTGTCTAACAAAAGCAATGCTCTTGGAATAGCATTTGATAAAATTAAATGGGCTTTTGATTGAAACAGAAATTGCTCTTTCCAGGAATTGCAAGGTAATGCGCATTAGGTTAAATTTAATAACCATGGCAACGAATCGAAGCAAATGTAACTACGAAGTCATCACGTACATTGCTCTGATGACATAGTGTTGATATCACGATATATATCATTTTTTCGCATCCTGCTGCCAAGTCATAATTACCTTACATTGCTCATGACAAAGTAGGTAGGTACCACAACACCCATACCAGTGACAACATAGAAAATTGATTTTCAACGCAAAAAAGACATTGTTCGGGGATCGAACCCAAAGAGTTGCCACGCCTGCTCATTCCTGAGGTTCCAGGAATTAGCAGGCGGGGCAGCTCTTTGATACCTGTGCGCGAGCTACTACACCACATAGGTAGTCATTGCCAAATTTTTCTTAAGGTGTGTGCCACTGGCACCACTGCCCACCTAGTCTAACTTGTAATTTTTTTCTCTCTCTGACCTACTCTAATGATGAGTAGACTTATTCAAAGATTTCCTTTACAATCCAGCATTAAACCCTAGCGATTCCCGGTCCACGCTCAGATCAGTTAAAAGTACATTAAGCAATTACATTAGTATGCTAAGAATAGGGGAATCCGCACTGTAAAATCGATTTATCATTCGGCACAGTTGATTTGATTGAAAGCGCAATTATTATTGTCGGTTAATGTTCTGCTGTATTACCAACATTAGCATTGAATTAAATAATAATTTTATGTTTGGTTCATCTTTAACAATAAATGGTACATGGTGCGCAGTGGTCGCAGTGCTTACCAAAGTTTAGCAAACCTAGGCGCGGTGGTGTTTTGAATGGGTGACCATTTCGAGCTTAAACATAAGTGACGTCTATTTACAAGCATCTTCGTGCTTTGGAAGGCATGTTAAAAGCTGTTGTTTTCGGTAATATCAATAGACATCAGTTATTGAGCCTGGTCAGACTTAATAACATTTTACAGTAAGTTTGGTCACTTAGCTTACAAAAAAACCCCTCCACAAATCCGCGCTGAGCCCCGTGGTGGAGTATGACGCGAAGGTAGGTACCACTTCATAGTTGAAGTGAGTCCTGCGCCCAGCATTGGCACGTGTTGTAGCTGATGAGATGATGTGTTTAATTGAAGGTTAGTAAAAATCATGAATCCTTCCATTTTAGGATATATTTTAAAGTAAACGTGATTTAATCAAGTTGTATTAAGCACACAATTCAAATCCCATCAAACTCGCGCTTTATAATACGAATTGAGCAAACAGGTAAGGTATATGCGATGTTCAATTGTTTCATGAAAAGTGTATGGGGTGATGTGTTGACCATAGGTTAATTAAAAGCAAACATCCCTGAGTTTACCTTGTCGGACCGGCCGATGGCCAATTCGAGCACATCTGTCCTGTTCTGGGCCCCTAGACACAGTTGACATTGCAAAATCGATGACGAAAATCGCGATAGGTATCGTGCGATAAACATTATGTATAAAACAGACTTTCACCTGCGCTTTGTTAACCGTGATTTAAGGAAGTCTTTTCCATTTATTTAACATACGCGTATTTTGCTATTGACCTGTGTAATATAACATTGTCAAGGGGCACTGTCCTGTCGTGATAAATTTGTGGTCGTATCAGTTTTTATTAAAAGCCTACCGTCATATACCTATTCTTTATAAAACCGATCTTTGACACCGATTTTTAACCCCCGACTAAAAGGAGGGGTGTTCGACCCCATGTTTGTTTGTGTGTGTCTATTTGTGGCACCATAGCTTTCGAACGGATGGACAAACTTCTAAGCAGTTTTTTTTATCCAAAAGCTAATTTCATTACGATGATTCTTAACTATGGTTGGTAAAAATCCGTCCACCCGTTGAAGCACACAATTTTCTTTCCTGACTCTTTTGAGGGGTTTTTAGTAAGTAGTAATAATAGCTACGACTACAAATAATCACCAAAACTGTGTCAAAGTAACTATTTCGGTATTCCTAAAACGTTTGGCTGACATTCGAACGAATTGAGGTCATCTTATTAGATGCACAGTGGAATGATTGCAAAAAGCGAGGAATATAGCGGACCGGAAATCCTATTATAGGATTACCATAATAATCACTATTTGATGTTGGAGCAGATGTAACACTCTCCCATTACCCAGGTAATTCCCCTTCGATACCTCCAGAGGTATAATGGTTTTATGGCTAAGCAGGCAACTACGCTGCACCGTGCACGCATAGAATGGGCAGCCTTAGTATGAGTTCTATTTACAAATAGACAACTTAATGGGATAGCCACCTGGCTATCGCATTAACTTGTCTCAGCTACCTAGCTAAGGGGATGGCAAATGCATCATAGGTATTTTTTATGGGCAATTAGGTATTTAGCACTGTAAAATTCAGACATCACTTCGCAGCTCACCGCGCAAACAACCTTCGCATTCAAACTGACCTTGAATCGGTATTCTGGTATTCTGTATCACTTCACTTTACGCTAAAGTCTTCACTTTTGAACGTTAACGTTTGAAGTGATCTCGCTTAGTCAATGTTGTAAGCTGCGTGGCTTCCATTGCTGTAATAGTGATTTCAGCACTCCACAAAATCATTTTGTGGAGTGGATGATGATCCAAGTCAAGTTTATTTAAAAGACTAATTGGTGGGATGCGAACGCTTCCATACCATTATCAAAGAAGTTTTTATAAAGATTTCGGACCTTTGGTTATTTTTGTTTACTTGTTGTTTGATCCCAGTTTAAACTTGCGGAAATGGTGTATTCGAAATTTCTACATAAAATTACAAAAAAAACGTATTTTATGGTAGTGAAAGTTGTATTATAGATATCCATAATTATGTTAATTGTGTACATTACTGATAAAATGTGAAGCGTTCTTATCATCCACTGTTAGCTCAAATGAAAACTCTAGTCATACTTGATAACGAAATTCTGGTTTGGCCAAGACTTTCTTAAAACCTCAAAATGCAAGAGAATTAAGTCGGCAACAATTGGAGGAATTAGGAGGTTCACTTGCTGAGATGGAAGAATCAAAACTTACGAACAATGGACCAAGGTTAGTTAATTACTTGCGTAGGTAAGTACCTACTTGAAACTGCATAACATTCAGACAACCACTTGAAATATAAGAATTATCTTTGAATTGTTTTGATTTGTAAGTTAACGGTAACATTACATAATTTATGTAAAACGCTGCTCTTTTAGTTCCACTTAAATATGGATATTGATTGATTGTTATTCTTACTAAGTAATATTAAATGTTCAAAAATGGCTCTGGTTATCTATCTGTTAGGTACGCTTTCACGCAAGACTACTGGACCAGTTTGAATAAAATTAAGTACACATATAATGTGGATGATAGGTATAGACACAAAATAGTTTTTATCCTGAAATTTCACTACTGCATTCCGTGCGGGAAAACGAGTGTAAAGCAGCTGATAGTAAGTTTTGTAACGGTTAACAAGGTTGTTTTGTAAAAATGGTTTAAGTAATTATTTTTTGCAAGTGTTTTTTTTAAGTCTTCTTTATTTATTTGGTTTTATTAATATTACGTAAAATCAGCGTTAGCATTAGTCATCATCTGTCTTTTTTTTTGTCGTCAAAAAAAGGCAGATGATGCCTATTGCTATCTATTACGGACTTTTGTTTAAGCCATGGGTTTTCACAATGAGTATTGATACTATTATTAATGCCACTTGTCTCCGTTTTTTTTCAGCATGACGCACAGTTAAAGTTATTGCGCGTCCTCCGGCCCAAAAACGGCATACTAAAGACCTACTCGACGTTTACTGAGAGATCAGCCGCAAACACACATTTCAAGTTAAAGTTCAGCACAAAAAAACAAAACACAAACAGGCATGCCGAAAGTGAAATAATTTAAGCTGACGATTTAAAAAGATTTGAGAAGCTTTTGCAAAAGCTATTTTTTATTTATTTTAATAAAATACAATAATAATTGTACAAACCTGACTTTAATTTTCTTTTTTACTAAAGTAATTTTTACCTGTCAATCCCAAAAAATGCAGACACGATAAGTCTTATTACGACATTAGTCATTAGATTCAGCCATACGAAGCTGATGAGATTCATGCAATAATTATTAACAGGGGAAAATGGTTGGGGCTGTCTTACTCCGTTTGTTAGAAAAGAGGAAGTCGTTAATTGCTGTGTCTTGTGTGTGTGTGTGTGTGTACTCAAATCTAACACCATACCATGAAGTGTCGAAACTTTACATATGATGAGAGTGTCTCAATAATACCTATACTATGTAACGATTCTTCGCCAACTGTCATATTTTATTGGCCCTGACATGGGGGCCTGCCGAGTTGTAATTCGCGCATGCGAATGAATGTTGAAATTCTATGAATTAACTTACCTAATGTCTGAAATTAATCATAATATATGCCAATTTATGTAAAACCTTCATCGCGTATCTGAGAATAACTTTATTTAAGGAGTAATATTTAAATGAGAGTCTTAAGGAAGAACAAAAAGATGTTTAAAGGTCTTGCTTATGATTTGGTGCTTTATTACGATCTATTCTTAACGCTGTCTGGCTATTTCCAGACTTTTGTAGCCTAAGCAAGCACTAATTAGATTCATGCAATAATAATTTAATATGCAACTACATTCACAGGTTTGACATAGCAACGCAGGACGGAAGCATCGCATGGCGGCGGGCAATACGTTGACGAAGATGACCGAACACTCGGCCGCCTTCCGCCCGCTTACAAATCACGTGCGAACGCTTAGGTAAACACTGCCGCCTACTGTGCTACGGAATTGTATGTGAAAATTGTTGGTTATTCATAGAACAAGGGAAATAATTGGGACCGTCATACGATGTTTGCGAAGGAAGAACGTCATCAAAACCAGCTCTTGGTTGTCAATATGTTATTATGCGTGTGAACTCAAGAAAGGCATCTTGACGGTGAAAGCTCTACTGAAGATAGGAGTTTGTCAAAAATAGGTATAACTTTTGAGTCAGTCCAGTGACCACTGCCATGCGATCCAAGCACGCTAAGGAGTGAAATAGTGTGGTGTGACTACGAAAAATATATATTAGCGTCAGTAGTAATAAAATAGCAGCGTTTTACCCTGAAATAAAACGCATATTAAAATACTTACTTCACTGGAAGCTTTATATTAAGATAATAATAATAATAGTCGTCCTGGCCGATTTCGACCACGGCGGCCAATCTCAACAGAGATCAGCCAACTACGCAGGAGATATTATAGTGCACAAGTGTGAGCGCAATACACAGGTGCACTCACTGTTCCATCACTCTCAAAGTTCGGTGAGACGGCAATCCGACATGACCGGAGAGAGATCAGGCGCAGGACCAACGGCTTAACGTGCTTTCCGAGGCACGGGGGTGTAACACCGCCAACTTCCCGACTCCGAGCTGTTTTTGAGAAATTCATGACAGAAAATCTCAGAAACAACTTTTGGCTCGACCTGGGATTCGAACCCAGGACCTCTCGGATGTAAGGCAGAAACTTTGCCACTACACCAACGAGAGATAGAAAATTTACGAAAACGGAAGTGCTATCTCAATATAAAGCTGCCAATGACGGTCAAGTGTTTTAATACCTAATTGTTATCATTACCGTTTGAATTTGGCCGAATATTTCAAATGGCATGTAAGCGGTTTCCATACTCAAGCTATGATTACTTACTAGCACTGAACATTTTCCACATAAATATGTTTACACAATTTCAGTGAGACATAGGTACTACCCGCTATTTACAGTGAGGTATTGTCTTCATTGAGAGTCGACATTATTTTATTCTACAGGGTGCTTTCTTCCGATGTTCTATTGTGGCTAGTGCTTAACAATTACAAAGCTAACGAGCACTGTGAGTCATTAGTATGAGTAATGTTATGATGATAACTAGGCAATACTTTTTATTTACATTGTTGTGTGTGACTGTGAGAGATCTGATTTTTATCGTGACGGGCTTTGTTTTGTTTTCCTTTTGTTCAATTTGTTATACCTAGATACCTGGTTCGTTATTTTAATAGAGTTCAGTCTAGTGTTTTTGAAGTGAAAACTTCTTTAGCGGCGTTGAGCACTTTTGTGGCATGGGTAGAAACTGTGAAACTCGCGTCAGGTCACGTGATGCTGATCGAAAAACCGTAAGACGGTTGTTAAGTTTTCACTTCTGCCGGCACTCCCGGAGTGCAACCCGTGTTTTTATTTTTTTCTATTTCTGTTATGGGTAATAGGTATGCTAGCAAGCTAGCTTTGTTAAGTTACATAGTTCTTCTTAAACTTAAAGAAACTTTCTCTTGTTTGTGAAGCGTTCGCCACTGTGTTACTCATGCATGCTCCATAAAAAAGGAATGACAGTGAGATAGTTTCCCCCTTGCAATGATTTTTCCTACTGCAGTAATATTTTTGAACAATATCTATGAAAGTTACCCAGACAGTACAGGTTAAGGAAGGGTACCCAGAAATAGATCGGCTGCCACAAAATTGTAAGACCTTTAGAAATACTTTTTGTCTAAATATAGTCCTTTATTTTAGTCGACAATTAAATTTAGTTTTTCTCAGAAACGCGATAGCGGTTTAACATAAATTGGCATTTCAAAGATTCCTACGGCGCGCGACTGGTGAAAATTTTAAGAACGAGAAATTAATAATGGCTTCAATAATCTCGCTAACTGGAAAACGTTTCTCAGTATAACAGTATTCGTAATGACATCCACATCATCAACAAACCGCAGATCAACAGAACAACTATAAATTAACTTGGCCAAACTCGGTTCCGGTCATCATTTGCATTCATATTTGAATGCGGTCATCAGCGTTCTAATTTGTTTATAAACCCAATTGATCATCCGGCATTTTAATTCGATTGATTATTCATTGTCGACGGCCGGTTTGTCAATTATTTATTTACGAGTAAAATCATTGGAAATAGACTAATGTGTTAGGTGTCAAAACTAATATTTCTATTTTGCACCAACTACGACTGTAATTTCTGCTTCGAACTGGATCACCGATTTTGCAGACGTGTTAATAATGAAGACTTTTAATTTTAGCATCACATCGTAAATTATTAAATTGCATAATAATATTTTCTTACTTTTAACAATTCGGCTCATGTTTACAGCTTTCCTACGTATGGGCTTTACTGGGCTCTGATGCTTGGATTTGCTTTTTCCTCTTTCATGATTCCTACCAAACAAAACAAATACTTGAGTGTTACTCAATCTTGGTAGGTATCTGAAATGGCAAAGTTAAGCCTAAGACCAAGCTAGAATGGTTAATGAAATGGAGACAAACCGCTGCCCCGCCTGAACTAAAAGTATCGCCTGACCAACTTATAATGCGTAGGTATAACTAAACGAATACAAAAAGTTACTCAGCTTTACTTTACTGCGTCCAATCTACAACATCACTATCAGAAACAAAGACTATCCATTACTAAATACAAAGTTAAAAAGTACCATTTAGTTTCACCGGATGGCAAGAGAAGGGACATCACTGGAATCCCAAAAGCAATAACTATCAGCAAGACCCCACGTAAAAGAAATGAGAAACACTAGAAAGCAGACGGGACGTTTAGAACAGTTAAAGTATCTCCAATATAAGCTCAATTACCGTTCATTTAATATCGGACTTTAATCCCCCAGCGGACATCGTGGACCGCGAAGTACCTACTGGCCCGAAGCAAAGCGTGTGAAGAACAGCCATATCTCATGGATATGCATAAAATTATAAAGAAGGCCTTATAAAGAAGCTAAAAATAACACAACGAGCGATGGAGAGGGCTATGCTCGGTGTTTCTCTACGAGATCGAATCAGAAATGAGGAGATACGTAGAAGAACTAAGGTAACCGACATAGCCCTGAGAATCAGTAAGCTTAAGTGGCAATGGGCTGGGCACATAGCGCGAAGAACTGATGGCCGTTGGGGCAGAAAAGTTCTGGATTGGAGACCCTTCGACCAAAAGCGCAGCGTAGGACGTCCACCAACAAGATGGACAGACGACCTTGTAAAGATCGCAAGATCGCACTGGATGCAGACCGCTTGTGATCGGTCGATGTGGAAAACTGTGGGGAAGGCCTATGTTCAGCTGTGGACGTCCTTTGGCTGATAATGATGATGATGCATAAAATTAACCCATACCCTTACCCATAAGCAAAATCACGCGTAGAAGGAATCCCAAACAGGCTTGCGAAGTTCAACGGTAAGATTTTAAGAGCTGTCTCCACTACGTCGTCATACTTTATGGCTTAATGTGTAGTAAGCCGATTCGGTCTTACTACTTTCCCGGACGGTTACCAGCTTAACTGTCTATACGGTTTGAGTTTTCATAAAGTGTACATTTCAAAATATGCGAAACTCTGCTTAATTTTATCGACTTAAATCTTTGAAGGGGGTCTATACCCTTTTTTTTCGAAAAAAGTGCGGTTATTTTTCGAAAAGACCTAAAAGTAGTCTTATTTTTTAAGCTACCAATCGAAAGATAATTTAATAAGCTTTATATTCATAAAAACGGAACGTATATTGAGCCCCTTGACCCCCCCCCCTCCCCCCCCCCTCCCCCCCCTACAAAGGTTTAAAGTGTACACTTTATGGAGACTCACACTGTATAGCAGTTTAACAATAAAACTAAATAGGTACGATACCTCGGAAATAGTGTCGTGGAAAGTGTTGTTAACACAGGTTGATAACGTGGTTCCTGCATATGCATCAGCCTTCAGCTTGCTTCTTGCCATCATCGAACAATACTCTAACTACTTCTTACAGACTCTATGTACCATCTATGAGTTAACCGTTCTTTACCACCTACGACTGATGTCTGTCCGTTCGATCTCCACTTTACCCGCTTTGCGAAGATTCAACTTTATACTGAAAAAGTTAAATGGCCCGGAATAAAACGCCTGTAATAGAAAATGGACGGCACTCTTCATTTCCTTATTCGACATTCACACCAAATAACTTATCGATATCGCGACGTGACGGCGAATCGGTGCTTGCTCTAATGCAACTGCAAATAATAATTTCATTAAGTGAGGAATAACCGGATTCGGATTCTGTAAAGTTTAGGGAAACTATTATTAGGAAGAGAAAATAGGAGCCACATAAGTACTAAGAGTGAAGAAGTGAAGTGAATAGGTAAGTAAGGTGCTTGTGGCGCAATCGTTGCAACATTTTGGTAGTGATACCAAATGTTAAGCTACCTAAGGCGTGGTCACGTTTAGGATGGGTGACCATTCTGACCATTTAAGTGACGTCTATTTACAAACATCTCCGTGCTTCGGAAGGCACGTTAAGCTGTTGGTACCGGTTAATATCAATACATAATAGTCTTTCAGCCTAGTCAGAGGCCCTCGGGCGGCTTAATAGCATCTGACTGTAAGGTTAGTCCATTACCTTACAAACACCCTTCCACTAATCCGCACTGAGCCCGCGTGGTAAAGTATGGCTCGGACTACCTCATAGTTGCGGTTTTTGTTCGTTTTGTGTAATGATGATAAAATTTCGGGGAATGATTATAAAAGATTTCGTCAGCCCCTGAATTTCGATTAAATGAATTTGATTAATGGTGAAATGGAAAAAAAACATGCGTGATGGCTGGCTAAACTTAGGTATACTGGCTGGCTTAACTATACTTTTCAACACAGCAGCTTGTCACTACATTCTTACATAAGTAATATGTTACGAAACAATTTTCCATGGTGAGTGAACAATGATATGATAATATGTTACCTACATATCCTCTTATATAAATTTTATTTATTCTGTTTTACTAAAAAACCTTACAATTAAATATTTTATACTATAATATGCTTTGTAGTATCACTAGATTGTAAAACACTGGTGTCTGAAATAGGTTTAAACTAACCTGTTCTACAGGTCACCAGGCCACCCTCGCAGGTTTAATACAAGCAAAGACCTTAAGAAAAAAAAAACGAATATCGTTAACTAAAACATTAAGTAGTACTTGTTATTTTTCGTATTTTATTATCTAAAAAGCTTACATTGTTTTTGTTCGGTCGGATTGGAATGGAGCATCGAACCCTTAAGTAAAATAATGCTAAGGAAACCTAGGCTGTCACAACAACAATGATTAATCTTCAAGACCATTAAATTTTCAGGCTGTAAACAAATTAGTCAATGCTAGAAGTTTATTTATACCTACCAAAGTAACTTTGAACTCTAGACACCGTCCAATATCATACCAAATAGGTAGGTAAGTAGTCATAAAATCGTGTAGGTAGGTATCTGCTTGATTTTTTTTGTATATCGTAACTCATAATGAGGAGATTATAATGAAATCCACGAGAAAGGCCAGTAACTTGATAAGTTAATCTGTAAACCTACCAAAAACACTGTGTAAAAAATATAGATGAAGGGAGGTACGTATTTCTAATTGATAAAAATAAACATTCCCAACCAGGAATTCTACCCAACTGTGGCGAACCCACAAGTAGGGTTATGTTGTATAGCTTGTGTTTGCCAAAGCCTCTGTCCATCCAGCTGTCTTTTTTGCGAGCGGCTTGCACACTTAATTTCTTTTCAAGGATCGTGTCGTGTGTCACCAAATTAACTTTTTGCGCCAGCCAGGAATAAATCGTGTAGAACTTTACAGAAGTTAGCAATAGGAATTCTGTGCGAGGAGATATTTCAGATGCGCTCTAATAGGTTTGTTCTTAGCACGTAGCGCTCCATTGCCTGTGACAATAAGGCATTAGAAAAAGTAATTTCCAATGCGATTTTCCAGCTTGTGCACAGGTCGCAAGTTAACAAACTACAGTTGGAAACGCCCTCCGGAAATTAACATTTTCTAAAGCGCTTGCAAACGATGGCGCAAACACATCAATATGACTTTTCAAAAGCTGTTGTTAGCGTCAACTCGTTGTTCAAAGGTAACTCGACCAAGCCCGAGCGAGCCTTGTGAATATGAATCCGTAGGATATTGAATTAATGTTGAAAATCCCAGCCGATATCCGGTGCTATTTTGGTACCTACGAATAACTTGCAAAGAGTATTCCTATCGATGGCAAAACATCAATAACAATATCTATTGAGTGTGTAATTTCTCACTTAGTACTTTCTTGGTTTTAACTTTGTATTGGGTACTCACCGATTAAACTAGCAGACACATAACCATGGAATAATTAATTAATTACATATTTGTTTTGATAATTTAACTTCTGTCGTCACCTAGTCACATATCAGCTTGTATAAATGACAACTATTACGTAACTATCTAACGCAGGATTTCTTTATGTCACCTACGTACCTACCTACCTTATGGATATGTGACCATCAATAGATAGGTACAAAGAAACAAAATTAAGCTGTCAGCTTTTTAATTGTCAATTCCATATAAGGCAATTTCATTAAAGAGCTTCGCCTTTCGAAGCCAAAACGACAACGGGCCTCTAAAAATGATACTACAGTTTGATAAAGCATTTTCCCTCCGTTATTTGCTTAACACTCGATCTCGCTCAATAAAGCTGCGATAAGATGAGTTCGATAGATATTCATAATGCAAAGGAAGCACAATCAGATTTCATTGGAGCCGCGACGAACGAATGAAATGAATACTTATTGCGAAAATGAAGCGGACCATTAATGAAGCCTCCCAACTCCGATTTAATTCCCTTCGAAAAATATTCAATAACGCCACAAAGACACCGGATCAGGCAAACGGTTCCATTCGAGGAGAAATATTGCCGAGTCGCGGGATGTGGACTGAAAGAGCGCTTAATTAGGCCATTTTCATAGATACATAAAGGAACTAAAGATTTTTTAATGAAAGAATCAGCAGATGAGCGCTATTGTGTAATTTGCCAATCGGTTTTATTTTAAATTTGTGATTTAATTTATTTTTTTAGGGTTGCCCATTTAGAGGTTTGTACCTAGTACCTACCTATATTAGACTGTCTATTGGATTTATTCCTATTACTACTATTTGAAGTCCAAATTCCTTTACAGCCTTATCGCCTATAAGAATGGGCTAAGGTTTACTTATCTGTTCAGAATCATGTTTTTTCACAGAGTCGTTTGACAATAAAGCAATTAATAGCTCCATTGCTTCTTAGTCAACTTAAAATTGTTTACTCAAGATTACGTGCATTAATTGTGACATCAATTTATATCTTAGAAAGGGTATGTAGATTTTCCAAACGCAAGATATTGCAAAATAACGCGCCAGATTATTTCCATGGACTTTCATAAAAACCCATTTCTTCGATGCTCAACAACAGAGAATCATCTATTATGCTCTATTGTGGAGACCGCCGCCTACATAAAGTGCGGGTTATTCTTTCTGTAAGATACAGTGTAAAGCTTGAGAAAAATGCTCTTTCCCTTTTATTTGCATTACGGAATAACACTTGAACGATTTGAGTTCAAGCAACGTAAAAATCATCATTATGTAGGCATCTAGCTCAGAGTTTTTTGCTTCCTACGATTGCTAATCTATATTTATTTATATACTAGTTGACCCGACAGACGTTGTCCTGCCAGTTGCTTTTTTTTTAATTTTCTGATCTTTTAAACCTTCCCTGGACTTCCACGAATATTTCAAGACTAAAATTATTCAAATCGGTTCAGCCATTCTCGAGTTTAGCGAGACTAACGAACAGCAATTCATTTTTATATATAAAAGAAGAAAGAAGATATATAAAAGAAAGTGGTGTTAGTTACACTATTTATAACTCAAGAACGGATGAACCGATTTGCCCTAAAAATTGGTGGAGAAGTAGCTTAGAACCAGGCGAAAGACATAGGATCCTTTTTATCCTGTTTGTTTTTTTTTTGAACTGAATAAAATCCAAAATCTGCGCATTTATGGCCTCTAAGGCGGAACAGAGTTTGCCGGATCAGCTAGTAACAGATAAAAATCGGAACAGGTGAAACATGTAAAAAACCACATTGTTGAAAAATTCTGTCCTATAGGTGATCTGATGGCAAAAAATAATTCAAAAATACAATAAACATAAAGAGCACATACATTAACATAATAACTTTATTACTTACATATCTTTTAATGCTTTAACAACACAAATATTATACATCAGTTGGTTTTGTAATTTAAGCCACGCTTGCGTAGCGGTTTCCTCGGTCGCCTCAAGCACGTCCCTAAGTTCTTGGTTTTCGGCAATGACTTTCGTATGCGACTTCAAAAACAAACTTAAATAGGAATGCGCCAATTCAAAGTCCTTGTTGCTACGTAACATAACATTGAGCATTAGAAGGTAGTGTTTCATAACTTCGAGCGAACCGCCAACATCGGGCGACATACTGGCAACTTCGGCTTCTATAGATGACGGTGCCATAGACTTCAGTTTGTCTATGCATGTGCTATAGCTTTCGTCGTCGTCACAACTGACTAGCTTTTTCGCGAACGCAGATAACGTTGATAGAGAATCAGGTATTAACAGTTTAGTTTCCTTGCCATCTTTTCCTTTATCTAAATCGAATTCTAGTTCTAAACTCGGTATTGTAGGCAGGAAGAAAGGTGCAGATTTTGGGACTGTCAACGGAGTTTTCGGTTTGTTCCTTCGCTTAACGATGTCCAGATGAAGGAGATTCAACCACCTTGAGGCCGGTTGGTCTGACAAAGTTATTAATTCTGAGCTAATTTGTTCGGGAGATTTGTATTCGGGTTCTTCGCCGAGGTCGATGATTCCTATGTCTTCTATGTCTGGTTTCTCTGGTGCTGTACAAGGTAGTTCTGTAAGATTGAAGAGACATGTTAGATAGGTGGCTATTTACTACTCACACGTGAATCTTTAGCTGTGAAGGTCAAGATCAAACCGTTTTTTCTTTAAGTTCAACCTTAAATACTGATGCCAAATGAGGTCAAAAAATTAATAGATACTTACTTAATCTGGGAACGTTGACAGTGTTTCTATCTATAGGTTTCAGGAATACTCTTTCGTAGAGCAATCTGTTGGCCCACAGGAACACACCTACTTCCCCCACGTGTGTCGTCGCCAAGTAATCTCCTGTTGGAGACATGCTCAGAGATGTGCAGGGTTTTTCCACCTAAAGCAAATGCAACACTCATGTAACACCTACTAACACACTATCACTAGGTAACCTTATGTAGTCACTATAGATAGTATAATATCTAAATATTGTTTTTCGGTTTGAGCATCTGTTGAAATCTGAATGAAGTTATTTTGACATGGTCCTAAAGTTCCCCTTTATTTTGACGCTAACTGTACCAGAGAGCGAAACAAGCTCAAAACGTAAAAAAATGTAAACAACTAAATATTCAACTTAAGAAAACAGACACTTACATTGAAAATATCCACAAGCTGAGCACTAGGTATGTCCCACGTACAAACTGTACAATCCATGGAAGTGCTGATCAACCATCTACGAAAAAAACATGGGATGAGTTAAAGGAGATCACGAATACGCGCTATACGTAAAGATTTAAAGTAACATATCAATGTAGCCAATGCACTATGTATTATGTATGATGGAATTCCTACGAAATTGTCGTAACATGCTACAAAGGACTGTAGCAGCATTAGGGTTTGCTTTGCTTGCTACGACAACACAATCTACATACAGTTGCTACATGGTGCAGTAGCAGATCGAACTTGTATCGCGTGTTAAGAAACTATGACGTAAGCGAGAGAAAGAAACAAAAATCAATCTAATTAGGTAATGTACCCTCTGATTCCATGTCAAACACTATAATGTAAGTTTGAATCAGAGCGGAAAGGTTCTAGAATGGCGACCGGGTGCCGGACGACGCTCTCTGGGCAGGCCAATCCCCATACGGTGGACCTGGTGAAGTTCGCGGGATGCCGTTGGATGCGGAAAGCGCAGGACCGACAGCGGCGGAGATCTTTGGGGGAGGACGCAAGGCTGATATGATGACGAAGATGAACTTTGGAGTAATATCGAGCCTAAAAAGATGCAAACAATTTAAAATGACAATTTATAGGTATGATCGACCAGAATGGTAGTAACATTTTGAATGCAGCCATGATACGGGAAACATGTGTTATCTCTCTATTGTAAAATCAGCTCCAGAAATAGTTCCTCAAAAACAAGTGCGTTTTCAATTAATCCAACATAAATAAAAACAAACGTCGCGTTGATCGGAGCTGTATTAACTGAAACCAATCTATGGAGAGGGCAACTCGTTGTGTTGACTTAGGACAACGTTCGGTGCAAACGAATCAAGTTTACCCACGTTCGTTTCACGGATGTACGAATAAAAGGGAAAATAATTAGTTACAAAAATGCAGTACTAGCAAGCTTGACTCGTGGTGGACTTGGATAAAAATGAAAGTACTGACTGTACAGTTGTTAGAATACAATTTTATCACAATCGTGTTTAGCTAAATATGCTATCGTCTGTAGAAGATATTTGGGTTGTTGTCACCGATTAACGAGCCAAAGGCTACAACGAATTTATTCTATAAGTGTAGTGGTGTAGTGTGCATGTGTGTGCTGACTACCTTGTTAAATTCAAAGTTTTGACCTGGATACATCTCGTTTGATTTTAAAACTACCTATAAGGCAGATAGATTTTTCAGTAGTTACCGTCCTGCCGCTCATTATGGTATAATTACCATTCATGGCTGTATGTCATCCCATGGCCTCATCCTAATGAATGAGGCCATGGGATGACATACAACCAATGTCTATTTTGACCAGGGAAATTTATTTTATTTATACTAGCGGACCCCGCAGGCGTTGTCCTGCTGATGATAAGGGACCTCAGACATCTCAATATGCTCACAAAATGTCATGAGAATCGGTCAAGCCGTTTCGGAGGAGTGTAGAGACATATCCTTCAGAATATTCCTACATTCATGGTGCGCTCACACACACGAACGGACACCCAATGCGCGGATACCTACGTGTTGTGAAGGTGTTTCGTTAAACTTCACTTAACGCGATTAAAACTTGGCAGGACACACGAATGATACGAAGCCACAGAGAACCTTTGTTGTGATTGGGTCTATTTTCAATGCAATTATGAGGATACAAAGTGCGATAAATTTGTTTATGATTAATTTGTTAAGCCAGGTAATATTTACTAAGTTATGAATAGTGTTTTATATGGATTGACAATGAAGTAAACAATAGACTAAATATGAATTAGGTAACACTATATGAAAAAGATAAAATTATAGAACTTATTGAAAGAAATCATACCTGCTCTGTGAGTCAAAATCGATGTCATTGATTTTACCATTATGCCCCTCAAACTTCCTTACAACAGTCATTGTGTCAATATCCACCAGTGTTATGGTGAAATCCTCATTAGCCAATGCCAGTAGACCACTGTCCCTGTGGCATCTGATCATGCTCACAGATTCCTCCAGTTTCAATACATGGTATGGAGTGGTTTCTAAAAAAAGTGCATTGTATAATTTTTTACCCAGCTGGTTACATATTGGCATGAGTTATCATGTTTATAGCCACAGACAGAATTAGAGGGTTTCATTAGATTGCGATGCACGTTATTTATGAATAACATAACAGCTGTAGCCAGCGTAAAATGCCCGCAAATCATAGCCGCTGCAGTACATATCATATTATTATAAATTCCGACATAATTATTGATTTTCCCGCACAAAATCTAATGATGGTATTTTAATAGTTAAAAATACATCTGCCTGTGTTATCTCTACCCCAAGTAAGGACTAAATGACACCAAAATAAAATTTACCTGCTTTAAATCTCCAAAACTTCACTTTATCATCAGCTCCCACAGATATGACTCTTGAATTGCATATGTCAGTCTCGACACCCCTGAGTGCACCTTTGTGGGCCTGTTTGTTCTCCTTACCATAATAGCCACGGTAGAGACCTGATTGCATGTTGAATTTGTGTACCTGTCCATTGGTATAGCCTACAAAATGAAAATGATTTTTAAACTTGTAATTGTCAGAGATCCAATACACAAAACAGCTTTGTAAAGCTAGTTTGTGGATTGGATATTAAATACTTCAAGTTACGGCTATTCTTTAGATGCTATACAAAATTTGTACAAAAATACTGAATACTGTTTATCTCATGATTAATATAGGTATATGATTTTAAACTTCATCAATGGTATTGGGTTTATAACGAGTCACAAGCTGACTACAGCTGTGTGCAATCCAGCCGAAACATCAAGCAGTGAGTACTACTGAGTACTCATTAAAATATATTGCATTTAGACTCGATAATAATAATAATAAGTTTTTTATTTCGTTATAAAGTTGCCTTAAAACTAGTACATTGGAGCCCCCATTTAAGCAAAATTTGCCTGTGTTTGGGGGACCGCTCTTCCTTAACTATATTTTATTTTAACAAGGCAGTATGGTGAACATGTTTCTTTCTTTACTTATTTTTATTCTTTAAATACTTTTACATAAGGTGACTTATTCTATGTGTGTGTATGTGTGTGTGTCAGTGAGTGTGTGATTTTGTGTGTGTGTGTGTGTGTGTGTGAGTGATTGTGTGTGTGTGTGTGTGTGTGTGTGTGTGTGTGTGTGTGTGTGTGTGTGTGTGTGTGTGTGTGTGTGTGTGTGTGTGTGTGTGTGTGTGTGTGTGTGTGTGTGTGTGTGTGTGTGTGTTTTGTATGTTCGGTTATGCAATGCGCTCTAGTAATTCGTCTACCTCATCAAGTGTCTTATTTTTTATCCAATCGATAACCAGTAATTAGTGTAAATATATATAATGACAATTTTGTCAATTTGCTGATCTCACTTACTTTGGATTCAGAAAGTGTATTCTAAAATAAAGTCTAGTCAAGTGTGGCCAGTAAGATTAATAAGCAAAATTATTCAGTTATTTCTACTCACCAACTAAAACAAAGTTTCCACAGTGAGTTACAGTGAGGCAAGTAGCTTCAACACCTTTTTGGAATCCCCTTGGGTACAATTTATGATCACCCATTCTGATTTTATCATATGACCATGTAGTTACTAGGAATCTGCCTTCATGGAGAGATGCAATGCTGTCCCACTGTTTATCTCTCTGCATGCAAGAAGACAGTTTGGATATAGGTGGTAGTGCTAAGTTGACATTTTCTTTATGCTCTGGAAGAAAAATAAAAAATTAAAAATCATTCTGCCTAGATAGTGTTAACTGCAAAGCAATAAAATTTACACTTACTTCTCTGTTTACATGTTTTCTTCTCAAAGTAAGCCTTCCCCATACTTTTGTTAAATACTTCTGTGATTGTATTCATAATGTGAAGGCTTCTATCTCTTCCAGCAACTAGTACATTATTACCTGTCGGCTCACAGTATCTTACTAAAGTGGGTGGTAAACCATGACCTTCTCTAAAAATTTAAATAATAAGTTAAGTTTCTAAGGCTAAACTAAACCAAGTGTAATTTTGGCTGTAATTGTAATGGTTAACCTTTACCTTCTTTTCAAAAGCCTAGCTCCTCCATCAGGCATGTCAAATATCCACATCTTCAGTGAATTGTCTTCCGAGTTAGTCACCATTAGGGGCTCAGACATCAGACACTGCAACCCTGATACCCTGCCAGAGTGAGCAGACTGTATCTGAGACAACACCCGCTTCTCTTCCAAGTCCCACATCACAATATGGCCTCGGCCACTACCCGTCACCATCACTGGAACACCATCCATTCTAAATGATATACTGCTGATCTGTCCCCAATCATGAACATACTCCACAACAGTCTGATCATATCGCAAATTGTGCAGAATAATCTTCCCATTACCCAAACCTACAGCCACCACATCAACCGCAGGGGCAGGCTCTATAACTCTCACAGGAGACTTCCATCCCTTAAAAGTGAACACCAACTTAGAAGTCCGAACATTCCACAGCTGCAACTCTCCTTGCTCACTTCCAAGCAAGATTTTGTTCAAATACGTCGGAGGGTGGCATATCGTGGTAATTTTAAACTGGGCCGCATCAAATAATAACTCCAAAAACTGTGATTCTTCTTTGATATCAAATATTTTTAGAACATTATCTTCATCTATGGAGATTAAGTGGACTCCAAATGGTAGTAATAAGTGTACCGGTGCGTTGTGGCCTTTGTAAACGTGTTTGAGCTCGCAGCCTCGCCGCCAAGCAAAGATATCGTTCTCGCTCGCAGTGTAAACATGATAGTTGTCTCCGCTCATACATGTTATCGGGCCGGGATGCTCACCACTCACGCAGAGCAGACGGAACTTGTCACATCCATACGTGTGAAACCATTTGCCTACACTTGTACAAAGCAGGGTTTCACCTCTTTTCTTGATGAAACGCACAACACAAGGCACATGTGTACTAACATAACCTAGCACTCGACAACCGGTGAAAATTCGACTGCTTGATAGCTCAGACATATTTTCCTGTGATGCTACGACCTTATTTATGTCAGAAAATCATGAAATTATTCAAATAATACATGAATTCAATAAAACTTAATTCATCAACACCACAGCATGTTTCGGCAAATTGACATGATTTTGACCATAGACTAATATATATATTGACACTGACGGACGAACTGACACACTGCCATTTGACAGTTGACATATATTGTATGTTTATGCAGCATGTACTATTAAGCTTCATTTTGGCTGACAAAAAGTATGTAATGATATCAATAACGGTACGTACTTAAAAGCGTCTACACACGGCCCTAAAATCAGAGGCAATATCGGGAGTGTGATGGTGGGGATAAAATCGTCTACTACTCTACACACGTCCCTGCCAGTTAGTACGTAGCTCATAGAGTAGTATCGTAGCTCAACGTGCAGCAAAGCAGATGCCGCCTACACTTTCGAAGCAACAAAAAATAGGCATTGCTCTGGCACTTGCTACGGTGGAACCCAAAAAAAAACAAAAGAGGAAGGCTTGGGTTAAGATGTGGTTACTGAAACGCATTTTAAATGCCTCCTGCCTCATATCGCGATTAAAATATTCCTTATTTTTTTTGTCCCATAAATAAGTTAACTCCTTGTAAATATCGATAGTTTTTGTCCAGGCCTCTCGCTCCTTCTCCTTCGCCATATCTCCGCCTATTAAAAATAGTACAAACCAAAACGCGTCCAGTTGCCACTGCGCTCGCGCGAACACTGCAGCAAGGAATATACTACACTGCAGTGAAATCGGGCCTGATTTCGCTACACACGCACTGACAACGCTCCCTAGACGATAATCGGCCCTAAATCGTGAGCTCGCCCGTACCGATTTCTGAGTTAGGGATAATAATAATAATAATGATTACGATTTGCCTACACACGAGGCGATCTAGGGAGCAATCTAGGGTGCTCCCCACCACTTCCCCGATATTGCCACTGATTTAGGGTCGTGTGTAGACGCTTTAAATATTACTTAATGGTGGCTGTACTAGAGAGCGTCAGCATGATCCTAGCTGCCAGCAGCCAGCTTTGCAACAACAAAGACTGCAGCATATTCGAAGTCCGTACACCCGATCGGTAGCTCGACGTCAGCTGAATTGCAACTCGCTCGAGCGCGTGAGTAATGAATACGGCAGACGAACATCTAAATATTGTTCCGCGACTCATAAATAAACTGCCTACGGATTTGAGAGATAATTTGACAACTAAAAACATTAAATGCTAACTCAAAACACATTTTCTAAATTTTCTTTTGGCCACTTAATTTTAAAATGTAAACAAAACTGCACGTATTCGTCAAATTCTTCGATTATCCAAAATACATATCTTTAAGATGAATTATGAATACGAATGATGATAAATTATAGATATAAGATAATTATTACGTAAACTTTAGCTTAGTGAAGTTACAAACCTTAGTGGTTTTATACTAAGTTAACACCTACATGTTTTATAAGATTTTTTATTTGTTAATAAATGAAAAAAAAACATCTACAGACGATCTCTTACATTATGAATTTATGACTGAATGTTTTTTTTTATTTTATTTCAGGCTACAATAGGCCCATATAATAAATACCTTACTGACTAACATACATACAAAAATATATTTTAAAAATAAAACAAAACAATACACTATTTAGTCGGCGTAGTGTTACGTAACTTAGTGTCGGATATCCGTCCACGAAATTGACGATACACAATACTCTTTGGCCAAAATTCTTTTTTCGTGAAGGTCGACAGCAGGTCGGTGAGAACCTTTACCACATACGAATTGAAATTCGTACCTATTCGTCGTTTTTATTTGGTCTTCACGCGGATGTACTCTGTGATATCCTCGACCTTCGTAGATAAATGAAGCCGGGACACGTACAACGGCGTGTCTGTTATCGCAGTATGCAATAGGTCATAGGATACTCAAAAAAATACCCTTCGTTTATTAAATCAATAATTTCTATATTTTATTATTACACTCCATATTAATCTAATTTTACAATAGTCCTTGACGTTTCAAATCTTCGTACGTTTTACGATTTACGACGTTTCCTAGTGAATCTTCGAATTCTTCGTCATTTTCAGCGACGAAACGCTCGTTTTCTTTTTGATGCTTGATTTTTTCCCACACTGCAAAAAAAAATCAAACAAAAGATATTAACACCAAAAGCACCATAGACAAACCTTTTTTTATTTTATTTTTTACTTACATGCAAGGGCATCCTCAATCTGAGTGACGTTAGCAAAATGAGCAGTGTTGGGTATGCCAAGGCACCGCATGCCGTGAGCGTGCCTCCACTCGGCGAAATGGCGCTGGAACGCCTTGGGACCCTTGTACGTGTAGTTACCGCAGATCTCGCAAGTGTAACTGATGTTTAGACCGTGGAGTTTGTACAGCCAGTACGGTATGGGCTGAAAAAGTAGAAGACAAAAAGTAGAAAAAGTTTTTAACAAAATATATAGTCTGCAATAGTAGCTTAAAAATAGTATCAAAACTGCGTCAAAATTAATGTTTTTTTCAATATTCTGCATTTAGACTTACAGCTTGTACCACCTACAGTTAAGGTGAGGACTGTGCCAAGTAGTAGAATGTATAATTATGTATAGGCCTAAACTTCTACTAATTTTTTTCTAGGTGTATTACATATGAATGTGATGGCCTATCGCTTTTTTATCTTCTTCAGATTGTGCGGCATCTCGTCATCATATATTGTATTCTTCGAAAACAGTAGACATTTTAGAATTTTAACCTTGACTTAAATAAAATAAACAAACCTTCCCATCCCACCCCAGCGGCAGATTCTTCGGGTTGTACGGCACTTCGTCGTCATCCGAGTCCATGTCGGGTGCGGCGGACGCGTCGCTCTCGTCTCCGCTGTCGTCGCGTCGTTCGCCCGCCGCGCGCGCAGCCTTGCGCGTCACGTTCTCTATGGTCGCGGTGCGAGTGCCGCTTACTACGCCCGCGAATCTAAAAAAAAAGATTATTGAAGCTAATCCTAGCCACACACCATACTGACTGATCGAATGTGGGCGTGACAGTTGCGAATGTCATGCGAATCCACGCCCACACACGATTAGATCTAACTGATCCAATAGTGTCGTCATATTAATTGGAAAGGAAGTATGGTGTGTGGCCAGCGTAAAATTGCAGATGCGTGATGAACCGCACGCGTCAGGGGACACTCCCATGATAAAATAAGTTACTGGGACAGGTTGCAGTGTGGCGAAGCTGTCATATTAATGTGTTTACTATGGAAGTAAAATGCGGACGCGGCATACAATCCATCACGAAATACGTTAAGGTATAAGGTAATCACGTTTAGGTGGCAAAAAAGATGAAGAGACGAATTTAGAAGTGAGCCTGGTAAGTGAGACAGAGTGGGTAAGTAAAATTGCTAAATTAGAAGTGTTCAGGTGTTGAGCATGCTGATCATTTTATGATTACAAAGTTAGATTCAATGGCAAGGCAAAACATGCGTAGGATAGGAAATCTGTAGCCCGATTGCCAAACGTTTTTTAGTTACTACTTCATTATATAAAACTTGTAGTAATGGTTTGTAAACTCAATGTACAAATTTAAAAGAGCCTCTACACTGTTTTACATACCTGTAAACCTGAGCTTCAATAGCAGCAATATCCTTGTGCCTCTGCTGAGTTGAGGCCTTAGCTTTATTACCACCCTTTTTGGCCACCAATGACTTGTCCAAGGCTGTTTGCCCTTTTGTACTAAAGAGCCTGAAAGAAAAAGAAATACTTATAAAAAAGTCACGTAAAAATTCCAAATTCAAAACTGAACTGAAAAAGAAAAACATAACAATACCTTTGTGCCCTTTCTTCTAATGTACCCCCACACTTGAGTCCAAGAGCCATCAAGGCAGATTTCAATCTGTCCAACCCAAGAGAGGCCAGTTCTTCCCATGAAGAAAAGGCTGAAAGGTCCAAATGAGCTCCTACGTTTGTCAAAGCACCTCCTGTTTCTTTCTGTAATGAAATGAAAATATTCACTATACCTACTGCACATTGGTATTTTTTTATTAAGGACATGTATTAACAATTTTTGCTTATTGTATTTTAGTTCTGATCTGTATTATTAACATCCTTTGTAAGTACTGATCCTAATGTGTTGTTCTTTTTTTTAGGTTGATAATTTACTTAGCTTTTAAATATCCCACTAACATTTTCTCCACAGTGTAAAAGCTACCTAAGTGACATTGGCGTAATTTAGTGACATACTTCCTGCACAACACTAAATTGTCGCCACAATTGAAAAAAAAGAACAATTTTCGCTTTTGACGTGACAACGTCTTATAAATTGGTTTGCCGGGTGACACTTCAAGAAACTGCGTTACGCTGCTCCGCTCACGTTCCGCGCTCACAATGAGAGCGAGTGAGAGGCACGCGTCCCTTCGACTCGGGCATGGTTAGCCCGCCTAAGAGCGAGTGAGACAGACATAAAAAGTGAAAGGCACGCGTCCCTTCCACTCGAGCACAGTTAACCCGCCTAAGAGCGAGAGAGACAGAGCGAGAGAGAGAGAGTGAGAGAGATAGGCATACACACCGGTTCATGTTATATGAATGAATATTCACATTAAAATTATTTTACCACTCAAAGTCGTTGTCACGTAAAACTTTCGCCCGTATACCGACTTTACAGGCAACCAATTTTTTTAATAAGCGCGATGTAAGCAGAGTCATTACCTATTTCACCTTTTGACTTTTTTCATCAAGTGCAAAAAGTCTTTTGAATAACAGAGACAAAACATTGAATCACTGTTCTAAAAGTTAAGTTAATGGGGATATATGTTTTGTTGTAGGTACTTGACATTGCTTTAAATAAAAGGTACCTCAGATTTAGTTGAATACATTACACATTACATTAAATTATAAATATAGCAAATTCTTAAAATAAATACAACAGACTACCTATGAATTAATAAGATACTTACAGGCCAGCCAGGGAAGGTACCAGCTTCCCACTGCTTCACAAACTCTTGGTGAGCAGAAGCCATCTCTTGAGCCTGGTCCAACAGTGGCTTTACACGACTTACAAAGTCTTTCAAGTATGTCAATAATGCTCTGATGTAATTCCTGTATTCACTGTTTTTCCGCTCACGGGGAATGTCAAATAGATGGTCAAATATACTCAAGTATGTTATGTAGTCCACTTTCTGAAAAGGATATTATATAGTTTAAATGAAGAGTATCACTTTAATGGCTAGTGTTTGAGGAAATAGAAGACAACAATAAATAAATGGCATAATTAATTCATTAAAAAATATTAAGATGTTTTTTATGTTTTTTACAGTTTATAAGTACTGTTACATCAGGCAAACTTACCTCAATACCCTTTAAGTTTATGTATTTTTCATAGCATTCATGTAAATCAAGGTATTTTCCATATCCTTCCTCATCAGTAAACTCAACAGGAGCTAAAAATGTAATGTATAATTAAATAAATGAACAAACACCACACACACACACACACATTTGAATATTGTTTTTTTTTAATATTTTTATGGATAGTTAATAACATAATACTTACTAGTGAAATCTTCAGCTGGATTTTCTCTAAGCTTGGCCAATTCTTCAAATTCCACTGACATTGGAACACATATCTACAAAAAAAAAAAGATTTTCATGGTCTTTAACATGGACTTTAGAAATAAGAAAAGTATCTTTGCCTCTAATCCATAAGAATAATCTCTATTTTACATTATTTTGGGGCAAAAATTGATAATAAGTAAGCATGTTTACTCAGTTCAAGCAAAACCAAATAATTCAACTACTTTATTATTTGTAAAGGTTTGAATGGTTTAAATACCTACCTCATTAGGATGTTTTCTGTGAAACTCTTTGATCTGTTTGAGTCTTGCATAGAATTCTTGAAACTCATTGGGGCCTGATAATGCAGCAATTTCTTCTTTACGCAAGCCATCCTTGTCTTCATACAGCTCTTTAAGTGTGATTGTTGATTCAATATACCGCTTAAAAATTAAAGATTTTGATAAGATATGAAAATATAAAGAATTAAGTATCAGCATGAAATATTGAAGTAATTGACTTTATTTTCAAAGGTTATATTATATAATAGCTGCAGTATCTAATTATAGTTTAGACAAAATGTAATAGGTACTTACATCATGCAAGTTCTTCAATCGATGATCAGCATTTATAGTTTCACGATGCTGTAAATTGAAAAGGGATTTAGTCAGTTTCCGATATTATAAATGTGCCCTACTATACTGTATCTTTTACACTGCAAATAATGAATAATATTGGTGTTGCTGCTTGATTTCTGACAAAGTACTAGTAGCTAACCTAAAAAGAAATTAAAATAAATTTTTATGAATGTTCACATACGCCAGTTTTTTTCTGTAGTATTTCTTTGACCATAGCATCCATGGTTCGTTCTCTTTCCTCATGATAACTCCGTTGCTGTTCCAAAATGGTCTCCATGATAGATGAATATCAGGCCAGACTAGAGGCCTACTGTGTCAAGAAAGATATTAAGTGTAAAGGTTTAATTTGGAATAGATAAACCTTGGATTTAAAGAATTTTACTCTCTCCAATGTATATTACAGTGATATTGAACGAATTAACACCAAAAAACGTATCGCAATGCCAACCAAGCCAAACACGAAATATTTTTTACTACAATCAATCAACTACCAACTACAATGCTTATCTTATTATTTTCACGACTGTTTGTTTGACAGTTCGCAAAAAAAGTTAAAGGGACGTGAAACATCAATAAGAACATACCAGTGCATTTCGGTAATCGATGCTGCAGCTGCACGTCGGTGGTCGTACAGCATTGCTGAATACATTGTCTAACCTGTGGCACATGCGTATTGGTTAACGTCAGCGCTGTCATTTGGTACGTCAAATTAGTTGTCATTATATCTTGTGCTTTTCTACACGTTCTGTATTTTATCTTGCTCTAGTTGTACCAGTGGCCGGTATTTAGAATAACGTAGTATCAATCATGTTATATTCTACGTGGATCAAGCAGCTCCAATCGATCGTCTTGATACTAGGTTCATTTGTATTATTCGCACAGTCCGATGTTCCAAGACCTCGAGGGGTTTCTTTAACTAAAGCGTCCCTGTATTCGCCGACGAAAGATTTCACTTGTTTCGACGGTACAGTTACAATACCATTCAGTTATGTAAACGACGATTACTGTGACTGCTTCGATGGCAGTGATGAGCCGGGTACGTCGGCCTGTTTGAACGGCGTATTCCACTGCACGAATGCCGGGCACAGGCCGCAGAATATTCCCAGCTCCCGCGTCAACGATGGAGTTTGTGACTGTTGCGACGGGACGGACGAGTATGCAGAAGCCGGAGCGTGCTATAACACGTGTGAAGAGCTCGGCAAAGAGGCGCGAGCAGAGGCTCAAAGGCTTGCAGAACTCCACAAAGCGGGTAGCCATCTAAAAGTTGAACTTATAGAAAAAGGCAACCAAAAACGAAGTGAAATGGCGGAGCAATTGTCTCAACTTGAAAAAGATAAAGCTGAGGCTGAGAAAATTAAAGCTGAAAAGGAGTCACTCAGGAATGAACTAGAAGCCAAAGAAAATGAGGCCCTGAAAGTGTACAGAGAAGCAGAAGAACAGGAAAGGCAAAGAAAAGCAGAGCAGGATAGAGTGGATGTACTGAAGGAATCATCTGAATATTTTGATAGGTATGATTCCAATAGTGATGGTATACTAACTGTAGATGAGGTAAGGGTAGTTAATGCATTTGATAAAAACAAGGATGGAGAAGTAGATGAAGAAGAAATCCAATATTTCTTTGGTGAAAATGAGAGTGTTGGGAAAGATGTTTTTGTTGTCACAACATGGCCTTTACTGAAGCCCTTGTTGATGATGGAGCAAGGAATGTTTAAACCTGGCCAAGAAGAGGAAGATGTCGACCCGGAGGCAGACGCTGAAGATACATCCAGAGATGATGGTGAAGACTTAGCATCTGATGATGACAACCTTGATGCAGACTTACATCCAGATGATGCTCAGGAACAGGAATTGGAACAAGACCATACAAGAACATATGATGAGGAAACACAAAAGCTAGTTGATGAAGCTACTGAGGCAAGGCGACAGCTTACAGAAGCTGAACAAACTGTTAGGGAGATAGAGTCGAATATGAGAATTATCAAGGACAATCTTGAGAAAGATTATGGCTTACACCAAGAGTTTGCCACTCTTGATGGCCAATGCTATGAGTATGATGACCAAGAATATACATACAAGCTTTGCCTTTTCCAAAAGGTGACCCAGAAATCAAAGAATGGTGGTGCTGAAGTTGGTTTAGGTAATTGGGGTGAATGGGCTGGAGAAGATAACAAGTACTCAATCATGAAGTACACAAATGGTGTGGGCTGCTGGAACGGCCCCAACAGAATGACCACTGTCCATGTCCACTGTGGACTTGAAACTAAGTTATTATCAGTCACTGAGCCTTACCGTTGCGAATACAAAATTGATCTAAGCACACCGGCAGCATGTGATGAGTCAAATGCAGGACAGCACCATGATTCACACGATGAACTTTAATATTTATCAATTTTTCACACCTCTATGTGATGTTATTGTAAGCTACAAGTAAATCAGAAAAGCAAAACATTTGTCTCTACACTCATTATTTAGAATAATGTATGTGGTTTGAGCATTTTTATACTACCATTTTTTTAGTGTAATAAAATAAAATTGTCACATAATAATACAGTAATCAGTAGATACTGCAGTAGTTAAAAACCTATGTTTCTGTTGTAACATATTCACTAAGTGGCAGTTTATTTTCCTATATTATTTTCAAGTTAAAACCTATTTTGTAGTAATGTTTTGGGATTAAGACTGAAGTGAGCATTGTGTATTGTAAGTTTCACACATTCCTAAAACTATTGCAAGGCTGTTTTAGTTCAAGTAGGCAAGGTATTAATTAATAGAAGTGAACAAAACATTGTGAGTGATAAATAAAATGGTTTTGATTTCCATCTCTATTGTTATTTGAAAAATTCCCTTTGTGTGTGTGTGATACAAATTATGCTTTGCTTAAAGTTTTGGTATAAGCGAAATTTAAAATGTTATTTTGTTGGTAAATTTAATAAAAGGCCTTTATTATCATGCAATGAAAAGTAATTGCACCAAATGTAAGACTGTAGTTGAAAAAAACCTTAAAATCGTTTTTTAATTGAAGTGACACTTTTTAAGCAACATCAAAATAGTTTTTCTGCAGCTTCAAAAACTGTTGAAGAAAGACAGGGGTTGCTTTGAGGAATTTGCTTAGATTTACTTGATTAATACTATTATATTATATGCAAAAAATGACTGCTATCAAAGCCATTATCTTTGCTGCTGCCAAGCATTTTTATAAGACTGCCATGTGTTCATTTCCCTGAGGTCGACGACGAGGTCATTGACTGGTCGAAACGTCGTAGGTCATTGCCCTAACGATTTCACAGATGTTCAATTTTTTTTAGTTCTTTAAAGAAGTAGGTAGGAGGCTAAAGAATACAATCTTAAATCAGCAGAGATAATTTTGTATATGAACTCATGAAGATACGATTGGTTTGATTGAGGGTAGATCAGGATCTATCTAATTGCAAAACGTTATGGTGCACCTGTGTAACGACCGCTAAAATAGACTGACTACCCGCATTATATTTCAAGCAAGAATACCAACTTCAGTAATTTAATTTCGCGTTACGATCGATAACATCTATCTAAATATATATTATATCTTATATATAAAAATGAATTGCTGTTCGTTAGTCTCGCTAAAACTTGAGAACGGCTGAACCGATTTAAATAATTATAGTTTTAAACTATTCGTGGAAGTCCAGGGAAGGTTTTAAAGATAAGAAAATTTAAAAAAATCAATGGACAGAACAACGTCTGCGGGGTCCACTAGTCTTATATATAAAAATGAATTGCTGTTCGTTAGTCTCGCTAAAACTCGAGAACGGCTGACCCGTTTTGAATGATTTTGGTTTTGAATTATTCGTAAAAGTTCAGGGAAGGTTTAAAAGATCTAAAATTTAAATAAAGCAACGGGCAGGACAACGTCTGTCGGGTCAACTAGTCTCTTATATATAAAAATGAAATGCTGTTCGTTAGTCTCGCTAAAACTCGAGACCGGCTAAACCGATTTGAATAATTTTAGTCTTGCAATATTCGTGGTAGTCCAGGGAAGGTTTAAAAGACAAGAAAATTTAAAAAACGCACCGGGCAGGAGAACGTCTGCCGGGTCCACTAGTCTTATATTAAAAATGAATTGCTGTTCGCTAAAACTCGAGAATGGCTGAACCGATTTGAATAATTTTAGTCTTGAAATATTCGTGGAAGTCCAGGGAAGGTTTAAACGATGAAAATTAAAACAAAACGGGCAGGACAACGTCTGCGGGTCTGCTAGTATTATATATAAATGAAACCCGTTTTCCTTGGTCACGGCATCACGCGTGAATGGCTGGACCGATTTCACTAATTCTTTTTTTGTTGTATTTGTTATTATTAGGAGAAGGTTCTTACGGAAAAAAATATTAAGAAAATCTCTCAGAAATATTGAAAAATATACATTTAATTTTGCATATTTTAAAAAACGCGCGTAAGTAATGTCAATGCCATTTGATGTCATTCGATGACATTGTTCAATCAATGCAACGCTAAGGCGGTACGAAGTTCGCCGGGTCAGCTAGTTACATAAGAAGTTAAACTAATTCTGCTTGCACCGGAACGGCAAAATTTGAAAACGTCATAAACACGTGTTACTTTGTTGTTTAAAAAGTACTTTGTGGTTGTTTTTGTTTGTATTGTTTCTTTTGTGCGTACCTATTTTAATTATTTCAGCCTGTTGAACGATGGATATGGAAGATATATTAACAAAATCAAGTTTCTCCATGCTAAAAGACAAGATTGACGATCGGATTTTGGATGCACTTTTGCATATGGGCTTGGAAAAGCCAACTCGAATCCAAGCAGAAACTCTGCCGCATTTGTTGTTAGGCAAAGATGTTATTGGGGCTGCTAAAACTGGTAGCGGCAAAACCTTAGCCTTCCTCATTCCAGTCGTCGATAGACTCGTGAAACTAGGATTCACTAAGAGACACGGTAATAACCTAAAAATAAAGTATACGCTTGGTATAGAATTAAAAATCACTTTATATCTAAGTTAAATATTTATTTTTTTGTTACTTCTATAATATTCTAGGTGCGGGTTGTATAATTCTATCACCTACAAGAGAACTAGCATTGCAAACCTTTCAAGTGCTGAGAAAAGTTCTAGTGAATATTGATTTATCATGTTCTCTTATTGTTGGCGGAGAGAAGAAAGCGAAAGACATTTTGTCTTTAAAGAAAGGTAAGATATTCAAGTCCATAGTAAATCAACTGTTGAGGCCAAACTTTTAAGCCCTGTTGGGCTCTATCCAGCGCAGTAACAATAATATATGTGTTTTGACCCTTATGATTGACCAGTTAGTAAGTTTAGTCTTCAAAAATATAACTACGCCTAGGTTAACACAATAACAAGAAGCAGAGAGATTACGAGGTGAAGAGTTAATGAAAGAGCCCTTTCATTATCTTTTCACCTCATCATTGAATTATTGTATTCTTGCTTAATATTGTTTAAAAATAATTCTTAAACCATTCTCTTAGGTGTCAACATTATAGTCAGCACTCCAGGCCGCCTACTTGATCATTTGCAGAACACAGAAAACTTTAATTGCAACAATCTGAAATGCCTAGTTGTAGATGAAGCTGACAAATTACTTGAAGCTGGCTTTCAGAAACATGTAACAGGAATTATAAAATTGCTTCCAAGTGAGTATATCATGCTGTGATATAAAACTGAATATTTAATAACTTTGTTTTGGTGAAAGTTGGTGGCATACTTATTGTAAAGTTCCTAACGATGTTCCATGTCTTCCTGTAAACTTAAATTTAATTTTTCAGAAAACTTAACATGATTAATCCATAAAGTAAAATAATTGAAATTGAAGTGTTGTTAAGATGGTTTATCCCCAATAACTCACACCATTCTTGCATTGTTAAATTAATAAATCTCAGTCTGTGAATCCTTTTAAGACCTATATATTTATTTATGTTACTGTTAATGTTTTCAAAAATTTATATTCACAACTGTGAGTTCAATTTATGTAACAGCAATATGTTTAAGGTAAAAGACAAACAATTCTATTTAGCGCCACAATAGATGATAAGGTTGGAAACCTAGCAAGATTGGCATTGAAAAATAATCCAACTATAATTTCTACTAATAATGAAAGACAATCTACAGTGACTGGTCTTCAACAGGGGTATGTTGAAAAAGTTATAACATTAGTAAATAACTGCAATGGACAATAATATAGTCACATGCCTCATGTATCATTCATGTAGGCATAAACAATTACGATATATGTTATCATAGCATGTAGTAAACAAACTATGAGCTTATCTATATGATGATAATATCTAGTCATGAAAGTGTAACTTAAGTTTTGTGTTCCAAGACGGTACTGTAAAAAAACACATGTAGTTTTTTGTAAAATGATGTAAGGTTTAAAAATTAAACCATTTTAATCTTACAGATATTGCATTTGTCGTGTTGAAAGTCGAATACCCTGGCTATATAAAATGCTCAAGAAATGCAAGGAACTGAAAACTATGGTCTTTTTTTCTTCATGCAAATCTGTTGATTTTCATTATGAGTTTTTTAGCCTGCACTGCAAAGCGTCGGTACTGAGCATTCATGTAAGTAAATAATTATGGAATCATCTCTATTCTTCGTTCGATCATATAGTAAAAAAAAAATCAAGAGCAAGATAATAATATTATTATCACTTTTAAAATGTCATCTTGTAAACACCATACACAATCTTTTTTAAGACTTTTGGATACTTTCTGTATCACATTAGGATGGTTCGTCATTTCATCACTTGTCTGTAACATGTTTCAGTAAACTGAAAAAGTTTTTAGTATTTTTATTGCACATCATCTTACCTACACATTTAGTTTCTCGCCTTCTTATAAATATCTCACTGCACCCTATGCCATTTCTCTACATCACTAAAGGTTTGACTATCAGAAAATGCTTTTCAGCGTACAAGTCCGCTTTACGTTTGTACGAATTTCAGGGTCGGCAAAGCCAAGCTAGAAGAAAAGAGGCATATCAAAGTTTCATCGAAGCTAAAAGCGGTGCTTTATTTTGCACAGACGTTGCTGCGAGAGGCTTGGATATACCAAGTGTGGACTGGATAGTTCAGTACGATCCACCATCAGACCCTAAGGTAAGAACTATAGAATAGGAATAAATATTAAAACCACCAAAAAAAAATTGGTTGCCTGTAAAGTCGGTATACGCGCGAAAGTTTTACGTGACAACGACTTTGAGTGGTAATGTGTATGCCTATCTCTCTCACTCTCCCTCGCTCTGTCTCTCTCGCGCGGGACGTGAGCGGAGCAGCGTAACGCAGTTTCTTGAAGTGTCACCCGGCAAACCAATTTATAAGACGTTGTCACGTCAAAAATACTTCGATACCCTAAGCACTTTTACCAAAAATATAAACATACTTAACTAATAGTTATGGCTGTTTAAATATTAAAAAGACCAAAAGTAGTAAATGGTCACCAAAATTTTGCGACCAAATTATTGTGCTATTTTTGCCCAGTTAAACCACTATGATTGCCATAAAATGTGATCGCGTTACCAAATAATCCATACTAATATTATAAATGCGAAAGAAACTCTTTCTGTCTGTCTTTTACGTCACGTCACGCATAAACTACTAAACCAATTTAATGTTATGTATGCACATTTTTCTATTTATTTCAGGAATACATTCATAGAGTCGGCAGGACAGCACGAGGGTTGAACAATAAAGGAAACGCGGTCATACTTTTAAGGCCAGAAGAAGAGGACTTCGTGAATTTTTTAAAAGGACAAAAAGTCTACTTGGACAAATACAGTTTTGGGGAACCTCCAAACAGTGTCCAAGATATGGTAGTTACAGTTTGTTCAAATGTACACATTTGTTTACCTGTTTTTTACTTGGAACACAAATTCCATACACTTCCTATTAGATAAGAAAACTAATAAACCTCATAAGTAATGCAATTAGCTGTACTATCGTGCACTTTGAGTTCATTATTTTAGTTATAAGTGTGGTTATTTACAATCACTACTTTTTACCTCTTTATAGCAACTCTACTTATATTATTGTGTCCTGTTTTGTATTGTTTTGATTTTACTTTTTCGTTTAGTTTGACGCCGTCAATATTTATATATTAAAATTATATTTTCAGCTAGAAGATCTAATAGCAACCAATGGAGTGGTAAAAACACTAGCAAGAAAAGCGTATCTGTCCTTCCTACGATGTTACAAAACACATCCTATGAAGAAGATATTTAACATCAAGACATTGGATCTGAAGCTGGCTGCGAAAGCGTTTGGGTTTTTGGAACAACCACACGTTGACTTTAGTATCCTTTTTATGATATTTGTTTCTTCGGTTTACGCGAACAGTAGACATTGAAATGATACACTTTTTACGGATTATTTCGCGATTTATTCCACCAGCTTGGGATCCTGTTTTAGCCAAGACTCAAGCTCGACCCCACTCTGCAAGACCTCAAGATACTGTTAGCTCATTTTGTGTGGATAGGAACGTAACTTAATATTTTTGAGTGATGGTAGTTAAAATTTTTTTCAAACTATGTTAAGACAACTAACACCTTAGTCTACCTGTGACCACGGACGCTGAAAAGGGTCCGAAACGTCAGGTTAAAACAAAATGTAAATAAATCGTGAAATAATCAAAATTTCAATGTCCTTTTTATGACATAAAACTTAACTTTCTATGCTTTCGGCAACTTAGAGATAAATTATGAAAATCAAAAATGATGTATCCGCCAAATACCTACATACCGCTTACACTACGAAAGTGTTATCGATAAAGTTTTTTATGTATGTGCTATCTACTAACATTTATGTGGTTTTTGCAATCAGGTACTTTTGCTATAATCTATACATATAATAAGACTGTAAAAGATCGATTTCTGTACATTGAAGATTTTTATGAAAAATTGTTACAGGGGGTCTTAATTACCGTAATAGACAATAGCCAAAACAACAATTTTTAAAATTTTTGTCTGTCTGTCTGTCTGTCTGTCTGTTTGTCCGGGCTAATCTCAGAATCTACTGGACCGATTTTGACGGGACTTTTTTTATTTGACTCAGTATCACCTGGAGAGTAAACTGGGATATAAATAATCACGCCGATGAACTTAGGGGGCAGGCAGGAAATTGAATCTCAGAATCTACTAAACCGATTTTAATGGGACTTTTTTTTATTTGACTCAACATTACTTGGAAGGTAAAGAAGGATAGAAATAATCACGCCAATAGACTAAGGGGGTTGGCAGAAAATTGAATCTCGGAAACTACTGGGCCGATTTTAATGGGACTTTTTTTATTTGACTCAGCAAATTGAAAAAAAATTTTTGTGTTGAATAGACCATTTATTGAGGAACGTTTAAGGCTAAATAACATCCCGCTACAACTGTTAGGAGCGAAGAAATAATGGGGAAAGTGACAAAAACGGGGAAAATTATTCATTTAAAAAAGAATTATTACTCTTAAAATGATCTAAAAAAATGTCTGCGACAGTATATCCATATGCCCAAATAACTATTCCACGCGGACGAAGTCGCGGGCACAGCTAGTATAATAATAATAATTTATTTTTTTATTCAGTCTTCTAAGGACCACATACAATTAAAAATAAAATTAGATAAAATAATTGTCTTTTCTATCTAGGTTTCATATTTTTACCAAAATATTCCTTAAAATATACACAGTAAAAACACAGAAGAAACATAAAAAGCAAGATTAGAGAGATGCGCTTCGATGCAGAGGCCTAGGATGTCCCCGCATCGTTTATCGGCCAACTTTGTCTCTTTCAGATTGTGTCAATGAGATAATAAATCTGTTTGATGCAATTGTCGTTTCGATTGTAACATTGTTGTGAAATGACATTTCGTAATTAACTTAAACTTATTTTGCTGTGATAATTCACATAGTTTATTTATAACGTTGGAATAAAACAATTTGGTTTAATTAAGACGGTATTTTATTTAAATGCTTCAACTTTTTCTGTTGCCCCCCTTCTCTCTGTAGATTTTCGTCTTGTTCATCTTATTTTTGTTGCTGGCCGGCGCGTTTAGTGATTTGAAGTACCCGTAACCGCCGCCGCCTTTTCGCTTAGTCGGTGGTCCCTTGGGCGCGACCTTCAGTTCTACGGCAGGTGGGACAGTGAACCCGAATGATTTGGACACCTTGGCCATATCTATGGTGTCAATATCGAATATAGTCTTCAGGTGGTGCGAGTCGTACGCCCTGAGGTAACTCTTGAACGCCTCCTTCGCCGATTGGTTAAGGAAATAGTTGCGCGATATCAGTTTCTCGAGCTGAAACAAAAGAGTGTTCTGCTGTAATTTCAGAACTTTAAAAGTAAGGGACTCTCCTAATGCGGGTACCGAAAATCTATATCTTCATGCTAGTCCTGTCCTAGTTACAAAGTTACACATAAAAGAAACCCAAAATCTATCAGTAATCGTAGAAGAATAGTCGTTCGTAATATTTTGGCATTTTATTTCATAGCACAAACTTCCTTATTATTCTATCGAGTTGGCTAAATGGCGATTTAATGAAACAATAGATAAATCGTGTAATAATTTACCATTGACCATTTACGTACAGATCAGTAGGAAGGAAGATGGGGAAAATCATGCATACATAACTTAGTCGACTACAGTTCAATCAGTACCACGACTTATTAGCCGTTTAAGAATTATATTTATATTTTTCTATATCTTATCATGTTTTGGCTTTTGACCTACTGAAATCTCAATTTCAACAATGCATTACATTCCATTAATTAAATGGTATGGAATTATCTTATTGTAACACGCAATGCACAATTTACGGTGATGCTGTCGACCTACATAAAAAGAAATGTGTATATTACTTACTTTGAATAATTTTCTTATTTCATAAAAACATTACATTATTATTTATGCCTATAGCTCAAAAGAACGTCACATTGAGTACTAAATAGCAATTTGACCTCTATTGTAACGGTATTCTAGTCATTTTAGACTAAATCACAAAATATAGATATTGCAAAATACATAGCAAAAAAATCATACCTGTAATTGTATATCGGCGACCTTGTTCCACGAGAACTCGAATTCATTCAACGTGACCTTCGACTGCTTCAAGAACCTAAGGAAGCCGAGTTCCTCTGGCCGAAGGAACAGTAGCGCATGACCGCTGGTACCGAGCCCTCTGGCTGTTCTGCCCACTCGGTGGATGTATTCCTAGAAGAAAAAGAAATTTTAAAAGACATGTGCAGTCGTCACTTTATCAGACTAATATTTTTGAAAATACTTTGAAGTAGATAATCGGTTCTGGCTCAGATTTTCTGAGCCAGAAATCGAACCTCGGTCCAACGACTTTCTGACTTTTTGTCTACAAAAAAACATAAATTGAAAATTTAAAAAACTCCTGACCTGAGTCAGGAAAATAGCTGGTGTACTTAAAAGGGTAAACGGATTTTGACCAACTATAGTTAAAAACCACCGTAATTAAATTATCTTTCGAATTAAAAACTGCTTTGAAACCGATCCACCGTCCGGGAGCTACGATGCCACAGAGAGACACATACACAGACGAGCCCCGATGCAAAATAGTTCGTCTAGGTCTAGTATGAAAAATAAGATATTATGAAATAATGTGAAGTGAATTTGGGTAAAGTAACTAAAAAAGTTAAGGAGACAGTAAACCACCATTTGAGTAACATTTCAAAGTTTATTTTAACGTATCTCAAAATCTTTCATGACCTTACATAACATAAAAAAATACTGAAACATGTCGCAAAAGTATTCGTCTATCACTGGCTCTCACGCAAAATAGTTCGTCTACCACTTAGTTTTGTCGCCTTTGCTTTCAATTGCAGCTTTAATGCGAAGAGGCATGGTCGCACGCAACCAACGCTGCACACTCGTCGGTCGTAATTGACTCCCACACAGCCAAGAGTTTAGCCTTCAAATCGCTCTTCGATCTTGATGGATTTTTGGTGGAAAATGAAGAAAGGACTCTTCATTTTCCACCATATGAAGAACTTCATTTTCCTCGGTCCGGGCTGTTAGATGGCAACTCGATGGTTGGGATTCTTTTTGACAGCAGCCATGTCTTTGTTGTCCTTGCAGTATGGCAGGAAGAACCGTCTTGTTGAAAAATGAAAGAATCTTGATGTTTGAGTGACGGAATGGAGTGCAGTACTTTTTTTCAAAATATTTTGATATCTTGTTGCATTGATGGAACCATCCACAAACTGCATCCCACCAACACCTTGCGTGCTACCAAGACATGCAGCCCCAGATCATGGGAGACTCTGGAAACTTAACTTTTCGTTTAATACAATCAGTATGAAATGCTTCATGTTTATTTCGAACCACTTTTTTTCTTTCATCGCCGACTGTGACTTCAAATTTAGACTCGTCACTCCATATGATACTACGCCACTGATCAGAAGTCCAATTTAAGTGATCACGAGCAAACTTCAATCTCTTTTTCAGCAGTCAATAGTGGTTTTTGCTTTGGTTTTTGGTAAAATCCTTAGCCCATTCTTTTTAACACTCTTTTGCAGGTGTCAACTGAAACATCTTTGTCAATCATGTCTCTCCATTGCACCGTTAGTTCTCCAGCTCGAGCACGGCAATTTTTGTTTGACAATTTTCTTAAGAATTCTGTTTTCTGCTTTACTGGTGATACGGGGTCGGCCAGTTTTCTTCAAGCAAAAAGTATTTCCATTCTTTTTATAGTGCTGAATGATAGATTGCAGTGTAGATCTGGGCAGTGTCAAGTCTTTTGAGATTTGGTCAGGCCTCTCTCACTCGATGTACTTGCGCGCGGTAATAGCCTACTCTCGCCCGCACCGACGTCGGTGCGAATTCAGTGGGCTGCCAACAACCGTCGGACGCGCTCACGTTCGTGTTACGCTTACGATCAATTTAGTTTTCATACGAACCAAATAAGTAATCTGTGCTTGTTAAACGTTAGCTTTATTTAAGAAAAATGACTTCTGGTGGTGGAAATTTATGTGCTGTTGATGGGTGTAGGTCGAATACTAAGAGAAATAAAACGCTTTTTCTTTTTTAGTCTACCAGCTAATGAAGAAAATGTAAATATTACCCGGTAAGTTAGTAATTTATTTACAAAGTATAAAAATAAACAAATTAGCAGGTGGTACCTACGTAGGTAAATTGGATAAATTTAGGTAAATTGGGGTTCGGCTTTATTGAATTAAAATGTAATACCTACAGTGAAACATAGGTCAGTTACTTTATCGAAATAATACCTAAGTACCTATTATACCTATTAGTCTACTTTTTATGGGCTGCGCACCACCTACGAACTGTGTGTACCTACCTACCTACCTACTCGACGTGGTGGTTTAGTCGACTAATGACTAATTAATTAGCGAAATGACTAGGTAGGTAGGTAGGTACAAACGTAGTTGACAATAAAATTGTCCGATTCTCGAAATGTACCTACCTACTAATAATCTACAAACGACAGATTCCACAAATGACAGATTCGTTTTAGAAAGAGATAGCAAGAGTCACAATTAAGTAGCTCATAATTCGCTTGTTATACCTTATACAGGCTGAATTTCTTATTCCACATTTGTTATTCAATAATGTTATATTATTTCAACAACAGTCAATCAAATACCATTTTTTAAAAAAAGTGGTTGAAATATTTTTACCGAAAGTGTCAACCCTAGTTCGATTGTCACTCGGTCTCACGTCACGTGGTCTCGCGCAGCTGCAAAGCAATAGTGACTTTATACTCAGAGCTGCAGGTGCATTATTGTACACGGCAGAAAAAGTAGTCTTTTAACACTGTAGGTATCGAAATTTTTCTATGGAGTGATTTATCTGTTACGTAGTAACTATTTAGTAATCTGTGATTTGCCCGCCTCAATCCCCTATTCGCTTTCGAAGTTATTCTCCCACTGGTTTGCAACGACAAATTTTATTTACACATTAACAGAATTTTTCAGAATTTATACGATCTCACTTGTCAAAATGACTGAAGAATTACTCTTCCAAACTTTAATTTTTAAAAATAAATTTTATTATAAAGGGAAAAAAAATTAACTCAATGATAGACGAACTCTTTTGCATCGATTAGCAACTAGATTAACTATTTTGCTTACGATTGCTCAACTTAAGAGCAGGTTATCTCTTAATTTAAAAGGATGAAATAGTTTTTTGCTTCAACAATGAATAGTGCATAAGTAACCGAACATGAGATGGTAGAATAGTTTGTCTGTTTACGTAACTGGACAAAAATAATTAAGTTAGAAAAAATCTTTGTACACGTTTTTCGTCGTAGACGAACTATTTTGCATCGGGGCTCGTAGACGTAGGGTCAACTTAAAACCTCTTTTTTGAACGCTGTTAATATCAACCAACACAAATCCTCTACAGGCTACTTTGCGTTAACGCACAAACGTCAGATCCAAGCTATTCAAATTGTTTAAACATTTTGTTTCAAAAACAAAGCAACCTGATGATTTTGGGATTAATAATAATAATATTTATTAACCATAAAGACAAAGACATGTTACATAGAGTTAAGAAAATAATATACAAGAATTTTAAGTGCAGTACATGTCGATAGAATGGAAAGCCCCTGCCCTCTAAACTAGGATAGATCCTGTTTCTTAGAGAACAGTGATTCCTCCAGAGACATTGTAAGAACATTACTTATAACTTGTGTGAGTGTGGTGTGTGTGTGTGTGTGGTGTGTGTGTGTGTGTGTGGTGTGTGTTCGTGTGTGTGTGTGTGTATGTGATTAATAGCCTAAGAGGTGACATGACCATGGTACGGTGGCCAGCACGTCAAGGTAAACACTGCGGTATCTTATAAGCTTGTGATACGGGTGATTTTACAGCAAAAATGGGTAGCTTGATGTGCTAGCCACTGTACTAATTCATTGAGTCTTTACCTTGGTGCGTGTTTGTTCTTAATCCTATACAAGGATTATTTAAAACAGGGACGTTGCATTGAGTTTACGTCATAAATGAGTTTATTTTCGTACATTCGAGGGGAAACTTAGGTAAGCCAAATCTTACCTTTTTGGGGTCTTCTTGGTCTACCTTGTAATCGAAATTTAAGTTCTAAGTACTATTTGTTTCAGCAGCTGCAAGCATTATCAAAAAAGGTATAATTCTGTACACTAGCATGCATACTCACCTACCTAGTTTTCATGGAGTGCTGAAGAACATGAACTGCATCATGTTCTTCAGCACTTTAGTAGGCTGTATCTCTTGTACCATAAAGGCTAGGAAATCATCTTATTTTAGTAAATTTTTATTATCACTATCGTGTCCAAATGGGCGACTGTTTAGAACCGACCGAGTCATGAAACATAGATATGTATGCTACAGTACAGAGCTACTGAACTAAGCCCTAGCTCAGTACAGACGACGCCACATCAAGCTACTATTATTTAGGAGTAAAATCATCCTTATTACGTAAGCATAAGATGCCGCAGTGATTAACTTGACGTGTGGCCGCATGTACAGTGCGGAAAAAGATCGTGCTCGTACGTCCCTGTCGAAAAACGTTTTTGAAAAGGCAATTGCGCCCCACACAAAGTTATTTATAATAGGAATATGATCATATCGGACGTAAGTTTCCCCTCAAACTTTTATTAACTAATAGTGCTCCTGGACGAGTTCGACCACGGCGACCAATCTAAACGATCAGCCGACTACGCAGGAGATATTATAGTGCACAAGTGTGAGCGCAATACACAGGTGCAGTCACTGTTCCATCACTCTCAAAGTTCGGTGAGACGGCAATCCGACATGACCGGAGAAAGATCAGGCGCAGGACCAACGGCTTAACGTGCTTTCCGAGGCACGGGGGTGTAACACCGCCAACTTCTCGACTCCGAGCTGTTTTTGTGAAACTCATGACAGAAAATCTCAGAAACCATTTTGGCTCGACCTGGAATTCGAACCCAGGACCTCTCGAATGTAAGGCAGAAACTTTGCCACTACACCAAGGAGGCATTCAATTAAGTAAAAAACCGGTCAAGTGCGAGTTGGACTCGCGCACCGAGGGTTCCGTACAAACCTGTAGATAAGGAGTAGTAACTTTGAAATTTTCGAAATTGTCAAAAATATTTTTCAAAAATATTTTTTTTTATATGATGAAACTGAAAATTTACGGTTTTCGTAATTTTTCCTATATCTGTACTATAAGACGTGACTTCGTACTAAACTTCAAGATTCTAAGTTTACGGGAAGTACCCTGTAGGTTTTGATTCCCGTGCGAGTTTCGAAAATTTGCGGAAATTTGCGGCCTAAATGGCTGTATCTTTTGATTGCGTTGGCTTAGAAGGTTGATTTTTCTACAGCTTCCAGGGACAGTAGACCTAAGTATCATATAGAAATTTCAGTTTGATACCTCCACGCGTTCATTAGAAAAACGGTCTTGACAGACGGACGGACGGGCAACAAAGTGATCTTATAAGGGTTCCGTTTTTTTCTTTTGAGGTACGGAACTCTAAAAAATAATAACCCACCTTAGGATCATCAGGGGGGTCGTACTGCACTATCCAATCGACGGCCGGAATGTCCAACCCTCTCGCAGCGACGTCGGTACACAGTAGTATCCCAGACTCAGCGTTGCAGAATTGGAAGAATGTTGTCGTTCGTTTTGTTTGCTGCTGCTTACCCTGGGCAGATGGAAAGATTAGTTTCATAATTTTTGTAACAAAATATACAACTCTCTATAATGAAAATTCTTAGCTTGCATTGATATAAGAATAGAAATAGTTCAGTAGGTAAGCCAAAAAAGTGCTTTGCCATTTCTGACAAAACTTTCTGTAAATCCAAACATTAGTAAATATTTGGAGGCGTTCTTATCGCACAGGGTCTCTTCTAAGCGATAAGGCCGCCTAAAGTGTATTCCCTAGTAATCACTATAATATGTGCGTGTTTGTAATGTTCATCCATCATATAAAAATAAGTCGGGTTTCCCTTCCTGACGCTATTCACGTCTACTCCAAAACGCACGAACCGATTTCCACGGTTTTGCATTCGTTGGAAAGGTCTTGGTCTCTTTGAGGTTTATAGCAAACAAAATTCAGCAAAAAAAATTATCAGAAAAACAGGGATATCTTTTTTCACATATAGCGCCATAATGTTACAATAAATGAAGCCATCTGGTGGCGAAACAGAGTTTGCCGGATTCGCTAGTTGTTTTATAAATACATTTTCGATCTTTCTTTCTTAAATTCTACAGCCTCTAAAATATATCTGTAAGAATGTTTTCTGAGGTATGCAAAAAAATATCATCAAGTGCGTTGTTTTGCGTAATTCTTAAAATTTTATAGCAATAGGTAAAGCAATTTTCAACTCACATGAATAGACATGACTGGCAGATCAATGTAGTTAAAGAGTTCGTGGTGATATTTGACCGACATACACGTTGAGAAGAACACCATCACCTTCTTCTTTCTATTCTTCTTCAAAAACGTGAATAACACCATCATACGTTTCTCGGATGGGCACACAATGTATCTGAAAAAATGCAATAAAGTTTGTGATATCATACAGGCAAAGTTTATAAAATAAGCTGACTTCGTTGCAGACGTATATTTGCCAAGACGTTTACAACAGTACCTGAGACATTTCTTAGGCCTGTACATCGCGATGCAATCGCGACGCAAGTTGTGGACGCAATAGGATAATAAAAATAAATATACAACATCACATACATTGATCTGACTCCGTGGTAAGAAGCTTAAGCACTTGTGTTACAGATATCAGAATCAACAGTGGTATAACAAATAAACTTAAATAAATACATATAACACCCAGACCAGTATACAAACAGACATGTTCATACAAATGTTTGTACAGTGCGGGGATCGAACCCGCGACCTCTTGGTTACTAGTCAACATCTTGACCATTACACCAAATAATACGTCGTCAAATCAAGGATTCTTAGATCTTACAGTCATAGAGATGTGATACTCCTCTTTAGTTACATACTCATTTTATTATGGTTAATTCATCAAATAAAATAGCTTACAAACACACCAAAAGGCATATTAAAGTCCGAGATGTAGAATATCCCACACATGGCTGTCGAGTTTGTTGCTCAAACGCGAACACTAAGCTATGAACTGTAGCATTAAAATTATGGTGACAATATCGCTGCGATTTATGTAGTGTAGTGGCAAGTATGTCATGGTACACACAATGGTATATTCACTTGTAGTACGGACGATTTTGCAACAAAAATGGGCAGCCTGATGTGCTGGCGACTGTACATACCCCTGTTCCAAGGAATCAACAGTAGCTTGTTCTTTGTTGTCATCGACTCCAACATATATTGGTTCCTGCTTCACCGCTAAGGCTGTTAAGGCTTCCGTTTTCTTCGTCTGTGTAGCACTGAAGAGCATGGTCTGACGGCGTTCTAAAGAAAAGAAAAAAAAGCAAAGAACACTTTTAACATGTGAGGAGCCACCTGTGCTTCGAATGAGACTAAACAACAATAGTATTTTATCTTGAAAAAAATCATATATACAATCAATATAAATCATTTGGCTCTATAACATGAAAATGTATCACTGAATATTTTGGTAAGCGCAAATCTCGAAAATGGCTAAATTTATTCTTTTTTCTATAATATTCTTTGAAGTATATTGATGTTTCTAACAGAGAAAAATAGAAAAAAAACAACCGCAAGGCCTGCTAGCTTGTTTTTAATAAAAGCAAATTGAGGTTTTCAGAAATCATAAATGCAAAAAAAATTATATCTGACCCAAATATAAAATGCATCACAGAAGAATTCAAATCAATACTTACTGGGCAACAATTTTATAATCTGTTTCACTTCCTCTTCAAAACCAATTTCAAGTATTCTGTCAGCTTCATCAATGACCAAACACTGGAGGTTTTTGTACAAAAAGTCTGGAGTATTCTGTAGATGATCTAATAAACGTCCAGGTGTTGCCACTAGTATGTTTATGCCTGTTGAAGTATTTAAAAACAATAATATCAATTGCATCATAATTTAGACGTATTCAGCAGACTCCCCGAAAAAGCGGGGGAACAGATTGTCAGCTCGCCCGCGTAAAGTACCATTCCACCCCTGAGATTGGAGTTGTTTTACAAAACCACACCCTGTATAAGTCTGTCTGTCTCTATTACTCAAGGCTAAGTGTAGAGACAGGGAAGGATGAGAACACACTTGAGAAACATAGCAGCATGCACAATTTAATTCACCTTTCGACAACTTCTGAGCTTCTGTACTCCTGTTAGCACCGCCCATAACCAAGCCATAAGTATGATGATGATACTTCATCAACTCCATCAACACTCCAAAAGTCTGCATTGACAACTCTCTTGTAGGAGAAAGGATTATTACTCCCGTTCCTGAAAAAATACTGTGGTTATTATCTTGAGATTTCCTCAAATAATTGGTACATTTACCATAAATGGTATCAGATATCCATTCTGTGTTCATAAAGCGACTCTTAACATATTCCTTATGGGAAATCTTGGAATCAACAGTTGATGTGCCTCAACAGTTAGTACCGGAGACTCAATCAGCTGTTGATTCCAAAAAGTCAGGGATATATGGAGTTCAGCTTTCACATTCGCCTTTTTATCATCATTTGAAAAATCAAAACAACATTAACACTTTGCAATAGTATTATAGCAGTTGGAAAATTAAAAGTGTCTTGGGGGCTGTTAGTTCGCCATTAGCCGCTCTCAAGTACAATATTGTCTTCGCTTTGCTTTTTTTGTGTGATATAGGGGGGTAGGGGAGTCAAGATGATGATTATGTCATCAGTGGTTCTCTAAATTTAGAATGCTTATCAACAATACTAATAAAAAAGTGATACACACCATTTCTAGGTTTGAACTTCAGTTTATAAATTAACTCAATGGCTGGTATAAGGAATGCAAGTGTTTTTCCCGAGCCTGTCTTTGCAGCACCCACAATATCTCTTCCTTCCAGCAGTGGGGGTATAGCCTTTGCTTGAATTTCTGTCATGGTTGTAAAACCCATCTCTTTTATTCCCATCAGTGTAGCTTCACACACCTTGCCATCCAGGGAAGAGAATTTCTGATCTGATAGGATCCCTAAGCACAGACTAGAGCCGGGCACTGAAATAAATGTCATAATCATAACAATTTAGAGATTTCACTTAGTTATGATGTTATTGATTCACACGTAGCTATGGACCTTATGGATCTTAAAGACTTACACTGGTCATTATTATCCCCAGATTCTGTATCAATTGCTTCATTTTCCTGTTCCTTATCATTATCTGAGTCACTGCCATCAGGTTCTGATGCTTCCTCTTTTACTTCTATTGGCTCCTCTTTAACTTTAGATTTTTTCTTCTTTTTTTCTGTAAGCAATGCAAGTTGTAGTAACACAAAATACTGCTTAATGGAATATTAATTACTGGCCTAAATTGAGGTGTAATGAATAGAGAAAACAGAATAATTGCAAAATCTACTTACTTTTAGATACAGTTTCATTTCCATCTTGCTCCAATGGTCTCTTCTTACTTTCAGGTTGTTCAGGTTCTGAAAATGGTATTTTATAGGTACAATTTACTATCAACAACGTTCTTAACTAAAAATTTAACTTTGACGATGGGAATTACGGATTACTATTATAATTCTACACGTTTGAGTATAAAAAATGCTGCAACAAATAGGTTAGAATGCTACCTGGCGCATTTTTAACAGTTTCTTTACTGGATTTCTGATTTATGAGCTTTAATTTTTTCTTCTCTCTTTTCTTAATTTTTCGCATTAAGATTTTATCGGGAGTAGGCATTTTAAACACTTAAAAAACACAAAAAAATAATTATTTTAATTCTCAACTCCACGCACGTGTGATATTTTTTTATGACAACCAGTGTTGCCAACGCAAATTTTGAGGCGGCCGTGTACGTTACATAAAAAAGCCGTGTTTATAAGGAAAAGCATCGATTGTCGGCCGTGTCATTAGCCGATCATATGTAATTGTTTAGAAAAAAAAACAGCTTTCTGTAAATTTGGTGTACTGACGATAGTTGATCGTGACAACGTCTTTGTGACGTTGCCTTTTTGTCACTCGTTCCGCGCTCTCGCTTGTAGTTCAATTCTTGAATGGAATGCCTCAGAGTGAGGTAACGCCGCATGTGTCATGTTTTTTGGTGCGTGCAGCCGGCTCCATCGAAATATAAGACGTTGTCACGTCATTTTTTTTTTCATTTTTGTGTTATATCCATTGTCCACTGAATACTGTCATATCCATTGTCATATCACATTTTATCTATGGAGAGCGCGTTGCCGAGAACGTGAAAATCACTCAGTGAACAATTTGACAACAGTCTGTCTCTTTTAGAACAGCAATCACTGACAAGGATATATATATTCTTGTCGATTGATTCACCCCAGTGATTTTTGCTTTTTGGAACACACTCTAGTTTCCCTAGTGTTGCGCACTGCAAAATTTAATTTCCTTATTTGTCATGAGATTCTGGTAGACCTATACCTACTCAAAAAGTAAACCCTCAATAAATTAATTGATATACTGTAGGATCAATTAATTAATAACTGTAGAACTTGCGAAAAGCCGTAGATTCTGCTACGGCCTTAGAGTGAAGGCCGTAGCCCGTAGATTTAGTGATTTTCTGACCTGAAAGCCGTAGAACACGGTAATTGCCGTAGCATTGGCAACACTGATGACAACTATTCTATTATTTCAATTTTTTTATTTGACACTAGTGGTGTGCGGTATCGATAGCTCATCGTTACTTCGTTCGTCAAGAATTTCGTCCGAACTGTTAACCCGATGTAAAGATCCGAGGTAAATACACACATCAAAAGTGTCTAGGGATCAACATATATTTTTGCAATAACTTTTCTCCTGATTGATATTAATTAAAATTTTCTTTAAGGATTCATCAAATAAAGTGTTTTCGTTTGTCTACAGTAATGATAAACCAAGTCACCTTTGCATGAATAAAGAAATTTGCCATTTTCCTAATAAAGGGATTTTTGACATTTGAACCACTAACATTAAAGTTCGAAAAAAAGACTGAAATAACAGTTTTCTTTAAAATTTTATTGGGTAACTTAAACAATTAATAATCCGTGTTTCTACCGCGAACACTAACACCACAAGAACATCGGTTTGGCATACTCAAAATGAGTTCATCCAAATCACGCTGTGGAATGGCCGCCCATGTTCGTTGCAACAACAAAAAAAGGTCTTCTTGCGACTGGATACCCTCCATATTCGGCAGAGCTCTTCTCTGTAGTAGCGCCATACGGACCAGTAGGACGGTATCGCTGCACCACACGGAGACAAGACCGATACATTCAAATCACAACTCGAAGAGCTCCAACAATAACAGCCATGATGTTAGCCGTGAGGCTTCATCACTTTTCAGGGAACTTAATTAGCGACCAAACAGTCAGAAACCGCTTGCATGAAGTGAATCTTCATTCCCGAAGACCGCTTAGGGTACCACCTATAGCAATGCACAATCGTAGGATTCGATATCAATGGGCTCTTGAACACAGAAATTGGGCAGAAGAACAATGGCGTTTCGTATGCTTTTCTGATGAGTCTCGTTTTGGTATGAGATCGGATACAAGACGTATACGACACTGGAGAACCCCTGGACGCCAACAGCGATTAAAATCCTGCCAGGAAGTCCATCCTTATAGTGGTGGAACCATCATGGTATGGGCGGGTATTTGGATCGGCGGAAGAACTGAGTTGATTTGGATCAGAGGCAACCTCAACGCTCAAATTTATGCTGAGACGATTGTATCAGACGTCATCGTTCCTCTACAAGTGCAAATCGGTCCCTTATTTCAGTTAATGCATGATAATGCACGACCGCACACCGCAAGAGTTGTAAGACAGACTCTCGCCACAGCTAACATCAATGTCATGCCCTGGCCTGCTCAGTCGCCAGACTTGAACCCGATTGAGCATGCATGGGATATGCTACAGAGAAGAGCTCTGCCGAATATGGAGGGTATCCAGTCGCAAGAAGACCTTTTTTTGTTGTTCCAACGAACATGGGCGGCCATTCCACAGCGTGATTTGGATGAACTCATTTTGAGTATGCCAAACCGATGTTCTTGTGTTGTTAGTGTTCGCGGTAGAAACACGGATTATTAATTGTTTAAGTTACCTAATAAAATTTTAAAGAAAACTGTTATTTCAGTCTTTTTTTCGAACTTTAATGTTAGTGGTTCAAATGTAAAAAATCCCTTTATTAGGAAAATGGCAAATTTCTTTATTAATGGAAAGGTGAATTGGTTTATCGTTACTGTAGACAAACGAAAACACTTTATTTGATGAATCCTTAAAGAAAATTTTAATTAATATCAATCAGGAGAAAAGTTTTTGCAAAAATATATGTTGATCCCTAGACACTTTTGATGTGTGTAACATTCTTGGCTGGATGGCAAGTTCTAAGGCCGTAAAAGCTAAAAAAATTACTATCAAATAATTTTTTTTTTTTTTTTTTCCTTATGGCTCACACGGCTTGTGCATAGCCACTTTCAAGTAAAAACGAGGAAACGGGATTATTATTGGAAAGAACGGAGGGATCGGAAGCGGAATTTGGGAGAGTGGTCAGGAGGGAAAGTTGAAAATCAAAATATAAAGGTACAATAATAATTAAAAATATATACATTATAAATATTGTGACTAACTATAGCTTTACATTATTTAGGATAAGGAAAGAGGCAATAATTTTGTATACAGAGGGATCTTTAGACAGCAGCAATTGAGTGGAACTTGTAGGAAAAGGAATATGGAAGGAAATCAGGCTTTTCAGGAAGTTTGACCGGTCATAAAGAGGGCAGGAAAAGAGTATATGGTTGACATCGGCAATGTCCATTCTACACTCGCATGTTGAGTCAGCAATTATACCAAGCTTAGCAAGATGGGCGGGCGTACAGACATGGCCCAATCGCAAGCGTATCAATATTGAAGTGACCATCTTGCTAAACTTCGCATCGTAAAACCACGGCTTAGAGGGAATCATAGGTTGCAGTTGAGCGTAAAATTTACCTTTGGTCTGACGGGATGTTTCCCAAATACTGTTCCAATGTTCCATTAAATAAACTTTAGGTAAAGACAAAAGATCATGCGCGTAATTTTTATAAGGGTGTCTATCACCACATTGCACCGCATCATTTGCCAGACGATCAGATATTTCATTCCCTTTTATCCCGCTATGACCCGGGATCCAAACAAAGTTAATAATTTGCCCGTTAGAAACACATTCAAATAGAATACGCCTTATATCAAAAATTACAGGATATTGTGACTTTAAGTAAAAGGGGAATTTACTTAGAGCCTGTAGTGCACTTTGAGAGTCTGAGAATATGACTGTTTTGTTGAGCTTCATAATTTTAATGTATTCAACAGCTTTAAATAGACCAAAGCATTCACCAGTGAAAACCGAAGTCTCTGGTGGCATTTTTATTTTCTGGTAAATTTTATATTGCGAATGGTATACGCCTACGCCTACGCACTCTGTGGCATTATGTTTAGATGCATCCGAGTAAATATGATGAAAGTCGTTAAATTCCGTGTCAATAGTAAAGTTAAATAAACTGATAACATTTGGGTCTATTTTTTGGACCATGTTTAAATGGACGACAGGCGATAAAGAAAGTGATTCATAACTATTACAAAATAAAGGTAAACGGTTCGATCTGTGAGTAGGAGAAGACAAAGACAAGAATTTTCGATAGCTTTGTACTATACAAGGTGCTGCTTTATGGGTCCAATAATTTGCCGTCGCTACCAACTCAGAAAGAGTATGGAGCATAGAAATAAGAGGATGATTAGTAAATTGCATGGTACGAAAAACAAATTTGTCAGAGAGGAATTGTCTTCTCAAATGTAAAGGAGGTTCACTGCTTTCGACCTGAAGAGCATTAATTGGGCTCGATTTCATTGCCCCTGTTATTAATCTTAAAGCCTTATATTGAATTTTATCTAACTCTTTAAAAGCAGTTACATTACCGGGTTCCAGGAAATATGTGCCGTAGTCTAATACACTTCTAATCAGTGCATTATATAGGAGCTTCATGGAGTAGGGGTGAGCTCCCCACCAAACTCCAGAGAGGCATCTAAGCATGTTTATAAGTTTTTCACATTTATTAACGACGTATTTACAATGCGCAACTCCTTTAAGCTTTGAATCTAGTATAACACCTAAAAATTTGAACTGGTCTACAACAGGAATATTAATTTCATCATACTGTAATTGGATAGGTGGTGGAGTACGCATACGAGAAAAAATCATTAACGCACTTTTAGATGTAGAGATTTCAAACCCATTACTACCCATCCAATGTTTCAGCAAAGCTAATGACGAATGTAAAGCCGATTTTGCATTTTCAATAGATTTATCAGCACAGTACAACAACAAATCATCAGCATATTGAAGGATTTTAATGTTATCGTTGTTACGAATAGTAGAGTCCAAGTCATGCGTATAAATGTTATACAATAGAGGACTCAATACAGAGCCCTGTGGCAATCCTTTCCAAACAGTATGAGTGAAATTAATACATCGGTCCGATAAAATGTTAATAATAAAGTTACAAAAGATGAGAGGAACATTTAACTGTTTAAGTTTAGCTAGCAATATCGGTAAAATAACGTTGTCGTAGGCTGAATTTATGTCCAGGAATACTGCTAATAGCGAGTAATTAACTGAAAATGCTATTCTAATATCAGTCAAAAGTATGCTCAGACTATCAGCAGTACTTCTGGCCTTTCGGAAACCATATTGACTATCTGCAAGGCATTCGTTGCTTTCTATGAACCATTCCAATCGATTTTTGACAAGATGTTCAGCAAGTTTGAGAAGAACCGATGATAAAGCGATAGGGCGGTAAGACGAAGCATTAAAAGGGTTTTTATTAGGTTTTAAGAATGGCAACACTAGTTGACATTTCCAAGATGGCGGTACGTTACCTGTCATCATAATTGTGTTTATCAAATGTAAATAATACGAAAGGATGTAATCATTTATATGCGCTAAAAACGAGTAAGGTATGCCATCAGCTCCAGGAGCGGAATCTCGAGTGTTACTGATAACGCTTTTTAATTCGTGAAGTGAGAAAGGCGAAGAAAGTCCAGTAGGATCTAAAGAAGGGGATATTTGGGATTGTAGACACAAATTAAGGTCTTGAGGGACCCATGGGGGTGCTAACTTGTTTATAAAATCGTTGGCAATAGGCTCAGGAAGAGAAATGTTAGAAGGTTCGGAGAAGGCCGATCTAAATCTTTTAATACAACGCCATACCACTGTTGATGGTGTGGATGGTGATATGGAAGTGCAGAACTTACGCCAACTATCAAATTTCTTATTTTTGAATAGTTTACGAGTATCAGAGATAGCCTTAGATAGAACTTGAAAATTTGTATCAGTCATGTTTGAATTATAATTACGTTCTGCCACTTTTCTTGCTTTGACAGCCTCGGTGCATTCCCTATCCCACCAAGGTGGAGATGGAATTTTACGAGGAGAGTTATTCGTGATGGGAAAGACTTCTTTGGCAGCTTCAGTTAAAACATTACTAAAAGCATTAGCACACAATGTTTCATTACCTGGAATAATATGTGGCAGGGATGCAGCTCGTTTTTCTACACAACTCTTATATCTTATCCAAAGCTCACTGTCACTATCCTTAGTTACACAAAATTTTGTGCGAGTGATTTGTGAAGGTCTAGGTGTCTTTAGAGAAGGAAAAGAAATAACTATGGGGAAGTGATCACTTCCAAAAGATAAATTTAATGTTTCCCAGGTCAATAAGGAAGCTAAGTTAGGAGTACAAATTGACAAGTCTACAGCACTAGACCTTTGGTTAGGCTTTGTTCGTCTAGTAGGAGTTCCTGTATTTAAAATACAAAGATTGTGGGAATCTAACATGGAAATAATTTCTTCACCAAAAATATCAGTAACAGAGCTACCCCAGGACTGGTGATGAGCATTAAAGTCACCTAGTACTAGGAAAGGTCTAGGAAGTACAGCCAGTAAATCACTAAATACATTAAAAATCTCTAAGGATGGATGAGGGATATATACAGATATAATACAGATATTATTTACAGTAACAGCTACTATAGACATATTTACATTAATGTTAGGAAGGGAGATTGCGGTAAATGGTAAGCCATTTTTAATTAATAGTGCTGCTCCACCATAACCATCAGGTCGGTCATCCCTTACTACATGGTAGCCTTTAATATTAAAACTATACATCGGCTTGAGCCATGTCTCTGCTAATGCAAAGACTAATGGCTCGAATTTATTAAGTAAATAAAATAAATCGGATTTTTTGTTTAAGATGCTGCGGCTATTCCACTGCAGCACCTTCGCCCCCGACGCCATCGACCCCACCGACGCCATCTTTAACTACTTCTAGACATTTTTCAATTATTTGAGCAGCGTGGGACGGTTCATTAAAGTTTGACTGTGTTAATTTAAACAATGAAATTATCAAGTTAATTAAAGAAAATTGCTGTAAAGAAGCAGATTCATTTGCCTTTTCTAAATTCAAAGCACAACCATTAGGAGGTGCTGGTATAGTAAATTCTCTAATAAGAGCTTCATGAGCATCACGGTCATAGCCCTTGCCTAATTGAGGTGGAGGTCTTGATTTTAAAAACACTGTTTTCCTATATGATGATGATGAGGGTTGACTGTTTTTATTTTCATAGTTAATATTAGAGGATGACAAAGTAACTTTAGAGGGTTTGAGAACATCAGCATATGACTTAGATGTAGGTGGATGCAGCTTAGAAGCTTCAGCATAGGACAGTGAGTTGTTAGCCATAGTAGTTTTGATATTTTTTTGTCTTAAGAACTCAGGACAGGATTTGTTTGTGGCAAAATGATACCCAGAGCATAAGCAACAACTTGCATTTTCCTCATCTACTTGACAGGATTCCCCAGTGTGAGACTGTCCACATTTGTAGCACCTTGGCTTTGATCTACATTGCAATTTGGTGTGGCCAAACCTACAGCAACTAAAGCATTGAATGGTAGGATACACATACAAATCAACAGGCAGAGTATTGTAGCACATGTAAATGCGCTTGGGAAGCATTTGACCATCAAATGTTACTACAACTGATTGTGAAGGCTTCCATACTGGTGAGCCATTTACAAAAGTTTTAAAGTTTAAGCGCCTTGCCTTAATTATCTTACCACAACCTTCAGGAACAGTGATGTTGTCTATTACTTCCTCAGGTGACCAGTCTTCAGGTACTCCCCGTACAAGACCCATTCTGGTAACGTTGAACGTTGGGATAAATGCTTTCAAATTGTTAGCTACTAAACATCCATGGGACAGAAAAGCATTAGCATCATCACTGTTGGAGAAGGCAATGGATAACTTGTTTCTGCCAATTTTTTTTAAACTTCCTTTAATAATATTAGGGAACGAATATCTTTCCAAAACTCTGCCGAAAACAACGGGGTGGAATGTGATACCTGAGTCTTGTGCAGCAATCTTTTGAACATGAATAACATATGGAGCCGAATCAGTATTGTTATATGTTTGCCGACCAACAGGCGTGTGTCGAAGATCTGTACCAGGAGCAGCACTAGGAGCATAACTATCATTAGAATTAGTTAAATTTTCAATTGCATCTTTTTGGCGACCATAGTGCTTACGACGTCTCTTTACGCGGGGTTTTGGGGAGTTACCTGAATCACTGTAACAATCGTTAAACCCATCTGAACCATCAGTATCTTTTACAGACTCATTTTCTTTCTCAAAACCACCTATCGTGACATAATTTGATGCTGGGGGAGGAACCACGAAGCCCCCCGACAAATCGGGGGGCTCGTTCATTGTGAAAAAGTGCAAAAACTTACCTAAATATCAGCAATCTACGTAAATTAATATATACACTCTATAAATAAACTATTTACAACAATATATACACCCTTCTGATCACTTTATACAGTTAATATTATAAAAATTAAAATTAAGATAGAAAAACACGCCCGCCACGTTCCTCGTTTCCCGCGCTTTTTCATCAAATAATTATTATCACCAAATTATCACTATCAAAAGCAGTCAGCGTTTTACGCGGGAAACGAAAGGAGTAAAATAGGCTCTGTTTCTTAATTTTCAAAGTTAATTTTTGTGGCTGTTATTGTGATAGTGAGGTGGAATTATAATTATAATTTATAACTGAAGAAAAACAATGGAGTAAATGTAAGAAATAGAGTTAGGTGCTCCGTACTGATCCGATCGATATACCCGCGTAAAACTCGATTTCTGGAGCATTGAAATGTGAACCATCCTCGAGTTTCAATGAGTTAGGTTAGGGCTTAGGTGAGGTTAGTTTATTAGTAGTATTTGTAAGAAAGTAATTTTAAGAATTAACTAATTAGAATTAGACCGTATGGCTCTGACCGTGGTATTTCTCTTTGGGAAGAATGTTACTACTACTGTCAATGTCAAAAACATGTGTGCCATTCGCCGACTCGCCGTATTTTTTGTATTTAGGTATATTTTCTTGGGTATTTTTGTTCGATACCTATAGGAGTATCTACTTTTTCCTCAGATTATGTACCTACGTATCTTTTGGATGCTGTGAAACAGATCTGTGTTACGGCGATATTATTCTCGAACTTCGTCATAATTAACAATAGTAATGGCAGAGCAAGAGCCGAAGAAAATAAAGTTCAAAAGTCTAAAGGAAAAACTTTCTTCATGTAACTTGAAAGCTGTAAAAAGCATGGGATTCAAATACATGACTGATATTCAATCTGCAGTTTTGCCCAGAGCTTTAGATGGTGATGACATCGTTGCAACAGCAAAAACAGGATCTGGCAAAACTTTAGCTTTCTTATTACCCACTGTTGAAACTGTTCTTAGACTTGTGGCAAACGAAGCTTCAGGTAAATGAATTTCAGCTTGTTTCTCTATTATTTATTAACCATAACCATGACAAAGTCATAACTACCTACATAATTGTTTACTTCTTTCAGGAACATTCTGTATTATAATTTCACCAACCAGAGAATTAGCTATACAGTCGTACACAGTTCTGCAAGATATTATTGCTTTCAATGAGTGTATTACCTCTGCTCTAGTAATAGGTGGAGAGAGCAAAAATAAGCAGAGCCAGGAGCTTTTAAGAGGTATACTTAATATGTAGTATTCTTCTTCAAATAGTTGTCTACTTTTTTAAATATTAACTTTAAAAAACAAATTTAAATTCTTACTCATGTTAATTCCAGGTGCTAACATAGTAGTGGCCACACCAGGGAGATTGTTTGATCACATGAGATCTAAGGAGTTTGACTACAGAAATGTAACCTGTCTTGTATTAGATGAAGCAGACAAGATATTTCAGTATGGGTTTGAAGAAGATTTAAAACAGATTATTAATAGACTTCCAAGTGAGTATCATGTATATTTGAGAACACTAAAACCTAAATTTACTTGCTAACAGATAAATATCAATGAAATATATGTGCCATTTTCTTTGGCTCAAGGCGTTAAACTTAACAGACTATGTTCCTTTTACAGAGAATCGACAAACAATGCTATTTAGTGCTACATTATCAGAGATGACAGAGGCTTTAATCAAATCTGCAATGAAAGAAAATTTTAGAGAAATAAATACCAGTGAGGATAGCATAAAACCTACTGTTGATGGACTAAAACAAGGGTAAGTGTAATTATTTATATAAATAAACAAACACATAAAAAATACATTTATTTTAATAATATACTTCTTTTATAGGTATGTCATCTGTGAAACAGAGTATAGATTATGGTGGCTACATAAAATGTTGAAGAAATCTCAAAAACAAAAAGTTATGGTATTCTTTTCAAGTTGCAAATCTGTTGTGTTCCATCATGAATTTTTTACAAGATATTGTAATGCTTCAGTGTTGTGCATTCATGTAAGTGTCTTTCCACACACATTTTGAGTGTGATTTTAATTTTTAACACACTTTTATTAGATCAGGGTGTATGTATGTAACAGAATTTTTGAGCTCAATTCTTTGTGCAATCATTTTTTACCCCCGATGAAAAAGAGTGGTGTTATAAGTTTGACGTCTATGTCTGTATATGTGTTTGTCTATCTGTGCCTTCATAGCTCCAGAAGCGATAGTTCGATTTCAGTGCGTTTTTTTTATGTTCGAAAGATATTTTAATCATGGTGGTTCTTAGCTATGTCTGATTAAAAACCAACCAGCCATTGAAGCTTACCTGCTGTTTAATTTGCTCATTCGGGTGTTTTCTAACTGGAATGTTAGTTAGTTAGTTTTGTATTTCAGGGTAAAATGAACCAAGCAGATAGAACTGCCACTATGGGTGATTTCTACAATGCTGATAAAGTGGCATTGTTTTGCACAGATTTGGCAGCTAGGGGATTGGACATTCCTGCTGTTGACTGGATAGTGCAGTTTGACCCACCTTCTGACACAAATGTAAGACATAAATTTACTTTAAACTTTGCTGAATGGATTTTGATCAAATTACTGATCTTTTAAATTATGGGTTGATACTAGTAAACTAAATAGTAATGATTTATAAAGGTGAAAAAAGTTTTTAGTAGATTTACAATTTTAAAATAAACTACTTTTTTTCAGGAATACATTCACAGAGTAGGCAGGACAGCCAGAGGCTTAGGGACTATTGGCAATGCAGTGTTGCTCCTCAGGCCAGAGGAAAAAGATTTCGTGGATCATCTCAAAGAGGCAAAGATATACTTGGACAAGTATGAAAGCTGGGACAAATTTCACAACCTTCAACCAATGGTAATTCCCCTTATTCCAAGAAATAAAAAAGCTACCTCACACTTAAAAAAAACCTAATTTAGCATAAATGTAACCTAGATGTACATTTTCAGATAGATGAAGCAATGCAGAACCCTGATTTTCATAAAATGGCAGTAGAAGCTTTCGAGGGTTATATCAGAGCACTTGAAGTAAGAAAACTGAAGCACATATTCAATGTTATTTCAATTGATTTGGATATAGTAGCAAAATCTTTTGGTTTGAAGGATAAACCAGAAGTCGACATACGTAAGTATGAGGCCTATATTACGCACTGCGAATTTTCGCATCCATGCAGCCACGCGTTTTTGAAGCACGCGAATGCGACTGCATCGATGCTGACGCAGATCAAGATACGTAATAAATAATTTAGCTATTTGGAAGTATTTAAATAATTAAAACATTTTTCTTATTTGTTGTAGATATTGGTTTCAACAAAAAGCACCGACCCAGGAAAAGAATAGCAGCTATGCTAGCTACAAAAAGCGAAGAAAAACGCATTAAATCATGAATATAATTTTATTTTGTAATAATAGTGAATTAAAAATAAATAAGATTGTAAATATGTAAAAATAATACAAATTGGATGTTTTATTCCTAATTGTTATAAGTATAGTTTTAGTATTTAATTACTAGTAAATAAAATATATTTTGACTAGATGATTTATGCAGTAACTAAAGAACTGTTTTACGAATTACAAACATGTTGATGTTATAATTAAAATGAGAGCAGCATTTAAAAATAAATATAGGAACTTTACAATTTTTTGCAAACTATTTTTTATTTACAGCTATTTAGGGGAAACGTTCATTTCATAAATGGTATTCCTTACGAGTTTCTCGAAGCAATCTTCGTGATTGTGTTGGTGGTTGACGGCGTATATCATGGCGTCGATTGTTTCCACTGTGGCGGGACACCGGTTCAGCGAGAAATATTGGACGCATCTCCACGATGTCTTCCCATGAGTGGTAGAATGTTTGGTATACACAAAGTTCATATGGACCAACTGTTTGTGCCCTTTCCTACTGTAAATGTATTTATACCGCACTGGCAACTGCTGGTTTTCGCATGTGCCATTCATGACTAATGACAGTGCACCTGAAAATTAAAATAATATTAAATTAAACCTAAAAGGTACAAGGATAAAGTTATGAAAAAGTAGGGATAGAGATACTCCAAATATTATTAAAATTATTTTATTCAATACAGGTAAAAAAAATATATCCGCATGAAATCAATCAAAGCCACACTGAAAATACCTACGCCACACAGTTATACAATAGAAAGCAAGCAACTTTAATAATAAAAAATACACAATAAACACACAGCATATAAACTTTTTTGTAGCAAAGAACTATCAAAGAATTAATGATTTCATGTCAATCATAATTACACTTATGATTTTATCATTAATATTATCGTAAATAAACTTTTTCGGCACTATAAAATAAAGTGATCTGGTTTACAATTTAATCAATATTTACCATTAATGTTATTGGATTGGATTCATACTCGTTCCTTCATTTTAGACGTCTTTGTGATAATAAACAGGTAATTATTTTATTTTGCTTGAAACTAGTCAAACATCCCATTCAGTAACACCAGTTACATGAATCTATCTTAAAAACGTACGTTGTAAAACTTCGGAATGCAATTTCCTACTGCTACTTGTTAAAATATAATATAAAGCACTTATCGATAGCCAGAGATCATTAATATTTTAAAATCATTTATAATGAAAAGTCTTGCAACATACAATATAGTACATACATTTTTAATTCCAGACAGCATGTCAGACACGCATTTTTATGAAATTAGCCAGGCTTGCAAGGATCTATTAAATATAAAACTTTCGAAATTTTATCCAAAATCTGGGCGACTATGGAAGATGTATACTTATAGATACAATTCTAATACTAATACAATAAATAGACTAGAATATGAGCAACAAGTCTTGATTTTTACGATAGTTTGATGGCACAGACCAAGTGGTTAAAACTTATACTTTTTGTTCAACTTTCAAATTGGCACTTGAGAGCAATTTTCTGCTATCACAGTTGTTTACTTAACTTATTATTGTGCTTTATAATTTCATACCAAACAGTCTTATCTTATGTTTAAGAGTATTAAAAATGTTTTCATTAATAACAGATAAAGCATTTGCCACAGTTCAGGAATTTGGTCCCCATGTTCTCTGGAATCTTTGATTCATTTAACAGATGGCTTTTCTAATCTAAAGAGATATAAAAATATGAATATTTGATTCTTAACTGCTAAGACATATATAGTTGACTTGAATAATTAATCTGAAATTATACTGTATAGTAATCTTTTAGTACATCATTGAAGTGAATTTCAAAACAAGGTGATTTACAAAAAGGCATTTCACAAGCATAACACATAAATCTTGTATCCCTTCTTTTCCCTATTTTCCAGCAGAGTCGACAGGAGCGCTGGGGATATTTCTTTTTTCCATCTTCTTTTTGTGGAATAGTAACAAGCCGGTGTTCAAGTGTGGGCCTTGGGTTGTCCTCGCTTGGATTATTTCGCAATGTGTTGTTAGTCACTTTACCATTCACTAAGTTTTTAAGGTCGATAAACAAAGAGTTTAGGCTGGTACAATCTGAAATCACGATGGCCATTTTCAATACAGTATTTCCATACAAACAATTAGGTGTTCCTTATAAGATTGATGATGTTGAAAATGCCATCGTGTTTTCACAGTGAAGGCTTTGCAAAAGAAAATAAATACTTGATGAAAAAATGATTGCATTTTCAACACAATCGCTAATCTTATATGAAGACAGTAAATGAGTAAGCAGTAAGAAGCGAAGTAACAAAGGAGTAAGAAATCTAAGTTATCACATTTAGTACAATATAAGGTAGGTAACAAGGTAATACAAATTATACTTACTATCCTGTGGTGAGTGGTAGTCTAAAGGCATTGACAAGTCTTTCTTCCCTTCTCTGGATCCATCATAAGACTTTGGTGGGGTGCATACTGCAGGATCTGTTACTATTATGTCCATATCATCACATTCGGTTTTTAGTTCTATATTTTTTTCAGGAGGTGATTGATCTTTAGACTTATCATTTAAATCTTTATCTGCAGTGCTACTTATACTTTGTAAATGAGCATTGTATGTATTTGAAACATCTAATGCTTTCTCTTCATACAAACTTTTCAAATTCTCATAGCTCTGTAGCATGTGGTTGTTTTGTTTGGGATAAGACTTCTCTTTGTTTTTGGATCTCTTTTCTGGATGTATTAAATCAGCGTAGTAGCTTTTTTGAAGGAATTCTTCTGATTTACGTTTTAGATTACTTAGTCTTTGAAGTTTTTCAATAAATTGCCTTTGTTTTAGAAGATCTAGTTCAGTGTTAGAAGAGATGTCATCACTTGCTGGAGTGTCGGCTGTGTCCGATATACATGAATCTTGATCAGGAGAACTGTTATGGTTATCTATGTTGTGTTTTGTGAAGTCCTGTTCATTTGCGGTGTCATCTTTTTCAGTCTGAAAGTTTTTAATTATAATTATTGTAGGGTTATTGTATATTAGGTAACTTAATAAATAAATCGGCGACCACTTTGGTGTTATGGTCAAGAAGTTGGCTGTTAACCAAGAAATTGCAGGTTCGATCCCCACACTGTACAAACATTTGTGTGCATAAACATGTCTGGTTGTACTGGTCTGGGTGTTTATTTATATAAGCTTTATTGCACAACAAAACAATACAAAAGGTGGACTTAATGCTGTAGAGCCTTCTCTACCAGTCATACCTTTATATGTATTTATTTAAGTTTATTTGTAATAGCACTGTTGATTCTGATATCTGTATTACAAGTGCTTAAGCTACTTACCACGGAGTCAGGTCAATGTATGTGATGTTGTTGTATATTTGTATTTAAATCAAGAAGCCGAAATTATTGCAGACAGAAAACTTACCTCTTTGTTGGTTAATCCTTTGATTTGTAGCACTTCAGCTGTGCCTATAAAACTAGTCAGATCCTCTCTTTTCACACTGACTTCTCCATGGTACATAAATTGGAGCAGATCTTTCATAGCTTTTAGTGTTACATCCCTCAACACCACTGCAACGGAAACAAACGGATATTTGTAATAAGATTAATTCTTTTGGGAAAACACAGGTGAATACTCAACAAAAATAATGTTATGATGGCTATAATTTCGTGCCAGAAAGTTATAAGGTTGCTAATGGATCATTATGAATTGATATCGACGTTAAATTTAATCGTCGTTTTATGCAACTGACTGTAAATAAACGTACCAATCGGATGCTGACACGGATTCATTTGGAACATTTTCTTGAAATACGGAGAACATATTGACAATATAACTTTGTGCGCTTGTAATAGGTGCCCCTCGACGGCAATAGTCACGTCGACGAATTCACCATTACCCAATAACCCGGCAAATCCTTTTGTTAGGTTTCCATGGAAGTTATTCCAAGACAATGAGAATTGTTGGTCCATTTCTAAACACTTTTTTATCGCCTCTGAAGGCTACTTTAGGGTCCGCATATACACTACATAAGTATTTTATCAATTAACATCAAAATTGAGGTTTTGTTTGTACTATTTTGATGAATTATTTTAGCAAAATATGCTCAGAAAACGTGACAGCTGTGCGCGGCGCGTCGTAACTAGTGATGTGCCAGTGATGTGATGTCACCGGTTGCGTTTCGTTCTTTCACCCCTTTTCACCCAGCAATGTCAGACATTCCGGTTTTTCCTCCTATTATGGCTGCACCTTACCGGCGCGTATCGCAGTTGTAACTAATAACTATATTCTCTAACGGTATGGATGGATAACAGTTACTTGTTTTTTTTATAACGTTCTCAAGCATGTTCAAATTATTTTAACGTAGATTTAGTCCCAGACTCCACCTTAGCGGAGACGAGACGAGCAGAGAAGAGATGTTTTTAAACAACCGTTATAAATCCGTTTCGTTCTTTTGGTTGTCTAAGAAACATCTTATCTCCGCTTTGGAGTAGGTAGTCCGGATGTTATAAGCTTTAATTTCTTAAATTGAAGTTTCGACAACCTATAACAGAAAATTTTGAATTATAATAATAATGATAATTTATTCTTAAAAAAAGGAATCACTCTAGAAACAAAAAGGAAAAATTCTTAAATAATCTTAGGCTGAAGTATTCGTTCGCTCTGTCTGAACGGATTACTCGTAGGATTTTTTTTTGTTATACTAAGTAATTTGTAAAGGTATTTTTCATCTCTGATTACACTCCGAGTGATAGTAGTAGTACGAGTTCTCTAAATTCTAAACTTCACACAGCTAGTGGTCTCACTACAGCAGACCGGCTAAATTAAGTTTCACCAAAACTTGAGTGGTTTGGTATCAAAAACGGCCAAATCCCATCTTAGTAAAGTATCACAAAATGACAAAAACTGAATATTACACATGGCAACACTTTTAAAAATCAAGCTAATGGCGGTAAATTCAAATAAGTTTTTTATAACTTTTAATCCTATCATAAACCTTAGTCTCATACAATTACGTTCGAAAATTACAGTTTCAATTTTGGATTTAGCTGATTTTGAAAATGAAGGATGGATTTGACTGTTTTTGTTTTTCGCTGTTTCGGATTTGGCTTATTTTGAATGTAACAAATGGGATTTGTCTAACTTTGTTACTTAGGTCAGGGACAGTCAGGGGTCGTCAATCTTCAGTACACTAATAATTGATTTTTACTCCATACCTACTCACTATCCCATACTATATTAAATTATACAAGGTGATTTTTTTATCGTTCCGAAAAAATTCACTGTGGCTTTTACTCATGATACTGAACAATTTTCCCTAAGGAACACTTAGCCAATTCTCAAAAAAAATTTGGACTTTGTATTAAACTTGCGGCTAATCACTGATCGATCTCCATAAAAGGTTCAAATTTTTTTTGAGAATTGACTGGGTGCCTTATATAGGGAGACTTGTTCAGCATCATTAGTAGAAGCCACAGTGAAGTTTTTCGGAACGATAAAAAAGTAATTTTGCGGATATATATATTTTTTTGTATGGCTGTTATCTTTTGTAAATGAAACAACAATTAATCAAATAAAAGTTTTTTTTTGCATTTTTTTACATCAATTTATACAATTAAGTGTGGTGGGTCCGTCATTATTTCACATGGCTCTTCGTCATATTCATTCAAAATTTCCTGGGGTCTGGAAAAAACATCTTGAAAATATTTTAATTCGGAAAGTTCCTCCCATTTCTCTCCGAAATGAGTAGTCAATAGCTTTTTGACATCCCCCAACTTCGCATCTTTTATTTTTACATACTTGCTTACCGGTTCAGGAGTAATTTGGCTGGCACTCTTTCCTTTTTTGCATATATTTTTAAAGTCTCCTTGCTTGTTATGATAGCTTTCCTCTGCTCTAACTACGACATTTGTTTTTTGTTTGTTTCTTTTAACGAAGAATCTTTTGCACTTTTTGATTGAAAAATGCAAAGCACTGGTCGATTTCAAAATTTTGGAAGACGCTTCTTTCCATTGTACAGCTTCAACGTCGGTCCCCAAATGCAAAACAGTTGCATGTTGTTTGAAAACATCTTCATAACTCTCTGGGCTGGCCATAGTTTCTGTGTTTTTAATCTTTTTTTCAATTTGAGCAAACACTCTGTCTGGTGGCAAAAATGAATGTCCGACGATGGGAAACACAATCTCTATGGTTTTTATGTGTTCTGGAGCGTAATCCATAAGGTATTTAGAGACCATGCCGATTATGGACGAGTTCTTGTTCTGGCCACTACAACCGTCTGCAACTAGTCTGATAGTGGAAATGTTTTTATTCTTTGGCACTGTTTCATTCAAACAGTGGAACAAGGCACTTGCGATTTCGTTTGAAGCTTTGGGCAATACGTCTTCTGTCCAAGTATAAGCAAATACATTTTCAGGACTTAATTGAGATTTGGAATGGCCTACAACAATCGTGAAATTGTATATATACAATTGCCTAGAGTAGTAGCTTATTTGGTCTGGCACTTTAGGCATTGGCTGATTTTTCTGGCAATCGAAACTAAAGATCAGCAAGTCTTCTTTATTCTCTTTTAACAGATTATAGAACGCTTTCGCTCTTAAGCTGTGGACTCTTTTTTGGATCATTAAATCATTTTTCATCTTGGCATCCTTTTCGTATTTTATTTTTTCTTGAAGCTGAAGGCATGTAGAGCAAACATCCGTGCGAGGGCTGCCAAACCCGATATTGAAAGATATATTAAAAATCCTTCGGAAATATGACGCTTTGACAGTGCTTTTAAATGGTTCTTCTGCTTGTGCGATGTACATTTTGTATAATTTGGTGATGTTCAGTTCTGATGGAAGATATTGCCTTGATTTGATACTGCTTCTACAGTAATGTAACTCTAATGGCTGTAGAGTTTTTATAAACTTTTTTATGGATGCTCTTCGGCTGTCAAATTTCTTAGATTTGTGGTCTCCTCCTCTGCCCTCCGAAGCTGATGCACCACTTTTGAAATTTCGATTGATTACGCCAACAACTCTGCCTTTTTTCAGTCCTAAGATGTGTAAAAATGTCTTCCTGCATACTGGTATTACATTGTTCCTTCTTCGACAATAGTACACAATATTCATCTGCTTTTGATTACCGGTACCCGTTTTGGGTCGACGCCTTTGTACGTTCTGAGCCTTGGTATATTTTAGAACAAAATTATCTTGGTCTAATTTTGACTTTGTTTTGTAGAAGGCTGCATGAAATTTTACAATATCTTCTTTGCGTAATGATGAACATCTATATGCTTTCGAATAATGTTCACAAGGAAGTTTGATGTTTGGTGGGGCTTTTGGTGCATATCTGAAAACAAAGAATAGCAAAGCTATACGAGAATATTTTCATCATCATCATCATCATTTTACAACAAAAGCTTTACTAAATTAGAATAAATGGTCCAAGCCACCTTGGTCTACTCTCTCGCTAATGTCCTAGGTATATTTAACATGTGTTTTATTTGCTCAAATATGGTATGAGCTATTTTAATTTAACCAGAGTTACACTGACTATTACGCATTATAGAACTTCGCATACATACACACATACATTTTTTTCTTTAAGATTCTATTAGTGCTTTAGAGTGGATTTTCATTAAAATCTCGACATTGAATTTTTGCACCATTACAATACTCTCTTTCTACTACGTAGCTCGAGAGTAAAAATATTTGTATTTTAAATTAATACACGCATTTCCGATACAAAATATTTATTTGAAAGTAAATTATTATTTATTCTTATGTCATAAGTTTAATTTGAAAAGCACCCATGTTGAGTACCCCTGCCTGTCAAAAGTTTCTTACTGGACCGTATAAAGTACAGAAAACTTTACTCACCTATCAACTTTTTTCTGATTGCACTTCCATTTAGATTTTTGTTGTATCCTTTTTCTAGACATTTCAGGAGCAGTTTCCACTATTTTTTCAGCTTCTTCATCCATTTTTTATATTTATTTTCGCAAAAAACTATCCGAACAGTTTAGCACATCCAAGTCGGGCGAACGGAAAGAAAAACAAGATGGCCGCACCGCCATACAAAATACTTGAACCTGATTGGCTGCGATGGATTTGTCCGATTTCGATTTAAAATGTCAATGGATTTGATCAAATTTGATACCAATGTCGATTTTGTGCATTAATTTCCTAGAGAACTACGTGGATTTGACCGGTTGTGAAATGAAAAATATATTTTTTGGCTTGTATTAAAATTTAATGCATATTTCGTTCAGAAATTCTTATTTTTGGATTTGACCGTTTTTGATACCAACCTTCTCACTTTTAGTTGGTCGACGCAGTGGAATCCAAACCAAGATGTTAGACCGTGTATCTCAAACTTGTGTTTGTTACGTGCTTCTGGAGATGTGTTGAGGTAACCTACATCCTGTAAAAAGCTAAAACTGAATCTATTGATGTTGAAGCCCTCTAGTATTAGACCAAGTTGTAGAAGTTCATTCACAATCATTATCATAATCAGACCTTAGACGACAACTGCAGAAGATTCGCTTCACATGGATTTCGGTTTACTGCGGTTACTTGCGGCCTGCATCCTCAACTCGGTCCTGCCATAGATACTTGCTGCTCTAATGTCTCTCTATGTCATGTCATCTAGTAGCTGCGGTATTATAATTATTACTAAAAAGTATTACCTATTCGTTCGGCGTTATTCATTTAAGTTAGTTTCAATATGGACACTTAACTAGACAATCAATAATCCGTGAAATTAATGAAAACCAAGTTTTTTCAACATGATTCAAAGACGAGACTTACTTCTTACTCTTAACATGCAATCAATATTTCAGAATTGCGACAAGCTTGTCTAGCCGTAGATAAAGAAGCAATACTTAGGAAATAACTAGCCTTAGTCCTTAATAGAACAACACCGCAAAATTGCAATGGCTTACTGACAATTTTGTTTCACGCTTTCTTAGCACTTTTGCCAAGAATGCCTGACTACGAAACAGAAGAAGTTCTGTCAGGGTTCTATTCTAGGAATGTAACTAACTGCCTCTTAGAGAACTTGCCTTCTCGGAACTTTGCGTATCAAATGAGATAAGTATTATCGTCATTCATTTGCAAATCGCAACTGCATCCTCTTATTCCGGTATACCTAAGATTATAAATTGTATTTTTACTTAGGTAGGGAAGAGTGGGGTACAGTGGATCACGGGGTACGGGGTACGGGGTGGATAATTTACAATTTCTCCGTGTGTATTACACAACACACTACAAAATTTACATTACACATTACAACACGTGTATTACCTGCTTAAATAGTCGTGATCGCGTACAAACTAGTACAAATGTCTCGTAATGTTTCATGTGCACTGATCAGGAAACTAGACCATTTGATCAAGTATGTAGACGAAAGAGTTCTAATTGATTTCAAAAATTTTAGTATGGACGTAATTTTGAAATTGGGCAGTTCAATTAAAAGTGGACTGATGGATCCTGAGGAATATATTTAAAGATATTGCAAACAATGGAGGGGAAATTGTTGGCCTTTCTACGAATCTTCTGCTTCGATCACAATTTAAGCATTGATCTAGAGTGCCCCATACACGGGTCCCAGGAGATAAAATAAATAAGTAAATGAATTGTTTTAACGAACACAGCAATGATCTTATTTTAATCTTTTGCCACTTTTTGTTAAAGTGACTAAAACTTGTATCTTTATATAATATAGGCGACCGCAAGTTTTTTTTAAATATAGATTACATATGTTATTATATTATAATTCAAATCCAGATAGGTGATATTTAGCCACAAACTTTCATATTTAGTCATGTTAAAAAAAGTGATCCACAGTAACCCACTATCCCCTACACATTATCCCCGTGTTCTATTTAGTCAATATTTTAAGTTGTTCACCCGTGTTAACGTGTGGCGAAAAGCTATTTATCTAATAATTTAGAAACCTTTTAAGCTATGCTTTATCAACAACGGCAAAGGGGTTGCTTGTTGTGTTTCAATTTAATTGTTCAGCATATAATTGGCGATGCTATCTCCGATGTTTGTAGCACAGTTGGTATCGATTAAACGTCAGCCACAGGGATGGGTGGGCGCAGCTCATACTTTCACATCAATAAGTCTGTCTTAGGAAGTTGGGTAGCTTTACTAGGGTTATTAGTTGATAACTGAAATTGCCTTAATAAAGTATTATTATCATCAGATTTACCTATCTGTGGGTATAAACACTCTCCATATTTTTTTTACAGTACCTACCTATTTGTTTATAATGCTGATTTCATAGTATTTCGAGGAGGAGTCAACCCATTGATATCATACGAGTACGCGCGTAACAATAAATAAATAAATATTTCACAACAATCACACCAATTCTCTAGTCCCAAATTAAGCTACGAGGCTTGTGTTATGGGTACTAGACAACGGATAAACATACTTAAATACTTTTTTTGTAAATAAATACATATTATACATAGAAAACACCCAGACCAGTACAAACACACATGTTCATGCACACTTATGCTTGTACTGTGCGGGGATCGAACCCGCGACCCTTGGTTTAGAAGTCCGACATGTGGACCACTGCACCAAGCGGTCGTCAAATATGTGTACGTACAAATATGTGTTTTAAACCACTCTTCTAACCCTTCTATGTCATATTAGGTATGAAATACTTAGTTAGGTATTATCTGTAGAAATTACGAGTATAAGCAGTTTTGCACCGAAACTAAACCAGTTTTTCTCCGTCACGGAACCGATACACATGTCCAAACTAAAAGTGAACATGTTCAAATTGATAGTTGGACACGTCCAACCGCCGGCCGAATCGCCAATTAATTAAGTTCCGGAAGAGCTTAGTCACTGCGTTGTGGACACAGAATATATTGAAACAGTACAGAAGCAAATAGCTTCCCTGATTAGAGTCCTCAGACAAAGCTACATTGAAAACAGCTATCGACTTCGATTGAAAAATGTATGAAAATGACTTTTACTAAGTTACGAGCCGATTTAGCTAGAGCGAATATGTATTTATGTCTAGGGATTCTGAGCTCGAAATAAAACACGCACACATACGCACAGTGCTTGAACAATCAGCCTAGCGGGTCTTTCTCGATTCCTGTTTAGGGCTCGTACACAGGACCTGTCTTTGACGATGCCATGCATGTATGACGTTCCAGGAATCAGTAGAGAAGCTTTTGAGGAATCTTCAATGACATCCCGTGTGTTAAATCCCTCAGGGCCTTGTTTGTACGGTCGCGGTCTGAAAGTGTTTCCCATTTTTTAAATTAGATTCTATAACACACTTCTATCACTGAAGTCCAAAATGCTATAACAACAAGTTATATCTATAGTCAGAGTCAATCAACCTCATAAAGGAATGATTGATTCTCTTTAGAAAAAAAATCTACGGTCAATCAAATTAATATGAAATAGACATTTAGAACTAGTGATTTAAATGTTTGCAGGCAATCATGATCCTTCAGGTGGTAAAAAACACTTTCATATTACACCCGTACGTGCGTCTGTTTGCGTTAGTGTCATTTCGAGCATGTTATTTGCTTTTGTACTGCTTTACCTCTAACTTTCCTGTGCCGTAGATATCTCCGCCATGACACGGCACTTTTAATTTTCTGGTGTCACGGGTTAGCGATAAGCCTCCAAAGAAAGTATGCGATGAATGGGGTTCTTATTAAAACTGTAGAAAAGTTTCATCAAGACCCGAGTTCCGGCTGCGTGCTGTTAACGTTGTAGGAATGAAATTGTTAAGCGGTTTTTGTGCTTATCCAAACGTAATTGGATGAAATGTAAGGCGCTTTGGTAAATAAAGTTTCTCTTTTGTTTCGTTTCTTTATTGTTTGTCGACAAAGATGTAATTAGGAATGTGGTTACGATTATTAAAGAGTTTTTCAAAGACGGGCGGAACTTTTACGTGTTTACCTGAGATAATATAATATTTACGTCAATATTTTTTTGCTTGTACTTTAGGGGTAGGTACGAGTATGTATTATCTGTCTATTAACATATAACCTACCAATAGGTATATCTATTTTGATGGATGGCTATGATCGGATGTTTCATAGTATCTTCCTTATAGGACGGGTTGACCGGCGGATTAATTAATCAATAGTTGGACTACAAAGGTCGAAACTGGCCTCAATAATTCCGAGCATCTTCCTTCGAATATTGGGAATCAATCGTAACACCGGCTAATTAATCAATTGATTGGCTGGAGATTAATTGGCATAGATATTTTGCTGTGGAATTTGCCTAGTTACATTTTTTTTGTCTGTGTTAATTCTCGACTGAACTATATAGTTAGGTTTTATGAATTTCGTATAGAAATCAGTCTGAGTAGGTTGTGTAAGTAGTCATACATCTTTTATTGTGCAATAAAGCTTATATAAATAAATAAAGTTCTAAGTAAGAAATGTGGACAGTACAGTTAGATAGGTGTTTGTGCCTAGTCTAAATGTAAGGGTGAGTATCCATTATGTTCGCGGACCTCCCGCTCCACATAGTAAATCCTGGAGCGCGAACGTATTTACTATGTAGAGCAGAGGTTTGCGAACACAGTAAATATGTTATGGACCAAATGATGAATTGGGCATTAAACATATTGCCCGGTCATGATGAAAAATGCCTAATAGGAAAGAGCGATTTGATAATAATTATACAAATCATCAATTATAATTATTGCCTATCAGACTTTGGACAGAATAATACAAACAAATTTAACGATTGACGTATCTTTCTTGTTTTAGTAAATCGGTAACACTGATTTTTAGGGTTCCGTACCTCAAAAGGAATAAACGGAACCCTTATAAGATCACTTTGTTGTCCGTCCGTCCGTCCGTCCGTCCGTCTGTCAAGACCGTTTTTCTCAGAAATGCGTGGAGGTATCAAACTGAAATTTCTTTATGATACTTAGGTCTACTGTCCCTGGAAGCTGTAGAAAAATCAGCCTTCTAAGCCAACGCAATCAAAAGATACAGCCATTTAGGCCGCAAATTTTCGAAACTCGCACGGGAATCAAAACCTACAGGGTACTTACTTACTTCCCGTAAACTTAGAATCCTGAAATTTAGTACGAATTCACATCTTATAGTACAGATATAGGAAATATTACAAAAACCGTAAATTTTCAGTTTCATCATATAAAAAAAAATATTTTTGACAATTTTGAAAATTTCAAAGTTACTACTCCTTATCTACAGGTTTGTACGGAACCGTCGGTGCGCGAGTCCAACTCGCACTTGACCGGTTTTTTTATTGTGCTTTGAGAGTGAAGGAACAGAATGTACACTCTGTATTACACTAGGAATAATTTCACCCGCGTATTTGGCTGATCTTTATTGAGATTGACCGCCGAACTCGGCTAGGAGGAACTTTAATGCAATTTTAAAGACAGTTGAATTTTTTTCCTCTTTGCTCATGTTTCGCACAAGAATAGTTATTATGCAACACTTAAAATTGGTGAAACATCTTGTCGATAAGCAGTCTGACTATTTTCTACTTAGTAAGGCTGTAATATTCCTTAGTTAACACAAACTTGGGTAAGTAAGTATGTCTTAGTGGTAAAATACTTCAATCTTCTTATATATAAAAATGAATTGCTGTTCGTTAGTCTCGCTCAAACTAAAGAACGGCTGAACCGATATGACAAATTTTATTCGTGGAAGTCCAGGGAAGGTTTAAAAGATCTAAAATTAAAAAAAAGGAACGGGCAGGACAACGTCTGCCGGGTCAACTAGTCAATCAATATTAATCGTTTATATTCTTTTAAATAACCAAACACCCAACTTAATACGAATCGCAAAACCGTGTTAAAGTAACGTTCAAACGCGGCGCGGTCTTGGTCTCGGTCACTCCGCTCGCACTTTGGCTGCAATTGACAGGTAATCGATATGGTTTGCTAGTTTATTTGGCTATCGGTTCTGACCCGACATGTGTATCTACTCGATATAATCGATAAGGGACCCGGCATTATATGGTCATGAATCGGAGCGCACTCGATTACAGATTCCGATACGTAGCACGTTTCATGCGGACCGATCGATTCATCTATTTACTTTTCTGCAACAGAAGATTGCACTTTGCGTTAGTACAATAACGTAATAATAATAATAATAAAATTCCTTTATTCAAGTGACCATTTGACTCATTTTTGTTAGTAACAATACACTTATCCTATGTTAGTAATTCATAATTAATTAATTTATTATTAATTTATTATAATTATTACAGCAACTCTATGTAATGCAACATAGAGTTGTTGTTGTTCCTTTACCATTGAAAGCTATGTTAAGCATACCCACGTATAATTATTGAACCACGACTAAAAAGATGAGTGTTACAAGTTTGACCCCAATGTCTGTTTGTGTTCTTTATGTACGTCGGTCTGTGACATCGTAGCTTCCGAACGGATGGACCGATTTCAAAACGGGTTTTTTTATTCGAAAGATAATTTAATCACGGTGTTGGCACGCTATCCAACACTAATTATCGATTTGATAATCGATCGATGTACAGCACTATTTGCTGGTAAGACTATTCTTTCTCCACTCTAGGCCACTGTATAGAATGGACGTGTACCGATAACTCTTGTCAGCCTATTATAATTCTTTCCTATATGCTAAATGTTCGCCTTCTTGTAGTTTGTGTTGTGTTTTTATCAATCAGTCCTATGAACTACAGTCCACTTTCAACTACATGCAAGACACACAACCCCACACACGGTGGTTTTTAACTATGGCTGGTGAAATCCGTGCAGCCGTTGCAGCTGCTTTCCTGGCTCATTCGGTTTTTTTTTAACTTGAAAGTTAGTTTTTCTTATATTTTCTAGACATTACAGCCAATGAATGGAAAGCGGTATAAGTTCGTGTAAGGATAATATCGCATAAATAGTTAATTTCATTAAAATAGGGAAGTTATTTGACTAATATCACAATTATTCACTAAATCGATTCGTTCACTCACTCGTTCATTCATTCGTTTACTCATTCATTCACTCTTATTCCTGTCGCGTTCAATCGAATCGCCTGGCGGGCAGTCGTGGACAAGCTTTTGTTGCGAGCGGACGTCTCGAGCTGGTGTTCGTGTTCTTATCGCGAGTGATAAAAGTAAAGGGGGATATTCTGCTGGAGCAAGTACAGGTCAGTCATGGTTTTCGAATAGTTATTCCGTGCCTAATGTAGAAGTCGTTTGAATTGCTAAAATGATGTACTTAACAATAAATGTTTGTTTCAAATAGGAAAATGGTCGTTTCACTATTAAAATACCCTGAACTACTTATATTCGGATGTCTCTTAGGTAATCAAGTCAACACGCTGCTTTAATATCTTACATAAGTGTTTAAGGCCCATGTATTTTTGTTACAGATCAAATTCATCGCGATTGGGTGCGCGAGTAATAACTAGTTCGTAAAAAAACATGAGGATAACCTTTTCCTTTAACCCAATTACGACAAAACCGTTTTAAGACCGGTTTGAGCATGTATTTATTCGTGTTTTTATACGTTTACTTACTTACGGATCAATTCGATTTCATTGTAATAATAACTCTTAGCAACACTACAGTAAAGATAGGTACAAGATAGGTAGGTTAAAGATTGGATCGCCTCAAACATTATTTAAAATTATGGTGTTAATTAAATAGTTTGCCAAATAGAATTTCGTACATACATGTTGTGACTTAGGTAGATGAGGAGTTGCCAGCGACCTATTTACAGCCTTGGATGGCTTACCTGCAACTTTGTGTCGTTTATAAAGGATTTAGTTTGGAAGATATTTGAGCGAGTTTTGTTAGTGGTTTGGCGTTCTACTCTTCTGTGAAACGATCGTATCAAACGACAAAAGCTTACACGTTTTATTAGGTTAGACGTAGGTTTCATTACATTATAGAAGAGACTTCTTCTTCGTATTGTGTCGACCTAGGCAATATTATATTTTTGAAGACCAAAACTCAGCCACCGATAGCATTAGCATAGCATTCTTAGTGGCCTTGTAGAGGTCCTGTACTGACCTGAGGTGTGTACAGGGGCTGGGACACGCAGGGCAAGACAAAAGATAAAGGAGATATAATTTTTGCAAGACTTCTTCTTTACCAGTCAGTAACTTTATTTGGTGGTGCCATTCTTATTGAAACGGTCTAGTTTCTTTGTTTCTTTTACACGCTCAATTAATCAAACCCGCCAGTCATTTGCGTAGTAAGTACCCAATGAAGCTAAGACCAAAAACATTGTTGTTACATCCTTGCTGAATAAAACTGAAGAGTGGAGTTTTCCAATACAAGGTGAGGTCAAGTGCCTTAAAATTGTCACAAACTCAACCCTAACTTTTAAATTGAGAATACCATATGTCCTCAAACTTTACTCGTATCACATGCGTGATGAAACGCTGAGAAAAACCCCAAGTGGCCGTATGAAACGGTTCGGTTTACTCCAGAAGGACTATTGAGGCTGACAATGGGGCCAATCACGCGCCAACTCCAAGACCTTTGGCACGTCCCTTCGCTTCCGAGTTGGGGATACTTCGGTTGCAAGCCCAAAGAAAAATTACGGTTCGACCTTGAGAGAACATGGATACCACGAAATTACTTCAATACTCTGATCGTCATTACATAGTAATAAAAATAACATTGTGCTTCATTTTACGCAAAAGACATCAATCAAAGAAGCCTTTTTTTCTATCCGTAGCAAGTGATGTTCTTTCAAAATATAGAATCACACATATTCGTAGCACTCTTCAATTTCATAGCATTTCGTACGGTAAAAGGGTCGAGTTATAAAACCCGTAGCATATTATGGCAGTCTATAAGTACTAGGCGTGCAGCATTAATGTATAACTACAAAATTAAAAATTTTATAACTTTTTGGCCATTTTTGCCATGCCAATTTTTTATAACGTCATATGCTTTATAAGGTCCCATTGGTGGCCACAGGCCTCATCTCAGCTATATGTCTCAGCCATACTTAAAACATTTTTGGAATAATTTTTAATCAAACACGTATTTTTAATATTATTCTTATTCCTAGAATGAAGCCATACAACGCTAAACTAAGTACAGCTACATCCTTTCTACTAGACTACCAACCATGCATCAACATATATTGAAAATTTCAAAAAAGGCCAGTAAAAAGTTACAGCTTCGAGTTTATCTAAGATGAAAAATTGCTGCTGAAAAATAAATGACCCCTCATTTGTTTTCGCGTTGGAATTTTTCATAATCCAAACAGAAGAATTTTCCGATTCAATTTTTAAGCCAAATTGTTAAATTCCTTATTTTATTGCAATATCTACTTGGTCGGCCTTGATCATTAGCGAAATAATGTGCTGGTAGAAAGTGTCTGTTGAGTCAATCATCTTTTGGAAACACTCCAAGCTTTACAACGCTTTTAACTCTGGAAACTAACTTGTACTTAAACATCGACTTGCATTTTTATGGTATGAGTTATCTAGGTATCTGTAGACTTCTTTAAAATACAAGTAGATGGATAAAAACGACTATGTTCTCGTTGTTATAAAAATAATTTCAAACGAAAAAAAATCAATTAATCTGAGTGACCCCTCAGGGCCAGATTGAATAGAGCTCAATTAAGATTCGCTATCTAGCTAAAAATATTCTACCCATAAAATCCTACTTTAGAGCGCTGAATGACAATCGAAATGTAGATTACATCCTCTTGGAGATGGATTTTTTTATATTTATTTCAATAATCCAATCTTCGCCACCTCAAGTCACGTTTCTGGCTTTTGATTGAGTTCTGATTTTAGTTTTTGGAATCAGCCTTAACTACTACTATTATACTACAAACCATTAACACTATGTTATATCTGTGGCTGTGTTAAGTGTATTATTTTGATTGTCTTTTTTAAGAAAGACGTTACTGTTTCAGCAGTCAACGATAAAATATTCTACGTAAAAGAAATTCTGACATGTCGGTTTTTGTTCTGGCTTGAATGCACATTCATGTTTCAATAAATGTAAATTTTTAGACGAAAATATTTCCATTCTTTGCTGCATCGTAAAATTGCAACCATCGCTAGCCAGACTTTTTGTATCCGTATTGTCGTTTTCAGTCATGTTTAGGTAAGATGTAAAGAACAATAGCCAGCTTTTCAGGAAATAGCTATCGTTTATTTGTCACTGACTGACCATCCCATGATGATGGAGGGACGTATCAATGGAACATAGTAAAGCTTCGAAGCGCTATTTGTTGCAAGTAGTCTTTTGTTTCGGTTTGTCTTTAGAGTTTTGTAAGAAAGAATATATTCAGGAATATGTTCCTGAAACTTTACAAAACTCTAACATGATAGATATTTACTAACAAAAAAGTTAAGTTTATGATGCAATGAGTAGACGAAAGATTAAATTACAAGACGTTTTAGTTTGGAGATTAAAAATAAAATTTTGATACTTTTTACCAAAGTTTTTGCTCTCTAAGTTATTTACACTTAAGAATGTATGTTTACGCATGTGCCATTATATTTGAAGTTCAAAGTTCCTTAAGATCTTGTCTGATTCCTCCATCAACACGTCGGCCGGTGCGGACGTTTCGGAAGAGGTTTTTAGGCAAAAAGCTCTTACCGGAAAACCTTCAGATACTCGTAATGGTTACCGGCAGCAATAGGCGTGAGAGAGATGACATCAGTCGCGTAAGCAAAGTTTCATATCGCAACAATCCATCTTTATTTACAACATTGAGTAATGTATGCTATGATCGAGACATGTTTACTTTTGCTATTTGTCGTTAAATCTTGCTTTTCGGCGAGATACTTTGCATAGGGTGTGGTATTTTGTTAAAAGGTATGGTAAGAAGACATTTAGGTTGTAACACCAAGTCATTCAGCAGTGCCTAACAATTTTCAACACCAGAACGTTGGCTGAACCTGAAACTACTTGATTGTTTTCCTAAACATTGATATTTAGAAAAGCCCTTGTTTAGAAGTGTTAAACTAGATCTTTGAAATAAATAATCAAGCTAGGTACTTGCTTCAAACGTTTCTATGGAAGCGTCAGATGTCAGCTTGGCATGGTCACGCCGCAGCGTAATACCTCTTGAGCGGATTAAGCAACAAAACGATTCCGCTTATCTTCCCTCTCCTGCTCGCTAATGGATGTACAGAAACAGTCACAGGCTCACAGCTAAGTGCTCAACATTCTATGTTAAGTGTTTATCTCGGCATTAGTTTTGAATTCTAGGTTCTATCAAAGTGTCCGGTAGTTCCCAGTGGTGGGTAGGATAATACCTCGCGGGACAGGATTATGTTGGTATGCAATAAAAATATTCTTCACTACAAACTTCTACGAAGGTATTCATGAGGTCCATAGATAGCATACGAAACCAAAGTCTATAACCTCAATTTATATCTAAGAATTGAAAGTGATTTAAACTGTCTTAGCCTCAGAGATAAGCAATGTGTTGTGAATGTTATGATAGCTGAATAGACTAGGTCAAGCATTCGTTTATGTCTCTTTATTTTACTAAACCTTTAGATACTAGACTGAATACGTTAGTGAGGCAAGTGAGTTTATGGTCATTGCCAGATTAATGGTTTGGACCACGAAGTTTTACGACGTCGATGGATGCTATATTTCAAAGTTCTTTGGAGAAACTGTAGCTTAGCGACCTCATTATGTCCGTCCACGTTTATGACCTAGTCTCAATTGAACGTCACTGTAAAACTACTTATAAACAGCTAAAGTCTTCGCAAACAATCTGCAGAGGGCCAGCGTCACAATAAGAGCGCGACAGAGTCGGGCTAATGCCCGTACCGTGGATTAAGCCGCAGTTGAAATTGTTTATTTTTGACTGCATTCACAGATGTTTTTTTAAACTTGAAGTTTTAAGTAAATAGAAAATCTAGGACAGCACGCCATTTTGCGTTTTGTTGCGTGAACAGTAAACAGCGTCAAGGAGTAAGAGATGCTGTAAAATTAGGTGTATATTTTTTGACGCATTATTAAATAACTCAATGTTATTTATTATTTATTTATTCAAAACTTTACTGCACAAGAAATGTACAAAAGGTGGACTTAATGCTAAAAGCATTTTCTGCCAGGCAACCTAAAGGTCATCCAGAAAGAAGACAAACGGTGCAGTGAAAATAAAATGATAAAGGTAAATTGTGATTAATAACGCAAAATAATAAATAAATAAGTAAATATAAAATAATATTTTATATATAATGAATTAATATGCATAATAAAAATATATAATACACATGCAATTTATTAATTTAGCAATTTTCGAACTTTTGTGTGACAATGCCGCTTATGCACGCTATCGTCACTCGTATTCGATGCAATGCAAAGGACACAAAAAGAGCGGAAAAAGGCACCGATAATGACTATCGTGCGTGCGAGGATCACCCGGTAACCTAGGTGCAGCTATGCTGGTTGGTCACTATTTTGAACACTCACAGTCACTGCAAGTATTATATATTCAGGCATCATCTTGTGCGTGCTTCGTACGAGTCTGATCACTATTGCCCACTGTGGTTCTTATTCAGTCAGGATGGGCATCTGTTTGTCGTGAAAATCATTGACCCAAATCGTGTCGTCAGCAAATAATGCAACAAATACAATAAGGTTAAAATAAAATACAGTATAAAAAAGGACGTGTATCTTGCGAGCTAGGATCACTCTGGTTGCATACGCTGGTCACCGATTGGCTTTGTATAGGCATTTGGTCACCTACAGTATCAGTATAAAACAGGCCGGCATCACTTCGTGCCTGCTACGATTGCTGTGGTCACCAATGGCACGAGTGTTAGTAAGTAAGCAACCATTTGATGTGAAAATCATTGACCCAAATCGCGTCGTTAGCAAACGACGCAACAAGAGCGTGACAATGCAACGCTAATGCCCCTCGCGCGGATTACGCGAAGCGGGGCGCTCTCGGCCAAAAGCCGCGATCTGTTTGCCGTTCTAGAGGTAGAGACGAGTGGCAGACGAGCGCCGATGGTGAGTGCCGCTCGAGGACGTAAAGCAATGGATGGGTTTATTGGGCGGTAACAGTATTGACGTGCGTGAATCGTGATTTAGAAAAAATCCTTCAAAGGCAGTTAAGCAATTGATGATTGGTTTTTCGTGCGTGTTTTTCGCACTATGGTCAGTATTCACGGTGTCAGCTTGCTAGAAAGGCATCAAATTAATGATAAAAGCATTGGTACAATCGTTGTTAGGTAAAGAAGCGACACAACAAGACCGTGACAATGCAAGAACACGTATCCTGCGAGCTAGGATCACCCTCGAGCTAGGATCATCTCCTCGTGCGTGCTACGGTCGATGTGATATACGTGTTAGTAGACAGGTCTGTTTGATGTAAAAAACATTAACGCTACAAACCACCCTCGGCCAAAAACCCCGCGGCGATCTGTTTGCTGTTCTGGAGACGAGTGGCAGATGAGCGCCGATGGTGAGTGCGCTCAAGAAAGTAAAGGAACGAATGGGTTTATTGGTCATTTTTAGTATTAGAGTAAAGATTATGCCGATGATCGTGACGTGGTCTGTTCTGTGGGTAAATCCTAAAAAACGGAGCCTTTCAGGATATGAAATAGGGTTATCAGCCGGCCAGGATCGTTTTCCTTATGGTAGGTATGAATTGAAAACAAGCTAGGAAGCCAAATAAAGTGTAGGTTTTGTGGGAAAAGAATTTCAGACTTGACTAAATATAGAAATAGACGTAGGAAATAACTTTAAGTTAAACTTTTGTATCCCTTATCATACCTTGTCTGTATACCAAATTTCATAAAAATCCGTTTCAGCGTGATTGACCAACAAAGAAACTTTTGCATTTGTAATTCGCATCTCGTATGATTTGTTGCCATTCATACCTGACAGCTGATTGATAATTTACCTAATAAAATTAATTCAGTGTTCCTACACAAAAACCCACGACCAATTTAAAGTTACAAACCCGTGAAATCGCTGCTCTATCAGTGATTTTTTCACATTTTCCACGAATAATATTCTCGCACCTACTTTTTCGAGGATCGTCGAACTCCAGTTGACAGTTGAGACAAAGTTGCGAATCAACTTTTTATTTTCGCCGCCTCTATTGGCTTACTTCAGCCGAACTTCGCCGGCCGCCTATGGAAACCAACTGTTATTGATTTAAAATAGACTGAACTTATTGACTTGACATTTATTATTACACATTGCCCGGGTGACGTGTCATTTTTTTATTTAATAAGATTAAATAAAAAATAACACGTTATGAAATTTAGCTAAAAAGCATTGCACTTTCTTCGACTAAAACTTTTATGTTAGACAAGGCTGAACAGTGATTCCACCAGCGCGCACTATCAGCGATTTGGTTGCGGTGATTAGTTTTCATTAGATGTCAGTCGTGAGTCACAGACAATGTGCCGCAGGTATGCCCTAGGTCTTAATTGTGTAAATAATTTCCAGTTTACCGTCTTGAAATTTTAGGATTGGAAATAGTTTTCTCAAAACTAAAACTTAAACAAGCGAAAAAAGTTGATGTCACTAAAAACTAAATACTAACATTCGGATCTAAAGCATACTTCGATATTTTATCAATACGTGAATGAATACCATTATGCCACTGGATTAGGTATCAATCTCTTGATATGAAATACATTTTTTAGATTCCATTTTTCTTTAACACACTTAAAGAAAAATGGACTGCCACAGGCGGGACTCGAACCCGCAATCCGGGCGATTGCTCTTCCAATTGTCTTTAAGTTTATTCCATTTTTCTTTAAGTGTGTTTTAATTTAACATGAAATACATATTTTTACTCGCACGTGAAATTGTGAATCTTCTGCTTGCAAAGGCTTACTTATTCATCTAGCGGTTAGGTTGCCCGAGGTGGCTGCGAAGCCTGGATTTAGTCATGCAATTACCTTTTGTTTCCAGGAGATTTTCTCACCCGGTATCTTATGTATATAATATGAATTGCTGTTCGTTAGTCTCGCTAAAACTCGAAAACGGCTGAACCGATTTGAATAATTTTAATCTCGAAATATTCGTCAGAGTCCAGGGAAGGTTTAAAAGGTTAGAATTTAAAAAAAAACAACGGTCAGGATAACGTCTGCCTGGTTCGCTAGTAAAATATAAAACAATATTTAGACGTTTGTTTACGAATAAAGCTTGTTCCTTGTCTATAGTATTTCTTAATAAATAAAACAACAATATGGCTTCCGATCGATTTTTAAAAATAGGTATTATATTTTTTTTAAAAACATAGTGCGCAATTTGTTTTATTTCCATAACCTTCTTTAGTCCATTATTACTTTTGATGTTGAATGTAGGATATTTTCTGTCAGTAAGAAAGCCTGCACAACTTCAAGAACGTTGGAGAACAAAACAGCTTTTATTTCTTCTCTCAGTAGAAAACTTGTAAGATTGTCGGAAAATGACTGGCTGCTCGTATTGCGCATCTGGGACCCTAGACAAGATTACATTGCATAGTTGATTGATCGAAACAACCGATCGCTTCGTTGGCGAAGATTTATGGAAATGACATTTTGTCTACTCTAAGTCGTCATGTGACCTCGGCGAAGACAAACGTAATGCTAGCCATAAACAATACTTCCAATCGTCCAATTAGCATGACGGAACGGATTCGTTCAGTTAGAACTGATCGTATGTGGGCGTGGATGCCCATGATATTCATGAGTCATGACAATTGGACGATAGACGGTATGGTGTGTGGCTAGCATAACTTCCATACATTTTGAAAACGAAGCGGTTTGTCGTTTCTTTGATCGACTATGCAATGTCTAAGGGCTCTGAAAACGTTATCAAGGTGAGGGTAGCGATTCCTGTGATCACCCCTAAGCCGGATTAGGTGGGATTGGGGCGAAGCTCCACACCTATATTGAGAATATGTGGAGTGTCTAAACGCGGCCTTAATGCCTATTAACTTGTGAGCCTTGTTACGTAATATACGGCATTTTGCATTCGCTTGGATACGTGGTGGAGTAATTACTTTTGTTATTTAGTGGACGCGATTTGAAAATCAGTAAGATGTATGACATACGTAGAACACCGAAAGGCAGGTGTACCTACATTTTGTAAACGTTTTGATGAAGTTTTTATTACATGGATAAATTGGTTGCAGATATGCTGTGTGATTTCTATGATCATATTCATCATATTTAAGGATAGCGTTAAGGGTCTTTGCGTACTTACAAGAAACAGACACCGTGGTCAATATTTAATCTATCAAAGATTTTCCAAAATCTATCTCTCAGTGCCATCTTCCTCCAACGCTCAAAGTACATAATTTCAAACCACACAATCAAACTAAATAAAGTACGACACCCTCCAGACAATGTATGGTAACTGTATACAAACAGTGTCTGTAACTCTGTATCTGCCCCAGTAAAGGAATATCGAGATAAGTGCGAGTCACAGTTGTAAGCCCCGGCGTTCGTCTCGAAACTTGAACCACGGATCAAAGTTTCCTCGCGAGACACGAAACTTGACTCGAATGATAAGATTAAAATATTACATCGACTTCGGAAACTCGCTCAGATATTGTCTAACGCGAATTTAATTTTATGTGATCCTTGGAGTCGGGTTTTTGATGTTTGATTGGTGATCTCATCTTGATTAACACTTTGATAAATTGGTATTTACTAACTTTCATAGCAAGAAAATCTATGTTATTTATTTTTTTATTAAGTTTTAAAGGTACTTGCTTCTAAAAAAATAAATGGAAAAACGTTTTATTTGTATTTTGTTACATCCCGTAGAGTGTCGTCGTCATCTCATTAACTATTAGACCTATCGGACAATATCATATTCATGAAATTCAACCGTGAAAATTCGTTCTAATGATTTCACCTAGCCCGCGAAAAACCCGCAAACTTCGAGACATTTCTGCGCAGAAAGCGCAGACATCAGAGTTTGAAGCAAAGTAGGTGCAAGGTGGATATTTCAAAGGTACTCGTATAATAAAACTAATTTGAATAAGAGAGTGCAGGCGGGTCGGGGGCCCCGGGCGTCATCTAATGAGCATCCTGCCCCGTACAATGTGGGAACGAAAGCACGTCTAGGCATCACTGCGGTACCTTACTCAGTTATGGTAGGGGCGTATGTTGAATGAAAAGTTGTACAGTTTGATGTGAAGGCAGAGTACAGAGATAGTATTCGCGGTGGCTGCACGACCATTATTGTATTTCGTCTCGCGCCCCAGGGCGGCCAGTGCAAGTCGGAAAATGGCTGTGTTGGACTATAGCTGCGTCTAAACACTAACTCTGGGGCTCAATTGAAAATAGGCTGGTTTGACGTCGTGTCAATTTGATCCACATATTTTCATATATCTAAGTTATTGATTTAAGTATGACATAAGATTGGTTTGCCAACATAACGAATATAAATCTTAGAATATTAACAACAAATACACTAAAGAGCTAAATTGTTTCAAGCATATTCAAGTGGATGAGTTGTTCATGTTTTCGCGGATGGATACCACTGTACTAAATTAATGACCCTTTGTCATTTAGCTAAAATCTGACTGGACATATTTCGCTGAAAATCAAAAGCTACTCGTAAATTTTATCAAACATTTGATTGACACCATTTTGCAGCAATTTGAAAACATACTTTTGATACGAAAATATATAACACTTAAAAAGTTCTTTTCGGCTCCGGTGATCAGGGAGGATGGGACACCGGAGCCGAAAATATTTTTTTAAGTGTGATATCTTTTCGAATTTCAAAATAGCGTTGTTAACGCAAAAAATACTAAATAAATAATATTTTTTGATATTCTTATTATAAATAGTCATTTAATACGAGTATCTTCATACTACATAACCACAAATTGAAGGGTTGACCATCAATCTGTCTTGTAAGTATTTTCAACCTGTCAAGCTTGAAGGGTTGATATTAACAATACCAAACCAAGCAATACCAAAAACCCAACATACATTTTTGACGCCTGCTTCAATTTAACACGTACCTATCCGTTTGGGCAAACAATTCAATTGTTTAATAGTTGAAGCAGACCGGCCCGTTTGGTGCCGGATAATCAATTAACCGGTGACAGTGCACCGGAACTATGACGATGCCGGATAAATGAACCGGGCAGCTGTGAATCTGGGGACTTGGCTTTCTTAGGATAGTGTTGTCGTCATATAGCGCTAGTTATAGTACGTTAGAAAACTGTTATTATGGTGTAGAGAAAAGATCAACGACCGTTATTAAACTCGCTCTCTTTCACCATTAATATTGTGTCACCATATCTCTGCCTGTCTATATCTATATGCCTAAGTTTTTTATTCCTTTTCATATTCGGGCACTACATTACCTTACAATCTATGCATATGAAACATTTTAAAGATTTACAACTATATTCACCGTGTTATTCGAATGCACTTCAACTTGTGAAATGTAGAGACTTACAAATCATCCCTATTTTCCGACTAAGTTGGGTTAAATTGTTTGGAATAGTTTCAAAAGTTTTCAAATAGTTTCCAAACTGTCACCATAACAACTAGGCACTTACAGCGTTCTAAGAATTTCTTGGCTAGGATTGGCTGGCTTGGCTAGGATTGGCTATGATTGGCTATGGTGGCTGAGGCTTGGCGTTACAATTATCACCTTTTTGAAAGTGGGCACCCTGATGTTCACCAGGCCGATCAAGATGACGTTATAAATGGAGTTTGCCGGGAAAATTAATTACAGCCAAGGAATGCGACCAACTGCACCGTGCAGTGATAACGTACGTGCAAGATAAATAGTCTATGGTTTACTGTTTACTATATTAGCTAGAGTCAAGCTGAATGGGTCGTGTTTATGGCTTATTATGGGAAGATATGTAGTCTAATACGACATATGCTTCATAAATTGGAATGACATGATTTCTCTGTAGGACCGTATGTCGACAGAATTATGCATATCAAAGCACTGATGAGATTTTTTGTGTTTGTTTCCATAAAAACAATTGATTGCAAACTTTATAAACAACCCTATGGTGGAGAGAAGTGTGCATTAGATGCCAAGTATAGGTATGCGAAATGAAAATGTGTGTGAACTAAAAGTAGATTTTCTGAATTTCACATTTAAAAAATGTGAAAGCCAATCTACCACACCGACTACGAAACAGTTCTACCTTTCAGGGCATTCAGAGCTTGCATTCTGCTCACTAATAGAAGGTCTCGACGCCGAATCAAGCCCGAATGCCACTTTAGCCAGGATCGTTTGAGGTAACGAGACAATAACTTCGTCTTGCTTAGACGAGTAATCCCACCCACGAAACTCTGATCTGGTTACAGAATAGAAACGCTATTAGGAAGGTCTGTTTAGTTTGATTGGAGCCGGCTAAGCCTGCATTAAGGGTAGATAGCACGATTTCTTCGAGTCCGCGGTTGATAACTCCTATTCTGTGTTACAACCGCCACTGAAGTAGTTAATCTCTAAGCCTGGATTCACACGATACAGATCTAAGTCAGATGTTGTCTATCTTGCTTAGGATGGGTGGGAGTGGGTTAATGACTCGGAAATTATTCGGGTTAAGTTCCTTCGGGCTCGGATTGAAAGATAAGGGGTAACAGATTTGTTGGTGTCGTGTCTTGGATCCTTTATCGGGCCTGGAGACTCTCGTAAAAGCGCAGCCAGACAAATTTGAACAGTGAATAGTACTTTGAGTGCTTTAGTTTTGACGACGGCTTGGCCGACTGCTCGGGAAGTTTGCAACTGTTTTATACATTTTAAATGCAATTAGATTTGCATTTTGATTAAAGTCGGAATAAAAAATGTTCTTTGAAGATGTTATTTTATGACTAACGGACTCGTTTGGTAGGTATTCTTGCCGACCTTTTACTTCCTGTCTGATATTATTAACAAATCAACAATCAATACTAAACGGTTGCTAGTATTTATATTTTTTTAATAATGATAGCAACGAGGGTGAAGCTGCAGGCGAAAGCTAATTCATAAACAAAGAAAGTATTAAATATCAATTACAAACTTGAGATTGAGTCTATCTTATTTATTAAATTTATTTATTAAAAATATTTAAGGAACGTAATCATTACTGATGAAATTAAAGTTTCGAAGCCATAAATTTCAGTAATAACTGCTTATTTTAAGTAATAAATGTTTTTTTTTAATTGTTAAACTTATAACATGTTGGTAAGTAAAACCTTGATAATTGTATTCGTTAAATGCTCTTTGAATTTTCGTTCAAGGAGTCTGTCCGAGGACAGTTTTGTGTTTGTAATTAAATAGGAGATATAATTTTCTGTAGACCCACCTTCTCTACGACTGATTGAATTCGATTTTTTCTGGCAGGCCTACTAAAATGAAACTAGTTACCAAAGGTCACAGTCCTATCCTCTGTTTGCAGCAACATCAGTCTACTGTCCAACTTGTATAATGTGTTTTGACAGTAGGTCCTCGACCGCGGCATAGGATAGATATAAGCAGTATGAAAAGCAAAGGACGAAATGATTCACGTATTCTGCCACACGCCTCAACAGAGTGCAAAGCGGGTTTTGATTGTTTTGGTGCGCGATACATTACGCTTAGGGCCCTAATAAGACGTAAGTCAGTGTACGGTCAGTGACTTTAGTACCACGACACAATATCAACTTTACAGATTTCAAGAAGGTATCAAGGAATTATATTTCGACATGGTACTGAAGTGCCAAGATATTAATGACGCTGACTACGTGTGTATTTCGAGCATTTTGTAATCTGTTTTTTTTATTCCATAAAAACAGTACATTAGGTACATAAATACTCAGTCTGCCAAACTGTAAAACAGTTCGTCGGCTCGGTAGTGCCTCATTGTAGACTACAGGGGTTTTAAGTACAATAGTACTCACAACCCCTGTAATGTAATGTTACTTAACAAACTTAATAAGTATGTTACGTATATTAAGCTAGGCTCCACGACGGCTTTGCTCATTGTTTCTCTACTGACTTAGCTCATAGCTTAACTGTGTATCTTGGCAGTAGGCCGTCGAGCGCGCTTATAATTGACGCGCGGGAAATTACACGTCCCGCCCGCAGACAGTTGCTGATGACGTCACGACACTTGATTATAAACGATTTATTTCACAAATGACGCTCACTTGTGACGTGTGTTGTTCCCGACGTAAGGCAACGATATTAAAGTTCATCAATATTTGTTGCGAGTTCGGGCAACCTTTACGTAGGTGTTGTCAAGTTTTGAGTTTGTTTTAATAAGCAAGACTTTTTAGTCGCACGCATGTCACGCTTCTTAATTTTTTTTAATGCTTACCTCTGTTGAACATTAAAGTTTTGTGACATTATTTCTTAACACCTCATCGGCCTGTACATGTCCCACTGCTGGGCACAGGCAATTTATAAATAAGTATGTTACGTATATTAAGCTAGGCTCCACGACGGCTTTGCTCATTGTTTCTCTACTGACTTAGCTCATAGCTTTACTGTGTATCTTGGCAGTAGGCCGTCGAGCGCGCTTATAATTGACGCGCGGGAAATTACACGTCCCGCCCGCAGACAGTTGCTGATGACGTCACGACACTTGATTATAAACGATTTATTTCACAAATGACGCTCACTTGTGACGTGTGTTGTTCCCGACGTAAGGCAACGATATTAAAGTTCATCAATATTTATTGCGAGTTCGGGCAACCTTTACGTAGGTGTTGTCAAGTTTTGAGTTTGTTTTGATAAGCAAGACTTTTTAGTCGCACGCATGTCACGCTTCTCAATTTTCTTTAATGCTTACCTCTGTTGAACATTAAAGTTTTGTGACATTATTTCTTAACACCTCATCGGCCTGTACATGTCCCACAGTTGGGGCACAGGCAATTTATAAATAAGGTGACATAACACCTCAAATAAATCCAAGCTTTTAGATTGTTAAAGAACTTTGTTATTTTCAATGATGAATACGGTTGGCAACAAGGATTTGTAAAATTTGCAGTTTCTGCACTGATAAAAGGAAGGATATCATAGGTGTTTACAAAATTCCAACATTTATAAAGTTTGAAAGGTTTTGCTCAAAGTAACGTTGTCTCTTCATAGTCGTAGAAATTTAGGATACCTGCAGTATATGTTTTTGGAATTCGTAACAAAAAAGCATAATAACTTTCGATATTCTCAGCTTAAAATGATTTGTCATTATATTCATTATAATAGGAACTCCTTTTTAAAAAAAACCATCTAGCAAAACCGTACCGTACAAGCGTATCTACTCCAATTTCTTCTGTATTTTTTTATGATTGGTTGGATGTAGTATAAGCTATACATGAACTTGTGTCAGGCTCTATCTATTTATTTTTTGTATTAAACTAGCAAGGTTACCAGTTAGTTTTCGTGTATTGCATATTTATGTGTGACAACGTTAGGTACACAGCGGATGCAGCAAGTTGTTAGTAATTTCAGCGGCTAACTGTGATGACTATTTTCAGTTTAATGAACGGCGAGCTACATTTACGCAACTCGTTGAATATAATGAACGACCCGCGGCTAGTCCTCAAACATGCATACGTACAGTTAGCGTCAGAAATATTGTGTCACTTTAGTACTATGTCCAAATAATATTTTGCGCATTCTCTGTGTCAATATGTGGAAATCTTAAGTATAAAAATTTACCATTAAAAGGTAGTTTCTATAATAAAAAACACAATATTTTATTCAAAAACCAAAGGATTAATTTTTTGTTTAATAAAATGTAATTAAATATTTCACCCTCAAGTCACCAACACCAATCAAAATGCGTGACGTCACTTGTTGCCAAACAAGAATTTTCACTGTTAAGTACTATGTGTTTGTTCATATTTGGATAATAATACTATTTTGATCCTCGTGAAATTTCTTCGAAATTCGTTTAATTATCTTATTGAATCAATTATTAAAGGCTTTCCTACCATGGTAAGCGGATATATTAAGGCTGATAGTTAAATTTGCCATGAATTGATTGCTTTACGGTGGCTAATTGCTTCGCAACAAAAAGTAATTTAAGTTAAGACCTATATGTAAGTGTAATACCTCTGTGTAATTATAATAGTAATCGTAGGTATTTATAAACTCCAAAAGTAAAATTGAATGTTATATAATACATATAATAAGACTGTAAAAGATCGATTTCTGTACATTGAAGATTTTTATGAAAAATTGTTACAGGGGGTCTTAATTACCGTAATAGAAGCCAAGACAACAATTTTTAAAATTTTTGTCTGTCTGTCTGTCTGTCTGTCTGTCTGTCTGTCTGTTTGTCCGGGCTAATCTCAGAATCTACTGGACCGATTTTGACGGGACTTTTTTTATTTGACTCAGTATCACCTGGAGAGTAAACTGGGATATAAATAATCACGCCGATGAACTTAGGGGGCAGGCAGGAAATTGAATCTCAGAATCTACTAAACCGATTTTAATGGGACTTTTTTTTATTTGACTCAACATTACTTGGAAGGTAAAGAAGGATAGAAATAATATTACATATGATAAATTCTGCCCCCAAAGGGATAAAATAGGGGTTGCGAATTTGTATGAAGCCCGGTCGCAAAAAACTAACATCCACGCGGACGAAGTCGCGGGCGGCCGCTAGTATAATATAATTTTGAGGTTCTGTCTTTTTAACAAATTGTTTCATTTCTTTTTAGTTGCTCCTCAGCAGAGAGGTAGGAGACGATGCTGTGGGATATGTACAACTTCGACGAGATGCAAAATTGTGCACAGTTAAATGCGAAATTTGCCCGGAGCATAAAATTTGTAGTAAACCATATTCAGCCACTATGGTTGTGGATAAAGAAAACGGTGTAATAGTGAGTGCCAGTGTCATGATTGTGCTGCTTCTCAAGGAGGTTGCAAACATGCTGTGGCATTCATTATGTGAAAAGGAATGAAAGAAAAAACAATTAAAAATGTTCAGTTGTTGAAACATCAGTCAGGTTTCTACAAAGATAATGTTATAATGTGTTCAATGCACCAACTGTGCTTGAAATACAAGGATGCTGACTGTGAGAATTTTTTGGTCTAGCTCCTTAATTATTAATAGTACGTAAATGGAAATCAAAGACACAAGATACAAGTGCTGGTACCCGACGGGCTAGTTGAAGCCACATTTTCCGCATTGTTTTTGTACATGGAACGTGAATAGATAGATTTTAGGTGTTTTATTAGTAGTACTTTCACACTACGGTACCGCAAAATATTTATAAAATGTAGATTCCATCTTATTAACTCAAAACTATGAAATAACTTTCTATTACATACAACTTCGACAATGTTTGCGAACAAGTGACGTTACAGCGGGCGTTTGACAGGTATCCACGTTTTGGCGCGAAATTTGGAATGGAATTTTAAATAACTTATTTTCAAGGTATTAGTTGTATTAAAAAAATAATATCAACTAGTTTGGACTCTATTTGGTACTTATGCATGGTTTTAAAAACTTTCCCAAAAATAGTCCACATCCCTATTAAAAATTATATGTGAAGGCTTTTCAACCAACTAGTTAACAATGACTTCATTCCATAAATGCGTTATGCAAATTTTTTTTTTAGTTAAATAAGTAAGATAAGGTCGAAGCTGACTGCGAAAGTGCAGCTGCATCAAACAAGACTTTATGTAATATGATAAAAAAATACCTCATCTACGAGACATGTCTTACCACGCGGGTTCAGTGACTAGCCTCATTGTCAGATGTTATCAATCCGCCCTTTGGGCTTAGCACGAACAACTATCGTAACGTAATTGTAGCGTTTACCTATCCAGTCTATTTATTTGGGTAAGCTGCCAGTTTCTGACGTCTGGACGTCAAATTGCTCACCCCACTGGGGCCACAGTTGCCTGTTTCAATATTTTATCTACCTTTGATTAAAAGTTAGATAACTTTCAGCTTCATATAAATGGCTGACACCTGAGATGCCTTTTAGCATGAAGCTAAGAGTTATTTTAATAGAACTTTCAGTCAAAGGTAGACTGAATATTGAAACCGGCCGTTAACTGACGACTAATGTCTATCGATGAGCGGCGGCTTCAACAACAGCTTTCGAAGAATAAATATCAGTACATACTTAAAAAAAATAGTATAAAGCTAAATCGCTTCCCGCGTCAGTCCCTAAGTTTGAATGTATCTTTAACACTACTTAACGGATTTTGATGCAGTTTTTTTTTCAAAAGGAAGGCTTATATGCATAATAACACAATGGGCAGGACAACGTCTGCTGGGCTCGCTAGTTGTGGGAAAAAGTCTCTAGTGTATACTACAGTACTGACATACAATACTGGTTTAATAACCCAAAATTGACATTGATTTATTGAAAAAATATATCAAAACTAACGCGATAGTGATTCCAGAAGCATAGGATCGTTTATACGCTATTATTAGGTAATTAACGCCGCGACCGGCTACGGCCGCTGCGTATTTATGACGCACGCCCTCTTTATGGCGGCAACTTATTGGCAGCGAATATTTTATGTTTATCACTTCAGTTTACGAGCCGATTAAAATTTAAGTACCCGCTTAAAATGTGTAAAAAAATTTTTTTTATAGGTAACAAGTGACGGCGGCTTGTTTACTGTAGCGCTCAATTAGTAACTGCCATGATTAACCTCTTGCAGTTCTGTCCAAAATGGTGAGTAGGGAAAAGCTAATATTAAGTGCATGTTCCGTCCATAGCACGCAATGCGATGCCCATTCGCACAATGAAATATGACTGCTCTGTTCCCCATAGCTCACGTTACACATAGATGAATACAAAGTAAAAGTGGACGCTTCAAACCGTTAAAATGAGAGCGCTCATGTCGCCAAAGTTGCGAGGCCAGTCGTCATATTCTTCCGATCGAGCCCAGGGGGCCAATTCTCGTGCAATCAAAAAAGTTCACATTCGTAAAAAGTTCGATCAATAACCACTCGGACACGACGTGTTTTGCTGTCCAGTCGAAGTTTCAAATTCGTATACGGAACATCTTGTAGCTGCCATGAAGTGCACCTGTTAACATTAATTTGAAGATATTATTGTACCTAGGTTTAGTTTACATACAAGTAACCGTGCGGAAAATGTACGAATGCATGTGGGGAGAAACGGAACACAAGTTGTGCGAAAGCGGTTTTATCAAGTTGGTATATACATCGTTTTCAATTTGAATTGGAGAATATGAGAGTGACGTAGCTAATGGTTTTTATTGGAGTCATGTGTGGAAATCGAAAGAAGCAAGAGGTGTTTGTAGTATTATTGTAGTATTTGTTCTAAGAAGTGTTTGTACAAACTACAAGCCCAATAAAGAAGTTTCGTTGAACCCCATCTGCCGAGTTTTCCTTCCAGATCTTACATGCATGAGAATCGTACCCCAGCGCGAAAACGCGCGGAATTCAATACGAGAGTGTGAGTGCTCGTAATAAAACGAGGCCTGTTGACACCAACCAGTCGCAGTGTAGCCAACTTCATTCCACGTATACGATTTTAAACTTTCGCGTTGAATTATTACAATGTATACTACTCGTATACACGGGACTTATACGAGTTATATTTCATGAGTAATTCATTACGTTAGTACTCACCTGCTCGACGTTTCAGCTAGATTGCTCTCAGCCATGATCACGAACTGATAGGCAGCGCGCGGCGTCGTCTGCTTGGAGCGGCCGCGGTTTCCTGATCCACCCTCACATTTTCATTTATAAAAATGTTAGTAAGTATACATTCATTCCACTTGGTAAATTTGCCGACCGAAACTGCCAGCTTATTGCATGCAAGGCTTGTTTGTATACTCGGTCAAAGCTTTGTAACGGCAAGGTATACCGACAATCAAATAAATGTTGCAACATAATGACATTTCGCTGCTAAATTTCGTTGCGGTTCGCGATGCAGCCGGTTGTTGGAAACTGTTTGTGTCGAATTTTCATTGGAATAATCTTTGTCTAAAATGAGATATAGGAAGATATGTACTTCTAACAATAAACATTTAAATAGTGGTTTAAATTAGGGAAGAGATAGAATAGTTGGTTCGCCTGTGTAGCCACACAGTCACACTTTGCCGAGTCAGCCAACCGATTTAGAGTAGAGTAAGATACAGGTCGGTTATGGTCGGGGACCAAGGTCCAATAAACATTATCTTGATTTGATAGCGCGGTTCATGTGCGGTAGTAGGCTAACTAGCGCCATCTAGCCTATGGAGCTGTATCAGCGCTTGCTGTCGTGCTTGCAACGTTACGCGTTAGGAAAGCGCTCGTGATGGCGAAAGGTAGAGGTCACCAAAACACCTTTTGTTTGGCAGAAGTTCAACAATCAGATGGCATATTTGTCGTAATTTATTTAAATCAAAGGAAACAAGTCCAAATATTGCTGTAAATGAATGGTGCTACGGACCGAGCGGGCGGAAATGTTTCGCAGCAACGAGCGTAGTTCATCAGTGCTACGCGCTACGATTAACCGCTACGATGATGCTACGATAACCATGTCGTAGCATTGTATGAGTTTGATGATATTCCAGTTACATTACAAACTGTTAGCATTTGTTTGTCTTTAACCCTGTAACAGTTTTTCAAATCAAAAAATCACAACAAAGATAATTTAACGCAGCTTAGAGCTAAGACGATGGATTCATAAAATTATTTACCCTTATTTTTTCAACAACTGTTTGTCAAATCAAAACATCACTTTAAAGGTTATTAAACGTTGTTATTTGCGCAATAAAAGCTATCTTAAAGCATACATAACGAGTTCAAAACGAGAATGAGTGTTGCTTTCTGTCTAATCGTTTTAAGCGGTCGTTAAGCGATATTTGTTCAAGAGAATGGGGATAACTCGACGTTTTAGCTTGGTTGCTACAATCCACTGTTGTGCTTGGTCATAAAAATGGAAAATGCATTGTCTAACGAGGTATGGGCTTTTAGCTACTAAATCTTTAATTGCGATACTAATGGTGTCTTGTGGGAATTAAAACACAAGTGTGTTTATTACCTGCAGTTTTGAATGAATGTAAGGAATATATTGATCGAAGTTTGAAAATAGCCTCAACACCATATAATGAGAATAAACTATGAACACGATTGTTTTTATACGAATATTTTGGCTTCCATGTCTTTAGGTATATTTAGATACATAAACTCAAAACTTAAAAATTACTATTTTTTTACCAAAATATCGTCCACAAGCCTTTTCCAGGGCACTGCGTGCATTACCCCTTTAAACTATGATATTTACTTAGGCAACAAGAACTCGCGATTCCGATCGGCCGACCCGAGTTAAATGTAGTGTAAACAGAGGCAGTTAGTACGACAGAGCGCCACTAAATCTTCCACTAGCGAGTAGCAAGCCATTCGTTGCGTCACCCAAGTCACAGAACAGAAACGAGTAGTATCGAAGCAAAGAACGATCGCTGAAAATAAACCACAAACGCAAGTCTCAAATCGAGCACAAAAATTCGAAAAAATAAAATTTTAAAGAATGTATGAAAATTAATTTCATACATTTCAAATTATGCAATGTGTCTTTCTAGGGCCTCTGTGTGCTTTAGCTGGATTGATACTCTATATCTGCTAAGGGCTCTGATGAGACTTCTCACGTTAGAAACCTTAGCACTGACTTCCTCAAGCCAGTGTGCGTGTGAGTTATTTCGAGCAACTGTTTTTTTACTTCAGTACCGTTTTAGCTTATATTTATACTGTGCTAACGTCATTCACACAGTGTGACTTTCGCTGTTTAAGGTGTCAGGCAAAATAATTATGCAATAAAAAACGCAGGGCAGCTTGTGGCGAGCTGTTGGGCAGTAGCGACCCCTGATTTCTCCGGGAGAACTCCTGTTTTCTCATCTCCGGCTTGCCTTCACTGGCCGGCTGGAGTGAACACTGAGGAAATACAGGGACTCCCACCTCTTGGGATCGCCTTCATTGGCTGGTCTGAGTAAGCGTTCGCAAGGAGGGAGGATATATAGTCCAGTAAGATGCTTGTAGGGATCTTGACCGACCTACGCGATTGTCCTGAGAGCCGTGGTATACCTCTCCATACCACAAGCGTCTCGAACTATGTTGCCCTCTCTGTTGTTACGTCACCTTGTGCTAGCGACCATTTCTTGAGTGATTACCCATCACCAATTAATTGAGCGCGCGAGTCACCCCCTGACATTGTATCCTTGTGAAACACACAGGTCGGCAGGGGCCATAGTCTTCCTATAGTCCTGGTTACCCAGTCCATCGAGCACCCAAACCTATAACCCATTCTCTTTTTTCAACCATATCCTGCAATAGCCCTACACTAACAAGGGGTTATCCTTGGGTGGACTTCTACTTTCATAGTGCATACAAGTAATAATCGCCGGTTGGTGTCACATTCCTTTTAGATTAAAGTGTATAACGGGCCTCTGCGTGTTTGCTTCGGCCCCATGTATCCCTTGCCCTTTCATTACAATACAATTGAGAAACAATAATAATAATATAAGACTATATCCCAATTTCTTTAAGTGAAAATAAACATGTGTTGCTTCTGTAAACAAAGATTTTATTTCGTTAGTTTTACAACAAAACGGTACTGAAACATCGTAATTAAACATAAGTCATAGTAAAACCTTACCTGTAAACAAAGAAACGACATTTAAAGTTTATTTTCCACCTATTTAAGTTATTTTCTGTGAAAACCAATTACAACCGCAAATTCACCATTTCATAGTTCCTAACCTTCAAATGTCACCCGCACTGACAATGACGTTTCGTTTAACGCGCAACGCGCCAAATTTAAAGAAAGAGAGTTTCTTTCTTTACATCTCCCCTCCTGGAGAAGAAAATTCATCCGTGAATTTTCTCTTCAAGTATCTTCTAGTCCTTCTTCACCTGCCTCTTCCTCTTTCCCATCTCCTGAGTTTTGTACTGGGATTAGTTTTGAAATATGGAACAGGTTAGACTCTGTTTTCCTGTGTCCTACGTCTATCTCGTATATTGTATTTGATTTCTTCTCTCGAATCTTATATGGTCCAATTCTTAGTTCGTCTAATTTTTTTCTATTTAGTTTGTTTCCATTTTCTACATATACTAAATCTCCAACTTTAAATTCTTTATTTTTTCTGTTTTTATCATAGCGTATTTTGTTGTATTTGTGTGATTTCAAACTATTATTTAGGGCAATTTTTTTAGCTTCCATCCAGTCATTATGAGTACATTCTTGTCGTAGTTCTTTTGGCAAAACAGTGACATTTGTACCGTATAATAAGTAACATGGTGCATATCCTGTTATAGAATGAATAGTCCGGTTATATTTTTCTACACATTCATGTGCTATTGTAGTCCACGCCTTTTTCTTTCCATCTCCATTTATTTTGCATCTTATCTTGTTTATTAAGGTCTGATTCAACCTTTCATTTAGGCCATTCGAAAATGGAGCGTTTACAGCAGTAAATATCATTGTTATTTTCTTGTCATTTAGGAATTTCTTGAATTCTTTAGAATTTATTCCTGGGTACTGGTCAGTAAGAAGCAATCCAATTTCTTCTGTTTCAGTGACTATATTTATTAGTTTTATGAAATCGTGTGCACTCTGGGTTTTTGATGTTATAATAACTGCGTATCTAGTGAAGTGGTCTACTAAAAGATGAAGGTATTTTTTCGTTGACCTTGATCCGCCAAAACCTCCAATTGTGTCTATTGAAACTATTTCAAAAGGTCTTGTCGCTGGGCCTAAATGGGACATCAAACCGTATTTGTCCTGTCCTCTAGTTTTATTTTTTATGCAAATATCACAGCTTCTACATATCTCTTTTATATTCTTTGTTAATTTTTTTGTTACGTATAATGAACTGATAGTCCTTAGCATTTGTCCAATTCCAATATGACATAGTTCTTCATGTATTTGTTTTATAAGTCTTTTGCTGTATTCTTCTGTTATTATTATTTTTTCCTTGTTTCTTATTTTTTTGTAGTATATGTTATCTTTCTTAATTATTTTGTTTTTATTTCTTTGTATCTCTTCATTTATCTTTTGATCCATTTTTATATCTTTTAGAGTAATCATATTTACAATTTTTAACTGTTCTTCTTTATTATCTTCTGGTTCCAAAACAGGATTTCGACTTAAACAATCCGCTTCCAGATTCTCTTTTCCTGGGGAATATTTGATTGTAAAGTCATATTGTGAAAGGTAATATGTCAAATCACCCAGTTCTTCATCTGTTCTGGCTTTTAAGTTCATATTCTCTAACGGTTTATGGTCGGAGTAAACTGTGAAAGATTTACCTATTAACCAATACTGCCAATATCTCAATGCTTCTTTGATAGCCAAACACTCTAAAAATATCGCTTTTTTCTTTTTTTGTGCTTCATTAAGTTTTTTTGAAAAGTAGGCTACTGGTTTTTCTTCACCATTTCTTTGTATCTGTTTTAAAATTGCTCCAACACCCTCTATCGATGCATCAGTATAGATGTTGATTGGTAAATTTTGATCAAATATTTCCAGAATTGGTTGTGAACATAAGAGTCTTTTTATTTTCTCAAATGATTTTTGACATTCTTCTGTCCAATTAAATTTTTGATTTTTTCTTAGTAAGTTATGTAGTGAGTCTAGTATTATTGCGCTTCTTGGTATGTATTCGTGGTAAAAATTTATTTTCCCTAAAAATTGCCTGACATTCTTCTGATTTTTCGGTGCTGGAAAGTTTTTTATTGAAATAAGGTTGTCCTTCACTGGTTTTATCGAGTTATTTTGGATGATGTGTCCTAGATATTTGATGGAATCTGATGCAAATGTACATTTTGTAAACTTTAAGCGAAATCCTTCAGTTTCAATGGCTTCCAACAATTGATTCAAGTGACTTATGTGTTCTTCAAATGATTTTGAAAATATCAGTATATCATCTATATAATTCACAGCAAAGTCAGTAAGTTTATATTTTCTCAGTATATTACTTAGTATACGTTGAAATATTGCAGAAGCTGTCTTTAGTCCGAATGGTAGACAAGTCCATTGGAAGTGTCCTTCTTGGGTTACAAATCCAGTCTTCTTTCTGTCTTCTACTCTTAAGGGAATAGACCAAAAAGCTGAGTTTATGTCTAGACTTGTAAAATACTTGCAGTTCCTTGTTTTTATCATTAGGTCTTCAATCAATGGGAATGGTTGCGCTTCCGGTATTACTATTTTATTTAAATCTCTGAAGTCTATGCAAAGTCTTGATTTTTTATTTTCTTCTTTCTTAAATGCCAGAGTTACTGGTGCTGCAAATGGACTGTAGGATTCTTCTATAAGATTATGATCCAGTAACTTTGCTATCTGTTCTGCTATCTCTTTTTTGTCTTCTAAAGTACACCTATAAGGCCGTTACTGCAGTATTTTTCGACTAAAAGATCTATTCTTGCTTCATATCCTTTAACTGTTCCTACATCATATTTATCTTTGGCAAATACTGATTTATGTTCCTGTATCAATTTACTAATTTTTTCTATTTTATTTTCATCTAAATGATTGACTTTCATCTCAAAATCCTCTTCCTTTATATGCTCATTAAAATTTATTTGGTATTCTTTTTTGTCTTTATTTATTTTCTCTTCATGCGAGTCTTGTTTTTGAGTTATTTCTAACTTTTCATTTTGTACTAACTTGTATTTCTGTATCATATCTAATCCAATCAGAAAATCATGTTTGAAATTTGGCTCGTCAATGATAAAAACATCCACGTTTTCTTCTATTTCAAAAATTTTTATTTTCAAATTTGTCAAACCACTCGTCTTATTAACACCATTAATCGTTTGTAAATCTGTCTCATTTATACCATTTTTGTTTGTTTTTAATTTTAATAATTTGATATTAATCAGAGAAACATTCGAACCTGAATCGTATACTGCATTTATTTCAAACGTCTCATTTATTAGGAGTTTGACTAAGATTAATGGTGTTACCATCAGTTTTTTTGTTCTGTTTCGTTCAATTCTGCTTCAATAACTGAGTTATTAACGTGCCTTATATTTTTTTTATTGAACTTTTCATCATCTTTAACCTTGAACCAGCATAACGTTTCAGGGTGATAGCGAGTACCTTTGTTCAACTTTTCACATGTTTTGCATGGAGTTCGTTCTTCGTTTCTGATGATTGTCTTTTGGTTTTCATACTTTCTGTATAACACATTCTTATTTTTGTTTACTAAATGTTCATATTTTCTCACTTCATTAAATAAATCTACGGTATCTGTTATTGCTTCTCTATTTATCTTCTCTAGTACAAACCCCGGCAAACCAGCTGCAATCAGATCCACCAGTGTACCTGTATCTATTGATCTTCTCATGTCCAGTAATAGTTTTTCGTTTTTAATAGCATAGTCCACCAATGAACCATCCCTGTATTTGAAATACAGTGCAGAAGTAACTTGGTTCCAGCCTTGATTTGCAAATGTTTCACAGAATTTATTTTTCCATATTGTCCATTCCGCTTCTAGAGTAAATTTTATAATCATGGAATTGTACCAATCGACACAACTTTTATCCATAAATAGTCTGAGTATGTCTATTTTTTCCATATCCTCGATTATGTTGAATCGTGAACACTCCCTCTCAAAAATATCCATCCATTGGCTTGGGTTTGGATTTTTGCTAGTGAATTTTTCAACTACAAACTTCTCTGCGATCAACTTTAGATTTTGTGTTTTTGTGTCTTCTCTGTTTTCAATTAGTTTTTTGAGTAATGATTCCAGTGATTTTGTATCCTTCTCCACACCTCCAGAGGCTTGTTCAATCTCTTCGAGGTATTGGTCTGAAAACTGTAAATTTCCGTCTTCATCAATATAAACTTGTTTTAACTCCTCGGTCATTGCTATCCACACTTTCCTAGATTGATGTCTTTTTTTAATGCTATTTTTGACTTTATTGTATGCAGTTGTCTTCATCAGTTCTTTATGTAGACCGGCAGGCTGTAGTTCTTCTGGTATAGCAAATATTTTTTTATCTTTTGTTGTGATTGAGGTTACACAATAGACATTAGATTTTCCATCATTTGCCGGCAATATTTTAAATTCAAATTGTAGCTGATCCATAGTTCTCTCCAATAGTATCAATATTTCGAAAAACAAAATGTCGTTTTATAAGACTATATCCCAATTTCTTTAAGTGAAAATAAACATGTGTTGCTTCTGTAAACAAAGATTTTATTTCGTTAGTTTTACAACAAAACGGTACTGAAACATCGTAATTAAACATAAGTCATAGTAAAACCTTACCTGTAAACAAAGAAACGACATTTAAAGTTTATTTTCCACCTATTTAAGTTATTTTCTGTGAAAACCAATTACAACCGCAAATTCACCATTTCATAGTTCCTAACCTTCAAATGTCACCCGCACTGACAATGACGTTTCCTTTTATCGCGCAACGCGCCAAATTTAAAGAAAGAGAGTTTCTTTCTTTGCAATAATAATAAGAAATATTTATTGTCCCTTCACAAAATGGCCACTTACTATCTAATGTGAAAACATAAAATAAAAAACGTGATGCAAGATGTAGCCAAGATAGTGAGGGCTGGCGCCTGAAATAAGCTTCGAAAAGAAGCCTGTGCTACTGGTCACCAGGCCACACCCTCAGACTCCACTATACACTGTAGTTACCAAATCTATGAATAAACAACACAATGTAAACTATTTAGCATAAGACTATTTAAAGAACAATGAAAATAAAGATTGAGTATATATGCAATAAAAATAAACATTATTATCATTATTGACTTAAAAACGACATAAATTCATTAAAACTCTTCAACAAAATGCTGGAAGCAGGGGGCGGTGACAGCAGGCGGAAACGATGCCACTGATGAGTCAGCGCGGTCGGCGGGAACAGGAGCGTTTGAACGGTTCACCTCCTTACTTGTTATGGACTCCTATTTTTTCACTTGATTAGTTTTGAGTTAAATATATAATTTGTATTTATAAATTGACCTAGGTTTAAACGCGTTTGTACACCACAGAGGTCCGGGGAAAATCGGGCACCTTTTGAATGTAGTTCGACGTATTCCTGAAAACTTAAAGCTAAATCTAAGCAACCTGGAACATGTCACACGAAATTAAAGTATTTCAACAATGTAAAGAAATTAACTGATCGCTGTTTGCAATTTTAATGACTCAGATCATTGCTGTTTGAAGCTTTCGTTAACATGAAACGAAGTTACACGGGGTTGAAAGTGGCTTGAAATGCTTCGACAAAATTCGGATTGTACGTCGGTGCCGTTTTTTTTTGCTTTGCCAAATTTTATCATGATTATCTTTTTACTAAGGCTACTAGAGTAATCTACGGCTTCTAAATATGAATGGGTTTTAATACAGTTTAACTTCCAAAAAGTTCATACAAGTATTCGCTTGACTGAAAATAAGTCGACTCTAAGAGTGAACACATCTTCACCGTCGACATCCACAAGTAAATCTGGCAATACCGGGAGCGCACCGCGACAAGATTTATCAAATAAAAGTATTGGCCAGTTGGAAATACATTCAGATATGGTAGCCTAGTAACCTATTCACTGTCAATATGTAAGATGTAGATATTGAAGTAAGCTTTAGTCATAATCATTTTAGTTCCCAACGTTAAAACGTTTGAATAACGAATTTCAACAGGACTCTTATCCTGCTAACATAACCGTAATTGAATTGCCAGGACTTTCACAATCCTAAAACGGACGCATTATACGAGTCAAAATGTCGGAGAAGGGCCTAACGCTAAAAGTATAAAGTATGTCTATTCGATTTGTTCGATCGTCGGCGGTTCGGTTCGATTGTCGCGACGCAGTTGCATCAGCGTGACGGCGGAGGGTACTTTTGTTTTGCGCCCGAGACAAAGGCTCTTTCAACGTTGAGGCGTTGATCCGCGCGCAAACAGACCCTACTCTGAGGCTCTACACTCTAATGGCCGGCTTATATATCCTATCTGCCTTCAACTGAAAGTTACTTGTCAGTTTCTTACCAAGAACTATCTGAGGTTACAGCCGTGTCTACGAAATTGACGGCTATCTTACTTTTAGTAATAGGTGGACAGAATATTGAAACCGGTGTAAGCCGTTGTCTGTCGTTTCGTATGGTAGCCATCCCTTTCACTCTTACAAGCTTGACCATGCGAGCAGTGGGGTGGCTAGACCCGAAAATATGAAAGAAACGTTTCGAAGAAATGGCCTTTATAACGACTCATTTTAAGACACGACTCTCCACAGCCCGTTCGCTCGCTCTGTATAGTTCGCATGAGTAGAGGAATGGCTACATTCAAAACTACGGTCGTCGACTTAAAGAGTAGGGGTCCAGATTTAGCCCTCTCGCCTCTCAAAAATAGTTTCGAGGGCTCTCGCTTTGCAATGACAGCGTTAATACGCAATCCAGATGAGGGAGCGAATTAAAAGGCGGGTTTAAGGCGAAGTTAATAGGAAAATTGGCATTTAATAACGCCAGATATGATTTGCATATTTTCAGTTAATGGATAAAAGGTGAGAGTGACTAAACCCTGAAAGTGTGGAAAAGACGATAGCTAACTTTAGGTTCAACTTATTCCTGAGTTAATTGGACAGAGTAAAACTGTATGCCACATCAGATATTTAATAAATATTGTGTGTAAAGATAGACACCAAGTATTTTATCTATGAAAACTCTCCACACATAATAATCCAACAACTTGTCAAGTTTACAAATCTCTCTACATTGTGAGTTGCGATGTAGATTTCAATATGAAAACATGAAAAATGCGAAATCCAAACAGCATGCAACAGTAAATTCCGAGATCTGCGTCCGACTGCGCTGTGTACGTATGTTCTATTGAAAGCTTGTAAGCTCGGATCACAATGGCTGCTAAAACCTCAATAGGGTAATATTTCCAATATTGAGGAGTGTAGCGTGGCCGGGATCGGTACATAATATTGCAATCTCCGTCTGCAAACACTCTGTGTGCGTTTGAGGCAATACTTATCGTACGCTCGCGGTTAACTCGGATTCTCTTTCGTATTTAACCATTCGCGGCTAGATACGCCTGGGATGTGTATGTGACGGGCCTTATTTGTTTCTGGTAGTTACTCGACTACTGAGACAATAAATATACGCTCTAATAATGTCCTGTACTATTTTCTCTATTATAATTGAGAAATTATACTGATTGAAGTTTTGTTTTAAATGTTTAACTTACAACTTTGAAGCTGCGCAGCGTCAGTTACAAAAAAAATGAACTGGGCTACTTAATGTTGAACCATTGGCGAATTAAAAAAAATCAACAGCAATATTTCAGCACGTAACGGTTCACTATTTATTAAATTACGCAGGTAGAACACTTTTCCAGTGTCTCTATTTTAAAGTTTTCATTTTCCAGAATCCACCAGAATAACACAATTTGATTTTGGATTTTCTCCCTATACGAGAGAACAGTAACCGAGTAACGTTGTTATTTTATTCTTGTTTTGATATCATGCTATACAAGTATGGTGTTCGATTCCATACATAAGGACTTGTTGTTTCTCCTTTCATATTTGGTTCACCTTTTCCTCGTTAATGGACTTGTTTGTTTCATTTCAAATTTTCACTTCCACATGTAATTCTGAAATTGAGAAATTGGGAGTAAATATTCCTTTCATAAAGTTTTATTACATAGTTCGTTGAGTTCACGGTTAATAAAAAACATTTAAAAACGTTTTTTTTTGTAAGTATTTTTTTTACTCAAGGTTAATGAAATAGGTATGTAAACATTCAATCCTTTCAATAACTCCTTAGTCAGATAAAAATATGGCCATACTACCATAAAAATAAAAGCACTTTCAAACAAGAGGCGGAAAAAAGAAATTTTTGTGTATTGTGCTCCTCACAGCGTCGGAAAACAGATACAAACACGGCCTATCATTGAGCCCGTGAAAGCACTCATGTTCACCATTATCTGCATAAAACGCCGCTCCACGATTACCGAAATGGAAAATACAGAAATTAAGGCAAAGTTTGGGCGGGTACCTTTTATGACGTGTTCTTATCTCGCAGCTGCGGCGCGTGTGGTTGTGGTACAGCAGAGCGTCGCCACCTTAACTTTGCAGTCGGAATAATTAAATGGCAATTAAATACTCTTATTGCGACCACATAAGGTGGCAAATGATGCAGCTAAATATTAGTGTTTCACACGCAAAGTGGCCCACAGTTCTAGTACAAGTGGTGTATTGTGTATTGTTTGCCAGAGTCGCCGATATATCTCGAAAGTTTTGCGGTGCAGCGACGCATCGCTACAGGCACGTTATGATTTCACTTTATAATAATCGTGATCATGAATCTGGCTAAACCACTGGTTCATATAAACGTTTTTAGTTTTGGATGTACGCCTACGCATATGCGAGAGAGCGAGATAGCGACTAACTCCATGCGCAAATTTCTGCCCTCCAACGTTCTATTTACATGGCGCGGGCTATACACCAAATATTTTATTAAGACCCTATGCGCGCCTTAATAAAGACTTTTCAGTTTGGGGTTGGCTTCCAAGATATACGAGATGTTCCAAAAGCTAAACTAAAATAGCAATAGCATAAAGATCGACTCATATATTTCAGAAAAGAGAGACACTCTTTACGCTTCTTAAGACGAGTAGAGTCGCGAATAACCTTGAACGTTAAGGCGTAACAGACTCATTTAAAAAATAAATATTTCACATGTGGTCGATATAGGTACACCAGTGCGAGGTTCAACTGTAGTTGAGTTTGAGGTTTTTGGTGCAGTATTTTATATTCCCCATAATTTTTAAAGTGCCTAGATTAAAGAACATATGTACATGACTGTCTAACATATATTTTTCCTGATGCATTATGCCAACCCATTTTGGACTTTTAGGTCCTCAAAAATAACCGTTTTAACCGCACCACTCACCTTAACCATTATATCGATATGCATAAAAAAATTAATAAAATAAAGGGATTAACGGCAGTTATCGAATGCGTGCTTGCGTGAATTATTTTTTAAAACAACGCAAGCGCATGGAATTCCTTTTTAATACATATTCCGTGGGGATTGCAATGTTAGTTTTAATTTCCTGCGGCGCGCCACGCGAAGTGATGTCAGCGATTGAGCATAGAGCAAGGTGTTTGATTTCTTTCACATATAACCAGGTCGCAGCTTATAAAAAATGTTTTTTAACCTTGTTCGGCAAGAGTACACCGTGGAACAAAATGTGTTAAAAATGGGTGCATAGACGGGGCGGGAACGTGGCATGGACGGAACAGGAACGTGGACGGGAAAATATCGGCATCGATGGTAATTAGCACTTCTCCGTCTTGTCCCTTGTCTTGTCGCTTTAAGGTGGCGCTTCATGCTCTACATATTCACCGTCTATTGCACCTAAGCAATTGGTAATTTTTCAGTCGCCAGATATAGTTTTATGTAAAATGGTGCCTGTCCCGCTCACGTCCCGTCAAGAGTATTATAAGCTCGACCATCACGTATGCAGCAAACTTAAATCTGAGCATAGGGTTATGCAATCTCTATTACGTTCGTTCTAGAATTACGTTGACAGTGCGTTTTAGGCACACTATTCCGGAAATAGCTTCCATCACTTATGTTATAATTTATAAAACAACATAGTTAGCGCATTGCGAAAATTACATTTCTAGTTCAGCATATTTAATTTACGCATGCATTTCCTCGACATTCCAGGTTTTTTGTTTTTATTTGTGTAAAATAGGTACACTGAGGAACAATACCATTATAATGTCTAAAGATTACCAAATTTACTGAATGACACTTCTTTTCAACTAAAAAAGATGCTGCAAGTAAAGTACTTTACTTTTAAATTTTAGTGAAAATTTTAAAGTTCATGGACAGAATGATAAATTGACCGCCCGTACATATATCTGCTCGTTACGGAAAATTACGAAAATATTCAACGTTCATAAAATTTTTCATCGCTGAATTTGCTTTCCACAATTTGTTGTCGCAGAGGAGCCAACTGCAACGGTTTCATTACAATAAGTTCTCATTTATTCGGCGAACTTGGCGTATGTTTTGAATAATGATGTACGTGTTCCCCCCTTGCCTATCACAAAGTTACTGAGACTTGCTCCCTAAAATTACGCCTCTGAAAGGTTTCTGCGAATTTTTTAGGATGCCAAAGTGAACATTGTTCAGCATATTGGAACCAAAGTATCAGCAACATTTGGTTTTAAAAGAATGTAAGTAATGATTAGAAAAATATGAATGGCTAGCAGAACGTGCTGGTAAGAAAAATAAAAAAACACGGGTTGCACTCCGGGAGTGCCGGCAGAAGTGAAAACTTGATTATTAACGTTGTGCATTTTTGATTTATTTGAACCGTCTTACGGTTTTTCGATCAGCATCACGTGACCTGACGCGAGTTTCACAGTTTCTACCCATGCCACAAAAGTGCTCAACGCCGCTAAAGAAGTTTTCACTTCAAAAATAATTTGAAATTTTCTTATACCTGCTTTAGAATATTTTCCGAGAATACTAGTTAAAAAAAACAAATTTTCCTTCCTAATATTTCATAGTTACGCTTAAGTCAAGTAAATATGATAAAGAAGAAAGTATATTAAACGAAAGTTTATTTAAAGTGAAAACTCTACTCACTTGAGTAGAATAGGTATAATATATGTATACTTTTATCCCTATAATGTAGGTATACTTTTATCTGCCATTAGCCGTATCAAATAGAAAAAAACACGGCTATATATTGACCACTTATCTGTGCTTTGCCTGCAACCTGAATGACAGGGAATGAGTTTCATCGAGCCATTCGCGGCTCGTGTGAAGAGAAAACTGTGTGATATTGCAACTTCGCCAGTGGACGGCGGCGTTTAGAACTCGATAGAAGTTGATGGAGAGCGTTAAAATGTTAAGGTAACGTGTATTTTGAATACTGTATTGGAAATAAGTCTACTCTTAAAATTATAAATATTTATCAAATCCAGTTGAAACATACTCGTAAAATAGAAAAAAAAATAAGTCTAACAGTCAAAATATTTTGTAAATGCAATCAGTTTTTTACTGATTGCATTGATTTATTGTGTATATATTTGCTTTATTTAACGGAACCTTCAGTAGAACGTAACCAAGGATCATTAAAAAATATGTGTTGCTTCAGGACACATAATCTTTTGGCCCTGTCTCCATTCAAAATTATCGATTATATCCTCTAAATAGTCCAAAAATGGAAAAGTAATATTGCTCATATATAAAATTCTACAGCATACATCGATCGGCCGGCGTAGAGTTCGTACGTGCGTCCATTTCCTAGCGACATTGCAGTAAGTAGCCGCCTGGACTAGTTAATGGCCACTGTCAACTGTCAGGTCGACGTCATCGGCTACATACTGTGTAAGGCGTGCGAACTGTCAGATATCATCGGTTATGAGTACGCCTGCTGCACAGCAATTCGAACGGAGCTATTGTAAGTTAGCGTAATCGGTAAGTAAGAACAAAGATAAGTCTCATGTTGTCCATTAAACTAATTTTAATCGAGTCAAAAACATCCGCTTAATTGGCCAAAGAGAAAAGAAAGTACATTGACGAGGGATTGCCTCGAAACGCACTCAATAGGCTCAGGCCACACCTGCGGGGTAGTGTCGCCGCGACTTCCGACTGCAATCGATTGAGGCGCAGCGATTGGTTGACACACTTTCACACACACACAACAGCGACTCGCGCCGAAATATTTCGCAAGTGTGGCCTGAGCCAGAATAACTTGTATAGTAACGTGTAATAGTTATTAGCTATTTAATTTTGTAAGCTACTTGCCTGTTTGTGAATTAGTTACATATTGAGTTACAAATGAAAACACTGTATTTAAAGATTATTCTTTATTTCTCATGTTCGTTATACTCGTACTACATCAACCAGTTTGTAGTCCACACTCAGTGTTTAAGTCTAAAATTGAAACAGAGAACAAGCCTTATATTTCTGTTGAGGCAGGAAAAGCCGGTGACATCGGCGTAATGCGTCGTTAATGGCATCTCCCGATGGCCGTCAGATGAGTGTCGGAAGCTCGGTAGATTTGTGCCTGCACTCTGCACCCGAGGGCCTACCGTGCAAGCCCAAGTCGAGAATTTATACTAAAAGCAAAGATACCAGTAAAACATTCCTTAAGTGAAGTTTGTCAGTTCTTGCGGCTTTTTCGCATAGCCCGATGTACCACACGTTGGCCGAACAGTTGGCCAAAATCTTTTGCCAAATGAGAGGATTGAGAAGAAAGCGTTTTCTCTACGTTGATCTGAATTACGTCGGCGTTACTTTTTGGACAATGTTGGCCCGAACAGTAATACTATACGTTGATAGTGTAGATTACGAAACCAATCAACGAGGCCAACCTTTTGCAAATTCTTTCATTGTTCAACTTCATACCGGATCTACCCATTGACTCGTTGACCGAATAGTGTTAATGATCTTCCAAACGTAAGCTCAAATGTGTTGATTCAGGGTACATGGGCTTACCCTGAATACAGTCATCCTTGTTACACAGGCTAAGACGACAAGGCGAGCGAATGGGACGGTTGGCTTTAAAAAACACGGATGAAGAGTTTCCGGCTGGTTCAAGCCTGAAACTGATATGTAGGTCAGTTAGTTTTTAAAAAGAAATAAAGATGAGCGAGGTGACGTCATGACTGTTAAAGAACGAAGTTGCTTACACGGAACTGTTTTCGGAATGATTTTGAAGGTTGTTTCAGAGAGGAATGGTTTTAGAAGAAATAATGGTGCTATGGTTGCCATTTTAGATTGGTTTCAATCTAGAAAGTGATGGTTAGCAGTTTATTTATTGCAAATAAATAAATAAAAGAATCCTGTTGGTTTTTAGACGAAACATGTTATCCATGTTACACATTCATGTTATACAGTGATGTAACAAATGGTAACTAGTACCCCAATCGGGTAAAAATCTAAACAAGCTAACACACGAGCTGTTGATTTGCATCATAGCCCTATACACATAGTACAGTGATTAACTTCAATGTACATTGGTATAACAAGTTGTTCGGATATCATTCCGGTTTGTTAGGCAGCAAGTCAAGCCATTCGACTGAATGACATGCGTACTTTGTGGACCATTCGCGATTATAATGTTATAGCTACTATTACGAGTAGATTATAAATTAGTTACAATAGATTACGATGTGTCATTAAACAAATGTAATTAACGTTTTTATTATTTCGTAATCCTCATAATGTTTGTGCCCCGAAAAAATACCATAATCGCTTACTGCATTGTTGTAATAAATAAAAGAGAAACCCTTATTATTAAAAAGGATGTATACCAAGCTTTGGACACTATGCGATGATTAGCAATGGAATTAGAAAATATTCTAATCTGATATAATGCAAAAGTCATAGTTGCCATAAGAAAATATTTGCATTTTCCGAATTGAAGTTCGTGTTACATTAAACTCTGATATTGCATTCCCAGTTAAAACGGGAAAGTGAAAATATAAAAAGTCGCCTGAGAAATGTAGAGCAACAAAATTCTTCTGCGAAACTTTTTAAACAGTTTTTGTATTTTCAAAGCTACTTACACTCAACACTCGTAAAGTACACTCCAAACTACGTCAATGGCTAGAAATTCAAACAGTGGAATTTAAAAACAAATCAGAAATGCGCACCGAATGGAGTACTCTGAGCCAGAAAGCAAAAAGGCATTTTCCATCCAACTTTTCAGCTCGATTTCCACGAACCGCGCCCGTCCACAGTTCAATGGAATTCAGAATTCTATTCCGATGCAGTGTTAATGAATTCGCATAATGAAAACTCTACTTTTAGAACAAAGTTTGAGACCAAACGACGTTTCGTTCTACATAGCTAATTTTTCGCTCCGCGGCCTACACAATACAATATTACCGTGAAATAGCGTTTGAAACTTGAACCCTCTTTTTTTCAAAAAATCAGTAATATATTAAAATATAATACAGTACAGTTTCATAACATGCTTATTTAATTATTTATCCAATTCAAACCATTGTCTCAAGTTCCTAAACTCATTTTCTAAAAGTATTCCACTTCAAACTTAACCCTTTCCATTCGAGTAAATTCGATTTATCCACGAGTAATCATTACGTAGAATCAGCTAACTTTGCTATCTTTTTCACCACTTAAATACTGCTCGCTTACTCCGCTTACGAATGTTTATTCTGTATACTGAAAACCACTTTAAACAATTGGCAGAGTAAACATGCCCTAATTTAAGCTTCGGTGGTTCGGTTCAGTGGTTAATTAAATGTAAAATAACGAATATTAAAAAAAAAACTAGATGTAAGCACGTACTTTAGTAAGTTTATATTTCGTTCCATTATTCATAGAGGTCGCATTTACGAGTAGTAGGTACTAAGTGGCTTTCATTGTATTATGGTGATTTGGAATCATTTAGTTTTAAGCATTAAAAATTAAAAAAAAAACATCACGTCTGCTATGGACTGGACTTGAAGCAATGAACCATCGTCTAAATAAAATAAAAGTTATATGATATTTTGAAACCAACGCAAAATAATTTGGCAATAAACTTTATTACACAATTAACAAATCTTTATCTCGTCTCTTCAACTTATATCTGACTTTGTCAAAAGATGAGTCATTAATTTCGAGCTCGTATGATTAAACTGCGATCACATTCATGTTAAATATCTCCAACGCTAAGCGATAAACGAAATTTCGTGAAAATAAAAGCTCAACAGATTGCTTAGTCAGTGGAATATACATAAAACAGACTGGTGCACATTATCGAAACTAGAATTGTGGATTTAGGAGGCAATAATTCGGTAGAGCAGACATGCGACGTCCTGCGGCTTTCCTGGCTTTAAACCACTCAGTACCTACACCTCTGAGCAAGCGGGACGTGTATTTCAACAGCATAAGTGAATTTCCCTTGAACACCAATTGATTTAGGTGTGCTCAGTTTTTGGTGCGTTTGACCACAAGATCTAGAAAATATTGCCCTGATCCAATTCGAACCGAGAAGCAGTGGCGTAAGGTGGACTTTAGGTTCTAAATATGATGGATCCTCCTCGGTTCAGACTAATAGCTAATGGTTCGAACAAAGCTGTGCCGTATCGCGGCGATTTATGACAAGTCTGGGGGACCTCGAATGCACGCCGGCAGCTGAAGTGACCACATTTACATCTCCGGCGCATGCTGGTTGATTGATTACGTGAATTTATTAGTTGACGCCTGTATTCCATATGGGCAAGTATACTTAAGCATTTAAATGTAGGTACATAAAGTTCACAAAGAATTATCGCTTGTAATTCGTAGACGTGTAAAAACTCTTTAAAAATAGAATAGTTACAAAAGCCCAAAATATCGCTCGAAAATTAAAAAGCATAATGCTAACGCCACTTCTTCAAAATTCATTAGAATTGTCTGACAAACTAGAATAAAATCATTTCAAAATGGCACACATTAAAGGTTCTTAATGAAAGAACTGAGATCGCCGCCTGTCGCCGAACAACTAAAAAACTTTGAATCTCAGATTTGTAACAAAAAATGTGACAAGTCATCAAATCTACATATTTTATTAGAGTCTCCCTCGCCAACTTCGACCCTCTGTTGGTCGGGACCGCTCTCTTGTAGTGATGTCCTTACATTCAATATATTTTTTCCGGAGTGTCGACTATCGATGGATATCCTCAGTGTCAGAAAAAAATACGTTCTTGTGTTGTAAGTACAAAAATGAGTTTTTTAATTTAATAAAATAATAAATAGTGCAGAAATGTACACAACAATGTGGTTAGCATTCATGCGTTCAAGAATGTAGTTTGCATCTATTCTATGTTATCATCGAATCGTTTAAGCAAAAACGCATTGACGCGCCTTTCCATATCAAATGTTACAACTGACAAACATACCTACTTATTGAATGTACATATTTACACTCCGTATTTAAACATAAAAATACTAAAAATGATACATTCATTGCTGGACACAATCTTTACTCCGAGTAATTTATCACCGTGGCCAAATGGAAAATATTTAAAAGCTGCGCTTTACTTTTTTCTATCGACATCGATGTGACCAGTGCTGCCGATAAGCCCGGGCCAATATTACAGGACTCTCAAATAGGTATCAACGCCAGCCGGCCGACTGCGGCGACACTTCATAAAGAACACTTTTATACTCAAGCCTTTTATTTATGATGCCCCCACATCTTCGGCTTCTTTTATTGTCTGCTCTACGTGTTATTGAATTTCCAATTTAAATGGCGCACTGCGTTTTTGTGTCTAGACTTGTTAATTTCAACAATCGACGCCTTTTTTCCATCGATAAATTGTACATATTGACAGCTTTCCCTTGTAAAGAAAGAAGAGTGATTATTACGTAGTATAATGAAGACTTATGTTATAATGTACTATTAATTTGAATTTATTTATTTATTATTAGATTATTGATAAACTTCTCATAGATTTAATGAAATTATACCGATCTGTGATCAAATAAGAGCAACCAATTGTGTTAACGTTACAAGGTAATAATAAAATGCTATTGGATAGCTGTCCACTTGTCGTTGAAATGATTAAAAATTTTGCAATGTGAATGCTTATCATCATAAATCACAAAACTATTTGAATGGCAAGCTTCATCTTTACTGATAGGTAATCGATTTCTGGGTGGATTCCAATGTCTGGGTGGCCGCATGGTTAAGGCACACGGGCTGGATTCATAAATCACAGAACTAATAAAAAAAAATGTTTAGTACCAACAATTACATTTAAGAAGCCAAATCACAATGAAAGTTAATGAAAAGGCCACGACATTCCAATGATACCAAGCGCCACTAAAAGCAGCATTAAACCGCTGTAAAAAGAGCAAAGTCCAAATTACTGAAACGGCCAGTTACATAATAAACGTAAAAAAGAAATTAAGCAATCAAACGCGACCACATCTTCACAATACAGTGACAAAGAATTAAAAGAGTTGCTATATATTATTCAAATAGAGACTGGGTCTTTTTACTGTGGAGTGGCGGTTGCGCGGTACAACGCTCCGCACTTCGGGACGTGACCGAGCCGAGCTGACGATGGATCTTAGAATTTACACTGGAAAAGACCTAATTTTAATGTAAGTCTGGAAATAAACTTTGGAAACCAAGTATTATATTATACTAAATGTAATTATGATGGCACAACATCAAATAAGGACAATGTCAGAGAGTTTGACTATTAAGCAATGTTTTTGGCACATTTTCATAAGAGACATAATATAAACCGCTTCTTAAACCACTATCAGAGTGTAATTAGGCAGAGCTAATAAGTTTTCTGTATGGTTTTACTAAGGTATGTAATTTAGTTAGTAATAATACTATTAACGAAAATATGAACACCACACTCACAGAACAATAATTTTAATTAGCACAAACAGTTACAATAATAATCAGCAAATTCACACTTCGGCGTTCGGCAGCAAAATACACGGCAAACGACTCAGCAGCCAGTTTTATCCGCTCGACCCAGTAGCGCCATCTGTTTGACAACGTCAACTTCAGGCTTCGTCTTGACTTCCGGCAGAACTGACGTTATGAGCTACCGGATATTGTGATACATTATCACGGTTGCCAACAATACATTTTCAGCTAACAAACCATTTTTGAATTAAAGCCGTCAGATAGTAGGTTTAAGTTATCTTAATTTCCATCAGAAATTACGAAGCCATTTCTAGATACTCATAGTCACATGTTGAATGTTTTATTCCAACCAGTGAAATGCCACCAATGGCTCCGGGGCCAATTACCTACTCACAAAAACTGTAAGGTTGGAAATAATGGTCATCTGATACACGCGCGGAAACAAGAACACTTATTTTCACTTAACATATAACCTACACACATGCACGTTTATGTGATAAACTACAACAGAATGCAATAATACAAAAATCAAAGTACTTATATAAAAAGCAAAAGCCATTGTCGCCAAAATAGTCGAGTCATATCAGTTACCCGATACAATATTACACGTATAGAGAAGCATTTGGGAACGCCCAACCGTGGATATATCAAATGATAGGTGCAGAATGATCATAACCCCAATACGATATCTGACTTATTACCCACTTACTAACATCCCATTCACATACAATATCCAAGGTGTAGTGAGTATTAAAAGGAACAGCAATGTTCTATAAAAGACACCTGCGGTCTCATAAAAAACGTCTGATATTGCGCAAAATTGCTTCACAGTTCATTGCGTGTTTTCATTTCCTACAAAAAAAGATTGCAAGGTGATTCTGAATTATTTGACGGTTGCAAATGTTTGCTTCCTTACCCTCGTCACGATAACGATCTCTGTACTACGATTAAACACATATTTTGTAGACTTGAGGTTTAGTAAAATATTACATGGGCTGAACCCTCTTAGTTCACAATATTGTACGCAGATCGTTTTATTTAACCCTCAGGTGCATAAATATTCGCTTTCTGAATGGTGAAAAACCGTAAAGTTAAGATAACATTATTGTTACTTTACGTTTAGGTTTTTACGGAGTTTTACGAGTAATAAGTATCCTGAACCTTCCTGCGGGGCTACAGACGAAGCGGGGGCCGAGGTATCAAAATGTTAGCGGAGGCTGAGCGGTGTGGCGGGAAAGAGAAACAAAGGGAAACGGGAAAGGGTATTTAGAACGTCAATCGTAGCCGGGCCGTCAAGGCGGTAACTTATGTAGGTACTTGACTCCAAGCTAATTTAGGACGCCCATAAGATTGCGCTTGCATGATGAGTAAAATAAGATATTGTGTACCTAGTGTACAGATATTAATATAAATTTAATCTCAGAATTTTTTAACGACAGTGGCAAATACCATTACTTAGTAAAAATATGAATAAACAAACTGAGATGGAGAGTAGGCCTTGAAATGCAGGTATTTTTAATAATAACTGTTTGAGAAACCATGCTAATTACCATTGTAACTTTTATATACGTTAACATTTAATAACACAAAATGCGTAACACATATTCAAAGAAAAAAAACACGTATTAATAAATTAAATATTTTATGTTAATCTTAACGCAGCATGTCATCGTTGCGTCATCAAAATGTGTCTCAAGATATCTCAGGCACAAATCTGTACGTGTGAATCGGGCTTGTCAATTGTCGTGCTACCTCGCCCCCCGAGCGTCTGTCACCCCGCAGGAAGGTTTAGCACGAATTTGTCGACCTGTAGTCAAAACATAACCAAAGTAGACGAATAACATAAAAATCTTTCTGAATAAAAATTTCATGACCTTTTCGGTTTTTTTTTTGCAATGAATCAACAGTTTTGACACTTGTGTGTTCAAAAGACAAGATTTTTCTATCACTACCATGAAAGAAAAATCTTGTCTTCTGACCACTTCTTTCTACTGTTACGAGTATAAGCCCAGCGTGTTTGTACCTCGTCCCAAAATAGAAATAATTTCTGGTAATATCCAAGTTGACCTTGTTGTTAGGCGCACAAGCGGTTAGCAAGTTCGCGCTTGGAGTTAGTTCTGCGGGAACTAAGATGAACCCCTGGGCGACTCCAACTTGGGCCACGTATATTTGGCCGGAATGGATGTTTGATGAGTGCTACATCCCTATGCGGTCTTGCGAGACGTGTATTTGCAAACTCTGATGAGGATTGACCAGTGGGATATGCTTTGTAAACAGTATAACGGAGTGTTTGGTATCGAAGCGTGGATAATTATTATGTGGCCAAACGTATGTTTGACTTACGATGTTATCTTTATTATTGATAAGATTTTACGAACCTATTGAAGTTAGTTATAATAATAAATTAAGAAGAAAAAAAGTGGCATTTTTTTACTAGTCTGTCATTCAGTAAAATATTATTTCAAGGAGATTTTTCCATTTGAAAGAGTCTATAATGATTCGCTATCCCCAGACAGGTATTAATTATTTTAAAGACAAACGGGATAATTGTGATTAATGGCGTAGATTAAACATTTTCTATTTATTTCTAAATTACTCAAACGTCTGAGCAGAATTATCTTAGCGAGCAGCTAAATATAATTCGAAATCGTTTTCATCATCAACGCACGACTGAAACCCCTGAATTTGGGCAGCTCCTCTCAAGCGAAGTTTCCTCAAAGATTAACTGTTACTTTCACAAATTTATCGGTGGAAGGCTCGCATAAAATTGAGCTAGTAACAGTTAATCTTTGAGGAAACTTCGCTTGAGAGGAGCTGCCCAAATTCAGGGGTTTCAGTCGTGCGTTGATGATGAAAACGATTTCGAATTATATTTAGCTGCTCGCTAAGATAATTCTGCTCAGACGTTTGAGTAATTTAGAAATAAATAGAAAATGTTTAATCTACGCCATTAATCACAATTATCCCGTTTGTCTTTAAAATAATTAATACCTGTCTGGGGATAGCGAATCATTATAGACTCTTTCAAATGGAAAAATCTCCTTGAAATAATATTTTACTGAATGACAGACTAGTAAAAAAATGCCACTTTTTTTCTTCTTAATTTATTATTATAACTAACTTCAATAGGTTCGTAAAATCTTATCAATAATAAAGATAACATCGTAAGTCAAACATACGTTTGGCCACATAATAATTATCCACGCTTCGATACCAAACACTCCGTTATACTGTTTACAAAGCATATCCCACTGGTCAATCCTCATCAGAGTTTGCAAATACACGTCTCGCAAGACCGCATAGGGATGTAGCACTCATCAAACATCCATTCCGGCCAAATATACGTGGCCCAAGTTGGAGTCGCCCAGGGGTTCATCTTAGTTCCCGCAGAACTAACTCCAAGCGCGAACTTGCTAACCGCTTGTGCGCCTAACAACAAGGTCAACTTGGATATTACCAGAAATTATTTCTATTTTGGGACGAGGTACAAACACGCTGGGCTTATACTCGTAACAGTAGAAAGAAGTGGTCAGAAGACAAGATTTTTCTTTCATGGTAGTGATAGAAAAATCTTGTCTTTTGAACACACAAGTGTCAAAACTGTTGATTCATTGCAAAAAAAAAACCGAAAAGGTCATGAAATTTTTATTCAGAAAGATTTTTATGTTATTCGTCTACTTTGGTTATGTTTTGACTACAGGTCGACAAATTCGTGCTAAACCTTCCTGCGGGGTGACAGACGCTCGGGGGGCGAGGTAGCACGACAATTGACAAGCCCGATTCACACGTACAGATTTGTGCCTGAGATATCTTGAGACACATTTTGATGACGCAACGATGACATGCTGCGTTAAGATTAACATAAAATATTTAATTTATTAATACGTGTTTTTTTTCTTTGAATATGTGTTACGCATTTTGTGTTATTAAATGTTAACGTATATAAAAGTTACAATGGTAATTAGCATGGTTTCTCAAACAGTTATTATTAAAAATACCTGCATTTCAAGGCCTACTCTCCATCTCAGTTTGTTTATTCATATTTTTACTAAGTAATGGTATTTGCCACTGTCGTTAAAAAATTCTGAGATTAAATTTATATTAATATCTGTACACTAGGTACACAATATCTTATTTTACTCATCATGCAAGCGCAATCTTATGGGCGTCCTAAATTAGCTTGGAGTCAAGTACCTACATAAGTTACCGCCTTGACGGCCCGGCTACGATTGACGTTCTAAATACCCTTTCCCGTTTCCCTTTGTTTCTCTTTCCCGCCACACCGCTCAGCCTCCGCTAACATTTTGATACCTCGGCCCCCGCTTCGTCTGTAGCCCCGCAGGAAGGTTCAGGATACTTATTACTCGTAAAACTCCGTAAAAACCTAAACGTAAAGTAACAATAATGTTATCTTAACTTTACGGTTTTTCACCATTCAGAAAGCGAATATTTATGCACCTGAGGGTTAAATAAAACGATCTGCGTACAATATTGTGAACTAAGAGGGTTCAGCCCATGTAATATTTTACTAAACCTCAAGTCTACAAAATATGTGTTTAATCGTAGTACAGAGATCGTTATCGTGACGAGGGTAAGGAAGCAAACATTTGCAACCGTCAAATAATTCAGAATCACCTTGCAATCTTTTTTTGTAGGAAATGAAAACACGCAATGAACTGTGAAGCAATTTTGCGCAATATCAGACGTTTTTTATGAGACCGCAGGTGTCTTTTATAGAACATTGCTGTTCCTTTTAATACTCACTACACCTTGGATATTGTATGTGAATGGGATGTTAGTAAGTGGGTAATAAGTCAGATATCGTATTGGGGTTATGATCATTCTGCACCTATCATTTGATATATCCACGGTTGGGCGTTCCCAAATGCTTCTCTATACGTGTAATATTGTATCGGGTAACTGATATGACTCGACTATTTTGGCGACAATGGCTTTTGCTTTTTATATAAGTACTTTGATTTTTGTATTATTGCATTCTGTTGTAGTTTATCACATAAACGTGCATGTGTGTAGGTTATATGTTAAGTGAAAATAAGTGTTCTTGTTTCCGCGCGTGTATCAGATGACCATTATTTCCAACCTTACAGTTTTTGTGAGTAGGTAATTGGCCCCGGAGCCATTGGTGGCATTTCACTGGTTGGAATAAAACATTCAACATGTGACTATGAGTATCTAGAAATGGCTTCGTAATTTCTGATGGAAATTAAGATAACTTAAACCTACTATCTGACGGCTTTAATTCAAAAATGGTTTGTTAGCTGAAAATGTATTGTTGGCAACCGTGATAATGTATCACAATATCCGGTAGCTCATAACGTCAGTTCTGCCGGAAGTCAAGACGAAGCCTGAAGTTGACGTTGTCAAACAGATGGCGCTACTGGGTCGAGCGGATAAAACTGGCTGCTGAGTCGTTTGCCGTGTATTTTGCTGCCGAACGCCGAAGTGTGAATTTGCTGATTATTATTGTAACTGTTTGTGCTAATTAAAATTATTGTTCTGTGAGTGTGGTGTTCATATTTTCGTTAATAGTATTATTACTAACTAAATTACATACCTTAGTAAAACCATACAGAAAACTTATTAGCTCTGCCTAATTACACTCTGATAGTGGTTTAAGAAGCGGTTTATATTATGTCTCTTATGAAAATGTGCCAAAAACATTGCTTAATAGTCAAACTCTCTGACATTGTCCTTATTTGATGTTGTGCCATCATAATTACATTTAGTATAATATAATACTTGGTTTCCAAAGTTTATTTCCAGACTTACATTAAAATTAGGTCTTTTCCAGTGTAAATTCTAAGATCCATCGTCAGCTCGGCTCGGTCACGTCCCGAAGTGCGGAGCGTTGTACCGCGCAACCGCCACTCCACAGTAAAAAGACCCAGTCTCTATTTGAATAATATATAGCAACTCTTTTAATTCTTTGTCACTGTATTGTGAAGATGTGGTCGCGTTTGATTGCTTAATTTCTTTTTTACGTTTATTATGTAACTGGCCGTTTCAGTAATTTGGACTTTGCTCTTTTTACAGCGGTTTAATGCTGCTTTTAGTGGCGCTTGGTATCATTGGAATGTCGTGGCCTTTTCATTAACTTTCATTGTGATTTGGCTTCTTAAATGTAATTGTTGGTACTAAACATTTTTTTTTATTAGTTCTGTGATTTATGAATCCAGCCCGTGTGCCTTAACCATGCGGCCACCCAGACATTGGAATCCACCCAGAAATCGATTACCTATCAGTAAAGATGAAGCTTGCCATTCAAATAGTTTTGTGATTTATGATGATAAGCATTCACATTGCAAAATTTTTAATCATTTCAACGACAAGTGGACAGCTATCCAATAGCATTTTATTATTACCTTGTAACGTTAACACAATTGGTTGCTCTTATTTGATCACAGATCGGTATAATTTCATTAAATCTATGAGAAGTTTATCAATAATCTAATAATAAATAAATAAATTCAAATTAATAGTACATTATAACATAAGTCTTCATTATACTACGTAATAATCACTCTTCTTTCTTTACAAGGGAAAGCTGTCAATATGTACAATTTATCGATGGAAAAAAGGCGTCGATTGTTGAAATTAACAAGTCTAGACACAAAAACGCAGTGCGCCATTTAAATTGGAAATTCAATAACACGTAGAGCAGACAATAAAAGAAGCCGAAGATGTGGGGGCATCATAAATAAAAGGCTTGAGTATAAAAGTGTTCTTTATGAAGTGTCGCCGCAGTCGGCCGGCTGGCGTTGATACCTATTTGAGAGTCCTGTAATATTGGCCCGGGCTTATCGGCAGCACTGGTCACATCGATGTCGATAGAAAAAAGTAAAGCGCAGCTTTTAAATATTTTCCATTTGGCCACGGTGATAAATTACTCGGAGTAAAGATTGTGTCCAGCAATGAATGTATCATTTTTAGTATTTTTATGTTTAAATACGGAGTGTAAATATGTACATTCAATAAGTAGGTATGTTTGTCAGTTGTAACATTTGATATGGAAAGGCGCGTCAATGCGTTTTTGCTTAAACGATTCGATGATAACATAGAATAGATGCAAACTACATTCTTGAACGCATGAATGCTAACCACATTGTTGTGTACATTTCTGCACTATTTATTATTTTATTAAATTAAAAAACTCATTTTTGTACTTACAACACAAGAACGTATTTTTTTCTGACACTGAGGATATCCATCGATAGTCGACACTCCGGAAAAAATATATTGAATGTAAGGACATCACTACAAGAGAGCGGTCCCGACCAACAGAGGGTCGAAGTTGGCGAGGGAGACTCTAATAAAATATGTAGATTTGATGACTTGTCACATTTTTTGTTACAAATCTGAGATTCAAAGTTTTTTAGTTGTTCGGCGACAGGCGGCGATCTCAGTTCTTTCATTAAGAACCTTTAATGTGTGCCATTTTGAAATGATTTTATTCTAGTTTGTCAGACAATTCTAATGAATTTTGAAGAAGTGGCGTTAGCATTATGCTTTTTAATTTTCGAGCGATATTTTGGGCTTTTGTAACTATTCTATTTTTAAAGAGTTTTTACACGTCTACGAATTACAAGCGATAATTCTTTGTGAACTTTATGTACCTACATTTAAATGCTTAAGTATACTTGCCCATATGGAATACAGGCGTCAACTAATAAATTCACGTAATCAATCAACCAGCATGCGCCGGAGATGTAAATGTGGTCACTTCAGCTGCCGGCGTGCATTCGAGGTCCCCCAGACTTGTCATAAATCGCCGCGATACGGCACAGCTTTGTTCGAACCATTAGCTATTAGTCTGAACCGAGGAGGATCCATCATATTTAGAACCTAAAGTCCACCTTACGCCACTGCTTCTCGGTTCGAATTGGATCAGGGCAATATTTTCTAGATCTTGTGGTCAAACGCACCAAAAACTGAGCACACCTAAATCAATTGGTGTTCAAGGGAAATTCACTTATGCTGTTGAAATACACGTCCCGCTTGCTCAGAGGTGTAGGTACTGAGTGGTTTAAAGCCAGGAAAGCCGCAGGACGTCGCATGTCTGCTCTACCGAATTATTGCCTCCTAAATCCACAATTCTAGTTTCGATAATGTGCACCAGTCTGTTTTATGTATATTCCACTGACTAAGCAATCTGTTGAGCTTTTATTTTCACGAAATTTCGTTTATCGCTTAGCGTTGGAGATATTTAACATGAATGTGATCGCAGTTTAATCATACGAGCTCGAAATTAATGACTCATCTTTTGACAAAGTCAGATATAAGTTGAAGAGACGAGATAAAGATTTGTTAATTGTGTAATAAAGTTTATTGCCAAATTATTTTGCGTTGGTTTCAAAATATCATATAACTTTTATTTTATTTAGACGATGGTTCATTGCTTCAAGTCCAGTCCATAGCAGACGTGATGTTTTTTTTTTAATTTTTAATGCTTAAAACTAAATGATTCCAAATCACCATAATACAATGAAAGCCACTTAGTACCTACTACTCGTAAATGCGACCTCTATGAATAATGGAACGAAATATAAACTTACTAAAGTACGTGCTTACATCTAGTTTTTTTTTTAATATTCGTTATTTTACATTTAATTAACCACTGAACCGAACCACCGAAGCTTAAATTAGGGCATGTTTACTCTGCCAATTGTTTAAAGTGGTTTTCAGTATACAGAATAAACATTCGTAAGCGGAGTAAGCGAGCAGTATTTAAGTGGTGAAAAAGATAGCAAAGTTAGCTGATTCTACGTAATGATTACTCGTGGATAAATCGAATTTACTCGAATGGAAAGGGTTAAGTTTGAAGTGGAATACTTTTAGAAAATGAGTTTAGGAACTTGAGACAATGGTTTGAATTGGATAAATAATTAAATAAGCATGTTATGAAACTGTACTGTATTATATTTTAATATATTACTGATTTTTTGAAAAAAAGAGGGTTCAAGTTTCAAACGCTATTTCACGGTAATATTATCTATACGGTACTACAGTTTACTTAAACTAAGAATACCGAAAGCCTTCAGATATTTCATTCCGTTTGCTTTTTTTTCACTTTACTGAATAAAGTTCCCCAAGTTGTTATAAATATGAATCCCGGAAAAGCTTTAGCTTTTGCACTAAAAAGAGTATTCAGAAACAGCGCAAAATAGCTCAACGAGGGTCCTGCCAAACATTAAAGTAATTATTCACTAATTCATTAAGAAAGTCTGGAGTCTGTTTCTGTTAAAAAGCAAATAAAATCTGCGTTCATTGCAAGGTACAGAGCTCCGAGATGTTTACGTCGGAAAGTCTGGTGCAGACCTGAACTTGTCCAATAAGTTCGGTGGAATCGGAAAATGCACGTGAAGCAAGATGCTGAGCTGTTTTGTGAACTGTGTTTAGTGCACCACCGCCTCAAGTAATCGACTGACTTTCGGCAATTTGCTCGCTCAAGGAACGGAATGTAGATCTATTTAGGGTGAATTAAAGATTTGCTTAGTTACAAGTTACAACATACAGGGCTATTTGTAATTAGAGAAGATATTTCAAAGGGTTAACGTAGAGGTGGGATTCTACAGAAAGGTCCCGTCAACTAGAGGTCGGATACGACGCATTATTTAAAAAAAAAAAACAACTTCTAGTTTATGGGACCTTTTTTGTGGGAAATCACCCATCTACTTAATCCCTTTGAAGGATATTTTCTTATTACCAATAACGCTGTTTATTTAGGTAGATAATCGGTGTCTGTTCATACTGCCAGCCAGGATTCGCTCTTCTAGTTTATTCCTGGTTGACATGAGCTTTGCAAGATGTTATAACTCAGAGATGCTTGCTTGGCCCAACTGTTTTAGTGCTTAATCTTACTATATATATACAGTACCTAGTAATTTCATTTAATTTGTATTAGTGGTTCCGCCTTTAGATTGTGATTCAGTTGCTACCACCAAATTGTTGGAAACTCATCGGATACCCTACCTTAGATACAATGGTATACATTTGATACACACAATTATTTTGGTAAGGATTCCTAGTAAGATAAAGCCTTATTATCAAGGACGAATGTAATAGTATTTCGTCCTTGGCCGTGATTTTTGCGTCCATTGTTTAATGTTTTCAAGGCTTTATTATATTGCTATTTTTAAAGTATAAGAATCCAAACCGGTGTCAAGGAATGATTTATAAGTATAAACCTCCCTTTGTAAGTAAGGAGTAAACAGTTATTTTTGAATCGCCATTTTCAGTTTCCACATTCAGTTTTGCGTTAATTGTATGAACAACTTTCTTTTAGCTACGTAAATTATTTAGAAAATGCAAAATGTAACGTTTTAATCGTTACACGTTTCCTAAACTGGTATTTTATGTATTACGGCTTACGCAATATAAGCGCACTTACTATCAATAAAGCTGACATTTTCTTTACTAAAATCACAAAGAAAACAGCAATCTAAACAAATCAATTCGTTACCAGGAAACTATTTATCAGGAGGCCTAGATGTAGGAAATCAATAGCTGGACCGCTTGCCAGCGCACTCTATCAGCGATTAGTGTTGCTCTGGTGGACTCCCCGCTCCTTGACCAGGGGTATGATTCTCATGCGTTCGTATTCTGTTTCGCAAGGTAATTTGTATGTAGCGGACCTAAACGTAGGTGTATAATAATAATAATTTTATTAATAATAATAACTTTATATCACTCTTGGCAGGTGCAATTTATGGCAGATACTAGATAGATAGATATTATTTGTATTTGTGCACAAGAGTCGTCCCCTGGGGGCAATTCTCGTACAATCGAAAAAAAATTGACATTCGTAAAAAGTTCGCTTGATCACGACTCGAAATTTGAAAATCGTATTCGAATGGTCTTGTAGCTGTCATGAAATAGAACTGTTGACAGAAATTTGAAGTTACTATGTTGCACCTAGCTACAGAGCTGAAAAAGTACGAATGCATGAGAATCGTACCCCAGAGGGGTTCAGATAAATTACTACATACTTTCCTATTGCCTAAAGCGTTTGGCTTTGGCATGTGCGGATGCAGTTATTAATGCGATAGCAATGTGCAGTTTTCTATTAGATGCTGTAAAGTTATGGCTTTATTAATCACACATAGAGCATTTAAATGCAGGGTTCGAAAAAATCGGATTTTTATAATACAAATCAAAATATCGGTTTTTATATACGTCATATATGTATATATCGGATATTTATTCAACAATCATTAACATATAGTCTGAAAATATTTCGTTTAAAAGGCTTCCTGGCTTTAAGTTATGAGGCTATCGTGTAAGGAGGAGATGATTCAGCTGTGTAAAATCAGTTAAGAAGGTTTCATGAAAATGGTGTAGAAATTTTTACCTTATATCTTTACATCCTCGTAGGTCTTCTTTCTTTCTTTTTCCTAGCTATTGTTTGAATTTACTTGTGGTATGCCCCCCTAGTTTATTGCGTCTTAGAGTTGAAACGGATATTAAATGACCACTGTCATCCTATTCCTGCAATAAACCATTTGCAAACTGGTTTAACCTTCAAATGGTCGCGACACGATTAGCAGTCGGTCCGTCTCGTCTCCTGTTACATAATTCAGGTGACCATTTCACGACGTACCTTTCCATCCAGTTAGAATTCAGTTTGAAAGGCAATGACTGTGCAATAACAATAAAGAATTTAGAAAATTCAGCGTATTAAACATCGAAAATTACCGGTACTACGCGGCTCTAATTTCCCAATGATATAAAAAAGTGCAGTCGATTCCTTTACTGATTCTAAACAGACAGTTTTCAGGTTTCGCATAAACTTAAAATAGATAAAAGACAATATAATTTCATAGATACCACTTACTTACTTACTTGTATCAGATTTATTTGACGAAAACGTGGTTTTTAACATTTCGTTATTGAAAAGAAAAACCAAATCATAAGTTCGTTATGTGAGAGCGCCTTTAAAGTCGTTCATTTCATTTAATTCGTCATAAATGGTTTTAATGAAAGTCGAAATGCGCGATTCATAATACACCGCGAATGTGGAGGTGAAAATTGTAAAGAGGCCAATAAAATATGCAGATTTGACTGCGGGCGTATTTTTTTCCGTGTAATCTGCATTATTCAGGCTTTGTCACGAACTTCGACAGTTTAACAACGTTTATCTCTCGCCTTGCAAATTGAGCTACGACTTTAAGACAAACGGGAGTCACTTTCATTATCATAATGGACCTCGGCCAATTCTTTGTTGGTAAGCCAACGATGGATCCGAGCTGACATTTTACTAGAAGCCCGTTTTTTCTTACTATCTATCCGGATCTCTTTTTGTTGGTTCGTCATTCGAATCCTCGTTTACGTTATTCCAATGCATGACTGGTTTTTCTTTCAACATATCATGGACGGTGAATCGTAAATACGATCATTCCTATTGCTATTACATCTGTTTTGTTATAGCTTTGATATAAAATTTTATGTTTTCCGTTTATAGGCATATATATGTGTTGCGTATGGCATATCGGCATGTGCGCTCAAATCATAACACTCAAAATGGTTCAGCCAAGGAATTGATGGTCTACATTTTAAACATAAAATTAAATTTAATATCTAAACTACTTCCACTAAACTTTCTTTATATGGGTTTATAAAAACAAAGTCATATGACAATAACGAGTATGAATGTATCGGAAGCTATCCCTCACACTACGACTCCCAGGAGGGATACTTCATACGTTAAGTTATAGTTAAATATATAAATTCGCTTTCTTGCGTTAAATACGATAAAACAAGACTGCTAAGTAATGTTATATGCAACGAACAAAGGTTCCATACCAAGTCAATATCATTTAATCCGTTTCCAACACGAGTCGCGCTCAATCTCGATGCTAAATTAATTCCTGTGCTGAGTTTAACTCCAATGCCTGGAGTCGCGTACTATCGCCGCGAGCAAAGGTGGATTCTGTGCTTGTCTTTGCCTCACAGCGAGGTCTCAAACGTCTGCGCTACTCTAAATACACACACGAAAGCCTACACACTGTTTCGCGTAAGGCATTCCAGCTTCCGAACGAATTTACGTTTACGAGTTCCCGGCCCGTATTCCTAAATTGTATAGCGAAGGATCTGCATCCGTATATTTTTTCCCAACTCGATAGATAATTTGCCTAAAATGTACAATAGGACTAACAAACGCTCTAGAACATTATCGAAATCGTACGTTGTATAGGCAAAGGTATAGTAAAGCCTATAGAGGATTAAGCAAATGGGTTTCGACCCAATATTCATTTACGTGTCTACATTTGATTTTACACACCTGCGCTTACGGTGGACCCTTTTAATGTCTTTAGTTTGGTCCAGTCGCTTTGGCTCTAAACTAGTTTATGTGTTTGCATACGTAACAAAATTAAATTACACACCTATTTAGTTTTAGAAAAAACAAAAATGTTTAATGTCTGTTTGATATAGATAAGCACAGCGCAAACCTAATGGTTTATTCATTTACTTAAACTTTGTTGCACCGATAGTGATACTTTTGCAGACTTTTTAACAAAATTAGACTTAATTGATAATTAAATTAAATCTCTGCCAGTCATCCGCGTGGGAAAGATAAATCGGTGGTGGGAATCAATACAAAGGAAAAGAAGAAGGTTGGTTGTTTAATAATTTTGTCGATCGTTTATGGATATTCAAATTCATAATTATTTATTGTTTTCAAAAATGTACGCAGCTTTACTTAGGCTTTGCTTTAGCTTTTAGCTCCTTTTAAGAATAACAATGCCTGTGCCAGGAGACTCCGCTCTTTCTAAATGTATATTATTTATATGTAATTTAAAGTGTTAATAATTTTGGTCTATGTTTTATTGTGCTTAATCTAGCTTTGAGGTTCCAAAATTCAGTTTAATAACAAAGCTACCTTGCTTTGATATTAAAGTAAACTTTGAAAGAAGTTCTAGCATTATTTTCTTTCTGCACTTGGAACAATTTGATATAGTATATTCTAGCTACAAACAAGTACTCGTAAGTATTAAATGGTTGTGAGTGACCCGTTTTGCTCGACTGACTTTTAGCTCGTTCGCTTCTGACGAAGGTTGAGCTTTAGGTTGTAGCTAAAAGTAAAGCGTTTTCTATGTATAATATGTATTTATTTACAAAAAAAGTATTTAAGTATGTTTATCCGTTGTCTAGTACCCATAACACAAGCCTCGTAGCTTAATTTGGGACTAGAGAATTGATGTGATTGTTGTAAAATATATTTTTTTATTATTTAAAGCATGGGATAACGATAATTAAACTTGCTTAATTCATATATATACAGAAATTCATTTATTCGAAGCCATTTCAAGCGTAATGGGTAAATTGCTTAATTAATTTATGCTGCCAATAATAAACTTTGGTTGTTCCCATTTGTGTTTGCTGTTAATTTTATTGTCTGACCATCTGCGGAAAACGGGAGGAGATGTATTTAAAAATCTCTTATCAGCCTATATACGTCCCACTGCTGGGCACAGGCCTCACCTCAATTAAGAGGTGGTCCAAGCCATACTCCACCACGCGGGCTCAGTGCGGATTGGTGAAGGGGTGTCTGTAAGGTAAGTGACCAACCTTACTGTCAGATGTTATTTAGCCGCCCGAGGGCCTCTGACCAGGCTTAACGACTAATATCTGTCGATATTAACCGGGACCAACAGCTTAACGTGCCTTCCGAAGCACGGAGATGCTTGTAAATAGACGTCACTTAAATGGTCAGAATGGTCACCCATCCCAAACATGACCGCGCCGTAGGTTGCTTAACTTTTGGGTATCACTACCAAAGCGCTGCAACCACTGCGCCACAAGCACCTATAACTAATATTCTAAATGCATGATGTAATGTAATTTCGTGTGTCCATTTTATTTATTGACTCTTTGAATTTATAATAACATTTAATTAGGAGTACCAACCGGTATAGATAGACGAACTTAATTTATGCAAAGAATTCGTTTGAAATGTTTTTGGTTGCTCACTTCAGGTTTCCAGCATATATTTTTGTTAATCTCTCGAAATCTTTTCTCAAAGGACGGGGCTGGAATGCTCAAGGGCATTCATTCATCTGATTATTTTCTACTGAAAAGACAGCGCGGCTTATCATTAAGAAGTAGGGAAAATGTTTAAAAATGATTTCTGTAAATACAAATTCGATGTAAATATTAGACTGCTAGAGTTTGTACGGCTATTAATTTAGGCTTTTCAGCTCGACTGAACTTTCACTCTTTTTAAAAAACAGCAGTAGTGGAATTCAGCAGTAGAAAAATGAGTAAATATTGAAAAGGTCTCTAATCGGTACGATAAACGTAGTTAATCTGAATGGGCTACATAATCCGAACCTCGGACATATAATTGTAAGTAATTCATACTATTAGCCACGCCATAAATATCTGGGCACCGTATTTAAGGGATTTAGATACAGCTTGTACGTCCTGATGGAGGTTTTGTGGGCAAAAGTTAGGCGAAAGGAGGATATTGTGCATTTTAAACAGGCAGAGTTCGCGTAAACGTTTCTTGCCTCGTTCCACAGTGTGTTTGAACAATATTTTGATTGTTATTTTGCGTGACAAAAATACGACACAGTATATTAGAAAACGCAAGAGCAATGAACTCCTTTTCGAACGCTAAAAGGAAGGTCTTCCCTTATTTTTTTCTAGTTAACATCCTACAATGGTAGCGTGTATTTGTAAGGTTTTTTCTTTAGTAAATATTTTTATCAGAATATTGTAATAGCGGTGACATTCCGCTCATTTGTCCGTCGGTTGGTTCAGTAAATCCAGTTATACCTCATAACTGTTAATAAATAATAAATATTTCATAACAATCACACCAATTCTCTAGTCCTAAAGTAAGCTACGAGGCTTGTGTTATGGGTACTAGACAACGGATACACATACTTAAATACTTTTTTTTTGAAATAAATACATATTATACATAGAAAACACCCAGACCAGTACAAACACACATGTTCATGCACACTTATGCTTGTACTGTGCGGGGATCGAACCCGCGACCTTTGGTTTTAGAAGTCCGACATGTGGACCACTGCACCAAGCGGTCGTCCAATATGTTATGATATGATTTTCTATTTTGACTACATTGCATACTTACTCGGGTTCTTACAACGAGGTTTAGGATTTTACTTGGAAGGTATTCGATTTTCCGAGTTTCAGTTCTCCATTAGAAGGCCTAATTTTTATGTCTCGACAAAAAAGAGGGGTGTCATAAGTTTGACCCTGTCTGTTTGTGTGTGTATAATGTGTTAGTTGTGTTTGTTTGTCTGTGGCATAGTTATTCCCGATTTTAAAGTGATGTTTTTTGACGTGACAACGTCTTATAATTCGATGGAGCCGGCTGCACGCACCAAAAAACATGACGCATGCGGCGTTACCTCGCTCTGAGACGTTCCATTCAAGGATTGAAGTGCAAGCGAGAGCGCAGAACGAGCGACAAAGAGGCAACGTGACAAAGACGTTGTCACGTTCAACTATAGTCAGTAAACCAACTTTACAGACAGCCGATTTAAAAAAAAAAAAAAATTCGAAATTCAATCACGATAGTTGTTAGATATGTCTGGTATATATTCGGCCAACCGTTGAAGTTGAAGTCAGGCGTGAGCCAGAAAAACGGCTGGCGTGGTAGGTTTTCAAATTTTACTTCTATAATCGATTAACGCTAGTAAACATGTAAGATAGCATTAATTTATAACACAACGATGATGTAAATATTGTTGTTAGTGTCCCATAACACAAAGCGTCAGAGTCAGGCCCCATTGTTTCGAAAACGCTTCCGTCTGCTTGTCAGGATCTAGCTTAACCGGAATGAGACAAGAATCCCGAATTTATATAATTATTATTGTTATACCCTGTCTGTGACGGCTCTACACAAATGTGGGCGAAATTATATTTCTGAGAAACTTGGTAGATATTGGATCATACCTTTTGCTTCTTTCACCTTTGTCTGTGTCGTCTCTTGATTATTTTTTAGGGTTCCGTACCTCAAAAGAAAAAAACGGAACCCTTATAAGATCACTTTGTGGTCCGTCCGTCCTTCCGTCTGTCAAGACCGTTTTTCTCAGGAACGCGTGGAGGTATCAAACTGAAATTGCTATATGATACTTAGCTCACTGTCCCTGGAAGCTGTAAAAAAATCAACCTTCTAAACCAACGCAATCAAAAGATACAGCCATTTAGGCCGCAAATTTCCGCAAATTTTCGAAACTCGCACGGGAATCAAAACCTACAGGGTACTTCCCGTAAACTTAGAATCTTGAAATTTAGTACGAAGTCACGTCTTATATAGTAACAGTACTGTACAATATAGTACAGATATAGGAAAAATTACGAAAACCGAAAATTTTCAGTTTCATCATATAAAAAAAAATATTTTTGAAAAATATTTTTGTCAATTTTGAAAATTTTAAAGTTACTACTCCTTATCTCATGAACGCGTTGAGATATTAAATTAAAATTTATATTAAATACTTAAGTCTATAATACCCGTGATGGGTGAACTTTTACTTACATACCTACAGGTTTGTACGGAACCCTCGGTGCGCGAGTCCAACTCGCACTTGACCGGTTTTTTTATTTTTTATATTTTAACAAACGTATGATTTAGTATTTATTATATTAGAGGTCCGTACTTATTTCTAAGAGTCCTCTGCCTGTTTGTCTGTCATTAGACTGTAGTTAGGTGCCTTATGAACTGTTAAAGCTAGACGTGATTTTTGCAAGGTATTCACACTTTTCAGAACACCACAGATCACTTTAATAAAAGCATTTTAGTTTGAGAAACCTCTAACACGTATGAAGCACCACTTTCTCTCCTCCAATATTTATTTCTTACTAAAAAGGTACAGACAGTATACGTTTTAGCGCGGTTTAAGCATTTTAGCGTCGCCGATGCGAGCGCGGTTACTAAAGCTGATTAACGCCGTGGTTGGACTTAATGATTTTAATTAAGGCTTCCGACACACTAAATAGTCAAAGGCTATTTAAGGCTTGCATGCAGTTAAATGTTTCCGCCGCCAATTATTTTTCCGCTTTTCCAAGCGCTTGACTGACAGAAAATAGCTATTGTCTTTAAGTCCGCCAATCATATAAATATCGGTGCAATAAAGTTTACATATTTAAATTTAATTTCCCAGTTTGTATACAGTTGAGAACTGCGAGTTTATCGATGCGATCATGTGTCTACTGTCTGTTTAAATCAAAACTTTTTTGTGTCTTAATTGAAAATCACTCTGCGATTAATGGCATTAAAAGATTGCGTTTTGACATCGCGCCGTCAGAAGCAACAGGGCAGCCATTGGGGTCCGCACATGCGCCAGGCGCGGGGCGGGGGGCCGCCACAGCCTTCGCGAGTTAATGAATCGCTGGTCCCCGCGCCTCGCGCCGCGTTCGGTGAGCGCTCCCAAAAAGTTGCTAACCACATTTTCAATCGCCATCCCTCTCGCGCTGGCCTGCAACAAACAGCACGGTAAGTGGATGCAATCGCTGTAAAACGCCATTTGTTTTTGTGATCAACTGTATTTGTGCGTCAACTTTGAGTTTTAGCGCTTGACAGATCCAAATAAACTTTTGTTGCTATGGTTACTAAGTTTAAATTTAATATTTAAGATTATTTTGTTTTTATTTTTGCTTAGAACTTTTAAAAACTTAGCATAAAATCTGTTACGGTAAAATTGTGACAAATAAATAAAGAAAAAATCATGGAAATAAAAAACACTCTCATTTGTTATCATAACTTGTGCATTTCGTAGTATTAATTTCAAAAGCGGACACGTGACATAATACCGTGACTGTGAACAAACAGTTTAACATTATGCGAGTTCAAAAGCTCCAAAATACTGAAATTAAATGTATAAAACCACTGCCGCTAAATGTATGCGGAATATTCAGTGTTCATTCCAACAATATTAAAGCAAACTTGTTCAAAATACATTTTGCAAAACTAAAAGGTGGAGTGTTTGTGTTTAATTAAGCATACTCATTTTGTAGTTTACAAGTGTAATGAACTCATATCGTCCTACAGGGATATGAGTAAAGCTTCTTCTTCTGTTTATTATAAATACCTAATTAAAATTGTTTTAATATGCTAATGATGATCACGAAACTGAATGTGTCTAGGACCATCACCTAACTATTTATTTACCTTAGGAAAACCATACAGATCAAGGAAAAGCTTACAGAATTTTATTGATCACGAAAGACTTTCTGCTTTGTTAGCAAAACATTTGTAACGCTGACTGTCAGCGTTAAAAATATAAAATCATAAATAATTTAACAAAAATACCTTTACTTTCCTATTTATAAGTTATATTTATTACTTATTTATAAGTGTGCGCAGCATAAACGCTTTTGTGAAAGGAAATAATTAAGAAGCATAAACATCAAACGCAAATAATTTTGACCCCTTTATTTATCGTTCGTATTTGGCGGGCAGCATGTAACCAATGTTGTACTTCTCCTGGTGTGTGTATCATTCTTTTTTTAATTCTGTTTGTGATGTCCCAAATAAATACTTAACGCTTTTTCATTCTTTCTTTTTTTATTTCCAGCTTCTTTTGTTTAACTGTGATGATGTTATAGTAGTTTATGCAACTGATACATAATGAGGGGCCTTAAAACACGAGTGTGGTTTTATGAAACGAGCGTCAGCGAGTTTCATAATAGCATCACACGAGTTTTTTAAGGCCTAATTATGTACAGTTGCATACACTACTTTATCTACACACATATCATAAGTACTCTAAGATGCGTTCAGAAACCGTAGGAAATGACCAGCATTACTACAACCAATTTTATGGTTGCATTTACGATATCCGGTGGAGTGTTCATATCGTTCTCGGAGTCACTACTACTCATATCTATCACTAAAATGCAATTTGTTTTAACTTTTCACAATATTTTCGTCACAGCGAAAAACCAACAAACAAATGAATGACAACAGTAATGGCGGGTAATTCAATCCTCCGTCACGACGATTTTTTTTTATATCATAGACAAACGAATGAAGTCCCTATCCTCATGTCACTCGTGATCATATGTCGTGCGATTTGGATTAAAAAACATACTGAATTTGACGTTTCATATCGATAACTGCTTTAATATCAATGGATACTAGAATAGAGACCTACTTTAGTTTTGACAGCTGTTCCAAATTTAAAGTCATAACCTTACAGAAATTGATACTGTTATAACATTACAGTACAGATTTTACCTACTGCCACAGATAAGAAAGTTCTCATAGTAAAATTGGTTGTAGTAATGCTGGTCATTTCCTACGGTTTCTGAACGCATTTTAGAGCACTAATGATATGTCCGTAGATAAATTGAATGAAGGTATGTCTTATGAATTTAAAAGCACTGATAAAAAAAATGCAGTATCCGAAATAACAAAACAGTCAAAATGACAGGTCATGTCACAATGCGCGCGCATTCTTTTATGTCAAATTTCAAATTCAAATATGTTTTTACAACCCTTTTGCCATTGGAACGGTTTTTCATTTCTCACACATTTTCTTAGATGTTCCCGCTGACACCTTATACTGAAGACAATATCACCGACATAATCTAATTTTCTGAATACCATCGCAACGTTTCGCCAAGAAGAAAGGGTGAAGTGCTCTCGCCTTTCGCGCTTTATCCAAACATATGACGTAATGTAACATGGAAGACTTTTTTCATTCCGTCGTATAAATCTTCATAAAACCTTCAGTTACTCTACTAAGCACAGAACGCGTTCGGGGAATAAAACGTTTTCGGGGAAATACCGACTAGTGGAGTAACAGTGTGCTTGAATTGTATTTGTTACGTTGTGACACTAATCAGGTGGCCCAGTCTAAATCAGTTGTTTTAAAAGTCGGTGAGCTCGGCTCGTGTTTAGAATAGCTAAGCTGGGTGAAGCCTAGTTGTAGACTTTAGCTTAGCTTTTCTTTTTACTGATGATATCGTATGCGACTCTTAAAAACTTAACTTCTTGTGCTATGGAAGCAAATTCATCAGCATCATTTGACTTGTAGTATGTAAAAGTATATTAAAAAAATGCTGAAAACAATATTCATCGATAAGAGCATACTTCATAACTCTTTCATATTGTCTGTTTCTCAATGGACATAAGAAAATTTCGTCCACTGTTCAAATTTATCCGAAAAATTTTGCTGCATTTCTCAAAAATGTTTTTCGAAATTGTAAGTGACGACAGCGTTCTGATATCGTTTAGGAAAAAAGTGCCTTATTACAAATTTGGGCATTGCTCCGCCATTGTTCGCGACCACAATAGGTCTGTCAATGTTACACTCGAGATGAATGAACTGTCGATGAGTAACAAAAACGTCCCTTCTTGTTTTCGTCTGACATCCCCTGTAAAAAGACTGCTATCACTATTTCGTTTTCCATTTTTTCCCCCATTGTCTTATTAAATGATAAGGTTTAAAGCGCGCTCTTTCATGACGTTTTCTAATGTAGGGCTTTGTTGTTTGAATCACGTTTACATCTTAATTCTTTTGTTTTTATTGTCTCAAGTACCAATTATGTTGCTTATTGTAGTACTTAGACGTTGCTAATAAGATTATTTGCTTGAGAAATGAGATGCCTTATTTTAAGTTATTATTGGCACGGTTGATATGAAAAGGCATATGTTTTATACCCACTCATATTCAAGGGTGATATCTAATATCACTTATAAAAGCAACATATAATAGTCATATAAATGCTAGGAGTTACTGTACGTGATTAATGTTTTATTAGATTTAATTATGAATCTTTTAGCAGTACCTTATTAGTGAAAGCAATAGTATTTCACGTTGATAACTTATAGCAAATCAAAGAACTTTGGACGTAAAATATTTCATAACGGTTGTTATAAAGACTAAACTGCTGCCATATTCAAAATTTTAGTTTTAATTTTTGGTAAATTGTAAAATTCGATATTTGACAGTCGTAAATTTGGCTGGCGTCCTATTAGCCTGGCTGTATTTCAGGGGCATTAATGGATTTAATTCGGCAGTAATTTACACGAAATGATTTTGGAAATCCAATAATTGCTGTGTCGACAGCTTAATCTGCGATGGGAATCGAAAAGAGGATGCTTATTATCCGGTGCAAATTCCAAATGCTAGGCTCAATTTAGATAAAAGGATTCAAACCCTTTTTTTAATTTCAAAGTCATTCTGTGGTTGCGGGCTGTATCCCAATAATATTCTAGCGACGTTGAAAGAACTTAATCCGAAATGACGGCTAAAAGGCCGAGCGGTTGGTCTGCAGGAGTTAGGTTAATCCGTAAATAAGCAAACCCAAAACATACGACCTGTGTAGTTAAATAAACAGTGCTTTTGCTACATTTCACTGGTTTTATTCCGCTCTTGAATACAACGAATACAACAGTAAAATATAAAATAAATATACAACAACATCACATATTGATCTGACTCCGTGGTAAGTAGCTTAAGCACGTGTGTCTGACATCAGACTAAACAGTAGTATTACAAATAAACTAAAATAAATTCATAAAACACCCAAACCAGTACAAACAGACTGTTCATGCTCACAAATGTTTGTACAGTGTGAGGATCGAACCCGCGACCTCCTGGTTAATAGTCAACTTCTTAACCATTACACCAAAGTGGTCGTAAATAACAGTTTTCTTTTTTAATAGCAAATAATGTGGAATCTCATTCACGTGTACAATTAACATTAGGGAGGTCGTTTGCGCATCTACCGGCGACCTCATAACCGACACGATAAAGACTATTTTGCACATTTCTGAGTTTCGTACGATCGTTTATTGCAGTGCGAGGGTTATGGCTAGGAGGACCACTGTGGAAATAACTATTTCGGGATTGATCACGGCATTGCAAATGCATTTTTTTTTTCAGAAATGTACTCAACTTTTACAATGCATTTTAAAATACAAACAAATACATGCATGTATATAAAGCTACCGATAAATATTTTAGATGTGTAAAAAATATTACGTACAAGTGAGAGTAATTAAGATTAGATACACATGGCTTGAACGAACATTTCGATGTCAAAATTATTAACTTCTTGTCTAAAAATCGTGTTCCCATCGACAATTATACTCGTAATAGTATGGATATTACACTCAAACGTCCCTTGTTACTCGTCATAGTTATCGATTCTCATAAAAAAATGACCATTTGGTGACCCTACTAAGGGTGCCACTATAAAAAGGTGGTAACTCCGCCATTTCGCCAACACTCCACCACGCTTACGGTCAGTGGGCTGTTCCGAGGTGTAAGGTGCCCTTGCCGATACGATGCTAACGATCTCGACAATTTGAGTGGGTGCACTCCGTTATTGTATCGAATATCATATACAGGGTTAAGAGAGGATTTTATAAGGTTTTATTTGAATTGCCATGTTTGATTTTTTTGGCGCTGAATGGAAAGAGATACCTATGTTTGAAGCGAAAAAATCCTTACTAAATACAAGGAAGAACTGCATAAAAAGTGGATGTTTAAATAACAGAATCGTTCTTCTTTTTCTCTTTTTTACTGAATAAATAGTTCGGTAAAGCCAACGCAAGTTTAAAATCCCTAAAAATATAAAGATGCTCAAATTATTCTCCGCTACCGGTCATTTCCTCACAAACATCAGAGTCCCTTCGACAACGTTGATTGCATGGTCGATGACGAAAATCGCTACTGGCTCTTGATAAACGTATGAACTCAGCGAAGGCATGTGTCATTTTCATACATTTAAGAAACGATAGCGATCGCTAGTTTTGTCGGTTGTAAATGCGAAAGTTTCTTTGTTTGAATGTTTGTCCGTCAATCACTCTGACACTACTGAACGGATTTTGATGGAATTCGGTATACAGACAGGGTATGAGCTGACTTGGGTGATAGGATAATTTTTATCCCGATTAAACGCTCCCTTGGGATAAAACAAGAAGGCGGAAAAATCATACGTTTGCGCGGACGTAGTCGCGGGTGGGCCGCTAGTGTTAGTGTTGTAATTTACAATAATACACAATATAATACATGTCGCGTCAAGAATCTGCGTTTTTTCCTAGTCTTGTCACGTCCCAAGTCTGACTGTCAGGTAGCCAGTATCTACGTTTGTCCATGGAGGCTGGACGCCACGACAAACACGAAATGTAACTTTATCTTTGGGTCTGAGCCCAAGGCCTGAGCCCTTTGCCAGCGCGCAGGTGCGGTCTAGCACCACCGCGTGCGGTCACCGCGGAAGCGATTCGATAAAACGCCGCACAATTTCCGCGCGGTGGCGCCACTGCGCTGATTGCGAGGACCGCCGATAGTAAACTAGGATTTCGAACGGCGCGGTTTCGGAATCCGAGTATTGGCCTTTTAATATACTCGTAGTAGGCTTCTGCCTTGGCTGGTCAGATTTACAGGTCGTACTTCTGCTGTCTGGAATTCAGTCGAATTTGCATGCCGATAACTTTGTTTGGAATTTGACCAGCTTGAAAAGGCCGACAATGTCATTTTCATACACTTAAAAAACGATAGCGATCGCAATTTTTGTCGGTTGACCATTAAACTGTCGTACAAAGAAACAGTCTCAAAGTCATCGAAATCACACTAATATTATCTACTTACTTACTTACTTGCTTACTTTGGGACTAGAAAATTGGTGTGCTTGTTGAGAAATATTTATTATTTATTATAAATGCGAAAGTTTCTTTGTTTCTATTGTGTATGGTTTTTTCCTTTGCATTTTCAATTGACGATTACTTTTTCAAGGCTTTCACATGTCGAACGCTTATTTTATCATATTATATACAACCTGAAGATCATTTTAGAATTAAATATAAAGAATTCTTTTTCACGAAAATTTTCTTTCAAATATAAAAATCAGTTTCACGATTTCCATGAACGTTCCCGTTCACTTCGATTCGAAGTGAACGGGAATTTGAATATCAAAGATAGACATGGAATTTCGTTGAAGCCTGCAACTTGCATTAACATTATCTTTTGAGTCAGTTAAGTGTACTACAATCGTACCTGAAAAATTAAATATCGACTTTTAAAACCCTGTATGGATTTTTCAATCTAACAAATTATTTGTTATATAAATCAACTTATGATTACTAATTATACCTAGAACCTACCTCATGAACTGATTTCGCCTTAAAATATTAAACCGAAATACCCAAGTAATTGTCGATGTTCACCTAATACGTCGATGAGTTTGAACAGGCATCGGGTTTGATATCTTTAAATTATCAACCGAATCTGATTTCCAAATCAAAGGCTTAGTCTAAACACGATATTGTAATGAGATTCCTATTGTGTATGGATTTCTAGGGGGAGAGGGGGTGGTACCCGTATATGAGGTGGTAGTTGGCTAATAAGTCGAATTCCATAAGAGTGACACGGTATGCTCGGTATTTTCTAATGAAACTTCAATAAGTGTATGTCATGACGGAAGAAATAAATAAATAAATAAAATAAAAATAAAATATTTCTTTATTACTCAGTAAATTTACAGTAGTTTGGTGAGACAACTCCAGGAAGTAATTGTATACTTGTGTCGGAGTGACTCGCTCTTGACTTAGTGCTAGTACTTAGGTTTTGAGTTGTTACATAACAAGTGTATTATCTTAACTTAATTAACAGTAACTTTTTAAGAATTTACTTATTACTAATTTTTTAGAATTTACTTATTATAAATTTTTATAAAACAAGTTTTATTATATTATATTAAAAATATGTAAGTGTGTGTGTGTGTGTGTGTGTGTGTGTCTGTGTGTGTGTGTGTGTGTGTGTGTGTGTGTGTGTGTGTTTGTTTGTGTGCGTGTGTGTGTGTGTGTGTGCGCGCGCGCGTATGTGTGTGTGTGCGTGTGTGTGTTGTGTATGTGTGTAAATACATGTATAGGGTACGATGAAAGATGCACCAGAGTAGATTTCTAACTTCAATTCAGCTTTTTTAGGATTCTTTCAGTTTCATCGTACGTTAATGTAGTGAGCCATTTGAGTACAGTATTTTTACATTCGTACCTTAGCATAGGGTAAATATTGAGCTTACGGTTTATGATGTTGTAGATATAGACGCTCTGAGATGCGAATTGGCGTTGAGCAAATACAGTGCGTCGCGGGGAAGAGAAAGGCACAGTGGCTCTTCGTCTACCTAGTAACTTGGAAGGATCGAAAGGCAAGGTTTTATGAACCCGTAGAACAGTGTTTTGAATGTAAAGTTTCCTTACCGATAACAGATCCCCCAGTTTGTAAAGATGTTCTGTTGGGTATCTGTACGGCTTAAAATACATCACTTTTAAGAGGGATCTTTGCGCTCTCTCTATGTCCAAAAATTTACCTACCGTGGCACCACCCCATACCGGGATACAATATGATATGATCGACTGCGCAAGAGATATGTAGATCTTATTTAAGAGTTCACGGGGCATGACATATCGCAGAGACTTGAAAATCCAAATAAGTTTTCTAATTCTGCCTGTTACCAGGTCGATGTGCTGGTGCCACGACAGTCGTTGGTCCAAGAGAGTGCCAAGGTATTTAATATACATGACTTTCTGGATCTGAGGACAATTACAAGTCATGGATGTCGCATAGGAACCACAAGTGTGTATTCGAAGGATGAAGTCGTCGTTGGGCTGTGTTCTAATATCTGTAGTAAAGCATATGTAATTGGTTTTTGTAGCATTAAGAGTGAGAAGATTTGTGTTTAACCATTTAGCAACGTCGGCCATTCCCGCCTCAGCAGCTGCTTTTACAGTTTCCCATGATTGACCAGAGTAAACAACCGCAGTGTCATCAGCATAACAATACACCCTACCTCCGTTGCTCTGTAGTTTACATAGATTGTTTATGTAGATTAAAAAGAGAGTGGGGCCAAGTACACTACCTTGAGGGACGCCATATGTAACACTCTCTTCATTACTCACAAAACAATCTATCTTCACTGCTTGCTTCCTTTCCGACAAATAACTTTCAAAAAGAGCAAGAGCTGTGCCTCTGACACCGATTTCATCAAGTCGCTGTAAGAAATAACTACCTCGACGCGCAAATAATAAATTGAGTATTTCCAAATACATTGCGACGGCCGGACTGAGAGACTGATATGTATTTATTTACAAAATAAAAGAATTTAAGTATGTTTATCCGTTGTCTAGTACCCATAACACAAGCCTCGTAGCTTAATTTGGGTCTAGAGACTAGAAACTAGATATGCGTTAAAACGTAGTTTCTCTAGTACCTTATTTCGTTATGATTTGCTGATCATCTTTGTATAAAACATTGATTTATACACATGAAAAATCTTTATATTAGTCCTACAGCTAATCGAAGAAAATATGTTTTATCTTAACTAAGCGATTGTAATTGGAACATTTATTTTGAAAAAAAAAGTCTTAGTGCCTGTTTTGTCATCTACCATTCGCACGAAAAATTACAAGCCTTTACAGTTGGAATTTCATCAAAAGTACGTACCAAGTTGCTAATGTTCCTACTTATTTGAAAACCGCACTTTTTTGAAAGAAATGCATATTACTGTTTTATTTATTTATTTTTACAAAAAATGCAGTTGTCTTTATGTTCGCTGTAGCCGTCGCGTGAATTTCCGAGTCGAGCTGGAGCCCCGGCTTGCGCGCCTCCGACGCAAGTTAATTCCCTTAAATATGCCTTGTCGTATTTACTCCAGGAATTCTCTATGGAAATTAGTTTTGATTGTTCCCCAACATATCGTATAAATCACTATGAAACATGAAAACACATTTATGTAAGCGAAAATTTGCAATTTAACACCGCTAACGACGCCTAAGAAAGAAATACGTTTAATTTATGAAAATAATTTTGTTAATCGCAATTTTATGTCGTTCATAACATTAATATAAGATTAAGTGCGGTTGAATCTAATTTGAAAAATATTATAAAAACGAGGTCAAGAGAAAGCTTTCTTATATCTGCTGATAATAAAATATTATAAAAAGCTTCGCAATAAAGGCAAAGTGTACTTCACCGCCGAAGAAACGTAAAATGTAGTTAGCGGGGCAAAGAATTGTTTTAAGTACATCCGCGGACGAACCCGGGAACGGAATGGCAAGCAATAATTTAGGTAGTGTTGGAGAACAAATGCAATATACGGATAATAAAGGTCCGACACTAGCCTCCGATAACACATAGCGCCGTAACTGCCGTATAAGGAAAAATATAAAGCAGATGTGTTTATAGGGAAGATCGTCGCACCCTAAGATATTGGTGCAAAGGATCTGACTACGGTTGAGCCGGGCGCGATTCCAATATATTGGATGGAAAATACCACCCTGCTTTTATGTTCGCTTTAATGAAACATACGTATCTTTAATATTGACCCCATAAAGCTAAAGAGGAAAGATAAAAACCCACTCAGTTTTAATCACAATGTGCATTTCTTTTTATTGTGCAGCGCTTACACAAATGAATGGCTCTGTGCGTATTCTACTGAAAACCACGACTGCGGGCCAATTTTACGCATACATAAATATGCATCATGCAGCTCTAAAAAGGCATATATTTGTGTACTATTAAACTAGCTTGGTAAATGTCGTTTAAGTTTTGAATATTGTAAAACTCAGCAACATCAAAAGGTGAAAACTATTCATTTGCGTCTCACAATAAACAAATCACGTATTCCTAGGCAAAGATAGAAAAATATCGAATGTTATTATTTCCTTCTAAGAAAAGGGCTGTTCCGTTTGTTAGATGATGGGTCGAGATAATAAATAGTAACAATGTTATTCCGATTTCAAACCACTTTGTAACAAGTAGGTAGGTAATTAAATCTCATTGTAAAAAAATGGTTTTCAAATCAAATCAAATCAAATATTTTATTTCAGGCGGGGAGCCCATATAAAGTTAGTAACATTTCTTCTTAAAAACTAATGTTAGTAAATACAGATTGAGTTTAAATAATTAATTGTGTGGATAGTCAACCACCTAAGGAGGAGGGGTGACTCCCACCGGTCAACAAATACCCTGAGGATAGTGTTGGTGCTGCCTCGCAGGCGAGCAAGCGCAGAAGCGCATCGTTTTCTCATGATAGCGGCAAAGCCATCAGTTCGCGCTTCCGCGAACATTCCGGACGCGCTACACCGCCAAGGCAACCCCAACAACAACCTCAAGGCATTGTTGTACTGTACTCCCAGATCGCTATATGCCCGCTGGCTATACCGTACCCAGAGGCAATACTAGTTTAAAGACAATACTTTGAAAAATAATTAACTCCTAAAGGATTGTTATAGGAAGCGCGTCGGGTGAAGTCGAGGGAACAGTCTCAGACTCAGCTGCCGCACAGATCGGTTCGGTCCCTTTGCCAAATTCCTGCCGCGCCACCGTGCCTCACTCAAATTAACTCATTATTTTCCAACATAGTTTTCCCACAAGTATTAGTTGCCATATAACTCACAAACAGTTTATTAAATTAAGCGATACCGCGTTATTGATAAAATAGTTCAATATTACCCAGAGTAAACAACATTGAGTGGTATTTTAAACGTAAATCAATAAAACAATTTTCATTACGCTTTATTTTTACACTATTTAGGTATGTAATGTTAACTGTACGTACCCCACGCTGATTAAATTATAATATCATGATTCTATTTTAGGTATATGTTGGCCATTAATGGAACTAATTCATATACACACACACACGTATACTTTGGTTAGAAAAAATAAGTTTATGTTAATACAAGCGGCCACCCGCAACTTCGTCTGCGTATATTTCCCGTTCCCGTAGGAATTTCGTAAAAATCTTTCTTAGCGGATGCCTACATTATAGTCCGATGCTACTTCCATCCAAATTTTAGTCCGATCTATCCAGTGGTTTGGGCTGTGCGTTGATAGATCACTATGTCAGTCAGTCAGTCACCTTTGAGTTTTATATATTTAGTTAACATTATTTAAAAGATACTAAAATGAAACGTAAAAGGAAACATCTTACCATGCTTATCTCGGTATATTGACAAAATATTTTACTTTCTGACCCTCGTACAGGTTTTATGTGTGCCAGGAAACTTTTGAGCGCCCTGCAAATATGGTGTGGACAGATAACAAAATGAGGGTTGCCTATTTAAGGTCAAAGAACTACACCCACATAATTTGATTAGATTTTAAACTCATATTCGATTCGATTATACGCAAAAACATAATACTAAAGTAATTTTTAATAAAGAAGTCTGTTAATATTGCTCTATTCCTCTAGTTTCGATTGGAAGATCCTAATATATCCTATAAGGTAAATTACTAAAGCATGTATGTTTCTTACACAGAGTTCTACTTGCCATCAATCCTGCTTCACAGGATATTTGGTTTTAATAAATCTCATACAGATTTTATTACAGTTTAAGACCCAATAACGAAAACGAAATTTGACTTGAGGTTGATCGTATTACAATTACGAGCTAGTTGCCATAATAACGCCCCATTAACTAATGAAGCATTTTCCATTCATTCGTTTATCGCATCCCATAGGATTTATGAGAGAAGACAACAGTCTACTAGTCTACTGTTTATAGGCTACTAAATAGCGTACTAGATAATATACTATGTACAGATGGTGGTGCTCTCTTTGCTCAAGATATAAATGGGGTGCTCACGTATCTAAAGAGGTTATTTAAGTCTAGACAATTCTTTCTGTTGCGTTTAAGTATTTTCTCTTACGAACTCTAAGTTGGTACATAAATCCTGATCATTGTTAACAGTTTAAAGAAAAAAAACTGGAAATCCCATATTTGTAAGCATTGAACAGGGCTTTGAACGTTTGAATTTATGAATCTACTTACTTTTGTAGGAAAAGATCATGACCAAAAATATATGAGCACCGTCCTCACCCACCAACAGACATCTGTGGATTTACTGCTCATCCTTATAATCATGCTTAAGAAAATCCATTTTTATTAAAATGTTTACAAAAAAACATTGCTCAGAAACGGATCAACCGATAGATCTTACCGCGTTCGTGAAACAGACATGTAAATAAATAAAAAGTATTCTCTTCCGATTCCGCAGCAATCGTTCACGTGTGTCCGGGCCGGTTTTATTAAAGCTGGATCAAATTTTGGATCAAGCGGCGGTCGAATATTTGGAAAGCACTTGCCCGAGTTATGGACTAGACTTTGAAATAAATGAAATTGTGTAATTCATTTTGCTGGACCTGTAAGCCTGAAGTGCTAAAATACTGTCACTGTTGCAAAATATATAGTGCAGAATCACAACAGGTACTGGTCATTGCAAAAGTTGGCCAACCTGTATTTATTCCTATCTTTTTTAATGGACGTAAATTATGGGCATCTAACGGGTTGTTTACAGGCATAGAACGCCGTCGATATGTTGCTTGTTGTATCTGATACGTTCATAGCACGGTCATGGTATACTTCGAATGGGCAGAAACCTTAAAACTCATGTTTACATGTCGTTTCAATAGAAATCATGAGAACAAATTGTGCTTGGTCAGGTGCAACAGTCATTTTTGTCGTCACCAAGTTGATTTTCTACAGTAAAGGTATGGTAACCATTAAAGCTTTTGTGTAAAATTGAAATTTCACGTGAATGTGTTTGTGATCCTAACTAAGTATCCCTGATGACTGGCTAGTTCAGCGCCATATTTAACCTTTATTCTGTACAAAGCGACTCTTTAAAGTCGGGAAGGTTGTCCTAATGAAGTATTTTTGCCTGAAGGCGAGTTACTTTCATACTTCCCCTAAAGGATCCTTAGGCGTTTTCTCATTAAATCGTTTTATTCCGTCCCTTCATTTTTAAAGCGTGCCTTTGACAGATCAATAGTTCTTTTTTAAAAGTTCCTAAAGGGATTTACTACTTAATTAAGTTCGAATGTAAGGGAATTATCGGTAACGAGCAAAGTTTTGGCCACAATGAATCTAATTAATTGAAAACTTTTACAACTTTGTCAAAGTACGATTCGAAATATCTGATACTTCTTTTCTTAGGCTCGATGATTGTTAAAAGTAAAAGCCGGTTAAAAAAGCTTATTCTATCTTACTAAATAAAGTTCAGAAATACATTATTCGCACAAGGACGTTGAGACCTATACCTATATCATAATTATCTCGAGAAATGTTTGCTATCCAGCACAACGAATGAACGAGCTCGAAGTTATCACATAAACTATTGCAAGTCAAGCATATCTTCTGAGAAGTTAACCGCCGATTCGACTTCTGTAATTTATTAAGCCTAACTTCTTCTCTCCGTTTATTAAGAAAGGCGAGATTAGCTGAGCTTAACGTAAGATGTGGACTGCCCCCCTTCAGGGGTCTACACCCGCTTGACTCCGACAGATAAGCTAATTACTTATTGTGATTCCTCAACTGGTTCCCGACGAATTTTTCATCAAAATTTTCTGAGAGCAATTGTGAATAATGGGAGACGACGTCCACCCACAATGGCTGCAATTAACCGAACAATTTAACTTTTTAATTGCGAATTAAGAAACAGGGGAGTGCAAAGGTTGGACACGCTCACTGAAAAAAATTCTTGGTCCAATTTTATCTGCCTCCTTGTGTGGCGAAGACGCCGAGATAAAACACTATCATAAAATAACCAGCGTCCAAGTACACGGCAGCTATAAACTGTCATCCCAGTCTTAAATGAAATCGTAAACCAAATCAAGATTCAAAAGATTTTCAACACCGTTTGTAATAGAGTGTACTTTACTAACTACCTACATTAAAAAAAATAACAAGATACTGACCCATCTTATCTAAGTATTTAATCTCGAATTTACTTTTGCCAACGACTGAAATGTACCTGTCCCGAAAGGAAACTTGGAAAACTAGAATTCACGTTGGAACTTGAAACTTGGAGCAACTCAAACAAAAACATGAAACCTTTAGTCATAAAGTCAAAGAGAAAGCTGAATATTTATTTGTGTGTAAGTACACCATGTAAACAAACATGAGGCAAACTCAGTAGACAGAGACATGCTGGCTTTGCGTTAATCGGAATTCGGGAATAAGCATAGACAATGTAAATATGACAATAGGAGCTGGAGTAAGGGGTTGGTGGGCTCATATCGTTGGCGTGCCACTCCTGAGATAACAGAACGCGCGCTCTTTGTGAGCGGATGTAAAATTATTAAGCAGCGGAATGTCGTAAATGGGGGGTTGCGATTCGCCTTTAACCCTGGAATGGCTTGGGTGAGCCGCCCCTGATATGATTAACTTCAATGGATTTAGGTCGTAATTACCTTCAGCTTTACCGATCCCCCACTTCAACACATAACGTTTTGTTTAAAAGCAAACGTTAAAATTGCCGACCGAGTTTTAATCTCATAAAAATTATCCCGCCGCGAGCGTCGTGCACAATTTTTGCTGACACATTTTTCGTGCATATTTCAGGAGGTATTAAATTGTTCGAAACTTTGTTAAGCGTCGTCCGGATTGGGATCGATTGACAGTCTAATCGTGGGTGCAGCTAGTGAGTTGGTTCACTCGTGTGCGCTCTAAAAATTGGATAGTGATATAAAGTAGCCGCAAAGTAAACACCATTCAATTTTATTACGGGGAGCAGACTCCGTTCGGAAGTCCCGGGGCGGCAATCCCGTAAATCTGTATTTGTCGCAACTAAAACAGGTCACGGCGGAAGGCTATTACGCTCCCTAAATGCTGCCGAACGCCCTGTAGAGCGCTCTAATCCACTCCGAACGGGCTGGTGTCAAACGCAGCGCAGGGTTGTTTGTATTGTTTATTGTCGCGCGGCTCGTTCATACGGCAAAGACGTCGGCCATGTTTCAATTGACAGAACCGAACGGCGAACGGTCTCCCAATTCAACTATTTATGCTCTTATACTTATCGCTATTGTCTACCTGACTCACGAATGCCGAGCTTTGGTGCTCAATTACGCAGATCGCGATGAGGGTTCACGGTTAATTAATAATTCAATTTCTCATTGCCGCCTAAATGGAGAGCGACTTGATAGAACTGATGGGGTTGAACTGAGTGACAACTTCAGATAAGCATGTATTAATTTAATTAAATCTATTAATCTATAACTCAAATACTATCCACTTGTTTATGCGCATGTATATCAAATACTAATAGTGCAATAACCGCAGAGCAATACGCTATGAACATTTTGAGTATTAAGCCTCAATCGTGCAAGCTGTTTCAAGAAGCCTTTATTGTGACTGGGTATTACAACGACGCACTTCTAATCAAAATTCTTCTCGAATCACTGTTTATTCCGCATACGGCTTGTTTTGCATAAAGGAAAAGTTTCAAACTAAAGTAGAAAGTTCATAGGCGTGTACAAATTAGAATAGTTTGTAGTTATTTTATGAGCGTCGCATCGCGAGCTCTGGAAAGTAATGTACGTCGCACGAAAACTATGTCTCGGCCTCGCGAACTATATGTTTGGCAATTTTCAGGTCAGTAAAACTGACGCCACGCGCGTTACCTACCGTTGGTTATCAAACGGGAACAACCTGCACTTTTAAAATGTATTTTATGCAACGGCTATCGTTTCCCCGCTAGTTCGGAAACGGTTTAACCCGGGATAAGATTTTTAGTTTCTTTTTTGTATTGGTTAACTATTTTATTTTTAATCCATCGTGTATCGAGTAGGGTAGTTAGTAGTATCGATCTTGACGTGTGATAACGTCGATTTCCTGTTTCGTTGTTTGATTGTTGATTCGTAATCAGATGACCGATATTTTTTATGAAACCATCAAACTATGAAGCCCGGACTCGCTCGCGTGAAATTTGTTTCCACTTTACTATCGATGAGGCACATTCTAAATTTAATACCATTTTATGTAACGGAATGTAAATATGATCAGTTTAAGCTCGTTACAGAGTACTTCGTTATATGTGGAAAGTTTGCAAGCATCGGTATTGCGGGTTTCGCGCTTATTGGATTTGCATTTGAATGTGTACATGGTTGGCACTAATTGTCTGATAGTACTTTTGATTCCTGTTTTTATGAGTCATTATTTAAGAGAATAGGATATTATTTATCTCATATGTTAAACAACACACGTATAGTTTAAAAGTTACCAACAAATAATGTAGATGACTATTTTGCACCTTTTTATCTCTACTCTATAATTTGAAAAAACTATGGTATTATTGTCAAATTACACATAATATACATAATACCCAAACTAGATGCGATATTGTAAAGCAGCGTCAGTAGCAAAAACCAAAATCTTTATTTCTAAAACAAGCTAATTTTAAAAAGCTTTCTCTACATGAGAATCCATATCGTATGTAAATCAGATTAGTATTCGATTACGCTGTATGAAACGCGGGCTCGGTTGGGTGAATCCGGCAAAAACGGAAGAAGGGTTCCCACTCTGTAAACCCATGTTCTTATTTTCGAATGTATGATCCTACGAACAAACAGGATGGATATAGTCGAAAATAAAGGACTAAACTTAAAATTAGTAGTTCTCAGAAGTCCTAATATTATAATCCCAATCCGTCGAAACCATAAAATCGTTCGTTCGTTGTATTAAAGTTACATCAATCTAAGACTTTTTATTGCATGATCACACCCTTATAGAGATTGGCTTACATTGGCGGCCGTGAATAATCTCGCAGTCGAACTTGAGGTAATAAATAACTTAGCAATACTTTATTGGAATACGCCCGTCGGTGACGCTGATTTTAAACGCACGAATCGACCCCCAGAATAGGGTAACAGAATGGAACAAAATACTTGAAACAATATCGCGACAGAGCGGCAATCATTCCTGTTTTATCACGGTTTGCGCACGCTGCGCGGAAACGGCGCAATAAAAACTGCCGTATGTACAGACAGCACCTCAGGCAACTCATTTTTGTTGCAATATCACCCTTATTTATAGTGTATGGGATGCCAGTGTTGACCTTGATCTGGGTACGTTTCCCAGCCGGGTGGTTGGCTGCACTGTGCTGCGTTTCACCCACTTATCCCTTTCGGTACTGTAGGTATGTATAGTCCCATGCCGTTGGAAGACCGATGGTACAAATATTCCCACAGAAGTTATTTCGTAGACTGCATCTTGATTTACCTAGAGTTTGAAGAATAATTGTACTTATTGTCCACTGCTAAAAAAAGGGGGTTTCAGGGGTAAAAATTACTGTAACGCGATGTGTTGTCTATATTTAAGGTATTTTTACGTATTCCAATTAATTTTGCAAAAAAAAATGTTTAATTTTAATTTTCAGTCCTGGGGATAGATATGTGTGCCGTGCTGGAAGCGTTAATTAACTTTCTTATAAACTAGTATTTTTTCACGTAACTAATTATCATCGATACTAATCTGAAAAAAGGAGATATGTGAATGAACTAATTAATTTAATAGTCAAAATGTATTTTAAACTGGCAAGTTGGAAAAATGTCTTCCTACGTGTATCAAACATAATGAATGATTACGATAAAGAAATAGTTTTCAAAATATTATTGTCTTGAACTTCTTGATGATATCCACTTTTTCGTGCTTTGAGATTTTGTTCTGTTTTACTTACTACAAACAGAACAATTCTTCATTCGGCTACGTGATCAAAACAGTCGCAATGAATTTATCGTCGTGGAGTGTAACGAAAAATGCATGTGGTTTACACACGCATTTTTCTTTACACTCCAACACTGCTATTCGCAAGTCAACCTAGATTCCTAAACATAAAAATATTTTGCATTCATGTAATTTTAAAACTACTGAAGTTGACCTGGAGGTCACTTACCAATCAACCAACTTTTATTAGGAATTTTAGTTTAGTTTAGTATAGTTTTAAACAGATTAAAGTAATCGAAATTCACGGGCCCATGGTAAGTTTTAAACCATGCAGTGACGTTCACCTAAACTTTATTACATTGGTGTTTGTTTATTTCTTGGTTTGCAAAATTAGGAGTATCATGCACCAATCGATTGTCAATAGAAAACAATTGAATGCATAAGTAACTACTCAAGTAATAAAAGTAATAAACGGCTTCAAATTGTTCCAAACGGGAATTCCTGAACGATTAGAATTTTAACGGTTGTTGGGGTAAATCACTTGAACATTTTGTCTACTCGAATAAAGGTAATTTGTGGAAATTTTTGTTCCATTTCAAAATGCCTGTGACCGTGATAACGCCATTTTACCAGCGGTCATTTTTTAACCAATCGGTGTGTACCCACCCACCTAACGCCCCACATTCAGTTTTATGTTCAAACGTGCTGACAAAAACTAGTTACATTTTTCCCACTAACCGTCGATGATTTACCGACTCTGATAGACAATTTACACTCACGTTCCATATTTTTTTGTTGCAGATGCAGCTATGGATTGAAATATGACAATAAAGTTTAGTAGAACATTTTACAAAGAACATGTTTATGCTGATTTTGGAGACTGATTTGTACACGTATCGTCAATAAGGACATGTGAGAGATTGGGCGGAGTATCAGATAGATGCCTTTTGATGTGATGGCGGAACCGACGCGGCGGTCTCGAGCCGTTTCCATGGAAACAGGAGGGTTGCCACTAGTCTCAACTTTTGCCCTACTTACCATCGTAGCCGGTAAGTAGATATTTGTAAAACTAGTATTAGGTTGACAGTCAAAGATAAAAGCCAACGTCTAAATGATCCGAAAAGATAATCCTTGTTTTCTGAGCCACAGAGCAGAATCAAAGGTCTTTGGGTTATTTGCGTCTTCGTAAACATTATTTTATGTATGTACGATGAAACTTTACAGTATTTTGTTTCCTTGTCTTGTTTAAGTCTTCTTAACCCTTTTAACCATTACCCTTGTTTTAAATTAAGTTATCGCAAAAAGCTGATGTGCAAGAAAAGTTCCTTCCTGCTTTTAAGCTGACTTAGTGAAAATTAAGTGCTCAAATGGATAATAACAGTTATTATAAATGAGCGTTGGGAAAACTGTATTTCGTAACATTAGCTGGTGCAGTTTTTACTTCATTATCGTATTAAATAATGCTATTATATTTGATTTATTTTAAACACAGAGATATGTTTAGAAAATTAATAAAGCAAAGTTGAACAAACACATTATTTTAATGACTCGGTTATATCAGGCGAAGTTAAAATGTGACGTCTAGCTGATAGTAATATTGCAATAGAAAGATTGTTGAATATTTTATGTGCAAATTGATACTAAGTAGATATAATGTAATGTAACCAGAATATTAACGTTACATATAAGGTATGATATTTTTTTATAACGAAGCGGTGCTGAGCGGTGGAGCATTGTTTTTGCTTGTTTTTGTTGGAAAGTGTCTGGTGTTAATTTGCTGTTGTATTTTTCCATTAACGTTGTAATTAAAGCTATTGGGTTCTTTACACGTTATGCTTTCACGGAGTTGAGGAGCGAACAAATTAGGCTGGATCACGCTCCGAGCATGACAGCTAGCCAGTCCAAACTATGTTCGCAATGGCGGCTCGCTGAAAGGCTTAATATCCCTCTCCTCTCTCTTTGAGGCCGTTAATTTCCTCCTTCGAATAAACTAATGCAACCCCAAATCCTACCCAAAAGTTGCCGACCAAATTCTCCACTACTTTCCAGATTATGTAAAATTCCCGATACCCGTTTTCTTCCGAATAATTTGCGCGAGTTTATTGGTTATACGGAATCCGCGGTTGTATCGATTCCGACGTTTATCTGCCACTATTGTTATTCCGCGTAATTAATTCAATTTGATTATATCAGGAATTCATTGCGGTACCAATAATTAAGATAGCTTTTTGATCCTACTATTCGTGATGCAGTTTACAGAGCATTGAACATATAATACTAAAGTCTGTAAATTAACTTAATTTCATCAAACATTTTTCTCTAGCTCTCCATGTTATGCAAGAAAACAATTAGCAACAGAGTCGCAAGGAATTCAGTTCATCACGCTGACTCATCTTTCGACTGCACCCATCATTTGCTACATGCGTCTCTGTAGTTAAAACTAAACCGTGCTCAGCAAATTGTTGCACTTTAATGACTGCCAGTACGGTTGCAGTGAAGCCATACCGCCCCAGATTCCCTCACGTCTCTCCCTTGACGTAAGGAACCCGCACACAACCACGCCTTCGGGATTCCGAGTTTAATTGAAAACGCTTTATAAACCTTTCTTTTAATTGTTTAAAGTTCTCACCTCATCTTTCTACGAGCACTCGTGCTTTGCCGCATTCTTGTCCGTTTTCATTAAGCCCAACAAAAACAGTAACAACTCTCAACGGAATTTGCGTGGTGCTATTGTTATACCCAAAACCCACAGTGGATTACAGCTAATCATTGGATTAATTGTATGGAAATTAGTGATGGTACGCGCGGTGAATTTAACGCAATTCTATCAGAATGTAATTATAGACGTCGATGAGCGTGAAATACTGAATAATTGGAACACGTAATCGAATAGGATATACCACCGGTGAATACGTGAAAATGATACATTTTCATTAAAACTTATTGAAATTTCAGTGTTCGATGGAGGCTTAACGAAACGAGTAATTCACTATTTTTAAAATATATCAAGAGTGCGAATGGAGAACAATTTTCAATGGATTAATTAACGTAACGTTCTTTCTGTTATTCATTTAAATATGGATGCTGTTTCCGTTCACAATTTCCATTAGTTATTATATAATTAGCTGACTCCTCTTAACCGATTCTCAAACAGCTGAAAAGGTGTTTCTTTCGGATGTTGTAGGTATCTTACCAATACACTGAATGATTGAATCATAGCTGGATACAACCTAAAGAACACTTAAACTAAAATTTGGACCGATGAGTAAGTGTCACGGTAGCTCAATTGGAAGAACAATTGCCTAGTTTTCGAGAGGTTCGAGCGGGTTCGAGTGTGACAGTCCAATTTTTTTTAAGTTTGTTTAAATTTCACCCTGAAAAATGATAATGCTAAAAACCCTGTTAATTCTAAAAAATAAAGTAATAAGTGATTCTAAGAATTCTACTGAACATGCTTGGTTTAAACCACCCAGCCAAATTTTAATTAACGTGCACAACAGCTGGTTTTCAAACAAGATATAATTGTAAGAAACAGCAGGGAATTCGAGTTTCTTTCTATGAAAATATTATAGCATCCGACAGGTCTGTACAATAAGCGACACTTTCAGGAATTTCTTTTGTAATGTTGATATTGCTAGAAAACCAGGAGTAGCAGTGTAGAGAATAATTTTACATTTTGTAAATAATACCATTCTAGCTTGGAAAACTTGGGATCCTAAGCAAAGTGAGACTGCGAACGAAAATTATGTAGGATGTAATTTTTTTCAAGTTTTTGGCAACATTGTATATTAATGGACATTTATAACCTAAGTTACAAAGAGTTGTAAAATGTACTCGTATTAACATGGTCTTTAGTATTTAGTTGATTAATAACCTTAATCAACTCATCGGAATCTACTGCGACTGCGGGATACAGGTCTGAATGCCAGAACTGCCCTGAGCAACAGCTTCCCGCAAACATAACTAGGCCGACGTTTCAGACTGAAATGCCTTCTGTCAATATATACAAATGATTTAAATGTTTATTGATCGTTGCTTGTAAGTATAGCAACTGTATGTGTAGTAAAAGTGATGTTATACGCACGCTTCAAACTTATTTGCATGCTGTCTATCAAAGAAACCGTGCTGAACATTATAAAATTCAATCCTGACGAATATGGTAAAACGTAAAAAAATATTTCTAAAAAATCACCACCCTGCTATTGATTAGAGCCAATTAAACCACTATTATATGTTTCCTAATTAACTGCTACAAAAGGGTATTAAAATTATCCGTTGCAATAGGAAGAAAAATTACGCCACTGGTTGATTAAAAAGTGGTATTAATGACTTTATATAAGATAAGATACATTTATTGTATAAAACTTAGCCTAATTACATAAAAAATCTACAGAACCAGATGTAAAAATTAAATAAATGCTTATTACTATGTTCGTAATTGTGCCTAAACTAAGCAAATATTTTGCTTGTATTTTAGGTATCTATTCTTATTATGTAAACTAGCGGCCGCCCGCGACTTCGTCCGCGATCAAGTTCGAACAAATGTTAGAGTTTTGCCCCAGTCTACTCGGCGATGGCTTCAGAAAGGTACCTCAATCGTATTTTAGGCTCTAGCACTGCGACTGGACTCCTAAACATATAACATATACTTAGAGATAAAGTACCTACCTTACCCGTGCAATAGACATATTCACGGCCCAGTAGTTTCCGAGATTCAATTTTCTGCCTACCCCCTTAGTCTATTGGCGTGATTATTTCTATCCTTCTTTACCTTCCAAGTAATGTTGAGTCAAATAAAAAAAAGTCCCATTAAAATCGGTTTAGTAGATTCTGAGATTCAATTTCCTGCCTGCCCCCTAAGTTCATCGGCGTGATTATTTATATCCCAGTTTACTCTCCAGGTGATACTGAGTCAAATAAAAAAAGTCCCGTCAAAATCGGTCCAGTAGATTCTGAGATTAGCCCGGACAAACAGACAGACAGACAGACAGACAGACAGACAGACAGACAAAAATTTTAAAAATTGTTGTTTTGGCTTCTATTACGGTAATTAAGACCCCCTGTAACAATTTTTCATAAAAATCTTCAATGTACAGAAATCGATCTTTTACAGTCTTATTATATTATAGATATAGATTATGTAAATTAGTGCTTATGTGACAATTTAATAATAACACAATAACAATGATACATTATGAAGAAAGTGAAAGTTCATTATATTATATTACATTATGTAACTTAAGGACTTATTATACAGTTATTAAATAGGTAAATTAAGTTATGCGACTACCTTTAAAGGATTTTCCGTGTCATCGTAAGATTTCCCCATGAGCCATTTTTGTAATCTTATTTTGCATAAAGTTTTATTCATGGGGTAAATATATAGAGACATGTTTATCCTATTGTAGAGAAAACATATAAGTTACTCATACCCCTTTCATTGGACAAGTACAGTCAAAGACACAGCACTTAGCTCCGAACTATCCATCCATAACATGCGCTGTCAGAAGCCAAAGCAGCAGCTGGAATGCATGCTGAGATTTGCCGCTCAGGTAAACCGCTAAAATCTGTCTGTAAGAACTGCTGCACTTCGAAGATTAAGGATGTCACTCTCCAAAGAATCTAGCAGCTGCATTTGAAACATAAAGGGCTGCCACAAAAATTATAGTTGACAACATGTTATGAATTTCAGGGGTCAGAAAAAAAAACATTCTCCTTTTGACATATCATTTTAAGTGGTGCAATAGCTATTCTATCAATTTCCATGCATTCCAAAGTAAACGCAGTGTCTGTGAAGTGTCGCATTTGGCGCTCCCCCGACTGTGTCAAATGAAAATTAATAACAGTCCGATACAGGGGCGGATCTACCTAAAAGATTTTTGGGCTAAAGTCCAGGGCTCTGTGCATACAGGGGGCCCCCAGCCCCTGTTAAAAATAATGAGAGATGAATCTTAATAAGGCGTAACGTGTAACGAAAAAAAAAACAATCGTAAGGTTCGCAACCGAAATCGTCGCTTGTCTACATAGCCGGTGTATTTTATAGCGGGCGTGTGTATTACACCCTTTGATTGTACAAAGTATTTGTACAAGTTTTTTTTACGGAAAAAATCACGCTTCTTCAAAATTATGCAAGGTAAGTCAGGTAAATGTGAATTGTATTAGATTTATATTTTGGGCTGAGGGCCGCCTGAGCTTGGAGGCTCTAACAAATAGCACCAAAACCCTGGCAAACGTTACAGGCTTCAGTCGCATTTTTCGCCGATAAGTACACTACATTATCATAGAGGTAAGGGCACCCCGAGTAGTTTTAGCCCAGGGCCCTACAAAGTCACGATCCGCCTCTGGCCCGACACCAGCACATCCGCTGTGATTGACTGCCGGTGACCTCATTTTTTATTTCGCTTTTACAAGTCGGTAAGACAAAATTGGTTGAACGCGCCCCTGCATGACGGAATTGTCGTATAATTTATAGTCGTGTGCCTAAGATCGTTCAAGCGTTGAGATTAAGTTTTAAAGATCTTATCAAAATTAACAAAGTAAAATTATGTGAATTGTTAACAGTTAAAATAAATTCATTATGTTTCAAATAAGTTTTTAAAACTCTGATAATATTTAAATACATCATTCTTACTTTCGACATGATAAACCATGTATCCATTAATTTAATTCCCTGTTTTTATATTAACCATAATTCCATCGAAAATCTTAGATACTCGACTATTTTAGTCTCCAAGAGCGTCGGCGACGCAACTAGTGTAGGAGCCTCAATGAATTTGTATAGTAGTTGTAGCTTGGGTACGAAGGGGCCCTCACCATATAAATGTCATTTTAATCCAATTGAACTTAAAAAGCAGTAGGTAACTAAGTACATTACCAATTTAGAAATGTTAAATCGTCACCCAATATCCACAACCGCAACGCAATGTCCACACAATCCCAACATATTGTCGCAACCGTAACCCATACACAATTCCCAAACGTCACAAAGGGAATTAAAGGCGTTCGCTGCTATAAAGCCTTTATGCCCCGTCAAATGAAAATTAATAACCGAGCTCGGTAGTCACGGCGAACTTTACCAACGACACCGTTTATCTTCATATCTTTAATCTAAAGGACTGTGAAGTATAAAGAGCCAGCAATAATTACATATCATTTCCACTTACTGAAGATATTCGATAACAAAAAGGTTTCAAGCAAATACGGTCGCTTTCTGTTAGTATATTTCCAGGAATCAAAACTATTAACTAACAAGTAAATTAAAATAAAATGCATCAATTAAATAGCGTAAACTTATTTATTTCAACTTTATTTATACAAATGGCAGACTTAATACCCATGTAATTTTCTACCAGTCAACCGCATTGGGATGCAGAAATATAATTGGTTCAACAACTTGTGTAGATACTAGACAGCAAGTTCTATTCAAATGCATAGGTGTCATTGGATTCGATATATGCTGAACAAAAGCATTTGACAGTACGATCAGACCATATGTAGGATGCGAGGATTGCCATAAGCTCTGAGCCACAGCACAATGACTTGAATGTTGCATAGGCCATACAAATCCAATGGGAAGACGAAACAAAAGGGCGATGATTGTTCTGCAATAACGATAAAGCGATATATCTAAGCTACAATTTCAGTGAATTGCGACTTTTTTGTCCAAGATAAGGAATCCTACTACTATTATAAAGGCGAAAGTTTGTAAGTATGGATGTTTGTTACTCTTTCACGTAAAAACTACTGAATGGATTTGAATGAAACTTTACCACAATATAGCTTATACATCAGAATAACATATAGGCTACAATTCATAAAGAATTTTTAAGATAAAGGCTTTCCACGCGGACGAAGTCGCGGGCGGCCACTAGTCTAGAAATAACTGTAGCTATTAAGTATACAGGGTGTAAAAAAACCTTAACGAACCCGAATACCACATATTCTACCAATTGTTACGATCATTTTCTTCCTTTACACCATGCCTGGGAAGTTAACGGTTACTGAGATATTGATGGTTAAAGTTTGAAAAAAAAAATTGATAATTTTTACAGAAATGACTTTTGTCCTTTATAACTGAACTTTTTTCCAAAGAAACATGATACAAATTTTCACTAGTTCTTTCATAAAAAGCCTCTAAATGGCACACTCCGCAATGAACAGCGCACACTCGAACCGAACCGCGTCGCGGCGGCGTAAAGAAACACGCCTCGCGGTGACTTTTTCGCGTGCATTGTACATTGCGGGCTAGAATAAAATTATTTTTTTTGATGTCAAAAAATAAAAGTTGTTTCCCAGCCAAAATTTCTTTTTCATACGATTTGGTTTGATGTTCTGAACGCGTGGTTCACGGCTTCGTTAAGGTTTTTTTTACACCCTGTATACACACGGAATACTTTAGTGCGAAAAAAATCAACTAAACCAGACGCAAGTAATATTCTTTTTCGTTTATGTATGGCATGGCGTCTGTTACAGTGGCTTTCGTTTTTAAACTCTCAACGTATTTTTTGTTTACTGCAATGGAATATCCGTTCGTTCCGCATGTCAAATCAAATCTCGTATTCGAACAATCGAGAAAAAAGAAGCGGCTGTGCAAATCCAACCATAAAAGTCGATCAAACGTTTATACGCGAGCGAAGTGGCACAGATATGTAAGGGAGGTGAAAACTATCGATAATATGGCCAAAGATAGGACTGTGACTCGAAACATTGTAAGAATACCTACTAATTTGGTATCTATAAATATGACCGTATAAGTAAGTATATCGTAAATCTACCAAATATTCATCGTGAGCGTACTAGATCAGATCGGCTGCAACTCGCTGTGTAAGAAAATATAATTGATCAAAAGATAATTTTCATCAACTGCACTGATGGTATGGCGGAATAAAGACTTAGGCCCGTATTCTGAAACGACGCTCAAGCATGAATCTTGACTTAAAACTAGATTTGAGTGAAGATCTTATTCTAGAACCGTACTTGAGTAGATTCATTGATCACAGTTTTGACTTATTCCAAAACGTCACTCAGATGTGAATCGGCGCTCAAGTACAGATTTGATCTGTGATCACGCAAGAGACCTTCTGACCACGCTTGAGAGCAATTTGTTTTGCAAAAATGGATTTCCTGAATATTTTTGAAGACCTGTATCGGTAATAACAGATAACTGTACTATGATATGTTAGATATGCTACAAGAAGTGAGTTAAATAAAATAATGTTATGGGACAAAAACAAATAATACAATGAACTTGCTATTTAGATCAATTTTTAATTATAAAATAATACAAATATACAATTCAATTCACATTCATAAACAATTCAACAATTTTTAAAATCTCGTGTAGTCAATAATTCATCCAGTCCGACTTTGTTCAAGTATCCGGCTTTTGCGTGCGTAGTCTCTCCGCCATGCCACCCAGACGTTGGAAAAGTCTGTTATAATGTGCTACTGCTTCTTAACGCGTAGGCCGCGTTTACTTCATCAAATAATTAATTACCGGTAATACCAAAAAAGGAAAGCACTTGCAAATCTTTTATTTTTACGAACAAACAAAACAAATGGGAATTGAACACTTTGAAAAGTCAATGCATAGATTGAATAGAGCACCTCTCATGTCAAGCTAAAATTTCGTTCCGTTTCAGTAAATAGCTTAACGAATAACAGGACAACTATGGGTATTTTACAGTAAAGACTATTCTAATTATTTTAAAAATGTAAGTACCTTTTAAGAAGCAAGTTTTGTATTACTATTTATTTGCAAAACCTTTGTGAAAACGAAGTTTCTTACGATTTATTTTTTTCAATAAACATATAATATTTGCATGTAATGGAACGTAATAAAGGAAAAAATAAAAATTTGTAAACGAAAACGAGCTTGATTCATAGACAAAGAGCAATCTCTTTAAATCTTATTTGAAACTCGATTTGGCTGAGACCAGTTTGAAATTCGTTTTAGAATAAGCACCGTACTCAAGAACAGATTCTACACTCAAGTATGGATCAGGTAATCACAGTTCAAAGTGCGCTTGAGCGTCGTTTCAGAATACGGGCCTTACACTTTAAATCAGTAGCAGAACATCTTCTAAAAATAGCTGAAAACAAGTATTTTGCATTGTAGTAATAACACATGAAGTGTTTGGCAGCATCTTTTGTCGCTTGAAAAGAACATTACTTATGGGTTCATGAATTCGTATTTTAGTATTTTGTGATGTTTAAAATCTTAAGAATGTTTAAAATAATAAATATCGTTGACCTATCTGCTGACCCCTTTCTTAGCACTGTTCTGGTGTATTGACGTGGACAAGTCTCTGCTATTGGTACTCACGCTTAGTGGCATTGGATATGGTAATCTTAAAATGAAAGCAAGCTATAAAAACTGTAAGTGGAACATAAATCTATCGATATTTTATCGAAAGATTTAGAACACACTAGCTAGCGGTGCGCCCATATCCGGCTCCTGCCTGCATAAAGCAAACGCATTACACATTTTTGCTGAAGATTCGCAAAATAGTGATGTGACCTGTAGTCCTTACTCAAAACTAATTTACATCTTGTTGACCATAAAACAAATTGTTTCTGATAAACGAGTTCTTTGGCAAAGGTATTTAGGTGATGATTCGATGATCTCTTTAACCTTAAAAGACTGGACCATGGCGCATGCTACGGGTCTTAGTACGATATCGTAAGCAAGCCGTAGCTATTGAAGATCTAATGCTATCACATTAATACTATGAACGTAAAAGTTTGTTTGTTTGGATGTTTGTCCAAAATCACGCTGAAACTACCAAACAGATTTTGATGAAATTTTGTATGCAAACACGGTAGCTGACTTAGGTGATTGGATACTTTTTATCCCGATTAAATGCTCCCTTGGGATAAAAAAGGAATCTCACTTATTTTTTTTCTAAAAACAACAGGCAGGTCAATACATTGTCTGCGGGGTCGTCTAGTACATAATATGTATGGCATATAAAAATTGAGGATATAACTACCACACCTTGCAAGAAGGCTTGCACCAAAAAAGTCACTATTTAGTGTCTTTTTTGTCACATTTTTAGCCAGGTATGGATTTTTTATTAATTAAAACAGTACACGTTATTTTTTTCTCGTGAGTAACACTACGCTAACTCGTTGAATCGTTTATGGAATAACCATTGCATTACGTCGTAGTCGACACAAAGCGAACGCATTTCAAACGTCGGCCGATTCAGTGGGCCTACTCTCTATGCCGTATCCATAGATTAGGGGAAAGCCATCCGTGACACTTTTACAAGCTTGACAGTGCGAGTGGACGCACTGTTTAGACCTGAAAATAGGGACAAAACATAACGGAGTATGGCTTATGAAATGATACGGTTTTGATAATTTTCAATTCTCCACTATTCAATCTCGGACGGGTTACACGTAGTGAGTGTCGTTTACGTGTGTAATTGACCTAAAAGTAAACACGCACAAGGTATACAGTTCAAAATTAGAAAGAAATAGAAGTGTAAATAAAATGAAACGCAATTTTGAGTATTTTAGTAAAGTTTTTGGGATACGCAGCAGGTTTTTACCTACTACGTGTCAAGTTAGGATTTTGCTGTCCTACAATTCCATCTGCATTTTGATTATTATAAATGAACTTATATGCATCATATGAATCATATGAATGATTCATATGATGCAACGCTAAGTGGTCTGAAATGCATACTTACTGGTACCAAGAAGGCAATCCTAACCAATGGGCCATACTTCGTGTCGTACCCACAAGCCAATCCATAGAGCATTCCCAGACAACCCAGTTCGCTTCGAGATGCGTTAATGGATGCGGGCCTGAGGTTCTACTCGAAATTAGGATGCACATACATATCAATATTAAGTCGTCAAATCGTGCATTTGTTTTTAAGTTAGTTAACGTCTGTGGTTACACAGCTCATCAAAATAAACATTCCGCGTCTACGCATGTATAAGGGATTTTACGAGTACCTATCAATACAAAAATGAGAAGAAAAGCCTGATGTGCGTCACCTGTACCCAACCTGACAAAATGAATTTTGTCTCAAGTGTCAAACCCAAAATCGCTTTAATGTATTTTCGATTTATTACATCCCGCTCGCTTGCATGGTAGACCCGGCATGGGTGACAAGGATGACTATATTCGAACTACAGCCATCGGCTTTAAGTGTAGAACACCTGGCTTTCTGCATACATTCCAAAGTGTTATTGCCTAATTAAGTCGGCTTATTGGAAATCATCTAAGAAGACAAGATGTCTCGGAAGGAACATTGCTGAAATTCGAGTAAGGTATTGGTAGTACCTACGGGATCTGTAAGTGTAAGATTTTTTTTTTCGAGTAGTATGGAAAAAATATTATTTCAAATAACGTTCATTGATTGTGTGTTTATTTTAACAAACTTATTATGACGCTTTACACTTTATAAAAGCAGTTTTTTTTTTTAATTTTTGGGGATGAGTTTTTGATTAATAAATCAATGTTAATTTTGGGTTTTTATACAGCTTGTTCATTAAAAAATGACTTAATAAAGGAATAATAATGAAAACTTATTGCTGTTGCTAGGTACTGGATCCTGAAGAAGCAGAAAGATAAAACAAAATACACCTAAAAATAATGTAAATTAATCGCGAAATATTCCATAAAAAGTGTATCATTTCAATGTCTACTGTTAGCGTAAACCAAAGAAACCAATAAAATACACCTACATAAAAAATGCAAAAACTCTTTATCACGAGTATGTATTCCAACATTACTCGTGTACTAAACTATGTAAATTGATTAATTACAGTTGAATTGTGTGTTTGGCGCGTTGATTTGATTTGGATCGGCCGAACAACTCATTTGAGGTTAAACAAGTGTACAAATCAACGATCGCTATTCGTTAGCATTTAGTTGTGGTTGCAATGGAAAATTAAATAAGCCGCGTATAAATAAATTGAAACGGTAGTTATTAAGATAAATATTTTAAATATTTAGTTTGATAAACAAGTGTGTGTAGGCATCATTTTATAAACTTTTTGGAGGTTTCGAATTTTCCAATAATTGAATTAAATTAAGCCTCAATATTCTTAACACAAACAACGATTGTGTTGTAAGCGAAATTCGATAACAAAATCCTACATTTTGTTTTCTTCAATAGAGATGATGATCTATCATCATCCCTGTTATAAGAACTTTCGGTGCGGAAACCGCGAGCGCGAATCCGACTCGCATTTAACCGATTTTTTAATTGAATGTCTTTTATTAAACACGCTTTATAACCATACTTTCATTTTTGGTAAGATTGCTTGTGTTTATTTCTAGGGAGACGGGGTAAGACATTTTTGAGAGTGTTTCCTCAATACAGGATGTTTGCGCCAAACACTTGCCCTGTGTAATCGTTATTTAGCAAGAACATTAACCATTTGATGTATTAAGCCCCATAACATCAAACATTATGATGAAAGGCGTATAAAGGCGACATGAATAATTGGCCCGATTTTCAGGTCAGTGGCAACGTGAAAAATGTGTTAAAACCCAGCTCCAAATTAGGGGAATTGGTCGAAAATATTCGGCTTTCCGAGACTCACGCCATTAATCGTTTTGATGTCACAGTACGGGACGTTTAGTGTGACCCTTTTTATGTGCTGGCCCTTACGGCTTACTCTCTAACGTTTTGTTCGTATTTTCGGGTATAGCCAGCGCAATCGCTCGCATGGACGAACTTGTAGAGTGACAGGGATGGCTACATTCGAAACTACGAAAAATAGCTTATAGTGTAGAGGCCCGAACCTTACTCGACTTAGGCCGCCGCGCACTGCCCATTCGTACGTATTTTAGACCCGCCGAGCTTAGTTGACAATTATTAATGTGACCGTCAAAGGAAGATCCTATACAGATTTACTAAAATCAGTTCGATCGATACAAAGTAACAGTATTCCCGATACTTTTTTAAAATCAATAATGTACTTGTTACTTGTCTTTCTATTTTTTGTAAGGAAAAGTTATAAATAGGCATATAGGTATATTACTGAACAGCGAGCATATTACAATGAGAAATGTATTGCGGGGTTTCACCATTGAGTTACGTTTTTTTAAATGGTAAACATAAAACATGTAAACTAGATATTCCGACGTATACACTTTCTTCATTTTTTTGTTGGTAATCAAATACAACAAACTTAAATATGACTTTCCATTAATACTATGCTAGGTACAAACGTTTAAATTGTTTTACTTCCCAACCGAGTTCCCGGCATAAAGGAAACGTTCAGCGTTTGGGATTCAAATGGTACTCACCCAGCAAATCAAGGTTAATACTCCCGCATCTTATGGGCTTGTAATAAGACCGATTTTGTCTGAAATTGGGTAGCTTGATGTGCTGTCATCCGTACTTGCTGATGAAAATGAGGCTCGTGTAAACGATTATGTTTCTGCACAATGCACCGTGACATGGGGAATGAGAGATCGGCCTTTGATCGAATTTTCGCGGTGGCTGTGATAATCGACTCTCGATGGCATTGTCACAACTTTGAAAGTACAATTATAACAAAAACTACAGATGCTTCAAATGCGACAAAATTCAAAAAAGATCAGTCTGGCGACATAATGCGACTTTTTCGGGACTTAGCGCCTTATCATTAGGTCACGTCACTTCGACCGACATCGATGGCAAATGTCGATATATACCGGAAGATGAGAAAATAATTTGATATCCTATCGTTTGTATTATATGTATAAAGTGTAATGTTTTATTCCTTTGTTGTATTTATTATAATAGAAGATATTCATCAATAGTGATTAAAGGTACAATTATTTACATTAAACTTGTACCTCGTATTTGTTATGATGGGCACGTTTTCTCTTAATGACGCAATTGTATTAAATTGATTGATATGATGCGCACTCGTTACATCGCAATTAAATAAATGATCATTTCATACATATTCCTACCATAATATTAGAGTACTCAAACGTAAAACGTTACATAACTGTAGAGGCTGAGTGCATCGACTTTTAAACAACTAATTGTACCGTATTTTTGCATTTGAACTGAAAATCTATGTACCTTATAATTACATATGTTCTAGCTCGTTACGCTTTGGTTTTTTTTAAAGGTCAAACTGTTTTTTTTGTTTAGACCCTAACTAGACAATTGGCATTACACGCCGTCCTTAACTTATGTGTCTACTTTTAGCACTGTTGCTATTAAAGTAAAGATCCTCTTAGCTGATTTCGACCACAGCGGCCAACCTCAACAGAGATCAGCCGATTATGCGGGAGATATTATAGTGCACAAGTGTGAGAATAATTCACAGGTGCACTCTCTGTTCCTTGACTCTCAAAGTTCGATCAGACGGCAATCCGACATGACCGGAGAGATATCATGCTATTACAAAGTAATTAAATAAAAAATGTAGCGTCTACAGAATTCGGTTCTCTGAACGTATGTCCAAATAAACTTTCGGCCAGCGGCGAGACGTCCCCCAAACCGTCCGACAAAGAAACAACTTAGATAATTATTTCGCTTCCTACTCCCTCAATTTCCTCCGCTCTCTAAATTTATTTTTTCCAAATGATTAAGTCTGATCGGACATCGTTTTCTGCTGCTGCTGTGATTGAATTTAAACATGAAGTTGCCCTTTCAACTTATACACCGATAGGTATAATAATATGTAAATTAAGAAACTTGACAAAAATATTAACAAGCATAACAGTAATATGCTATAAATGGATTTATTCAGTTCAATGCTCTTTTGCTGTAACTACCCGGTACGGAAATACTTGTTTGTGTAATCCAATCATTTTACGTGCACTGAATCTCAATTTTATTAAATGTTTTTATTGACTTTTAGTTGACTGAAAACCCCTTCAATATCTCCATCGATACGAACATTTATTTATTCGTACTCGGATTAGTTATTACCTATAAAATTGTATTTTTTCGCCTGATTAATTCGAACCGAGCTCGTTTTCAGAACGGCTTGCAGTTCCGAAGATTTATTTAATAGAAGTAGAGCGATCGAAGTCAGTGGTTTCCCATTTTTGTTTGTGCAAGCGTGACCCAATTTAAAGCAATTTGAAATACCAATTTGACCTGTATTTCTTCTGATTGTGTTTGGTTACCATTACGAATAACGCCGGTTTGTGACGCCGGAAGTATTGTTTGTCAATGGTCATTTTATGCTAATTTGAAGAGCGTTTATTTGTAACGATCATTGGTAGAGTAAAAGTGCAGTTCTTTAAAAAATTACTTGGTGCAATACGTGTTATTAGCAGAGAATAGAGAACTTACTTTATATAAGCTGCGCTATTAGTCTATGGGGCATGATATCTTTTTACATTGTCATTTTTTTATCTACTTATCAAAAAATACTTTAGGTCTATCGATTCATGATTCAAGTATGTGTCGACTTTGAAATGTTGAAATTGTTAAAAAAAAATCTCATGCTGTAAGTGTCGCATGGGAAATAACACTAAGTACGTTGGCCAGCCCGTCACGTTAAACACTACAGTATATCAAGCGCTTTGACAAGGGCAATTTTTTGGAAGCCTCATGTGCCCGCTTCTGTACCTTTTTGTAAACTTTAAAATGTTCTAACAGGGTTTAAATCAACAGGTCAGCTGCAAGGATCTGGTTATGGCGAGCAGGAGCCGGAGTTCTTATCACCACTGGAGAACCTGACAGTGGCTCAGGGCAGGGACATCCATTTCACTTGCACTGTCAACCATCTTGGATCATACAAGGTATCCGACAGTAAAGTAGTATGAGTGAGAAGCATATAAGTTTTCTAAAGTTGAGTAACTTTAAAAAGTGATGCATGAATACTAACCAAAATGTGGCCTGAATACGTGTTGAATTAAGCGTTATTTATACAAATGACACAGTGTGGTGCTAAGTACAAAATGACAGTAAATATTAAGGAAGTAGTTTGTTGGAATTTAACATACTAATTACAAATGCAAAGTACAAAATGACAAAAAATATTTAAGTAGTAGTTTGATGGAATTTAACACTGGTGTTAACAGGTTTTGCATTACAAAACATAGCTAAGATAGGATGCCCTTCCAACAAATGTAAAAAAACATTTCTATGATTAAAAAACAATCGCACGCTCAAAAACATTTTTTATGTACTTATGAGTTTTATCTCTAGACAAACATAACAGAGGTTTTGTGACACTTCTAACAAAACAAAAATGTTTTTTAAGTAAATAAATAAATTAATACTAAATAAATACAAAATTTTACAGGTGGCCTGGATAAAATCGGACACGAAGACAATCTTGGCGATTCACACGCACATGGTGACGCTAAACCCGAGACTGTCGGTGACGCACAACGGACACAACACCTGGAAGTTGTACATCAGCAGCGTGGAGCCGAAGGATTCCGGCACGTACATGTGCCAAATCAACACGGATCCCATGATGAGTCAGGTGAGTTTAGTCTTTTTTGTACACCCAACAAGTACCAATAAGCGAGGATGAGCTAAATCTGACTACATCGGCAATGTTACACTCAGTCTAAATTTACCCGGTCAAATGCGAAGAGAATGGCTTAACTGTGATGGTAAAGTGTCATTAATAATGACATGGACCGCTCCGAGTTTACCGACGTACAAGAAAGAGCCAAGTGGAAAAAAAATAGCCGAAAAGCAGACCCCGTTATCAGAAATCGCGAGAAAGAAAAAGAAGAACAGGGTAGCATAAGCCCTTATCGCACATGAAATCGAAGTACCTATTGATAAGCGACTAACAAAAGTGGAAGCACTTTTCTCCCGGAATCTTTAAACACTTAAGGCCCGGTTTATATCTGACGTTTGGGGTGAGGCTGTCCGTAACGCACAAAGGGCACAACACCTTGAAACTCTTCATTAGTAGCGTCAAGCCGAAGGACTCCGGCACGTTCATGTGCCAGATCAATACGGACCTAATGATAAGCCAGGTCAATGTAGTATTTTTTTACACCTATCAGGGTAAAATGCCCTTGGCGCAATGAGATTTTTGAGTTAGAAAAGAAAAAGTTAGAAGGGAAGCGCATCCTACCGTCAGGGTGTTCTGGTCGGCGACCAAGGTGCGCTAGAAATCGTCTTGATTTGTCTATCTATTGTAGATCTAAATTTCATATACCACAGTTCGTGTGCCTAACACCGCCATCTAGCCTAGCGAGCCGTATCAGTGCACGCTATCAGGGCATGCCACTTTTAACAACTCAACTAAGGTTTGTTTCCCTAATTTCACCTGCTGTTAAGTGTTGACATGGCTGAAGATAAAGCCTACTTCTCCCAGAATCCTCAACCCTTACCCGATGATGAGTCAGTAAGTTTAGTTTTTTTTAATTCAATGTCTGAATAATCAAGAGTGTTATGTGTAATCACAATCAACCAATTAATCCTCGGCTTTGTACTTCTACTAACAATTTTTTTGAATCATCTTGATCGGATTTGATGCTCCACGTATTAAAACGATCTTTTCTGAATGTTGCCTTTCGAATGTGCATAAATTGGCTCTGTTGCTTAGTGTCTGAGATTGCATTAACGTTGAGTTGAACTTTGTATGTAGAAAAAGCCTCCTGATAACTGAAACAAGCGCGAATATGCTTGTTACAATCTGTGGCACTACAAAAGTTGTTATTTTCAACCCAACCAAAAACAATAGTCCGCTGTAGCCACAGAACACTGTTTCACATTTAGTCAGAGAGAGGAGGCGCGGCGTGACGTTTGCAATATACTCGAATTTGCAATGGACGCCGCTACGTAAACCAATAACCACGCTCCCTGCCCTGGTCCATTCAACAACTTGATACACGGCCACCGGAATTGAAAACCGGTTCAAGCACAGCCTGCAACGATTCGGTACATTGTTCGGATTCTACTGCGACTTTTAGGATTACAATCTATGGCTAGTCGCACACCTTAAATTTGAACATTATATAAACGAAAATTCTTTGATTGTTCGAATGTTCGAGCTTCTGAAAATCGTGTTTTCACTTTTGCATTTAACCATGCATCTCATAAGATTGCCAAAAGAGTAAGAAGACAGAAGATCCACCACCAAAAGGCCACCATGATTATGAGTAAATGGAATTTCCATTAGTTACTGAAGACACATGAAACTAATATGTCTAGAAGTACCTCCACTCCAATGATGCATGTAATAGGCTATAGCAATAATGTTTATATCACTGGCCCGAGCAGCGCTGCATAATTCAGCTGATATTATAACGTCACTACCCCATTTACATGGCAGTTCCATTTAATTAGAGCATCAATCGCTTATCAATAATGAACGACAATTACAATAGGCTTCCGAGCCCCGCTAATATTAAATTGTATAGTAGCAGGCCACGTGACAAGTTTGCCGCTTCGCAAAAACTTAAATTTTCTGTTCAAATTTAGAAATTTATAGATTTTTTCAAACTGGCCAGTTATAAAAAAGTTTCGGGGTTACTCTTTTTCGATAGATTGATGTGCGTTCGTAAAAACTTTGTTAACCTGCACCTGCTTGTCAAATGTTTGAAACAAATGACACTTGTTGGGTCGGTCACTTGAAGTTCTTGGGTGAATAGGAAAATTTTAGAGAGGATAAGTTGTGGTTTAAGTGGTCTCGTTTATTATGCGCGATTGCTTTGTCAGAATTTGTGTCTGCAGTAACCAGCACAAGTGGGACTTAAACGTTTATTATTGCACTGTTTCAGGAGCATTCCTTTTGCAGCGTCGCTAGTTCGCTATCCATACCATAATAAAACTAATATATAAAAAAGTGGACAATGCTTCTCAAGTCAGAAAACGCACAGTGGCAGCAACATGATATCAGATTCCAAACTGCAGTGAGCTGCAAAATGTGCCCATCACATATTCAGCGGTCCGCCAAATAAATTCAGACTTATAACGGTTTCATTGGCCATCCAGTGAGTCATTCTGGTCTGGTAGAGCAGACTTGATTGATTGTTTCTATTCTGTGATCATTCTCGATTTTTAAGGTAAATTTTATCGCTGAGAAAAGATATCTGAAAAATATAGTGCTTGTAAGAATAAAATTATTGCAATGTATATAAAAATAATTACAAGATACCTGAATTATAAGCAATAAAATAATCTCAATAAAAAGGCAATATAGGATTACGTTTTGAATTAAAGCAATTAAAATGACTGCGCTTTAATTGACTCAACATTCGGCTGAACAAATAAACACGATGAATATTTTGGTGAATACATAATCACCTACGCAGCTACGCAATTCGGTTAATTTCCGCTTAATTTCGCCAGTAAAAATATTTCATGAAATTTAAATATGGACTCTGGTTCGAAATAAACATATGTTATTTTATTTATTTATTTTAAATACGCTCATGTCATATTTTTGATAAATTCAGTTTCACGCAAAATTTATTTTCAAAAATGTTGGTTAGATGGCGTACGTATATTTGGTTAATATAAACTATGTCGAACATACGGATTACCTACTTCTATCAGCCTGACTGTTATTTTCTTCGCTTGAAAATTGCAATAAGAAATTTTCAGAGAGAACAGGCTAATACGGCGCGCCAATATTGACACTTTTCTTTCAGTCAATGATACCAAGTAATGGTTAGTGTACTAGGGCGGTTTGATAAGTCCATGACTTTGAAAAGAAAAACATATATTTTGTGTACAAAAACATTTTAATTTTCTACATACTCTCCTTTCAACTCTACACTCTTTTTCCAGCGATGCTCCAATCTCTTCAACCCATCCAAAAAATACTTTTTGTCAAAGCCTGCAAAATAGGCCTCGGTTGCAGCTATCATCTCTTCATTGGATGAAAATCTTTGCCCAGCAAGCCATTTCTTCATGTTTGGGAAGAGAAAGAAGTCACAGGGGGCTAAATCTGGTGAATATGGAGGGTGCGGCAATAATTCGTATCCTAATTCGACAAGTTTTGAAGTCGCGACTGCAGACGAGTGGGCCGGAGCATTATCCTGATGAAATAGAACTTTTTTCTTTGCTAGATGCGGTCGTTTCTTCATCAACTCTTCATTAAATCTTTCCAGCAATGCAGCATAGTAAGCACCGGTTATTGTCTTGCCTTTCTCCAAGAAATCGATGAAAATAACCCCTTGACTGTCCCAAAATACTGTTGCCATCACTTTACCAGCCGAACATACCGTTTTTGCCTTCTTTGGTGCACGTTCGCCGGTAGAAGTCCACTGCTTTGACTGTTGTTTAGTCTCTGGCGTATAATGGTGGACCCACGTTTCATCCACGGTTACGTACCGACGCAAAAATTCACTTGGATTGCGATTATACATAGCCAGACATGCCTCAGAAGTAGTCACGCGTTTTCGCTTTTGGTCGACTGTCAGTAAGCGCGGCACCCATCTTGCAAAAAGTTTTTTCATTTCCAAAATATCGTGCAAAATATGAAAAACTCGTTCAGTTGAGATGTGCACAGCCTCAGCTAACTCGCGTATCTTTACTCGACGGTCAGCCAAAACAATATCGTGGATTTTGTTAACAATGTCCTCAGTGGTTACCTCAATCGGCCTTCCTGGGCGCTCGGCATCATTGGTTGTAATACGTCCACAACGAAACTCAGTAAACCATTTATGTACCATTCCATGAGACGGCGCTGAATCCCCGTAATATTTTTTCAACTTGTCTTCGGTCTGCTTAATGGTTTTCCCGCGTAAAAAATAGTGTTTAATCAAGACTCGAAACTCGGATTTCTCCATTTTCGAAGAACACCTTCACAGCCGCCAAACTTCTTTTGTTATTAAATATTGTTTTCGCGCCATATTTGAAAATAGAATTATTTTAGGTTCGCAAAAATATTACTTTTAAGAAAATATCATAAAAAATAAAAAAAGTTTCTATTCAGCCTGAAAGTCATGGAGTTATCAAAACGCCCTCGTAGGTAGGTTTAAATGAAGTCCACTGAGTGTATAATGCAGACAGGCAGACAGGTTGTCAATTTACGCATCTACCCATAAGCCACGGAACAATCTCATCAACGTATACCGTGGAGGGAGGGCACGGAAAATAAAAAAAAGACTGTAAGTTCACTCGAGCATTATTTACGAGAGACATCCGAATTTACGACTCAATTGTTCTTAATAGTTGGTCGAATTTAACAGTTGAGACGGAATGGAACTGAAGTAAATTGTCGTAAGCTCATCTTGTTTTTGGGTTTCGACTAAAAACATCTCGTATTGAATCTTATTGTTTTCCAGTTAGAAATGCGTAATTATCTTGCGCATAACATATCTTATAAACGCTTTTAAATTAAACGTAAGAGAAATAACGTGTGTGCCTAAAAATAAACATCTGGATAACATCCGTATAAGTGTTCCCACTTTCTTTGTAAAGACAATAATAATTGCGAGGGGGATCTTGTCGGTCCCGGGAATCTGCGCAAATGATGTGCTTATGTGGGTGTGAGAGTAACAATACAACGTCATTAACAATATCTCTTCGGGGAGAATACGGAAAATAATAATGCGTCTGTGTGGGCCTAAACCTCATTTCTATGCCCCAAGCCTCAAAGACCCGGCGTCGCTAGACTTTACTATAGTTTTTAAAAGGGCCCCACTAAAGTTATTAAACAAGTAGCCTTCCGCGACTTCGTCCGCATGAAAACCTTTTAGCTTCACAATGATTTATAAATGATAGCCTATGGCTTATTCTTATGTTATATTTTTATGAAATATCATTAACGTTAAAACTACTCTACGGATGGTTTTTACGTGAAATAAACAAATAACCATACATCTCCTATTTACACACTTTTGCGTTTATTGCATTGGCAGGATTAATTTTTTACATGAGTTTTTGACTTTGAGATTGATTTTAAAATCGATAACATACTCAATATGGACTTGAAATTGGTGTCTCTAATGTGAAATATGAAATAAAATGTTCCTTTTCAACGTAACCAGAACATTTAATAAGAACAAACAGAAAAGAGAAGGCTCTTAATTTTACTTAAACGTTACGTACAAAACTTAGTAGTCCTTGAAGTCTAAGCTGTAATTCGAACTATTAAACAAAATTAATTTGCTAAACAACCTTAGTCGGTAACTATCATCCTTATGAAATTGAGTAACAATATAACATCTTTTGAGGCTTTTCAAAAAACTTAGTAAGCAAGTATTTAAAAAAAAAGATTTATTTTCTTAAGAGCGCGTTTGAATCGTAGACTTAAGTTTGAATGGCTGTTATTATGGAAATGATAGAGATCTTTTACTAGTAAAGATAGTGCTCACACAATTTGAATGCATAACCTCAAAATTCCTATTATAATTTAGGAAATTCAGCCCGACTCCGCGTTTAACATTCCCGTAAATACTGAGCAGTGACACTTATTAAGTTATTTACCTTTGCGGAGGGCAGGTCGACGTTGGAATTTTGTCGACTCCTCCGTGGAATGCACACGCTTGCCAAAGCTAGGGGAGGTAAGGGAGGGGGAGGAATGTCACCGCGACATCTTCATGCCGAGCAGACAACTTTCCAAATGCCCCTGTGACAACTGTTTACATTTTCACGCGAGCACCTGTGCTTTGGTGGCATTGTTTCAAGGAAATTCGGTAAGACTCGAATTCTTGGCAGCCGCCGACAATATTCATGAGATTATGTTAACGGGTTCGAAAAATTGGTGGCGAAAGCTCGCTCTTTTGTTGGGTAGAGTTTATGTTTTGGAAATCGCGTTTCATAATCATGACGCGCTTTTAACAAGAAAGTTACATTTTGTTTCAAATTCCAAACTTTGAAATCCAAAACTACCTTTTAAGGTTCTTGTTGGTAGTTTTACCTATAAACTATAACTTAGTTTACTGTTTATATGTCTTCCAACAGTCTGTATCCAAATTTATGAGTCGCAAAATACATTTGCATTTTTTCAGATTTATGTAGGTATTTATGTTCATCATTTGTGTATTTCAATTCGAAATGAAACACAATAAATGTTTAACAAAAATAAAAATTTATATTGTTATTTTTGTTGCCTAATGCCTAATGGGCGGAATCCATAGCGCGCGAATCTGGTTCGTACTCGACCGGTTTTTATTTTTGATTTAGTACATAATACATTCAAACGTTCACTAAATTCGACTCTAAGATCTTCGGCATAAGCGGCACTCATCATTTTTGCGAGCCCCCTCAACCGTCACAAAGATGCTCACTTCGCCAGCCCCGGAGCTATTTGCTTAGGTTCCGAATCACAAAAGTCGACGGTGTAGCAAACGGCTGCTTTATTTGCCCATAGGTTGGATTGAAATGCTTTCTAAGTGTTAAGGCAAATTTGGCCTAAATAGACGAACGCCTCTGCAGTAATCGTTTTGAAAATATACGATATGCAAACATTATAACATTTTTCTGGATGTTTTGAATTTTTTATCTTATCTTTTATTTTATGTAATATTTAATTCGAAAAAATCTTTATTAACGTTATGTGTAGGTAAGACATTTTTTTACCGACTTAAAAAGGAAGAGTAGGTTCTCAATACGACCGTTTTTTTTAATTTTGTAATTTTGGTCAATAACTTCTTATATAATCTGTCATCCAGGTTCAAATGTGTCCACATCGCGTACTATAAAACAAAAACACCAGCCGTTTAAAAAAAATCCATTACGGCAAAAGTCATTACCGAAATCAGGCTTATCACGATTCGACCGAATCATTTTATTTAATTCAAGCAAAAATAAATACCGTGGGGTCATCATTCACGTGGGTCGGTAGCCGTTTGGGCAATCAAATAAATATTGACCTACTAATTGTTTTTGCGGCATTGACGGCGGGCTGTTGACAGAGGCCGTGATGAACGAGCGGATTTTTTGCCCCCGGCCAACCCTTTTTATCGGTTCAAGTTCACATTTAGAAACACACGAAATATTTGCGATGGAAATATTTTTGGAGATAAAAAGTTTGCTGGAGGTTGACGAAAGAGTACCGACTAACAACTAAGCCCTCTTAACGTCACAGCATGGTTTATTTATACCATGCTGTGGCGTTAAGGGGACTTAGTTGTAAATTAGTGCTTAGTTTTAGGTACTTTACAGATGCCTAATAAGCACGTTCATAATTACAAATATTATGTCAGTTTCGCACTTAAGTGTCAACTACGGAGTTGAATAACTCATAATTTTTCATTAATATTGATATTATGTAGGTAACATGTTTACATTTTTGCTGAACAAAGGTTCATAATTAATAAGCCAAAAAAGTTATAGGCATTACGTAAAAGTCTGGGCCGCTACCAATCCACAAAAAATATAGCGCCGGAGATCTGTAGGAGCTTCGGTTGTGTGTGTACAATATATGGGCACGTTTAAATAAGCCTTCAGCCGGCTATTAGCGCCGAAGGGTATTTTCAATATGGGTAATTTCGCTTGGAACAAATACTTTAGCAGCTTTATTGCATACTCCAGGATTAACTCGATATGAGCGTTGAAAAACGAGTCGGCGCCCGGCCCGCCCGAGTTACTCGCACATACAAAAAACTGGTGGTATTTTATCTTAATTACTTGGAAATCTTTGTGAGAGTAAATCCCTACCCTTATGTTGTCCATCGTCGCGTAACTTTATGAGAGGATTACTTTTATGGCAGGATTAAGGTCCTGTTTGTGAAATGTTTACAGCTGAGAACTGCGGCCTTCTTGCTATGGATCGCGCGCCGAGTTATTATCGCGAGAGGTTTTACTTGTTTTTGCTAGAGGTGTGAGTGTTTTGACCTATTTTGTGAAGCGTTAATTCTAACGCTATTGTATGTCTAAATAAATAGTAAAATTAAAAACGGTTCACGTTTAATTGGCAGACTTTATGTGTACTACTCTGGTCATTACTCGTATAAATGACTGTTGTCTCATTTTACTGCTTAATTTATTAATTATTCTTCTAAGCAAATCTCGATTTGTCATTAGATGTATTCAATACTTTGTCAAAACTATATTAGCGGTTTAATTGCGCAGGTTAGCCCGCTATAGAAAGTAGAACATAGAATTGACGACTTTCACGCATAAGTAGAACCTTTTTTCCCTGTAGTTTTTCGCGCCATCTGAAATTAATGAAACTGAATAATTTACGATGTTCGAAATGTGAATTTAATGATGCAGTAAAATGTAACGTATGTTGCTATAAAGGGTGATCTATGTCAGGAGTGTGTTGAATGAATTAAAATAAAATATTTATTGGTTCACGTCTTTTTGTAATGTGATAAAATGTTATGTAAGAGTAATTTATCATTCCCAATAATTATAACTATTTCTTTGAATACGTAACCTGATAGACACAGTAAAACAGACACGTATCGTGTCAGTTACTTGTCTCTATTATCTCGTGAAGACAAACGTGCAATCAAGTTTTGAAGTAAAATATGATGTTATGTCTATTCCAAAGTGCATGAATACGTTACACTGTGAAGTATCTCGGAAGTAACGCAACCGGATTGAAACTTAGATGGGATTCATACGTGATCCAGCATGCGATCTTGTTTCAGCGGTGTTACGTGGCTTCAGGACAGTCCAATGCAACTGTCGATTGTTTGACCATTGACATTATTGAGCTTGGGTATTTGTACATATGCAAAATAGTATTTGGATCTATTGTGTTCTTTTTTTAAAACTTTCCTATTTAAGAGACGGCTGAGGGCCAGATTACAATTTATTTTGTACCAATATCATATATGTAGAAACCCACAAAAGCCAAAATTACCCACAAACAATTAGAGCGAAATAATAAACTTCTTATCACAGAAAACCAGAGGGTACCACATTTTTTATTATATGGTATTTAGTAAGTTAAAATAAAAGCAAACCGCACCAACGGTTCACGTAGTTTATGTATTTGTAGTGTATGTATTTGTTGTACATACCTACTGTTACAAGAATAATTTAAATCTCAGAAATTGGAACTTGGTGCGCCTTTGTTCTTCTTCTTTGAACAGATATGTATCAAGTTTAGTTGTTGGAAATTGTTAAACACTGCCGGTTGTTACTGAGTAAATGTAATAAGGAAGCATGTTATCAATTTCTAGTCGACAAGCAGGATGATTTTAATAACAGAAAGAAATTAACAATCAACAGAGGCAGAACAAATTAGTCTTTTAATATATTAATTTATATAATTAAGTCAAGTAACTTTTATGTTTTATGATCGTAATGCCAGTACAGTTATAAGCATATAAAATAATGTATTTCATAAACGTATTCGTAAAATATTTTAGCGTCTAACAGAAGAAAATTAAGTTTATTTTTGTTGCATTGTACTTTACGAAACGAATCACCTTTTTTTCGTAAGCTCAAGTAGGTACATGCAATTTGCGAACGTCCGACACAATATTAAACAAGAAGAAATACAAATCTTCTCTCTAAACAAAACAAACGCAAGCTTGGCCGAGTCAAGGTACGCGAAACATTAATGAAATCTGAGAAGTGAAAGAATTCGCACAATCCTAAAGTTTATAATAATTCGTTCCGCTATCTCATAGAATTAATTTTCGGAATTTTCATAACGAAGTCTTTGATATTTTACAGGTAGCGATTTCAGTCATTCTGCTATGAGTGCAATAATCTACGTTAGGTGGGTGGATAAATTTAACAGGACTCTACAACTGTTTTCTAAAAATTTTTATTCTAACTGTTAAAGTTTCACTCGGTACTTTTATTGAGTGTCACCAGTCTCGGTGTTTGCTTGTTTGTAATCAAATCTCGTAAGCTTTTCACCCACTTCCCAATGTCCGATTGAGCTGAAATTTGTATACACGTTTAGTTTCGATGAAAATGCACAATTTTTGAAAAAAAATTAGTACGAGTACTTATTATATTTATCTATATAAATAAGAATGAAACCCATTTTCCTTGGTCACGGCATCACGCGTGAATGGATGGACCGATTCCACTAATTCTTTTTTTGTTGTATTATTAGGAGAAGGTTCTTAAGGAAAAAAATATTAAGTCAATCTCTCAAAAATATTGAAAAACATACATTTAATTTTGCATATTTTAAAAAACGCGCGTAACTAATGTCAATGTCATTCGATGACATTGTTCAATCATTGCAACGCTAAGGCGGTACAAAGTTCGCCGGGTCAGCTAGTTTTGTTAATAAAATTATACACATATAGGTGAAGTCATAGGCAAACATCGTTTTATATTTGTGATTGCCACGGTCATCATACCGTATGATGCATGATTGGCAGCGCTGTTGTTAGAATGGCTTCCAACATTGTGCGATATCCACGTTGCCTTTGCAGCTGCATTTTACGTTCGCAACACACAAATACCTACCATTAGAATGTTACTTTAGTTTCCCCAACTAAATCACTTTGGAATTAACACGTAAAGCAACACGGAACAACAAGAATCCTGGCTAAGAAGCTTCATTCTTGGCACCATAAACACATTCTTCGACACATAGTTGCCTCCAGACGCAACTTACGTCCGCCATTACACTTAGATCTGGCGTCCCAAGAATTTGTCAGACTGCTCCAAGGAATCCACCTTTGCTAGTAAGCCGAGCGCCGAGGTGTGTTACATAATTATTCCCTCCATTTAATATTATAAAGCCCGGCCTTGATACTAAACCGGCCGAAATCCTGGAACCCCTAAATATTGTGGCTTAGCTTCCTATACGGATTTACGATGCTCAAAGGATTATCTATAAAGCTCGTTGCAATGTTATGCTTGTTTATGCTTTATACAAACAAGATGAGATAGTGGAACGTTGAAACACGAGTCGTGTTTTATTCACAATTTTATTTAGCGCTTAGTTTTGAACTCAGCGACTGTTGTGTGCTCGCTAAGAATTATTTCATTTTAAAATATAGAATGAACAAGCGCTCATAAATATGGTTAAAGCGAAATGTCCGTTGGGAATTCTAGTGCAATACTGTTTGGCAAGGCAAATAGTAGAAATTATTCAGAAATGGACGGCAGGCTTCTATCACGAAATGAAACGAAGGAATTTCGAAACAAAATGAAGGATCAGTATTTCAAAATTCATATTTTTAGATGATCAAAGCGTTTGACGAATTATCAAGTTAGTTCTAAGGGTTGAAATTATCTGAAGTCATATTTTGCGTATACATTTTAACAAATTAGTAAACGCATTATTTTCTTACCTATCTTACTGAAATGAGAAACGAAGTCTTCGTGTTAGGAATCCAAACGAGTGAAAAAAGAATACCAACCTAGTTTTAAAACGTAGCACCCGTCTTTTTGCGTTAAATCACTGCGCGTCTACCAGCAAAAATTAAACGTCAACATTTCAAGAGCAGGCTCGCACAGTTCTTTATATTTATCTCACAACATCGATAGCATCTGCCGAGCCGGATACGTTGCCAAAACGCGTCGGAACTAAAATAAATAATACATAAAAGGGCCGTAAGTGGAAAGCAAGGGAGGAGAATCAACAGGTGAATTATTTCTTAGTGGAAAAATCGACAGGCATTACTCAGCGTTCTTTGTAGGGCTACAGTGCGGCTCGGCAAGTTGCTTTTATGGAGACTATAGTGACGATACAAATGGATTTTTAGAAATAATGGGAACTCTCTTTTCTTATTTACCACGGGTACAAAAGTGCTTTTTCTACTTGGACTTCCTACACTGATACTCTGGACAGTTGGATAACCGAATAGTGTCTACACATATTTGGACTTAAACAGTTGGGGTATTTCAATATTAGTAGTTTGTTTAGTAGTAAGCTTAGTCATTTGTTGCAATAAAATTGCAACGATCAATAGGGCTACGCTTTAGCTCTAGAACCTACCTATACGTATCTAAGGTTAATATTGTAGTTCTTTACCCAAATTTTTATTTATGTCGTAATTACATAATGTCTGTCATTTTCTTAATATTGCAAAATATTGGGATAACCGTAAGTTTGTTGCAAAGAAACCTTATCGATATCCAGGACTGGATATTCTTGTTACGGCGAGTGTGTGCTCACATCTAGAGTTGAACGGATGTCATGTATTGGCATTCTCGTGTGCCGGACCACTCAGATAAGATGTAAATCTTTTTCAATTTTCTCTATTTAAAAATTACTTTTATTTTGTTGAAGGTGAGCGTAAAAGTACGTTCGTAATAATAACGCTTAGGTAAAACAAGTACCTGGGTACTTATAACGATATAATTGTACAAGTCCATTGTCTATCAGTTAAAAATAAATTTTGACAACAATTAAACAGAAACCTTGCTAGCAACCTAATGAAAGAAAAATAATGCATTACAAAAAAACATATAACACCTTCTCTGCATAAGTAATTTACCGAAAATGTTAATAGAAGTAACATACTGAGCGGACCTCATTCTACCGGTTCTTCAGGTCAATGTCTAACAAAACATAAAAAACTAAATTCCATTCAGGTCTGACTTAACTTGAACATAAATAAAAATCCTCAAGCAAGCTACCAATCGCGATGCTAAAAATAAAATATATTCTTTGAAACACATTTCACAGCCATTCTTCTGAGGTGTCGGGTAAAATACAGTGCTCGCTTATTTTCGCGTCCAACTACTAAGTGCTGACGTTTCGGCCCCCGTCAGAACCCCTCTCAAGAGGAATATTTCACGCGGAAAACAAATGACTCACTTACCTGTTGATGCCTACACGACGAAATGAAGGTTTAGTTCGCCACCGACGTGACTCGCCTCGCTCCCATGATTGCGTATTTTTATTATAATCCACCGGCCTCCGTGATGCGAATAAAATTAACGGGAATAAGAATAAAATCCAGCGGCCGTCTGTTTTATATTCTCCATGTCTAGCAGTGTGTGCCGTTTGCCGCTGAAGTCCTGAAATTAAACCGCCGCTGCTCAGATCACGTGCTTCCTTGTTGCTGTTTAAATTTATTAAACTATAAACCACTATTTCATTCATAAATCTATTTGGTTCTGGCGATAACGCTGAAGGCAGAAGAGACCATCAAAATATTATGTTTTGATAAGATCAAAAGTACAAGTTGATTCTGAAACTAACTTTGAAATGTTGGCAATGGTGCGAGAACAATTTAATTGTGATACGAAGTTTATGACACAAACGTTTATCCTGTCCAACTCTCGCTTAGTTTTGCTTAGTTGCGATTACAAGATAAAGCTCGACGTAACATTGTTGTGATATTTACAACACGTCTGCATTATTCTCCAGGAAATGTGTCTTTTACGTGTCTACGCAGCTGTGTAACGACGCTACAAAGGAAAGACAATATTATACATTAGTAAGAGAGAGGATATAGTTCGCGCGCCTCGCGATGTAAATCTCCGATTCACTCGCCTCCAGCCTGCACCAGGAATCTGCATAATTCATGTGACATGAAACTGTCTGTATAAGAATTTAGACAACAGCATGACGCGGAAACAGCAAACGCTCTGCTTTATCATATCTCTTTGACGCGAATGGCAAATGAAACAAAAACAGCACAGTGTTTCTACTGTCATTATTTTTGTTCATGATGCAAAGTTTAATATTGCAGGAACTTTTAAAATTATAACTCGTACATATTTGCATGAGGAATGCGACCCGTTTAGTGCTCGCTCGGGGCACGCTCGCCGCCCGGAATTTTGTCAAAGTCCGTCGTGATGTGTATCACGGTTTCTTCGTCCCGCGCCGTACGTCTCCTCACATTCCGTAGCTCGCGATGTACAATGTACACTACACTTTGCTATCGGGAATTTGCATAATACATTTTAAAAGCGAGAAACGTTTCTTTACCCCCTTAACTGAGAACACTGGCGTTATTAAACGCGACTGTTTAGATTACACTCGGTAAACAGACGTTTCTGCAATTGCATGCATTCTGTGATTGAACTACAGCGTTTAGCCGGCGCTTTTGAGCAAACATCCGTTTCAAATTCAATTTGACTATTTGAACGGGTTATTAATAAACTTTTGTTTAGTTAAAGCTATAGTACAGATGTTATTGCAAGACGACGATAAGATTTATGTATATTTAATGGGTTACCGATGGGGTGGAGTTGAATTTGGGTACAAAATACAGAGCGGCGATTTTTGTGTCTTAACCTAACAAATGTCCGGGCGCCCGTCGGGCCGGGCGTCCCAAGAATTTTGTCAAAGTCGGACCACGGCGAGATGGGAACAATACGTCTTAATGCAACATTCACGGGCCCCTGACTCCACATTATTAGATTGAGGGACAACCGACTTGTATAAACTATCAGATTCCGATCCCGCTCCGATAAGGGGTTGCTTAATCGATGTCGGTTTCCATATAATTGTTGCGTGCGGGGTAGTGTTTTGTTCCATTACGATAGGGGCGGGTAGTAAATTACTTGTTTGCGCTGATATCTGCAAAACTATTTTAGCGTACATTTGATTAATTTCTTGCTTTATGTCTGGTTCTAACTTGCGGAACCTATTATGTATTCATGCCCCTGCCCAAGCTCCAAGCTGCGGTAAAATTAATGGCCCTGAAAATTTAAAAGTTTCTAATTACGCGCGGCATATAAAAAGAATCTGGTCATGTTATAATTTCAAAGAGTTAAAATTAATAACTAATATTGAGTTTAAGAATATGTGTCGCATTTGTTTTGTAATACATTTACATTTAGTACAATACATTTTGTGCCCGACGACATGCATGAAATAAATATATAATTTATTCAACATGTAATTATGACAACCTGTACCGTATTATATCTGCTTGTACCGCTGAGCAAAAAATATGTCTGCGGAAACTTCACAAAATAAGTACGAACAAATTCTATAAGTAATTTGAGTAACTATTGCAGAAACGACGTTGTACTCGTGTATTTTCTCGGTAACTCCTTTTTACTGTCGAAGGAAAACATTTATCTGAAGTAACAGTTCTCAACTATGAGAGCTTATTAGGTGCTATGCATTTTAAACTCGCAGTCAGCTTTGAAGTTTTTACGTAAACTCAGTATGGATACTTTAGCTTCGTTCGCAGAATCTAGGCAGACATACTCTCAGAGGGTTTAGTAGTTTTAAGACGCGAGCTGGGGCCTTTAATGGCAAAATAATTACCTTTTAGATATTTGGGCGTTTGAATTTTCACAAACGAACTGAAAATAGTAATAACCATTGTAGTTTCGAAGCTTATATTTTTAACTAAGTAAGTACAATTTCGTGTTCGAGAATAAAAACGACAATAATAAGCCTGTAAAGGATGATGCTGTCTTAATTTGACTGGGCGTGTTTCTTATTTTTAGGTCGCGCTTTCCAACAAAGTTTGGTCATGTAAAAAGTCATAACAGTTACCCAGACGTACTTACCTGTGATTTTATCAGGTTTTTCTTATATAGAATAAACTCGCTGATTCCACTTTATTTGTGTCTGTAATCACCGTTTCTTTTGTTACCAGCGGGTAACCGCGTGTACCTGCGATTAGAATCGAGCTTTCAGCACTATCAACGACTATGCTGTGTTGATTAATGTTCCTCTATGTTAGGGCTGCGAATTATCTGAGCGTTAGTAAAAATGCTGCTGCAAACTAATTAATTTTATCTAGAATGTCTAGCATGAATGCTTTGTTCTATCTCAATAAATTACCCGTGAAAACTGCGTGAACTCATTCAGGGTCTATTTACCCGAGATTAGTATTAATATAGTATTATATTTTGATGGCGCTTGAGATTATTAAAAGTATTTTTTTTCTATAAATAACATTATATACCTATACTTAAATAAATTAAATTATAGCGAACGTTTTTTCCCCGATGTTTGTTCCATAGTGTGTGTCCACAGTGCGAGCCTAGCGCGGAGTCGACGGCGGGAAATATACACAAACATGTGGACATAGAATTCTAACCACAGTTGAATGGGAAGTTCTACTCCGTAAAATATCTCATCACTCCATAAGTTAGACTTTTATATATACGAGTAATTTGGCTTGGATTTTTAAAGGTACTCAACGGATTTTGATGCAGTTCATAATGCAGTGCATATCAGGCTTAATATATTAAAGAACTGATAATATCAAGATTTCTATTCCACGCAAATACAATATAACATTTTCTTGGGCACAGGCAGGACGCATGTGCCTCAAGAGTAACTATTACCAGTAGCAAAGATAATGGCAAAGGGCCTAAAAGCCTTCCATTATCTTTGACCAGTTAATCTTTGCCAGTAGATTACACTCACTCTTCACTTTGTCCGCAGATGGGTCACCTCTCTGTAGTGATACCGCCAGATATCGCTGACGAAGACGGCTCCGAAGCCAGCGCACCCGAAGGCGGGTCTGTGGAGCTAAGGTGCACAGCCTCCGGGGTGCCTGACCCCATCATATCCTGGAGGCGGACCGAAGGACGGAATATTGTGTTCCGAGAGGACAATGAGAAAGATAAAGGTGGGTTTCGGTATAAGGGTTCTGCTCATGCTGTGTATTTATAAGTTCAAAAACATAAACCCAACTAGTCCTAAAACGTATAAAACAAGATTCTTGTTGATAGCCGTGGTCGAATGCCACTTCTGTTAAAACAAATTTAGCAATAATCTTACAAGAGAAAGTGGCATACGACCACGGCTATCATATGTCTATATCTATTTTTAGGTGTTTATTTTAAAGGAAAAATAAGATTGAACGGTTTGCGTGCTGAAAAAAAAATGAAATTTCATTTTCAATCACATTTTGATGACAAGAAATGCTTCTGAAGGGCTCTTATTTGCAAAGCCTTTTACGCTAATAAATAGTTATTACGTACCTACGTGTCTACTTATGTGTATCCTGAGGTTTCATGATTACGTATCATCCGTTTGCAACAAACTCGCACTCTCTGCAATAAATTTTATTTCGCTTCGTAAATTTATTACGTACGCTGCTGTTGTTTCCAAATTAAAGAGAATAATCGACGTTCGTTCTCCCTGAAAGCGCATAAAAGGCAGGACATAAAACGTCAATTTTCCCTTGAATTTCATTCGCATCGGTGAGATTCTACTAAGTGGTAAAAAAGAAACAAGACTAATTTTGCATTCAAAGCCCGCAGGGCGGGCGCAGGTGGCCTCGTGGTTAAAACATTGGACTTTTATGGGATTTAATAAGATATTGCCGTAAGATATTGAAAAGAAACACGAATTTCTAACTGACTCGGTTTGACAAATGAAAGCCAGCTGTACAGAGCCAGGGTTGTGTGCGACTTAGGAAAAGACGGCTCCAGATATTGGAAGCTGAGAAAATGGTTTCTCAGTTATTGCGAGTATAGCTTTTGTGTACATTAGATACGTTACGCAAAAATCGATATCGGAACAGAACTCGCGTTTACTTGTTACTTACTTGTAAGTATAGCTTACAAAAATATGAACACCTGGAAAATAGTATCTTATCGCTTGAAACCAAGCATTAAATAGGAATATAAATATACTCGTAAAGTATCAGCAGATGCTTAAGGAAAAGCTCTTCTGTGTTCATACGCCAAATAAGATAAACAGGTTCATACAATCTGAACGCACACCTGAGTCAAGCTTCAATGAACTGTTGAGCACCTATTTTTTCTCCTCTATTTCGGCTTTTCACCCGAAAATGCTGTCAACATTTTTACATTACAAAAGTAACTGGCCCCCGCGCTATGTCTGGAATTCATTTCCGTGGAAAAAACGTGTTCAAAGAACTCAATTACTACTTAAACAAAATATCGTAGCAATCCGGGTTTCGGCCAGGAAATTAAAGGAACGGCTTAGTGAAAATCAACGTGACAAAAGCTTACCTGTTATAGTATAACGAGCCGACCTTTACAGGGCCAACCGAAATAGTAGGTGAAAATACAGGAGTTCGGAACAATTACAGGACTAGTCATCCCAACACATGCACCGTTGTCCTTTTAATCTGGCTTAATCTCTCATGGTAATTTATGCTCTAATGTGTAGGTTTTAGAGGCCGAATCAGTACGCCCACGGCGGCCATTTTAACCTTTTCTGGGCGGTGTTTTACGAATTAAACCCGTTTTATTTAAGCCATTAAGCATAAACAAAGGCTGGGTGGCTTCTGTAAACGGACGAAGGCTGTTATAGTTAACAAAGTGGCGGAGCTGGCTTTGTATTAATTGACATGTTATACACGCTCGACATGTGAATGATTCGCGACGCCATAACGTGTTTTAAAAAGGATTTGTAATTTTGGTGCCAAGGCGTTGTCCTACGTGAACATGCAACGCGATGTGACCAATACTTGTGTCAATGTCAATCGCTTTTCGTCACGTAGGACACTATCATTAGCAGTTGTCGCGTTTGTTGTTCACGTAGGACAAAGGGTAACGTGTAAGGAATAAAGTCACTCTATGAGTTATCACTTGTATGTTTACTTCAGTAACATCTGATGGTATTTTTAAAGTCAACGAAACGAATGTCTCTCGAGTATATAGAATATGAAAATGTACGTTTATGATTATATTATATTTAGGTACGTATATTATATTTAGGTAGGTATATGTTTATATTTAGGTTAATAAAACTTTGAGTTTTGGTAAAAAATCTATTATAGAACAGCCATTTTTGCGGATGAACAGTTTAAACTAGTATTCGACCATGAAAGAAAACAAGTAATACTTTGTTCTAAGTTGCAGCAAGGACGCTGCTTGCAATGATACTGATAAAATTTATGTATGTATTGTAGTTCCAAACAGTATTTTTTTTCTCTCATATCCAATAAACAAACTACATGATTAGTTAATTACTTATCTCGAAGGCGGCGATATGCGTCGTCACTTGATCTTAATTAAGACCCGTATTGATAAACGGATTTCATTCTTGCAGACAATGATCGGATTATTTTTATCAACAACTAGTGGCCTGCCACGACTTCGCCCGCGGAAATATAACATTTTACACAAACGTACGATTGACATTGTTAAATGTTTCACGTTTAGTAGCAGGTATGCAATGCAATTCCATAAAATATTCAAATTTCACATCGGTTTTATAATTTTTTTTAATGAATAGTTATTATTACTTGGATAATATGTTTCTTAGGGTTCATTCGGCTGAATGAAAACGAAACTCTGTGCCAAGACCTCAAGTAATGAAATTAGTTTGGTTACATAGATTTTATGCATGTGTCGCAAACTAACATTTCTAAAATATATAATCAGAGTCAAGAAATTATGTCTTAGTTTAACGTTGCTCCACCATTTGGAATTCGATGAATTACGATCAAAACGCAATCAGCTTTAGTTAAGTCAACTTGTAACTAAACAACATTCCAAGGACAATTTATATCTCATTGTTTCTAAGTAATTCTAAAAGTCGTTTGTAAAGTGTTTATGGCGGAAAATCGCCGGGCCCGGGCCAAATTGGAAAACAATTAGTGCGCCGGCAATAATAACTGAATTGCTGAATCGAGCCGTCTTTACAACTTGCCGACGACATGTCGCAACTCAACTTTATATCCCGTTAATAAAACACAATTTCATACAAGCCTAACGTGACCATAACTCCGGGCTTTGGTCGGATTGTTCCGGATAAACTTCCCGGAAAAGCGAAATAATCCGCTTTACTCAAAACTGACGATGTAACCACCAACTATCAACTAACTGAATGCTTAACTAATTCCAAGCGAATTTTATGTTTTGCTATGCGAGTTCCTGTGTTTGACTGCAGTGTGATGCAACGATCGCTTTTTGAAGATAAAGCGATCCACAAAGTGTCCAAAACTTTTGACTTTCTTATATAAATGATACTGATTTAGAATGTAGACCAAGCATAGTTATAAAAACCGTTTTAGCTTTAACTAAATATCGTATAATTAGCATAACAATTCAGCATTTGCTTTTAATGAGTTCCACTGAACGTATGTAAGAAATAACAATTTTCATACACTTTACCTTGTTTCGCTTGTAACTGAAAGAAATAACATTAATGTGAAGAAAACTCTCTTTTATCCGGACCTAGTCTGCGCTCTGTGGTATTTATTTAGGGAAGGTGCATTCCATCGTCCTGTTTTGTTTCTAAAAGCATGGTCACATAAGAAGGCCGCCTTTGATATTACGCGCTCCGTTGTGAGCAGTATTTTATGTCTACGCCCGAGATTTAGGGTCGTATGCTATAATAAAGCGATAAATTATTTCCATTTAAATTTAATTTGACGGCAACCGTTAAATGCAATGTTTTCATTAAAGTGTTACAGGGAGATTAGCGATGGCAAATATAATTAAGGCAAGGTGCGATGGAGGCGCGTGTGTATTACGCTTGATGTATGAGCTTGGTGGGTTTGTGCCAAGATGTCTAATTTGCCGAGTTAGGCTCTGATTTAGTTTTCGACTTACACTTAGCTTAGGAATGCAGAGTAACCCTATTTTAAACCTGTTCCTGGAGGCTATAATTGCTTAGTATAATTAATTTGTTTGTGACATTGACACTTTTGGTCTGATGTTGGGTTCTAATCGAATGATTGAAAAATGGGTCGTTCCTGGGAGCCTCGATTTACAATGTGCGGAGGTAAAAGGCCTCCATTTTACGTTCATTTGGAAACCAAATATTTTTTCCAAATAATTTACGCGTTATTCTAATTGTGCATATTGTGAAACCATCAATTTTATGTATATAAAGCACCTTAAAAAATCTTAAAAAGCTAAAAATTGATTCGTCTGGTGTGTCCAAGCTCCCAGGTGCTATCGTAAAAAATCTTTATCTCGTTTAAGATAAAGATTTTTTACAAACAATAAAGAAACAGTTACAAGTTCAAGTTTTTTTTAAATAAATTTTTGAACTTTCTCTTGGGTCCACACGTTCCTAACCATTCGCGTAGGAGATGTATTTTTTTGAGGCATTGAGATGCTAAGCTCGTCAACTGTATTTCCTGGTCTGAAATAATGATCTCTGTAACATTTTGGTAGTATGCTCTATGTTACTACAATTATTCATGCAACGCATTCTTTGTCATTGTGCGTGTTGATGAAGAGTCGGTTAGCGGGTCGAACAAGAAGTTGTTTTTCTTTCTAATGATACAGAATATTTTTCACAACAGTTGTGGAGAACCACGTGGGGTCAACATTGACCTTGCGAAACCTGCAGAGGTCAGACATGGGGACGTACCTGTGCATAGCAGCCAACGGCATCCCGCCGACCAAGAGTCGCCGGTACGAGGTCTCAGTGCTATGTAAGTATTTAATATTTAACTTACCTAATGAGGTAGCATTCAGCTTATAGTCTCAGCTCACAACGCATCAGAAGGCTTTACAAACTGAATGACGCATATGGAACAGATAGTATTAGCAGTCATGGTATTATCTTGTGTTTTGTCACTAACTGAAATACTAGTACCTACTACTGTCAATGGTAGCCATTTTACGAGCTTTTATTTAGTTTCACCTATTACCTGTTATTTTACCCACTTCCCAGTGACCGATTGAGCTGAAATTTGTATACACGTTTAGTTTAAAAAAAAAGTTTCGACTACAATGACATATTTTTATTCAATGTTAAACAGTTGATTGATGTACACCTGTTACAAAAAATATCAAATACTTTCGAATGAAATTATGACAGGTACAGTTATTTTTTTATTGTAATCTAGCACGACATATTAAAAGTATACTAATTATATATTTTAACTTTTTTAAAATTCTAAAATTATTCCAACATTACCTTAAACCGATTCACTAATATTCACACACATGGCATTGCCTTTCGCATTTCGTTTTGCATTTCGCGAAAAGCTGAACACTTAGCTTAGTGGGAATTTATTTGAAGGAAAATTTTGTGAGGCTTTGGAAAACAAAGTACCTATCTAACTTCGATCCTTAACCAAACTTTTGAACGAGGCTTGTGTTAAGTTAATTGGGTTGACTTAATTTATAGTTAACCTTTTTGCTTAGAATGTCTCTCGCAAACTTTATCTGAAGGTAATCAAATGAGTGTAAATTCTATACACACAACTTTCAATTAAATTGTTTTTGTTAAGTTTATATAGGTACTCGTAGATCTTGATCCTTCTGTGGGATCAAAGAGACCTATTTCAAGAACTTTTGACAGTTTAACGAGTAATTAAGATATTGTGATAGATAGTTAAGATTTACGGACAAATTAACACGTAATAAAATTGATTCATGTTGGCACAGTATTCAAAGAAAATTAAAGGATTTCGGGTAATGAATCAAAACGAAAACAAAATGTTTCTGACGAATCCCGACGCTTATTCTTCAAACGGAGTAATCAAAAGTAATTGAGATTCCTATTGGCCAAGTGTTGCTTGTACTTCATCACAAACAATTTGTACCAGCCATTCGTTTTTGTTTGTTTTCTTTTTCTATTGCCTCGGCTGAGCATCATCAAAGCGATTAAGTTACTATAAAACCAAATGGAACTTTTTGCTGTAACTCTATTCAACCTTCTTAGTAATTAGAATAACTGATTTTAAAGCTCAAACGTTGTTTGAAGAAACTTTTTTATCAGTAGCTTACATGGAGTCAAAGAGTTTACCACAAAATATTTATTTATTTTAAGCCTGTGTCACCTTTGCGGGTATTAAATATGAATAAGTGTTTGAATACTTCAGTATACCTACTATTTTATTTGTAGTGTGTGCTCTGTCGTCTTAGTATTTTATAAATACATATATTACTTAAAACATCTGATTATTTTATTACGTTGACGTTAGCGTGCGAGTGTAAGCCGTGTATTACATATACTTTCTAGTCATATTATATATAGGTAGTTCCTAGTTATCAATTTCAAGTCGAGTAATTTTAAGCTTATTGTTAGTGAATGTTTTACAGTGCTTTATTGCTTAACGTTTTTTGGACATGATAGCAGAGCCAAAGCATCCAGTTACCTGGCTTATCAATATCTCAATACTTGCTGTGATTGTATTTTGGTATATTTGAGAATATGAACATGGCCGTAAATACACAATGTTAACTATTTATAGTAAATAAAGAATGGTTTAGCAGAATTTATAAGTATAAATTCTGCTAAACCATTATAAATAAGTCGTTGGAATATTTTACACATTTGCGATGAAAACTAAATCCACATCCTTAATTAACTTTATATGATTTTAAACTTTCGTGTTGCATTTTAACACTAACTACAGTTATCGGGTCTAAACGCGATATATTTTAATGACTATTAGGTACTTACTGCTCGACTTTTCGGCTGGATTGCCGTGGTCACGAGCTGACTGGGCAGCTCGTGACTACTGCTGTGTGCTAAAATATATCGCGTTTAGACCCGATAACCAGTAGTTAGTCTTAATAAACTTGGTTAATATATAGAAGCTTACAAAATCTTATTGTGTCACAGTCCAGCCGATCGTGCGTGTGGACAGCCCAGTGGTGCTGCGTTCAGTCGATATGCAAGTCACGCTGCAGTGCTACGTCGAAGCCTCGCCAAAGTCGCTCAACACTTGGCAACGGGGCAAGTCGCAAGCGAGTAAGTACAGTGTCTTCTGTCGCAGAACGGAGAACCGTGGCATGATGGAGCGGAGTTGTGTGCTGTGTCTGTCCACCAAACCGGAGCAAGGCAGTGAAGCGAAGTTCCTGACTGTATTTTTCAGTGTACGGAGCTTGGCCGGTCAGCTTTCCCGCTCCGATTAAAGGTTTTGTATGCTTGTTAACTAAATTTTAAACTTTATTTTTTACATAAGTACGCAACTCCCTTTCCACTTAAGGGAAGCGGAGATTTTGTGTGATCCTATTAGGTAATATTAATCGGTTAATATTTCTACGTTTCTCCGCTCTGCGGCTTCGCTCCGCTCCGGTGGACAGGCACTCTTATACACACTGATAATAATCAGACAAAGAACGGTTACTTTTGAATATAGGCTGTCTTCGAAGATTTCTTGATTTATCACTTAGAAGCTTGGTTTTGGTTTTTCTTCAAGATAAGGATAGTTAAAGGGTGGTTGATTACGGATTCTATGAAATGTAACAAAAATTCTATGCCCCGTGTGCAAAGGTAGGTACAACCTTATGCGGGTGGGATTACTGGTGAAAGAGAAACCTTTCAAATAATATCTATTTTTGAACAATTTAATTAAGTTAACGATTTATTTTAACCCCCATGAGGTGTAATAAGTTTGACTCTTATGTCTGTCACACATAGACAAAACACACAAAACTCTAACATAGTTTTATGAGTGTATGTCAGTCGCATCGTAGTTTCCGAATGGATGGACCGATTTCAAAGCGGCTGTTTTATTCAACAGAAATAGCAGATCAAAATCCGTCGTTCGGGTTTTTTTAACTGGAAAGTTAGTTTTTATATACTCAAACTTACAACAGTAAAAGACGTCAAAATTGCGTTTTTTCCATCTTCCTCCTAGTACTTTTGAAACACTACTTGCCTCGTACTGATTTCGGCTTGTTAAAGTTGCTCCAAGACTCCACTGCTATCGAGTTTGGCACGTGATTTGTATTCTCAGTTTTTATGAAAAAATAGGGTATTAGGTACATATTTACAACATTACAAGTGTAGATCTTCGTTGTAAAATCATTTTAATAATATATATTTGTGTAGAACTCTTATTTTAGTTTGTCGTTGTATTTTGTCATATTGTCATTTGGTCTATCTGTGTTTGACTGAAAAAAATATTGTGATTATCACTTTCGTTATCTTAGTCTTTATAATATCTTTTGGTTGTGGATAACTGATTACGTAGTTATAAGCAATTTTATTACTAAGCAAGTTTTCTGGCAACTCTTCTTAATTCTTGAGAGTTTTATAAATGTCTAGCCTATTTATCAATCGTTCTGAATTCTTATTAATAGCTCTTGAGTGACTTTCTAATTATTTTCAGAAATAAATTGCTTGATTTTCACGGTTATTTTTGACTTGAGATCTAACTCAAATCGTAAATGTCTATACTTTTCATAAATAGTCTGTATTTTTACGATTGTTTTTATTTTAAATAGCATTTTCGTATTTTTTTCGAAGTATGTCAAGTTGATTATTTTAAATTTCCACTGGCCGTCACAAAAATAGACAAATCGCCCTGATTTTTTAAATATTGCTTCTATGGATTCGATAGAAACGACATATGAGTTTTCGGGTGGCCCAATTTTTTCGATTGCCAATTTTTTATGTCCCGTAGGAATTGAATCGACGATCTGGTGGTGGAAATCCTTGGGGGAGGCCTATGTTCAGCAGTGGGCATCTAAAGACTGAGATGATGATAATGATGATGATGTTGTTTTGATTAACATTTTAATGTTTTTTTTTCTCTCCTCCTAGGTGGAAAGCTCCTAAACAGTTCGAAGTACATAATATCGGAGCTGATGCTCAACGAGTACGCGCTCCGTATGAATCTGACCATCAACCGGCTGAAGAAGAGCGACTTTGGGGAGTACACCTGTTCCGCTGGCAATGCGTACGGCCGGGCTGAGGGCGTCGTTATATTGAAAGGTAAATATAAAATACTGAATCAAATCACAGAAATGACAAAAATCTGAATACAATTTTAAGATATGCTCTAGAGACAGTTGTCTGGTATGCGAAGGTCGCGAGCTTAATTTGTACCTCAGGCGGTGTGTTCGTAATACTCGTACTCGTAGTTTACCAACATTGATTGCATTTTTTCAGGTGCAAGATTCAAAGACTGAATGTTTATTAGAACTTTGCAAAAAATTGTGTATTGTTGGAGTCAACATTTTTTTTTAAATAGCAGACTTAAGTCCACTGAACTTAAACTGAGTGACGAAAGAAATTTGAAATAGTTTAATTCTGCTTTAAAACTGCATTTGCATATCTAATCACCAACTCTGCTTTATCAACAGAGACGCCGCAGCGGACGACAACGACCACAACAACAACGACAACCACTACAACAACGACCCCGCGGCCGACTACAACCCTCACGACGACGACCCGCCCGCCCAAGCGCCACCTCAAGAAACAATTCGAGAGGAACTACAACACGCTCGACTCAGACCTCAGACAAGCAGAACTCAACAACGCACTCAACCTATACAACATACAATACAACCAAAACAGCACGCACAACGAATACGCCCAGCGGACCGAAAAACAAAAAGTACGACCCTCCGGCCCGCCTCGGCAATTCGTTCCGTACAACCAAGCGACGACCGTTACGTCGAAAATATTCGCGATAATACTCGCAACAATCCTAGCGATTGTATAAACTAGATATTTTTAAAAACGTAGCACTAGTGATGAAATCATGGCTGTTGAATTTTGTATGTACGTATTTTGCGGTTGTTGTAAGTTCTAATGTTGACGTTTTTGAGCGGATTACAATTTAGGCCTTGTAATGACAGTAAGAACATAAACAGATTTTTGGACTTGAATAAGAATTTGAATTTCTAAATACATATTAGATTTTATGAATTGGTATATCAAAAATGTCATATCAATGGGCATATAAGAGTTAACGTGAAAAATACAATAACTTATTAATTTACAATCATGATGTCATAATGATTTATTTCATGTTAAAAAAAAATTAAACAATAAATTGTTTTTGAAACGTGTGTTATAAGTTTTTATATTAATCTTGAAATGTAAAAATATATCGATATTTATATAATTAGTAATACTAAGTAAAATATTAGAGTTAATATCTGTATGACAATACGATTGTAAAGACAATAGCCGTAGAGTTAAGATATCTAGACCAATATATTTATTATTAATGAATGAAGCTAATGCGTTTTGAATGTATTTTAGAGGCGTTTAGATGTTTGTTTTATAAAGAAAAAGGAAGAAACTTATACTGGGGCTATTTTGATAGAGGCTTGAAACAACGAAGTTAATAGGAAAATACTACATTAAACTTCTTATTTCAGCCCAATGAAATAGTTTGATTGAATCTTGTAACTCATTATTCATCTGTCCTTTACAGTAGATTGCTAGAACATGCGAAAGTCGACCCCTGTAGATGGGTTTTCTTTCATTTTATATGAAAACTACACAAATTTGCGTGCCGTTCTATAGAAATCAAGAATGCAATATTGCAAAAACTGATGGTTCTATTTTTGTGATATATGGTTTTGTTCATTTATTTTTCAATAAATAAATAATCACTTCATAAAATTTTCAGGTGTTTTACCGCAAGCAAACTAATAATTAAATCATAATATTTTATAAATCATGACAATAAATACACAAATTTGTTGAAATACAACTGTCTCAATCTATATTATGGTATCAAGACGTATACTTGAATCATTTTTAAAGTTATCTACTCTCCAAGAAATATCAATATTATGAACTATCGTTTACTTTGATTACTTAATGAAAAGCTAGAATGTAAATTTTACTACTTGTAATAATAAATTTGTCTTCCGAATAGTATATTAAAATAATGTATTCGGCTCATTCAAGTTTATATACTTATCTATGAGTTACAAAATAGTAGTTCATGAAGTTCCTATTGAACATCATGTAAATCGTAGTGTGTGTAAGTAAAAGAATGAATTTATAGTAGATTTAGATCAATAAAGGTAAACTGAATTTTGATAAGAATCGATTCTGTAAAAATATCTATACTTGTGCATCCATCGACACGTACCGACTTTATTTTACGCTTGCAATAGTATTCTAATAATACTTTTGTTATTGGTTGTAATTTTTGGAATAGATTTGGTAAGGTTGGGTACCATTTTTTTAACTCAAACACAATAAAAATGTTATAAAATCCAATTGGATAACTGTATTGTATAGTTAAATGTTAATATGACAATAATAATTGTATTTGTTTAATTTTTATTGATTAAACTGCCTATGTAATAAAGACAATAAAATGTAACAACCATATTTGTAAATAATTGAATGAAGTTAAACCCATGTAATACGCATGAAGGCAATTCTATTTATCAATGTTAACCTTAAGATGTTGATATCATTTTATGACATTTTAAAATAAAAATGTAATCAAAATAAATTGTTTTTATTAATAAGTTATTGCGTTATATAAACGATTCATTTCAGTTTTAACGTACCTGTACTTCTAATGAGACAACTATTTAGAAGAATAAAAGTTTAATCGTTTTTTTATGAAACAGAATTGAAATTTAATTCTTATGTTGCCGATATTGTCCCCTTGGTTGTCTAAGTGTTAAGCAAACCTTAATGAACTAACTGCAGCGCCGAGTTTTTTATACCTTCCCAATTCCGTTTTGAAAGTCTGAGCAATTTTCACCAGCAACTTTCATAATACTAGTTGACTTAAGTTTTTCTTTGTAATGTTTATTTTGTTGCTCAGTAGCCAAATGCCATAGCAGTTAAGAACTTGGAAATGGAAGGCAAAATCAGAAAAAAAGAAAACCCTAATCCAGGTTGGTTTATTCGTAGATTTGAAGTTCGTGAATTTTCGCATGCTTGTTGCTTCGAGGAATATGTTCTTATCAGTGCGTGGGGCACGAACGCAGTACATAACTGCTTGTTTTCAAGAAGTTTTACATATGTGTAACAATGTAAAGCACTTTTGAGTGATCGTTTCGTCTCTATATGCCTAAGTAATGCCTTAGTTTCAGAATTAAATTTTCAATTTCCAAGATTCTTAATAACACAGTTTCAAACGAAAGTAGTGTTATTTCCTTTTACATTTCGGCCAGTATTTTATTTCCCCCTCTTGCGTAACTTCCCCAAGGCGACCCAATTACAAGATCTGTCATTTTCATCATGTAACCCACAGTACGTAACAAGTCGAGTAGATTTATTTGAAAGTAATTTCCAGTGAGCATCTGGCACTGCGGCGTGAGGATCAGCTGATCAATATTCTGGTGCCGCGCGAAGAACTCGGAAATATGTCAGTCGCTCACTCAATCCAGCGCAAGCTATTGCTATGAAACGCGAAGGTTTCGGTAATCGGTTTTCGTACGCGTAACGTTTATGCACGCAATTTTATCCACAAAATACAAATTCACACCAATCCTTGTTTATTGCCGTTGAAAATATTTTAAGCAGTGGGTGGTGCAACAACTGAATTGTCTTACCGTAACTAAAGCTCTTCTCATCACAGTCTTAGGCTGATTTTTTTAAGTATCATTGTCAATCTATAATAGGGCTCTGCTGCAGAAGTGGTGTTCGGAGCTATCTTTATTTAAAAACTTTTTGACTTTAGGAAAATTAACTGCAGTTAACAATTTTATCTTACAATGAGTATAATAAATTAAAATCATTTAATGGCCTACTAATAATGACATTGACTGGCAGATTAACTTTTAATTGGCCGTTTTACATTCGGTAAAATCGAACTGTAGGCCGTCGATATTCATGGTCAAATGATTATCTAACCTATTCGGGGGATGTTTTTATCGTATGCTTAAATGCGCCAAAATGAAAAGTTAATTTGAGCATTCAATTAAACGTACAGCTTTGCTCATGCTCAGAAGATTTCTTATCAATATCACTAAAATTAGATTTGATTTCATTCGTCTGCTCCATCTCAGACGGGCCAGCCGCAAAAAACTCAGCTGTATTCGATAAAATTGGGCGAAAAAAAGTCTAATATATCAATCAGGAGTTGTCAATGTTCTTTCGTTTTAGAAAAATTGCTGCCCGTTTTTGTTCATCAAGCGAACATTTGGGGGAATATAATGTATTAGTGTATTAGCTACGTTTAAGGTACTGCGTGTATGTTTGTTGTATAAAATTACGTATAAAAACGTTTGCTTTGCGTGTGATATCAATGCACTCAGTAAAGGGACACGCAAAACCATTCATTACGCTTGCCAAATTTATGGTAAGCTAATGGTCGATCGATTTTTAAGCTGTTGGTCCCGTATAATTCGATAAATATGACTAATATTTATTGAGAGTCTCTGACCGTTTAGCCCGGTCAGAGGCCCTCAGGCGGCGTAATTACATCTGACCGAAAAGTTAACCATTTACCTTACAAACACCCCTCCACACTGGGCTCGCGTGGAGTTAAGGCCTACATCATCAGTACAACCTGTGCTGATAATGAGATGAATCGATTGCAGATATGTTCAATACCTGCAAGTGCATTTTAATACAACACATTTGTGGACCGGAATGTCCGTATGTAATGAAATCCAATGTTTTCTCGCGCAATTCTTCGCCTGCTGCTTTGTAAATTCATAAGAGTAGATGGCGTTTTTTTTCACAAAAAACAAAAACTAAGTATTCACGTCACATGCACATTCGTTTTAAAATTTTGTTTGAAAATGTATTAAATATCTTGAATATTTTGAGATAATTTAGCTCCGCCTCTAAACCCCCGCCCCGCTAACTCCCGCTTTTGCGTAAAATGGAAATCGCTAGCATGCACAAAGTTACAAAACATTATTATCAGAAGTGGATGATGGTATTACGGGATTATTCAAGTATATTATCCAAGTAGGTATAGTCACAGTGTTATCAAGCCAATTAAATGCACTAATGCTGCCTGTGTTATTTACGAAACTCATTTCACAAACCCATTTTATAGTAGGTACATAAGTAAGATACATTTATATGTGAGATAATGAAGTTAAATTTAGATAGTACGAAAATACATACTGAGATATTTTTTTAATCGCATTATTTTAATCTGTGTATGTTTATATAAAGGTTCGTATTCCTAATCAGTCAAAGAGTAATTAGAAATCTGATTTTAACCCTTTTAATAGATTTCTAGTACACCTAATTGCCATATTTTATTAATAGTTTTCAAGTAACCTAATTGCCATAATTTATGAAATAGTTTCCAAAATAACACGTTGATGATTTTAGACTTCATTAAATGCAAATACTTATTTATATTTAATGAACTAGGTACAATTACTTATTTTTGAATAAGAAAATTTGAAAACCCAAAGTTGAATTTTGAGCAACGCTTCCCAAATCGTAATATAAGTACTTTTCTTTAGACATTTCCAACGCCCACCAAACTCACCTAAATAAAAATCCACTTACTCCACTGACGAACAATATAAATATACTGATAAGAAAACAAGGCCTTAGAAAATACAGCCTTAATAGTTTGCAAGACACCGGCATACACATATGAGGATTTATGGGAGGCTGTATTAATTAAAGGTCTTGCTTGAGGAAGTTAAACGATTAATGGCGTGCCTTTACAAACATTTTGTTAGAGCGACCTGTTCAGAAATTGGAATTGGCTTTAGTAAATCTCGTTTAAATGTTGGTAATTCACTGGAGATAAGCAAAATGGTGTTGGTTCAAACTTTACGGATGTGACTTTTGATGTTGGTCATTTGAATGACGCAATACGTAGGAACATACGTGTTCCTAGTTTATTATGCAGTTCAGGTTTGAAATTGAATACCGAAATAATAGGATAAGTTACTGGCATTCTAACGGTATGAATGATACTTTTATTTCACTTCAGACCTACGTAGTGAGTAATCGATCACAGGCTTTAAGCATTTGCGGGTTGTCTAAAACCTTGCTTATGACTGATTAACATTTTAAAATGCTGGACTCTACATTCAGAACTACTATTTGATCAATCATATTAACTTCAAGTGACCTACTTGTTAGCGCTCTGTATCGAAATCATAGTAATTATGTTGAACGTAGAAACAATTCTTTTCTAAAAGTAGTACATAAATTTATCAGCGATATAGCTAATATAGCAGTCCGGATGATCAACTTTCCCTATAAAGACAATATCTCAGTAGATACGCGGAATAACTGTATTATCAAGTAGGCAGAACGCGTTCCCGCAGACATGAAATATAAGGCACTTACCGTACCTCGTAATATTGCGTTCTCTTGCAATATGAAAATTTATTGCACTGTATGTGTACGTAGGAATAGGCGAATAACTTAGAAAAATGTTTATCGCTCAAATAATTTACACGGGTTTGGCGTTTCTCGAATACTGTTTTAATATCTTGTAAGTCGCGGCTTAGAGGGTGACCGAGCCCGTCAACCTTTTCGGGTAAGGTTATTTTCGTACGATCGAGTACCTACCTTTGTCTTACTACCTTGTCAACTAACCATTAACCCATTTTGCATTGACACTTACCTCCTTCTAAAGGTTGAGTATATTTAGAACTATCTCGATGAACCAAATCACAGTTTTCTGCGATTAGGGCAAAGTTCACAGACTTTATAAGGGGCGGTGAAGAGTTTATTATGACTTTATTTCTTTACTTAAACATGACACTAACCGGCTGTTTACGAAACCGTTGGTTAAATTACATGGGTGAAATCAGGGAAAGCATGTGTTTTAGTACCCTTTCAAAAAGAACATCGGTTAAAGTAAAGATGCATCAACAATTTTAGCTAAACTTTATAGCTAGCGAAGTAAGTATCATGTTCTATTTAAGTTCGCGACTAGTTAAGAGATTCTGAAGTTTGGGTGGAACCAAAGTTTCGGATTTTCAACTTGGTTCACGATTCATTAAGTTCCAGAATGGTGTTATCTGGGATTACTCTGGTGAGATAGATAAACTAGGAATTATTTTTATTACCACCTCGGTGGCGATTCATTTGAAGGAATCTAGAAATTGAATAAATATTTGCATCCTCCCCAAGACCAACAGAGCGACAAATAAACTATCGTTTGTATCTTGTACCACTGTGATCAGTTCTCGACTGCTGAAACACCTGTCCAGGGATCATCTAGTCCGACCAATGCATCTTCAGCTGCAAACGGCTACCGGCCAGTACATCTCCGTCCAGGGGGAGCAGGAAGTGTCAGTGAAGATTGGAGAAAAGAAGTACTGGCACAAAGTCATCATTGCTAACATCGTAGATGACTGCATTATTGGTCTTGACTTTATGAGGAAGTACGAGTGTAAGATCGACATGAAAGGAGGCGTGCTGAAATTTGGGGCTTATGAAGTTCCTATGGAAGGTGGAGTGAGTGGACATGTCTTCTGCGCTAGAAGGACTACACTTCAACCGAGATCGCAAGCCCTAGTTCCGGTGACATTGCCGCACGGTGCGAGACAAGGATCTCATTCCTGCGTGTTAATAGAGAAAATGGACGGCAGTAAACCATGTGTTGTACATGGATGCCAGCTCGCACAGTGGTAACGACGTCATCTGCAGCATTTATAAGGGTGCTAAATCTAAGTGACACTCAACACGTCATAAGTAAAAGAACCCTTATGGGAACATGCGAGGCAATCTCTTGGATACGGAGTTGCCATGGGTCGAAGGAGAACAAGTTACAAGAAGAAGTTGTGGAAATTGGAAAGTTATTGGAAAACTGCCAAAATGATCTCACAAAGGAAGAACTTCTTAAGGCACGTAATTTGCTAAAGCGCTATAGGAGCGTCTTCTCTGCACATGACAGTGATATCGGAAGAACTGGAGTAGTGCAGCACGAGATCGACACCGGAGATGTCATGCCTATTCGACAACGACCGCGGCGAGTTCCAGTAGCTCGAGAGAAGGAAGTGGAAGACATGATCAAGGAAATGAGGAGAGATAAAGTGATAGAACCGTCGACAAGTCCTTGGTGTTCTCCAGTAGTCTTGGTGAAAAAGAAGGATGGAACCATGAGATTTTGCGTAGACTATCGTCGACTCAACGATGTGACTAAGAAAGACAGTTATCCATTGCCTAGGATAGATGACACTTTGGACACTCTGCATGGAATGAAATGGTTTTCCACGTTGGATTTGAAAAGTGGCCATTGGCAAGTGGAAATAAAAGACAAGGACAAAGAGAAAACAGCCTTTTCAATCGGTAAAGGACTTTGGCAGTTTAATGTAATGCCGTTTGGATTGTGCAACGCACCAGCAACGTTTGAGCGGTTGATGGAGCAAATACTGGTTGGTTTCCTGGGTGATACGTGCCTAGTGTATCTGGATGACATCATAATTGTAGGCAAAGATTTTGATGACCACCTCAAGAAGCTGGAACAAGTTTTGTCCAAGTTGCGCGATGCTAACTTAAAACTAAGTCCGAAGAAATGCTCATTCTTCAAGCGGAAGGTTAACTACTTGGGACATGTGATTTCATCAGATGGCATCCAGACAGACCCTGAGAAGATAAGTGCAGTTAAGGACTGGCCGACACCGAAAGACAAGACAGCAGTACGTGCCTTCTTGGGACTTTGCTCGCACTACCGACGATTTGTAAAGAACTTCTCAGATATAGCAAAGCCTTTGCACCAGCTGACAGAAGAGAAAAGACAATTCAACTGGGATGATCAGTGTGCAGCAGCTTTCTCAGACCTCAAACAGAGACTTTGTGAAACACCGATTTTGGGATATCCAGACCCAGAGAACGAGTTTGTTGTTGACACTGATGCAAGCAATACTGGCATTGGAGGAGTCTTGTCACAGAAGAAGGGTGATCAGGAAGTTGTGATCGCCTATTTTAGCAAGTCGCTATCGAAGCCGGAGAGAAACTACTGCGTCACTAGGAGAGAATTGCTGGCAGTCGTCAAAATCTGCAGCATTTTAGTAAATACCTGCTTGGACGCAAGTTCCGAATAAGAACTGACCACGCTGCTCTAAAGTGGTTGTTAGAGTTTAAGAACCCTGAGGGTCAGGTGGCACGCTGGATCGAACAACTGCAGGAATATGACTTTGTCATCGAACATCGCAGTGGAAAGTCACATGGCAACGCAGATGCCCTCTCTCGAAGACCTTGTCCTGATGATTGCAAACACTGTTTAAGGCAAGAGGGTAAGGACTGCGTGAAGATGTTGAGGACAGACACTGTTAGCGAAGAATGGAGTGATGAAGCAATGCAAGAAGCACAACAGGAAGATTGCGATGTAAAGCCCATTTACGATTGGATCAACGCTGGGGCGCCCAAACCAAGGTGGTGTGAGGTAGCTCCGATGAGTACCGTGACAAAGAGCTACTGGGCGCAATGGGAAAGTCTGGTTATGCACAATGGCGTACTGTGCAGGAAATGGGAGTCAGAAAACGGAAAGGATGCTCATCTTCAAGTGGTTGTACCAAGAAAGAGAGTTAGCGATGTTTTAAGATCCTTTCACGACGGCGCTTCCGGTGGACACCTAGGAGTAAAAAGGACTCTGATGAAGATTCGGCAACGTTTTTACTGGATAAACTGTCGGGACGACGTGGAAGACTGGTGTAGGAAATGTACTAGCTGTTCGTCAGTTAAGGGACCACATACACGCAGTAGAGGTGCGCTTGAAGTTTACAACGTGGGAGCGCCTTGGGAAAGAATTGCTTTAGACGTCGCAGGCCCGTTCCCGACCTCTGACCGTGGAAACAAGTACATCCTGGTGGTCATGGACTATTTCACCAAATGGCCTGAGGTATTTGCCATTCCGAATCAAGAGGCAGTCACAGTAGCGGAAACTGTAGTGACTGAAGTGTTTTGTCGGTATGGTGTGCCTCTTGAGATCCACAGTGATCAGGGAAGAAATTTTGAGTCTCTGGTGTTTCAGGAGACTTGCCGAGTCATGGGAATTCATAAAACTCGGACTACGGCCTATCACCCACAGTCAGACGGAATGGTTGAGAGATTCAATCAGACTCTGGAACGACATTTGGCCAAAGTAGTTGACAACCATCAAAAGGATTGGGACAGGCATATTCCGCTCTTTTTAATGGCATATCGGACAGCAGTTCATGAAAGCACGGCCGTAACTCCTGCGTGTGCTAATTTTGGAAGAGAACTACGTTTACCTGCAGACCTTCTGACCGGACGTCCTCCAGATGCACCAAAGACGGTTTCGGAGTATGCAAGTGAACTGCGAAACCGGCTTGATGATGTTCACAGGCATGTTCGTGAACATGGATTGCAGGCCAGCGAGAAGGTGAAGACCAGATACGACCGGAAGTCTAACCAGACGAGGTTTGAGGAAGGATCATTCGTGTGGCTACATAACCCTATGCGTCGAAAAGAAAAGTCACCGAAATTGTCGCCGAATTGGGAAGGGCCGTACAAAGTAGTCACAAGGATCAACGACGTCACTTATCGGATACAGCGCAACGCACGTAGCCCCTGTAAGATTGTTCATGTTGATCGGTTGGCCAAGTACCATGGAACGAATGATGCTCGGGACGAGCATGTCTAAGGAGGGGGTAGTGTTACGCCGGTGGGCTAGTGCTAAAACTTTGATCGTGTTTTTCCGTGCCTTGGAGGCGTTTTCAGCAGGCTGAAATACCATCCCCCCTGTCGGATCTCCACCTTGTCGTGGTGGGGGGGCTCAGTAACCGTGGCTTTGCCACCCACGGTGAAGCTAAGCGGGATCCCGGGAGGGGACGCTCCACGTGGGCTTGGGGAGGCCTGCGCAGGATGCGTCCAAGGGTGCGGGTGTGGGGGACGGTTTTGGCTGTCCCTCGCAGTCGGGTGCGGTCGCGGGAGGAGAGACGTCTCGGTGTGTCGTTGCCGTGCGGCCTATCTCCCGCGACCAAACGGGGGCGCACCGTTTGATGGCGCTGCGGTGGGGCCGCAGAGGAAGAGGAGATGCGGTGTGTCGTTGCCGTCCTCCCTATCCTCTGCGGCCGTGTGGGAGTTAGTTTTGGTGGCGGAGCCCAACACCTTGCTCCGCCGCCAAGGAGTTTGTGGCCCTCGGGCTATCCGCCGGGGTGCCGTGGTGAATGCTCACGCGACCCCATGGCGCCCCACAATGGCGGAGTGGCGGAATGCGCTGTGGTTTTAGTGGGTATTACGGCCTTGCACACCAGCCGTTGAGTCCCACATACCCCCCTGCAGATGTGTGGGGGGCATGCGTAAAAGCATTTCCACAGCGAAAAAAAAAAAAAAAAAGGCTGAAATACCATTTCAGGCCGTTTCAGAGAGTGCTCTAACACATACTAGTTTATCGAAATTTCACCCAAGTTGCCGTTGTTTTCAGGCGCCTGAAACATGTTTTCAGGCGTTTTCAGGACCCCTTATGGGTCTTTGAAGCCCACTTCAGTATATGACGTAATTTTCAGTAGGAGTGAAAGAGATAGCACGATTAGAGAGAGGCAGCTATACTAAGAACATTCCAGAAAGGTGTGACAGAGACAGCACAAGACAAGGATAGCACTATGATGCCGAACATTTGAGAAAGGTCTAGGCTAGGCAAGACGGCATTTGGAAGGATCCCGAACAGTCTCGTACTGGGTAGTAGGTACCTACCGAATATTCGGGAGTCCTTGACGGCCGGTATATAAGGAGCCCGGGAATGCGACCGAGTATGGGAGTCGCCCGCGAGTCGTTGTACGAGTAGGACGTTGGATGCTAATTACGCACCTCCCTTTATAGGACGCTGGTCGTATTACATCCTCCCTACACTGCCGCGCCGCGAGTGTCTTGTTTCGTTTTCACGTATTTTGAAACTTTTGTTCCGCGATTTGACGCTTTGTGTTGTTTAGTTTTAAAATAGTGATTAAGTGTACGTTTAATTTTAGTGACTAAAATTGTGCGTGCGACCATTAGGCCAGCCGTCCCCATCTCTTAAGTAAATTCAGTAAATTCAACACCTACCCTCCCTTTTAGTTTTTATTTTTCTACCCTCCCTTTCTTTTGTTTTTATTTCTACCGTGTACCCTCCGTCTCGGCAACATATTATTGTAATAATATGAGCGACCGAGACCGTGTCCCGCCGGACCCAGGACGCTCGTGGCCCCGCAGGACCACAGCGCCCAACACCACCAACCCACCCGCGAGATCGGCTATCCCGATCCTAGCCGCACCGCCGAGGCCGCCCCGAGCGACCGAGCAGCGCCCGACTGCCCCGTCGCCGTTCAGGCCACCCCAACGCCACTCATCGGACCCATCGCCGGTTGTTGTTGAACAACCACCCGCGATGGCCCACCGTGAGGCGCACCCACGCGACCCCCGCAGGAGACCACTCCCCGAGGACAGCTTCAGCACTGTCCAGGAGGAGAAGCGCCTCTGCCAGGAAGTCGCCAGCGAAGGAGCGTTGTCCGCCTCGGAGTCGGACAGTGAGTCCGACGAAGCGGACGACCAACCGCTCCCGTCCACTTCAGCCTCGCAGCCCTCAACATCGTCCGCTATGGCGTCGTCATCGACGTCATATGCGACGATGGCTTCCCAGCCGCCGTCCGCCCGTGCGCTGCGGGAAACCAGGAGCCCGCCGGCTTCACCTCGCCGCACCCCGACGCCACCGGCTACCACCGGGACCGACGCCCAGGCCACCACCCCGCCCCAGACGCCCAAGGTAAAGGGATACCCACCGATTGTTGTGGAAAACCTTCCCAATTGGTGCGTTCATTTCGAACGCATCAAGCGCAACTTGGGCCACCCGCCCAACGCACGTCCATTCGGCAAGGGGGTCCGCTTTATCCCCAAGAGCCCGGAGGAGTTCCGCGCCGTTCAGGCCTACCTGACGGAGGCGGAGAAGACAGACCCGACAGTAGCCTGGTACTGTTACTCCCCGCCCGAAGAGCGTCCGACGAAGGTGGCCATCAGGGGCCTACCCGCCGACACGCCGCACGACGCCATCCGCGGAGCCCTAGAGGAGCGCGGATTCAACGCCTCCCACATCAGGGGGATTAGAGGTAAGCGGGGCAACCCGGCTTGCCTCTTCCACGTCGAGCTGGAGCACCTGCCCAACCAGGAGCTCGCTCGCCTCTACGCAGTCGACGAGCTGCTGAACATGCCCGGTGTCATAATCGAGGCATGGCGCCCCCGCAAGGGCCCCGCGCAGTGCCACCGTTGCCAGGCGTTCGGCCACTCGTCGGTGAATTGCCACCGACCAGTCAAGTGTGTCCGTTGCGCCGGCAACCACCTAGTGGCCGACTGCCCACGCCCCAGGACCGAGCCACCAACCTGCGCCAACTGCGCACAGGCCCACGCAGCGAACGACCGACGCTGTAAGGCGTTCCTGCGCGAGGCGAGGCGAATGGGGACTACTGTTCCCCCGCCCCTCCCAAGTGCGCCCGTTCGCCAACTCCCTCGTCCCCACACCGACGGCCCGACGCGCGCCCCTGCGCCGCCAGCACCGGCCGCCACGGCGCCCGCGGCGCCCCCAACCGCACAGGCAGGGACCACCTTGGCCACCCCGGCCAACCCCGCCACTGCGAGGGGCGCCCCCGCCCCCGCCGCGTCCCGGCGCAGACGCCGCCGACGCCGCCGCCGCACAGAGGCGAACACCGGCCCACCCGCGGCTGCGTCGACCCCGACGCAAACCGCCAGACCACCGACCCCCCCCCAAGCTCCCCAGGATTTTGCCTGCGGGGGGACTATCACCGCAGCCCACGCCATCCCCCCACAGGCAGTGGCAACCCACCGCCCCTCCTCTTGGAGGGCCACGGGACCAGCCCAGCCCCCCCGCCCAGTTTCCCAGCCCTCACTGAGGCCGAAGTCGGCCCAACGAGGCCCTCAGCTGGGAACACGACCCCAACCGGCCTTCCGGCCCCCCCGTCCCCAGCTGCCTCTTCAGCCCCCGAGCGGGTTTGCGAGTCGGGTGCCCCAGGCCCCGATCTCGTTCATGAGGCCCCAGCCTCCCCTAGAGGCCCAGCGACCCCACTTCCCACAGCAGCAGACGGGGGCAACCCCCGTGATCCCTCTCCAGGCAGTGCTGCAGCTCCTCCACACCCTGCTGATCCAGATCGGGCAGGGGATGGACCCATGCGCGGCGATCATGAACGGGCTGAATCAGCTCGTTATGAGTCGCTGCGCTTAATCTACTGGAACCCCGGAGGGGTCCGGGGCAAACAGCAGCAGCTGCGCCATCTCGCCCAGTCGCAGGACGCCCACATCGTCCTCCTGGGCGAGACCCACCTACGGCCGTCCACGCACTTCTCCCTGCCGAACTACAAGATTTACCGCAGGGATGAGGTGAGCCCACAGAACGCGCCCTACAGGGGCACAGCAGTAGCGGTAAGGCGGGACGTGATCCACGAGGAGCTACCGTGGACGGAGTTTAAGACTCTGAGCTCCCTGGGGGTCAGGGTCCACACCCCAGCCCACGAGCTCCGTATCTTCGCCGCCTACCGCCCACCAACTGCCGCATTCCACCCGTCCGACCTCGACGAAGTGTTTGTCGACGGTCTACCGACAATCCTAGCAGGCGACCTCAACTGCAAACATGTGCAGTGGGGCTCCCGCATCACGCGGGCGGACGGCCGTCGCCTGCTAGACGCCACCACCACCAGGGACATCGAGGTGGTGGGCACGGATTCCCCGACACACATCCCCACCGAGGAAGGTCACCAGGCGGACGTGATCGACGTGGTCCTCCACAAGGGCCTGCGCGTCCCCCTGTCGACGGAGGTGCTGTACGAGGGAGACACCCAGCACCTCCCCCTGCTGATCACAGTCCCCACCTCTCTAGCGGCGGTGAGAGTGCGTCCGCCCAGGTCCCGAGTAGATTGGCCAGCCTACAAGTTGGCCCTCAGGGACCTGACAATCGAGGGCCCAATCTCCACGCCAGAGGAGATTGACGCCGCAGTGGCCCTCCTGACCCAGCGGATGAGGGAAGCGAAGGCGGCCCATACCGAGAAGGTACCGCCGCCCTCCCAGAAACGCTCCCAGCTTCCGCTTTTCTTGAGGGCACAACTTCAACAGAAGAAAGCCCTCAAGAAACTATGGTGCGAATCAAGATGCCCTAGGGTCAAGGCGGACTTAAACGCCATGACGGCCAAGGTGACCGAGGCGGTGAGAACGTGGCAAGGTCGTGAGTGGGACGACCTTATCGACAGGGCAGGAGAACACCCGCCCACACTGCACCGCCTCAACAAAGCCCTCACCGGGGAGAAGTCCCACACATGTCCCCTCCTGGACTCGGACGGTCAGAGAAGATTCGCGGCCCAGGACAGAGCCCGAATCCTGGCGGAGCACCTGACCGTCCAATTCAGGCCCCACCCGCCAGCCCCCAGAGCCCTCCACCACCACGCAGACGTGGTACAGAGAGTGGAGGAATTCCTGGCCACTACCCCACCTCCACTCCCGGGCGACACCTTCATCTCCCCATCGGAGGTGAAGAAGATTGCCGCCCGGCTCAATAGGAAGAAGGCGCCGGGCCCCGACGGCCTTCCACCCGCAGCCCTGGCGGAGCTGCCCAGGAGGGGAATCGCGGCGTTGACCCGCATCCTCAACGCCGCCCTCAGGACGAACCACTTCCCCACGCCATGGAAGAAAGGGCGGGTGGTGATGATCCCCAAACCGGGGAAAGACCGCCGCCGCCCAGAGAGCTACAGGCCCATTACTCTGCTGGATCACGCCGCCAAGCTGTTTGAGCGAGTCCTGCTGCGCCGACTGCGCCCCTTCCTCATCCCGAGGGATGAGCAGTTCGGCTTTCGCAGCGGGCATTCCACCACGCTCCAGCTGGCCCGCGTGATCCACCACCTAGCCGAGGGCCTAAACAAGAAGAAAGCCTCGGTGGCGGTCTTCTTAGATGTGGAGAAAGCTTTTGACCGGGTTTGGCACCCCGGCCTCATCTACAAGCTCTCCACGACCGCCCTGCCCCCAGCGTTAGCCCACCTGATAGCGTCCTTCCTACGAGGACGCTCCTTCCAGGTCGCCGTGGAGGACGCAACGTCCGCTGAGGGCCCCATCGATGCAGGGGTCCCCCAAGGCAGCTGCCTTTCACCGACCCTGTACGCTGCCTACACCAACGACGTTCCCACCATCAACGATCAGCTTCATGAGTGGGAACCCAAGGTCGAGCTGGCGCTGTTCGCGGACGACAGCGCATTTTTCACCACCGCCCCATGGGTCAAGGCGGCGGTGAAAAGGATGCAGAAGCAGCTCGACCTACTGCCGGACTGGCTGGAGAGATGGCGGATAGCGGTTAACGTGGGTAAAACCGCCGCCATCTACACGGGCCCCAAATGCAGAAAGTTGCCCGAGCTGGTCCTCAACGGACAGAACATTAAGTGGCAGCCGAGTACTAAGTACCTAGGCTGCCACCTGGACCAGCGCCTTACTCTCAAAGACCAGGTCAAGCACCTGGTCAACTCCAGCCGCGGGGCGCGCGCAAGACTGCGCCCCGTATTCCAGTCCCGCCTGCCCACCAGAACAAAGGTGGGCATTTACAAGACGTACGTGCGCTCCAGGCTAACATACGCGGCCCCAGCCTGGTACGCAATGATCAGCGCAACCCACCGTACGAAGCTCCAAACCCAGCAAAACATAGCGCTCCGAATTATAACGGGGGCCGGGCGCTATGTAAAGAATGCTGTAATCCACAGGGACCTCAAGATGGAGGCCCTGGAGGAATTCGTGGTCCGCACATCCCGAAGGATGTACGAAAGAGCGGACCACGGGCCGCACCCCGGGCTACAAAATATAGCCCCCATGCCCACGGTAACTCAGGCGAGCAAGAGGCCAACCCCACGACAGGTCTGCTCCCTAAATCCGCCCTCCCACCTATCCACTCACCAATCCCAACCTCACCCAACTAACTCTCTTCCCTATCCCAGCCAGAGTCAGCCGCAGTCAGCTTGCCCTGCTCATCGGGCCTCCCCGAACGGGGTCTCACCTGATGGGCAGCCCGCAGCGACTGTGCAGCCGGCTCTGGCAGAAGACGAAGTTAGAGACCTGTCGTCGCAAGATGGCCGCGCACATGCGGCACCTAACACCGTGGGCCAGTAGGCCCATGAGAAGAAGCCCGGGGAAGGAGCTTAGGTTCGAACCCGAACCGCCCCTAGCGGGGCGAAGAAACCCGATGATGACCGAGTATGAGTTTAATTTGGGAAAGCGACGAGTAAACATCGAAGCGAAAACTGCGACAAGAAGATTTTGGAGTGCGATATAAGTGTTTGTGTACTAAGTGTTGTAACGTAAAGTGTGTACAATAAATCCTACTCTACTTCATCGGTTTAGAAGTGCATTTCAATCTAGATCCCACACCCCTAGAACGTAACAATATGTTGGGGTAAGTTTCCGCCTATAGATTCATGCACTTTAAAATTTCTACATTTGCAAATGAATTAAAAAAACGTGTTTCTAGATACGTGTATAATAATAATGATCCCAAATTTTTCCTTACCAACAAACAAACTAATTAAAATTCTGCTGTAAGATTAGTATTCGTGTACTTCTTTGTCTAAAATTTCCCTCTTATGTTATCAGAACAAAATACGAGCAGTTTATTTGCCCTATTTGAGTAAGTGCGTTAAAAGATCCCGCAGATATTGATATGAAAAGTTCGTACGTTATGTTCGTACGAAACGTTATGGCTGGGTGTATTTTTTCCAGATTATTACGTGACACAGACAGTCGTTGTAACCCAAAAACGCGTGAGGAAAAAATAAAATAAAATCTACATGTATGTAATATGTAATACGTGTAATCTGAGTTCAAAAAAGTAATGAACTAGTTTGTGTTCATACAGCCTTTATGCAGTCAAGGGAGACAAAAGGTTTAGAAACAGTTTTCCAATAGTTTTTAGTCGATTTCATTTAAACTTTTCTGCAGTTAGTTAGTAAAAACTAGACTAAAACTGTGCTGTCAAATAAATTTTCAGGTCTATTGGCTGACATTTACCATTAGTTAATAGAGGATCACTACTAGGTTACTCTTTGCCTAAAAAAATCCTGCTAATGCTATTTTTAGGTTTACAATCGAAATGAGTCCTGAGTACAAGATTAAGAGTCCCCCTGGCCGATGTCGACTACGGCGGCCAATCTCAACAGAGATCAGCCAACTGCGCAGGAGATATTATACTGCACAAGTGTGAGCGCAATACACAGGTGCACTCACTGTTCCATCACTCTCAAAGTTCGGTGAGACGGCAATCCGACATGACCGGAGAGAGATCAGGCGCAGGGCCAACGGCTTAACGTGCTTTCCTAGGCACGGGGGTGTAACCGCCGCCAACTTCCCGACTCCGAGCTGTTTTTGAGAAATTCATGACAGAAAATCTCAGAAACAATTTTGGCTCGCCCTAGGATTTGAACCCAGGACCCCAAGAATGTTAGGCAGAAAGTTTGCTACAACACCAACAAGACAGTAGTACAAGATTATTAGTCTTATTAATGAGACTGCGTATAATTAAACTGTGAGTTTATAACACAGCCCGGCTTTGTGATGGCTCTGACAAACTTCTTTGTACACATTTCGGCGTACAAGCAAAACCTCATTATTTTACATGCCCAAGTGCCAACGCAACTTTGGCAAATAAACTCATCAGAGAAAGTTTCACTCAAAGTAATTCACTTCTGAATCTCTTGAGTGTGAAACTGGGGCTTTATGGAGCTAATTAAGTGTCTCATAACAAATGCCAATTAGTGTGTGGCTTGCGGCAATCCGTATTACTGTAAGGCTACAAAAAGTTATAGAGCTGTTAAATCGGCACCGGATTCCTCGGGCTAGTTGTTTTAGATTTTACGCAGCACTTTAGAATCTGATGCACATCTATGCGTAATTTTAACAAAACGTCATTCGTTTTAACACATAAAAACTTAATTACCTAATTCCATACCGAAACTTAACTTTTAGTCAAAGCCTAACGCTTCAAAAGTGCTATAATTTAATATTATCCATACAATTCCTGTACAACAGTATGTATTTGTCGTAGGACTCCTTCGGAACGTCAGGACCGATTTACAATTCTTTTGGTTTGGGAATCAATTGTAATTTTTTTTATACCCCACAATTTTCACCTCAAAAATACACACATCAAAAGTGTCTAGGGATCAACATATATTTTTGCAATAACTTTTCTCCTGATTGATATTAATTAAAATTTTCTTTAAGGATTCATCAAATAAAGTGTTTTCGTTTGTCTACAGTAACGATAAACCAAGTCACCTTTGCATTAATAAAGAAATTTGCAATTTTCCTAATAAAGGGATTTTTGACATTTGAACTACTAACATTAAAGTTCGAAAAAAAGACTGAAATAACAGTTTTCTTTAAAATTTTATTGGGTAACTTAAACAATTAATATTCCGTGTTTCTACCGCGAACACTAACAACACAAGAACATCGGTTTGGCATACTCAAAATGAGTTCATCCAAATCACGCTGTGGAATGGCCGCCCATGTTCGTTGCAACAACAAAAAAAGGGCTTCTTGCGACTGGATACCCTCCATATCCGGCAGAGCTCTTCTCTGTAGCATATCCCATGCATGCTCAATCGGGTTCAAGTCTGGCGACTGAGCAGGCCAGGGCATGACATTGATGTTAGCTGCGGCGAGAGTCTGTCTTACAACTCTTGCGGTGTGCGGTCGTGCATTATCATGCATTAACTGAAATAAGGGCGGTCCCTTAATCAAATCAAATCGGTATTTGCACTTGTAGAGGAACGATGACGTCTGATACAATCGTCTCAGCATAAATTTGAGCGTTGAGGTTGTCTCTGATCCAAATCAACTCAGTTCTTCCGCCGATCCAAATACCCGCCCATACCATGATAGTTCCGTCACTATAAGGATAGACTTCCTGGCAGGATTTTAATCGCTGTTGGCGTCCAGGGGTTCTCCAGTGTCGTATACGTCTTGTATCCGGTCTCATACCAAAACGAGACTCATCAGAAAATCACACGAAACGCCATTGTTCTTCCGCCCAATTTCTGTGTTCAAGAGCCCATTGATATCGAATCCTACGATTGTGCATTGCTATAGGTGTTACCCTTTGCGGTCTTCGGGAATGAAGATACACTTCATGCAAGCGGTTTCTGACTGTTTGGTCGCTAATTAAGTTCCCTGAAAAGTGATGAAGCCTCACGGCTAACATCATGGCGGTTATTGTTGGAGCTCTTCGAGTTGTGATTTGAATGTATCGGTCTTGTCTCCGTGTGGTGCAGCGATACCGTCCTACTGGTCCGTCTGGCGCTACTACAGAGAAGAGCTCTGCCGAATATGGAGGGTATCCAGTCGCAAGAAGACCTTTTTTTGTTGTTGCAACGAACATGGGCGGCCATTCCACAGCGTGATTTGGATGAACTCATTTTGAGTATGCCAAACCAATGTTCTTGTGTTGTTAGTGTTCGCGGGAGAAACACGGAATATTAATTGTTTAAGTTACCCAATAAAATTTTAAAGAAAACTGTTATTTCAGTCTTTTTTTCGAACTTTAATGTTAGTGGTTCAAATGTCAAAAATCCCTTTATTAGGAAAATAGCAAATTTCTTTATTAATGCAAAGGTGACTTGGTTTATCGTTACTGTAGACAAACGAAAACACTTTATTTGATGAATCCTTAAAGAAAATTTTAATTAATATCAATCAGGAGAAAAGTTATTGCAAAAATATATGTTGATCCCTAGACACTTTTGATGTGTGTATTACAATTCGAAATTGATCGCAATAATAATCATATAAACATTCACAGAAACACTACGCAAAAGCGAAAAATTTTTCCGAGATGTTTATGACTCTTGAAGACAACCTGTCAAGTGTTGATTTATGCTACGGAAAAACAAGCGAAGGGTAAGGATTCCGATTACATGGTTATAAAAATATGGAGATACGAAAAGTGTTTTTGTAAATATGTCATGCATAATCTCAATCTTAATAAAAGTCGGTAATTGAATTAACAATATTCAAAAGCATTTTTTTTGTATTTGAGCATTTCAGGCTTTGTTCAGGATCCAACACCCGTGACGTAAGACAATTCTTTACGGTCCTCGGTGCGTAATCTTCTATAACATTTTCGTGTTAACGAAAGCATTGATTCAGGTAGACTTTGCAGATATAATAATATTGTAGGTATTGGCTTAATTTTACATTAAGAACTATATCACTTTTGTAATCAATCTGTAGTTCGTAGATACGAGTTAAACTCGTCAAATTAAACGCGCTGTGGAGTTTAAGTCCATTTTACCTTTTCTTGAGATCCACTTTGAGATTCAGTTGCGATGGGATCCAAACGTTCTTACCGCGGTAAGAAGACTTAGTTAGCTCGCGGTTGTTAAGATAACGGCTTCGGGAGAAAACTGAAGGATTACCGCTGTGTGTGTACAGTCACCGGCTATTGTATTATAAATAAATAATAGATATCTCATTGTTAAAGCTAAAAATAAGCTATGATTTAAGTGTAGTAGTTCATACTTATTTGTGTACTTAAAATAATGTTTTATTTTAATTACCTACCTTATGTTTCTGTGCCCTGCTGGGTGTATACACAAATATGCTGTACTATTATTAGTCTGCTTTATGTATATTTGCAATAAATATGTTAAATAAATAAATATATGCGGAGCCTTAGGACAAGTAACTTTGCATTATCGTTGACGGAAATCGCAATTGATATCGTAAATGCAAAGTGTACCTATAGATATGAGATTCGCCTTGGCTAAGTCGTAAGTAGCATAGCGAACATGTAACAAACGAAATCTGTAGCATTAAATTATTATATTTTTAGCATTAACAATTGCAAATTTCCTTACAATGTGAAATTAAAACACATTTAAAGAAAAAATCTCACTGCCACAGGCAGGCCTCGCAGCTCTAGCAATCACCCGGCTTGCAAGAGGTGTGGGTTCGATACCCAGCTGTGGCAGTCCGATTTTTAATTTCACAAAGTCTATTGTCATAAACCATACAAAGTTGCTTTGTCTGATGTAGAAACAATGTCACTTTTTCATTTTTAAACCCAGATGAAAACCGGTGTTATAAGTTTGATCACTATGTCTGTTTGGGTGTTTTTGAGTTTAGTAGGCATCGTAGCTCCCGAAGGTTTAGGTACTTAAAGAATATAATTTAATCACGGTTGTCCTTAGCCACGGTTGGTCAAAATCCATCCAGCCGTTAAAGCTTGCTTTTTAATTGGAAAGTTAGTTTGACACGGTAAAGTGTTTTAGCCGCTGACTGTACCTACCTATCCGCTATCTGTAGCATTATGTTACGTGTAATACCGTGATTGTAAGCCGGGTTGACATAGACGTGTTACGTGATAAACTTTATGGAAGTGTTGTTAATTGTCGGCCTTACTTCTTTTGCAGTGTTGTAAACTAGAGTAACAGCATCCTAAATATGATAGCTGGTCGGCTCGACTGTATTTGTGATCTATTTCTGCTCTATTTTCGGGGACAGGTGCAGGAGTTTAAATTATTTAAACCATTAATAATATATTATTCTTACTAACATAATTTTTCCAAGTTATACTAACAAGATGAGTCTTTGTAACTTACTGAATAAATAATACAATACAATAAACTATTGGAGTCAGATGCTTTGTTTCACAAACCGTTATAAGATGGATTAATAGCTATTTGCCGTGTAAATGATTTAGTGCAGTGTATTTAATTTTCATGAATTTCAGTTTGCCTGCATAATACCTCTGTGTGTGAAAGAAAAGATGAAACTTGTTTACTCTCTCATTTTGTCAGATTTGAAAATGTATTTACTTACTTAGTTAGTTGTAAAATATATATTTTATATTGCAGTCGGTTGAGCAATTACAATAATGATATTATTAAAAATATATTATAATATAGTATCATTATATTATACTACTATATAAATATTATATATTTTTGTGATTGCTATAAATAACTAATTTAAGCCATGTTCAGGATTATAAAGTTCATGCCATAACAAAAAACCAAAGGACCTGCGAACAATTACAGGACCTTATCATGATACACACTAAATTCAGATCATCTCCAATTCTTAAGGGTCTAGGCGTGCACTGCTAAGTAAGATAATACGCCCCCTGCGCCTCGGACCGCGATAAGGCTGCGACCTCGCATCGCCCCGCTTGTAACACACTGTTGTAATATTATTACACGCGTTTGGGCCCAAAGGTTTACAGATACACAATGTTTTATTGACCGAGTACCGTATTAAGTTATGCGACAAAAGATATTGGAGGGAAAACATTGTTGATGCTTTTTGATCTAAAGGGTTTTTGAAATGGTAATAATTCGTTTCTGAAATTATTTATCAGGTTCAATGTGTTGTTTAATTCAGTAGTGGGAATAGGTCATGGATGACACTTGCTTGAAAAAAAGATTGAAAATATCTCTTTATTGTAAATTTCGTTTTACAAAGTTGCCAAAAACGATATGGGATAAAGTAACGTAGTTTTGTATAGTTATGCGGTGGATTTCACTTTGCCGGCAACAATGACCGAACGAAACGTCAAACGGGTTGACCGTTTGCGGGATCGGAGTTGCTCAATACTCGTAATCTGTGCCAAATAAAGCCCGACGTATTTCACTCAATATAAAATTGCGGTGCGATAATAGAGCGAGTCGGTCACATGAATCACACGGCTCTTCCCAGCGCGTCTTTGTATTCAGTTTGGCGGATGACGATAACCTTAATGTAAGCGCCGTCACGGCTGGTGGTCCCAAGAAGGATCGCTATTGTCGTGGTCCCTTCCGCGCGCTCCATTCTTTTCTCTTTATACATTTTCTCACTCGAGTAATTCGAGGACAATAAACATTTATTGTGCTCGTTTATTTGACAGACGATGAAGAAATATCGAATGAGTGAGTTCGTTATATTCGGGGGCCGTTTCGGCGTTGTTTTTAACGAGCCGCACGGAGGGATGACGTTACAGCTCGCAAACATAAGGATTAAGGAATGACTCGGTCACCTTTACGTGAGTTGGCGAAATGTCTGGGGCCGGAAGGGTCCCGGGGAGCTCGCGGAAGACGTCCTTTTTGTGCTTTTCATTTTCCAACGAGAAACGGATTTCACGACTTCACCTTTTGACAATAATTAACTTGGACGTCGCTGGATTTTCTCTTGGATTTAGCGGGGTTCCGTGTAAAAAAGGAGAATCGTTTTTTTTTAAATAAAAACATAAATTCTTGATTTGATTCAGAGAGGTAAACCGTTCATCTTCCTGTTGAAATGTACACGCGTTGCATTTTTCAATAGTTTTTTTAAGCTAATAATTTCAATGCTGAGTATTAAATTGTAATCAACACTGAAACGAAGAGGTATTTAAATTTCTCAATAGCTTTGAAGTCAGGTGTGAGACTGCATTGTGTCTAACTTGCTAATCATTGTAACTAGTCGCGCAGCCGCCGTCAAGCCCGAGCTCTGCATTTGTATTCAGTTTGGCAGAGTACGATAAGTTTAATCCGGGTAGAGTGTCACCTCGAGTAGCTTACACTGAAAGAACCTTTGTCTGGATCCGTACTTCGCAACTTCTTATTTTTTTCATCAGGTTTACCCTCTATTGTCAAGAAAATGTTACTGTAAAATTCAGACCTTGAGCTTTAATAAACTGGGGAAACCAAGGCGGTGGAATAGAAACTCGCTTTGATGGATTGAGATCGAATGCCTCTTAGATCATACGCGCGTGCCTCCTCTTGGTCATTCAATGCACGATGTATTGAACGGTCACGTTATTGAAAACTCTATCAAATCCATTGCCGAAGGAAGCCGTAACGTTCTACGCGACCGCTGAAACGCTAAGTCCAACCACCGGAAAGTCTCGCCTAATTAATATTCAGCTAGAATGTATTTTAGAGAAAAAAACTTTCAACAAAAGGTGACGAAATGATACGGTCCCTTTGTAAAAGTTGTAATGTACGTGACAAATCTTCTAGTTTCGAGTTGGGATTGAAAACTGCGATAGAGTCGGCCCAGACGTGCTTCGAATCTGTTATTAGTTTCCCATTTAGAAATAGGTGCACAGACTTTATAGGTATTATATCAGGAATAGCTAAAGTGGCGTAACTTTGGTCTATGTCGGATTGTAGTCACGTTCGGCACACTTCATCTTGCGTAGTCGTGTTACAATGCAATTAGATTGGCGTCTGCTTATCTGAGTTAACGCGATTAAACGACCAGTCAGTCGGGTCTGATCGAACGGCATCCAAATGAACACAATCAGAATCATAAATCGATTTCTCCGACTCGTATTCGATAAGCGGGTTGAGGTACCGCTCGCGAGCCCTCGTGGGCAATTGTCGAAACTAACGATAAGGGCTACTATTGAAGTTAAATTGAATTGTTTACACTTATTTAGCAAATTGAGAACAAGTTGTTCATGTGTTGCGATGGCGTGCGAGTTAGGGCGGGAATAAAAGGTTTTGCGCTACTGATGCGAGGTACGCCAAACACAGAAAACCTTTGAAAAAATGTAAGCTGATTTACCGTGGCTGGCCAGGGGCCTCTCGTGCCCGCTCGACCGGCAAATAAAGGCCACAGACAAATGCTCGCAAATTGACTCAACGTTTTTCACTGTACACCATATGTTTTACGTAAGGCCTATTCGTTGAGACGTCACAATTATGGATCTTACTAGTCGGTTTTATTAGCTGGAAGCTAATTAGGCACGTTTTCTTTTGTTTCATTACAACATAAAAGATTCCCAGTTCATGCAAAATCTTTTGAAGCCACGAAATGGAATGAGCGGATTTTTCGAAAGAGATTAAAAAAAAAGGTTCTGTGAAATTTTCTATTTTCCTCATTACGACGGAATAGTCATCGGGAAACGTCCACTACAATGGGGATCGAATGAGAAAGGGTCTTCATAAAAACGCTTCATTACAGAGCTTGGAGGTATTAAGTCAGTACAACGACCAAATAAAGCTAAGATTACAAGTTAACCTCATGTTAGTCGGGACCCCAATGATAAAGCATCTCAGGAAAATCGAGCACGAGAAGGGTACACTAATCCCTCTTTAGCAAAAACGCTTCGTTCCAAAAAGTGATGGGCGGCTCACGAGGGATGGATCTTCATTACCCAGCCGTGTTGTCAGTTAAGCCAAAGGGTCTAAGGATTACTTACTGCTTAATAAAACTTAAAAAAGTGGACGCAACGCTTCACGTGAGCGTGGTTACCGTGTGTTTGAGCGGTCGTGTTCTTTTAAGATTTTCCGATACAGGGTCTATCGAATAGCTAGCGAGACTTAGCTTGTTGAGTATACACTCAATTTATCATATTTGTTGTAACAAATCTTTGTACTTTCGTTAATTTAATGTGCTGCAATGGTTTTTACAAGATCAAACAATCTAAGCACCTAGGTACTTTTTGTTTTTTATTTACGCGAACACTAGACATTGAAATGATACACTTTTACGGATTAAACGGCGGTTTATTTATTTTAACCTGACGTTTGGAACCTTTTTCAGCGTCCGTGGTCACAGTTATACTGACTGGTGCCTAGGTATGTACTTACTCATTACCGCAAAAGGTTTTAAAATCTCTCATCATAAGCCAAGTTATGCAGTAATAAGTAAGTAGGAAGTAGATCCTAGAACAGAATCTAGGAGGTAGTATAGTAGTCACAATCGACTGCTCAAAAAAAGACTTTCGTGATGTACTCGTAGGTACGTTTTATTTGATTATTTCAAACAATTTGTAATAAAATTTTCATGAACATACTTACTTGTGTATGAGATTGAGATTACGATGACACGTCTGCGGTAGACACAATAAAATTCAGTAATTTGAGATATTTGGAAACGAAATAGAAAAAGAACCTTTATTTTAAAAAGTGGCCGCTTTCGACTCTGGCCGCGTGGAAACCCTTTAACATATAACGTTAGTTCTTTATAAATTGTAACCAATATGTTACTCTGATGTAACAGTTTTATTTTTGTAAAATTTTATTTAAATCCAAATAGTACTTTTTTAGTAAAAGAGTAAAAACATCCATCCCAATAATATTAGTGCCTAGAGCTTATCCCGGCTATTTGCATGAACATTATTTATCGTGCCCTTCCCAATATTTGACGTATAATCTGACGCTGTTATTCCCCGGTTACTGTTAAACTCCACAATTAGGATCGACCTCATTTGTATTTGTTGTTTGCGTTCAAATAATGCACTAATCCGATTCCGGTAATGCGTTTTGTGTATTCATTACAGGATATACACATGACAGCACATCAAGGTAAGCACTGCGGCAACTTTTAAACTTGTAATACGGGCGAATTTGCAACAAAACTGTGTAGCCTGATGAGCTGTCGTGTGTACCTATTGCAATTTAAAATTAGTTTATACACTGCGGTTGTGTGTTCGTTAAAGCATCCATTCATTAGTGGTTGCCGGGGATTAGCAAGTCATAGCGTAATGTTATTGATGACTGCAGATAAATACTACAGTTTACGAAGTCACTATTCAATATCGTGTTCATGTTGGATATTGATTACAACGTAAGTGTGTCTTTATACTGTTCAATCACGCAGGAATCAAGTAAACTCATCGTCTTTTCGCTATAGAATAAGAGTGGCCAAAAAAGTGACGTCAATTTAAAAAAAAAGATAACCCAACTAATTAATCAATCAATCACTTTCGATAACGCTATGAGGCTAAAATATTATGCATAAATCGAAAGTTCACAGAGATTTTGCTGGAAAAAAAATTATGACTTTTTTTTTGTAATTTTTAAAACTTTAATTTTGCGTATTGAACCAAGTGACGGGTGGAGCTACTGGTTTACAATACCTCTCAGTAATGTGCGAATACGTATTTTCATAATAACATAAATTTTAAGTAATCAAGTGCGTAAAAAGATCGAAAATTCTTATCAAATGATGTATCGATCAATTTTTCGCAAAAAAACAGAGTGAAAAATTCCGAAATGCGAAAAGATAAAAATCATGATATTTCTCGCGATATATATCGATGGATATAAATCCTCACCCTACAAAAAACTGCTTAGCTGTCAAAAGTTTATGGCTCTTAATTTGCTAAAGATAGGTATTCACTATTGTCAGTAGTACGTCTTTTTTTTAATTTCAATGTTTCAATGTGACACTACATACGATCGATAGGTATACGCTCCTATCAACTTAACAATTTATTATTTTTCCATACAAAGAGATTCACTGGTTCGCCTTTTTCGTATTTACCTTTGGAAAATTTATATTCCCCTTGGGCGCAGGAGAGGCCGCATATTATACACAATGGGCAATCGAATTATCATATTATTATTATGAAGAAAACTTCCAATACTATGCCCACTATTTTTCACCTACTTCTCACCAAGTAACCGCGCATAAAATACGAAGATGCATAAATAAAAAAACTGTAGAGCTATTTACTTTCCAGCGCTTAAGTAATATCTATTCCATTTTATTTTCATTACTTTGTCCTAGGTAAACAACGCAACGCGATGCGACCAATACTTGTGTCAATGCAAGTCGCGTTTCGTCACTTTGTCGCGTTTGTCGCAATTGTGGTGTTTGTCCTTCACCTGGAACAAAAAGTAAGCCGCAAGTTATCTACTGCTGAACATACCTCTAGGTTAGTATTAGCAGAGGCTAAAGATTTTCAGGTCGATCCGTTATCAGCAGCCTGCATCCAGTGCGGTCTTGTGATCTTTACAAGATCGTCGGTCCATCTTTCCGTTAATTGCCCGTTGTCTTACGTAAGTGCGACGCGACCGCGACAATATCAATATACGTACGCCTATGACAGTGTCTTACGTGAGTGTGAAAAAGCGCGATTAAAATAAAATGAAATAAATAAAATCAATTATTTTTTGTAAATAGACTCACACGTAGCACTTTTACACGTCCCAACATATAAACTAACCCTACCACCGCTTCGGGAAAAAACGGACCAGAGCTGAGAAGAAGCAACGCAAGAAACTCAGTCACTATTGTCATTGTCTCATTTCAAATTCGATTTACAATAATTGTAATTGTTTACATTCAAACATTTCCTTATATCTTTGTAATTTATATAATCATCAATTTTAATATATCCTTTTGACATTAATATATCTTTTACATCTGTCTTAAATTTATCTAATGGCAATGAAATTTTTTTTTAGGTTATTTATTAAAAATGGTTCACATCTACCCATAAATGAGTGACCAACTTCATGAATCCTAAAACGTGGAACGTTGTCTTGTGTTTAAGTTATGCAAATCGCTATTTTTGGGATTTAAGTGAATTTCGAACGTATATAAGGTTTTCATAAATGTAATTGACAGTTAGTATGGAAAGTTAGTATTAGTCGCACGTATCGCGTCACGTCGCGTTGTGTCGCATTGCGTCGCACACGTAGTACAACGCTTTACTAAAAGGATTACTTTTCTTTTAGTTTTTCTGTTTACTATTTTTTTTAATTCTTTGAATGGACCCCAATGTAACATCGCACAGTAATATTTAATTGCTTTTAAGCTTCAAATTAACATAAGCCAGAAATGTTGCTTTTATAAATTAGGAGATTCATGAAAATTCTTCTTCAATCACAAAGGTAATTTAAATGATGAAGACTTGAGAAGATATTATAATGGTCCTTTTGATTTTTCTGTAAATTAAAGGTTAATTGGTTACCACCTTTGCCTAAATTATAAGCATAGTATCAAACACAGAATATATAAAGAACGAAAAAACTTGTGTTTTCGTCAACAAAAGAATGTGAAACCTAATCGTCTAAGATAAATGTAATGGTTCTCACTGTTATATTAATGCTATTAATGGAATCATAATCATCATTTGGGAATTATATCAATACAACATAAAACCTCAACCTGTAAGTAATCAATTTGTCGTCTGGTTCCTTTCAGCCACTTAGATTATTTGATGGCATGGAAAAACTATAAGTTTCCTCTTGCCACACCACTGTTAACTCGTTTATACTATCGATATCTATAAGAAGGTAAATAAAATGTGTTGGAATAAAATAAAAGGCAGTACGGGGCCGCAAAGATCTCTCGCGCTCCACCGATCAAAACTGCGCGCTCTGTCAAACGCAGATTGCTTTTGGAAAGGAGTTAGACAACTGGGCAATATCCGATACAACCGCGAAATGGTATATTATGTGGTTGGAGGTTCGAATATGTGTATAAAATGGTAAGATGAATATTATGTAAAAATATTATTTAGGTAGGGTCTTTTTTGTAGCTGATGTGTTAGTTTGGTCTTATGGCTTTAACCAGGGTTGCTAATGTCGAAATTGATAGTCATGTTTACTTCTACTATCTCATAAAAATCGTTTACACATATTAGAGTTATTTTTTTAAAGTTACTACCCCTACCGTCACTGTTGTTTCAAGGATTATTAAAGAGAAAATTGGAGGGCCTTTAAAAGCTTGTGCCATTTGGTCGCATGCGAAAAGATGTCATATTTGCCAACACATTAAGCACGACGTCAAAATTGGCGGGAGAAAATTGGAAGTTATTTAAAACCGGCGTCACAACTTCTTTGGGTGTTTATCACGCATCAAAACCCGCCGAACCGCTCGTCACGCCGAATAAAATGAAATATAATCTTCGAATTTTCAATGGCGACGATTTCTCCCTAGAGTCATTGTCAGCGAATGCGTGCCTCTTTGGCATGTAATTGAATAATACGTTTGCTATCCGAGAGGAAAAGAATTTAATAACATGGCGTATACCATAAGACAAGCCTTGCCTAAAGCGAAAAATTCACGTTTCGACGCCTTTATTTTAAACGAATAGTTTTTTATTTAAATAAAATTCCAATAATTTTGGCGCTCTCAGTTTGTTGCTCGGAGCTCGATGGCGTGGCATGAGAGGTAGCACTCATGTAAATAACGGATAAAATCCATCCATAGCCACTGTGGTGCGTTTCGTAAATATTAAAATGTAACAGTCATTTTTCAATGACACTATAGATTATCACATTTGGGTATTTACATAAGGATTGTGCTCGAAACGAAATTATATATATGTATAAAAACTTTGAATATCCACATTGTTATAAACATAGCAATTAATATAATTGCGGTTATATCAATGACAAATATGTGATTGCGGTCCAAAATGGCCATTGTTGGAATTTCGGGGAAGCAGTTATTACGTTAAAATATGACGATATATTATTTTTGTGGATGTTTATTCGATTTGTGATTACCGAGACCTTTTAACCTCAACAAAGCCCGTAAAAAGATCACGATTACATCATCGACGAACCAATGCAATAAACAAAATCTCTGACAAATGACAGTTGGCACGTACCAAAACATCCCTATCGACACGAAACTTTCCGCTAAGCCTTTTCCACATGTTGCAGAAAACCTGAAAGCACTTTTCGGCAGAAGTGTCCGCAGGTCAAACGGAATGGGCAATAAATCGCGAGAAATGACAGCCAGCGCGAAAGGAGATAGCACTGTGCCTGATTGTATAGTCGACACCTGTTTTTTTAACGCCACAATTTCGAAGAAAAGAAATTATTATAGAACCCTTTTTTGAAATTAACATTTCGCCGTAATGAGTCAAAGGGATAGACGTTGAATATTTTTTCATTTTTTTATTATTGTAGGGCGTAATGTACATAATGCAGCTGCTTGTTATTTCAAAAAGTACATTTCCTAAAGTATATTTAACAATAGGTCTGAATTTGCTTTAATAAATAGCTTTAGCACATAAAAATATAGTTCTGCATACGTTGCTTTATTTTAGCATACCAATGAACTGCCCACCTATGAATGTCGATTTGTTATTTTTGTGGAAATGCCACAACATTGACATTGCGGCTATTTGCATTCATTTCCATGCGTTTCCAGAAATATGTGGAAAATATTTTCGACAAACCTGTATTGTAGGGGTCAACTGCCACTGCTATTATAAATCGTGTTGAAATGACAGCAGGCGATAACAGAGATTGCCGCGGCTTCGTGGGTGGCACTCTCAACACCTGTCGTGGATTTCGTGGAATATTGTACCTATCTACGGATTTCGCGAATGACACATTCAGGTTCAGACACTTCATGGTTTCAGTACGATTGTTTTTTGAAATCAGTTCTAAAAATTTTTTTAAAATGTTGTTGTACATACCTACGTAATTCTAAAGGTGATAAATGATTGCACAAATTGATAATTTAAGAGTTAGTTTTGCAATAACATACGTATTCATTTTTTGATTCAAGGCAGCCTGAAACTCGCTTAAAACTTTGAAGTAGTTTCCTTTCTTTGGTTTCTATTGTCAGGGTTAAGGTTAAGGTCATAGGTAAGTCAGAAATCCGAGTCACATTTGCCTATCACGAAACTCAGAACGACATCTGTCGGCACATCGGAGAAGCGAACAAAAACCAATGGCATAATTACTCTGCTAAGCATTAATCACACTTACTAATGATTCGTTCCATCCAGTTGATGATAAGCGCATTAACTGCAGTTTTTTTTAAACTTTTTTGAAATGCTGCTGCAACGCTGAAATCAAAAGAGAAAATGTTTCCCAACTGACTTTCACAATTTATTTATTCTGCAACATTTTTATGAAGTACCTCTTAGTGTATGTGATTTACAAAGGAACGATATATGTGAGTTACATTTAACTAGTATAACATGATTCTTAATTTAAGATTTTTCAAGTTCAAAATTAATGTTTTAACCATATGCCATAAGTACTTTTTATATTCTATTTTCTATTTTTATATTCTATGCCATAAGTAGTTTTTAAACGTGAATGTGAAAAAGTATTCGATAAAAAGTGCATTTGGAAGATTTTAAATCCATGAAAATGCTTTTTGTTTAAATTATTAACGAGAGAATTATCACCACACAAACTGCGGTGAGCTCTTTTAGAGCTGCATTTTAATGGACAATTATTCTTGTCGCCTGTGTTTCAGCTCTCGGTGCGCACTAGAATGTTAACTTACAACTTTGGATGGAAAAAATATTTTTCATTAACGCTCTGCTGCGTCCAACGTATTGGCAAAGGAAATAAAATCAATTACTTTCTAAGAAAAACAAACTTGCAGGAGTTTCCTTCGAATCTCAAAAACAGTTGAGTCCGACATAGTTTAGTTGTGGATCGGTTGAGCACGCTTGTGGAATTCGAATCGACTAAAAGGGAGACCACTAAACACTCGAATGAAATGTTCTTCGAAAATGCAGCGAAGGCATTTACTCACATGATTGGACTGACGACTTTTTTAAGGTCGCAGGACAAACCTGAATACGGGCCGCTTGTGGTTGATTTGGAAATGGAAAGAGCCCGAGATATGTTTAGCGGTAAACCTCCTGAAGTTGATGGTGCAAACAAAGTGCATCACTAGACTAACGGTCCCTTATATTATTTATTTCACCGCAAATCGTCTATTGGCTGCACACAACACAGACGAAACTATTACGGGCAAGAGCCGCGTAACGAAACGGCCGGAAACTAGGAATTTACAGTCACCGAACCCTTTTCACGTAGAAATTCAATAAGCAACTATCGACCTTTACCCACGCGGTGTGAGCTGGTTATGATATTGTTAGGAGCTGGGCCTTCCAAACTCGAAAGCCACTGACACTAAAAAATACGTGACTCTTTTATGCGATGGTGGCTCCGCTCGTGAAAAATTGTCGCGTCCTGATAATATAGTGATATAGAGATTCAGATAGGCTTTTTCTGGATTGCTCCGCTTTAAAGGGTAATGCAAGCCCTTTGTCTAACTCGTTCAATCAGTTCACGTTTCATTCGTAGGCGAAGTGAAATGATGGCACATTGGATTTTCTTTCTATTTTAGTGCCTACTGGACCTTACCTTACTCAGCTTTAGGGAGAGATGTTCTTTGTTTCGTACTATCAGTCAATGCGCGATATTTTATCCTAAGGCGATTATAAGTACACGTGGTGGTAACGCGTTGTCAGTGTGTTCTTTTATACAAACTGAGGTACTTACTAACGAAAATAAATCTGTCGCCCCGTGGATCGCGACGGAGGGAGGTGCAGTGTGATAATCGCCTAAATCAGTGTTTTCTTTTCACATTTAATGACTAACCAAAAGCACTTACCGGTATTAATAAGGTAATTTCAATACATTTTCTATTTAATATTATATTTTATATTTCAGCGAAGTTTTTTAGTTAAAACCATTAATTTCAAAAACACGTTCGTTAGTGTTGCACAGATAAGCCGCGGTTGTTGGTTTATTTATTTTTTTACTGCTCTCATTCGCTGTCTGATTGTACAGACAACATCACATTGAATACCCAATTTTGTTGCAATATCGCCCTTATCACAAGGGCTGACGATGCCGCGGTGTTAAGTTTGATGTGCTCTCGTGTCTACAAAAGATATTTCACTTACAAAAACTGCAAGTTTCATACGTCTAGGAGAACTTTTCCCTTAGCTCATGATTACAACATAGATTAATATGATGATTTAACGTGATCCATTTAAACTAATCAACATTAATTTTAACTGAACAGTTAAAATTAATGTTAAATGTGTGTGAATTAATAACTGAACAGTTATTTTCAGAAAAATAGAACTTCAATTTAAAAACCAAAAAACCAATTTCAAAAATTAGGCGTTGAGGAATCATATAATGTAAATTCTCAATATAAAATCCTTTTATCCAGCATTAGAACTGCAAGTAGAAAAATAAAACAAGAAAGAAAAAACAGTAACAAATTATCTAAAAACACTTTAAATCTAACAGAACAAAGACTAAACACATTAATAGGAACACAAGACTACAAGAACATCAATAGAAAAGTGAAGAAAAGCATAAGAAAAGACTTGAGAAATTGCACCGGGCACTTCATTTCCCATTCTTAAAGGTGTCAAACAAGGTGATCCACTGTCTCCCAAATTATTCACCAGTACCTTGCAAGAAGTATTTCTAAAGCTGGCCGATCCCTGGAGAACTATGGGCATACAAGTTGGGGATAAAAAGCTCACAAACCTTTGCTTTGCCGACGATATCGTTCTTTTCGCCAACACGTCGTCAGAACTTAAAATATTGCTCGGACAACTGAGCGCAGCAAGCCTTGAGGTTGGGTTGATGATGAATAGGTCCAAAACCAAGGTTATGACCCACGCCGCTGACCACGACATAGTGGTGGACGGGCAGAAGATAGAGTATGTTGATGAGTATATCTACTTGGGCCAGATAGTCTCCTTTGAAAACAGGCAGGATAAAGAAGTCTCACGCCGGATTGATAACGCCTGGAAGAGCTTCTGGTCCATGAAAGCGTACATGAAGGGAGACCTTCCAATCTCGTTAAAACGCAAACTCATCGACATACACCTGTATTCTGCCCGTTCTAACATATGGAGCGAAAACATGGTCATTGACTGAAAGTCAGAAATCCAAACTAAAGGTTTGCCAGCGAACCATGGAAAGGAGCGTGCTGGGTGTTAAAAGGATTGACAGAATCCGAAATACTACAATACGCTCCAAAATTGGCATAATGGACGTAGGCGAAAAGACAGCAAAGCTGAAGTGGGAGTGGGCAAACGAATTCAGATGCAAAAAAAAAATGTCACGATAGATTTATTACTTTTTGACCTACTTATGTTTAGGTTATAACTTGGATCTTTTCAAGAAAAGAGTGAATAGGCTGTTATTAGACAGACATGATCCATCCTCGGCCTCATCGTCTCTTACCATCAGGTGAGATTGTGACCAAATGTCTGGATAGACATTTATAAAAATAAAATAAAAAACTAATTAGTTCACGTTTTTATTACTTAATGCTCATTAAGAGGACTTGTTAAAGTTTTCAAAAAACACATCTAGAATTTCAGAACCTTGGATAATAGTAAAAAATTCAATCTGCCTAAATACATAAGTTTTTTTTCCAATATATTAAAAATATTTTTAAATACAAAAATAAATATTTTTGAGTCCTCAAATCATTCGTTTGATGTTCAAGAATTCAGAAAAAAACAAAATTATATTTTTGATTTGCTAGAATATTTTTTTTAATTTTTATTTATACGGCAAAATAACTTGGCCTAGGATAAGTAAAGATATGAAAAAGTAAAAATATGAAATGTTTCGTATTTTTAAATTTATTAAGCTTGCATGTTACTAGTTCCCCCGACTTTGTCTGCGTGGAAACCCTTTATCTATCATATAACAATTCAATATAAATTATAGCTACTGTATTGTGTAGTACTTATTACGTGAAAGAATGACTTTGGTAGGAAGGAATACTAATTTAAATAGGAAGTATTGAAAATAAAACTTAGCGCATCTTTCAGTTTCAGAAAATGATCAGTAATCGTATCAAAACTCTTGCCTGGTTAGCGGAATTTGACCAGTATCCCGATAGATTGATATGGTCCGATGTCGTCATTAGAATCCCGCGGTGGACTTTTTTCCCGGGTCGGGCTCAGATAATTGGGCCGAATGGTTCGTCCGACCACTCTAATGACTGGCATTTCTGCTTACCGACGGGACAAGCATAGTTTATTGAGCAGTTTGCGTTCGGTCCCCTAACTTTTTACGGGTTTAAACTGAAAAGTTGCACTTGAATTTTTTCTTTCATTTACTTTGCCTTTTTTATAGGCGGTTACTTTTTCGGGACGCGTTGCGGTTTATATGTTTCAGTAAGAAAATAAATGAAAATAAAAAAAATGCTACTACAAAAGGTAGGTAATCTTTGTGTCATTATTAAGTTAGTTTACAGTTTTAACTTATTTCACCTTTTGATGTGGACTTGTTTGTTTAAGCGTTATTCAATAAACATCCAAAATAAGTAGGTACACTTATTTATTTGCGTTCAAACGAAATAACTACAAGCAAAAATTAAATCTGGAATAAGCTTTTAAGTTGGCTAGATTACCCAGATGAATTCCGTCCTTTTCCCACCGTGGTAATTGTCTATGCAAAATGTGTTTTACATAAATAAGGCGTGATTTTAAATTCGTAAGTGGAACTAAACATTTATCAGCGCGCCACACTCAAGCCTCGTTGGAATTCTGTGTCCTGCAAAGATAAAGCTACGTAATGAATAGGGATCTAAGGTCGTGATAACACTAAAAAGTTGAAAAATTTATAAATATATGAGTGTTAATCAAATATGTCCATTTTCTAAATCCGTAAAAATCTGGTTTTATCGGAACTTGTTTACAGATGAGAAAACAATCTATTATATAAAGTTTCGCGTGCGTCCGATATGTATAATGACTCTGTGGTCAATGCATTTGGAAGAGACAAAAAATCGTTTTTTTATCACAATCAATATAGTAACGAATTTTTTATCGCATATTATGCAAAATGTATGTAGGTAAAGGTTGCACTAACAGTAACCTCCTCCCGCGTGCTCGACATGACATAGATAAACGACGTGAAGCGAGTTTCTTCACGACGCCAAGAGTATAAGTAGATACGGCAACGGAATTCTGTTTATACAATACTTACATTAAACGTAACGGAAAGGAATCGAAATGAAGGTCAACGCAATCAAAGATGCAGTTGACTGTTCTTAGTTAGTGTCCAATTTCCCATATTAATAAGAATTACTTACATTTGTTGCCCTGTTTACATAAAAAAATTACATTAGCAAATAACAACGTAGGCACATGTTATTGGCATTTAGAAGAATAACTTGACACCTGTTAATACTACGCACAATAATAAACATCAAAAACGACAAGTCAAAGCTTATGTTATGATCGTTTTATGAAAAGAATCAAATGAATAAGAAAAAAAGTTAACAAAGGTACAGTTACCTACATATTTACGTTCGTATGTTAAATTCTGCATTCACGCTATGCCAGAATATTAAATGGGGCACTGAGACTCTTCACGTGACGTGACTTACCAAAACCTTTTTTGCTACATCTGTTTTTTTCAACACTGCATATGGCCCCATTTCTAGTTTGTTTAGTGTTACAATAATGCGAACTGAAAGTACGATGGTTAGATTTTGTTGTACATATAAATTTCTCTCTTTACCATAGGTTAATTTCAAACTCATTTATCAGCAAAATTCTACACGTGTTAAATTGGAGTACTTCGACTTTCAGTGGAAAAAACCTTAAAGTTATTGTTCACAGATTGTTTTCGATTATTGCCACGTTATACAGGGTTTATTAAGAGGTGACTTATACTAACTATAAACTGAAGCAAATCATTTATAATGAATTACATCCAGTAATATATTTTTTGCGCGGGTCACGTCCAGCCCGACGCGGCGGGCTATCGATATTTTCTGTCCAGCGATGCGTCACTTCGGTCAGACCGATAGATTGATCACCGTACTGAATGACGTTCTCATTCCGACCCACTGTGCCCTCGGATGTAGGGCCTTTTTATTTTATACGTGAATATTGGAGCCGTAAGTAATCACGTTCAGATTTTTTCCATATGTAACGGCTCATATCGGAAATGCCGAGCCAATTTTCTGTATGGGGAAACAAAGAGGAAACTACTTAGAGACGAAGCGAATCATAAAATCGAGAGAACTAATAAATGTTAACTTTAGTTTTCTGTTGTAGTAACCCGAATTTATCTATAAAACGGCATACAGGTTGGTACAGATAGTTAACTTTTTAATATCCTAAATTATAATTACCTACATTCAGACCTTTTGTTTTAATATCACTGTTTAAGGTTGATTAAATTTAAATATAACTTTTATTTATCAATTCACATGAAAAATTCTTGGATCCAGTAGCAGGACATAATCTTTCACCAAAAGATACTTGCCGGAAATGATACGTTACAGTCTGCAAATATAAACAGCATCGGTTTTTACGTCGGATAAATCTTACCTCAAGTTTGTTTTTGTTTTTATCCGGGCGTGACGCCTCTGCCACCATCCATCCGGATTTACAGATTAATTTAATGTTTATTGTTAGATTTACAAATTGCGGTTGACAAAGAGCTTTTCTGTGACAAAAATGAGTTCTAAAGCTAAATATAGTACTTACCTACAATGGTTAAGTTTTAAATTGGCGACAGACACCTAACAAAGAAATCTGCAGCATAAAGTATTTGCTTTTAAGCTGTTTACAAGGAATACAATAGAAAAGTTATTAGATCCTGTTCGTGTGGTCAAACAGCGTGGTCAAGTGGGCTAATAGTGCGTTTTCCGGCCACATTGTTCAGAAATTGCCTTTGTGAAAAATTCTCGCAGACTGACATTTCCTATGACACAGTAAATCCCATTCTAGTGTAGAGGCGTCGCCAGCGGCGGGCTGTCAGTGGCGTTTTCAAAAAGAATTTACCGTCGCATAGGGTAGCCATGAGAAAAAAAAAGGGATACTGCGAACAATACACTCCCGTGCGCAGATCGTATGTCCTAAGCTCGAATAGGGACGCTAGATCACAATACTAGATGAGCATTTCTATTTCCCTTTGTTTCGTGTTGACGCGTATGGAATCCGAAACGTCTGTCCGGGAAAGAATATCCGTTTGGTGCTCCTACGCGGAACGCCAGACGAATGTAACGAAATGCTGCAAATCACAAACAATGCGTTGGTTTTCACCGCGATTTATTGGTTTGTGTGCGAGCGTTCTTGACACTCGTGATTGTATGCAGTTTCGCGGTATTTATTCGTTCTTCATCGGAATGCATAGATAGAGTTAGTAATGCGGCCGTTGGCTGGACGTATTATAATAAAATGGTCGCTCAGCATAATTCAGGGAACAATGCGGGTGAAATTATGAGGGCCTCGCAAATGTTTTGCTTATCTTTAGGCACCCATTTACTTTTTCTAACGTCAACTATTAATAATATGGTGTATGTTATGTTATGAGGGTTTGATTTAAAAAGTGAAACTGATTTTGTGTAACTAATATTTATATCTTACGAAAGATCATAATGTTGTGATCAGATATTGAAAGTTCATCATCATATCAGCCGTTCGACGTCCACTGCTGAGCATAGACATCCCCCAAGGATCTACAGCGATCGGTTCTGCGCTTCTCGCATCTAGTGGCTTCCCACGACCTTCACTAGATCGTCGGTCCACCTTGTAGAAGGCCTGACAACGGAGTGTCCGCGTCGTCTGGCACACGATCGCCATTGAAGGACCAATAAAACAAGCAATGAACAAATGAAAGTTATGTTCCGCTTATTTCAATAGCCTCTAGCAACGACGGGTATCTGCCCGATATGACAAGCTCGAAGTTTTAATTTTTGTTCTAAATTTGTATTGTATACTGCAATTACCAAGCGATATATATAAAAGCAACTAAAAATTATAATTTAGTTATCACTGATCTCACTTGCTTCAATTTAAGTAACACGCCCTGAAGCACCGTCAGTACCATAAAACAAATTTGACGTCGGCTCTTCATGAATGTTAGTCGACGACTGAACCCCAGCTGTCAATGTCAATGTCAAACACGTTACCGCAAAGTGAGTGTAGGGAATTCGAGTCTGTGGTCGTGCGTGACGTTTTCGGAAGGTTTTACACAATTTCAGTTTTTCAATATTACTGTTATACTAATATTTTATGCTCTAAAAAGTACGTTGAAATGAAACGTTTAAACGTCTTAATTTGAAACATTATTTTTTATTTATTCGATGCGCATGCAATTTTATCTAAGTGCAATATTTCTTAAATATATACATCATAATCCTTATTTTGCGACTTTTATTCGATCATCATTGTACTTCAGTTAAAACAACGTCTTTCATATATGTAGTCGCAATTTGGTGAATAAAATATGCAATACAAGCTGCAACTTGAAAATCAATACGAACTTCATTATTCCAGCACTAACTTAGTCTAGGCTCTTACTAGAAATTCGACCAACATCTTATATTATTCATGGGACAAAGTGAACCGTCTATCAGGTCGCTTGGTAGATATTGCTTGCATCAAGACACAGTGAATGAAATTCACTAGAAATAACCAAATAAAAACCAATATCCATGAAATCAAAGTGCAATAATGCTTTAAGATTGGATTAAAATAATCACAACTATAAAAATAGTTGTGATGAAAAAAAAACAATCATATATTACCAAGAGGGCTCAGTTCGTATTTTGTTAGTTATTGGGCTAGCAGTCTTTTTATACGTGAAATACCAACTAAAAAGCATTCGATTAAGATAGCTTTCTTTAACTTTACTCTGTGGCCGAAAGAAAGGCCGCGGGCTGCCTATGACATTATTAAAACTCAGTCGCATCTCTGCTCGAGTGACGCTAAAAAACTACGTGACCGCGTTGCACAATTCAAGTTTCCCCTCTGAAAAATCGCCCGGTCCCAAAATTTGGAGCCCTGAACGAATAAAGGAAAAAATAACGGCCCCCGTCGCGTGACCACTCCACGGAGTCCCGAATAAATTATGCTGATGAAACTTTTAGTCGGAGTGTTACGCGACAAGAGATATTCATTTAATGATGATTTGATATGCCTGGAAACCTTCGCGTTTGTATCAATATTATCTGGTGGTTTGGAAAGCTAAGGGGTGAAATGGAGCTTTTTAGGTATTTTCTTTTGAGTGTAGCGTTACGTAATGTAAATATTTTGACTTACGAACATTTAGTGACATTGATATGACAATGATATAGTAGAATGTGCATGTGTAAGTAGTGTACAATATCGAACAAGTCTTTATGTAGTTACATACCCAAATAAAACTTTGTTGCAAGTAGAAACTTAAATTGACATAAAATGTCTACTTTACAACAAATAAGATTCGAAATCCTAACAGCGTTTCATAGTTTTCGTTGCAAAAATATAAAACGTACAGGAAAATCGAATGTTCGCTTTTATAAAAGTTTACGGTATCGCGCGCTGTCAAATCGTAAAGTCGCACGCGGAACGAGGAAAGTTTGGAATTAACGGTCAATCTCGAGTGAACTGGTTATTGAACTCAAGCATCTTCCAAAATTGACAAGAGGCTAATGATATTAATTATCTTCATTGTGATTCAATTCAATTCATTTGGGAGAGCAATCACCCGGCTGCGAGAGATGCGGGTTCGAGTCCCACCTGTGGCAGTCCATTTCTCTTTAAGTGAAATTGTGTGTAATTTCACATTGTAAAGAAATTTGCATTGTTATTGCCAAAAAATTAAGTAACTTAATTATCTTCATTGTTTTTTTGCACTTTTCTTTTATGTATATATAATGAAATGACGTTAGCATATTTGAGTAGGGTTAGGTAACGATAACCGCGGTGGTAGAAGGCCTTATTACAAAACGCAGATGGACCAAAGTTCAATACACAAAAAAGCTTAGTACAAGACTTTCAAGAGGAATCTTCTTAATAATCTTTGTTTGGCTTAAATACATAAGACATATTTTTGCGTTTATACAAGACAGGATGTCTCAGCTAGGGGGTAGCTACTTAAGTATTGTCTACTTTCTACCACACATTTTGAAATTCGTGTAATTAATTTTTAATACCTACCACTTTGACAGGGCAATAAAACGGAGAGGATTTAAAAATGGATGTCTACAACTTAACCTTTTCACGGTTATTACGCCAGAGCCGTCTGGGGGCCCATAGAATGGGTGGTGGTGACGCATTAATTCAAGTGCAACACGAAAAATGCATTAGCCTGAGTTCGGCCATTCGTCATTGTCCTGCAACCTCAATTCAGCCTAGACATAACTTTTGCTTAAAATGTAACCAAAGTAAATTTGTAATAATTCCATTGTTTTTATTGCTATGTAGACTATTTTATTGTTTTTCGCCCTATATTTTTGTTTCAAGCTGTATAAGAGGTTACCTTTATTTTTGGTCCATTCATATATACTTAATATTATAAAGCTTAAGAGTTTGTTTGTTTGAACGCGCTAATCTCAGGAACTACTGGTTCGAATTGAAAAATTATTTTTGTGTTGAATAGACCATTTATCGAGGAAGGCTTTAGGCTATATAACATCACGCTGCAACTATAAGAAGTGAAGAAATAATGGAAAATGTGAAAAAAACGGGGAAATTATTCATCGTTGAGGGCTTCCGTTGCTTACGCTGCGAAAACGGTTCAAGATACCAAAAATATATAAGAATTATTCTAAATTTTAAGAATTAGTATAAAAGAATTAGTATGGCCGCGACAGTATATGTCTATCTTTTAAGATTAAGTCACTAGAACCGTTTTTATGGTAATCAAATTTGGTCGAAATTTATGCATTATTTGTTAAGAAGTGTATAAAGGTTTGCGGGGGACTTTCGACAAACTGTACCAGTAATAGTGGTACAGTTTGTTGAAAGTCCCCCGCAAACATAAGGGGTACTAGGGCAGACATTGTAAAGTCTTGCCTTAAAAATACCCCATTATGAATTATGTTTGTGAACATCTTGAAATTAACTACAAGTATGAGAGCACATTTTAGGGGGAGGTAGTAATAGTCCTCCTGGCCAATTTCGACCACGGCGGCCAATCTCAACTGAGATCAGCTAACCACGCAGAAGATATTATAATGCACAAGTGTGAGCACAATACACGAATGCACTCACGGTTCCATCATTCTCAAATTCGGTTCGGTAAAACGGCAATCCGACATGACCGGAGAGAGATCAGGCGCAGGACCAACGGCTTAACGTGCGAACCGAGGCACGGGGGTGTAACACCGCCAACTTTTCGACTTCAAGCTGATTTTGAGAGATTCATGACAGAAAATCTGAGAAACAATTTTGACTCGACCTGGGAATCGAACCCAGGACCTCTTGGATGTTAGGCAGAAACTTTGCCACTACACCAACGAGGCAGTGGTGGGGAGGTAGTATAACTTTTCCTTCAAAGTTACTGTTAATAGAGACGGGAAAGTACCTCATTTGGAAAATAAAATTGAAATTGAACGAGATTTGGGATAAAGAGTGAGTAACAGTGAGGACTTTATATCGAAAGTTCACCCTGAAATAAGCGAAATAAAAAATAAAGATCATCAATGGATGTGTCAAAGTTCAATATTGGGAGTGAGAAACTGTTGCGTAGACGAAATTAATAAAATAATTATTTGAACACAAGTGGCCTTCCCCCATATTCCCTCAAGTTAAAAATAGGTGCCCCAATAATTTTACTTAGAAATCTTAAACAACCAATTATATGTAACGGTACCCGACTTCAAATCAAATTTCTTCGCAATAACGTGAAGGTTGCAATAGTTTAGATTGGTCCAGCAGTTGGTCAAACAGTGCTTTTACCTCGCACCTCAATGATTCCAAATACCTGTTAATTTTAAAAGAATTCAATTTCCTGTTAAGCTATCTTTCACCGTTACAATTAATAAATCACAGGCGCAAACATTTAAACACATAGGAATTTATTAACGTCAAGACTGCTTTTCACACATATGTCGCGTTGTCAAGATCAGGTTGCGGAGAAAACCAATATGTTCTTCTGACACAAGAAAATAAAACTAGAAATAACTTAAAATTAAAAACTTAAAAAATAAATGATGCCCAAAATAACTACTCCACGCGGACGAAATCGCGGGCACAGCTAGTTTATTATATAAATTATAAACTTAAATAAAAACACGCATATTATTTGAATTGTTTTAAATAAAAAGGTACCTTTTCAAATGAGTTCACTTTATAAGAGAAGGAAGTCCATAATTAAAGTATGTTCATATCTTTTGTTCAAAGAAAATTAATAGCTTAGAAATGAAAAGACGATTGAATTTCATAAGGACATTTATTTATTATATTTCAGTATTCGTAAATTACACATTTATTGTCAAAGTCAACGTAACATTAGCACAAGATTTCGAGATGAGTTCACATATTAGTGCAAATAATTAGAATTCATAAACAGTTACTTAGAGATCTAAGTAATTGCATACATTAAAGTGAAGACTCTCATACTCAATTTATTTGCACTTATGCTTTATGTTAAATAATAATGAGTGGTATTTACTATGTGAGACGTTGTTTCTATCGTTTTAAATTTACTTAAGTACTTATATCGAAGCTTAGACTAAACAGTTAAATATTCTGAATCGATGTAATAATAACACTATGTTTTCTTGTTATAAACCTTAAACGTATAAACCGAAGTTAATTATATTATAAATACACAATTAGGTACCTAAATGGTTGATTATTTTATGTATAGATACAACTTTCATTTAATAAACTATTTTTATTACATCATCAACGATACAAGAATGTTATTATTTTACATTAACTTTTAATATACAAAAAATATCACAATGTACATGGAAACCTTTTTGACTTGAATACAATTCATACTTTAAGTAAAAATATTTACTACTTAATTTCACCCTCAAAAAAAAATTGCCAAAAGTCGTAATATTAGGCGTCTGCACTAAGCGAGCTTATATCGCAGCAGCATTAAATTTGAGTAAAATAATGCAGTTACTATAGCAAGGACACTGGGTTTAGTTAAAAGGGTATACATACAAAGGTATTACAAGTAGTACTTCATTTAAACGATTCTAACACCTGAATAAACGCTCTTACAGTGTAAAACTTAATGGAAATAATTTAACATATCGATTACTGTAATAATAGGTAATAAACAATCGTGACTAACTGAAATAACTACCAATTATATGAGATTTACGATTAAATATATACAGCGCTGTTTTTATTTACATGCATTTTTTTTATTTCACACCGATCTTGCAGGTCAAACTGTTAGGCATATACATTTTATTTCTAAATGGCTGTTGCGCTTGGAATAGCAATTCACACAGGAATACATATTTCAGAATAATAAAACTAGTACTGGCCATTCATTGAATCATTAAACACTAAAAAAAACGGGTTGCACTCCGGGAGTGCCGGCAGAAGTGAAAACTTAACAACCGTCTTACGGTTTTTCGATCAGCATCACGTGACCTGACGCGAGTTTCACAGTTTCTACCCATGCCACAAAAGTGCTCAACGCCGCTAAAGAAGTTTTCACTTCAAAAAATACAGGTGTTTGATAGACAGCGCAAATCAAACGGATTCACGTTTATTGGCGTTCGTTTTTTAAATGTTTATGTTTCAACGAAATCCGCTTTGCAGTTGGAACATTCAACTACATTTGGGGATGACTAGATTTATTTCAAACATAGGCGGTAGTAGATTGTTGGTAGTAGACTGTACCGATTGGCAGTTAAGAGTGAGTCAGAGAATGATTATCTTCAAGTCAATTGCCGTCAGCTGACAGTGAGACTTTACTGGTGCACGCAGTTGGAAGGTGCAAGAGACAGTGGCATCAGTGAATGTAAATTTTATTTGAAATTAGGACGTGTTTAAATATCGGATCGCCGTCAACATCAGTGCGTACAACTGAGGTGGTAGCTGATCATTAAGACTGTACTGTTGAGCTTGCGATGCGGCGGGGCTCGCACAGTTGGAAGAGGGAAGAAGACAGTTTGCGTCAGGCATTGTAATTCTATTTCCAATTAGAATGTGTTCAAATATCGGATCGCCGTCAGCATCAGTGCGTAGAGTTGCGGTGGTAGCTGATCAGTAAGACTGTACTGGTGAGCGTGGGACGCGGCGGGGAGGCTGTGCGCGTGCTGCCACGCTGCCCCCGACACCATCGGCTGTTCGAAGCTTAGCTCTAGTCCTGTTGAGAAACAAGTTTTATGGATTTTACACCTCCAAAGGCTAATATTTATAACTAAGTTTTACTATTGTTGAAGTAATAAACAATATTCCTTCTGGCCGATTTCGACCACGGCGGCCAATCTCAACAGAGATCAGCCAACTACTCAGGAAATATTATAGTGCACAAGTGTGAGCGCAATACACAGGTGCACTCACTTTTCCATCACTCGCAAAGTTCGGTGAGACAGCAATCCGACATGACCAACGGGTTTACGTGCTTTTTGAGGCACGGAGGCGTAACACAGCCAAATTCCCGACTCCGAGCAGTTTCTTAGAAATTCTTGACAGAAAATCTCAGAAATAGTTTTGGCTCGGCCTGGGATTCAGGAGGTCCCAGAGAACCCAAGACCTCTCCGATGTGAGGCAGAAACTTTGCCACTACACCAACGAGGCAGTCAGACGATCTGGTGAAGGTCGCAGAAAGCCGCTGGGTGTGGAAACCGCGGGACCGATCGCCGTGGAGATCCTTGGGGGAGGCCTGCTCAGCAGTGGGTGCCGAACGGCTGATATGATAATGATGACTTACTATGTATGCTAACTTGTCCCTCCGTCTTGCCGAGCGCGTTAACCGATGCGCACACGTACGTCCCGTAGTCGCCCTGCGCAAGCGACTTAATGGTCAGGTTCATCCACCGCGAGTATTCGTTGAGGATCTTCTCTTTTATTCGGAGTTTAGGGTTTTCCAGTATCTTGTCGCTGACTAGCGCTGTGGGAGAAGGAATGGTTCATAGGGGAAATTAGTTGGGTAGAAATAAGAACAAATACTTACGGATGATGTTTTTCTCTATTCTAGTTTATAGTAAAATTGAATAAGGAAACGAACTCGGAAACCAAAATATAACAAACATCACTGAACTAAAAGGGAACTTCGCAACTTCGTCTACGTTGATATCTTTAATCTTACAAATTCGTTGTAAATTGTAACTTATGTGTTGATCATATGTATAAGCTTTACATCACTACTTAAAAAAGGGGTGTCAAAAATTTTTTATGTTCAGTAACATGTACTATGTTTAAGCTTAACGTGTCCATTGATGCTGACGAATATGCTTCAATATTTCTTGACTCTAAAAAAATTGCAAGCTATTGTCGAAGTAAGCAATCCAGACAAAAATTGTGTCAAAATAATAATAAAAAGCACATCCGTCAGTCAAGTATTCTAGAGTATTTTGATGTTAAAACAATAGGAAGTGAAGATGAAACTAAGGCTAATGATAATAAAACGTTTTTTCGTGGCCGAATTGAATAATCATGTTGTAAGAATATTTCATCAGAATATGCAAAGTTTACTAGGCAAATTAGATACATTGGAGGTTTGTCTTGATGAGTTTTCGGAAAACGGTCTTGATCTGGATATTTTATGCTCCTCGGAAACATTTGTTAAAGTTAAAACAATATAAGTTAGTATCCTCTTATTGTAGAAAAAACCAAAAGCGTGGTGGTGTATGCATAATGATTCGGAAAACGGTTGACTTTAAACCAGTTAGTGCATGTGCAGAACTATCCAGGAATAGGGTTTTTGAGGCCTGTGCTGTAGAAATACCTATGTTTGGCTGTATTGTGGCTTGCATCTATAGTATTAGTCGAGGCTAATTTATCTCTTTTTATGAACAATTTAGAATCACTTCTTCACAAACTTAGCAGACGTAGCAAGAAGAAAATAATTCTTGCTGGTGACCTAAATATATACACATTGAAAAATAATAGCGCCGCTAAGGAGCTCAATAACTAGCTGGCTAAGCATAATCTCGTCTTACATATAAATGTGCCTACTAGACTAAAGTCATGTATTGACCATCTTGCAAGTAACATAAGTGATGCTAAAGGAAGGGTTCACCCATTATTCCTATCAGACTTTAGAAACTTTAGAGTATGTCTTACCTAAATCAAAAAGAAGTATACCAATCTGTTGGTACAAAACAGTAAGGGATTTTAATGACAGTAACAAGAGAAAATTTGTAGAATTAATATCCAGTTTAAGTTGGAGTGATGTGTTTGATGAAAGTGATCGAATGTAGCATCTTAATAGCTTTCACCAAGACCTGTGTTTATATTATAATCTTTGTTTTCCGTATAAAAAAGTTAAAATGTACGTTAACCACTCAAGACCAAAGTGGATTACTCCAGGCATTAAGAAATCAAGTGTGTCAAAACGAAATATAAGAGCACATTACTTTAAACATAAAACGTTAGAAAATAAAGAAAAAATTAAAAATTACACCAAACTTCTAAGAAGTTGTATCAACAAGTCGCAAAATATTTACAATACTGCAAAAATAAAAAATTCTAAATATAAATGCAAAGCATCATGGAATATTAATAAAGACAAAACTGACAATTTGAATTTACATAACGAAATAGAAAATTTAGAAATAAATGACATTATAATTAACAATCCTTCTGACAATAATTTTTTAAACTTAACTAATTCATTAATAAATCCCAAAAATAGACATCCCGTAATAGAAATTCATCCCTTAAAAGATAGTTTATTTTTGACACCCTGTTCAACACAAGAAGTTTGGTCTATTATTAAGTCTTTGCGAAATACAAATGCTGTAGGTGTAGACGAACTACCTACTTTTATATTTAAACTTTATGCATACATAACTAGCACCAGTGTTGGCTTTTCTCATAAATCTATCTTTCACACAGGGTCAGTTTCCAGATAACCTGAAACGCTCTATAGTGATTCCATTACATAAGAAAAATAACAAAAAATATGTATATTAACAACTACCGTCCTACGCTAATTCCAATACTTTCCAAAATCATTGAAAAGGCCATGTTAAGCAGAATATCAAGTTTTTTTTGATAAGCACATAATAATAGCTAAAGAAAAAAAACAAAACATCCTTGACCAACACTGTAGCTGGAAACTCCACATTAAAGACTTGTGTAAAAGGTTAAGTTTTGTTCACGCACTTAAAAAATTACGATTTGTAGCAGGAGAGGAAACTGCTCTGACTTCATATCATGGATATGTGTCCTCAATATTAAGGCACGGTCTCATAATATGGGGTAATTCAATTGACATAAATAGAGTATTTTTGATGCAAAAAATATGCGTCAGGGCAATTTGTTTTGCAGGGCCAATGAAATTTAGACGACCACTTTGATGTAACAGACGACCACTTTTGTGTGAAGACGACCACTTTGGGGTAATTGACGACCATTTTGGTGTAATGGTCAAGAAGTTGACTATTAACCAAGAGGTCGCGGGTTCGATCCCCGCACTGTACAAACATTTGTGTGCATGAACATGTCTGTTTGTACTGGTCTGGGAGTTATATGTATTTATTTAAGTTTATTTGTAATACCACTGTTGATTCTGATATCTGTAACACAAGTGCTTAAGCTACTTACCACGGAGTCAGATCAATGTATGTGATGTTGTTGTATATTTATTTATATAAAACATTTGCATTCATTTTTAAGACTTTTATTTAAATAAAAAGTATTCTATTCTATTTATTTACTAAAATAATTTGGTCGAAGGCAAAATAAAAATTAATTCCTTAAATAAAAAAGTTATCTCGTCTACACTGCCCCGGGCGGCCATGTTGCTCATACATACGTCATAGCTCTCGCATCGAAAATCGACGATAGTTAGACCTGTTTTGCTTTATTTATTGTAAATATTTTTGTTGCATTATGTACAAATATTTATGTATCATTTTAATGGAAATATAGTCTAGTTTTGTTTACAATTGTTAGAACTATTATATATTGTATAGTATTTTTTATAAAAAATCTATTTTAACAGAATACAAGAAAAAATGCCTACAATCTTAAGTTCTCAATATATTTTGAATACATAAATGTGGGTGTGAAGCTTATACTTTAAATTAATCATATTCTGTATATGTTAAGCTACACTACGGTATTTTTTATTTTGATCTAGCTTGTACAGTTATCTTGTGACAAACGTTTTTATTGGAAGATTTTTTTTCTATTTAATTTATTTTAAATATATTAAATTGCACACTAGCGCCGGACGTTTCTGTAGGTTGACAGGTTGTGTCATTGGACGTTCGAGTGGTTATTATTTATAATCTTGTAGACCTTTATTTAAGCAGCTAAATCTTATAACTCTAGTCGGGCTTTACATCTTAGAGAGTGGAGTATTTGTTAGGAAAATCCAGAGCTATTTGAAAAATATATTCAACTAGATTTAAGATTACGCCAGAGAAATATTTATAGATAGAGCAATAGTGCATTTTCCAATAAAAACTGCCAGGCCATGTCAGTCAAAATTTACAATAAAATATCTTATGACATAAGACAGCTTCCGTATAATATGTTTTTGACAAAATTACGCAAATATGTCTTACAAGAATGTTTTTATAATCTGACTAAATTTTTGACATGATTGATTTATAATATTAATAATCATTATTGTGACATGAATAAATAAACTATGACATGAATAATTACTGAACTATATTGAGTATGTATATTAAATAGAAATGTATTATAAAATTGGGCCATGAATTAATGTTGTCTGAAATGTTGAAATAGTAAAATGTGTGTATAATGAAATTAATTAATTGTTTTAACTTATATATTTCATAGTATTAACATTGAAAAATTACTTAGCTTTAGATTTCCGCTCAGTTACGCCGGCATAAGTACCCAACTACACTACCTGTGACCACCGACTATGTTAGAGAACAAGCACATGCAAAAAGCACCGCCCGCCCTCCCACAAATCGCATGCAAAACAGATAATGCAATAATTAGTACCAACACCGACGTGCAAAAGAAAACCTCAACGCGTTTCGCCGCCTCACGCGGCATCTTCAGGAGGAGATGTTGTCGCCTCGGCTGCGCTCCGACGACTAACCTGTGAACGCTGGTGAGCAGGCCTTTTATACTTTTCCCCCACTATTGTTGTGACGTACTAGCGACCGATCCGGTCCTATTGTTACTAATGATATTATTACTATTTTGACGGTTAGAAAAATTTGAAAAAATATTTAATAGTGGGGACGTTGTGTAACTGACCTGCTCATTCAGCAGTGTAAGCGAATTATCTTTATTATGTTTAATTATTTCTAATTGTTCCAAAACGGATAGTTTTAAACTTTTTTCGCATGTGTGTAAAATTGAAAATGTGTGATTATCAGGAATTCTATGTCCTGTGTCTAAAAGGTGTTTCGCGAAATGGGATTTTTCGGGATGGTTATTTCGATACGCGGATATATGTTCTTTATAACGTGTGTTGAAACTACGGCCGGTCTGCCCTACATATGTGGAGTTACATTCATTACAATTAAGTTTATAAACACCAGATTTCTAAATAAAAAGGATAACAGGTATAATTCTAGTTTGATTTATTTAGGACCGGTGTCGGAACGAATTTCTAAGTTACTAAAAAATCACGATATGCACGCAGCTTTTAACACAAATAACTCATTACGAATGTTATGTAATGGTAAGGATAAGCTTGATAAACACCAGAAATCTGGTGTTTATAAACTTAATTGTAATGAATGTAACTCCACATATGTAGGGCAGACCGGCCGTAGTTTCAACACACGTTATAAAGAACATATATCCGCGTATCGAAATAACCATCCCGAAAAATCCCATTTCGCGAAACACCTTTTAGACACAGGACATAGAATTCCTGATAATCACACATTTTCAATTTTACACACATGCGAAAAAAGTTTAAAACTATCCGTTTTGGAACAATTAGAAATAATTAAACATAATAAAGATAATTCGCTTACACTGCTGAATGAGCAGGTCAGTTACACAACGTCCCCACTATTAAATATTTTTTCAAATTTTTCTAACCGTCAAAATAGTAATAATATCATTAGTAATAATAGGACCGGATCGGTCGCTAGTACGTCACAACAATAGTGGGGGAAAAGTATAAAAGGCCTGCTCACCAGCGTTCACAGGTTAGTCGTCGGAGCGCAGCCGAGGCGACAACATCTCCTCCTGAAGATGCCGCGTGAGGCGGCGAAACGCGTTGAGGTTTTCTTTTGCACGTCGGTGTTGGTACTAATTATTGCATTATCTGTTTTGCATGCGATTTGTGGGAGGGCGGGCGGTGCTTTTTGCATGTGCTTGTTCTCTAACATAGTCGGTGGTCACAGGTAGTGTAGTTGGGTACTTATGCCGGCGTAACTGAGCGGAAATCTAAAGCTAAGTAATTTTTCAATGTTAATACTAATTATGGATTTCCGCAAAGTAACGCCTGATACTATTAATTATATTATATATTTCAGTTTTGCATGCCGCCTTTGGCAAAACATGATGGTCTAAGATGAAATTCTGTTATCAAATTTACCATGTTTTGAGCACATAAACATATTATATTCTATTCTAAAAAAATAATACAACGAAACTGTCCGACAGGAAGTAGGAATTTACCAAAGCTCACTTACATTTACCGTCCTCTCGGTACCAGGAGTTCATGGCTTTCGGAGAGGCTTCGATGTAGCACTGCAGCTCCACGTCACTTCCCGGAGGCGCTGCCACTAGCTGGTTCGTCACCTTCACTTGTGGGATGACTGGTGGAGATAGAATAATTGTATGATTTTAATTGATTATTATTACATTTAAAAAATTACGCCTCTGTTGAGATAAGTGTCGACGGGAACTTTTCCACCAGCGGGAAGTAACGGTAAAAAAATATTTGTTGAGCATTTTGGGGCTTGCCCACACTAGAATGCAATAAGTTATATTTTGCAGTTTAGAAGACTAGTTTCGATATGCAAGAACGCAGAACACGCAAAAGTGATTTAAACGACGGCTTGTTAACTTACCTCAATATGAAGCTTACATCACACGTCCAATGCGATTAATTCTCGTAGTAAATGCTACGGCTATGAGACTACGGGAATTGCTATGACGAACCCATCATTATGCTACGAACCTTGTAGCTTCTACGAAGCCGACTACGAGCAAGTTATATTACCAATTCAAATATTTTTTGAAGTCAATGCTCTATTTATTTTGATTAATACCTACACTGCCTGTAGTTTTAAATTGTGTTAGTCTAGTACTGTTATTTACTTGCAGCATTTTCTTATTTGTCAGCGAGCACACAACTGGCGCACGTTATCGTGTCACAGGTGTCATGGGGTTAAATGTTAGCTTTAAACCGACATAAACAACGCCATCCCATGACACAGAGGCATTTAATTCACTGCAGGCATGGTGTTTGTTCCCTCGTCCATCGGATTTGCATAGATTATGCCGCGGCGTTCCCTGTGCTATGTAAACTTAGTGCAAACTACATACACAGACGCAATATGTTCTGTCGGTATCATAAGCTGAGTTATTGAAACTTTACACATGGTACGTGTGAATTTAGTGTAATCAGGCTATTTGCAGTTTTAGAAACATGTATTTTTTTTCATTTAACGTAAGCTAGAGAAGTTGTATAAATACTTTTACTAACATTTTTTATTAGGTAAGACACCTTGGTGAAAAAATAAACACCAGCAGTAAATATAATGGTTATTGGTTTTTAATAAGATAAAAACATAGACAACAACTTTTCTAATTAAAGAGTAACAAAATTAATTTAAATAGTTAATGAGGAGAGACTTTTTCTCGTAAATGTTCTAAGGTGAAACTCGTATCTCAGAAATTCATGAATAACATTGTATTGAGCATAAAATATTGATAGCAGCTACAAACATTAAGCCTATAGTAGGACCTCCAAAAAGATTTAGCTACCTATCTAAAACGTGTGCAACTGTATTCTTTGAATTAGCAATTTTGGCAAGACTATGCGAAATTCAGGGGGCTTTTATATGGGTTCTAGGCTCCTTCTCTGTTCTTGTTCGTAGTTTCGAATGAAGCCATCTCGGTCACTATAACTTAACCGAGTAAGAGCAAACATGAAAAAACTGCGGAAGAAGAACAAATGCTGTGGGTTAAAATAATGAAGCCAAAGCTAATTTTAGTGCAAGATACATTAGAGTTAGGCTTTTTCTAACTGAAAATCAGGACATTTGTAGTGGCATGTGAATGGCCTAGAGTTTGTGAATATGAATGAAAAGATTTTGCGCAACAATTTTTTTGAGACCGCGAGGTATAGTCGTGGTAAGACGGCTAAATCCGGAAAGGGGGATGAAGCGCTTCATAAAAGGGCTTCTCGTTTAAAATAAGATTAGGTTATCTGAGTTACTCACAATGCACTTCGACGTGGTACCGGCGGCTGACTGTAGGCGGTATGCCGTTGCTCGCGATGCAGTAGTAAGCCCCCATGTCAGTCCGTTGCACATGCTGAAGCTCCAAGGTCTCGCCTCTGTGACTGTCTACCACTGCAACACGGATAAATGTTTGAATATGGAACTTAGTTGAGTCTATAAAGGTTACCCAGGCTATTATAGAGACACAAAGATCCAAATACAAAGTGGTAATAAATTGAATGTAAAGTTAATAGCCGATTGAAAGTGATACTTTTAACAATGCAGTATTGTTTAAAAGCCATATAACAAAATTTGGACAGCTAAGCTTGTTCTTGCCGAAATCTATTGAACCAAAAAAAGTTGTGTCAGGCTTAGGATGTAATTGGAAAACGGTGATGAAGTCTTTTATGTGAACGCGCCCTGCGCGTTAGAAAAGCAGTAGCAAATTTTAATAGGCTTTGCCAATGTCTGGGTAGTCTAGTGGTTTATGGCCATTCCCATGGACGCGGGTTTGAAACCCACCTCAAACAGTTGATTCTGCTGCAATAATATTGACTTCAAAAATATATATACAACTGCAGGATGATGGTTAGGTATACTTCTAACAGTGCTTTTGGATAGATATTCAATATTGCACGAAGTGTCATACTTTCTAATTGAGTCTCATCAATATCCAAGTGTCTTTTTGAAACTTTTCGTCAATGAGTAGTAGATGTAGGATTTGAACAAGAGGTGACTACAACTCAACTTTATTATCAGGCTATAAAAATATATCATCGATAATGTGGCCATGTATCAGCAGTAGAGACCTCTACAAAATACTTTAATCGCAAAATGCGGAGTTATTTACGCCGCAAGCATCGAGGCGTGACCATCCAGAAAATACCGTTGCATGGAAATGCAGTCTACCGGCACTATTCGTTTGAAATAAGTCGTGAATATGAAGTGCCGCGCAGGTGAATTTAACGTATCAATAAACGGTAAATGTTGCGTAATGAGAGAATTAAAAAAAAAACGCTGCTAAAAGCTTCTTCTGTATGTTAAATCTCGGCGGTTGAAAAACTAACTAGTTAGTGAGAGTTGACTCATATACGTTCTGTTTCAGTTTCTCGACCACAAATAGTAGAAAATATAAATCATCAAATACACTTCGACACGTCAACTAGAGCGTTACAGAGATGTTTTGCATTAAACTTTAAAGTCCCTGCTGTCTGTTGACAGAACACGAAAAAAAATTCACAGAGTCGAAATATATCCCAGCAGACCTCTCGTCTCGCGGAAATATCTTTCTAAAATCGCTTTTGAGTATAAAATCTTTTATTATGCGAGCACGGTTCATTAAACGCGGCATTAAGTGAATTTGTCGAACACCGTATTTTAAAAATGAACGGGTAAAAGAGTGGTAAAATATAGCGGGCGAGATGGAAACGGTCTGTATTGTGGAAGAAAATTTTAATGGCGATTATTATAATAACTTCGAAATGACTTTATGGCATTCGGAGATGAATTTATAAACGGATTTCCGCAAAAAAATAACGTTGCTGTAGTTGCTACATATTTTTTTAATTCGCACTAACTTTATTTCTGTTGATAACCCATCTTATCTTAATAAAACCTTGGTTAATTTGAAAATCAAAAATGTTTTAAGGGACTAAGCCTTACTTCCATCTTATCTATATTTTAGTTAGGCAAAAACCAAAAGTTGAAGAAAGTATCTTGTGTAATTTGTGCGTGTTTGTGTAATTTTTGATCATATTTCTGATTTAGTTACAAAAAAAGACCGGTAAAGTGCGTGTCGGGCCACGCCCATTGTAGGGTTCCTACAAGTGCCAATTTTAAGTTCGTACTCACAAATACTTCTACGCTTTCCTTGTTTACTACGGAATCCTAAAAAAGTAGGTATGTACATATCTATGAATAAACCGTTTCCTCATAGTCAAAGCCGAAGCCAAAACAAATCGTTTAGCACACCAAACTGCCACATTGGTGCAATTGAGATATTTGAAAAGCGGCCATTTACGTTAACTACAAACGCATTAGGTCCGTTGAGCTCACCGATCACCGATTTAAATTAGTGGGGCTAGTGGTGCGAGCGACTAGATTTATTGAGTGTTGCCTTTACGTTTTTGTCAGAGCTGGAGCCGAATGCTACTAACAACATCGAGTGGAGGCTACATTAGGATCTTGCTTTCCACTCATTGGGAGCATTCTTATTTTAAAATTTTTGCACGAAATCATGCTTAGATGCACTTCTGTGGAGCGGCATGCAAGATCGTTATACGGCTCCGAACGTGATTCTTATCTTAGTCCGAACAGTCAGAGTGCAACTGGGCAGCTGCAGTTTTTTTGTCAAATCGCAAGTTATAAATATGTATGTCATTTAGATGTGGATATGTCGCTGCAAAATAGTTAAAATAGCCGTTAAATAAACAGCTTGCTCTTTTATTGAACAACGCCTTTCAATCACACGTCTAGCTTTTTAATTGAATTATTAAAAATACAGAAATTTTGAAGGCATTTAAAAGTGATAGGAGGGAATGAAAATTTAAGCAAAAATTTGAGGAGAAATTACGGGACTATGAAATGCATCTCCAAGGTTTATTAAATTCTATATTAAAAAAATAAATAAAGAGCTATCTGTTTAATTGAATGGCTATTTTAACCACTTGGCTGCGACGTTTAACGATAAGTCACATTATGATTTGGTAGGTATCTCGTAACTGGATTTTCAGAACAATAGAAATGCTCATTTTATCATTTGTCCATCTTCCGGTCCGTATGGTTAGAAATTTTAAAGTCTCTCAAATTAATGTGAGACAGAAACCTAACGTAGTGTATTTGCTTTTTAGGTAAATAAAAGTATATTCCAAGTTTGCTCAAAGGCAAATATGTGATGGTATTGTCTTATTCATTCAAATTAACCAAATTAGTATCCGTGTCTATCAAATCATTGAATCACAGAGTATAATCAAAGCGACAAATTGGCCGAACAGCCTCATTGGAGCCATTAAGATATTTGAAAAGCGGCAATTTATGTTAACTACTACCGCATTAGGTTCGCTGATCACATTCAAATTAGTGACGACCACAGATCACTGACAACTTTGTGACTGTTTTGTTAAAATTCAACAGAAAATAAAACAATTCGCGCGTGCTATTTTGCGATTTTATACTTAAATGTAATGTGATTTAAATATTTTGCAAATCTATCATATAAAATGAATCGCAAAACACAAGAACGCCTGAACCATTTTGGCTAATTCTTTTTTTTATGATATTTCTTAAAGCACGCGGATGATAAAGAAGAAAAGAAAATAAAACAATGGGCAGGACAACGTCTGCGGGGTCCGCTAGTAGATCATTACAAAGAAGAAACATACTGTGTGTATGTTTTTCATGTCTCATCAATTGAGTTCAGCACAACTATTAATAACGTTAATATTTTTACTAGTTTATACAAGTCCAAAAAATTCTTTTCTTATTATGGCGGCATTATTATAATTTATTTTTTCTCTGTGCTACATAAGTTTATCAAAAATCTCTTAGGTAAAAATAAATGGTATGACAGTACATTCTGATATAATACCAAAAGCAAAGAGAACGTTTGGTTCTTAGAAAGATTGCAGTGTTTAATAAAATTTATTGGTTCTTGTACCTCCATCCTCCAGTACATTGTAAGTTTTATGGGTTCCATTCAATTTAACACAATTTAGGTATAGCGGTCCCGCAACTATTCGGGTTTGTGACTTGGAGCTTGCAGCGAGGAGTTTCGACTCTGTTCAGAACTTGTAGTGTTCGGGATAAGTTTGCGAATGGGTATTGGAAGTTGTGTTTATTAAAGAAAATTGATTATTTAAGATTTTTAAAGTATATTTGAGTAATTTGATGATGCCCCGTATCAAATAGTTTGGATACAGCTACGCTATGACGCTTTGTATCGACGCTTTGTAAAAAAACGTAACCCTTAAAAATCACTTTGTTGTCTGTCCGTCCGTCCGTCTGTCAAGACCGTTTTTCTCAGCAACGCGTGGAGGTATCAAACTGAAATTTCTATGTGATACTTATGTCTACTGTCAACAATCAACCTTCTAAGCTAACGCAATCAAAAGATACAGCCATTTAGGCCGCAAATTTCCGCAAATTTTCGAAACTCGCACGGGAATCAAAACCTACAGGGTACTTCCCGTAAACTTAGAATTTTGAAATTTAGTACAAAGTCACGTCTTACAGTACAGATATAGAAAAAATTACGAAAACTGTAAATTTTCAGTTTCATCATATAAAAAAAATATTTTTGAAAATAATTTTGAAAATTTCAAAGTTACTACTCCTTATCTACAGGTTTGTACGGAACCCTCGGTGGGCGAGTCCAACTCGCACTTGACCGGTTTTTTTTATAAACAAATACATTGCATGGTTCAAAATATTTTTTTAAAATTTCCAAAAAATGTGAGAAACTGTCAAACCTGACTTTTACCTGCATGTTGTAAATGGATGAATATAGAGATAAGTATGAGTAGGTGCGTTTAGATTGCATCGCGCACTGTCCAACTTAATCATTAAAATCAGTAAATATTACTTAAATTAAATATAATACATTATCTGTTCACATTTGTTAACCTTTGATTTGTATGCTAAAATTACCTAGTCAATGCGGTTAGCGAAGTCAAACAGGAGTTTCGTAATGTTTCACAAATTGTTGACTAGTAGCACAAATTAAGGCTTTCTTGCGTAAACAGGCTTGGATAACACGCCTCAAACTTTTCTAAGAATAAGTATTGCTAAAGTCATAAGTCGGCAAACTTGTTTGACTTACAACAACTTGGTAAAACCTCTTATATATTCGGGTCATTTTATAACTTGTTTTCTTCCAAATATCTTCATTTCGTCTTTGTTCAAACTCATCTGTAGCCGACGTTTTAATCAGCAGGCCGCGTCTACCGACTATAAATTCGTACGTGACCGAAATAAAAATATAACAATATTAATATTGCTTAACTTTTTTACGGGATCAATGTCACAATAAGAACTGGTCGGGAAGCGTGATGATTTTAATTTTTTAATCACATTTTTCCTCGTCGGCTTAAATGTTTTAATTATATTAACGATAATTTCTTTACTGATTTGAAACTGTAAGAAAAAACAATTGGCATTAATAAAATGTAGCGTTTGCTGGGCGCTTCCCGCGCCCCTTTGGAAAAGCCCCCTATTCATGTCGCCATAGTTGGGAAAAAATACATCAAAACAACTAATAGTAAGTCAACAAAGTGTCAACGTTCCTATTTGAAGCGAAATGGTATCTCTACCATTAAGCTAAGGCTCTCAAGCTTTCTTGCAATTAAACACAAACATTTTCGAACTTGCGGCGTCTTTATATACCAGGGTTATGAATCGAAGCAGATTGTTTGTTTACTGTTGTTTTCAACCGGTTCAAATAGGCGACCCTAAACTGTTTCTATTTGACAAACTGGGGGACCTCTTTCAATTTGCTCCCGGAGTCAGTGAGTTAATAAGACTCTTACTCTTCCGCCGAAGTTCAAACAAAAAAGTAATTAACCCCGCTCCTACTGCGACATTAAATAAATCGAAACGAGTGAACAATGAAAACCTACCCATAGATAGGTCGGATGTCTAGTCCGCCAGACGGAATTGCTTAATCGTCCAGAAATGGAAAGGAAAACGTTGTTTTCTTGTACTTTAAGTGTATGTACATCGATAATTTGGTGTTGAATATTGCAAATATGTCGATAGTTTTAAAATCGATAAAATCAAATAAAAAGTATAGATCCATATTTAACCCAAATTGGCTCTGTCCAGTTTTTGAAAATAATCATCCTCCAATTCTACTGTTAATTTTCTTTAGTTAAACAACACTACTACCTAAATGTCTTTTTTCCAGGTACAGTCAATCTTTTTAAATAGCTTTAGATGATAGGATAGCAGGATTTACAGGTGTTGTTTATTACAAATACTCGGATTCAGTTGCTTTATGTAAATGCGCTTGCTTGATTAAGTTTGCCGTGATTCCAACGTGGAAAGCAGCGATTGCGAAAATATGAATTAAACTTTGGACAAAATACACAATGCAAAGTTTATTTTCAGTTTACTTTGTTGTAACATCGAGAATATATTATAGTTTGTTTGCTTGTTCTACTTGTATGAACTGCTACAAAATTATTCCGCAGGATGTTTAAAAAGTAAGCGCCTCCATCAGATAGGTCCGTTATCATCTTATGACGTCTCATACTACACATTACTTTGCCCGTACTCAACCTATTTGTATTCTCAACTCATCCGGGCGAATTTTTTTTCTGCTTTCATCCTACGAGCCTTTTCACCTCACCCTATTCCAAAACCACTGGAAAAATGATGTGGAATGGATTTAGTACGAGTTGTTTAGGATGAGTTAAGTTATAGGATGGAACGTCATTCTATGGAAATGGAACTACCCCCGTGGTAAAAATACAGTTTTTTTTAATTGTACGTTTTTAAGACTAGACTGACAACTAACCCGCTGAATTTAGCTAATACTTTTCTATATAATTCCCGTATAACCTGTATTAAGTATAGTAACTAAACTTAAGGCCACTGCATATTACGTGACGGGCTAAAGAATAAAAATTTCCGGGATGGCACGAGAAGTTTTGGAAACGTCATTTTTACTACATATTTCAAATGAAAATGTATTGAAAAACGCATACCTATGTCATGAGTGCATGAGTGAACGGGATAATGTTTGATATGAAATGACGTTTAAAACATTTCGTCCCGGGATAAAAACCCGTCACCTGTCGCAACTCGCCGCTGCACAAGCGGCGAGTTGCGACTTATCGAAAATGTCACATTGCGACTTGACACGACTAAAATACTATAGCTTTGTTAGATCTTCTTTAAGAAGCCTTTTCGTTCCACTATGAAATGTTTACCTTCGATTAAATACTTTTCATCGGGTTCCCGAAACACGCCGAGCCGATTAGGCCGTCAATCACCATGCAGCTTTCTGATTAGTTCTTGTTGTGCTCTGCATCTGAGCCCCTTCTCTCTAAGTCATTGTCTGATATTTCAGATAAAGCCATCCCTGTCAATCTTACAAACTTGACAGCTGGTTAGACCCGTAAATACAGACCAAACGTTAGGAAGTACGGCCTCTTATACCGGGCAATTTTGTACTGAATATTACGAAATAATAGTTGGGCTTAGTTAATCTGTATAACGTACTGGATGAGCTATGATGGTGATGATCAAGTTAGGCAGACGAGGCTTACAGCAAACATACCATCACGCAAAACTTAGCACAGGGTAGGTTTTGGGTGCGGTCGGATCGGTTTCGGTCGAAAGAAAATATTATAGCGAAGACCACTTTAGTGTAATGGTCAAGAAGTTGGCTATTATCCAAGAGGTCGCGGGTTCGATCCTCGCACTGCACAAACATTTGTGTGCATGAACATGTCTGTTTGTACTGGTCTGGGTGTTATATGTATTGTTACGCCGGTGGGCTAGTGCTAAAACTTTGATCGTGTTTTTCCGTGCCTTGGAGGCGTTTTCAGCAGGCTGAAATACCATTTTAGGCCGTTTCAGAGAGTGCTCTAACACATACTAGTTTATCGAAATTTCACCCAAGTTGCCGTTGTTTTCAGGCGCCTGAAACATGTTTTCAGTCCGTTTCAGGCCACCCTCTATCAGATGACGCCATAACCTGAAAACCCGTTTTCAGGCGTTTTCAGGACCCCCTATGGGCCTTTGAAGCCCACTTCAGTATATGACGTAATTTTTAGTAGGAGTGAAAGAGATAGCACGATTAGAGAGAGACAGCTATACTGACAACATTCCAGAAAGGTGTGACAGAGACAGCACAAGACAGGGATAGCACTATGATGCCGAACATTCGAGAAAGGTATAGGCTAGGCAAGACGGCATTTGGAAGGATCCCGAACAGTCTCGTACTGGGTAGTAGGTACCTACCGAATATTCGGGAGTCCTTGCGGCCGGTATATAAGGAGCCCGGGAATGCGTCCGAGTTAGAGTTTAATTTGGGAAAGCGACGAGTAAACATCGAAGCGAAAACTGCGACAACAAGATTTTGGAGTGCGATATAAGTGTTTGTGTACTAAGTGTTGTAACGTAAAGTGTGTACAATAAATCCTACTCTACTTCATCGGTTTAGAAGTGCATTTCAATCTAGATCCCACACCCCTAGAACGTAACATTTGGTGTCAGAAGTGGGATTGAAAATGCCGATTACTCCGCGAGAAGAAGAGAAGGAGGGGATGCAGACCCGAAGCCGCACCGCTGCTGGAGACTCTGCGGGCACCGCCGGAACGTCAGACACAGCGGTACCAGCTTCAAGGACGCCGGAGATAGACGTCAACGCCATTCTGATCCTCCTGAAAGAACAGGCTAGAAGGCAGGAGGAACAAGCTAGAAGGCAGGAGGAACAAGCTAGAAGGCAGGAGGAACAAGCCAAAATCCTGCAACAAGAGCTACGGGTTCAGCAGGAGGAACAAGCCAAAATCCTGCAACAAGAGCTACGGGTTCAGCAGGAGGAACAGACCAGAAGGCAGGAGGAACTGGCTAGATGGCACGAGGAACAAGCCAAAATTTTGCAGCAAGAGCTACGGGACCAGAAAGAAGTCCTCCGTGAGGTACACGAAGTAGCTGCAGAATGGAAAAAGGAGATGGCTGAGGTGCAAGACAAAATTGTGGGCGTTGAAATAAAAGTTGAAAACCACGAGAAGCGCCTCAATGGACTGAACGAAAAAGTGGAGGGCCAGGAGAATCGCCTCCAGAAGTTGGAGATCAAAGTGGCCAACGGCACCACCAGTGTATCAGGTGCACCAGCCACAGGAGGTGAAAAGTTAAAGGTACCTCCATTCGATGGTACCTCTTCGTGGGCCGCATACAAGCTCCAATTCGAGATGGTTGCCGAAGTGAATGGCTGGAGCAAGGACTATGCTAAAACGGCACTGAGTTTGGCGCTGCGGGACGAAGCTCTCACTGTCCTGGAAGCGTTAGGAAAGGAGAAGACATACGACCGTCTTCTTGAAGCTTTAGAGGCACGCTTCGGTGACAGCCATCTAGAGCACGTTTACAGAGCTCAGCTGAAGAATAGGACTCAGGGGCATAATGAGTCGTTACAAAAGTGGGCACTTGAGATAGAGAAGCTCGTCCGGAAGGCGTACCAAGGTTCCGCAGCGACTTTCATCGATGGAACGCTAGTACAGGCATTCATAGATGGGATTCGGGACTTTGAAGTGAGGGCTGCTGTACGGCTGGGACACCATGGGACCTTGAAGGATGCGCTCGCCCATGCCCTGGAGGTGGAAGCTGTACGCCAAGACTCAACAAAATCCTTTAGGGTGCGCGAAGTTGCGGCCAGGGAGCCGATTGCTCCACCTCGAGAAACTGGGCCTCGATGCTACAACTGCGGGGAAAGAGGACACATACAATCAGGCTGCCCAAAAAGATCTGTGAGGCAACGGGACTCGGACCGAACGGAGAGGCCAGCAAGCTCTGATAGTTCAGAGCGGCAGCAGCAGGGAAACGAGTAAAAGCCAGGACTGAGGGACGAGTGCTGGCTGGTGGTCAAAATGTCCCAATTATGATCTCGCAGGCGAACGACGGGAACAGTCTGGCTGTCAAAGGAGAAATTGGTGGAGTACCATGTCACCTTACTATTGACACCGGAGCTTCTCGGACCGTGATCAGTTCTCGACTGCTGAAACACCTGTCCAGGGATCATCTAGTCCGACCAATGCGTCTTCAGCTGCAAACGGCTACCGGCCAGTACATCTCCGTCCAGGGGGAGCAGGAAGTGTCAGTGAAGATTGGAGAAAAGAAGTACTGGCACAAAGTCATCATTGCTAACATCGTAGATGACTGCATTATTGGTCTTGACTTTATGAGGAAGTACGAGTGTAAGATCGACATGAAAGGAGGCGTGCTGAAATTTGGGGCTTATGAAGTTCCTATGGAAGGTGGAGTGAGTGGACATGTCTTCTGCGCTAGAAGGACTACACTTCAACCGAGATCGCAAGCCCTAGTTCCGGTGACATTGCCGCACGGTGCGAGACAAGGATCTCATTCCTGCGTGTTAATAGAGAAAATGGACGGCAGTAAACCATGGATGCCAGCTCGCACAGTGGTAACGACGTCATCTGCAGCATTTATAAGGGTGCTAAATCTAAGTGACACTCAACACGTCATAAGTAAAGGAACCCTTATGGGAACATGCGAGGCAATCTCTTGGATACGGAGTTGCCATGGGTCGAAGGAGAACAAGTTACAAGAAGAAGTTGTGGAAATTGGAAAGTTATTGGAAAACTGCCAAAATGATCTCACAAAGGAAGAACTTCTTAAGGCACGTAATTTGCTAAAGCGCTATAGGAGCGTCTTATCTGCACATGACAGTGATATCGGGAGAACTGGAGTAGTGCAGCACGAGATCGACACCGGAGATGTCATGCCTGTTCGACAACGACCGCGGCGAGTTCCAGTAGCTCGAGAGAAGGAAGTGGAAGACATGATCAAGGAAATGAGGAGATATAAAGTGATAGAACCGTCGACAAGTCCTTGGTGTTCTCCAGTAGTCTTGGTGAAAAAGAAGGATGGAACCATGAGATTTTGCGTAGACTATCGTCGACTCAACGATGTGACTAAGAAAGACAGTTATCCATTGCCTAGGATAGATGACACTTTGGACACTCTGCATGGAATGAAATGGTTTTCCACGTTGGATTTTGGCAATTGGAAATAAAAGACAAGGACAAAGAGAAAACAGCCTTTTCAACCGGTAAAGGACTTTGGCAGTTTAATGTAATGCCGTTTGGATTGTGCAACGCACCAGCAACGTTTGAGCGGTTGATGGAGCAAATACTGGCTGGTCTCCTGGGTGATACGTGCCTAGTGTATTTGGATGACATCATAATTGTAGGCAAAGATTTTGATGACCACCTCAAGAAGCTGGAACAAGTTTTGTCCAAGTTGCGCGATGCTAACTTAAAACTAAGTCCGAAGAAATGCTCATTCTTCAAGCGCAAGGTTAACTACTTGGGACATTTGATTTCATCAGATGGCATCCAGACAGACCCTGAGAAGATAAGTGCAGTTAAGGACTGGCCGACACCGAAAGACAAGACAGCAGTACGTGCCTTCTTGGGACTTTGCTCGTACTACCGACGATTTGTAAAGAACTTCTCAGATATAGCAAAGCCTTTGCACCAGCTGACAGAAGAGAAAAGACAATTCAACTGGGATGATCAGTGTGCAGCAGCTTTCTCAGACCTCAAACAGAGACTTTGTGAAACACCGATTTTGGGATATCCAGACCCAGAGAACGAGTTTGTTGTTGACACTGATGCAAGCAATACTGGCATTGGAGGAGTCTTGTCACAGAAGAAGGGTGATCAGGAAGTTGTGATCGCCTATTTTAGCAAGTCGCTATCGAAGCCGGAGAGAAACTACTGCGTCACTAGGAGAGAATTGCTGGCAGTCGTCAAAACTCTGCAGCATTTTAGTAAATACCTGCTTGGACGCAAGTTCCGAATAAGAACTGACCACGCTGCTCTAAAGTGGTTGTTAGAGTTTAAGAACCCTGAGGGTCAGGTGGCACGCTGGATCGAACAACTGCAGGAATATGACTTTGTCATCGAACATCGCAGTGGAAAGTCACATGGCAACGCAGATGCCCTCTCTCGAAGACCTTGTCCTGATGATTGCAAACACTGTTTAAGGCAAGAGGGTAAGGACTGCGTGAAGATGTTGAGGACAGACACTGTTAGCGAAGAATGGAGTGATGAAGCAATGCAAGAAGCACAACAGGAAGATTGCGATGTAAAGCCCATTTACGATTGGATCAACGCTGGGGCGCCCAAACCAAGGTGGTGTGAGGTAGCTTCGATGAGTACCGTGACAAAGAGCTACTGGGCGCAATGGGAAAGTCTGGTTATGCACAATGGCGTACTGTGCAGGAAATGGGAGTCAGAAAACGGAAAGGATGCTCATCTTCAAGTGGTTGTACCAAGAAAGAGAGTCAGCGATGTTTTAAGATCCTTTCACGACGGCGCTTCCGGTGGACACCTAGGAGTAAAGAGGACTCTGATGAAGATTCGGCAACGTTTTTACTGGATAAACTGTCGGGACGACGTGGAAGACTGGTGTAGGAAATGTACTAGCTGTTCGTCAGTTAAGGGACCACATACACGCAGTAGAGGTGCGCTTAAAGTTTACAACGTGGGAGCGCCTTGGGAAAGAATTGCTTTAGACGTCGCAGGCCCGTTCCCGACCTCTGACCGTGGAAACAAGTACATCCTGGTGGTCATGGACTATTTCACCAAATGGCCTGAGGTATTTGCCATTCCGAATCAAGAGGCAGTCACAGTAGCGGAAACTGTAGTGTCTGAAGTGTTTTGTCGGTATGGTGTGCCTCTTGAGATCCACAGTGATCAGGGAAGAAATTTTGAGTCTCTGGTGTTTCAGGAGACTTGCCGAGTCATGGGAATTCATAAAACTCGGACTACGGCCTATCACCCACAGTCAGACGGAATGGTTGAGAGATTCAATCAGACTCTGGAACGACATTTGGCCAAAGTAGTTGACAACCATCAAAAGGATTGGGACAGGCATATTCCGCTCTTTTTAATGGCATATCGGACAGCAGTTCATGAAAGCACGGCCGTAACTCCTGCGTGTGCTAATTTTGGAAGAGAACTACGTTTACCTGCAGATCTTCTGACCGGACGTCCTCCAGATGCACCAAAGACGGTTTCGGAGTATGCAAGTGAACTGCGAAACCGGCTTGATGATGTTCACAGCCATGTTCGTGAACATGGATTGCAGGCCAGTGAGAAGGTGAAGACCAGATACGACCGGAAGTCTAACCAGACGAGGTTTGAGGAAGGATCATTTGTGTGGCTACATAACCCTATGCGTCGAAAAGGAAAGTCACCGAAATTGTCGCCGAGTTGGGAAGGGCCGTACAAAGTAGTCACAAGGATCAACGACGTCACTTATCGGATACAGCGCAACGCACGTAGCCCCTGTAAGATTGTTCATGTGGATCGGTTGGCCAAGTACCATGGAACGAATGATGCTCGGGACGAGCATGTCTAAGGAGGGGGTAGTGTTACGCCGGTGGGCTAGTGCTAAAACTTTGATCGTGTTTTTCCGTGCCTTGGAGGCGTTTTCAGCAGGCTGAAATACCATTTTAGGCCGTTTCAGAGAGTGCTCTAACACATACTAGTTTATCGAAATTTCACCCAAGTTGCCGTTGTTTTCAGGCGCCTGAAACATGTTTTCAGTCCGTTTCAGGCCACCCTCTATCAGATGACGCCATAACCTGAAAACCCGTTTTCAGGCGTTTTCAGGACCCCCTATGGGCCTTTGAAGCCCACTTCAGTATATGACGTAATTTTTAGTAGGAGTGAAAGAGATAGCACGATTAGAGAGAGACAGCTATACTGACAACATTCCAGAAAGGTGTGACAGAGACAGCACAAGACAGGGATAGCACTATGATGCCGAACATTCGAGAAAGGTATAGGCTAGGCAAGACGGCATTTGGAAGGATCCCGAACAGTCTCGTACTGGGTAGTAGGTACCTACCGAATATTCGGGAGTCCTTGCGGCCGGTATATAAGGAGCCCGGGAATGCGTCCGAGTTAGAGTTTAATTTGGGAAAGCGACGAGTAAACATCGAAGCGAAAACTGCGACAACAAGATTTTGGAGTGCGATATAAGTGTTTGTGTACTAAGTGTTGTAACGTAAAGTGTGTACAATAAATCCTACTCTACTTCATCGGTTTAGAAGTGCATTTCAATCTAGATCCCACACCCCTAGAACGTAACAGTATTTATTTAAGTTTATTTGTAATACTACTGTTAATTCTGATATCTGTAACACAAGTGCTTAAGCTACTTACCACGGAGTCAGATCAATGTATGTGATGTTGTTGTTTATATTTAAAACTAGCTGACCCGGCGAACTTCGTACCGCCTTAGTGTTGCAATGATTGAACAATGTCATCGAATGACATTGACATTAGTTACGCGCGTTTTTTAAAATATGCAAAATTAAATGTATATTTTTCAATATTTCTGTGAGATTTTCTTAATATTTTTTTCCGTAAGAATCTTTTCCTAATAATAACAAATACAACTAAAAAATAATTAGTAAAATCGGTCCAGCCATCCACGCGTGATGCCGTGACCAAGGAAAACGGGTTTCATTTTTATATATATAAGTTAAGTTTATTAATTTGGGACATCACAAACATAGAACTATAATAAATACAAACACAATAATAATAACTAGAGAATACACAAAGACACAACAAGTACAAGACTTTTTAAACGGATTCGACCTTCAACCAAAAACGTCTGACACTTTCGAGCCAATACCGTTGGGCAAAGCAAAAAATTACAGTCTGGATAAAAAAATTGAGAAAAAAATTGGTTGCCTGTAAAGTCGGTATACGGGCGAAAGTTTTACGTGACAACGACTTTGAGTGGTAAAATAATTTTAATGTGAATATTCATTCGTATAACATGAACCGGTGTGTATGCCTATCTCTCTCACTCTCTCTCTCTCGCTCTGTCTCTCTCGCTCTTAGGCGGGCTAACTGTGCTCGAGTGGAAGGGACGCGTGCCTTTCACTTTTTATGTCTGTCTCACTCGCTCTTAGGCGGGCTAACTATGCCCGAGTCGAAGGGACGCGTGCCTCTCACTCGCTCTCATTGTGAGCGCATAACGTGAGCGGAGCGTAACGCAGTTTCTTGAAGTGTCACCCGGCAAACCAATTTATAAGACGTTGTCACGTCAAAAAGGAACGTTTAGTCAAAGAACGCATACAAACTCTAAATATCCTATCAAATTACATCGATTTACCCTTTCCTCGGATACTTAGCGTCATTTCAATGGATATAAGTGAAAAGGTTTCTTGAAAATTAAATTACGTACATGAGTAACACTATCGCCCCTCTTCTTTTCGACGATCGGCCCGTTCTCAGCATATAAATAGCTCCTCAATCCCTCGGGAAAGGCAATAAGAACGTGAATGTATGTTTTGAGCACTTTAAATAAATTGCCTTTATTGCTGAAGTGACAATAGAAAAAAAAGTCCGAATACTATTATACGACAGTTTTAACTAAAGCGCCAATGGGTAGTTGCCTCCATGATTGATCTTAACATTGATATTTAAATTCCTAGTAATTGCACAAATATATCATGTAAAGTTTATGCATAGATAAATAGGTGTCTAACTTTTTGCTACGCAAGATTACAAATACCCACTAAACTTTAAACTAACTTCGGAAATAGATTTCTTTATTTAATATGTAGGTACACACTACAGCACATCACGGTAAATAATGGCATTGTATGACATAACTTCTTGATCATGAACGACAGTCGTCTATACTAATTATTTTGTTCCCTCCGGAATAATAATTGGGTCAGTGGACCTCTTATGCAAACCGATGCAAAGGAATAATTGTGAAGTACCCGTGCCACTTCAATTAAATTTACATATCTTAAAAATTTTACTTCATAAATAGATTATGGAAATGAAGTAGCTCACTGAGCCAAGACTTATTCATTTCATTTAATATGATAATAATTAGAAGTTTCAAGTGGATAAGTAGTCGCTCGGAAGCTATTATGTAGACGATTTTATTTAACTAAATCTTTCCAAAAGATTTTAATCCGGAATTTAATTTTTAGTTTCAGTTTTAGAAAAAAAATAACATATTAATTCAAGTTTGAAAAAAAAACATAATGCGCGCAATTTTTAACCTCTTAATGCATAAATATAAAAGCTGTGTTGAATAATATATTTTAAGTTTAAAGCACTCGCTCTCCAAATGCGAGAGTTCGATGCTAATAAATGTTTACTGAACAAATCTGGATCGGCCTGTTAAACTTTTAAGCCGTCGCACACACGCACATTTGCCGCTTAATCATTTAAATAGAATTTTCGTATTCATTGAGCGCTACTGCATAAACCATCCCGTGTAACCGAGACCTCACGCATAAAATAAATTATCACGGAAATCGGAGCGGGCGATGTATCTAGATGTTGTCGCTGGGTTGCTTTTGACGTTATCAACCCTCCAATGGCTAAAAGTGAAGTCAACTCGCATGAAGTTCTGGCAATAATTAATATTTATTTTAGAATTATGTGACTTTTCGTTCGGGATTGTCAAAACAAAGTTTGCAACAATTCCTCGCGAGCCTCTTGTTTGCGACAGCTAAAGAGGTTCAGCACAAGTCATAACTAAGTGGTTCCTGGCTAACGCTTGACAAGTTCACTGCCCGCCTTGGATGTCTTTCATGTGAAATTAAGACGAAACGTTGGGAAATGCATTTTAAGTGTAAAAAAAAATTCTTGCTTTGTATTGTGTTTTATAATTAGGTCGTCGTCGCGATATATCCACTACAATATGTGCGATGTGGTTTCTGATCGCAACAACTTCATCACCGACAACTCAAGTTTGCACGTGACCATCGGGGGGGTTAAACTAGACCGCACAGATCCACTGACGCTAAAAAATACGTGACCGGCTTACACGATTTTTCGCCGTTGAAAAACAGCCCTCCACAAATTTAAGAGCGGCTCTGACAGCCGCGAATAAATTATGTTAATGAACACTTTGGAAGCGCATCGGTTGATTCGCCGATCGGGCCGGCGGGTTTTCTTTAATTTACATAATAACCCCCCCCGTGCAGTTGTAAGCAATACGCGGATCGGAGACGGTGATTGTGATTCATAAGTTCGCACTGTTTCATACAGGATAAATCATGGTTATTGTCTAATTTTAACAGTTTTTTGATTTGATTATAGGGATAAATAAAAAACTCTTTCCTACTTACTTACCAGATTACTATTTTGATGTTTGTATACCAACAATCTTAACGAACGATTTTTTATTTATATTTCATAATGTACATTGAAAGCGTATAAAAGCAGATACCTTAGTTAAGGTAATATTTCACTAAATTGTGTGAAACACACATTTAGTGAAATATGATTACCGCGGGATTGAATCAAACACAGAAAGCTGACGTTTTGATGTTAGCCCGCGTTGCCAGTTTTCTGAAACACAATAATATCCTAAATGTATATTTCCAGACCAAATGGTCGATTGTTTGTTAGCAAAACCGTTCGTCAGCAACAATGCTAGATTGTGCGTTTTAGTAATATGGCAAGTTAGTTCAATGCGTCGAATACTATGCTGATACATGAGTAGGTAATAGTTGTAACTATAGATGAACATTCTAGTTTTTAATGTTATACTCGTATATAAAATGAAAGAGGTTCTTCAAATTCAACTCGTTCGTGACAGTAATGATTTTAAGAAGATCCTTCCAGATCTTACACCAATTTTTGGGATTGTACGCGTATATCATTGCATTTGTGTCTTTTTCATAAAACCAATATTATTTTAGGAGTATAGAATTTCTTTTGAATTCTTGTACGAAACAAACCCATTCGTTAGATTTTTTCTTCTATTTCGATTTTTAATTTGTAATTTTTCTATACACATAAAAAGATTTGATTTTTTTCAATCAATCCTGTTAACGAAAAATGGAACAGTAAATTATTCAGTGCACCTACAATTGTGTCTGCAGGTTCTATAAATAAATTTTCATGCCGCAGTGTAAAGTATGGTGACTCTGAAACTACTCTTCGCTACGTTATAAAATGTATTTTTGGCCTTTGTCATTTACTCTCACAATTAAAATTTTTGAAAAATTGGAAGCACTTGCCGCACTCTCGTAATTAAAACTAAAAAACTAAATATAAATTTTAAACTGGCAGTATGCCATACGTTTATTGCATCTGAGAGATCATTAAATGAGTATAACATACTTATTTACTTGTAAGAAACAAGGTAAAAAAAATCGTTTGTAACTAACCACACTGATGTAAGTAGTATCATTTCAATTCATAAATTTTATTACATATAACGTAGCAGCGTTTATATTTTAGTATAATTTTGAGAAAATGCGCCTTTATGGCGACAATTCTGTATAAAATTATTCCCTCAAATGCAACTAACATGGTAACTCCATTAGGCTTATGTTTCATATTCGGGGGTGCACTATAAAAATACGAGTTTATTAGCCAAGCGAAGTAACCCTAGGAAAAATAAATCTGTATAAAATGACAAAAAGACGACGCCAGGCTGACGGGGCCAATCCGTGAACAGCACAAAGGAAGTAGTTGCACATAAAAAAATAATATTATCCTTCTTTTAGGAAAGCTAAAAGTTTTTAAAAACTGACATATTTCGTAAAAAACTGAAAACATATAACAGTTTGTACGCGCCTAGAAGATGCGCGCGCAGGACAGCGGGGGGCAGGGCCGCCCCCGCCTCGCAGCGATCACCGCGAGCGCCGCGCCGAAGAATCTCTCCTCCTATTTGGCCTCAGGCCGGCGCGCACGACGGTCGATTCCACCCACCCATATACATACATACTCGATATAATTACTCGTTGCATATTATATTGTACTTACTTCATTGCAATAAAGTGAATTTGTTACGTCGTATCATTTTCCTCTCATTAACATTTTGGCGCCCCCGGGTGGGCGCGAATTGCCTCTTTTTGACGAATCTTTGAACCTCACACGTGCGTGCCACGCGGCCTCGAAGCTTCGACCAACGCCCACCTAACCCTGTACTGCATCCCGAGAAGTCCATCGGCTGCCATCGCAACATTCGCAACAAGACAGTTGGCGCCGAACTGCCGACAACGCAGAAAAACTACGCGCGGGGTGCCACGCGGTCGGGAAGACGGGACGAGGACGAGGACTCCGTGCGCCGTGTCATCATATTACCAAGGGGAGTGCCGTGTGCCTGCATACCTATCTTTTCCTTCTTTCTTTGCCTCCTCGATGTGGTATTTTGGGGCCGATAGCTTTTCTTTTTTTGTGTGTTTGAATTTTTACATCATCTTACATCGTACTTACATACCTACATCGTTCTTTGAAATTACCATTACATACTTCTTGCATCGTTTTGTGATACGATTTGACCCATTACCGCTATCTCTTCTCTCGCTGGTTAACACTACCACGTGTTTTCATTGCAGCGCCTTTATATGATAGCTACATCACTGCATAATCTTTTGTCTTACAGCACTGCCGTAAATATACCTACATTGCATCTTGTCCCTTATATTAATTGTTTGAGAACTATATATTTTTTTGTGTTTGCGCTTGTTTTAACTTTCTTGCCACGCCCTATTGCATCATCCGTCATCGCATTTAACCTTTATTTTTGGCCAATTTTTACCCCTGATTCATACCTACGTGCCGCACTGCTTGCTTGCATTCGCACTGCAACCTTTTCCTTCATAAATTTTCAGAGAAAGTGGCCCTTACGGGACTGAACCTGCGATCCAACGCGATTCGCGCCACTCGTGCGGGCTCACCGCGCGGCACAGATGACCTCCAATAGATTCCGTATAGAGGGCCATCAAAAGTCACCGCACATGGTTGTTTTTGCTACCATAAGTGCCGATCTCTCGAGACGCGAAGTTAGTAGCGACCAAACATTGGACCCGTGCGTTACGCGTGTTTTAATACCGTAGAAAATATTGATAGCATAATAAAGTGTTTCAAAATGACTACATGTTCAATAAAATGGTGTGGAAAGTCAAAGAGAACATCAAATATGAAAAAAGATGGTACCACATTCCATCGGTAAGTATAATAATTTGTAATTACCAGTCTCAAGCAGCTCAAGTTATAATGGTCGAAAAAAGTAATCGTGCATTTTAAAACAAGCGCGCGTTGAAGTCTTTTTGAAAAGTCTCTTTCTCTCAAGTGAAATTTATAATAAGCTATCTCTTTCTTACGTAATACTAGTGATTGCTCAGTACTGACAAAAATATTTATCGATGTATTTTGTTAAAGTGCAATAAAATTTAAACTGTGTGGTGAAATTGCGATTATCGATAAATTTATATCAAGGTATAAGTAAAGTCAATCAGTAATGATTAATTTTCGGCTTCTTACTGCTAATATGATGATGAATGATTAATTTCAAATCACTTTGTTTGAATTCATACAACATCTCAAAAATCGATCTGATTTCGTACTAAGTAGCGTAAACACTTGTGTTACGGATATCAGACAACAGAGATATTACAAATACATATTTTGGAACATAGAACAAACGCAAATGTTCATCACATGAATGTTTGTCCCAGGTGGAGATCGAACCCACGACCCGTGGCGCTCAAGGCAGGGCCACTACCAATTGCGCCATGGAGCCCGTCGTTTTAATCCATAACTGCAATATATTTATAAAAAAATGTGAAGGGCTAAAAATTTATTTCATGATTTATTTTGAAATGTTTGGATTTGTGCACCTCATTGAGTTCAGTATATGTAGAATATATTTTATGTAAATTGTTGATCAAACATATTGAATGTGTATGTTTTTTTTTTACTTATCTTATCCAGTAAGTTATTGTGACAATGCGATAGCTCGTTTTGCATAATTAAATCAAAACTGTCGATACACCGTGTCCCATCACTATTTGATTACGGGGGCGGAGCAAATGCAAGTTTGACCTTGAACTAACCAATCATAGCAATATGGTAAAGCTTCCCGCAACCCGCACCTTCCTCAAACTTTGGTGACTTTGAGACAATACAAAACAATCAACATACGGAATCTAATGGGGGTGATCTGTGCCGCGCGGTGTCGGCCACGCGGTCACCCCAAGGTCAACCCGGCGCGTGCGGCCGGGGCATTGTGTGTGCATCGTTAGGATAACAAAGGAGCGTAAGCCGTTCACAATTATTTTAGTATTTCATTTTAATTTATCGAACTTTCTTATTGTATTCGTCAATTCATTGATTACTTATTTGTTTTAACTTTTTGCATTGAGTAAATACATTCAAATAAATCATACGAGTAAACAATGTCGAATCCAGAAGATAAAGCGATGCTTTCTCCCTGTCCTGCTACGTCGTTAGACGAACTAAGCGAACTCAAGGTCAAACGTAGCTCAATCAAGGGACAAATAACAAAATTTTGTAATTATTTAGAAACTTTAGGTAAACGTAAGCTAACTTCTATTCAGATCAATGAGTTGACGCTAAAGTTGGATAAATTTATTGCAATTATTGATAAATTTGAAACGATGCAGTCTCGTATAGAAGTTCTAAATAATAATGATCTCACAAATGAACTTGCCACGAGGGACAGTATTGAAGAAAGCCTTCACAGTGCTATCGCTATAGCCCAAGATTTAATTGAGTCATCTAAGTCCAAGGAAAGTTTTCACGATGCTGCTCAAAGTGCTCACTCTTGTAGTCAATCTAATTATTGTAGGAATTCAGTGGGTTTCAAGCTGCCTACCATTCAAATACATAAATTTGATGGCGCTTATTTCAAATGGTTAGAGTTTCGGGACACTTATGAATCTCTTATACATAAAAATGACAGCATCCAGCCCATACACAAGTTTCATTATCTTTGTTCATATCTTGAAGGCGAAGCTGCACGTGTAATCTCCAATTTAGAAGTGTCCGATCAGAACTACGCCGAAGCCTGGGAACTTCTGTGCGAGCGATACAACAACGAGCGACAATTGATTGCTAATCATCTTAACAGCTTATTTAACATTGAACCTTTACAGCGTGAGTCTGATAAGTCGCTACGATTTCTTAGCGACCATGTCACCAAAAATTTGCGAGCTTTGAAAACACTAGGTCAGCCCACTGAACACTGGGATACAATCATAATTCATATGGTGACATCTAAATTAGATCAGGTTTCTAGCATAAAGTGGGAAGAATATAGAAACAGTCTTAAAGAACTCCCCACGTTAAATGATTTTAAGTCTTTCTTAAAGGCACGTGCAGATGGTTTGGAAACATTATTTAGAGCTAAAAGAGATAAAGTGCCTAAACCTCAATCTAAAATTGTAAATAATCACACCAAATCATTCATGATTTCAGCTAACAAAGACTGTCAGCGGCCGTGCGTCGTGTGTCAAGGAAAACATCGCATCTTCGACTGCAAGGTTTTTGGCAGTCTATCGACCGACGAAAAATGGGCCCAAACTGCAAAACTCAAGCTTTGTTTCAACTGCTTGCGTCCAGACCACGATTCGAGTCGCTGCCGCCTGGGAGGATGTCGCGTATGTAAGAGGCGTCACAACACAATCTTACACAAACATACCACAGCCCCCACGACATCTGTAGAGACTCACTGCACACACACATCTTTAGCAAACGCAGCCACGCATTTAGCATCGCATGAAAGGTCCCCTGTTAGCGAGGTTAGTAAGGGCAGTACCTCTAACCCCTCTGTCTTATCAGCATTGTGCTCATCTGAGGTATTACTGTCTACCGCTTTAGTTGAAATTTTCAATCCACAAAGTAATAAGGTGGAGACAGTCCGTGCACTTTTGGATAGCGGAAGCCAGTCTTCTTTTATTACAAACAGCTTAAAATTGCGTCTTCAGCTGACTTCCAGCCCCTCATACAACCAACGTCTTAGGGATCGGAGATACATCCATGAACATCGTTCCAGAGCGCTGCTCTGCGGTCATAAGATCGAAGCAGAGTACATTCGTTCGTGATCATGATTTTCTAGTACTTCCTCATATAACTGAAAAACTTCCTAAAAAACGCATCTTAATTGATCATCTTAACTTGCCATCTTGTTTGAAATTGGCTGATCCTTCTTTCAATCATCCATCTCAGATAGATATCTTATTGGGAGCCGACATCTTCTGGGAAATTATAGGCTCAGAGCAACGTCCTCTAGGTAATGGATTACCTGTCTTACATAGTTCCCAACTAGGTTGGTTAATCGCAGGTCCTATATGTAATGAGAAATCGAAAATCAATACAACCGTTTGTAACTTTGTCACTAGTGATGACAGTTTAGATATGCAACTGTCTAGATTCTGGGAATACAAAGATTTCCCACTTCATAATCAACCTAAACCTTCAATGCCAGAAAGTTAAAAACTGTTTCACAATCGCTCATGTCTGGTGGCTTCAACTTAAGAAGGTTTAGATCTAATTCGCATTCAATAATTGAAACAGGAGCTCAAAATATTGATAATAATAGCAACTTAACTTTGAGTCAATCGTTTGGTCAATCAATTGGTTTAGTTTGGAACCCTAAAGAGGACATACTTTATTTTAACATTGAGGACTCATGCACTTCTGAGGTGATTACTAAACGATCAATCCTATCTGCAACCTTTAAGATTTTTGATCCTCTTGGTTTGTTAACTTCATGTATTGTAAAGCCTAAAATATTATTGCAGAAACTGTGGGCGCTTAAATTGAATTGGGATGAACCAGTTCCTAGTGAGATTCAAATTGCTTGGCGAAATTTTGTAGAAAACTTAATACCTAAAACTTCTTACTGTGCCTAGGAACATCTTTCATGATATAACTTCCTACATTGAACTTCATAGTTTCAGTGACGCTTCACAAGCTGCCTACGGCGCTTGCATCTACATAAAATCTATTTCCTTATTCGGTAAACAAACTGTTAATCTTCTTTGTGCCAAGTCACGTGTAGCTCCAACCAAGGCCACTACTATACCACGCTTAGAGCTACTAGCAGCTCTGCTAGCAACTCATCTTGCTGCCACCGTTAACACTGCCTTCAGAAAGCCTATAGCGCGCTGTTTTTATTGGACTGACTCAAGTGTAGTTCTGGCATGGATAAACACTTGCTCATCAAAGTTAAAAACTTTCGTGGCGAATAGGGTTGCAGTTATACAGGAGCTAACCGAAGGTTCTTCATGGCGTCATGTGCCTACAGAGCATAATCCGGCTGATCTCGCTTCGCGCGGCATAGACCCGCAGTACATTCAATCACAAGGTTTATGGTGGTATGGGCCCACATTCCTATTGCAACCTGAAGACAGCTGGCCCATACTTGGTGGCACTGTTGACGATAAAGTACAAGATTTACCTGAACTAAAACAAATATCTTCTTTTGTAACTAACATAGAGCCAGTCAATCCCTGCAATCAAGTCATAGATTTTGAAAAATACTCCAATTTCAATAGACTCAAACGTATTGTCGCATATGTGCAGCGTTTCATCAACATTAAATGTAAAAAACAAAGGGTAACTGGCCCACTCAATGTAAATGAGCTTGATAAAGCATTAAACACATTAATTAAACTTTCACAACAACAGTCATTCCCTAAAGAGCTTCACTTATTACAAAACAATAAGCAACTGAGTGCCAAGTCGCATATGGCCTCACTTGCACCATTTATTGACTCTCAGGGAATCCTGAGAGTGGGGGGCAGGCTAAATAAATCTAATTTTGATTACTCGAAACGACATCCCATACTTCTTTGTGGAAAACACTTTCTTACAAAACTCATCTTCACTCACGAACACTTACGCCTCTTTCATGCGGGACCTCGACTCATGTTGGCATCAATACGCGAAGAGTTTTGGCCCATTGGAGGTAGGGACCTGGCAAGACGCACGGCCCGCCGATGTGTCACATGTACGCGTCATTACGGTAAAACTATGACCAACATTATGGGTAACTTACCTTCTCATCGAGTAACTCCTGATTTTCCATTTGCCACTGTCTCTGTTGATTTTGCTGGACCGTTTTTAATAACTGACCGGCGAGGACGGGGATGTAAAATCACGAAATGTTACTTGTGCCTTTTTATATGCCATAGATACAAATGTGTACACTTGGAAGCTGTAAGTGAACTTTCTAAGGAATCTTTTATACTGTCCTTTAAACGTTTTATTTCACGTAGGGGTAAGCCGCTTGAAGTTTACTGTGACAACGGTAGAAATTTTGTTGCAGCTGCAAAGGAAATTAATGATCTTTTCAAGCAGCATTTGACTTCCATACAAGAATTTGCATCTGATAATCATATTAAATTCATATTTTCACCGGCCTACGCTCCTAACTAACTTCAATGGCTATGTAGAGGCTGGCATTAAGTCTGCTAAATTTCACATAAAGCGCATATTAGGGAACACGCATCTTACATTTGAAGAGCTATCGACCCTATTCTCTCAAATCGAGGCCATCCTCAATAGCCGTCCCATTTCCCCTCTATCTTCCTCTCCTAACGACTACGCAGCGCTCACACCGGGGCACTTTCTCCTTGGCAGGCCACTGATGTCGCTACCTGCACCAGAGCTGCGAGATGACAACAGTACCAGATTGAACCGCTACAGACTACTCGAGCTAATGAGGCAGCACTTCTGGCAGCGCTGGCAGTCCGAATACGTCACCGAGCTACAGCATCGTTCGAAGTGGAAGGTTCGCAGCAGGGATCTACAAGAAGGAGACCTTGTTATTCTAAAGGAGGACAACATTCCTCCACTCCTATGGCGATTGGGAAGAGTGAAAACTCTGCATCCTGGCACGGACGGAGTACCCCGTGTCGCAGACATCGACACCTCAAAGGGAGTCATCAGGCGAGCACTGAACCGCATATGCCTGCTTCATGCTGAAACCTCTCTTGAAGGCTGATCCTTCAAGGGGGCCCACTATGTACGCGCCTAGAAGATGCGCGCGCAGGACAGCGGGGGGCAGGGCCGCCCCCGCCTCGCAGCGATCACCGCGAGCGCCGCGCCGAAGAATCTCTCCTCCTATTTGGCCTCAGGCCGGCGCGCACGACGGTCGATTCCACCCACCCATATACATACATACTCGATATAATTACTCGTTGCATATTATATTGTACTTACTTCATTGCAATAAAGTGAATTTGTTACGTCGTATCATTTTCCTCTCATTAACACAGTTGTTTATTGTTAATTAAAAGCGTCAAAACACAGGTTCAAAGCAAACGCTATAATGTTTTTCCTGCAATATGAAATAAGTAGATTTCGCAATAATACTACCAAAACATTACTTGTATAATTTTGTTACCCATATTATGTATACTTCAATGTACGATAATAATAAATATTCGATGTTTGTTTTAGTTAAGTTTTGTGAGCCAAACATAATAGATACATTTTAATCAAATACTTGTTCGACAAATAACATTATGGAAATGGTGTTACGTAACCTACAGTATGCTATAGCAGTTTAGTGCAGTTTCTATGATCTAGGGTACACTTGGGATTATCCAGTACATTGCGGTCAAGTTTATGCTAATCGGTCGTTCGTCGTTCTTAATAGAGAACAATTCAAACAAAGTCAAAGATTAGTTAAAAATTATATTTTGCTCTAGACTAAAGTCGTATCGCATCCCATGTCATTTTAAGGTGTGAATTCATTAACAACCGGAAGAACTAAGTTCGTTGTATCCTGAGTGTATTCGTTATTAATACAATATTTTTCAAAAATTGTAATCTTACTTTAGCTAGCAACCTTCTTTATACGAAATGCACCCACACCACCCTTGGTTCTTCCGTAGTAAATAGTTCATAACCTACGCAGTGCGTGGGAGATGATACAGCTGATAGACTTATAAAACAAGTTAATTTATACCAAAGTCGAAAACAACGTAAGTAAACGTTGTCATTAGTTATGACGTTCGTTAATACGATTTGCGTGACAGACAGGCCGACACCTCACTCGGTACCGAATATTAAACGGCGTGATTGACGTGCATAATACATTATTACATTCCAGTCGTGTCCCGCGGGCTTTTATCAAATAATATCTGCGGGATACATTCGTAAATGTCACTTGATTCGTCCAATTTGGCTGTGACATGGTCTTGTTTAGCTTGTCTGGAAATTACATATCCCAGGTTATAAGTACAGATTGATTGAAATGAAACAAGAATATTGTTTAGTGGTATGTTAAAAAGGTTGTCGCTGAAGCCGTGGTAAGTATCCTTACCACTGCATGCAGTTTTTTCTAAGAATATTTTAGAAAGACATTGTATGAAACATTTTTACTACGAGTATACATGCATCAGGCAGTTTTCAGATTCATGACGCTACTTATATAGGATTCGTTTTGATCAGACAGTAAAATAGTAATATGAATTGTGAATAAACATTACTCAAAGCTTAAATGAAAGCGCGCGAATAAAAATATCAAAAACACGCGAAACTTCCACGCTAATTGAGTTTCAAAGTAAATAAAGCGTAATTATACATTTGACAGCGAGCGCTGCATTGAAAAAAATAACGCACAAAACGCTTTAAAGTCAACAGCTTAGGACTCGGAACGGATATTTCAGTTAATTCGTAAACTTCATACTACCCTGCTCGCTGGCGCCGAGTTAAGACGTTAATTAAAACACTTTGCCCAACTTTTAGTACTGAATTTCTAAAGTACAGCAATCAAGTTAATGGCTCAATCAAAGATCAAAACAACCCTATCACAATAAATATATAATTGTGCCGGTTTATTGATGCCAGATGGTCCGAATTGGTGCGACAGTTTTAAGTATTCGATTCCTCGGTACCAATATTTAGAGCAGTTTGGAGCGATAAGTAATTAACTTTGCTTTTCTTTGTTTGACGTGTTCATTTTACAATATACCTACCCATTTACTTTAAAAAATAACCATTAAGTTTACGTTTGTAAATAATGCATTACATTGCTTAACAACATTAAGATAATATGAATAACTAGTGATAAACACCTAAAAACTACATTGTTCTAGTAAATTATTTATTTAATAACTAATATGATTGTAAATCTGACCGTATCGTAACTTAATTACTCCCATTACATCTAATTTGATTCACACGCCAAGATACTGTCATTGTATAATACCAATAAGCGTAACTAACCAACCTAAGCTTCATATTTCATAATAACAACGGCATAATCCGAAACAGTTGTGTTGCAAACATTGTTTTCTTGAAATCATATTAATATCTTTATAAAACGCGTGACAGCGGCGCCCTTCCTAGCACCCGTAGCAAAAAGTACCTAATAATGGTCTCGTAGTCTGTAGCATAATCGTAGTACTGAAATGTTGTGTATGTTAGTCTAATACAGACCATTGATACCGAACTACCTTTTTAATTTGCCACCCCTTCTGTCCCGCGCAATGAAAACAGTGCTAACGTCGGATAAATTGCCGCCGACTGCAACGTGAAAGATGAATGAAAGAGATAAGCGAGGCGATAATCAAGTACACAATAACCACACGTGCCGTTTTTAATATAAATTTAGCGCTCGGCTGGGTGTAGTTGTGCCGTTATTAGTTCTGTAACCACTGTTCTCTATTTGTAGTCGTTGAGGCTTACAGCGCCGGTCAACTGAGGGCTGGGCTTTGACTTTGTCGATAAAAGGAACATAAGCTGTTATTGTTCTACAATAACAAATAGGTCAAGTGCTTAGAGCTCTAAGAGATGCTGTCTTCTTATAAAAGCTTTTTTTTCCGAATGTTAAGCTCGAACACTTTTTGCGATTTAATAATCTTGAATTAAAGACCTAAAGAAAGAAAAAAATATTGTTGCGAGTTCGAGTAACTTAGTAACTCTTTTATAATTTTTTACGCAAAAATCCTATCGCAATAGTTGATGCTCGCCCTTGCAAGTTGCAGAAATCTGGGTCGACTTGTAATTTATAATGAATCGAGTGATTAGTAAATCGAATCATCTTTGCACCGCACGTTTAAAGCTATTCATACTGTTGTATGATGGGTCAATATTTAACGACAGCACACAAACAACAACAAAGGACATATTTATTAAAAAGTGTCGACACCTGTCATCTCACTCGGTGCTCCAAGCGCCTCAGCTGTCTTCAATAAATAGTGATATTTTTCTGCCGGACGCAATAGGAAGCGCGGTCGGATAATTTTCACATTAAATAAAACTACTTATTTATTTGTAGTTTTCTTTTGATCTGATTCACTGCGCTTATTCAACTCTTTACTTGCGTCAAGTTTATATATAAAACATTATCAGACACCTTGTTCAGTTTCGGACAAATTATTATCAATATAAAGTACATACCATTTCTAGTCAATGATTGTTGTAAGCACACCTCCACTACACAGACAACTTATATTGATGTGGCGTGTGTTTCTAAATTACAATAAAGTTAATTGAGTTATGGGTGTCTTTTTCTGAAAATTACTGACTTAAAGCCATCATAGCTTTGAACTTTAGCGGGGCGTGCCACTAATGGCAGTTTAATGAAAACTGTTGTCAAAACTTAAAAAAAAACATCAGTCGTTCATACGAGTATTGACCTAGAATAATATATTTAAAAGCATAGAAACAGCCAAGCTACTTTCCTCACTTGCAGCATAATTATGCATTTTTATAAATGCTTCCATTTACAGATCTGAGTTCTTTCTCTATATCTGACTGATATCTATTATTTTGGGGACTCTTTACTTGGGGACGAACCTTTACTTGGGGTTTGGCTCGTCGTGAAAACGGTCTCGCATAATGTGAATAATCATTATATACTCGGAGAAAAACTAAGAGCTTGTTACCTACCCGTTGTCAAGATTCCGTACCCAAAGTGTTAAAACGGGACTCTATTACTAAGGCTTTGTCCTACGAGAGCAACGCAGTGCGACAATTGCGAAGCGACGCGACAAATACTTGTGTCTATGTCAATCACGCTTTATCACGTAGGACACGATCTCACAAACATAAATACGAGTACATTTGATTTTGTCGCGTCGCATCCCGTTGCACTTGTCACGTTTGTCTCTCATGTAGGACAACGTGGTTTAGGACAAGTTGTTGGGATCAGGCTTTACTTTGCGGAAATCCATGACTATAGCTAAAAAAATATATTTTGCCTTAAATTTCCAGGTTACAGTTTAATGTATTTGGGTTCCTGCGCTGGCGTCGTTTAGTGGAAATTTAAAGCAAATCTCCGCCGTCCGTCTGTCATATGAACCGTGATAGCTTGGCCATCGCAATTTTGACATGTTTTATTTCGTTTTCATAGATAACGGTAAACGGAACGCTTCGTGCGCGATTTCGACTCAGCCTTGACCGGTTTTCTTCTTTTCCCGCGTCTTTACTTGATTAATACTAAGTCGTTATCTCCGATTTGCATTTATTAGGTAAATGAAACGCGCAGATTTGCCTCAATCGCCTTCACAGATCTGTTAACACAACTGTTGTTATTTTGAAAACAGATTTGGGAATAAGAACGTTGTTTCATCATAATTAAATGTCTATTGCCTGCGTTAATCTTTATTAAATCTTAATCTTTGTTTTGGTTTGGTTTAGGAATCCATTGTCAATAGGTTTGCCAGGTAAAACTAAACAAGTCACTCATTCAACAGCGTTGTTACAAAATTCTGTATCAATCTAAGTATTATAATAATAACATACTACAATAACATCACATACATTGATCTGACTCTGTGATAAGTAGCTTAAGCACTTATGTTACAGTTATCAGAATCAACAGCGGAATTACAAATAAACTTGAATAAATACATATAACACCCAGACTAGTACAAACAGACATGCTCATGAACACTGATGTTTGTACAGTGCGGGGATCGAACCCGCGACCTCTTGTTTAATAGTAAACTTCATAACCATTACATTGAAGTGGTCGTCAATAATAAATTATAATTGTTAGTACTCAGTACAGGAATATCTATCATAGTTACAACATGACAGTATTCATGGTCTATAAGAAGAAAAAGATCGTGTTCAAGAGAGAAGCATCGTACTATATCAACATTAGAATGGAGAACGAAGACAGCCTGTAGTTTCGCCAGCAAATTGCTATTACCGTTATTGCTGTAATTTGGTAGCCTCCGCAACCCTCCGCATCACCACAGAATAAATGTAAACAGTACGGAGGATACAAACAAATGCTCGAAATTACCGACCTATTCTTTTCTAATGCCAAAAAACTAACACTATCCATAGTATTTAATTGACTATTATTTATAATTTAAATATATTAAACTAAAAATTCACTACATTTGAATGCCGACAAGACTGATCACAGCGCACTCTTTATAACCTGTATTTGTAAATTAACATCTATTCACCTGTGTATCACAAATAAATAATTTGAATTTGAAATTTAAAAATAACCACTTATTGAACGATTTCATGAACACTAATAGCATAAATTTGAGGCGAATGGCTTATTGGGCTGTAACTTGTAAAAATTTGGAATGTGCTGGTAATAGTCAAACTATTACGACACCAAACAAATACCAGTAGTATGATTATTGGTAGTACTAGTTATGCGACACCCGTGCGACGTGACTCAAAGGAGTCACGTCGAGTCGTTTGAATGTGTGCGCGTGCGTCGCAAAAAGCATTTTTTTGCTTCCGTACTACTTAAACTTATACTGTGGCACCGTTGCGCAAAGCCTCGATGTAGTGACGTCTATTGACGTATTTTATCGATAGACCAATTCTTAGGGACATCCGACTCGTTCTTTCTTTCTGAACTATATCGTCCTATTATATCCAACATAAATACCGGTTTACACCTTTACATTTTATTGTTTTCAACAGCTTTGTAACAAGCTGTATAAAATTTTATCTATTGATAAACCTAAAAAACATTATACATTTTAGAATTGACCTCGTCTGCACGATTTTGTTGATTTTTTCAACAACTATGTCTGAATATACTTACAAAGTTGCATGAAATACAATCTTGGGAATTGGATATAAAGAAACAATGAAACCCATATTCAAAAGGACCATCGATTTTTTTTTAATAAGTTGATGTTATTACATTTTATATCGACACAACACTATTTACCGTAAGAAACCGTAAATGTCCAAAATTACCAATTCAACATACAAAATGCACCAATCTTTGCTTTTCGGTGCATAGAGACTAATCTATTATATACCTACCCTACCGTATGAAAGCATAAGTACAAAATTTTTTTGTTAAGTTTTTTTTTGCGTTTTAAACGCTATTTTTTAATTTCGAAAAGACATAACATTTAAAAAATTCTTTTCGGCTCTGACCTTGAAGAACCTTGAAGGTTCTCGGTAGCTCAGTGGTCAGAGCATTGGATCGGACTTCCAAAGGTCGGGGGTTCGATTCCTCCCCGATAACCGGAGCCGAAAAGATTTTTTTAAGTGTTATGTCTTTTCGAAACTACAAAATTTTAATACGACTTAATTTACGTCCTGCTCTGTTTCAAAAACAAATATTACGTTGTTATTCTATTGCCATTATTGCTTCCTGTTACTGACTTTTCGACATATCTTTGTCCATTAATGACGTTATAATTCCATGCCATATGAGTAATCCTGTCGTTATACCTACATACACATCATATTGATTTTTTATACTATTGTGTAGATAAGCCACCAACAAATCCACAGTTGTGTGTGTAAGTACCTACAATAACTTCCGAGATATACGTTAGAGTATATTTCGGAACTCTGAGATTATTTTTCTGAAACAGTTTTATTTTAAACCGAGACAGAATTAAGGCATCCAGAAAACACCATACTAAATGTGTTATTTCGCATAGTAATTGAGACCATTCTTATTTAAGGCCCGTTTCAATATCCTATCTACTGTTTATTGAAAGTTACTGTGACTTTAAAGAAAATCTGAAACCTCAGATAGCTTTTAATATGAAACTTACAATAGATGCAATAAATAAATAATAGTACAGTGGATAAGTACGTAATTTTTAGTGATAAATTTTATTGGCACTCATATGTAGTTTCGGGCGCGTGGAAAACTATATTGGGATTTTTTATTAAAAATACTGGTGTTTCAACGAGGGGCAAACTGCCACTAAAATGTTATGGTTACTGCGGTGACATTCGCAAGGATACCTAACTTATAAAATTGGTAATCCCCTTCCCAATGGCGGCCCTTCCGAAGAAGGGTACCCGAGTACCCGTACCCGATAAAGTATTGCCTGTGAACGAATTAAGGATTACTTCGGGCCTCGGCGATATTGTTTAACGTTCTTCCATTTCGTTTACTGATTTTCGTTGACTGAGTTGTATTTTATTTTATTTTATTTTATAACAAGATTCACAGCTCTAATATAGCATTTATGTTTCAACTTAATAACTAAACTTACAGCCAATAACGAATCTACATTTTAATTTACAATTTTTATAATCTACGACAATCATATTAATAATATAATATAATGTGTGTGTGTGTGTGTGTGTGTGTGTGTGTGTGTGTGTGTGCGTGTGCGTGTAAGTGTGTGTGTGTGTGTGTTGTATTTTTTCTGGGTACAGTCTGACGGGTTGGGTATGCACCTTTTGATAGAGTCATTGTGCTGCGTTGGTACTATTGGCTAATTCTCTGATTTTGTGAATATTCCCGCAAAATAAGATTTTTTTTCAAACGTAAAAATTCATTAGCACACTTTTAGATAAAAAGATAATTTCACCGCTGATTTTGAATTTTTTAGGCTTCCGAAATTAAAAGTCATGATGGTAATGAATTATATTCTGATGGCAGTGAAATATTAAAGTACCTTTGCTCATAAGCACAACAAATCCACCCTTGAAAGTCTAGGAGTTGCAAGTGTATCAACTATGTCCCTGAGATTGAGTAGATTTCGACGAAAAAAATATACAGGAAAACTTTACTTGGGCTACCAAGTGAACTTTTCCATCCATTTTGCGTCTAATTTGCGAAGTTTAGACGAAGGCACAAAAGCTATTTTGAGGTCAGGTGATGAACATTTACCTGTGCCAAACATTTTTAATCTATTGATTTTCTATAGGCCCACACATGCTACCTGTACCAAATCAGAGAAATAGTCTGTTAGGGTCTCCATCGTAATCGAAAGTGATCAATCTCTTAACATCTTATTTATGAAATCAATGAAGTAAACATTATCTTTATACTTTAATAGAAAAAAAAATCGAATTCATTTACAGAAGACAAGAATATGCTGCAGGGGACATTTTCATAACATTCAGTTTCTGAAACGGCACACTTAGAATTTCGTGTACAGAAATACTTGCAATTTCTATGTCTGAAATTAATGTTCGAACTACAATCGTTACGTGCGCTGTGGCTCTAACTTCCCCCACAAAAACAGGGTCCGTAAAACGTAATACGTACTTAAACCGCGTAAAAGTTTTGTGTTTCCTTGTTTGACAATGTTTAAGATCTCGAGTCAAGCACGTAAAAACATTTGGGACGTGAGAAAGCGCTGCGGGCCAACTTGCTTAAGACATTTTACACACTGCGACTTTTAGCAGTCGCTGTCGCGATGCAGCGTCGATGTAGTCACAATCTTGCATTTGCATTGCACACCTTTAAGTTTGCATTCTCGTAATGTCACGCGATTCACTTGTAAAGGTCGCCTTCAACGTGACGCGACTTCACGAGTCGCGGTCTTTTCGTCGCGGAATGCTAGCTTAACACTCTTTCGCTTCTTTAAGCACAGATACAATTTTTGAATACAGTCATGATGTGGATGGATGCAGAGTTGACTATTGAAGTGAAAGCGATGCAGTAGCGATGCAGCCTCGATGCTGTATCGCGTTAGCAACGCAGGTGTGTTACATCTCTGTAATCTCATTTCTAAATCTCTGTAACTTCAATGTATACTACTTTATTTCACTTGTTTAATATAACATATAAAATAGCATGTAAAAACTTATACCACTAAGAGAGAGAGCTGGACCTCCTGCCACAAGCATTTAAATGATTAAAAGGTTGGTCCCAACCACTATGCATTTTTTTTACATGTATTGAAATAAACTTTTTTATTTTTAATTCTCAAATCCTTGCGATGCTGTGGTCACGCTAACGCGATACAAAATCGATGCATCCCGATATGCATCGATAATAATGCGCGGCAGCACGTTAATATTGATATACTAACGTGCGACTACATTGATGCTAATAAGCGGCAGAATCGGTTGTTTGCTGGAGTCGCGATATATGTCGCGCGTTAAAAAAAACGCATCGATGCTAAAAATCGCAGTGTGTAAGGGGCCTTAACGATAAAGTTTCGCTCATACAAATTTTGGTCACGGCGAAATTTACTCATGCGGATACACGACTCTCTTCTCAAGTTTTCGCATTGTACTCACTTACTGTAAGTTATATGTATATCAAGATTTACGTTATTGAATGGCACGTGTTTTCCATTAGCGAATCTGTGCACTGTTGTGTAATGTGAAATAATAAGAAGACAAACCATTGAAGGTACTTTTAGTGAGTATCCGAAACGATACAATGATAAATACGCTATGGAAATTCAGTCTAATTAAAAAAAAGGTATAAAACAACTTTGTGGAAGAAGTCTTCTACAAGATATCAAAAAAGCGTTAAATGAAAGTTTCCAATTTTAGAAAAGTTTATATAATTGGGAACGTACAACTTGGGACAGATAGCGCTAACAGTCCGATTAAATTCAAACGTGGCTGATTTGAAATGTCTAACTTGATTATGTAGAAGGTCAAAGCGAATGTCATCTTAAATTCGGTCAGCTTATATTTAACAGTCCGATAACTATTTATCAGACTATTTAAAAATAAGCCCAAACCAAATAACAGGGTCAATAAAGTATAATTTCATAATAGTAAGAATTAAATAAGACTGACAATATCAACCAATAAATGGATTGCGTTAAACTATGGCTTTTAATATTCCAAGATGGCTATAAAAATTGTCTCGATGACTAACTTGTCATTATCGAGCACTCGCAAAGTTTATTCAGTGTCTAAACGTTAATCGATATCAAACAAACGCAGCATCCGATAGAATTTGCGATAGCCCTAGGGCCAGTTATTTTAGCTACAAAATCCATGAATTTTCCATGCAAACGTAAAATAAACAGGCAAACCAATTTCATAGCGTTGTTGGTCTGATTGTGTTTTGAAAAGTTTTTTGAAAAGATGTTCTGAGGAAGAGCAATTCAGTTCAGCAATTCAATTCAGACAGTGATGAAATCTCGAGAAAAATGTACATATGTATCTTGCATTAAGATCAGTCACTAATATTTTTATTAACTTTAAATTGACTGTCTTATATTATTAAGTGGGCAGAGGAGTATGGCTCGCACCACCTCATAGTTGAGGTGAGGCCTGTGCCCAGCAGTGGGACGTAAATAGGCTGATGTGATGAGATATTATGAGACAATTACTAACCGCACTTTATTTCACTTTAATTAATTAAATGTGAAACAAAATAATGAGAAGCTCCCGGTCTACGGATTGGCATAATCGTACAACACATTTACATTAGAACCAATAGTGGCGTTACGCGGAATTTCCATTTGGTACAGAAGCGAAGCAGTTTGCAGAGTGAAATTATTAGTCGACTGTTTGCATTCGCTGTAGTTGGAGAGCTGGTAACAATTTTTGGCAAAGGTATTAGAAGGAGCTTGTGGTGCGGTTGGTGCAGCGCTTTGGTAGTTATACAAAAGTTAAACAACCTTAGGCGCAGTCGTGTTTGGGATACCCATCCCAAACACGACGACGGTCACCCGACCATACCGACCACATAAGTGAGGTATATTTACAAGCATCTTCGTGCTTTGGAAGGCACGTTAAGCAGTTGGTCCCAGTTAATATCGACAGATACGAGTATTAGTTGTTAAGCTTGGTCAGCCCTCGGGCAGCTTAACCATTAATTACCGACCTTAAATAATGGTACATATTTGCCGAGGTGTGGTCTTGGAGACACCTTATTTTAAATTTACGTTATTAATCAAATGCGTATCAGAAACCTGTAAAATGTTAATTTATTCTGAATGATTGTTTGACAAATATAGAACGACATCGTAAAAATATTATACAATCCATTTTATTAATAGGAAAAAAATATTACTTATTGCTTATTCAAAGGCTGTACCTTACAACATTGAGAAAAAAATAAGGAGTCATAAATAAATTTGAAAATCTTACTTTTCTTATAATATTGAAATTAAAACAATCCAATATAATCCACTCTTAATCAATATTTTAGAAATCGAATAATTTGAAGAACAAATCTAACAAACTTTTTTGGTGCATTGTGGACATGCAGGCGACGCACTAATGATTTGTATTTTCGATTGATTTTTTGACCCACGCAGCGGCTATTCTTTTTCAGATTAACTGTGCATCTGTATCACACTCGTTGAGTAGATAAAATCGGAGTCAATCGACTTAGCATCACAATCGCTACTTCCTTGTTCTTCCTTCGGCTAACCAGCTCTTTAGAATGTTTCGATCACTAAGACTATTTAATTCCAGTTGTTTTTTCCTTTTGATTCTGTTTCTGATGTTTTTATTCGCGTAATTCGAGATGATCTGCTGTAAAACAGAATTAGTATAAGTTTTTCACAGGAACATAAATCAGTATATAAACACCGACATGGGGTCTCGTAGACATCAGATGTCCAATAGCGGGTCCTCCTATTAACATGGCGAGTTTTGCAGACCCACTAACAAAAGAACAGGCCAAAATAAGCAGCTACTGAAAAGAACGTTTAAGAACCTGTTTGGTTATTAAAACTATCCTGTTTCAACTTGGTGGTGTCTCGAAGACACCACCTCGGCAACTACAGGTTAATAACGTCAGACAGTAAGGTAAGTTAGCTCTGACCCGGCACAGTGGAGTGCGGTTCGTACCACCTCATAGTTAAGGTGAGGCCTGTGCTGTCTTTGGATTGTTGTATACTAACGAGATGATTTAAGGCAAGCTGAAAACCTGTCAAACATATCTCCAAGTACACCTTATTACGCCAATGCAGTCCTTTATGCTGATTAACTAAATTTTAAAATTTTGCACACGCCTGGCAAGTTTAAAGTCCCGGTTTAATTGTCTGACTTATTTTTTTTTATTACTCACTTAGCATCTCGTTCTGGAGTTTCGTTTTGAGGTATGATAGGCGAGGTCTATGACAAGTTTCAGCTTCCCTTAAATACCTATCCATAATATCAGTACCAGCTCTCGGACTACTGTGGGATAAACAATACTGCTATGTGTGCAGTGACAAGATAACGACTTTTGTGGAGACCACCAACAGACCTGATATTCGTTAATAAATCTCACTTATCAGTAAATTGAGAGTGCTCATCTGAAAGAAAACAAGGGGTTTGGTTTGTTTTCTTTTTCTTGCTGGAGCTAATTGAAATAGAGCCTAAGAGATTTTTATTTATAAGTCTGAAGGTTAAATATTATGACTCCTATGTTTTATTCTAAAATTACGAATACAAAAGATGTTCTAAATTGCGAATTCTGAGCTATGATAACATTGTTTACTCATATTTTATGAGAATTTTTAATACCAGTGTGTTATTTTACGAAAACTTGTTAACCAACGGTTATAAAGCAAACATTCAATTTTTTTATTTAATTACGAAATGAAAAATTGTCGCCTGACGGCATGGCATCGTTCAAAAGAAAATTCGAAATAGGTATGCAGTTTCAAAAGGAATTTCATTCGCAGTTTTCTTAAAGTTGCAACTCCCTTTCAGAACCCAGCGCCCGCGGGGTAGTAACTTTATATTTCGCTTTAAAAGGCAAACAAAAAAAGTTTATAAAAATTCAGTTGAGTCGCTTGTCCTTTTTGGTCGTTGCTCCACACAGGCCGGTCGCATAGTCGGATACTTGGATACAAAGTTGTTCGACCAAGTCGATTTAAGTTACGAAAAGGATCGCCCGGAAATTAAGTCCAAGGACATTTTCATAAACAAATTTAAGATCATAAAGATTTACATTTAAAATATGCTAATGGCGCTGTAAGAAATTCGACCGGAACAAAGCCGTTTGTTGAAGATTTTTTCGTAATAACCCGTAAGTCGCTTGTAAATTTAGGGTCGATTGACTTTATGATTTTTTATTACAATATTATACATACAGTTCCTATACCTACATTTGATAAATGATAAATTAGTAAGAGTCATAAAAGAAAATTGAAGTTCCAAAAAGCCTATTCTCCGTGTTCAGGCTTAAGAATATGCACAAAACCATACTAAGCAATGTAAAAGAAAGGCAAGGCGGCTATTCGAGAGACGTAATATCAAAGGAATATTTGAGACGTTAACATGCACACAAACAAATCCTCGTAACTCGAGACCTCGTTATCGGAACAACAAATGCTGGCTGTCCGGAAACACTGATCATTATTTACACACCCTTAACAAACCATTCGCACACAAAAAGCCGCTTATAGGCATAAACTCCGCAAATTATTCGATTCATTTCAAAGGAATCCTACTGAAAGGAACGCGAGACTAACTCAAAGCTTTTATATCTCGTTGCGAGGCGCCTTATTGTTTTCAGTGGTATATGTACTCGTATTAGAGCTTGCTTTCTCTTGCGTAAATAAAATCTATTGGGAAGGGAAGTGCTTCGAGCAAGTGCAAGGGGGATGGGGTCTAGGCGTAATGCCTCATGCGAGTGTCGAGGACAATGCAAAGTAGATTGAATTGGAAAAAAGATTCGAGTAGAATAGCGGTTTTCGGCACCCCCAGGGAAAAGGGTAGCGCTTTAAAGGGTTAACAATGGAACGGTGTCCACGGTCGCATTGTAAAACTCAGCTTTCATTTTGATGGTGGCACTTTTATTTCGGTTTTTTGGCGAACGATTTTTATAGCGGTAATCCTTTCTTAAGCACCCGACCACCTAGTTGAGTCTGTAAAACATTGTAACTAAGTAGGCACTTGGTAAAGTATTTGATACCTAAATCGCCGGCGGTCGGCGAGAATAGTTAACATTTTGAAATAAAGAGCTATAAAAGGCAATGAGATGTGAGCGCTACAATAATAAAGAGTAATCTCTCGCAATTTGTATAAAGTATCGTATTATTATATGGGCATTATTTTTCATTTTTTATGTAATGTTACGAGTGGGTAGGTAATTTTTTATAATTGGGTAGCAATACTCGTATTCGCAGAGTATAAAATTGAGATAGGAGCAACTGAAGTATTTTCTCCTCTTTTATGATGCAATCTATATTTTAAAGGAGGATCGTTTGTCTTATTATTTGATAAGATGGAATAGAGACTTCTTTTTCAGTGAGTGTCTAGTAAAATAAATTGAAAGGTCATATCACGAATTTTTACTGACACTATCTTTATGTTTTTTTTTCAGATTACTTGCTATTCGATAAGTTTATATTTTATTGTTTTATAAATATATTTTTAAAATTGACTTACTTAGCTAGCTTAACTAACTTAAGTAGCTATATACTTTGATCTGTTTGACTAACGGCCGGTTTTAATATTCTATTTTACTTTTGACTGAAATTAAGATAACTGTCCTATGACAGTTTCTATAAACGGCTGTATCCTTTTACTGCCGATTTAATATTTTATCTACCTTTGACTGAAGGTTGGATAACTGACAGTTTAATACTAAAAGCTAAGAATACAGCCGCTTGAACGAAACTGACCGTTACCTACTTTCAGTCAAAGAAAGATATAATATTGAATCCATCCTTAAATGTTTAGATAACTCATCAATTTTATAGAAACGGCTGTAACGTTTTAGTACGAAAAGACAGGTTATAGTATAAAAATAACAGTTCTCTAATTTTCCGTCAAAGGTAAATAGAATATTGAAACCAATGCTAAATACAATACAATACATAGCTCAGGGTTCTATTCTAATAGACAACAATATTGTTTAATACTATAGTCCTACAAAAAAAAAGACCCGTACGGAACACAAATAAAAATAACTTGGGGTTCTAGAGCGATCAGCTGTTCAACCTGCAATATTTTTTGAATGTCTTAGAATAACATAATACTAGGGCGGTTTGATAAGTCCATGACTTTGAAAAGAAAAACATATATTTTGTGTACAAAAACATTTTATTTTTCTACATACTCTCCTTTCAACTCTACACTCTTTTTCCAGCGATGCTCCAATCTCTTCAACCCATCCAAAAAATACTTTTTGTCAAAGCCTGCAAAATAGGCCTCGGTTGCAGCTATCACCTCTTCATTGGATGAAAATCTTTGCCCAGCAAGCCATTTCTTCATGTTTGGGAAGAGAAAGAAGTCACAGGGGGCTAAATCTGGTGAATATGGAGGGTGCGGCAATAATTCGTATCCTAATTCGACAAGTTTTGAAGTCGCGACTGCAGACGAGTGGGCCGGAGCATTATCCTGATGAAATAGAACTTTTTTCTTTGCTAGATGCGGTCGTTTCTTCATCAACTCTTCATTAAATCTTTCCAGCAATGCAGCATAGTAAGCACCGGTTATTGTCTTGCCTTTTTCCAAGAAATCGATGAAAATAACCCCTTGACTGTCCCAAAATACTGTTGCCATCACTTTACCAGCCGAACATACCGTTTTTGCCTTCTTTGGTGCACGTTCGCCGGTAGAAGTCCACTGCTTTGACTGTTGTTTAGTCTCTGGCGTATAATGGTGGACCCACGTTTCATCCACGGTTACGTACCGACGCAAAAATTCACTTGGATTGCGATTATACATAGCCAGACATGCCTAAGAAGTAGTCACGCGTTTTCGCTTTTGGTCGACTGTCAGTAAGCGCGGCACCCATCTTGCAGAAAGTTTTTTCATTCCCAAAATATCGTGCAAAATATGAAAAACTCGTTCAGTTAAGATGTGCACAGCCTCAGCTAACTCGCGTATCTTTACTCGATGGTCAGCCAAAACAATATCGTGGATTTTGTTAACAATGTCCTCAGTGGTTACCTCAATCGGCCTTCCTGGGCGCTCGGCATCATTGGTTGTAATACGTCCACAACGAAACTCAGTAAACCATTTATGTACCATTCCATGAGACGGCGCTGAATCCCCGTAATATTTTTTCAACTTGTCTTCGGTCTGCTTAATGGTTTTCCCGCGTAAAAAATAGTGTTTAATCAAGACTCGAAACTCGGATTTCTCCATTTTCGAAGAACACCTTCACAGCCGCCAAACTTCTTTTGTTATTAAATATTGTTTTCGCGCCATATTTGAAAATAGAATTATTTTAGGTTCGCAAAAATATTACTTTTAAGAAAATATCATTAAAAATAAAAAAAGTTTCTATTCAGCCTGAAAGTCATGGACTTATCAAACCGCCCTCGTACATAATCTGACGAAGTCTAAATCTGGCAGTACATAGCACAGGGTGCTATTCTAATACACAACAATATTGTTTAATACTATAGTCCTGGAATACCCGTATGGAACTTATGCACAGTAGAATAATGAAATCCGAGTGAGTAAGTATCCACAGAGCCAGGCTTAGGGAGCGCGCTGCTCGCTTTTATTTCTCCCAGAGCCACACATGCTCTATAAATGTATATCCGAGAAGTTCCCCGTTTAAAATCATTGACAATACAGTCTTGTTACTGTTTAAGTTGGACACTTAGTAGAAGCAATGGCTTGGGATATAGTAGGGCTTTCCATAGGTACAGTCTCCTAAGACTTCAAATATTAATCACAGAAGAAATGAGAAAAGGAAAAAAACTTGCTAAGAAACTGGTATGGATCACCTTTTTCTAAGATATTTTTCATTCTAAGAAAAGTTTGATATAATCACATCGTTTTAGAGGGATGAAAGATCCTGAAAGAATAAAACTCCACAGCGAAATGAGAGCAGACAGCATTGTTATAGGAAAAAGATAAAACCAATTGACATTTTGTTTTAAGAACCCTACAAAAAAGTTTTTGCATAGTTCCTATGCCGTAGCTGGTTTACTGGACTTCAATCAATTATTTTTTCGCTGGCGTCTTTCTGATAGGAATTGACTATCTACTAGAATGCTTCCGTTACATAGTGCTAATAAAGCTTCGCAAGATAATTTTAATTTCCCGTAAAATCCCCTGTATGATTTAAATCTTAGATCAGCCTTCTCATCTTATACGTCCGAATACTGGACTCAGCGCTAAATATGCATAAGCCAGATTCTTTAAAAACAGTATCGCAGTTTACACGAGTCGGGTGAATGTATGTGATCTTGTTGTTTATTATTGTTATATTACATCTACTACTGCCTGTTCTGTTTTTGCTATGGTTTCGTATAAGTGGAAGAAAACAAGTTGCATGGTGCGCTCGATATTTTCCGCGCCATAGCGCCTCTTAACTGGATAAACTTCGTCGACGAATCATCTTGGGAAGTCAATTTGCGATGCACGCAGTTTTGTTTTCATTGTATTACCCGTATCAGTTTTTTTATTTAAAAGTTATGCTTCGGATAAATTACACACAGGTTATACTTGGACGTTGCTGGAAAGTTTTTTTTTTAATTTTTGATTAGAAAATTAGAAATTTGATTATGAAACGGTTTTTAAAATATGACGGAATACCTAAACACATACCTACTTACGTAAGTTGATATTAATTTACACGTCTAAATTTTACTAGACATAACTATGCTACCATACCATTGAACACCATGTAAAAACTATAAAAGGTAGTCACTTAGTCCCTGCACAGTGCTCCAAAGCTCCAGATTCGATTAAGACCAAAATCAAACTTCATTTAGTGACCAGATTTGAACGAGTGATGATACCGAAACAATGTAGAGTAAAAACGGATTCGTTCCACTGTTTTATTGTTCGTATTAAATACTTTTTATGAACGGAATCTCTTTTCACATTAAGCACCTTTAAAAAACCCTTAGAAACGAGTGAAATGAGAAATTCTTTCGCGCGAATAGTTAGAATAGTGAACTGGATACTGTGTGCTCGTTTTGAAATATCCACTACAAATGCGCTTTGTTAGAAATTTGTATAAAGTGAATCGCTGTAACGGTTTTCCTAGATGGAAGACTTGGACGCTGTCTTCTTGACCGTTTTATTAAATTCTCATAGAACCAATTTAGTGCTGTTAAATCAATTATGGCTGTTTTAATTTTCATTATGCAAAAATATACAAGTAGTTGTTGTACCGCTAAAGTGCCCATAAAGTTATGACGATTTTTACGATTCTAGATACACATTACCATCATTGTGAATTAGCTAGAATCTTAGAACTAATAGGTTTTTATACTAGGTTTATTTGTTATATTTAAGCAATACTTTTTACGTCTAGATTGATATTCCCTGATTTTCTGGTATTATAACTGGTGCAGCGGCGTGTAAATAGCCGACTGCACGCGGGGAGCTCAATTATGTAAAATTATGTTGATGATTCCTAAGAAACCCACCCTGTGAGAGTTAGAAAAAATGGTTTCGCCGTTAGACCCAAAAACTATTGGCCCACTTACCTTCAGACCAGCTCAGGAACGCCTCACCAAGTCACTGTCCTCACTCAGCTCCCGTCGTGAAACACTTTCACGCACGAGACACAGTAGGTAATCACTGCTGGGTAGTTTCTTTAACTTTATATGTCCATCCCGGGGAAAATTATGCACTTTTCACCAAAATTACGTGAAAAACACGCGCCCGTGATTTCGAAAAGTTTTTGAATGACGCCGATTGGTCGGCGATCGGTGTGTGGAAGCCAAAACTATGGCGCTGGTGTCGCCTAGTTCAGCGAATCCAAAAGCGCGGTCCTAATGGCGCGCAGACCAAATAGTTTCAGATACTAACTTATAGAAACCATTTGAAAAGAAATTAATTGTTGATAAAGAAAATACCCATTACTTAGGTCTAGTAGAAATAAATATTTAAAGTTAATTTTGGTCACATAATAAGGTGCCCAACCATGCTGCCCGCCTTGGAAGTTCGCAGAACTTTCAAAAGAAGACAAATTGAATGAGTATGGAATTAGAATTATGTTTATTAAATTAATCAAATTATGACTAAATGTTTATGAGTCAAGATAACGTTTTTATTGAGTTGGTATGGGATACAGTTTTACAACCGGACGCTTGAAAACTCCACATTTAGTTTTAACCGTCGCGACACGAACTACTTTATCCGAACCGGGATGAATCTCCGTGATTACGCCTAATGGCCAACTTAAAGGAGGGCAATCATCCTGTCCAACAAGTACGACAGTTCCGGTTTCTATGGGACGGTCAGGAGAAGTCCACTTCTGCCTAACTTGCAGCGTGTGCAGATATTCCAAACGCCACTTTCTCCAGTAAGACTGAACCATGCTATCTAGCAATTGCTTGCGTTGAGTAAGATTAATACGCACGTCTTTTAAATCCACGGCAGGCAAATACTGCAGTGGGCTTGACATTAAAAAATGCGCAGGGGTTATAACTTCTGGTGAAGGATCAGAAGACACAACAGTAAGAGGACGAGAGTTCATAATGCACTCTATCTGTACCAATACTGTCTGCAACTCCTCGTAAGTGAGAAGCTGGTTTCCTATCACACGGTGAAGGTGAGTTTTTAAGCTTTTAATATTACCTTCCCAAATCCCACCGAAGTGTGGGCTTCGAGGTGGGATCATTTTCCACTCTATTCGGCGTTTACTAAGCTCCTGCTTTAGAGCAGATTGAAATTCGGAGTCAATCAGCATTTGAAAGATATTGTCCAATTGTGCCTTTGCACCCACAAAATTGGTGCCATTATCGGAGTATAGGCATGAGACAGGGCCACGCCGAGAAATAAACCGCTTAAATGCAGCTAAAAAGGCATCCGAAGTTAGCTCCGAGACTAACTCGATATGGATGGCCTTAGTTACAAGGCAAACAAATAGGCAGATATATGCCCTCTGCGAATGCTGTCCTCTTCTTCGAGTAAGCGTTATTCGTAGAGGGCCTGCGTAATCAACGCCTGTGTGAACAAAGGCTTTCGCTTCTGACACACGATATGACGGCAGATCTGCCATCATGGGCGTGGAGTGTGATGGATTCACTCGGAAGCAGTAGTTGCATTTCCGTATTCTAGCCCTAACAACAGTCCTGGCGTTCAATATCCAGAAACGTTGGCGCAAAATGGAAATAAGCAGACCTGGGCCTGTATGACAATTCATAACATGAAAATGATCAATTAAAAGATCCACCACAGGGTCATGCTTAGGGAGTAAAAGAGGATGTTTAGCCTCAAATGGCAAGTCCGAATTAGAAAGCCTACCTCCTATGCGCAACAGCCTATCTTCGTCAAGGAACACGAATAAGCTTTGCAGCTTTTTGGAAGGTAGTTTGTTTTTATTAAGAGCTTTGATATCTTCTGCAAAGTGAAATCTTTGAACAGAACGAATCACAGCTTTTTCTGCAGTCATAAGATTATTGACAATGCCAGAAGAAGGGGGAACCTTCTTTATAAAACGAAGGATATAAACGACAATCCTAAGAAGCCTATCCCAAGAGGATATACGCTGAGCTAATTCATTCAGGATCAATGGTTCACATTGAACTGTCGCCGTAAGTACCTTCGCCCTGAGTTCAGGCAATTGACCTGCATTGGAAGGAGTAAAGGGTTTTACGGGCCACTCCGAAGGTGGGTTCCGAATCCACGACGGGCCGTTTCACCACAAGTCATGTGACATGAGCTGCGAAGGCAACATACCACGCGAAAGACAATCGCTCGGATTTTCAAACCCGGCGACGTGATAGTAATTTTCAGGAGACAAATTCTCCTGACACTGGGCAACGCGATTGCTAACAAATACAGACCACCGATGCGGTGAAGAATGTATCCATGAAAGAGCGATGGTAGAATCCGAGAACGCGTATGTTCCTGCAATAGGAAGACGCGCACGATAAGTTTCATGAACTGTACGTATCAGCTTGGACATAAGAACCGCAGCGCAAAGTTCCAAGCGAGCAAGTGTAGTCACTTTGGTAGGGGAAACCTTTGATTTCGCACACAATAATCTCACTGTGATATTCCCAGCAGGATCAGTAGTGTGTAGGTATATGACACATCCATACCCATTCATACTAGCATCACAAAAGGCAACGATCAGCACAGTGCTATCACCAGTGATCGGAATAGGGTGAGTATATTTACCTACAGTTTGTCGAACAGAGACGGAAATCGGAGACTTCCTTACGACTAAAAATTTTTTACCGGTAAATTTACCGGAACTTTGATATGAAAGTTTTTAATAGCTAAATGCTTCAATAAATCTTAATTAATGTTAGATAAAAATAAAATAACGCATATTATAAAAAAAAAATTATTAAAAAAAAAAATTGTTTGAACATTTCAATATAACATATAACATGAATATAATATATTAATGACTTTCTTATCCTAAAACATAATTATTTTAGAGTATAAATAAATATAAAGTTTTAAATATTACACCTTTTTACCAACACAGCGGATTTATACAAAATGTAATTCAATACTTAATAAAACGCAATTACTATAAAAAAATTTACTGGTAAATATGCTGAAACCTTAATGTGTAAATCTTTATATCGCATTTTTAAACATTCTTGTTTGGTTCATTTTACACATCCTTTTTCAAATTAATTAAAAATGCACATGCATTATTTTTCAGGTAACGATTTTGACAATTATTTTAAACTTTTTTGTTCATTTTGACTAATTTTTGCTTGTGGTTCCGTCCGCGTGACTGTCAATCAAGGCGTAACTCTCAAAAGTTAAACTTAAAGTTGAAAATATTGAAAAATTAATGATCATCTACTTCAATTTCTTACAGGATAACAAAATTTGTCACAGTACCGATGATGAAAATATTGAAGACTAATGTATTTGTTTTCATTTGTTAGATATGTGACTTAGTTTCATTTTAATTTCAAGATTATTTGTAATTTCGAAGCGAGTGTCTGCACCGAAGTGTCGCTCCGGAAAAACTGCTGACCTTCTCGAATCCAAATATATGCTACTATATTTGCCACAAACGCTCACTTCGACCGAAATTTTTGCTTTCAATTGGTATTGATTGTATTAATTAGCCAAAAAAATAATAGTAAACACTTCAAACTTATTTGTTCCTAAATGTCTGTATTTTATTGTTTGTTTGTACTTAGAAAGCTATAACGAATGTCACTCATTCAAATATTTTTGTTTAGTTTTGAATATTAAAATTAACTTTTTGTGAAAATCGAAATACTTTTTTATTGTTTTTGTACATACGAATGGGAGAAGTCACTGATCTCTAAGATACAAGTTGCTGTCTAGTTTAGGGTCAGAAAATTCATTTAAATAAAGTAAATTATGTTTTTAATAAAGAATTAACGTAAAAATAATAAATAATTAATTATTATTTTTACGTTTATTGTAATCGCGTTTACATTTTGTATAAATCCACGGTGTTGGTAATTGTGCAGCTACAAACGTAGCTGCAAACCCAATTACAAAAACTGTAAAAAGGTGTAATATTTAAACTTTATATTTATTTATACTTTAAAATAATTATGTTTTAGGATAAGAAAGTCATTAATATATTATATTCATGTTATATGTTATATTGAAATGTTCAAACAATTTTTTTTTTTTAATAATTTTTTTTTATAATATGCGTTATTTTATTTTTATCTAACATTAATTAAGATTTATTGAAGCATTTAGCTATTAAAAAGTTGCATATCAAAGTTCCGGTAAATTTACCGGTAAAAAAATTTTAGTCGTAAGGAAGTCTCCGATTTCCGTCTCTGTTCGTCAAACTGTAGGTAAATATACTCACCCTATTCCGATCACTGGCTATCACGCAAGACGCCTACATGCCGAGGAATTTTCAGAGATGAAATTAACGGAAATTCTTGTATGAACGCCGAAAACCTTTTAATAATGCTTTCGGGAGGAGTGTCATCCCATCCAATATTAGACAGCCACAGCTCTTTGATAAGCAGTTTGGCATATAAAATTATAGGGGCTACTAAGCCGAGGACATCAAATAAACGGGCGACTACCGACAGTATGCTCCGTTTAGTGCACTTCTCTTCTACATTATGAGTCGTGAAGAAAAAGCTGTCATCGACTGGTGCCCATGAAAGGCCTAATACCTTTGAAACATTACTAGAAGAACCATCACAAAAGTCTACCGTAGTGCGATGCGAATCCGGAAGGTTATCAAGTAGCACTTGAGAATTACTCGTCCACTTTACTAAATCAAAGGCACCGGACTTGAACAACGAGATCAGCTCTCGTGAAAGAAGAATGGCGCTGGATTCATCTGCAATAGAATGAACCAAATCGTCCATATAGAGTTTAGACTCTGCCACAGTGGCAGCACCCGGAAAATGTGGTCTCATATCCTGGGCTAATTGGCGGACGGTCCGCATGGCCAAATACGGGCTTGACTTGAGTCCAAACGGGACTCGATTAAATTGGAAGGTTCGTATTAAATCATTATGACTGAATCTATATAAGATTCTTAAATATTTACGATGGTCATCAGGGACTTCAATCTGCAAATACATTTGCTTTATATCCGCAGTCATAGCGACAGGGAAAAGACGAAAATCAAGCAATAGCAAGAATAAATCTGCCTGCAAATTAGGACCGGTATATAACACGTCGTTTAATGACAATCCGGTGTGAGTTGCGGCACTGGCATCAAGTACAATCCGAGGCATCGGCTTATACGGACGGGTAACAGCGTGATGCGGGATGTAGTATCCCTCGTCAGTAATATCGGACTCGGCGACTTGTGACAAGTAACCCTTATCGACGTACTCATTCAATACGTAACTATAATTTTCTTGTAAGTCAGGAGATTGTTTGAACTTGCGTTCCAAGGCTATCAGTCGACGATGAGCAGCAGTGCGAGAATTACCCAGTGCACTCGGGTCCTTAGAAAAAGGTAACGCGACAGAATACCGCCCATCTTCAGCGCGAGTGATCGAGGAAGTAAACAAGTTCTCACATTCAGTCTCTTCCGGACTTAAAAATTGCATATTAGGTATTTCTTCCAGCTGCCAGAATTTCTGAACTAAATCATTAAGTGCGAGTGCAGAAAAAGAAGTCTTATTTATTTTATTTTGAGACGCATTACAGGGATAGTCACCCATCAACACGAATCCGAACGCGGTCAATAAAGCGGGGGGCGCACTAGTGCCAGACTCCACTTTATTACCTAAGTAAATATACGGAAACAATTGCGCGCCTAGAACGACGTCCACGTTCCCGGGGATATTCCACGTCAAATCAGCAAGGGGCAATCCCTCTAAGTAGCCGACATCACCCTTGGTTATATAGTGAGTAGGCAGCTGATCTGTTATACAGTCAACGACGAGTGCATGTATCGTGTATTTATTATTTGGGTATACGCGAGACTCAATGTCTAAATTAACGTACCCTAATATCGGCCGAGACGCTGAGCCAATTCCCTTGACAAAAGAATTACTCAAAGGAATTATAACTAAATTAAGCGCCTTGCAACAATCAACGGTTATTAAGTTATTTTGAGAGCCATTATCAATAAGGCATCGTATTAATTTTTTATTACCATTCTGAGATTTCGCATAAACTTGCGCGGTTGAGAGTAAGATAGAAGAAGTAGGTCTAATTTCTGCACTTAATGACAGCGAAGGAATACCGGAGGAAACATCAACACTATGATTCGAGTTATCGATGCGCAACGCAGGCGAGACAGGTGCGCTATTATCAGCTAAGCATTTTTTCATAACGCGCGAATCTGTGTTTACGTCGATCTGTCCGGACGAAGCGCGCGACGGAACCACAGGTGATGTCAATGACCCTTGACCGGTTGAGTTGAGACACTTGAACGTAATTGTTTGATCTAATATTATGATCTTTTTTATCAAAGTGTAAATAAGTGTGATGTTTTTTATTGCATATATCGCAAACATGTGTAGATTTACAAGACGTAACTGTGTGAGACCCACTTAAACAATTAACACAACCGTGTTTTGATTTAATAAATTCAAAACGCGCGTGCGGTGAACTTAAGTTCTTGAACTGAGAACAAGCGTAAATTAAATGATCAGTTTTGTTACAAAATTCGCACAGTTTAGTCGGCGAAGTAGTAGCGTGCGTCCACACTGAATGCGCGGTGTCTAGAGCCTGAGGCGGGCGCGGCGGGCGGGGGCGTGCGGTGGCCACAGTGACGCGCGAGTACTTGTAGCGGTTCGACGTGTATCAGGTGTTGCAAACTATGGACGAGGATTTGCTATTTTTACTAGACAGTCCAATCCTGAGATGGGAGGTAAAATAACTATTAAACTTACATTACTAATAACTATTAAATTAAACTTACCTTAACTTCCAGGAAATTGATCTTTTATTTCACTCCATAACTTTCTTGTTATTGTGCGATTACTGTGGTGTTGATGTTTACTATAGGTGGTTTAGATTGAATCGCACTTATAAACAATTCAGTATTTATCGCCATTTTATGACAAATAAATACAGACACGTATATACGCCGAGCGACAAGACCGAACTGGTTTGTTACCCCCGCCGCTCGCGCATCGGGTCGCTCGCTGACTAGGCCCGTAGTGCGGCCAGAGCGCGCGGACAGGAGCGTTTGAAAAATACGCGCGCTGTATCGCTCAGTCCCGTCGCACTAGGCTTCCGCCTTAGTCACTACCATATGGACGCAAAGTCGCGTTTCATATGTTTGATACTTCGCGCCCGTCGTCGCAACCGCGCTAGGCTCGCAGTGTGGACGCACACGTAGGCACACTCTCATTACTCGCGACGAACGACTTGTAGGTATGAGGCCGGGTCGACTGATTAGTGGACGGCTTGCTTGCGCTCGCGCCACTGTTCGATGTCCGCGTCGAGTTATTGTTCGAACGTTGCAATATTTTTGCTTGATCTTGTATGAAAGATACCAAGTCATTATAAGACGGAATTTCTTTATTACGAAACGCTAACTCAAACGCTTGTACCGTTTGTGAATCGATTTTCCTAAGTGCGCAATGAAATAAGATAAAATCGGTCAAATCCTCTATACCTAATTGTTTCAATGCCGCCACGGAAGAGGTATACATACCAATAAATGTATCAAGACTATAAGCCGTATTTATGCAACCTTTAGAGTCAAGAATATTATTTAAATAATGCGTGCCTAATGCACGTTTATCCTGAAACTTTTTTACTAAACTTTCCCATATAATATTATAGGTTTCACCCGTAGGCACAATGCCTGCCGTGAACTTGAGTGCGTCGTGCGTAAGTTTACCTACTAAATACTGCACGCGCTGCGAGTCAGTCAGCTGACTATTATTATGAATATTAGATTTAAAACTTTCGTAAAACTTAGGCCAATTTTGTGTTTTGCCATCAAAACTTGGCAATTCTATTGGTGGCAACTTTACGTGGCATTTAACATTAGAATTAGACGAGTCATTTCGCGACGATGATTTGTCTGATTGCAACGCCTGAACAATATTATTTCGGGTGTGCTTTACTTGGAGGTATAAATCGTCAAACGCATCCAAAGGCTTGTAATCTGGCTTAAATGTCGAATCAAGTGATAACTGGTGGCTATTTAATTCGTCAATTATCGTTTCGAACTGCCTACGCATCTCATCAATCGATTCAGACTTGGCCATGAAAGATTCATTACTTCTTGACGCGTAATTAGAAATGTTTGTTGAAAGATTAAACAAATCATTCATCCGCGAAAAAAGTCGCTCTTTTTTAGCAGTTAATAGGACGAACTGCGTATCAATCGAATCACTAGACGTATTGTCTTTATTCGTATACATTTTTAAGTAATTAATTCACAACGAATATGAGAAAAATTGAAAATAATTATTTCGAGTGAAATTATTTTAAATGACGTAAAAATATGTGGAATTTGCAAATGGCGTAACCGGCGCACAATGGCGGTACGTTGTAGGTACTTCGAGAATTTACCAAAAAATTACGTAAATCTGCGAACATCCAAGTATTTATATGGAAAATAATACTTATAATAAGTATTAAGAAGGAAAATATAGTATGCTAGTACTATATCCGTGCTATGAAGGACCATTAGAAATGGTGCAGCGGCGTGTAAATAGCCGACTGCACGCGGGGAGCTCAATTATGAAAAATTATGTTGATGATTCCTAAGAAACCCTGGTGTGTATGTAGCCTGTAGCTACCTATGTGTGCGTGTGTCGCGCGGCGGTCCGCGCGTGTGCGCTTCCGCCGCGCAGTAATAAACGAGGTCTAAAGCCAAACGGTCGTTTCATTGCTACGCGGATTCTGAGAACCTACCTTCCAAATAGAACATTGGCGACGGTTTCTTACCCACAGTGTGTGTATGTGAAATAGTGAATATGAATTTCATGGGAAATATACAAATTTTTGACCACAAAAACCAAGAGTGGTCCATTTTTCACAGCCGGCTGACGCAGTTTATTAAATTGAACAACATTTCAACCGACAACAAAAGTGCGTTACTGCTGACACACCTATCGGACGAGTCGTACCGTTTGGCACGGGATCTAGTACATCCGAAGGAGCTGGAAAGTCTGCCATATGAAGACTTAATTAAGGCGCTTTGTGCCCATTTCACACCTAAGAGGTCGACATTTGCCGATAGGGCAGTGTTTTATGAAGCATCCAAATTCGATAATGAGAGTATCGAGGACTGGGCGGCGCGTTTACGTGGACTCGCCGTGTACTGCGAGTTTGGATCGGCATTGGATATCTTATTGCGAGATCGCTTCATATTGGGCCTGGGTGCAGGAGTGGTTCGTGACCGGCTGTTCGAACAAGACTCTGCTACATTGACGCTTGCGAGGGCCGTGGAGATAGCTCAGCAGGCCGAGTGCGCAAGGCGCGCGCGCTGCAGCGTTTCGGGAGTCGGAGCAGCGGAGCTGAAGGTCAAGGAGGAGCCCGTGTACCGCGTGAGCGAGCGCCGAGGGCCGCAGGGACGGCGCGGCCCGGCTCACGTTGATAACGGCGACCAGAATAAGTGCGCGGTGTGTGGACTTAAAAATCACGATGCATCGAAATGTCGTTATAAAAATTACAAGTGCTCAGTGTGCGGGGAAAAAGGACATTTGAAGAAAGTGTGTAAAATACGTGCGGTGCGTTTGAATAATATTGATGCGGAGCAGGACCAAGACGAGGTTCATGAGTCTGACTGTAAGGAATGCCAATTGTTTAATATGAGGTACGTAAAATATGAACCAATAAAGTTGTCAATTTTTGCTAATGATGCTAAACTATCAATGGAGCTGGATACAGGTTCTGGTTCAAGTGTTATTTCTGATAACCTATATCTAGAAACATTTTCAAATTTTAGGTTACAGTCAAGTGATATAAAAATGTGTTTATATAATGGACATAAAATCGTACCTATGGGCTATTTTGTTTGCAAAGTGACCTACGGTAATCAAACGAAAGATATAAAGTTTTATGTCATTAAAAACGGAGGTCCTGCCTTGTTAGGGCGCGATTTTATGTCGAAATTTAATATCTATTTTACTGTTAAAAATAATTATGTCATAAATCGTCAAGATGAAGTACAGCAATTATTGAATGCATTCCCAGAACTTTGGAAAGACGAGTTAGGTTGTTTCAACAAGTTCGAGGTCGAGTTGCATTTAAAAGACGATGCCACACCAAAATTTTTCAAGCCGCGGTCAATTCCCTTCGCACTCAAAGAAAAAGTAAACGCAGAATTAGATAGACTAGTAGCATTAGGAATCTTAGTGCCTGTTAATTTTTCTGAATACGCTACTCCTATTGTGCCCGTTCTGAAAGAAAATGGTAAACTGAAAATTGCTGGAGATTTTTCGTGCACATTAAATAAAATGTTAAAAATTGATAAGTATCCCCTACCCCGTATAGAGGAAGTTTTTGCAAAAATTGGTGGGGGCAAATGTTATTCTAAACTGGACCTAAGCAATGCATATAATCAATTTAAGTTAAAAGAATCATCTCAATTATTAACAACAATAAATACCCCTAAAGGCTTATATAAATATACGCGTCTTGTTTACGGACTCGCTAACGCTCCGGCAATTTTTCAACGCACAATGGAGACGTTGTTGCTAGGCATAGACGGCGTCAGTTGCTGGCTCGACGATGTATGTGTAACAGGCCCCACGGATGAAATTCATAGGGAAAGGCTAACAGAAGTCCTCAGGCGATTGCGAGACGCTGGGCTTAGGTTACAAAAAGATAAATGCTCTTTTTTTCAGCCGAGTGTGACGTATTTAGGATACGTTATCGATAAAAATGGTTTAAGAACTAGTTCAAGTAAAGTTTCGGCCATCATAAACGCATCCAACCCAACAAACGTGACGGAGTTGAAGCGTTTTTTGGGTGTCGTCAATTATTACCGTAATTTTATCCCCAACGCATCGGCATTGATGCAGCCCCTACACGCGCTGCTGAGGGAAGGCGCGCCGTGGTGCTGGACAGAGAAAGAACAAGGGGCGCTGGATGCTGTGAAGCGGGAGCTGGCGTCGGAGCGCGTCCTGGCGCACTTTGAGCCGAGCGCTCCGCTAGCACTGAGCGTGGACGCGGGGCCCGGCGGGCTGGGCGCGGTGCTCGCGCACGTCGAAGCGGACGGCACGGAGCGACCGATTGCGTTCGCGTCCAGGGCTTTAACGGCCAGTGAGAAAAACTACAGCCAAATACAAAAGGAGGCGACGGCCATCATTTTTGGCGTCAGGCATTTTCATCAATATTTGTATGGTCGACAGGACCCTTTTGTTTTAAAAACTGACCATCGCCCCCTTTTGTCGATATTTGGAAAGAAAAACGGCATATCAGTCACGGCCGCCCTACGTTTACAACGATATGCAATAATTCTATCAGCATATAATTATACAGTACAGTACATAGGTGGTAAGAATAATTTAGTAGCAGATTTTTTTTCGCGAGCGCCGCTGCCCATTGACAGTAAACAAGATAAGAGCGAAGAGGACGCGAGATATTTTCTGTTCCTAGACGCGGACACACTACCGGTGTCGTACGATGCGATTAGGCAGGAAACCGAGCGTAATAAAACATTACAAACTGTGATAAGATACATGAACCGAGGTTGGCCGCGAAAAATTAAATGTAGTAACGTTTTGCCATACTTTCATTGCAAGAATGATTTAGAGGTAAATGACGGATGTCTGTTCCGGGGACATAGAATTGTGATTCCCCCGAATTTTCGAAATCAAATGCTAAAAGAATTGCATTCTTCTCATTTCGGAGTGGTTAAAACTAAGTCCAGTGCGCGAAGTAGGATGTGGTGGCCAGGCACTGACGGCGACATCGAGGCGTGGGTGGGCGCGTGCGGCGTGTGCGCGGGGCTGCGCACCGCCCCGCCGCGCGCGCCGCCCGCGCCCTGGCCCCCCGCGCCGGCACCATGGTATCGAATACATATCGATTACATGTCTGTAAGGCAATGCGTATATTTAATCGTTATAGATTCCTATACTAAATGGTTGGAATGCATTCACATGAATTGCGGTACTTCCACAGGTGCGCTTATCGCTAAACTGAAATGTATATTTTCGAGGTACGGTATTCCAAATATAATAGTGTCAGATAACGATGTAAAAATTAACTCTGTGGAATTTGAAAGATTTTGCAAAAGTAATGGAATTACTTACATGAATTCTCCGGTTTACCACCCGGCTAGCAACGGCCAAGCAGAAAACTCAGTTAAAACTTGCAAAAAAATGATTAAATGTATTTTGTTAGAAAACAATTTGCCTAATTGTAAGATTCAAGAAAAACTAACTGGTTTTCTGTTTGATTACCGTAACACAGCACATTGTTCGACGGGGGTCACACCGGCTAAGTTAATGATGGGCCGAGACTTACGCGGCCGGTTAGATATAATATTGCCTGCAATGCAATGTAAAAACAATTCTAGCGATAAAGTACAATTACATAAAAGCAGATGTTTTGAATTAGGTGAAAAAGTCTTGGCAAAATGGTTTATCGCTAGAAAATGTATATGGTCACCTGCAGTAATTAAAAAGAAAATTGGTCAAAGATTATTTGATGTTTATTTTGAAGAATATGATACTACCTGTAAAAGACATATAGACCAAATAATAAAAACTAAGGCGAATAAAATCAATGTTGAATGTAGTAATCAGGACCTTAGTACTATAGGCACGAGATTTCAAACGTTCTCGTCGTTACCGCAGCAAGAACAACCGATGACACCTCCCCCAGTGAACCAATCGGTTACGCCATTTCAAGAAAATAATGACGCGGAGGAGGTTGTGACTGAGGCACGTGATGACGATGACGTTTGGATTGAGGCAAATGATGATCTCGGTGAAAATGTTATTGTTCAGGATACAGCCACTGGTCAAACGACCGACCCGTCGACTGAAACAAGCGATGTACCCAATGACTCGGATAGCCTTCCTGATGGGACGGTCGAGAGACCAATGGGTCCTATTCTAAGACCTAGAAAGAAAATAGATTATAAAAAGTATTTTTAATGTTAATTTATGATTGTTACAGAGTTTCAAAATAATGTGGGAGGAAATGGTGTGTATGTAGCCTGTAGCTACCTATGTGTGCGTGTGTCGCGCGGCGGTCCGCGCGTGTGCGCTTCCGCCGCGCAGTAATAAACGAGGTCTAAAGCCAAACGGTCGTTTCATTGCTACGCGGATTCTGAGAACCTACCTTCCAAATAGAACAAACCCACCCTGTGAGAGTTAGAAAAAATGGTTTCGCCGTTAGACCCAAAAACTATTGGCCCACCTTCAGACCAGCTCAGGAACGCCTCACCAAGTCACTGTCCTCACTCAGCTCCCGTCGTGAAACACTTTCACGCACGAGACACAGTAGGTAATCACTGCTGGGTAGTTTCTTTAACTTTATATGTCCATCCCGGGGAAAATTATGCACTTTTCACCAAAATTACGTGAAAAACACGCGCCCGTGATTTCGAAAAGTTTTTGAATGACGCCGATTGGTCGGCGATCGGTGTGTGGAAGCCAAAACTATGGCGCTGGTGTCGCCTAGTTCAGCGAATCCAAAAGCGCGGTCCTAATGGCGCGCAGACCAAATAGTTTCAGATACTAACTTATAGAAACCATTTGAAAAGAAATTAATTGTTGATAAAGAAAATACCCATTACTTAGGTCTAGTAGAAATAAATATTTAAAGTTAATTTGGGTCACATAATAAGGTGCCCAACCAATAACATTAACATACCTATTTGCTGAAAAATATGAAACCGATGCAGGATTAATGAAGTGAATTAAAATGCGGCTTGAGCACCCGTTATACACTGTTTGTATCGTGGCTCTTATACACTGTATCGTCTATACATTTATACACTGTATCGCACTGAACAATGAACGGCGTTTAGCGGTCTGAGTTAACCTTCTTCCTGTCGGAGGAAGCGTTCAATTCACTATATTTTCCGACCTATTACCGCTGCTTTAGCGCTGAATTTATGTAACTATATTAATAAACTATACGCCTATATTATACTAGATATAGTTATGGTCGCACTTAGAGACTGGATGTAAATAATAAATAGTTAGGGCTGTAGGAACTCAATGAAGTTGAGATAGAATTGCTAGCTAGCTGAAGCATGAAGTTGATTTAAAAAGATTGACAAACTTTTATGTTTAACACAAGATAAAATAAATTTTGAATTCGAACAGCTACAGTCAGACGACCGCTTTGGTTTTATGGTCAAGAAGTTGACTATTAACCAAGAGGTCGCGGATTCGATCCCCGCACTGTACAAACATTTGTGTGCATGAACATGTCTGTTTGTACTGGTCTGTGTGTTATATGTATTTATTTAAGCTTATTTGTAATACCACTGTTTAATCTGATATCTGTAGCATAAGTGCTTAGCTACTTAGCACGGAGTCAGATCAATGTATGTGATGTTGTTATATATTTATTTATTCATTTATACAGTCTTGCATTTTTAGTAAGACGGTATTTTAGTGTAGGAACATTGGTGATGCTACCTCATAAATGTTGCTTATGAAAGTTGCCCACCCCGGATCGTGGGTAGAGTTTAGTCAAAGCGCCTAATATCAGGCACAGAGATTCCGCCAGCGAGCTAAGTTGATTACTTACCTTACTTTGGGTCGACGTTTGGGCTCGGTCTATTTTAACAGGATTTAGCCAGACTTTAACGTAGACGGGCCGTTAACCGCTCTCACAATCAAAAATTGTTTGAGGAAAAATTGTTCTTTCAGCCTTATTACCCCCTGGCTTATTTAATTTGACCCGAGAGAAAAAGCTGCCTAAAATTTTTTTTCAGCGCACCGGTCGTAAACTGGTAATTGTAACATTTTAAAACGGAGCGTAACAATAATAAGGATTGGTCGAGTTAGAAAATGTTTGCAGGGTACGGTTTTTTAAATTAATGTTTTTTTATTTGGGTTTAGGCTCTTGACCCAAGACTAAGCCCAACGAGGCAAAGACTGAGTGTACGATGGAGCGAGATCGCCTAAAATATGCCTGTTCACCCTAGCTTTGAAAATTCCTAGGTTGTAATTGCAGGGAAACACTTATGAATCGTAAGAGACTGCAACTTTCATTTCGTAAATTAATTTAAATTTTTGGTTTATGTTTTTTATTTAATATTAGCCATTACAGTCCCTCTGCTGGGCAAAGGTTAAGGCGTGCCAGTCTTTATTGAAGTTTTCAAGGTTTCTATTATGGATTATAAAATAATTCCTCCAGCGCATTGATTACTCCTCATTATAGGTACATTTGCTTCACTTAACATTAAGCGTAGATCATAATAATTAGTTTCAACTGATTTTATTTCTGAGCAATTAAAACGTAAATGTTGCACTGAATGTATCATTATGGAATCGCTGTTCAATGCTCTGGATGGATAAACATTTAGACAATTTAATAAACTTCGCAACAGTATTTGCATCCAATTCGCTATAACATAATTTCATTTGATTCTCATTTAGTACGATTGAACTAAGTTGTGATACACAAAAATAATGATAGCTTTGTTACCTAAATTCATGTTTTGTAAAATAAAATATTGCTATCCTTTTTGCAATGTGATAATTTTTGAATTATTTCTGCGACATTTACCATAGGTATTGTTTTAAGAGCCATATCACAAAAATTTGAAATTAAAGCATTTCTTGCCGAAAACTTGGATTTCAAAAAACAAATCGAATAGCAGGGGCCGCTACAAAGTAGGAATTTCGTAATTACATAAATATATTGACGGTGTTTTTTGCCGACTGCAAAGAAAGGTTTTTTTTTGGTGACGGAGTTACTTAGATATAGTTTTTTAAAGTAACTTTTTGCTTAAACTAAGAAAGCAAAAGTTCGAGGACAATTTTTATGGGCACGGGAAATCTTTATATAATTTCAAATATGTGTATATTAGCGTTGAGTGATACCTATGTTCTCTTCTTAGCTTAAGCACTTGTGCTATGGGAATCATAAACAGCAAAGGTACCATAAACACTCAGATCCGTAACAACATTAAAAATTTTATACACATTACAACATTATAGTTTTTATTATTGTCTACGTCCGGGGATCGAACCCGGGACCTAATAGATGGCTGCACCTCAAACTGGTACTCACACCACCATACCAATACAATACAAAATACAAAATTTCTTTAATCACTTAAGTGGTAATTATCACAATTTATGTCGAGGTTCTCCTTTTAAGTGAAATACTTGTATTAGGAGAAGCCCGCTCTTCTAAGGTACATATAATACTTGTAAGTGATCTTAGGTAAATTAAAATTACATAGTGGTGGTTACATAATATGCATGCGTGTGCGTTTAAGTGTGCGTGTGTGCGTGTTTGTATGTGTGTTTGTGTGTGTGTGAGTCTGGCTGTGGGTGTGTTTGTTTGTTTGAGCGTTTCCGCGTTCCGAGTGCATGTGCGTGTCTTTTTTTTATTATTATTATTATTTTTTGTTGTGCGTGTAAACCTACACATTATTAACTACATAATATAATATAAACTACATAATATTTTCTGTTTGTATATAGTCAAGGGATTTTAACCAATCAGTAACAGTCTTTTTACATTTATTTATGGGTAAAGAATAAATATTTAGTACTTTATTTACAATATTATATATCTTTGCAGACTGAGAAATGCATTGTTTCTGAGCAAAGTTGTACGAACTATTACGGGTTTTATTACATAGTTACGATTTCTTTTATTTAATATATCATTATTAATTGGAGTTAAGTTGTGAGTTTTTAGTGTACATTGCAGTATATAGTTGTCTTACAGTAAGAACATTTGCATACTTATAAAGATCAGTAGTATTATGTAAGCGGTTCTTTTTAAACATTACTTTTAATATTGATCTTTCTACCACGGAGGTAGTAATCAATGCAATCGGTTGGTTGGTCTTCTTTCGACTGAGCACCGTTGGCGGTGGCTCCCCAGATCTGTTCACGCCAGCCTGACACCTGATCCGCTCAGGCGATGCTGCCCTCTGCCACGGAGTTTGAACCACTAACTTTTCCTTTCCCACCCGCCTTCGAGTTTGAAGACAATGTGCTTGTTGCTCTTCCTTCGCCAGATCACGGGGGCTCCCCCGTTGCTACGCACGCCAGCCTGACACTGCCACCCTCTTGGGCAGTTCTGCTATTTTTGACTAAGTTCTAAATCACTAACCTTTCCTCTCCCTCCCGCCTTCGTGTCTGAAGACTATCGGCTTGTTGTTTTCCCTTCGCCAGAGCACTGTTGGCGGGGGTTCCCCCGTAGCTGAGCACGCCAGCCTGACGCTCCCACCCTCTTGGGCTGTGCTGCCCTCTGCAACTGAGTCCACGATATCAGGCGGTATTACCACTGAAAGGTACCCCATCTGAAATAGAATGAATTTTTTAATGATAAACGTTGAAGGCTTTGTCACACAAGTAACGTGAAAGAAGCTTTATGCATGTCAGTTTAGTATGAATTTCACGTCAAGACTCATCATACAACAAACGCGCTTAATGACAAAAGCTTTGAAGGCTTTTTTGGGCCCCTTTCGGTATAAAACGTTGTGTTGGCGATTTTGTCGAAATAAAAAAATGAAATCCCTGTGAAGTATGGTAATCGCTTAATAAGCAAATAACTTGTGGTTGTGGGAACCAACCGCGCGCACGTAACGTTTGGCCGAGTAAGCATTTATTTTCTAAGCAAACTATGTATCTTTTATTCGCACTCAATAAAACGACACGGTACCAACAACATGTGTTTAACTTAAAATATCCCTCATCGACTACATCAAGAAAACCACACACTTCATGGCGACCTTGCCACACCGGCCAACTTAAAAGAAGATTTTTTGAAGCGGAGCTACCCATAAATATATGAAATTCATGGAATAAATAAGAGAAGATGGGAAAATCATACTCCAAGGAAGAAGTCGTCGTCGCACAAAATGCCAACGGTGAAGCAAGTGCAAATACGAAGCTGGAGCCTCACGAAAGCGATCACATCACCCAAACTCTAATTATCGTCGCTCTTGTCCTAATCGTCGCAGCGGGTTTATACTACACCTTCAAAAAATGCCGCAGAAGCGCTGTCAACACCTTGAGGCGAGAATTGAACGCGATCTCCATTGAGAACCTCGCTCGCCCATCCAACTAATAAGAAGAAAGAAGAGGAGTCCAGGGTTATCCCGGCCCACATCAAGAGGTGTCCAGGGTTATCCCGGCCCACATCAAGAGGAGTCCAGGGTTATCCCGGCCCAAATCAAGAAGATGCCATGTTCCTGTAGCCTCGCTCGCCACGTGCCGCCAACGTGCTACGCCCCGTCACTGTGCCGCTGACGATAAACGTCTTCACGTCGACGCCCTATTAGCTAAGTACCTTAGATATATTAATTTTTATTAGGTAATGTCATTGCAAGAATTAAGTAATGTATATAAAAGTTTAAAAGAGATTAAAGAATATTTAATTAAAGTCGGGCCAGCTCGTAGAACTACTTCCGATGCTGCAAAAAATAAATTTAGGGAAGCTCATAATTTGTATAGTCGTTTGGAGTATATTTCGTCAGATATTAAAGCAAAGATAGAAAATTCTGAGATAAGTAACGAGAACTTACTATCAATTAATAAGTGCATAGACGATATACATACCTTGTACAAATCTATTCTTAGTTTATATTGTGTTTCTCAAGAGTCAAATTTCGAAGATTGTGTGGAAAATATGGCTACGGCAAATAATTTTGATTTAAAAACGGCTTTAGCCTTATTGCCGATAATGACAGCCCAAGAGAGCGTCATTATTCAATTAATAGATAGCATTCAACTTTATAGCGACATGCTTAACGATGAAGGGAAAAAACAATTAATAAACTTTGTTTTAAGAACTAGGATTTCTAGTGGAGCCAAGCTAAGATTAAAATCAAGCTACTCAACTATAAATGATTTACTAAAAGATATGCGTACACATTTAATACAGAAAAAGTCTGCAGTTGCTATCCAATCGCAGCTCAACTCGATCAATCAAGGTCGTAGGTCTATTGACAAGTTCGGCTCCGAGTTAGAACAACTGTTCGTTAACCTAACTATAGCACAATCCGACGGAGATAGTAATAAGTTCGATGTGCTACGTCCCTTAAACGAGAAAATCGCAATAAAACGGTTCGCTGACGGATTGTCCGATTCGCGCCTAAGCACCATTATTGCCTCACGACAGTTCCAGTCCCTCCCGGAAGCCATTCAAACAGCTTTGGACGAAAGTTCTTTATCACCCAAGATAGAACAGGTCATGAACGTCAGACCCTATCGCGGCAATGGCAATGCCAATAGGTCCGGTCCTAGACGCGGTAACGCCACGCCCAGATATAATTCGGGTAATAATAACAACCAAAGTTTTCAACGCGGTTGTAGGACTTTTCACAACTCTTATAGAGGCCGCTCATCTCGAGGTAATGGTCGTGGAAGATACCAACAAGGTACCCCACGAGGTCGACATGGTCCATCTCATGCTAACACGAAAGTAGGGACTCAACCCCAGCATACATACGTAGCTCAAGTACAGCCGGAGCAAACCGAGAGTACGCAACAACGTACCCAACTTGCACCGAATAGTGAGTTTTTTCGTGCCTTCAATTAGCGAACATTTCATTTTAAACTATAATGTAAATAGTATAGTCAAGTTAGAGATAGGTGTAAATAAAATAATAAGTTTACTAGTTGATAGCGGAGCGAGCGTTTGCGTCATGAAATATGAGTGGTTACTTGACCACCCTGAGTACTTAAAAGATTTGCATTACGATAAGCTAACTATCAAAGGTGTTAGTGGGAAATTAATATCGGAAGGTTATATATATTTAGATTTTACATGTCAAGGTGTTAATTTTAGGGAAAAGTTTTATGTTTTTAAATACTTATCGTGTGCAGCTGATGGAATATTAGGAGATAATTTTTTCAGACACTACAATGCTGTCATTGATTACACAACGAAAACTTTACGATTGTCTAACGAAGGATCCGTAATAAGTTTGGCTATAGGTAAAGGTAACGATAGGTACACTCATGTGATACCCGCGCGCTGCGAAGTAATTAAACACATCCCTTGCACTTTCAAAGGAGATAGTGTAGTCTTAGCAGAGGAAATAAAACAAGGAGTTTTTATCGCTGGAATGATTTCAAAGCCATCTAATCGTGGCATTCCATTGCGAATTTTGAATACGACTGACGAAGATATAGAAATTGATTTTTCTTTTGTAAATATTCAGTCAATAAATAATTTTGAAGTAGCACACCTCGGTAAAGAAACTAAATCCGTGGATCGTGTAAAAACTTTATTTGACTTACTAGATTTGAACTATTTAAACAAAGAGGAAAGGCTTAGCATCGAGCAAATATGTGCAAAATATGCAGACGTCTTTCATTTACCAGGGGATTCCTTATCAGTAACTAGTTTAATGGAACATAATATCGTTTTGAAAGATAACGTGACACCTATTTATGTAAAGCCATATCGCATCCCACAAGCTTTAAAAAGTGAGATGGATAAACCGGTTCAAGAAATGCTCGATAACGACATCATAGAAGAAACCGTTTCGGAGTGGTCTAGTCCAGTATTGCTAGTTCCAAAAAAGGCAGATAAATCTAATCAACAAAAGTGGAGGTTAGTTATCGATTATAGGCAATTAAATAATAGAATACAAGACGATAAATTCCCTTTGCCAAATATTACAGAAATACTCGACTCTCTGTCCGGTAGTATTTACTTTTCTAAATTAGACCTTTCTCAATCATATTATCAGTTATCATTGAGTCCAAATTCACGAAAATATACGTCTTTTAGTTTAAATAAAATGTACCAACTCTCTTTAAATGACGAATCGCGCAAGTACACTACATTTACAGCTGGTAAACAATATCAAATGAAGCGGTGTCCTATGGGTCTCAAAACAAGTGCAAGCGTATTTTCAAGGCTCATGACCATAGCCATGGCAGGCCTAAATTACCAAAAATGTTTTATTTATCTTGATGACTGCGTAGTAATTGGAAATTGTATTGAAAATCATAACAAAAACCTAATTGACGTTTTAAATCGATTGAGAAAAGTCAACCTTAAATTAAATCCCATGAAATGTGAATTTATGCGGAAAGAAATAATATACCTAGGGCATAAAATTACACAGGACGGAATATTCCCAGACCCAGGTAAAATTGATACCATAAATACTTACCCACGCCCCACTTGTGCTGATGATGTAAAACGCTTTGTCGCATTTGCCAATTATTACCGCCGTTTCATATCAGGTTTCGCGAACATCGTATTTCCTTTGAATCGATTGTGCAAGAAAGGTATTCAATTTGAGTGGACAATTGAATGCGAAACTTCTTTTAACACATTAAAATTAGCACTTATGAATCCACCCGTATTAGACTACCCTGATTTCTCGGAAAATAATGTTTTCAAATTACAAACGGACGCATCAAAATTAGGTTTAGGAGCAGTTCTTTCAAATGGCAACGGAAAAGTAATCGCTTACGCTAGCAGAAGTTTAAAACCAGCTGAGAGTAGATACCCGATAATCGAACTCGAATTATTGGCAATAGTCTGGGCAGTCCGCCATTTTCGCCCTTATCTTTACGGCAGAAAATTTGTAATTTATTCTGACCACAAGCCGCTCGTATATCTATTTAGCTTAAAAGATCCGTCCAGCCGTTTGACTAAATTCAGACTATACTTAGAAGAATACGACTTTATCGTTGAATACGTACCAGGTCGTCGTAATGCAGCTGCAGATGCGTTAAGTCGACTTTCGGTGACGTCACAAGATCTTAAAGAGATGCATGAACACTCGGTTTCGGTTTTAACTAGAGCCCAGAGTAAGAGACTCAAGGTAGGACAGACAGACAAAGTTTCCTCAGCTTGCGGGCCTGATCAACCTGCAGCTGTCGGAATACTTAAAAGACCTGACGACGTAGTAGAGTTACGTTTTTCAGATAATCAAACACAATTAAATCATACGAATTTAATTAAATCTAATTCTAAATATTGCACTTACGTCCCTTCGCAGGCGACGATATTTCTTCATTCTCGATCGTTATCATCCGCAGAGGAGTTAGCGAGAGATTTAGAAAAGTTGTGCATAAAATTGAAAATTAATGAATTACTTATTACTAAAAATAAGAGTAATAGCAAAAGTATTGCATTATTACTGCGCAGTATAAATGAATGCAAAATAAAGTCGCCAAGATTTTTAATAATTAAAGACTTAAAAAGAATAAGTAATAGAGAAGAAATTCTTACTATTTTAAATGACTTTCACCTCTCGCCCACAAGTGGACATGCAGGCATAAATCGAATGATAAATAATATAAAAAAGTACTATTTCTGGCCAGGAATGTCCAATGACGTCAGTAATTATGTTAAAAAATGTAAAAGTTGTCAAATACAAAAAACTACTAACAAACATATTAGACAACCTTTAACTATAACTTCAACCGCTAAATCAGCGTTCGAACGAGTTAGTTTAGATATAATGGGCCCACTAGATATAGATAACTATAATAATAAGTATATTCTAACAGTCCAATGTGACTTAAGTAAATTTGTAGAGGCTTATCCTTTACCACGAAAAGATAGCGAGACTGTAGCTAGATGTTTCGTTAATAATTTCATACTTCGTTATGGAATACCAAAGCAATTTATTAGCGACAGAGGAACTGAGTTTACTTCATCCATCATGTCTGAGGTTTGTAACTTATTAAAAATAGAGAAAATTCATTCAACTTCATACCACCATGAAACTTTAGGAGGTTTAGAAAACACACACAAGCATTTAGGTGCCTATCTCAGAATACAGTGTGAAAATAAATCAATCGGATTGGAGCGATTGGATTCCATTTTGGTGTTTTTCTTTTAATACTAGTGTTCATTCACAAACCAAATATACTCCATACGAACTAGTTTTTGCAAAAGTTTGTAATTTACCGAGCAATTTGACAAACCAATTTGATCCATTGTATAACTTTAATGATCATCCAAAAGAACTTAAGTACCGTTTACAAAAAGCTCAACAAGACGCTAGACAAAATTTATTAGAATGTAAAAACCGAAGGAAAATTTCATATGATCAAAGCTTAAATTGTATAATGTATAGCCCAGGAGACTTAGTTTTAGTTAAGAATCAGACTGGCAACAAATTGGATTGTATTTATAAAGGTCCATATAAAGTTTTAGAAGATCTTACACCCAATGTTAAAATACTTAAAGATAATACAGAGATTATAATACATAAGAATAATACAAAACCATGTATAAAAAAAAAAAAGATTTGTTTAAGATACGATTGTTAAATTAATAATCAACTATGTTTATGTTAGTTTCTAATTAGCACATAAGTACAGGCCTTATGTTACGTGCCAACAAACTTTTTTTTCTTGAAAAGGGAAGGCACCTACCCTTTACTTTTCGGGGGAGGTGAAGTATGGTAATCGCTTAATAAGCAAATAACTTGTGGTTGTGGGAACCAACCGCGCGCACGTAACGTTTGGCCGAGTAAGCATTTATTTTCTAAGCAAACTATGTATCTTTTATTCGCACTCAATAAAACGACACGGTACCAACAACATGTGTTTAACTTAAAATATCCCTCATCGACTACATCAAGAAAACCACACACTTCACCTGCATTTTATTATCTTATAAAGATAGAGGTTAAATCTGTTTCAGCCTATCCTAATAAGTAAGCTAAGTAAGTAAGTATTTATTTATTGATACCGTCAAAAAAATAAATCCCTTGCCAATTTTCTGCATGATCTTGAGGTTGACTTTTTGGTAAAAAAATATTTTAGTATTAAGTCCACTCTTTGTACGTTTCTTGTGCAATAAGGTTTATTTAAATAAAAATAAATAAGCTATGACTAAGCATATTTTGACAAAATACCATTACCGACCTTTGAGGAAATTTAAAAAATATTAGAATGGGGATGAAACAATAACCATTAAAATAACAACGTACATTTTGACATAGCTTTTACACATTTATCACAATAAAACATCGAAGCCACAACAAAGTGAAACCGCACTGTAAATGCATTCGTGTCGAAATGCATTCGTGTTTGCCTTTTCGCAATCAAATAAAAATGAATCCTCTTTCATGAACTAGCAACTCCAGCCCATATGCTGAACTCCCACGAGTAATAACTAGTCTAAACCAGTATTTCTATTGCAGATGTTGACCAAGCGGCTTCATTTAGAAGTGTCCTCTTTCATTAAAATCCGAGCACTGGTGTGAGCGCGAGTGGTTAGCCCCCTACTCTCTTAGCCGTCGTCTGTAGTTTTGGAAGTAGCCATTCCTGTCACTCTTACGAGCTTGAGCGTAAGAGTGAATGCGTTGGCTTGACACAAAAATACGAACGAAACGATACAGAGTACGGCTTTTGATTTGTTTCCTGATGTTGTTTTTGAATCATCAAATAATGAAATGTCCAGATTTTGTAGCTCGGAATATTAATGGTTGGAATATCATACTGTGCGGTAGCATTAATAAAATTCACTGCGTCAGTTATGTTTGAGTTTGTGCCAAACATAAAATACTCTATGTTAGTTTTGCGCCAAACCGTGGTCGTCAGAAACTAAAGTCATTTAAAGGCACCTAGTGAACATTTAACACTTAAATGGTTTAATTCAAATCCTATCAAGGTTTTTAAATCATAAAAAGCCCGAATATGCTGGTGAACTTTACGGAAAACTGCACTGAAATCGATCCATCCGTTTGGGATTTACAATGCCACAGACAGACACACAAAAAACACAAAAACAGACATAGCAGCCCTCTTTTTCATCAGGGGTTAAAAAGGTTTTATACAACAACTTACCTGACTTTCCTTAGGGTCGGTGTTGGCCTGGCCCAAGTAGATGCCGGAGTCGGTCATTTGCAAGTTGCTAAAGTAAAGTTTCCAGGTGTTGTGGTTGTTGTACGTGATCAACAGACAGGGGCTCAACGCGACCTAACTCTTTAAACAAAGCTTTCTTTATTTGATTGTTTCCTACCTGACTCTTCATAGGGTCGGTGTTGACTTGGCACATGTAGGTGCCGGAGTCATTCGCCTGCACGTTGCTGACGTGGAGTTTCCAGGTGTTGTGGTTGTTGTACGTGAATGACAGACAGGGGTTCAACGCGGCCAAACTCTTTTAAAAAACCTTTCTTTCTATAATTGTTTTTACCTGACTCTTCATAGGGTCGGTGTTGACCTGGCACATGTAGGTGCCGGAGTCGTTCGCCTGCACGTTGCTGACGTGGAGTTTCCAGGTGTTGTGGTTGTTGTACGTGACCGACAGACGGGGATTCAGCGCGACCATGTTCGTGTGGATCGCCAGAATCGCTTTTGAATCTGACTTGATCCATGCCACCTGGAAGCAAAAGTCTTATTAGTATAGAGATAATTTTTTTGTAGTAGATAAAGTCAATTGTCTGCGGCCAGGATCATCACCGCGTCTATGCGAATCTGGCCGAGTGCTTTAGGCATACGAACCGGATTGAAGACATTGGCATTTGTAAGGATGAAATAAAATGGAAGACCTTTGAAATTTGCTTCTGCTTTCCTAACGCGTAGACTGTGCGTTATATGTACTTTTCTCATGAGTATTTTTGTGACCGACGAGTTTTTTCATCATTGCTGGATTCACTAATTCCTATAAACTAAGAACCGCTTACTTAACATGGGATAGTTTAGTTCAAAATAAAATCATTTTTTATTATAAAGTATTTGCATTAAAAGTTCGATTTCTTTTTAGCATAGAATAAAAAAGACCTTGCAAAGCAAAAATGGAATGGACGAAAGTTACTAAGTAGCCAGGGCCAAATCTTCTTTACTGCTACGAGTACGGTAATTTAATATAGATATCAAGCAGCCATCGCTTTTAAACATCACGTTCAATGGAACGTGATGTTTAAAAGCGATAGCGACGGCTAATGAGCCGTCACATAATTATTTCAAAAGTTAAGAATCAAAATACAGAGCCTTCTTGCTTCACTACAAACGGTTTGCTCGCTCTTTTTTGTAATTAAAGTGAATTTCGGTCGGAAATACCTTAAATGGAAAGCGGCGTTTCGGTTGCCGTCAGCAAAATCTACATACGCCAGAACCACTTTTCTGAACATTCATATAGTATTCATAAGCTGAATTTACAGCGTTTTAGAGTAGCTTAGAGTGAGAACAAAAATTGCAGAAAATGAATTGCTCTGTTTTCAGTCGAGACTTTTTTGGTTGAAAATACCTTCAACATCAAAAGTATAGCACGATTGAAATAATAGCTGAATGGCACCGATTGTGGCTGACTTAGCCATGCTTAAATTAAGTTTATATTTGGTTTAACTCAATGGCATAACAGCAATACTTATTTATTCATATTCATAATATTTATTGCAAAGTCACACGTTACAGTAAGGTGTTACAGTCCACAATTTCACTACATTAATGTTTCAAAGTAAGGTGCACTTAAGCGCTCCTCCGCGACTTTGTTCGTGTTAATATAGATCTCCCATAACATACATGTATGTTAAACCTTTGTGGGCCTAATCAAAAAAAATTGGCCAACGATGATCACATCACCAAATGCATAGTTAACGATTATATAAAAGACATAAATACTTACAGTCATTTAGTAATGCCATTTACATGCTTGTTCGATAAAATGCATTTCATGTTTAAGCTGCAAATGGCTATTTACCAAGTATATGAATGAACAAGACATAAAACTAAGTAAACAGTCACACACATTCATATGATAGGCCTCTTAACGCAATGGTTATCAAAAGGTACAGTATGTTATTGGGCAAGATAAAAGTCAAATGCTCAATATTTAGAAGCGTAGGACAAGACAGAACCGCGGTGTTATTCTTAATAGTTGCCGAGTCGCGGCTGAATTCCAACAATTTGGCAGCAAAACGTTGGGTTAAATTTAACAATGCAATTAGAGCGGGTGTCTTCACAACAAAGCGGCTGCATACACGGGGAAATTTCATTTTACATCTAAGATTAATGTCGTAACTCGCATTCCGTCGGTAAGCCCGGAGTTTTTGAATCGTGTGTATTGTTTGTGAGAGCGAATAAATTTGTTTCATGCTCAAATATGTTTAATCTACCTTTAGGATTCTTGGTGAATCATATCTTCATTAAATATGTTATCAGTACAAGTGAACGAAGATTCGTTTAACTTTGACAGTAAACAATGGTTTCGTTTAAAAAGAAACCTCATAGTCATTATCAAAATCGATCACACTTAGCTCTGCAATCATTGTAGTAGGCAGGGAACATTGTGCAAAGAACTATTAAACACTGGGGTAAAAAAAATCAAAAATACCCTTGTATCAGAAACACAGCGTAAGGTATTGACGGTAAGATCACCAAACTTGTGAAAGTCACAAAATCGCACTTTTGAAATACATGGAGTTAAATACTCCAGCACTTACGGTTGAATATGATTAAACTGTATGCACAAAGCACTAACATCGAACTTATATACAACGTGAAACGAAAATGAATAGTTACAATAATGAATCATTACGAGTTGCGACACATGATTACATTGTAATACAGTTTTTTCACGGGTTTTACGCAACACAAACACTTTTAAAAGGTAAAACTTAGTATTTACCTTCCCGACGTTTCGATCTGGTTGCACAGATCATGGTCCCGGGCGAACTGGAGGCTGGCGGCGTCGTCTACTCGGGCGCGTCGAGTTTTCTTCTTCCACCCGCATTTGTTGGATATTTATATCTGCAGTACAGTCAGTCCGACAAACTACACTAACAATGTCCGGGTTTCTTTGAGACGGCCTAAAACGCGGTTTAAATTTTGTAATCACCGGATTCCATGCAGATGACAAGTTGAATCCATCATCACGATTGAAATTTTTGTGCTTTTTTATTTCAATAGCTTCACGTACTAATCTGGTATGATAATGACGATCAGCTGAGAGGATTTTTGGGTCATGAAGTTCCATCCAGTGATTAACGTTGGAATTTAGTAGATGTTCGGCTATTGCGGATTTGCACGTCTGTCGATTCTTTACAGCTGCGATATGTTCTTTTACCCTCTCGGCTATTGAACGTTTCGTTTGCCCTATATAAGAACTACCACAGCTGCAATCGATTTTATATACACCCGGCGTCTGCAAAGGTATATATATATATATAGGTTTGTACAGTACAAAAAGAGGACAAATGGAGAGGAGACAGAAGAAATTAAAACAACCAATGGTGAGCCGGGAACCAGCTTTTCTTCCGTACGTGAAAGGGATAACGGACAAGATTGGAACAGTTCTGCACAAATACTCCATTAAGACTGTATATAGTCCGCTATCAAAAGTTACTAAGGAGATTCGCTCACCAAAGGACGTGATACCTTTGCAGACGCCGGGTGTATATAAAATCGATTGCAGCTGTGGTAGTTCTTATATAGGGCAAACGAAACGTTCAATAGCCGAGAGGGTAAAAGAACATATCGCAGCTGTAAAGAATCGACAGACGTGCAAATCCGCAATAGCCGAACATCTACTAAATTCCAACGTTAATCACTGGATGGAACTTCATGACCCAAAAATCCTCTCAGCTGATCGTCATTATCATACCAGATTAGTACGTGAAGCTATTGAAATAAAAAAGCACAAAAATTTCAATCGTATGATGGATTCAACTTGTCATCTGCATGGAATCCGGTGATTACAAAATTTAAACCGCGTTTTAGGCCGTCTCAAAGAAACCCGGACATTGTTAGTGTAGTTTGTCGGACTGACTGTACTGCAGATATAAATATCCAACAAATGCGGGTGGAAGAAGAAAACTCGACGCGCCCGAGTAGACGACGCCGCCAGCCTCCAGTTCGCCCGGGACCATGATCTGTGCAACCAGATCGAAACGTCGGGAAGGTAAATACTAAGTTTTACCTTTTAAAAGTGTTTGTGTTGCGTAAAACCCGTGAAAAAACTGTGTTTATTGTAAAAATGCAACAGGAAAGTTTAAAACAGTATACATTGTAATAGTTGAATGCTAGCAAAACTGTTGGCCGCGTAAATTGTCGAGTTATACCTGAGGAATGCAGGCCCCATCCGCAGCGCTGTCGAGCATTTTTCATGTGACATTTCGCTTTGTTGCGGTCGGGAAATAAATTAGTAACAATTTCATTGTTTGCGAGAATTATTTCCGCCTCTGTTCCGCTAACGGCGAGCGCACTTGTCACGGGCTTTTTATTATTACAATGTTTTATTACTTTCCGAACGGAAGAGATTTTGCGTAGAAAATTTTTCTGAAGGAGCTGTCGGGAGAAGAATCTGCATTATGAAATGAAAGCTATGTACGGTAGATGCGTTTTTTTTAAACTAGGTAGGTAGTTACTTAAGATATCCGTTCATGACAACTTTTAGGATAATGTTACATCATTTTCTTAAGAAAAGCTTTTCTGTATTTTAATTTTGTCTTTGTATTGATTAATTGAAACAAGTTTATTTTTACTTTTTTTTCAACATTGGTAAGAAGTTGAGACAAATGAGCTCAGATTGAATATTTTCGCAACCCTATCACCCCGGAAAAAGATCCGTGCGATATTCAAAGAGAAAAATCAGTTCTTTCACTGAAAAACGTGATCTGGTTCCTTACATGCAATTTCACTTAACAAAGCGGGCAAATATTCTGAATGGGTGTAAATTGGCGTGACCGTCTCTATGGGCCGGTAAATAGACATTGTCAATTAAGCCAATGAAAGGGCTTAATTCATTCACCTGCCATTTTGTGGGACCTGTTTCGGGCCTCTCTCGGTGTGATAGGCAGAATTTTGCGTGAAAGCAAAGGACAATTATTTTGGCGTGGGTTTGTTAATCGTCCTTATCGTTACAAGTTTGAGATCATACAAGTTGCCTGAAACATTGACATTTTAGGTATATAAAAGTAACAAATTTTACGGAAGGTCATGTCTATTTAAAAAAAATGCTGACAAGATTACGATATTGCACTTTCATCTTGACTAATCGCCCCGCTTTATACAGTTCTATAAAAATGACTTATCATATCTTAAGCACTTAAATTTGCTTTTACAAAAGCAATTTTTTTCCAAAGTTTACCATATTTTTGTTGTATTCAAAAACGAAAACCGATATAGATTTTCACAAAATTAACAATGAGCATTATATGAAATAACTGGTTCGGAAAATGATTATTTCGATAAATGAGTATTAACGGGCGCTGCACACGGGTAGTCGCCATTTAAAACTGTACGTGCTCGGAATTGTTTAAGAATCCAACGCCGTTGATACCGTTAAGCGGTATTTACTCCGGTGTGATTGAAAAAGTGAGAAAAAAGATAAAAATAATGGTAGGATGAAAGTTAGCAGGAGATACGTACTCTAAATACCAGAGTACTGAGGACCACCAAATATGTATTTTGAGTCATATTATTAACGAAAATATGGTTGGGTATAAGACAAGCAAAACGCAAGCAAGCATAAGTTTAAGCAAAACCAATAAGCTCAGAGCTTAGTGCTGCAAGTTTAGAAACACTATTAAAATACAATATGTTTACTGACCAACCCAACTGAAATGCTATTTTATAAACAAAACTATACTTACATGTGTATACATTATTAGTTTATGTAATTGTCTATGTATTTAGCTAGTTTGGAAGAAACTTGAAAATAGCCGAGACTGTAGGTCAACCTAACTATTCAGTTATGTAACAAGCCAGCTCAAACATCACAGGAATTTGTGATGTGTTTTAAAACAGCATTCCCTTCAAGGAATTTAAGGACAACACAAGGTCTAATGTCACGTTAGGGTAAATTTGTGGTAAACACAATTTTTTGACTCAGTTTTGTAGGTAGCAGGAAAATTATTTTTGAGACGATGGCCGTTTTTAAGGCCACTGTCACTGATATTATATCATAAAGATCTACAGCTGTTGATGATCATGTCATTGAAATACACAATGTACAGACGGCATTACAAGTTAAATATTTGTGTAAGAGCATTCCTTTACCACCAGCCTGTGTCGCGGTGCTAGGGAAAAATGTGATTGAGGTACCATTTTAAAGATCTCGACGAGTAGACTGGGCCACAATTCGAAAAAAATTTTTCTTCATTTATCGGGCAGGAAAACTTCTGCTGGAGCCCGCTAGTTACAAGTTAATCACTGCGGCATTATATTATGCTTGTAATAAGGGTGGTTTTAGTGGTTTTGGTTCAATGAAAATGGCTATGCCGATGTGGCGTCATCTGTACTACTTGTCATGTGAGTTTAGAATGTTGAGAAAAAATGATATTAACCATATTTTATAACTATCATTTGTGTGTATTGCAAATTGTTTTTTTTCTTTTTATGCCGAAAATTATACTTTCTATTCTATTATGCGCAGTCATGCTTACAGACATTGGCATGCAGTGAAAAAAGATAAAAGACTAACGTTCAGTTTCAATAATTATTCTTATCTACTTTTTACTGAAAGATTACCTACTTTCCAATTTATAGGTAACAGCTTTTTGACTGATAGTTATGGTACTAAAGCTGAAAAAGATGATTATTTTGCTTTAAATTTCCACGAAATTTTTCAGCTTTAGTCATGGATTTCCGCAAAGTAACGCCTGATTCCATCAGTTATGTTACTTTCAGACAAAGGTAGATAGAACATCGAAACCGGACATAACCCAACACTCAATTTCATCTTTGGCAACTTTTCGCACAGCGTCATAAAAATGAAAAAAGCTAATACAGTTCGCGTTATTTAAGATACAAGTGGCCACGTGATTATTCACGTACTTATGAAAACGTAAAGATATTGTCAATATACAGATCGATGCACTTAGCTGAATTTTCTTTTCGGTCAAATCTATATGTAAGGTAACAATGTATTACATAACATGTATGTAATTATGAAATTTTTACTTTGCAGCGGCCTCCGATTTTTGATTTATCCTTTTGTATGAGTTCCTGGATGCCCATATACTTTCTTGATGTAGTTGATATTAGTGAAAGCAGTAAAACACTTGACACTTGATGCTTGATTGGTTTATTCTTGATGATGGGTGCACACAATGAAAATTGAACGTAAACTGAGGTAAAGCAAATAATAAAACAAGCGCCTAAATTGTAAAGACAAAGTTAAGCAGTTATAATGAGGTCGCAATGTGCGATGTAATCGTACACCTTTGAAAACCAATTTTTCAGCAAAAAAACTACTTAGCTGTCAACATTTTGTGAAAGGTTTGCCTCTAAGTGAAGCGCCTTCATTAAAACTTACTCTATAGTTTGACAGGTGGTTGACAACACACGTGAAGTGCACATCCCGGCCCTGTGTCACGGTGTGGTTCTCCAGCGCCTGAAGAAACTCCGGTTCCACTTCAGGCTGGCTAGGCATCTCTCCTGCGAAGTAAATTAACTTTAGCACCAAATTTATCGCCCCGAGAGCCTTTTAGTGGGCATAAAATAAAATGGAATGCGTATTTCATAGTCATAGAAGTTTGGGAGATCGATGGTGACATAAATTTTATAGAAAAAAATATGTGATATTATTTCAGTTTTACTTCAATAGTTTTTCGATTAGTGATTTGACTAGACGTTTTTATTATATTTTTCTTGCAGAAACAGCGTTATTAGCCATTACAATTTTTAAATATACTTATGCGCATCCTTCAAACCTATAGCTGAGGTACTAGCACATCAGGCTTCACCACTTTGACCTAGAGACCGCCTCTGTTCCCTTTTTTTTTAGCACGGCAACGGTCAAGTGTCCTAACTTGCTATCAGAATACCTAACTAAGGGTGCATTCACACACACACCGGATCTAACTACGAAATAAAAACCTCCATACCATGTGAAAGGGCTCTTACCCTCACTTTTTTTTACACCCTGTATACGTCCCACTGCTGGGCACAGGCCTCATCTCAACTATGAGGTGGTCTTACCCACACTATTCAGCCATATTTATAAATAGTCTGTTTCCACTTAACAACTGCGGCCCGTTCTCATTTTTACTTAGTTTCATGGGCCCAAAGCTCTTAAATCCACTTCGCAGAATTTGCTAATAAATTAATATTCAATTTTCCACCGCGGATGGCATGCATTAACTTGTCGAATTGGTTAAACGAAATGCGATTAGGAGAGTTTTCGTTTAACAGTGTATAAGTAACAAAGTTAAGTCCCCGGGAAAACTCCTCTTGACTAGGTGTTTTCAAGGAGTTTTAATTGTGGTCGATAAATGAAAGGATATAAATCTAGCGGACGCAGTCAACCGTTATCATCACTCTTCCAAGTTTGCTTCATTTTATTTATTAATAAAACGACATATCAAGTATCACGATAAAAATACATATCAAGCAGAGCGTACATGTATGATCAAATAAAGATCTGCATGAAATAGTGTAAAATTTTCTTAATGTTTCTGACTTACCCGTAACAAAAACACTGAAAAACGTTGCCAGCCACCAGGCTGCTTTCGTTGGTGACGAAAACATGTGTTTTCGGTTGGTCTCCCTGAAACAAGCATATCAATATTTGTAAATAGAATATTTGTAAATATCGAGAACACCAAAAATTCTACGCGTTTAATAAAACTTATATCTTAAAGAACAAAAGGTATTTTATTTGACAGAGCTCCGTTTGGGCTTTGTCATTATTTTAATCAAAAGAACTTACTAGATTTCCTCATATTTAGGATAAAAAAATGATCACCAAAAATTGTTGGTTCTTTAAGCTACAGAAAAGTGAGGTTCCGTCTAAACGAATCAGCCTAAAGACTTTCCAACATTTTCATTCATTAGAACGGTAAATGTGAGCAAAGGAAAGAAGGCATAAAGTTAAAGAAATGGAGGCTCATTATAAATAACTGGGCAAAGCTTCTAAACCGTCAGCCACAATAATATCTGCTTGGGGATAACAAGAAACAGATCAACAAAAGAGGTTTCCTCAAAGGAAATGAGGACTGATCGCGACGTTGATAATTCAAATTTTATAGAAAAGGTTGCGCGTAAAGACTCAAAGTTTTTAACAATATGGGCGTAAGCTGTATCCTGCTGCATTGAAATGTTCCAATTTTTCGATTGAAAACCTAAACAAGGCGATTTCCTGTCTAAGAGAAATCTTAAGTACCTATGCGGAAACGAAATATCTTGCACTCAAAAAAAAATCAAACAAAACATTTTCTTGCATAAATATTCATACACTATTAAAGGCATACCTGTAAAACAAAAATACAGTTTAAATGGAATCTTCTGTTATTAAATTCCTAAAACAATGTTTTGATCCCTAACTTTCGATTCTTTATCGATAAAATCTGCATTCCACTACGTATCTAGGAGCAAACTTTACGACAGCAATCTTGTCCAAGTTGTATCTTTTACTTACAACAAATTAGAGAATAGATCAACATACAGATCACGTTTCCGCACAAACTTTGTTGCTCAAACCAATAAAGATGTTCAGCTACTAAACGTTTGATACAATCAAGCCATTCGCTTGTAATTTACGTTATTTTGTTCGGGGCAAATAGCTTCGTTGCCGGGAGCTAGTTATCGCCGGATTGTCTGTGTATAGTTAAGTATTGCCAAGGAAATGGGTTCGCTTAAGTTAAGCATTCTATGTCTAGGGTTGTAAGATGAGCCTCTCGGTTAGACAGGCCTTAACTCGGAGTGGTTGCCCCGGGCTCAAAATGACCGCTTCTAACCCTTCTCTGTACAATAGAGGACAGAGTAGCAAGATCTAAAGAATCTAGAGATTACGAACCAGTAAGGTTTTTGGGGTCTAAAGATATCATTTAAAGTAGGTTTAAATCCGTAACCAGTTAGGATTCCTTAAAACTATCTAATTTATTGATTTTATGGTCTCGTTATCCATTTACGTCAATATGTATGAAGATGAAGTGATACTCTTCGATCATTTAGTATGAATTAAAGTCTAATGCATACTAAATGAGTTTAGAAACTACATATTCGTTTCATCTAGAGTGTTCAAGGGCAAAATCCATCCATATTAATAAATAGACAGGGCTAAATAAATAGCGATAGGAATGATAAATAAAAGCAATTAATGAAGGGACGTAGCCAGTGCGTGCGTCACGCAAAAGGGGTTTTCGTAATGTAGGCTTTGTTTTGCTAATTTGTCTGTCTATCTTATTAATTTTGTTGCGTATATTAGGCCTGGTTTGTACCAGAGGGGAAAAGAGAGGAGATGAGAGGAAATGTGATTTGAAACACCAATCAGATTGATCTCCTCTTTGTTTGATCCATTTCCACCGCAACTAAGCGGAGAGAAGATGTGGAAATAACAAAATCTTATAAGTTATTCAAAACATATCTGCTTTAGTCTCCTCTCGTCTCCTTTCGTTTCTGTGGTGGAAACCGGACCTTGGTTACATCTGTTTCGATCGTTAAATTAAAGTACGCAGGGATTTTTTTAAAATAAAAACTTGTCTATGAACGGAAAAATACCGATTGATGGCAACCAGCATCATCAGCACCTCTTTCGGCTTTTCAATATTCTATGTTATAAAAATTGTGAAACAAACCTTTCAAAACACTTTTTTTTCGTGTAGGTGTAAACCTTTAGTCTCAGTTGGTGTAACACGAGTGCCCTGGTTTTCTTTCTCTTTCACAACCTGAACAGCGATCTAGATCAAATTTAGACTCACTCTACTATGTTATTATAACATTAGACAAAGACTTTAAGCAATAATAAATCAATCCAATTACAGTAATCACTATGGTAGTACTGTAAGTATAAAACAATCTAAGAACATAGTACGGAATCGTATTCATTTGACGAATAAATCAAAGCAAGCAGTTTTCACAAGCAATTGTACGCGCCGGGCGGCCTACGGGTTTTTACTTGTAGGGTTGGCACATAAGAGTAAATTATTATAATTGCATAAATAAGAAGCTACTATTAGTTTGGATACCGTTCGAAATTTATGCAGCTTCAAAATCAAATATGCTACGTTTCAATATTTACAAAAAGGTGTTCATGAACGGATCTCTGGATTATTACGGATTTTTCGATAAATACGTCAACTGTATTGAAATACCATTGCTGCTCTCTTAAATAATAATAATAATAATAATCATAATCATTTATTCATTCATAAACATAGGTACATACAGAGGTGTTTAAATGCGAGCTCTATGTTTCACCTTTTCAGGTATATGAAGTATTTACATTTTAACATTAGTATTTAGGTAATAATAATAGTAGGACAATATTTTATAATTGAAGTTATATGTACATAGGTATGTATGCATGTAAGTTTATATAGGTATATGAGAATTTACATTTTAACAATAGTATTTTTGCATTTTAATAACAGAAGAACATTATTTTTCTATTGATTAATTATATACATTTAATAAACTAAACTAACTTAATTTTTAATAAACTATAATTTTAATCATTCATTATTTTATTACTATTAACTTATAGTAACTCAAAGCTGGTAACTCTCACAGAACTTCGAAAGGACTTATTAATCAGTTTCTATTAAAATCACGTCATGGTTGTAATTTCTCCCTCAATGAGGCTTTGAGTGCCCACTTTGGTTATGGTTAAAATTAGAATTTATTTATTTCACACACCATAATATAAAAAACACATGAAAAGTCACTGATAATGCCAAAACGGTACTCGCTCGGTTTGTGACAGCAGATAGATGAATTGACAACTAACGTGGCGTACACTTCTTACTTGGGAAGGCAAGTCATGAAGTAGTTAAATTTCGTGTGTGGCAACCCTAAAGCCAGACCCACAAGATTCAATTACTGCGAAGCTGACGCGGCGTCACAACTTTGACCAGCGGCCACCGACATATCTCTCACAAATATTAAGTGAAGCCGCTGCCTACCATTTGAATAGGATTCGTGTCTATTTATAGGTTATGGTATGTGTCGGCCCAAACATGGACTTCCCACTTGCTTCCATTCCATTAGGTTAAATGAAACCTGTTTATTATATCGGTGACTATTTGTCCCTTTGTGAATAGATCCTTCGTGTTAGGTTCGTCTTAAAGCAACGAACTTTTAATACTTAGATAAAAAAACAGGCCCCCTTCAAGGTGGACAGACGACCTGGTGAAGGTCGCGGAAGCCGCTGGAAACCGGAAGCGCAGGACCGCATATGCTCAGCAGCAAATCGTCAAAGGGCTGGCTGGTATGACGATCATTAATACGAGTATTATGATGAAAAATACAATTTATTTCGAAAGAGCAATGTAAATCTGTATTTGTAAAAATGTTAAAGTAACTTGGTAAGTCGGACCCTTTATGAGTAAGGTCCTCCTCACCATTGCACATAAGGTAAGCATTGTACCCTGCAGCATCTTTTGCACATTTGCAAAAATTGCAATTTGTTAAATATAGACCAAAGTACTTTTAACTAAAATCTTTTCAGATGACAGTACATCAGGCTACCTCTACTTTATACTAAACTTTTGTAATCAGGACGATTTTCCTATTAAACTGGGTAAGTAACCTAAATGTGCTGTCATTTGTAAATAATTAATATTAATTGGGTACTTTAGTACTAGATGTAATATTAATACATATCGCGAAGTGAGTGTGGAGTGTGTCTATATCCGAAGTCTCACTATTTCCCGCTAAAAATAGTTCATTCATCATCATGAATGAGCTACTTACCTTTTGGGTTATTACGCGACAGGAATAATTTTCCCTTATATAATACTAGTGGCCGCCCGCGACTTCGTCCGCGTGGAAAGCCTTTATCTTAAAAATTCTTTATGAATTGTAGCCTATATGCTATTCTGATGTATAAGCTTGTGGCCTGCCTGCCGGCCGCCACGATTCACATGCAAACTCTTTTTCACAGTGACAACCGCTTCTGTATATAGACTTTCTTTTTGAGGTGTCAATAATTTTCATTCTGACTTTAGAGACGTCTGTCGAAAGAATTAATTATTTTCTTACGCTAAAAAATATATCGCGAGTTTATTTATTAGGTCGCTGATAATTTAATAGAAGTGTTTTTATGTTCCTCATTACTGTAAATAGCTAGCGTGTGATTGTATATAGTGACTGTACAAACTACCAATCTTCTCTGTTCTCCTTCTGTAAATTTTCTTTGTAATATACGATTGTACATAAAGACGTACTTCATTTACAACCACAAAGAAGAAGCAAATACGTAGGGGCGTCCGCCGGCAGCCGCCGCGACGGACCCGCGCCTCTACAACTGGTGACCCCGATTGAATACTTAGAAGAGAGATTTTTCAGTATGTACATTTTTATTATTACATCATATGTATGATGAGTGAGGAAGAAGCACGCACCATGAATTCTGGTGAATGTCATAAGGTCAGCGTCCGGTCCAAATCCGGTCCAAATCCGGTCCGGTCCGGTCAAATGTTAGTGTGATAAGGGCGAGCATTTGTGCCTGAGTCATGGATTTTAAAAATGTATTCCGCGAACATAGTCACCAAAGCACAAGGTTACCCTTAGTTTGGAGCTAGTTTATTTATGTATTTACTTCAGCAATTGATGCATGAATGCTGATGCTGTTAGCACCTACCTTGTGTAGGTAGTGGGCACAGACAACCACAGATTAATCCCGACACCACAACCGCGTGGATAGTTTCATTCCATCTGAACAGCAATCAGTAAACATGGGCCAAGAAATAAATATCCCGGCAGCTCCTGCCGAACTAATTGCTGACCTATCCGTATTGATGACCAGCGTTGGGATCAATGTTAAATTATCCGCGCTGGCGGTGGGCATGCCACGATTATCGTATATCTACCGTGTTTTATTTGTTGTTGTGTTTCTACTATGATTTTGAACTTGGCGGTAATTTTGCATACCGCGAATACATCGCTGGTTAAACTATAATTTTCATTTCGTCGGTGATGTTAACTACATGTTGATTATTTTAAAGTGCAGACATTATCGATGTTGGAAACTTAACCTCTGCTTTTGGAATATAGCAGTTTGTATGAGATAAATAATAAAATGATTGTGACCTATGCTGTAAAAACAACTTCAGTTAACATAGAAAATAATATTTTTCAAATCTTACAACATAAGATCAATTTCACACCGATAAACGATCCTTTACAACCAAAAATTCACTGTAATTTTTCTTCAACTATTTTCATCGCGACGATAAAAACGCGTAAAGCTCCTTATTGAATCGACATAATGTCAAGGACAATGCCAATAAAGAAAACAACGACGAAAAATATGTCTAGGTCTTCACAAACCCAATCCAAAGTATAAAACCTTGAAGGCGATCGCAGCCAGCCAGGCTGTAATTAAAACTTTCTTCCATAAACTACGATTAAAACTTGGACAGAGGGAACTGTCATACAACTTATGAATTTTTTAAATTTTCACTTCGCGAACTGTGACCTACGCAGTTCAATAGTACTGTATCTCTGGACTGTGACGGAACATTTGGTTTCTTTATGTTTCTTTCTATTATTGTAATTTGTGTCATCTTAATAAAAGTGATATTTGTTAATTCAACGTATAATAATGTCAACGTTTTGTATTCATTCATATGAAAGCTTTCTAAAGCATGTTGACGACCACTTTGGTGTAATGGTCAAGAAGTTGACTATTAACCAAGAGGTTGCAGGTTCGATCCCCGCACTGCACAAATATTTGTGTGCATGAACATGTCTGTTTGTACTGGTCTGGGTGTAATATGTATTTATTTAAGTTTATTTGTAATATCTACCACTGTTGATTCTGATATCTGTAACACAATTGCTTAAGCTACTTACCACAGAGTCAGATCAATGTATGTGACGTTGTTGTATAATGTATATGTATGTATAAATAATTAAACCAAATTTTGATTCTTTTGTGAGTACTAGTGAATACTAAGTTCTATGCTACTAGAATACTAAAATGATAAAAAATATACTTTTACATCGGCATTGCTATCACAAAGTCAACACTTAAGCGTAAGGAGTTTCTGAAATCGCACTGCAATCGTATCATATTTTAGTTCTCGTTCCAAATCTTTCCATCGAACTCAAACATTTTAGACTTTCCTTTACATCCAAATAACCAATTCCGAGACGAATCCTTGTAGATTTTAAATTTTCCAAGATTGTCAAATATCTTTTGGAAAATTGTTATGAAACAATTTACAGAGAGCACCGGAGCGTGCTAACAAGTCCATTAAATTTATTGTTCGGTTTCTTTCAGTCGATGTTTAGAGTATAACGGTATAATAAATTCTTGTGAAGCTTACCTTAATAAATCCAGTTCGAGTCAGATTCTCGAGCCTCCATAAATTGTTAAATAAATCGTTCGAACAACATCGAGTGGATCTTTTGTGGGTGGCGTTTAGTTATAATTTGAAAGGAGATGCGGCTTGATAATGTTCACCGAAGATTGGCTATACCCAGTACAAATGGATTTTTTAAAATCTTAATTAAGGAAATGTACCACTTTTGTTTAGTTATCACAAGGCGAGCACGGCATGATCCAAAAGTTTTCAGACCACAAGGGCTGTTCTCGCGTGCAGTCAAAAAAAGTTCACATTCGTAAAAAATTCGGTCGATTACCACTCGAACGCAACGTTTGTTGCTGACCAGTCAAAATTTGAAATTCGGATATAATAATGATCTTGTAGCTGTCACGAAGAGTTAAAAGTAATTTTAAGTCATTATTCTACGCCTAAGTGTAGCTGGCTTTAAACGGATTACCGTACGGAAAAAGTAGGGAAATTGTCATAAGTACTGAAATTGTTTTATTTTCTTGAAAAACGTTTTTTTTTCAACAACATCACATACAGTGATCTGACTCTGAGGTCAGTACCTTAAGCACTTGTGTTACAGATATCAGAACCAACAGTGGTTTTACAAATAAACTTAAATAAATACATATAACACCCAGACCAGTATAAACAGACATGTTCATGTACATAAATTTTCGTACAGTGCGGGGATCGAACCCGCGACCTATTGGGTAACAGTTAACCTTTTAACCATTACACTAAAGTGGTCGTCAAAAAAGTACTCTTGCCCGAGGACTTTTTTTTAACTTTTTTTATTTCAAAATACAAGGAAGAGCAAGTAGCAAATGTTAAGCTGCATATTTAATACTAGGGTTACTGATAAATGACAATGTTACCACAGCTGCAATTAAAAGCAAATCTATTCATACATGAAACATTATTCAGGATAATGAATTCATTAAATGACGTGCGTCAATGTATATTTACTATAACAAAATATCGTTTCATTTCGTAAGTGAACAATTTTCAACTCTGAATTTTTCATGTCCCATTGACGGGTTAATTAACAATTTCCCAAAAGCAGTAATTAGTTTGGTCTTAAATGATTCATGACCACGAACGCGATATGGTAATTAAATACCCATAAACATTATTTAATTCCTATGATTGAGTAGATAGAGTATTGAGTTCTTCGTACCTAATATCCTGTGTCCATTTTGAGGGACGATTGGTCGATATACTTAACTAATGAACCGAAAACACACTAAACTGAAACTTTATACACTATTTTTTCCCCCGTTTACGCCTTTAAAATGGGTTTTGTCCCGTATTGAGGCTTTGTCACACATTGACGGGACGGTGAGGCGTCTGTTTGTCGTTGTTGTTGTTCGGTGAGCGTTGTCATTTTCATTGGGGAATCATGCCTACTAGCAATGTCGGGTTATCCTCACGCTTGACAATTATCTTGCTTGGATTTGGATATCACGTTAAAGACTCCAAAAAACCAATTGAATTAATTTATCTCTCTACTACATGAAGTAGAAACAAATCCACACAACTGTAAATGATCTAAAATGCATTCATCAAAATGATGATGTTGTTTTGCGATTTTAGCTTAGCTAAAAATGTTTTTGTGAGTGCTAATTGATTGTTTTTGGTTTCGAGAGATTTAAAAAAGTGTTTTTAATTGAGAAACGACGAGCACTACTATGGAATCTTTATTGAAATATTACGTTGCAAAAACAAAAATGTCTTTTTTGTACTAAAAGCTAATTGGGTCTTCTATTGTTTGATTTCACGGTAAAACCTAAACGTTTTCGTTAAAGTTTTCGCAATTGTGGTTCTATTATCAAAGTAAGAATAACCTTACAGTAGCGGTTGACAAATAATTTCAAAAAGCGATATTGAATATACCCTTATATGCTCACTTTCTAAGTCTTAACATGAGAACATAATAAATAATGCAGACTCAGAAAAAAGGGAAATTACGTTGACACGCTAGAAACTGACATGAGAAAAATTTACACGAAAAATATCCACGAATTGAGGTCTCGACCCTTGAACAATTTTATCGTATTAGTAAGATCTGCGACCGTTATGCCTGAAGAGGGTATGACATATGACTCCGTACGTACCAAATCGAAATTTAAATTTTTATCTCACAGTATCTCGGAATCAAGTCTCGCGAGATTCTAAATTTAGGTACCTTAATAAACATGAATAATGTTTAAATCTTAGATTTGTATCTTTTTGACATTTAGATCGCAGTATAGACACAAATGTACCTAATTGGAACAAATGTATTTGTAATAATAATAATAAATTGTTTCAACGAACACACCAATCACCTAACCCCAAACTAAGCGTAAGCTTGTGCTATGGTGGCTAGAATAACGGATAGAAATACTTAAATACATTTATAAACACCTATGACTCAGGTACAAATGGTCGTGCTCATCACACAAATATTTGCCCCTAGCAGGATTTGAACCCGCGACAGCCGGTTTTGTAGTCTGGACCTCAGACCACTAGACCAAAGTTGTCGTCAATACTATCTCGGTCAAGCACATCTACCATGAGAGACAATCATTCCTCTTCTGCTGGCGCGGCGGCGGCGTCAGCCGGAAGCTTGTCGAAAGAGGAAATGCTGCCAGCCTTTTGGGCACAGCGCTGGGGCTGATGTTATTTATAATGTTTTGTAAATACATTATAATATTTTATATTTTTGGTTTATTATGTTAGTTATTAGTTACTTTTCGCTTTTATTAATGTATTTTTAGCTATTTAAGTATTATATTTAGATTTATTTTATTATTTTGCGCCCAAAAAACCTTTCAATTAACATTTCAAAGAAATATTTTAATTATTACATTACATGGGACTTCGTGATTTTTTAGTTTAACACTACTCTTCTCTACACTACTACACTTTACCCGCCGTAGCTATCAACCTAAAATATCATAATGAGAACATAAAAGAATGATCACGAAAAATCTCACCCCATAAATAAATCTGTTAGACAGAATCCAAATTCATTTTGTCCAACCCGGAGTGACCTGCGTAGAAACTGGGTGACAAATAAATCCGGCTTTCCAAACTGCAGGATTTGGTCTCCGGTAGCCAAAATCACCTAGCAAAGTTACACATATGTTAGTTTCGTACGTTGTGGAATAACAATCCCGTTTGCATCAGGTGGCTCAAACTTGTATTGAAAGCTGGTACGAGGTGTTATTACAGCTGGGCAAATTGCAGCACACCGATGTCAAACGAACGAAACGTGAGCACTCATAATTCCGTGGTAGATTTATTTTAGTATTGTTTATTATTAAATAACAAATATTCAACAGCGGACTTGCCGAAAAGTATGCTTTTAACAAAGATCAATTCAAACTACTTCATTGATACACTTTTTTATATCACACTTGACTACAATGGCTTATCTGCTCTTTATAATAAAACGTTAATTCTACTCCAGATACAACTACGTCAACAACGTGCGACAACAGAAACGAAATATTAGGAACTGAAAACAATTAGGCACAAGGTAAAAATACCCTAAATGTTTGCTATTTTTATTAGCATCGTCCTTACTAATTTTCTTGAATGTAGGCCGAAGCCCATTTAGTTTTTGACCAATTAAAAGATGTCTGTGTGGCTTTGGGAATGTTGATCTCCTGATACCAATATTTAATTTTCACAACTATATCAGTATAAGTAGATTGCCTGTCACTTTCTAACTCAAGTTATATTTATTTGTATCATTTCTAGAACAATAATTTCTTCAATGAAAGCGTTGTTACTTCATAACGAAGTTTCGACATGGATCGAGATTACTTAACAACTTTTAATACTTTGTAAGAAAACCCAGAAGCGAATTTAAAACTTCATTCTTTCTGCCCACAATATGACTTACTTTGAACGCGTTCTGTCCAAATTTTCGAATACGAATGAATAAATTTATTCAATTTTGTTTCGTGTACCGCGTTCTTTAATTTTCCTGAGTGGTTGTAAAGTGTTTTGGAAATATTCAACGTATATTCACCAAATTAGCGGCTAAATAGAACAGGACATAAATGCTTCAATGAAACTTTAACATTTTAAAAACGAATAATAACGTTTGCCATGATGTTCTTAATGCAACAATACCTTTGGCATTTGCCTAAATAAGTATAATGTACTTACGTTTAACTAAGACATTATTGTATTACCTTCTTATTATTGTTCTGGAGAAGCTAAGTAAGTAATTGTATTAAAGTTTTAATTAGTTCCGTCCTGCAGTACTACACGCCGTTTACTACTGTATTGTTTCCTGTTCGTAATGAGTTCTGTATTAAGCTTATGTTTTTTCCTATATAGGTGCGTAAGACACCGTATTTAGGCCAAGCATTATTTACGTACTTTAAAGTTTCCTAAAATAGGGTAGCTGTCTAGAAATTGTAAGCTGTAATCAGGTTGACATATTTCTCGTTATCATTTTAGGCAAACGTTGACAAATAGCTTTAAACAGAAATGGTCAATTTGTCGAAAATGAACAAATCAACATTGGAATTACGACACCTCTGCTGAGGACTTAATTAACCGAGCAGCAAATAAGATAAATGAACTGTCAGAGCCGCTAATGCGTCGGGACGGACACACGGACTGACGGACCGGACGATTACTAATCAGTTTCTGTATTTACGACTAGAAGAAAGCCGTGACTTTTTACGTGCAAATGTTCAGATTCCTATTCACGCAATCTCTTATTTTCTTCTTCAACTTTTTGTTAGGTCACATTTTACAGGAATTTACTCTATCTTTATCATCTAATTCCTAATCAAACTTTTTTTCATCAGAACAAAATGCCGGTGCTTCTAAGTACGTCTTAAACCAACTGGTTATGGTTTTTTTTCAAAGTATTTAAGACTCATCACGTCATCATGCAGACATTATAAGCTTAATAAAACAGTTCATTGACTGAAAAAATCACAAGTTATTTTGTTGTCATTGAAAGAATAAACCATTCATTCAATATCCTCAGTTACACATATAAAAAAAAGGATGAACACACAGACATCACAAGCAAAACAAATAAGTGACATGACTGAAAAAATCATAAGTTATGTTTACGTCAATGAAAGAATTAACCATCCATTCAATGTCCCCAGTTCCACATATTGAAATAGTTCACCCCACACAATCCTAGTTATCAGGCCTCACAATAAAATAGCTAAAGCCGAGATTTGGCCAAATCCACAGTGATTTCAGAAGAGATAAACGCGTCTCATGGACGGAATGAGGAAATGCTCAATCCATTCACTGAACCAATAAAGCAGAAGATTTCTTTTCGCTCCGTCTGTATGTCTAGTTCATGTGTTAGGCACGTGATGATGACGAATGTGGAGATATACCATTGGGCTTTCAATAAGATACCGTATGTTCGATAAAATGCAGTTTTTGCAAAAAGATAGGGAAAACAGTGTGACTTGGTCACAGACATTGATTGAAACTTTCGTCATGATGAGTACCTACAGCACTATTCCTAAGCAGAACATTATGCAATATACAAAACGCAGTTTTTACCGCTATCCCATCATGAACATAAGCATGTGTTTTGCTCGAGGGTTATCTGGAATAAATTGCTTCAATTGTACAACTTCAGTAAAATTTATCGTTTTGTCATTGCTTTTTGTATGTATTAATAGGTATCTGGTACACACAGGAGGAAATAAAAGTTTTTCTTTTTATGAATTACTAGTGGCCGCCCGCGACTTCGTCCGCGTGGAAAGCCTTTATCTTAAAAATTCTTTATGAATTGTAGCCTATATGTTATTCTGATGTATAAGCTATATTGTGGTAAAGTTTCATTCAAATCCATTCAGTAGTTTTTACGTGAAAGAGTAACAAACATCCATACATCCATACATCCATACATCCATACATCCATACTTACAAACTTTCGCCTTTATAATAGTAGTAGGATAAAAATAAAAAAATACTAGATCTCGTTCGAACCAATTTTTGGTGGAAGTTTAGATGGCAATGTACATCATATTATATATATTTTACTAGCTGATCCGGCAAACGTTGTTATGCCATATAAATTATTATCACTAAGGTGTATGAAAAATAGATGTTGGCCGATTCTCAGACCTACTCAATATGCTCACAAAATTTCATGAGAATCGGTCAAGCCGTTTCGGAGGAGTATGGCAACGAAAACTGTGACACGAGAATTTTATATATTAGATATATTTTATTACCACTTTGGAAGTGTCTCTCGCGCAAAAGTTTTGAAAGAAAATATATAAGAAACCTTAATATCATTTTTAAACACGTATGGGTTTGATTTAAAAAAGATGAGTTTCAGTTTCAAATACAGGCAACGGTAATTTTATTTTCTATCTTTGTGTAAAACGTTGATGCGGTACACAGAATACATCTTTTTACCAAGTTTCAACAGTATAAGCCTTTATAGTTTCGGAAAAAGTGTCTGTGACATATAAACCGACAGACAGACAGACATGACGAATCTATATTGTTTTCTTTTTTGCCTTTTGGCTCCGAAACCCAAAAAATTTACATTTTTGATGATGTTGGCACTATTTTTCCTATTATGACCTCTATTGATTGATTTGCGGAACATGAGGAATTTGCGTTTTAGCACCTTTTAAAGAAATTGAAGAAGACTTGATTAAGAATCGTTTGGTGTAAGGTACGGTTTTCATACAGGTTTACGGAAATATAGTAAAAAGGTAATTTCAGATTTTTCAATATGGGTGACTGCTGGTGGCTAAAGGTCATGGATATTTAAAAGGCGCTTCCATAAAAGTCATTAAATAAACAGTTTTGGGGTAGCTTAACTGTTAAATTCATGACGAATATCACGAAAACCGCAGTCTCTTATTTTAATAAAACAGCTTTTAGAACTCCAACCAATTGAGATGAAGACTGTCCAAAAATACTTACTGAACATCTTTCAACCAGTTGAACAGAAATTCAGAAAGCATTTACGTTTGCATTAGATCACATCCTGGAGTGTTGCCAAATGCGGCATTATCACCAATTCCATAACATGATTTCTCCGTTTATTTTCCGCAAGAATAAATGTTTACTCATTTTTTCCTGTTGCGGATATTCGCACAAAAACTATTACCGTCAAAAGTGAGAGGTCGATATCTTTTGTACCATTCAAATAACTCAAAAGGCTGTTGAATGTTTTGTGGATTTAAGGCCCGTTACTATACACTACAACTTTTGGCATCGATGCGTAAACATATAGGGATAGCAAAAACGCGCGACAGCATATTGACACCAGTAATCAAAAGATTTTAGTATCAATGGTGCATCGCGACTTCATCGATAATACATCGCTAAAGGTAAATGGCCAGTTTCTCGTCATGACTGCATCGATGCTGGATCGTGACTTCATCGATACTTCACTGCTACAGGTAAATGGCCAATTTCTCGTCGTGACTGCATCGATGCTGGATCGTGACTTCATCGATACTACACTGCTACAGGTAAATGGCCATCTTCTCGTCGTGACTGCATCGATGCTGTATCGCGACTACATCGATGCTGTATCGCGACTGCATCGATACTAAACCGATAAAGGTAAATGGCCAGCTTCTCATCGCGACTGCATCGATGCTGCATCGCGAAAAAATGGCGACTGCATCGATATTGTATCACGACAAAATCGCGACTGCATCAATACTGTATTGCGACTGCATCGCGACAAAATCGCAATTGCATCGCTGCCAAAAGTCGCAGGGTGTATAGGGTCTTAGATTCAATATTGCTCCGCGGATTTATTTGCAGCGTCTGGAATCTTTCCAGACTCGTTGCAGTTCGGAATGTGGCAGGTGACGGCGTTGGTGCGTTTTCCCACTTTTCTCACTTGTTCGCACGATTCTTCTGACATTATCAATGGTCTTTTGTTTGGATTTGGGAATATTTTTGACGATTTTTAAATGTAAAGAAAGAAAAAACATTATATGGCACCAACTTTAATTATTTATAAAAATACATAAAATTAAGCTAAACTTTTGTAAGTAGTAAATTCAGCGTCAAAAATATAGAGTACATTAATACCTTATAAAAACAACATTTTGAGCACTCTCATTGTCACTCTAGTGAAACCTGTCTTTATTATTTTGCTAAGATACTAAAATATATGATAAATCGGCTACTGCACTAATTCTAAATTTGAAAAGTAGTTATAAGATTCGCATTGTAACAATAGTGGCAGTAGCAAGCAATAGTCCGTAGCAAACTGTGTAGTGGTTGGCCAACATAAAGTGGCGTTATTGGACTAGGTAGGACTTAGGTAAATTGTAATGTAATAGTATGTAGAATTGCTGGTATTGGTAGCGCAGCTAACATTTTCTGGGTCGTATTTTATCGGACTTTTGCCAAAATACGGGCGGGCCTACCTATGCCTACTATTCAAAACTAAGACACAGTCTATTTAGAATAGTGTTTATTTTCTTCTGTAATTAGGTTCCGCCGATTTGGGGTTAGTGTGTAAAATGATGCTACTAACACGTAATTTAAATTATTTAATGGAACACTTATTTCTGATGACACTTATTTATTTCCCCTGAATCTGTTCCATCGATATGCCCGTAGGCGTCATTTTAACGATAACATATCTACTTGTTCACTGTGAGGCATGACACATTTAAATGTATTGATAATCTGAATACTCTTCCATTGGTAATGACAAGTAAAGTACATACCGTTATGGTATGACATACCGTTATGATATGATATACAGTACAGACAGACAGACATGACGAATCTATAAGGGTTCCGTTTTTTACCTTTTGGCAACCGAATCATCATTGGCCACTGCATCTGTATCAGATGATTGTTGCAGCGCTAGTGGGTTCCTCCCTGATTACGGCAGCGCCGCTGATGGCTAAAGAGCCCTATGGCTGCACGGCATTTCTTGCCACACCGATCGCACACATATCTCGAGTCCGCAGGAAGTGGCAAAGCACGACGAAGTCTTTTCTGCCTCATGTTCTCCAGCCAGTCATCGTCGTGCCTCGAAGCACCGACTTTGGTATCGTGATCGGGACTATGTAATTTTTTTCTGCAATTACGTTTCGTTTGCTAAGAAACTAAAGTAAGGCATCTTCCACCGTATCACACTAATAAAATAAATGTGATAGTCTTCGCTGTTTGGTGTATATTTTGTTCTATGTTCGTCCGTTAGTCACGCTAAAGGGTGACTTGGGTGATAGGATACTTTTTATCCCTATTAAATGCTCCCTTGGGATAAACAGGAATCTTGGCAATTCACTTTTTTTTTAAACAATGGGCAGGACAACGTCTGCGGGGTCGTCTAGTTATTATTAAAAGTTATAAAAATGTTTTCAGTATTATGAAAAGTATGCAGGTACTTTATTCCCGTGTGCATAGGAAGAGAAACTTCCAAGAAAATATTTTCTTATGTTATGAGGCAAAACGGAGGAAACGGGCTAACTATTTACGAAAATAACTTTAGGTTTGGAATAAGAAAAAAGTTATGTTTAGTAAAAACTACGGTCAACTTCAACAAATCCTCGAAATTTTTGAGCTAAATTCGTCGTAAACCAAGAAAATTATACATTCAAGTCATAATTTAAACCAGCAATTATAATTACTTCAAGTTGTTCTCTTTAGCATAATTAAGTGAATGTTATTACAAAAGGTAATTGTTTGATAAGATCTTAATTTTCGTCATGAAAAGCAAGCGACATTTTACGGACGACGTTTGTTTTGCACATCAACTATGTATTTGCATAAAATGTTAAAGCCGAAACTTACTAATGGCGTAATCAGTTGTTCGGCGGCACTAATAGATAAAGCACCGTTTTAGCTAATAATAAATTCGGCACTTGATTAGCATTTCTCGTTCGCTCGTAATAAAAATGGTCGTTTTTAAAATATAAAACAATTTTTGTTCACATTCCAGGGAACAAATTCGAAACCTTTCCCCTTCTGTTCTCCTGTTGGCGTTTATTTGAATTTCCCAGGTCGCTTGGTATCCGGGATCGCGGGGATTTTAGCCGTACGCTAACGTAATGTCACCTCAGAATTAGCGTTCGGGAAATGATTAAGCCCAAAATGAATTAGGCGATTACACAAATAATATGTAATGGCGGATGGATGATTCAGCATAAAATAAACTGTAAAGTTGAAAAAATTAAATTAATGTTTCACATGAAGGGAAGTGCAGGTTGTTATAGCCTTCAGTCAGTTTTTTGAACATTTGTATAATTATTTTACTGTCCCGTAAGCTAAAAAAAAACACATTCTTTTTAAAATATCTGTTGTGTTTTACCTGATAGTAAGGCAGCATCCTAGAATGCTTTTAAGTCTTGCAACATACCTACTAAGATAAATATCCCGAGGGAAGATTTCCGTTTTTTTAATTCAAATTATAATTGAACATCATGTTTACCACCTGTAGTTTACGCCTAAGTTCCCGTTATTATTGAAGATTAATAATTAAACTAAAAAGTTGAAATATGTTTTTGTGGTCCAAATCCATCATGTCAAATTCATATCAGACTCAGAGATTTCCTTATATTAAACAAAAAAATACTAACAATTTCATTGTGCTGTTATTTTAATTTTCGGCTACTTCTTGTGTACGGTAAACGAGCACAGTATTACGATGAAATTGTTAAACTATGGTACTAGTTCATAATGACCTGAACATAATTATTGAAAAAAATCTAAGGGAGAAGTATTGAGAGCCTTAGTGGCCTGCAAAATACAATATTATGTTCTCTACGCTGCAAAGGTTTTTGGTACAACTTAACACAGAACTAATGCTACAACCGAAAACAAATGCATAACCCCTTCACCCCCTTCCTACACCATGCAAGTACCTGTGAATACTCAATCTAGTCGAACAATATATTAACACATCGACTATTCGTAGGCAACATGAATAATGAATCGTTATGCTATATTTGTGATTGTACTCCGGCGTTGTGAATGCTCATTGTCATGGCATAGTTCAATGAAAAAAGCCAATAAATGATTTACCTGACAACATGACTATGGAACCCTAAACAAGCAGCGTATGGTAAGCACGAATTGGATAACACATCATGTTATAGTGCTTAGAATACTTACAAAATTTTTAAAGTTTTGCAAAACTTAAAAAAAATAGACCTTATTCAGCTGTTGTCATAATTTGCCTAAAGAATTAGAAGGTAGCGGTAAAGAGTTTGGTAAGAATGTTTCATTTAACATAAAACATTCTTACCAAACTTTAATGATTTATGTTTTTTTTTTGTTTTTTAAGAATACTTTATGTAAACATACAAATACAGAAGGAATTTATCGTCGATATAAATAAAATAAGTATCTAATAAAAATGGAAAGAAAATCTATGTTTCACAATTTTCGGTTTCAAGTAGCAGGTGAACGTCTGAATTTAAACCTTGTAAAGATTTGCTCTTTTGTTCAAACTATGGTAGCGTTCTGCCCGCATAAAGGCAATCTTTTGGTAATTGTGTCAATATTATGTGTTCGATAGCAGGGACGGCGCCCATATTTACTATTTCTTGTTAATAGGATCAATGTTTACATTGCTACAAATATTTGTTTCTTAAAGTTTTACTTCATAATGTATTGGTACAGTAAACTTAAAAAAACTTATATCTCCCACCGAATTTTGGCTTGAATGCTTCAGATAATCTAAAATACCAGGCCACTCAAAAGGTTTTGCGAAAAAAGTTTTTCTGTATGACAGACTGGCTGGTTATAATCTATTTTGAAAAAATGATCCTTTTTTAGAAAAAAAAAATTAAAACTTCTTTTCGCTTTTTTTTAAATATCCGTTTGGTCTACTTCAGGAACATTTTTGCGCTATGATTTTCTGATTTTAAATGTCGCCTGAAACCGGATGTATCGTACGATAGACTTAAAATGGCATTTAGTGAAGAGAGTCCTTCCAAAGCAACTGTTTATTGTTGGTATAACAAATTAAGGCGCGGTCGTTTAACTTTAGGGGAAGATGAAAGAAGTGGTTGCCCTTTAACGGCTGTTACAGAAGAAACTGTTCTAGCAAGAATAAGGTTCAAGACAACAGGCGAGTTACCTATCGCGCACAAAAAATGGATTTCCTGGACAGCACGCCGGTTAAACTTTTGCGTCACCCACCTTACAGCCAAGATTTAGCACCGCGTGAATTCTTTTTATTCCCAAAACTAAAAAAAAATAGCTCAAACGAATACAATTTTCGTCGCCGGAAAATGCGCTATTAGCGTTTGAGCAGAGTGTAAATGAAGTGTCTGCAGCGGACTGGAAAAAGTGTTTCATAAATTGGTTTAGACGCATGAAACTTTGTATTGAGGCTAAGGGAATAGATTTAACATTTATATCTAAGGAGCAGTTATTTTTATTTTCGCAAAACTTTCCGAGTGTCCCACGTATAGTGCACAAGTATATTTATGCAACTAAATTAAGTTTTACTTTTTAAAAACTTTTACTTTTTAATAAATTGTTAGCGTCTATTTATCATACCTGAATCGCTTCGTAACAAGACCACGCCAAGGTAAACAGGTCCTACCAAATGTTAAGGCAACAAAAATAAGCTTATCTAGTTGACCAACTATCAATAGGTAAGCAAATGCAATTTTTCGCGAGGGGATTGCAATGTGGAGAAAAAAGTAAGGAAAATGGGCGGCTATGTGCGGATAAAGTCGATGAAAGTGGTAACTTCCATATTTCGACTCAAAAATCGTGACTCGTTTTGACTCAAGACCTCCGATCTATTTGAACTAAACTGGCCCTGATGTTTAGTTCTTATTTTCGGGTCTAGCCAGCTCGTTCGCTCGCATGGTCAAGCTTATGAGAGTGACAGGGATGGCTAATGGCTACATCCGATACTAAGGACAACGACTTAAACAGTAAAGGAGCAGGCTCGTTGGGCGTTGGTCAAGTCAATATTGACCAACCCTTTTCGCCTGCAGCCTTTCACGTTACCGTTATTCCGACTTCTTTGTACGAAACTCTATTTCAATCGAATATTTCGATCATTTTAAGTATTTTTTATCAAATCGATACTAAAAAAGATCCGCGCTCATTGTCCTCTTGCATGCCTTTCGAATTCAATAGTAATTTATCATTCCATATTTAAATACAAACTTTTCAATCGCTTAATTATCGGTAATAAAGTAACGGTCAGTTAAAGATATTTCAATAGAGATGTTAACCAGCATTAAACCTCATTAGATTTTGTATTGTGTAACAAAACAAGCACAATCACACCATGACTCAAAAATGTTGATGCCATGAAAACATGAGACAGTGGAGTATGTAACCAAGCGCTTTAATTGTTTACCCTTATGAATAAAATAAATAAAAATAAAATCATTTATACAGTTTCAACGAAAGTTAAAACATTAGAGCTTAAAATTACACCGAGATAGAAGACTAGCATTGCCTGAACTAGATTGAACCTCAGGCTAGAAAGAGCTTATATTTCTTTGTTTTGGATAATAACTAGTAAATAATAACATGAAACTACAAAAAAATTACACACTAAGTAATTAATATAATACATTAATTACTTAGTGTGTAATCAATATCAATATTATTAATCATAATATGTAATCAATATTAAACTAGGTTAGTATAGGTTAGAAACTACAAAAAAATTACACACTAAGTAATTAATATAATACATTAATTACTTAGTGTGTAATCAATATCAATATTATTAATCATAATATGTAATCAATATTAAACTAGGTTAGTATAGGTTAGAATTAAACTTAAATGTTGAATTCAGTATCAATAGAAATTCGTACACCGGGAGTGTGTCACCCCAAGCATCTACTCCCTGCACCGAACTCAAAAGGAAAATAAAGCCCGTAATTGTCCAATTTAAAACCCAGTCGACACCTATTGAATTTTTTATTCATTGCTTCGCATTGCGTGTGATATTAGAATTTAACCCTGAAATCCTCCCCAAATTAACTAAATCCACTATTTTATTAACCTCCTTTGTAAATAATCCACTATTAAAACCTACTTGATTGACAATATCTTAATTTTCAACCATTTCTGTCAACAAAGACCAGCAAAGGGAACAGTCCACGTAAATTAGTGAATTATTAATCGAAAGAGTAACATTCTAGACAGCTATTAAAAAAAATATTAATCGATTGCGTAGGTGGAAATATTATCTACATAGGTACTTGAATGTTTTTGTATTTTACGTCGCTTAGTTGATGTTTGAAATTATACCATTTTATAAAAGCTTTCCAATTAGTAGGTACCTACACTGAAATGATGTTATTTCCTATATATTTTTTGAAATCGTAGATAATTGTTTGCCTGATAAAATGTTGAAATAGTTTATCGTTAACATGTATTTGGGGGTTTGTTATTTTTGGGGGGTTCTAGGCTTCTTTTACACGGCATTGTCCTGCACGTTTTATCGCAGTATACGTCTTAACGCAAAAAGTGACCAATCTTACTCATCATTATCAGCCAAAGGACGTCCACTGCTGAACATAGGCCTTCCGCATAGTTTTCCACATCGACCGATTACAAGCAGTCTGCATCCAGTGTGCGATCTTTACAAGGTCGACTGTCCATCTTGTCGGTGGACGCCCTACGCTGCGCTTTTGGTCGAAGCGTCTCCAATCCAGAACTTTTCTGCCCCAACGGCCTTACTGTCATATGTTATTAGGCCGCCCGAGGGCCTCCGACCAGGCTCAACGGCTAATATCTATCGATATTAACCGGGACCAACAGCTTAACGTGCCTTCCGAAGTACGGAGATGCTTGTAAATAGACGTCACTTTTATGGTCAGAATGGTCATCCATACCAAACATGACAGCGCCGTAGGTTGCCTAACTTTTGGTATCACTACCAAAGCGCTGCAAACACTGCGCCACAAGCACCTCCATTGAACGGTCACTACTTATTTATTATATATGACGTATACTGCAAAAAACTTGCAGGACAACTCCGTGTGAACAAAGCCTTACTGTGCTTCTATCTTGATATAATACTCTAGCATATCAAATTCATAAAAAATAAACCATCTGGGAGCACAGCAGACTGGTCGTCGATCACTTTGATATGAGACGGTTTCTCGATAAGACCCACAAAACCTAAACATGTCAAAATGAACCAACTACGTAAGATGAATTTGACCGAATCTGACTAGGTTATCGCAAAATGTGCAATACCGAAATGCAGTCACTGTCAATTATTCTCTAAACTTCCAACCCGAGCCAATTGAAACTTGATTAGTTGATTGACACAGCGCTCGTAGTTGAGCCGTATCGTGGTCCAAAAAGCCGGTCGCATTGACATTACTGTGTGTGAGTGAGTCACTAAGGACTTTACTAGTAGCGTATGTGTTGGTACACACTGCGAGCCTATCGCGGTGGTGACGGCGGATGCAGAAATATTATACATATTATGAAATGCACCTTTGCGTCTATAATGTAGTGTGTAAGGTTTTGTGTAGGCGATGCAGGAACAGCACCGGGCGCCGGACCGAATAATATAATGATTTATTTGCTTTGGAATAGGGTACACTGAAGTTATTACACATTTTCAAAAGTTCGGCCCACTCAGGCATTAACAATAGCATGCAAATATTCATTTGGCATTTAAACAGAATAATCATTAACAATTGTCAATACACAAGATGCCAGAATGCCGAAATTGCATGTTTACAGAGGCGGCCCGATGAGTATGCGGTGTCGTTCCGGCTCTTCAGCGCCATATGCATTCGTATACGCGCGATTTCGGTCGCGCGCTGGTGCGGTTCCTACTTCGTCTACCCGAAGACTAAGTGTGGACCACGCTGCGAGCCTAGCGCGAAGGTGGCGGCGGGTGCACAAATATCAAACATATGAAACGAGCCTTTGCGTTCATACTGTAGTAACGTAAGTAAAGGCCATTCGCCGTACCATTCGATGCGCCCGCTCACTCGCCCACCTAGGCTGCAGTCACCGCGCATTCAGTGTACACGCACACTAGGTCACTAAGGACTTTAAATACCAGTTTCGTATGATGGGAAGTTCGTCACAAATGCTCGCACAAAGCGGTCACCATACTCGCTCGCTCATCAATCATTCTGATACTGCACGGTGACGCACCAACTTGCGTCCGCTCCTCTTCTGTCCGGCTTATGTGCCGTTTTTACTAAGACTAGAGCCTCATTTCCATTGCTAATGGCTATTTGATGCCCATTAATTGTGCTGGCATATATAACGAGGGCAAAATATGTGACGGTTTCTTTATGGACGGGTCGTGCACTCATAAAAGGGTTAGGATGTAAACAGGACTCATTTAGTATAATATCTGTTTTGTAACATTGTGTGGTATAACGTTTCCAAAAATGGATAACTTAGTAAAAAGGCTCGTGTTAATAATGTGAACGTAGTAAAAGTATTTTCGAAGCTTAGTTTAAATAGAGGAAAGTACTTATTTATTTAAAAGCGGAATGAGGAACTTAAAAGTAAACGCAAAGCTCAGAATTTATAGAATGCAGCATCAATTAACTGCATCGCAAAGCTCTTGATTCCAACGTAAATAAGAGATACTTCGCGTATTTAGTGCACATAATTTGAAATAAATCACAGTTGAGAATTTAACAAAAAGATTTTAATGTTTTCGATTTTGTGGTTTGCGTTGGGTCATGATTCTGACGATAGTTAAACGTGACAACGTTATCACAAAATACGTGGAGAGAGACTGATGTCGAACGCTGCCGAACCTGTTACCGAACGTGCAGTCCGATTGTGCCTCTTTGTCGCTCGATCCATGCTCTCGTTTGCACTTTAAGCCTCAAAAATACGTTGTTAATTATTATTATAACCACAAAACAACGCACATTGTTTCTTCACGCATACCTAGATTAAGTCGGAGACTGTGGAGTGAGCACGAACATATCGTAACGTATTCGTATCGTTCAAACGTCAAAAACTGAGAGTTTTCCTTTACAAATTGACGAGTTAACGATAGGTAAACGCTACGAATATGTGACGATAGTTGTTCTTGCTCAACCAACTGGTAGGTTATAGGTTAAGGTAGAGGTTGTCAGACATTAGCGACCCGAAACAGAGGCCTTACTACGAAAAACGAAATCCGTCAAAATAATAATCGTTTTTTCGATTTATGTCACAAGTACAAATACACTGACACAGCACGCCAATGTAAACACTATGCTTGTAATTGCGCATGTATTAAGAAAGGTGAAATTCGTTGTGTTATGTGCTGGGGCGTCTGTACAGGTTATCGTTTTGACGGATACCGTATCTCGTAGTAGGCAGATGTAAAACAAAACAATTCTCTCCTTTGCGGGGTATTTTTTATACCTATGCATATTTTTAATTAGCAGTGTTTTTTGACTTTATAAGTAAAAATTTAAAATAATACATTACGCGACACACATTTAAAATAATATTACCAGCCGATGAAAGAAGTTTTCGCAGTCATTACTAGATCAAAATGAGATAAAACACATGCGCTAATTTGATTCATTCTGTTTTATAAAAGTGCCGTTAACGTTTTTCCCGGTAGCAGTAACACTCCGATATCCAATATTTGTACAAAAAGCCGGAAGGGCCAAAGCAAAGAGAAACAGCATGCATGTAAAAACCGCCGATTTGATCAGTCTCCCCATATCGGGATGATAGATGGCCGCTCCGGTCACGCCTGAATTTATCAATACTGTTTCAGTGACATGAAGTGCACGGTATAAATACCCTTTACTGTATTTGGGCCATAAATGTATCCGTCGGAATCTTTGATAAGCTGAGCTGACACATGTAACATATGATGAAATAGCATGAAACATGCTCCAAAGCTTTACATTTAAAGTAGAAGTTCGAGTAGAAAAAAAATCCTTTGGTCTATATTGTTTAGCACACTTCCAATATAATATGAAAAATCATGTAAAACGCAAGTTCTTATTCATGCTATACATACACACAACGCGAAAGGGAATAAAACGTAACAAGTAACGCATTGAATGGGCCTTTAACCCAGTATCTTCTTTTGTTTGAAACATACCAAGCGCTGCTAATTACATCTCATTACTTGATACTAACCCTGCCTGAATACCAGTGCGCCCTTATTACCAACCGCAGACAAAACATTAATCTGTCTGCTAAAACACAACAAAAGGGGTCTAATATTCGGTTACGAATGGGCAAGAAAGGGAAAGCTGTCGCGTTGTGTAGTGGAAAATAAATGAAAGGAGACAATGGAGGGTGCAACACAATTGCAGTGAAAAGACGCGAGCGGAGTGTGTTCTAGTTGCGAACAAGAGGCGCAGTCGCAGGTGGGGTGGACAAAGCACGGACGACAGCACGTCAAGCCGAACACAAGAACACCGTATGCAGGTGTTTTAAAAGCGAATTTGCAACATAAAAGTATAGTGGCGTGGTGGAAAATGCACAATGCGCCGCGATTGTCGCCGCGTCACAGGGACGATTGAAGTTTTGGTGCGGTCCTAGTTTTGCAACAACTTTTTTTATGCGCCATTTAAATTATCATCCAACTAATATTATAAACGCGAATGTTTGTAAATGGGTATGGATTGCCTGTTCTGTTTGAAGATGTGATTTCTTGTAATAGGCTTAAGCAAGCAATAATTTTTTACATCGTTAATGTCCCAAATAATTTTGACTGGAATGAGTGTAAAATCTTGTCTGGAAAAGATAACTGCCTACGTTCCTACGCACTTTATTTAAAACGATGTGATTATTTTTATCGATTTACTAGAAGAATCAGACACTGTACTGCCCGTTGTTTTTTTTTCAAAATAGTATTTATTTTTTATTTTTTGAATACGTAAACCTTATTCTAACGAAAAGATATATATTATATATAAAAAAAGAGTTATCCAATCTGGTGCATCGGTCTACGGTTTGTACAAATACTCGTAAAAATGAATCGCCGAAATGTATGTTACATTTCGGCGATTCATTTTTATTTGTATAGTTTTCCCCAAAACATTATGTTAAGATAGGGTATTCTAAAAATTACATTTTTAAGCACCAGCCCTAACCTACCGCACAGTAAAGCCGTAAGAGCACTACCCAGTGAGTTTAAGAGCAAAGGTGTTGCATAAATAGGGCTAAATTGGAAACCCGAAATTCTACCACACACTGGCGGGACGTTTTCGTCCCCCGAGAATAAGGGGGAGGGGGGAGGGTAAGTTACAAACTTCCGAGTTAGCATTGTCGGTCTCAACCGCCACCGGACCGAACTCGCAAAGGGATTAAATTGGACATAATGTCTGTTATGTAAATTATATTGTTACATATATGTACGTATGCACTTCTGCTACTTTGCGGCTTGATTACACTGATTTTAAGCTACTTTTAGGTGTTGGAAATTGTTGAAGATTTTTTCGAGTCTTTGGAAGATTGAAATTCAGTAATGAATCGACTGTACGACTGGATGAACTTACTGTATCATAAAAGCAATAAAACAAACGATAAATGACAGAATTTAATTTTAAAATACATATTTAGTTGATTTATTTCTTATGGTGTCTTTTATCTCTCACACAATTAAAAAAAACATCTACAATGAGGCCCTTGCCCTGGTTTACACATTATCGAAAATTATATAACCGCTTCCAGTATTTGTTAAAATTTCAATCCATTTCTGAAAATAACTGTTGACATTCAGAAACGATTACCAGCCGGTGCTCAAATTGACCGTTTATAGATCAAAAATCGTTGGAAAAGCTATTGTGTGTTGTGAATAATTTTGCGGACGGTCGCTTTGTCCGTCTGTTTAGGACCAAAACTATCGCCCAGGTTACTGAAAACTTTTAGGCTTTAGCACTAGGCCACACCTGCGGTGTAATTTCGCCGCGACTTGACACTGTCAGCGATTGAGACGCTGCAATAGGCTAGATGACACCACCAATCGTTGACATACTTTTTATTATCTGTCAAAACGGTCTGCTTCAGTAGATTTTGTATGGGAATACAAGAACGTGACGTCACGGTCACGTATTGGAAATCGGAGTTAATTGACCGAATATTTATTGAGTTTTGTGTGTTTAAAAGTTGGTTTTTACAGCTTTTCAGAAAGATACTGGTTGCATTATCTTCATAGGGGCTATGTTTTTTAAACGCCATGCTCTTGAAAATATTTGAGATAGATGTCATCATTTCTATTTGTTGACATCCTGTCGTGGCAATGGAAAGTTGCAGGAGTACCCTGGCGGTTGCTATACCAAAAATTTCATAAACGAATCATTTGATGAACCTTGGATCTTAAGGTCCAAGACATGTGTCTTGCACTAGTATAGTATTCACTTCACTGACTCTTAGTGACTTTGTGCGCTTCCAACCCTAAATTTGCAGCTTGACCCGAAGCTTCTACAAATATCTGGATCTGAATAAAAGTTTTGAAATAGGGTCAAAGTTAGTTTGACGCTGCATTTTTTCAGTATAAGATAGCAAAGATTTAAATTTAACTATGCCATTTAAAATTCTGGAACACACATGAATAAGTTTTGTTGAATAAGTGTACTTAAAGTAAATTAACTAATAAACAATTCCTCCACCTGCTTGGTGCTCAAATTTTCGAGGAAGCTTTTCCTTCTTTTATTCAAAAACAAATCTCAAGTTCGAACAGTCCTCCAAAAAACTTTTCCAAATTAATCCTTTTATGTTTCCATTGTAATTAATCAATGACTCGCAATTAAAAAGTACCATAACCATAATTCTAAATTGTAATTTTTCATTTCTTGGTCACAGGCCACACTCTCTATTCGTTTCGGAGGATTGGGAACCAGACCACTTCCTCTTCTGCTGGCGTGGCGGCAGCGTCTGCCGAGAGCTTAGAGGCACAAATATGCAGCTCTTACCGAGAGCTATACACTTGTGCTTTTTGGCGTTGAGACCATGGGCTCTTGGGGGCCTAACGCCTTTGTCTGCCTTGTGTCTTTTTTTACTGGTGATCAAAGGGCTAGCAGCTATCTCGTACGGAGGATAAGCTTGGCAACCATAGAGTAAATACTGCCAGCCTTTTGGGCACCATTCCCTGGTGCAGTTTCCCGGCTGGGGCTGATGTTTTTCATAATATTTTATTATAAATATTTTAGGTTACTCATATTATTTTAGTGTTAAGTTACTTTAGTCAATCTCCTATTCAATATTTAAGTTATTAATTTCGTTTTTAATTGTATAAAGATATTAAAATTACTAATTAATATTAAGAAACATACTATCACTATAGAGCCGTCAACGTCACGCCCGTCAACGTGACGCTAATCTGACAGTTATTGACAAGTGAGCAACTGATTGATTACTTCATCGGCTGCTATTAACAACAATTTGGCCTAGTGGCTAAGAGCGCTGGTTACTGGCCAGTAGGACCCGGTTCAAATCCCCGATTTTGAAATATTCTGGATTTCAAGTTCATATTAATATGATACGACTTCTATTCCAATTTTCGAAGAAGATTTGGCTGCGTACTGCGTATATGGCGAGTCCAGAGAAGCGGACACTAGAAAAAGTAGTAGTGAAAAGTGATAGTGCCTAGAGAGTGTACAAGTAAAGTGCTCAGTTTTAAGTGAGTCCGAGGCAGAGGAATAGGTCAGAACTCGGTCACTCGGAGACACTATGTGACAGTGCCCATAACGAGGACTGCGTTGAACTCAGCTCAGAGGGACTGTTAGGTGTGAGTGCTGCTGTAAAGAGAAAATAAATTATCACTGTTTTGAATAGGCATCATATTCCAATCCCGTACTTAATTCCATAAGAATATTATGAATATTTGTAAGTAAATCATGCGTTCTTAAAAATTTAATTTGTATAAATTAACTCTATACTACTCGTTCTTCATCAAGATAATAGTTGAATGATAAGTAAAACCAGTCAGTCGTTCCAGTGCTGCAATAGTTGATTGTCGCAAATAGAACTTCTCTCATTTTAAATTCAAATCGGTGTCCTCTGTAAAGTGAAATTGGTTTCATGTTATGACTGATGCGGCGCTTACTGAGAGTGTATTGAGTGTGATTTGCTTGAATCAGCTTTATGAGAATGGTCCTTTACATTATTATGTAAGTATAATATTTTCGCTGTAGAAGAAAGAGGAGTGGCTTACTCACGGACCGGATACCCGATGGACGCAGGTTCGATTCCTGACTCAGAAAATAGATTTTTGCTGTTGCAAAAAAAAATCTTAATATAAAAAATGGTGTAAGAATAGATATGCATTCATGAGGAGGTACTCTAAGAGATATTCTTTGTAGTGAAAATCTTACTTCTAAAGTGGGATCTGCTATTGTTATGGAAGACAAAATGTAAACACGAATAAGCATCCCAAAAGATTACAGTACATTTCGTACCAACTTGAAATTCAAAAGACGCTTCAAATGAGGTCGCCGTTAAGAAGTTAACCGCAAAAGTTAAGAGCGCTCAATACCAAACGAAGTTATCAAAATAGAACGGAGGCGAAGTCTACAAATCGTCACTTTTATAAAGTTTCAAGAAGTGCAATTCGAATTGGATTTCAGTTGGGATGTCAGTGCTCTTAATATAGTAAGATACGTGAATATTTTTAAAGTTTCTACCTCGTAGTGAAACAGGTGGCTACAGTTTTAAAACTGTTCCAAGCAATTCTAGATTCTCCGCTTCGCCAACTCTAACTTCGTCTAACAGCTGATTGCGAGTCTTTCTAAGAAAGTATCGGGACCTTTTCTCTACTGCTCTCACTGCTAAATTTATTTTTTAGAAAATATAACTTGGAATTCTGTTTAGTATAAGAATTCAGCTCTGTTGCAATTTTCATGTTTAAGAAATCGTTAGTGTATTTTGTAATTTAGTAAGTTTATCATGTGGAAGGCATTCACGGTTAAATCTTAATTCGAATATAAACATATTTTTTTACTTGCATAGGAATTTCTTAAAACTTTTGTACGAGATTAACTCCAAAGTTGTAAAAATCTTTTAGGAACACTCATAAGGATGACTTTTAAAAATATTTTCTTTTGTAAAATTTTGATATTTGGATATACTTACTATTTAACTTATTTAAAAAAAAACAATCATATTGAAATCGATAATTATTTTATTGGCACTCAAAATAAAGTGAAAAAAACATTTAAAGATAAAAATAAAACATTAATTAAGTGTCAACATGGTCCCCGACTCAGCATTAATCGCGGCAGCAAGAAGCTTGCAACGACCCTGGTTTTCAACGGGGAGCTTGGAGGGTTTACCAATAATAATACAAAAACAATACAACAACTAAAAAGAAAGCAAAAGAAAACAAATCATACGTTATAAACATAAGATTAAACCAATGAATATATAAATATAAATATATAAATCAATTCAATATAAAAAATTAACACAATATAACTAGTGTTGCCCAAATGCAAGAACAAGACGAGACTTAGCCAGTCTTGGTCTTGGTCTTGCGCCAATACACCTGGTCTTGGTCTTGGTCTTGGTCTTGCGCTCCCAGTCTTGGTCTTGGTCTTGGTCTTGCAGCAAGAGTCTTGCAAGTCTTGCAATTACCTATTAGTCTATTACTATTTATTAAAGTTTACTTTAAATCTTAGAAAAACGTATTAGAATTGGAACATTGTGAGCTTGAATTAACATAGCCATAGTAAAGATCAAGCAGATTAATAAATAACTGAAGATTTGATAAGAAATTCGAAAAATCAACTGACCTATATGTCGTTTTCCATGGAAGTAACTGTTTCTTAATAAACATTTATGATTTATAAGCTTACATTTGCTAAAACATGTAAAAAAACAAATTAATTACAATAACTTGACTGTATTTTAAAGAACAATACTTATCTGTCTACTCAGTGAAATAGCGCTAAGTCCTAGCTGCAAGACGCAAGAGTCTTGCAGGCTATGTCTTGTTCTTGCTCAAGTCTTGCACGGTCAGTCTTGGTCTTGGTCTTGCTAAAAATACGCGGTCTTGTTCTTGGTCTTGGTCTTGCAAAAACGCAAGAACAAGACCAAGACTGCAAGACCAAGACTGAATTTGGGCAACACTAAATATAACTAAACAAATTTAATAAAAAAAACAAATTAAAACAAAATATTTGCACAGTCTCTTTAATAAAACAAAAAAAAAATCGAAATGAAACAAAATGAGGTACAATAATTATAATAATGAAATTAAAAAAAAATCAAATAAGGTATAATCAACAAGTAAAAAGGGAACATAACAAAAATAAATATCAGCTGTGACCTTGATCTGGCTTGTGGCTGTAAAATGTACGTTACCATTGCCTTTTAAAATGGCGCCAGACATGGGGAGAGAAAATGTCATGACGTATTGTTGCAGCCTGACTTGTATAAAAAAAAAAATGTCGGTACTGATGGTTAAAAGTGCTTGTATAATAGTGTTCAACCACATGGGACTAAGACTGCTAAGTTTCTGGCAGGCGTAGCTTTATTTAACAAGCAGTAAAAAGCAAAACAACCAACAATATTACTATCCAATTATTTTGCAAATACCTACTTACTTAAAAAACGCTGAAGCGGTTTTACGAGCTTTTTCTCACTATAATCTTTTTTTTTTCAACTATTTTAACAGTACATACTTGGAGCAATTTGAGTAACTCTTTAACAATGAGAAACTTTTTATCATAATATTTTAGAATATAGCTAACTCACTTAGTGTAAACTACCTTTAGCTTCAAAACTGAATGGTATCATTACTCAACATGTTCATTCAGGCGTAATTAACCAAAATGTAACAAACAGATCCTAACTTTAATTAAATCTCTAAATAAGCAGAACTAAATCAGACCTAGAGTAATCAGGAGCCATTCTTTGTTCCTTTGTTTGGCTTCGGAACAAAGGCGTTCATTGTGCAAACGAATTTCAAATGCACGAAAATGCAGGTGACACCGCGGTGCGAGTTAGGGTGACATCACATTCTGGTCTCACGTAAGGGCGCGTTTACATATAACGTCAGTTTTACAGGTCCTTAAAAGGAAAGCGTCCACAGGTCGGTATTGTACGCATTGGACGCATCGCACGTAACGGATTAATTTTTCACTGCATCGGCATCGATCGGAATGCCGACGCGAGTATCAGCATTGCTGATGCCACTTTACTTCCGATTTTTGTAGATCGGCTTTCCGTATGACGTCATCGGTACACATCGCATCTAGGGATTGCCGATGAGCGAGTGGATGCTGTTGTATGAGTTTTTATACAAGGCGAACAAAAATCAATTACGTGTGATGCACATCCGATGCGTACGATGCCGGCCGGTGGACGCTTGCTTTAAAAGTGTAAGTTAGTAGCTATGTTATTGTATGAGCGAATTCACAGATAAAACAGTATTCCGGATCCAGTAGAAAATACCGATCCGACAAAATAAGCAGCAATCCGTTGAACAGGTACGTTTAAACGTATGTGTTATTGGCGTACGCAGCGAGACAGTTCACAAATAATACGGTATTTCGGACCGAACAGACGTCACATGGGAACGCGCCCTTAGGGTGACATCGCATTCTAGCCTCACGTTATGTGCATTCAAGCATGCAAGGTAATATGATTTGGAAATCATACGCGAGAAATGCAGTGTGAGAAAATAAACTCAGGTGCACTATGCACGTTTATAGTCCGTTGCATGTATAATGCAGGCGTGTACATGATCTTCATTTGTTGTTGGTAATTGTGACGAAATTAAATGAAAGTAGGTCAATTAATATTGAGTTACCAAAGCACTAAGCTAACTTAAACCTTACTAATCCAAACTGTCATTGTAAAAGATTTTGAGCATTCACTTTCTGAATATTTTCTGATCGATTCCTAGGTGTCTAACGTTTTTTAAGTCTATGATTTTTTCTTGGTGTTAGATATTTTCTTTGTGTTAGATATATTAATAGTCAACATAATTTTCCATTATTGGATGATTTGATTTTAAATATGTCATAAATAACGAGGAAGGAAGAGATCTCTAATTGTTCTGCGAATGCCTTGCAAATGTCGAGTACATTACCATTACCTCAACCAAAACTTGTTCGTTGGCTTAAATTTTATTTCTATCGATTTTCACGGCATTTCGAAATCTAAATAATGACGTTAGTTACGTAAACTACAACATGGCAGGGCAACTTAGCCCATAATACTACAGAGTACAGTGACTGCTTCATAGTTCAGACATGCAAAGTAATCCGATTTAGTGTCATATGCCATGCCACGCGAAAGGTGAATATGAGGCACAAAAACATCATTTTGTACTTTTGAAGTTGTTTTTAAAAGTGACATATCTTGCCGTCGTCTACGCACCGACTAGTTTTTTTTGAAGTGAAAACTTCTTTAGCGGCGTTGAGCACTTTTGTGGCATGGGTACAAACTGTGAAACTCGCGTCAGGTCACGTGATGCTGATCGAAAAACCGTAAGACGGTTCAAATAAATCAAAAATGCACAACGTTAATAATCAAGTTTTCACTTCTGCCGGCACTCCCGGAGTGCAACCCGTGTTTTTTTTTTACAAAGAAAGCTTTTACGATTTAATAGTATTTTACAGTAGTTTTTTTTATAGTGGGTAAATACTGCTAAACTTGTATTTAACAATATAATTGTGTGTATTAAAACTGTAACTAAGAAAACTTTACTCGTTTTCAAACTCAATCAGACATTATTTTTCATGAATTCTACTTTAAACTGCCATGTTAAGAAAAACATTTCTAGAAATGTAACAAACAACGTTCAACAAAGTAACATTAAGTCAGTGTAACACTTTTGTAGTAACGGCAATAACTAAGGCTACGTGTGCGGCGTAATAAATAGACACCGCGAAATCTCATATTTCGTTGTATACGTGATACCACAGCGGCAGATGTCAAATAAATATCATAATAATATCTCGCTCCTTCTCGTATATCACGCTGAGACAGTCAATTGTAGTTACAGATTTCATAATCTTGCCGAATCAACACGTGTTTGTGATATTAGTTTCTGTTACTCGTAAGTACTTTATGACATAACTGTGATTGCTTTGAACTTATTAACCGCAATCGCTATATAGTATAAAGTAAAGTCGCTTCCTGTGTCTGTCCTGTCTGTATGTATGATTAGATTTTTAAAAACTAGTCAATGGATTTGGATACGGTTCCTTTTAGATAGATAGAGTGATTCAAGAGGAAGATTTATTAGTTTAATGTTTAATATCACAGCGGGCAGGACAAGTGAAGTATATTAATGACATTAACAAAATCAGGAAAACAGCGTTTGTTTTGCTTTTGAATCACTGATCATTTCTTTAGATCAGTAGTGAGTAAAATAGTAGAATAGTCCTTACATTTCTTTCTTTTTATTAGGTAAAACTGTTGTTTTTATTTAAAATAAGTACTTAATTACGAGTACCTCTTTTTATCACTATAAATTAAGCTAAAGCGAGGTTTAGTAAGAAATGGTTAGCTAAAATACTACATGAAATTCTAACATTGAAAAGACAGAGTTGCAGCGAAATGCTAATAACATTTAAACTATAGGAAAAAAGACTTATTACATACAGTTTATACGAGCATGTTCTGTTGGAGGGTTAGCATATTGCAAGTAATCCTACTTGTTTACAAATGTAAGTTAGTGTAAATACTTTGTATACTATCTTTTTGTGCTTTCACTGCAAGTGGTCACAATCCAAAAAAGATATCATGAAAACATCCCAAGGAATATTATAGAAATAATGTAAAGACTACAAAACGATTGATTGAGATAAATTAATAAGTGTCATAGTCGATCGATGCAGCCGTTAGATCATGATTTCAGACATTTTGATTTAATCAAATGTGATCTAACATTTCCAAATTACACACACACACACATTATAGTTACACATGGACCATTTTAACAAACGTCAAAACACATATCCATTCAAAACGCGGAGTGATAATTTCATTAAACGACACTCCACCAACACTGATGGTTCGTAAAAGTCATAAAACGAAATCAAATGCGCCAGTTTTATCGCCAAAACAATTTTCATGATTTCATTTTACTTCCCATTGAATGAATGGGTGTTATTTTATTTATTTGATGTGATTTTTTACTGTACACCGTAAAACCCAAAAAAGCAATTAAGCGGTTTGATTGACAGGTGTAATCAGCGCTCCGTTTGACGGATCGGTGATTTGAGAAAACCATGCCATTAATTGGGCTGAATATGTGTAAAAAAGTATAATATTATGTCTTATCTTAACGTCTTTTACTTTAAGAAAAGTAGACAAGAAGTGATTTACGAATGGTTTATTAATAACAACAAAATTGATGATCGTTTTCTTGTTTCGTTAAGTCACAATGTATATCTTTATTATACGTCTGTTTTTGAAAAATATTCTACGGTAAAAAACTTCGTTAAGCTGCTTTTCAAGCTATTTTCTTGCACTTAAAGTTTTCCTATACCTATCGCATTTTTATTTACAGCAGTGAATAACTGCTTATTTTATCACACTCTATACTAATATCATAAATGCAAAGGTTTCTTTGTTTAGGTGTTTGTCCGCTGAAACTACTGAACGGATTTTGATGAAAGTTAGTATACAGACAGGGTATGAGCTGACTTGGGTGATAGGATACTTTTCGTCCCGATTTAATGCTCTCTTGGGATAAAACAGAACGTCCAACGTTTGCGCGGACAAAGTCGCGGGCAGGCTGCTAAGAGTGCATATTATTATTATTAAAATTATTACTTAATTGTGTACATAGAGTTTTATTGAAGATAATTGCTACTCTGTTTAAAATTTACTATTAAATAAATAAATAAAATTAACTATCACAGTAATAGAATACGAAAATGAAAAAGCAAAAAAAAAACTTCTTTTGGTGTACGTTAACCATTACATAAAACATTCCAATATGGCTTAGCATAAAGTAATTTTGAACTGTAATGATTACTAAGCAAGCAGAGCTGGTGCTACGATTATCGTAGCAAATGCTACGCCGTAGCAGAGCGTTACGACCTGCTGGAGATCGTAGACGTTGCTATTTATTTTAAGGAGAAATAACCATAGTTAGCGTACTAAATTGTTTGGTTTGCAAAAGGTTTTGGCTTAGAAAAATTACTCATCGTTCTAAACCTAAAAGGGGGCTAAAATAGTGATGATATTATATATTTCCTTAATAGAGGTTTTTTTTTAATATATACGTATACGATTGCATTAAGTCAACTTTAAAAATTCAAAATAATGATTTTTGCAACAGAATTACTTAATAAATTGTTTAAATGTGTTCTAAAGCTAATGAACAAATATTTTATTCTATGCATTTGAAAACATTTTGAACGAGCGTTAACTAATTAAGTTTCATAAATTGTAAGTATTCACTAACACGTTAATTATATCGTTGTATGAGAGTAACATAAATACATCTGAGAAAAATCTGAAAAGTTTCACTTACTTCCTCATACCATCGAAGATAAAAGTTGTCCAGCAGGATCATAAGTTCGTGCAAACTTTTTTCATCAAACCTAACGAGCTCATACTGTCACAAGTGCTTTCAAAGTTCATAACACAACTTGTCATAGTAGTTGCGCATTAATTATTGTTTGTATAACACGTGGGCGAGTCCGGGGATCGTAAAATTTACCGCCAAATTCGGACGACGACACACAACCGTCCCTCCCTGCGATGCACAGGGTACTGGCAAGTCTGTTCGCCTGCCCAGCGTTTACCCACTTTTACTACGGGCTTTTCCTCTTTTGCCCTATATTGCTCCAACGAAAATTTATATACACACAAATGTACGTACACGTACACGACAACTGAGACTTGTCAGTATTTTTGCGCCTGTGGGGCCTTGCATATGTGAGCCGTTCGTCGGAAACGCATCTTCATGGCATGCCAACGCGTTGCACACAATAAAACTACTAAACAATAATTATGCACTGTAATCTAACTCGTTAAGAACCATTTTGCAGCAGCAGAATACCTCTAAGTTCATTCAGAGATAGCGCCACAGCGAAATTGCGCATGTCCGTTATCAATCTTACGATCGTGGAACTACGAAAACTATTGCCGTCCTTATTTTTCTTTGAGTTTTGATGTAAAATGTTTCCAGTCTGTGCGAAAGCTGAAATAATATCATATCCTTTAGACGCGAAGTGGTTTTATTATAATTAATCTAATTGTTTCATAACTAAGTTTAACGCTTTAATAAACCGTCGGTGCTTATAAAATTAAATTTTCCCCAGTTTGACTAAATTGAAACTTTCCTTCAATTTGCCAAATTGCGGCAGAGGTTGCTCTCGAATTTATTTATTAATAACAGTAATTGTGTATACAAGTGGCTTTTATATCAAAAAGTTTCCATATTTCATTATGAGTATGTACTTCAGAATTAATGAAAATGTAATCCGTACGCTTACAATTTAAAAATAATTTCATCGATGTAAGTTTTCAAAGTGTAGTGCAAATAAAAAAGATGTTTACGCATTTAATTTGTTGACATAATGTCCTACTTGTTACTTTCTCCGTAATCAAATCATAAGATACGAGTAGCAAGCTTATTTAAAAAAAAATAGCTTATCCAAAAATTAAATTGTACCATGCTTTCCATTTTGGGATAAAAGCACAGATTATCGTCCAAGCCTTTACCACTCTAGAACGATGATGTGCTGAACTACAAGCTTCTTAAGCAAAGCCAGTAGCCAAGTTCACAACTACTTAGAAACAAAGCGGGCGAGGGAAAAATAATTTCCTTACAACTAGAGACGATATTAACCGGGAGATAAGACGAGCACTCTTTCGAGGGACTCGGTACAGAGCTATGAATAACAATTTGCCGAGCGGGGCAAACACGAGTGGGGAAGTTTGTTTCGAAGTGCCGAAACTCACGAACAATAGCGCCGTGGAGCTGCGAAGATCGCGCCAGATTCGAGATTAGAGAAATGAATGGCGTGGAGTCTACAGTGTCACGCTTTTTTCTGACATTTCATTAAAATACTTCGGTACCTATGTGATAACTTCGAAGACAACTTAAGTGCTGTCTTTTCGAAATTAAAAAATAGCGTCGTAAACGCGAAAAATACTTAACAAATAAAACCTATGTGATAAATCAGGTAGGTACCTCAGAGTCGTGAAAATTTATTGTACCTATTCTGATTTATGTATTTAGTTGGCTTGACTTAAAGGTAAACTGATGAATCCGGTTTGAATTCAAAATCAAGTGAGTTTAAATACATTATAACTGCTGTACTTAGTACTGAGAAGATTAGGAATTCAACATCTATCTGTATAACTTAGCACTGAGTAAACTACTAGAGATACTACAAAATCCATGTAAATCTTATTGGTTTACGCTCACTAAGCACGATTTCGAGCGTAAAAGGATTTGTTAATTAATCTTACGAATACTGTAATAATTTAGGTATCTTGGTATTATTGTTTCTGCAATAGTAATGCTTAGAACTTAGTAGAATTTTACTTGAAGAAACTGAATACGTATTAACGTTCCATTAATCTTAAAGACATTAACAGATAACCTTTCTCTCTCCCATTTTAGGATGTCACTTTAAACGGCTAATAAACTAGACTTATAATTTTTCCAGTAACCACTATCAAGTTATGATAAGTATAAAATAATGTGAGGCCTACTAGAACTTTATAAAAATCAACACTTTATTCGGTGACAGTGTATTTTTTGCTGATTTTTATGTATCTGTTGGACGAATTACTGTTGCCAGGTTAGAAGATGAGCTGAATTCTTTCATAACGATAAATATGACACCAGAGGCGAGGCGCTAGAAAATGAGCAGCTGTAATTAGGTCCCCATCGCCCATCTTTTCTCAATGTCAGTGTGAGTACGGTATTCAACTTGACTTCACACCGATGCTTTGTCTTGCTTTCTCGTAGCCTTTATACTGACTCTTTCTTTTTAGTCGTGCAACAATTACCATTATTTGTAAGTGCATCCGTGTTGAATACTGTGATGCATCTAAAACCACAATGTGTATGTTTTTGAAACCTGACACTTGTAATTGCGTTACTTCTTTAAAGTCAGTGTTTGTATCTATGCTAAGAACAAAAAGCATCTGCATATATTTTCCCATAAAACAGACTTTAGCTATTCTTAGCTCCATGCAATTCGCATTCAAGTATTTTGGTGAGAACCTCTTCAAAGATGTCACTTTGTCATACTCGCGAGTTCTAGCCGAGATAACGGCATCACACACAGCCCCAAGTATTATTTCGTTTGAAGATTGCCGCTAAGTTTACAATACTGGGAGCCAGATTCGTATTCAAATACATGCCCTTAAGAATCTTATCATTTTCATTTTTAATTAATTACGAACTAAGTACCTGAGATTTTGGTGTGAAGTCGATTCCTGGAAACTAGTACAAGCATTAGTCGTAGATATAACCACTATTGATTATATGATATTATTTGAGGACCACTTTGATGTAATGGTTAAGAAGTTGACTATTAACCAAGAGGTCGCGGGTTCGATCCCAGCACTGTACAAACATATGTGTGCAAAAACGAACATGTCTGTTTGTACTGGTGTGGGTGTTGTTTTTTTATAAGTTTATATGTAATACCACTGTTGATTCTGATATCTGTAACACAAGTGCTTAATCTACTTATCACAGAGTCAGATCATAATATTATTATTATCTATATATTGTAATTATTTCCGGAGCTGAAAAGTATTTTAACACAGTTATATTTAGTAATAGAACATCTAATCAGAATATTTAATAAATCATAAGGATATTCATAAACAGGTACCATTTTTGTTCAGTTTTCTAATTCCATAGAAGCCATTTGTCTTATCCAGCCACTTAAAATTCACAACTCTTTTCTTTCCCAAATCGTTGACCTAACACCCAAACGGAATTGAAATGACGAAGTTAAAAACCCCGCCGAATTCCCAAAGTAAATATATTTTTCAACGGAAGTACTAAATCGTTAACATCCCATCTGACGTGGCCAAAAGTAAAGGGGTTGTTGTGTCAGCCAAAAACTTGTTAACTTCGCTCACAAACAAAAGAGTTATGAAAACGCCAACTTGAGGCCCGCAAAAAAGAGACACACTTCCTTCAACTTCGGTCTTCAACAGGATTTTATAAATATTAAAATCTAAGCGACAACACTTAAAAAGCGGAAACTAATTCTTTTGCCTTTGTTTGCGTATTCATAGCTTTTTAAAATTGTTTCCCCTCAGTTTATGGAATTCGCGAGGATAAAAGTATTATACGAATAAATCATGTTTGCGGTTGTAACATAGAACGTTACAGAAATAAATTTACTCGCTCCTTTGATTTTGTGGGGAGTCTTGTAATCATGGCACTCCTGTGTTCGGACAAGCATATTCCATTAGGCAAGCAAGTAGATACGTGCCCTATGCAAATAAATCTACCGTACTGTATTGACTATGTCTCGGTGGAAATTATTTCACGAAAGGACTCGATATATGTATCGACTATGTATGTAAGGTACTTGTGTAACTTAGCAAATATTGCCTCTTCAGTTCGTCCGACGTACAAACAAAACAACTTTGAACGGAGTAAGTATGTATCGAGAGGTGCTTTGGAACGATCGTGATTACTTATCTGTAGACATTACATTAGTAATATTATTATTATTATCATTTAAGTATATTCAGTCCAACAATTTTGGAAGGTCAGTATTTTACAGTAATTAAATCACATTTTCAACGTTCCGAAATAAAATAATGACTAGGTTTATCAACCTAAACAATTCGTCTTCTTCTTCTTTAAATTAAAGAGTCTTGTCGGTGGAGGCAAGGCCAAGGTTTCGCTTGCATCTTCTCGGCCTCTTCCCAGTACTGGCGTTGCTACTCCCGACACCACTACTGGGAAGAAGCCAAGAATACAGTATTGTTAGAGTTATATTTTAATATTATATTCTAATTCATCAAAACCTCCCTCAAAATGTATTTTTTTAACTTGCATACTTTTCTCATCTTTTATACCATGTTCGTTTAACTCCAAAACAAGAAACTCAATAACAACTTACAAATATATCTCAGTTCAATTCCAGAAGAAACGTTATAGAAGATATTTCTAGAAACTAAATAACTGATGCAATAAATCTTAGACAACAGATGATGTTCCGATAATTGTAAAGGTGCGTTTACACGATTAACTTAATTGCTTAATGCCCTTCAACGACTACATGGTCACATCAAGCAATTTAGACATTACTACAATTTAGTAAGGCGATTACGACACGTAAGATTACGTTTCGTAATCGCTCTATTAAATTGATGGTCCATTAAAAAAAATGACAACCCGGTAATTGGATTCGGTTAATCGACAAGTTATACTTATCAGCTGCATTATGAAATTAACATATGACATATTTAAATGAATATTGTGACTATTGTCAAAATTTCTTACGCTCTAGATTACTTCACCTAATTGCTCCTGCTCAACTGTTGCTTAGCAATTTTTGCCAAATGAGTCGTCCGTGTAACATCGCCTTAAGGGGTGGCTGAGTAATTTGAAATCAGTTCTAGACTATTAATTGGGCACTATTGCCCGACAATGGCACTTGTAAAGTTATGCATTATAATTGCTCCACGCCCCAATTATAGAGTTTGAGTGATGACGGACTCCTTGTGGCTCAGAACCAGATATTTATTGTTTTGGTAATTGGATACATAACGTTTCTATATATTTAGCAATAACAATGCTAATTTCTTTTCAATATAACATTACATTAAAGACACACTTAAAGAAAAAACGCACTGCCACAGGCGAGACTCTAATCCGCACCTCTTGATTGATCATATCATTGATTAATCATGGCTGGCTGCACTTAAAGAAATTCGGACGTAGTGTGTGCCACGGCAGCTCAATTGGCTAGACGACACCACCAATCGTTGACATACTTTTTATTATCTGTCAAAACGGTCTGCCTTCATAGATTTTGTATGGGAATAATGAACGTGACATCACTAGAAATCGGAGTGAATTGACCGAATATTTATTGAGTTTTGTGCGTTTAAAAATTGGTTTCGACAGCTTTTTGGAAATAAACTGGTTATAATTACTTCATAGGGGCTATGTTTTTTAAACGCCATGGTCTTGAAAATATTTAAGATAGCTGTCATCATGCCAATTGGTAGAGCAATCGCCTGGCTAGCGAGAGGTGCGGGTTCGAGTCACACGTGTTGCATTCCGTTAATTAGGGGTAGGCAACTCAAGATGTATTTTAAATTAAATGTGTTAAAAATGTGTTGTGGCGCAGATGGTGTAGCACTTTGTTAGTGATACCAAAGTTAGGCAACCTTAGGCGCGGCTATGTTTGAGATGGGTGACCATTCTAACCTTATATGTGACGTTTATTTACAAGTATTCCCGTGCTTTGAAAGTCACATTAAGCTGTTGGTCCCGGTTAGTATCGATAGATATTAGTCGTTAAGCATGGTCAGAGGCCCTAGAGCGGCTTAATAACATCTGACAGTAAGATTAGTCACTTACTTTACAAACACCCCTCCACCAATCCGCACTGCGCCCGCGAGGTCGTCATAGTTGAGGTGATACCTGTGCCCAGCAGTGGGACGTACATAGGCTGATGAGACAAAACGAGATGATCGCGCTTCAGTCTAAACCATCTTACAAAAAGTAACTTATCTAAGCTCTCAAAAGGAGATAGCTAAAAATCCATATACTAAATACCCAGCTTTGACAAAAACTTCTTATATGCAGTTTGAATATACTCACTTGCCTTGGCTCTAGAAGAAAGCCTATTCGCAGTGATAGCCGCCTTAGGGCGTATGCACACGGGATGCGTCACTGACGATTCGTGAAATAACACTATGCGTCATGTCGGTTGAACGTTCACATTGCATACAAAATGGTTTTTAATGATTTCAACAGCGCTAGACCCTTTATAAAACCGTCACGTTTTGAAAAAAATAACTTATCTTCATAAGCAATCCAACTTTCTCCATAAAAAAGCAAATCCATAGAAAGAACCGAAAATAAATTAAACATATGGCCTTGAGATAGGTGTGCCTTAATCATAAAAGTTCAAAACACTTCCAACTTTTTTCAGTTTTCCATGCTTGTGGTCTCAGCCCAAACATATCAAACTAAATTATTTAATAAACTTCTGCATGACCTTGAGGTTGACTGGCAGAAAATGCCTTTAGCAATAATTCCCCCCTTTGTACATTTCTTGTGCACTAAAGTTTTAAATAAATAAACAAACAAAGATCCACGGAAATCCATTCCGAAGATATTAAAGTTCAAAATAAAAACGGCAATTTCATAGGTATAGTAGGTAGGCATAGGTAAAGACCTATATTATATATTATGAAACGTTTCAAGCTACAGCTGTATAAGGAGATGGCTTTATTAATATCAGAGGAACCGTGCAATGTATAATCGTGCAACCATAGTGTGCCAAGCTCTGAGCATTCACATTGAGCAAGTGGACTAGCTTTTCAAAGATAACTAATTGTAATTGCAATAAAGATGCATACTGTGCATAAAAAGTTTCTATGGATTTTTTGAGGGGCACATTTAGGAAAATGTACTTGTTGTCGTAGTAATTTATTTGATGGCCACTTTATTTGTTTAAACACGGATCAGACAGGTGGCCTGGTTCCTAGCTACTTAAATCTACATCACGTTGCTGATTGACGCAGACTTATGTAAATTAGCATCAATATACAGGATGTTCCAGAACCATGTCGGTTCTGGAACATACCTACGCAGGTATCAGGTTGATATGCTAAGTTTCTTCATCTTAATAGCATTGTCCTACGTGAGCTGTTCAACGCGACATGTCATGGGGTCCTATTGATAGGTTAAATAAAAGAGTGGACTGTAATTAAAAGGTGCTGTAATTCGCCCTCAAATATACAGAGAATAACTTGGATCAAACTTAAACGACAACAAAAGTGTAGGATTTCCGAGCGCTTGTAGGCGAATGTGAAGCGAACGTTCGGCTCGGCCGCGAGCTGGTCGGTCGCCATCGTGCAGGCTCGGGTGACCTCGGTGTTCGCCGTCCCCGAAGATGCCAACGATGTTGCGTAAAGTCCCAACACGACATGTGCGACGCGACGCCACCAAGTGCCTTGTGTCAATGCCAATCGAATCTCGTCCGTTTGATGCATTGTTGCACTTGTCGCGTCTCGTTGCTCAAGTATTACCACGGGTTATCGCGACAAACTTAGAGTTTACGTTACGTTAAGTTCTGCTAACTTCGCGTAGTTCGCATTTCGAATTTATTCCATCATTTGCATTTCTCAGAAAAATGACAACAGTATTGTGAGTCTCTTTGAATGCCTAATTATAGAAACGGATGCGAACGCAGCTATGCGAAGATGTTTGCTCGTGGCTCGTTACCGCGAGGGCGCGATGAAACGACGGCTTAGGGCTTGTTCACACTAAGTCATACTGACCGCAATTCTAGGGTCATATTCTAATAACAATAGTTGAGCTGAACGTGACCCTAATCTACGTCGGTGCGCAACAGCGCAACTGACACTGTCAAATTTGACACAAATACTCTCAAATCATAAGCATGTTTCATACGGTCTTAGTTCTTACCATGAACAGATACAACATTTGTGTCTGGACTTAAAAGGCCACAACATTTGAAAATATATAATTTTACCGTACGCGTTACGCACCAAACCTGGATGCTGTGAACAAGCCCTTACCTGCTAACACACGTTATAATGTATTTTCAACATTACCGACTATGACAATAAGGGGCTATGACAATAATACATGCCTTCAGCTTTTATTGTCTACAATCTTTTGAGTTCAAGCAGCAATACTCTTAAGAACAATGGTCTTAAATGAAAACTAGAAAATTCATTAAAAATCAAACCTCGATCTGATGAATATTCATACGTTTAAATTCAATTTTTGTGTCAAAAATCAAAATACTTTATTTTTGCACTTTAATTGCAATCTATTCGAAAGTCTGAAAGGAATCTGAATGAATTTATGTTCTATTTGAAATTTTGTAAAACGGTCATAGCTTTGGAAGCGTCTGGAAGCGATATGATTGCACTTTATTTTAAAAATTGGTGTAATTTCGTATCGAATACGCTGTCAGTGCAACCTTGACGTTTTTAAAATGACTGTTGATGAATCCAAATTAAATTTTAAGGATGAGCATTAAAACTTGCTCAGTTGGACTGAGAGCGGCGTAATAATCCGCTTTTGTTTGCGTTTGTACAGACGCCAACACATCATGCTACTCATTTTTATTGTAATATGGCCTTTATAACAAGAGTATAGCGAGCCGCAATGAGAACCTTGATGGGCTGTTGTGTGTTCCGAAATTCAATTTAAATATGATGGCGCGGCACAAACATGAGATCGGCGGAATTAAATGACGTGCACCGTTTGTCGATGGTTTCACGGCTCGGCCCCACCGCCGGAGCCCAGCCGGCCAATTCCGGAATTAATTGCTTTCCGATAGTGTGTTTTTACGTTAAATCCGGATTCGGATTTATAATCGTACGGCTCACAGCTCTGTATAAATTCTTATTTAAGGATTCGTATAAGTTGGTAGAACTAAACCGATCGACATTGCTCGAAGGATTTCTCAGACGAAGCTGCAGTGGGCCAGACACCTAGAGCGATAAACAGAAGGCCGTTGGGGCGGAAAGGTTTTCGTATGGCGACCGCGTGTCGGGCTACGTTCCGTGGGCAGACCCCATCGTTGGCCGACGATCTGAAAAAAAAAACCGAAATGTATTAATAGCGGCTGGGTAGCCGTTAGCCAACTTCCAAAACAAGAGCAGATACCATGAGTGTCAATTTTTGCAATTGCCAGGCTAACGACGTGCAAGTGAACTACATTGTATTTAGTAGGATTGTGGCCCTGGTGAAGATCGCGGGAAGCCGCTGGATGCTTGAAGAGCATGAGTGATAACGGTGGAGATTCTTAGGTGAGGCCTATGCTCAGCAGTGGGCTTCAAACGGCTAATATGATAATGATGATGATGATAAGTTAGTAGTAGGAGCTCACATTATCTAACAGCTAGCCATGGTTTCTCGGTGACGACTATAGAGTCTGAAGGAGACACATATGTTTTGAGGTTGCTCGTATCATCCTCTAAAAGTTTCAATTCGTGATTGAAGTCCATTCTGGATTGGACATCAAATGTTCAGCGGGGGTTTTCTACCAGCAAGAAGTACCGATAATATTGTAAGCTGGATGCAGGCCGCGTATAACCTATTGTGGAATTTGGCCAGCAAATTTGCGGTACATTTGGAATAACATCGACTGTTAAAGTAATGGAGGCTGGGATTTTAAATAAAATCAGAGATACTCACTTTTATACTTGTATTATCACCAAAACTTAACCTGTACACAAATTAACTCCTTCTTTGCGTAGACTGGACTGGACGATATTTTTTAAAGTCACCTTCCGTTATCGACTCGTCAGTCTGTCTTGAAGTTAGCTGCAGTCACAGGTAATGTCTACTTTAGTCCAGTCTATGCTATGACTTTTAATATTTATAGTTTTACTATGATCGGGTTCTTATACTAAATACGAATGGTAAAATAACAATATAATTATCACTAAATTAAGGAATCGAAATGTCGTAGCTGACACTATAGACCTAAAAATCTTAGTAGAAGGCCTGTGGTCAACACAGAACGGCTGATTGCTATTCGCTAATATCGTCCTCTAAGTCCTCTAGAGGTGCAGAAAGAGTTATGATTAGTGATTAGTAGTAACGTTTCGTTTTATCGTCATTCCTTAAAAATTCAAATGCCGTAGCTAGAGAATTTGTATTCGCTGTAACTGGGTAATGAATTCTTCAATTAATAAGCATTCGCACAACTAATTACAGACTTAGACTACTAACCGCCGTACTCAGAGACGTCTATTAGTTTTAATACTCCATTAAAATTGGTGGTATCTCTTTCTTTTCCATAAAAACAAAAGAAGACAGAATGATGTTTAATGAAGCATTAAAAATAATTGACGTATCTGAGTGCGGCGGTAAGAAGCTTAGAACTTACTCGTAGGAGTCAAGTCATAATAAATTCAAAAACTTTTGAAGAACCGTCACTATCTGTACGAAACTTTCAGCGCTACATTTGGATACATTTCAGTACGTTTCAACGAAATATTAAATCATGTTTTCGAATATTAACACAAGTGAACGAAGCACGAAGAAAAAGCGAACTTATTCTTTGCTTGCCACATTAACACGACTACGACCTACCGTCTTCATAGAAATGGTGAAAAACATTACCAACAAATTAAGTACAGGTTTGGCACTAACTTCCCGTGACTATACACTTTAAACTCATACCATATTTTTCTTTGTTGGCATTCGCTTTATAAAATGTAAACCATTCCCCAAAACACAATAATCGTTGAATCAGCCAGCTATCGCACAATGCATAAATCCAATAAAAATAAATATTCATGTTTGTTGACAGAATTTAATTCAAACTTTCGTTGTCATAAATCAGACACATACATACGAATATGTTAGCCAAAATCTGGTGCTTTGGGCCTCTGGCTCTATAAATAAGCCTGACAGGCAATATACATTACTCACTTTAACAACATAGATGTACTGCAGTGCATGACTTTACTGCATATGTAAAGTTACTAATATTACCCTCTTGGTACTAACTAACAGGAGTATGGGAAATCCGCTTACTTGCCATATTGCCTCTCACCATCACTTCTAACACACCAAATTTTATTGGATTAGTTCTTGGATATTTCTTCTGTTGTTTCAAATGTTTTTAACCCCCGACGAAAAAGAGGAATGTTATAAATTTAACAACTCCTTTTTCTGTTTGTGCGTATATGTGATTGTGTTTGTGTGTCTGTGTGTCGTAGCTCTCGAATGGATGGACCGATTTCAAACAATTTTTTATTTATTTAAAAGATTTATTTAATAATTTTTTTTTTATTATTTAATCGCGGTGGTTCATAGCTAGCACCACTGTGTTCTTAGTTGGTCAAATTCCGTCCAGCCATTGAAGCTAAGCCGTCAAAACTAGCTGTTTTCATTTCTCATTTAGGGGGTTTTGTTAATTTTAATTTAACTTATTTTCATTACTCAAACAAGTCCATTACAACGTTAACATTTTATTATAAACTGAATCATCACAGACCTTGCTTAGTTGTTTGAAAAAAAAAAAACACAAAAATCACACGACTGAACTCAAAACCGTCTGAAAGGCTGCAAGTTATTCATGCCTCTCTCCGCACCTCCACGTCATAATTTAAAAGAAATAAACGTAGGTACCTGAAGTTAGTGCAGCAGTATTATCTTTTCTTTACAGCCTCGAAAGTTTTGCCGTAAACACTTAACATAGTGAATATCAGCGGGACCAACTTTCAGACTAACAACGCTTTGGAGGAGTAAAAAGATGGAGTTAGTATTTTAGGAATACAATTTATTTTAATTTTAAGTCTGATCATATTGTGTAGGTATATTATTTACTTGATTACATTATTAATTTATAAACTTTTTTGTAAATAATAAAGAAATGTATAAAAAGAGGACTTGGTGCTAAAAAAGACTTTCTGCCAGTCAAAGCTTTTGGTATGGTAGAGTGATGGGTAGTTCGTATTTTTGCTGGAACTTAAACTACAAATATTAGCTATTTTTCTTTAAATTTGGTTTTGTTGGTTGAATGTTTAAATTAGAAGATTTTTATGGAAAAGTATCCGTTATTCGATGCCTGATTAAAAATCCACCTTCCGTAAAACATTGCCCTAAATTGGTTTGCTAACAGTTTTGCTCGTATTTTGTAAACGTGAATGCAGTCTAGGAAAAAATGTAATGAACTAGATTTTCTAGGAAGCCAATGAATGAGCTTGATACTTTTTGAATAACATTTTATGTTTTGCTAGGTAAATTGATTGTAAATAAAGCGTAGCAACAATTTAAGATTTTTAAGTACTGTACGCACTAGGACATTTTTATAATTAATATCGTACCATAGTCTATCATAACCAATTGATAATAGGCTTGTTTCCACTATGAAAGAAATATTCAAAAACTGATTTTCTCTAAAATAATTCATAATTTCAGATGCCTTTACACTAATATTTTTCTGCAGTTCGTATTATTTGATTTTTAATTGGAATTCAAATGATAATTAGTCACTCAGTCGGCATTGCACGCGGTGACGTCAAAGCGTGTTATTCCCATACAAACTCTATGAAGAAAAGCGTTTTGACAGTTGATAAAAAGTACGTCAACGATTGGTGGTGTCAACTACCGTATTGTTACGATTATGTGTTTGATAAATAGCTTTAAAAATAAAATATTAATGTTATGAATTCCTTCAATAGCTTTCAGCGATACTATAAAAAAACTGCGCTACAAAACAATATTATTTCATTGAATATTAAAACATGTTACTAACTAACTGGCTTATAAGTTAGTTAAAAGTTGATAAAAATAACAAACATCTGCACAACTTTTATTCTTAAAGCATTGCAACTTCTACGTCTGTTGGCAATGAAACTTTTGTACGAGTATATTGCAAAAAGAAATTTTATTTTATTCTGTTGTAATACTACAACAGGCACAGATGAACTTCAGTAGAAGACTGCAGAACAATAGCACTGAAGTGATACCACAATACAGATAATTAATAATAATAAATAAATATTTCACAATAAGCACACCAATTCTCTAGTCCCAAATTAAGCTAGAAGCTTGTGTTATGGGTACCATACAAAGGAAAAACAAACTTAAATATTTTTTTTGTAAATAAATACATATTATACATAGAAAACACCCAGACCAGTACAAACACACATGTTCATGCACACTTATGCTTGTACTGTGCGGAGATCGAACCCGCGGCCCTTGATTTTAAAAGTCCGACCTGTGGACCACTGCAACAAGCGGTCGTCGAATGAGAAAAAAAACTTATTATTTACTACTACTGTTTGAATAACTTACATTTTGTTTTATTGGTAGATAACGAGACACGTAGCTACTATAATACTAAGTATGATATTTTGGGAACGAGGATGCTATTCCAATATTTTTTCTCTGTTCGTCGCAATTTTGACTAGTTGTGACATCAATGCTTTGATTATATCCTTATACGGTCTTAAAAGAGCCGTCTTAATAGTTAAGAGGTATTAAAGTGAGTATCCGTTTATTTGTTATCCTAAGGTCTAGAGAACGTTTCGGTTCAGCAGCAACAAAATATATCGTTTCGTGACATTGGCTCAAGGAGTTTAAGTAGTTAAAATTTGTATTTTATTTTGCGCGGGGATATTTTGCAAAATAAGTACTAAAGCCAAGTTTTTATAATCTGTGAGTCTACTTCTTTGGTGCCACTTGGAACAATAGCGCCATCTAGCGGCACCTGAGTCACGCTAATCCCGTCGCAACTGGATCGTTCCGAACTTTATTCATTGTTTCACTCACAGCGAGACTCGGCTGTTTGCTCAGATTGCATTCGTCTTTGTGCGACTAATTCTTCTTGAGTTAAATTCATTTCGGAAAGTTTCATAGATACCCGTTCTATTGCCATTACTATTTCAAAATACGAAATACTTTTTTTGTACCAAGATTTAGAATAGGTAGACTTGACTTTTTTTTGCTAAGTAAGGCAATTTTCACTGAATTCAAGAACAATCAAAAGCTTTAGAAACTTGGCCATCTTTTTTTTTTCAAATTCCTAATTATGAGCTCTATCAAAATCCAATGCGCTTGTGATACGGGCGATTTTACAACAAAAATGCAAAAATTGTCGATAAAAATGTTAAGAATAGGCGCATGTTTTGATTAAACCATAATTAGTAGGCGAAACGAGGCTGAGAATCAGATATATTTTTTTAGCTACAAATCGGAATGAAATTGTTTGTGTATTTTTCTATCGCAGCGAGTTCCGTTTTGTAGATAGACCCTCGAGCTATGTAATTAGTAAAGCCCCGTCGTTTGTTCCCGAAATAATTACCGGGTTCGATGACAATGATGATGAGAATCCAGGTCAGTGGAGGAACGATATCTGTTCGCATTTATAAATAAAACTTGCTGGCTGAGGATTAATCGTTATTTAATCTCAACACAACGGCTATTTCATCTGATTTTAGCGAATTATTTATGATCTTTGATCTTTGATGTTTGTTTCAATTACTAAGGGAGGATGTCAAGAGTCAAGCACATGACAGGGGGAGATTGCGACAACCCACGAAGGCCTTTTTCACCACGGGGGTGTCATAGGACTCCAACAACATTATTTACAATGGCTCATTGACATTAGGTGTTGGCTTCGTATTATAGGTATTTACTTTATTTATGTAGGGTTTGTGTAGGTACAAACAATTCTTTTTTTTATAATTTTTCAAATAGTTAAAAGTTAGTTATTTACTAAAAGTCCACTAAAGAGTTCATTTTGGAGTCACTGCCACTATATTGTTAATAAATAAAAAAATGCGTTAAAATTACGCAGCTCCTCCTTTTTTACGTACGATCCGAGTCCATACGATCCACGCGCGTCATGGCATTACTTACCCATCAAACACTAAGCATAACGTATTGAGCTCTGAGCTTACTAATCCACATTAATTCCCGCAGTCCAGGTGCGTGTCCGTGGCCGCACGTCACACAATGTCCAGCGAATGTCCAGCCGCCGCTTTCTGTCCGCAACCTCGAGACATAATGGCCATGATGGGCTCCTACTTCCATATACCACGTTTATTTATGTAAACGATGTCTTAACGTGTGGCCAATGTTCGCGAACATTCTCAAACAAAATTGTAGACATAAAAGGGGACATGACAGGGCAGCCCAACTTATCCCATCTTAAAGAACGAAATAAGGAAGAAGAAAGCAGTCACCGAAGCCAAAATCGGCTTGGGAAAATATATATATGCCACGTTTGATAATTTTACTGAAAACATCGTTTGCACACAAAGAAAGGGCCTAGATTTTTGAGGTAAAGTAACATCAAATAAGTAGTAACAGTTGATAATGAAAATCAACTAGGTAATGTCCGTAAGTCGTGACGGCTTAGCGAAGGCTTAGAATGACAATTCTATACATTGAACTGTATAAATCCCTGGAGTATCAGTAGTACTATGTATGTAGGATGTAGAGTAGGACTTCTGGTCACGGACAAAATGCCTGCAGTCATAGTTGGTCATGCATTGTCATAAAATTTTTAAACGTGTATTTTTAATTTAAAAAAATATCGTTTTGGTTACAATCTCACGTGATGGTGAATAAGATTGTTTGTGAAGATCATAGTCAGTTAATTTATTGAACAACTTCTATGCTTCTTAGTGTGGGTCCCCACTGCTAGCCTAGCGCGGTGGCGACGGCGGGTGCGGATCTCTGAATCTGCGGATTTCTATAAAAAAATATGAAACGCGCCTTTGCGTCCACACTGAGAGAGAGCTTAGAGCCATATATACGATTTGAAGCGCCTGAGAGCGCACCCGCGTCAGCGCATCCAGTGTGGACACAGACTTAAGAAAAGTGTATGTGTAGCCCTGGTTCGGAGCGCGCGCGGTCTTTTTCTTTAATATTTTTGGTCGTTATTTTACAAATGGTTTAAAGTATTAAATTGTGTACGAATATTGTTTAACCTTTATTTAATTTACGCCTTGGAAAACTACAAAAGGATGAGAGGGACAAGTCCTCACGGCGTCACCCGGCCCCCATCTGCGTGAGACATATAATTAATTTTCAGTGGTTTCAAGTGTGACGAAACACTAAATTCAAGCACAGCCAAGAAGTAATAGCAGGTGTTAGCGTTCATCTCTGTGGTATTTTGATTCCTGGAGTTTTTTGGTTTTTGTTATTTTGGTCTGGAGCATAAGTTTTAAGTGATAACCTGATTGTAAGTTTATATCAAATACCGATTGAAATGACTACCTAATGAAGATCACAAACCTGTTATATCCTTCCTGTATGATAAAAATATAAAAGTGTGATAAAAAATAAGAAATACCAATTAGTTACAAACTTTGTTAATGGAAATATTATAAAACTTTGGTTGTAGATGGAAAAGTCTTCCTAGCATTAATAAAAATAACGTCCAAGTGGATTTAAAACGAACTTCATATTTTTATTTTTTCAAAATAGCACGTTTATTATGGTTACATTAAATGCCTGATGTACGGACTCGTATGTAGCCAAAAAAATGGCGTAACGTTTTAATTAATTCCTTTTTATGTTATGAACTCGTAAATACCTATAAAGCCTAATGGTTTTCGGTGTCTTTGAGAATGTTTTTACGTCTCTTTTAGCTTTTTCGGCAAAAAATATAATAGAACTTTTATTACGTGATAGATTTATTCATCTGTAGGTTTCAACCTATCAGGAAAAAAATATACACTTAACTTTCGTATCAGAATATTTCAAGTCATACTTTTTACTCGTTTAGCATTAATAATATTTTTACCAAGGTACCACTTTATATTTTTAAAATAGAATAAAATGGTTTTCCTTGACGACTTCAAGTGAGCAAAACTAAGCAATATTATTATTTATATTATATTAAAGAGAAAGTATTTTAAAACCAGTTGCAAAAGCTCTGGGTATCTTTATATCTAAAATGGCTTTCCATTTTATAAATTTATTGTACTTCTTTTAAAAATAAAATGTCTATGTGACAAACACAAAAAGCATTAAACTGCTTTTTAATTAAAGCGTAAGTATTTGTGTTTACCTAAGAAATAATATTCCTTTACCCAATCAAAGCTATCTGAAAAAAAAATCTCCCAAGAAAGTTACACTGAACATATCTAATAAATCATAATTGCTTAGTGTTTTAATTTAATCGTGGTAAATGAAGAATATTACTATTAATTTATATCAAGTTAAAATGTGAACCTAAAACCCCTCTTATGTAAAATTAATTTAGTGAGGTTTAATATAAATAACGAAAATATCAAAGCAACTAATATCTCACCTTATTCTTGCCTTTGTTAAGGTTATGCCTGCTGACTCCGATCTAATCTAACTAATATAACACGCAAAATACACTGTTTATATTACATTTAGCCCAACATTAGCATTCTTGCCATACAAGTAGCCTTATCCTTTGACGGCGTCAGATGCCAGCTTTGTCGGCAAAACTATTTGGGGGCATTCATTTAATCAAATGAACATAACGGCTACGTGCCCCGCGTGCCGTACTAATCAAATCTGAGCCGTTCGACACAGAATTCCTTATTATTTTCATTAGAGCTCGGCAAATTTACATGGCGGTGAGACTGCGGCGCCAATTTTCGCACCACGCTCGCCCATTTCCAGATGTCATTAAGAGTAAGAACGACGCTATGGGGTGCAAAACGGTTCCATTTACATTTTCATATTTGCTAGTGCGTGTTTGTACGTAGGGCGGAAACGGCAGACCATCCATGAATACTAATTGTTTTCTCGTATCAGCTCAATGCTTACCTCGTGATAGAGGATGCACTTATTTGTGGGACGGATTTTCTTTTAACAAATGTTGTTGCGTATTAATTTTTGCGAAAAATATTTTTTTATTCTAAGCAAAATGACATTGACTTTAAATAAATAAGTTAATTTTGTAGTGCTAACATTAAAGCAAAAAAATTTTGTTAAACGACAATATTAACAGAAATAATAAAACAAAACGAAAATAAATATGAATATAAAATAATAACACTTAGTCTAAGACATAAGTATACCTAAAAACTATATTATAATTATTATAAAAAAGAAAACATATGGGATGCATAAATATTCATGTCACGTAGAAATTAATTTAAAAAGTTTTCTCATAAGAGGGAATGTCGAATTGTTGGCACCCCTACTCTTTGTTAAATTGTGTATTGATGCACTTATGAGTTCAGTTAAAATATAATACGGTAGTTGACACCACCAATCGTTGACGTACTTTTTATCAACTGTCAAAACGCTTTTCTTCATAGAGCTTGTATGGGAATAACACACTTTGACGTCATCGCGTGCAATGCCGACTGAGTGACTAATTATCATTTGAATTCCAATTAAAAATCAAATAATACGAACTGCTGAAAAATATTAGTGTAAAGGCATCTGAAATTATGAATTATTTTAGAGAAAATCAGTTTTTGAATATTTCTTTCATAGTGGAAACAAGCCTATTGTTGCCTACGACTTTAACATCACCTGTCAAGGTGTTTTATTCTGATAACCATCCCATATGGATCAATAGTACTTATTCAAATATATTTTATGGAAATTTGTATATTCTTGCGAAAGTTATTGACCTCTCAATTTGTATTGTAGATAGCATTCATACCTTACTTACAAAATATGGTCGCTAAATTTTCCATTTACTCAAAGGCCACATATTCTAAAAAACACTTCAAACGAGCAAAAAATTACGGCTGTTATTTTGACATCAAAAGCTTATTTGTACAGCATATAAAATACTATACAAATGCGAGGCTTCTTAAAATCAAAGGTTGTTTCGGTATCACACGGAGCACGATAGTGTAGCAAACTTGCTAAGCCAAATTTATCGAAAACTGGTCTAGTCCATTACATTTTTATCGATGTTAAATCAGGTACGAGTAAATTACGGTGATTTAAAAAGTTTTTTTTTCTCTTCATGTTGGACAATAAACAGTTACATCAAGGACATACTTAAACAATTCTCATTATGATAAATTATTACTACAACTGTAACCAGCACCACTGTCCACATATTAAGTATGAAATATAATTATGTTGTTAATACGTTGCTGTACATTATGTGTTGAATTATATTTTATATCATTTTGATAATACCTTGTCACGTTAGATTTAGTAAGTAACAAAATTAGTATAAAAAAAACTACAAATTTGGTACAAGACAAAAAAAACTTTACTTAGAAAAGGTCAAGATACAAATAAATTTAAAAATAAGTTATAATTGGGTCGCGGGTAGGTTACATGGTTGGTCAACGTAAGCTCCAGCCTGACTCCCCTGAAGTACTGCAGCGCTGACCCGCCGACTAGGCCGACCGAAGTAGGCTTCTCCTTGTCTTAGTCCAGCCGGAGATCCCAAGTATGGGATAAAATACATACATAATTAAAGTTACCGAATTTAGATTATTTGTGCTCAACGCTTATAAAAAAACTCGAGTTATTATCAGCTGCTAATAAGTGGTGATAAGATATTCAGCAATAGCTATGAAGCATCGCTCGAAGACCGCTCGTACCGTGACAAATACTTATGAAATCTGATTACTCGAAAAATGTTACTTGTCCTATCGATATCGATATACTGAGTGTCATCTTTGGCACAGCACTATACAAGCAAATGAATAAGCGGCATTTCTGCGGCACTTTTAAAACACTTCACATATTTGTATCTATGTTTATCTAGTGGGCGGTAGGGCGGACAATATGCATTTCTTTTTGAATAAATATCGTGTTGCTTTGTGTTCTACTGAATATTCATGCACGTAATTTTGCGGTCGTGTTTCACTGTCATTTCGGTGTATTAAAACAAACGGTTGAATGTTTTGAAGTTGTTTTTAATTGCCCTCTTATTTTTAAATGCCCATTTACAACAATAGCGATTAATGTGAAATTCCTTTTAAGTGATTTTAGTGTCGTTTTTTATTTTATTTCATTACTTATTAATGTAAGATAAGTAAGTCATAATTTTTTTAGTAACGGTTATATAATTTCATCTGCATATTTTTTACGTACGGTGTTTTTTGTTAAACTTCCAACTATCCCCATTACCCAATCATCAAACAAGCAAAAAGCTACCCCGGAAAGTTTCAAAAACTATTTTTTTACGGCCAGCCCGCACGGACTAACTAAAACAACATTTTACGTTGAGTGGTGCGCGAAAACGTTTGCGTTCAAGCCACTTGTTCAACGCGCTAATTCAATTAAGGCAAATTCATTATCTGCCATTCGAACGTGTTCTGGAAATAGTGATCCGTGGAAAGAACCCTTAAGGTCTCTTGAAGGCCCCTCGTACGCGATTAGTGCTGGAGGGTCCTCAAGGCCCCTTGTGGCTGTTGGCTTGCTCCTCTTTGTGCGTGAGTCCTCTAACAGCGTATTATTGGCTAATAGCTGGAGTTATTACAACGGTTTAGACCTCTATCGTAATGATGATGTCGTTTAAAGGTTATTGACGTAGAAGGTTAATTAGGAGTTAAAAATATATGGGTTTTTATGATAAATGGAATCGAATAAAGTAAAATTAATATCTAACCCAGAGCATTTTTAAACCCATTTTTTCATTCACTTAAATTTTATTTACAAACCTGTACCCATGTGTAAGCAGATTGATATTTTTGGTAGCGAAGTCGTAGAAAACCGCAGTTTTTTTATTTATATACGGTACGTGTACGACTGTCGCCGTGAAGAAACATAATCGCATGTCATCCAATAGCTGCGATTGAAAAAGTTGTTAGTCGTTGACAGTCGCGAGTTGCGGCGGCAGTAACGTATATAAAATCCTAGTGTCACAATCATGTTTCAGTACTCCTCCGAAACGGCTTGACCGATTTTCATGAAATTTCGTGAGCACATTGAGTAGGACCGAGAATCGGCCAACATCTATTTTTCACACCCCATAGTGATAAGGGTTGTCCACCCTTAACATTTATATAGCAAAACAACATTTGCCGTGACAGATATTCATATGTATGTCGGAAACGGTCTTTATTACGGATGGAACACGACGCGCAGCACGATTCCCGAGAGGTGGCAGCACCGTCTTCACTTCGGAGTTACTCGGCTAACTTCGTGCTACGACAGAGCCTAGAATGGAAGGGATGATGAACGAACGAACAGTCTTCATTTCGCCGTCTTAGAGATCGGACCTCCACTCTAGAAACTACGAGAAGTTACACGTTTTGTGTGTACTGTGTTGATTGTTCCAAATCAAAGTAAAGTAGTGTGCGTAAATTATTGTTCAAAGTGAATTAAAGTGATTTGATTGAGTTCACTATGTTTCTTTGCTCGATTATCCCAACTATACGCCCACACGATGTCCAACGATACCACCGAAGATAATGACGCCTCCGACATGTAAAATAACATGGTTATTGAAGAACCGAATTGAATGCGGGCAAAGCCACCAGCGGGAAGCTAGTTTCGAAGCAATGCAATTGAATCTCACTACCCGAACGAATCAATCAGTATCAACAGTCGTTGCAAAGCAAACTGCAGGTGTGTCCGCTGGTTATTGCTGGCGTTTGGACGTCAGCTCATTTGCATGGTTTTAATTGAAAAGCAAGTAAGCTGCTACATGTGCGCATTATTACAGATGGTCTTCCATTAGCCGAGGTACTTTGGGATACGAATAGCTGTTAAGTTGTTTATAGTGTTTTGCAAAGCTGCATTTTACTTTTAAGAACTAAGTTTTACAAGACTGCCTCGTTGGTGTAGTGGCAAAATTTCTGCTTTACATCCGAGAGGTCCTGGGTTCGAATCCCAGGTCGAGCCAAAATTGTTTCTGAGATTTTCTGTCATGAATTTCTCAAAAACAGCTCGGAGTCGGGAAGTTGGCGGTGTTACACCCCCGTGCCTCGGAAAGCAAGAAGAAACGTTAAGCCGTTGGTCCTGCGCCTGATCTCTTGATGTTTAGCCTAAAGGTATGACTGGTAGAGAATGCCCTACGGCGTTAATTCCACCTTTTGTACAAAGTATTGTTGTGCAATAAAGCTTAAACAAATAAATAAATAGTGCACCTGTGTATTGCGCTCACACTTGTGCACTATAATATCTCCTGTGTAGTTAGCAGATCTCTGTTGAGATTAGCCGCCGTGGTCGAAATCGGCCAGGAGGACTATTACTAGTACAAAGTTAGTACTACTAACGATGCCTGACCTACTTGTGACGTTCGTTAACAGTTAAAATTTTATACGTAATAACTTATCCTTCGTAACTGATTTACACATGTATACACTATATCAGTGCTTGTTGTTTTTGATCTTAGATACTACGTATGCCTTTAGGTATATTCCATTCAATTAATCATTGAAAAAAATATGGAGTTCATAAACCTGCAACTATAATAATGAATCAGTCATCCTCATCACCAATCAATAAAAAAATCATTTTTATTCAAGTAGAATAGGAATCTCAGGAATAAGTTACTATAGGAGATACAGATTAAGAAATATTTAGGTGTTTTCTTAAAACGATAGCTAACCCAATGAATGGTAAAAAAGCAGGGATTTGATGCAATAAAGTCGCCTTAAACAGTGTCATCACTGTTTGATGCAACTTTAAGTACATACACACGTTAAGGGTACGTGTCCGCCGGCGCGGAGCGCAGTAACGGAGTAATATTAACCAATAGGATTGTCCACTGAAGAATAGCGGAGATTTGTAATCCTATTGATTAATATTTATCCTTCATTTGAATCAAATACAAAAAGTATGGAACTCTCAAAGGTAACACTATCGCAGGTCATCTATATCCGATAACTGGGTCAGAAAATCTACGCTATTGAATTTTTGCGAAGTGAAAACCAAAAGAAGGTATTCAATGCATGAAAGTTGCATCAAACAGTGTCAGCGACTCGCGGCGGCGTAAAGAGGCCATTTTTTTCACAATTATTGATCAAATACAGTAAGAAGGTCTTGTGTTTTGAACCAACTTAACCCATTTTGTAATCGGTTGTTAGGCCCATAAATGGTTTTAAAAAACCCCCACAAGTCTTATGTTGCATTTAAGTTGCATCTAACAGTGTCATGACTGATTCAAAGCGTACAGTTTCAGTAACATCGTCAGTCATCAATCAATAAAAACTTATGAATTTGAAACATGAAGAGTATGGTATAACTCTGACAGGTAACACTATTATAACAGATAACCAAGACAGTAACGCTACGCTATTAAATGTTTAAAAAGTTAAAACCTACAGTGAGAGATTCAATGCATAAAAGTTGCATAAAACAGTGTCATCACTGATTCAATGCGTACAGTTTCAAGACGCAAAGCGGCTCGCGGCATAATGGGGCAATTTCCCCGCCATTTCCCGCAACGTCTACCGCTTTTTGAACGAAGCCCTTGTCAAACTATCTCGTGATTGTTAAGTTACTGTTATAGTATGTTGGGAGATCTTGGCCTAGAAATTATACATGCTTTTTATCGTTGTTCGTACACACGGCTCTACCTCTACATCAAGCTACTTATTTTTCTCGCAATCACCCTTATTAAGTAAGCATGAGTTACCGCAATGTTTAACTTGACGTGTGGCCGTGCGTACAATCCGAAATTATCTTTGGAAGTACTGAAGTTAATTGATTTACACGGTAAATTTCAAACTATGTGAAAGTGTAGAAAACAGTTTTTCATTTGGTATCCAATCACTCTGCAATGTAATACACCCTGAACTAGTCACTGAAATTGGAAACACTACACATGTTATTTGATACATAAAAACAATCCTCATTCTACGATGTTCATCATTCTTTCTTCTTGAGTGAAGAGAAATCTGCAACTGTATCGAAAAGTTTAGAAATCGTAAACACAACTTTAACGCAACATAAACAGTGCTGCAGCTACACTATTCATTTGTGCATTGCACAAGTATCGAACTCAAGTGCGGAATAGAGTTTATAAAACAAGCAGCCAACAAACAAGGCGCCGAAACTAAGCTATATTGAACAACTTGCACCGTTAGTCCATCGTTAGACGCAATGAATCTGGAATGTTCACTCACTCAGTTCAAAGACCCTATATGCCCTTTGACGACCGTTTGGTGCAGTGGTCTACATGTCGGACTTTAAAACCAAGGGTCGCGGGTTCAATCCCCGCACAGTACAAACATATGTGTGCATGAACATGTGTGTTTGTACTGGTCTGGGTGTTTTCTATGTATAATATGTATTTATTAACAAAAAAAAGTATTTAAGTATGTTTATCCGTTGTCTAGTACCCATAACACAAGCCTCGTAGCTTAATTTGGGACTAGAGAATTGGTGTGATTGTTGTGAAATATTTATTTATTTATTTATAGGAATGGGCTTAACGCTTTAGATTTCGAATTTGTGTTGCTTACGAGTATAAACCACTTAAAGATTTCTCTCTAATCCAAATTGGCTAAAGTGGACCATCATTAACGATTCATTAAATTAAAGTGAACCACAGTACAGTATTGTTACTTACCTAGAAGTATTTTGCACAAAATACAGTCATTATTATTCGTAACAAAAAATGTTAGATGCAGTAAGTTCAAACTGACTGTTAACAGACCCACCCCTTTGCAGACTACTAATCACAATCCATCATTTCTACCGGCCTAGACGTTGATTAAAAATTGAATAAGGTATTGAACTTTCCCGATCTATTTAATAGAAAGATCAAAATTTATTCCCCAGTAGCTACAATAACTTCTCACGAACATTGTTGCCGCGAACATTGGAAAGTTTTCTTGTTAAAAGTTCTCTATTGCGGAATGAGAATAATAATTCTTGAAATCACTTCCTTATTAAGAGTCTCACTCACTACTACATCTTTTATATTGCATGACGCTTTAAGCTTTGGCTATCGCAAAAATGCGAAGAGACGAAAAATATGGCGAATCTTTTTCAGCTTGACAATAGCCAGCTAGTGAGTGGGTCTTTACTTACATAATGACTGTTGTTAGAAAATGCCTTAATTACTTTGCCAAAGTGCACTGTGTAATAAAATTACCTGATTTACATCGTCATCAAATTTTTTGTGCCATTATCTACGTTATTAGTCAGTACACTTCTTAAATGTAAATAATACTTCAGTAAGTTTTCCCTTTAAACAAACTTAATAAAAACATGCACAAAACTTTATAATTCATAGAATAATAAATCAGTCGTTGAATTAGATTATATTCTAAAACATTATATTTTCTGAGAAATATACTTATATAGAAACAGTGGCTAGATTTGGTGGACTGATTGAGTGGCTAAACTTTATCACAAGTGACTGTGTAATTTGTGATACAGCTTTTGGTAAGTCTTATTTGTTTACCCATATAAATGAAAGTTAGTACAAACCTAACCATTCGACTGTATATACAGAGCTGGTATCTGATAATGAGTTTGAGGAAACAAACTTGGACGATTCGCCGTTCCAAGAGTTACTTTGCGTTCCATAAATCTATTCCGCTTCATGGAGATGTTATGGGGTAAATAAACGAAAGATTAAACCAGAACATAACGAATGTTCAGAACAAGATTATAACCAAACACTTATGCACTTAATAATAATAATAAATAATAAATAAATATTTCACAACAATCACACCAATTCTCTAGTCCCAAATTAAGCTACGAGGCTTGTGTTATGGGTACTAGACAACGGATAAACATACTTAAATACTTTTTTTTGTAAATATTTTTTTTGTAAATAAATACTTATTATATATAGAAAACACCCAGACGAGTACAAACACACATGTTCATGCACACATATGCTTGTACTGTGCGGGGATCGAACCCGCGACCCTTGGTTTAGAAGTCCAACATGTAGACCACTGCACCAAACGGTCGTCAATCAAACACAACAGCACTAACTTTTAAGGGGATTGAAAAAGGTATTAAAAATGAAATACAGGGTGTAAAAAAAACCTTAACGAAGCCGAATATCACATATTCTACCAATTGTTACGATCATTTTTTTCCTTTACACCATACCTGGGAAGTTAACGGTTACTGAGATATAGATGGTTAAAGTTTGAAAAAAAAATTGATGATTTTTACAGAAACGTCTTCTGTCCGTTATAACTGAACTTTTTTCCAAAGAAACATGATACAAATTTTCACTAGTTCTTTCATAAAAAGCCTCTAAATGGCACACCTCGCAATGAACAGCGCACACTCGAACCGAACTGCGTCGCGGCGGAGTAAAGCTACACGCTCCGCGGTGACTTTTCAGCGTGCGCCCTGTACATTGCGGGTTAGAATTAAATTATTTTTTTTGATGTCAAAAAATAAAAGTTGTTTCCCAGCCAAAATTTATTTTTCATACGATTTGGTTTGATATACTGAACGCGTGGTTGACGGCTTCGTTAAGGTTTTTTTTACACCCTGTATAATATCACCGAATAAAATTAATGGAATTTAATTATTTTTCACGTAGTTTCTGAATACCGTACTTGAAATTTATTCTAAGAGGCCAGCATAAGAAGTAAAATTAAAATATTTTTTATCTGTTCAGTGGCAAGCCTACTTAGTTTAAAAGCAACGGCTTTGATTTCATACTTTTACAAATCTGACGATAGAGATGGGCATTTGCTTTTGCCATTTGCATGACTAGTCAAATCTTTTACCAAAACCTACAAAAAGAGTTAACTCTGTAGGCCTTATTTGTTCAAAATGTAATGCTGGCTTTCACAAAAAGCTTACAAACCGAAGCAATTCCTGTCAAGTAGTAAAATTCTTATCAATACCCAAAGCCGTTTCGGGTCGACAATAAGCAATTTATATGAACCATTAGTGAATCAGCACACCGTTAAGATAAATGCGAAGGATAAAGTCTTAATTGCACTTCAGAAACAAACTGGGTCACCTTAAATCTTAGATCGAACCAAACAGAGGAAGATACGTAGGAGACCAATTACTTTAGAAGTCCCTACTTGCTTTGGTTCTGGTTTTAGGTATAAAATTTGTAATTTGTATATTGTAATTGCCGTAATTATTTAGCATAATTTGTATTGTACTTCATAAACACATGTTTTGGCTTACAGTTTAGTACTTAATCATTTAATTTTTAAGAAAATTTTATCGCTACAACTGTAAATTGTTTTGTGTTGATAAAAAAAAATACGGAACGTACTTACAATCGTCAACTTAAAAATAGGCCGCACACGCACGCACGTGTAATTAACTCGCCGTGTGTAAATAACTAGGGGCGGAGCAGGTCCATTGGACTCGGTTTAGTTAGTAGTAAAGGGACCACGCGCGGTTAGCTCGTACAGTATCTGTCTCTTTTTGGTTTAATCTAAGCCTTACATAGAGCGGTGAGGACGAATGTTCAATAAAAAGGTAATAAAGTTAACATAAGACAGTGCAATCAGATTTACGCATTGTGACATTTCTTTATGTATGGTACTTACTACTTTTTCACTTAATACAAGATCTCACTCAAAACCAAAGCTTTGAAACCGTCTGGTTAATATTAATATCAAAAGAGTATCATCGCTCGTATAAGCCCCGGACACAACTGCAGCATTCTGAGCAGTGACTCTCGGTGGTCAGTGATTTGCCGCGGTGATTGGCGAGTAGGCGACAAAAAGTCTTTACTCCAGTTTTTTCCTAAAAACAAGCTTCTCAAAAAAGCGTTTCATATGCTTGATTGGCCAGAACAAGCGAGTCACTGAAAATGCAAACAATTTATGTTACTGAGGTTACGCGATGTTGCAAAATTAAATATTTCCCAAGGAAGTGCGCGCCTTATTTAGGTCATGCGTGTCAACTTCACGAATGTTTGTACAGACGGCAGCACATCAGGCTACCTATCCTTTTTTCAAAGTCACCTTTATCACAACTGAATTATATACCGTTGTGTTTACTTTGATGTGCTGTCGTTCGTGTGTACAGTGAACGTCAAAAATATGGAGGAGAGATTTCAACAGTTGGGTAAGGAGACTGCTCAAAATCATATTTAGATATGATGTGACATTAAAACACACAAAGCAAAAAATTTGACCGTCACAGGCTGGATATGACCCCGCAACTCTCCTGAGTAATTGATATGATTCTTAAATGCCACTATATTTTTCGGATAATTTTTAAGTGTACATCAAATAACTTATTATCATATATCAATTTATGTTCAACAATTAATCTTTTTTTACATCAATTAAATTATTGTACTGCAACTATACTAATTGCTTATCAAAACTACAAATATAAGTAATTGAAAAACATACATCAACAGCCTTTAATATAATTTCCTCAAATTTGTACCTAAAAAACTGTTTGTGTTACAAAAATATTATTTTTACAGAAAAAATACTGATTGTACATCAAATTAACCCGGCCGCACTTACGGAATACTTACAATGGTAACAAAACAACTATTTTTGCAACATATTTTCTATTTTGTATTTCAAAACTAGCTCAACAAATAAATCCTTAAATTTCAGATTTTCACATCTTACGCAGATTATCTAAATGTCATAACAAAGTATTGCTATTTGTAGAACAGTATTTCTTAAAGTTGATCTTATTTACTGAAAGCGCGTTAGTGTATATATTCTATGCTGAAAGTGTATTTCACGCGCTTTCGACATTATGCGCCGCTTATTAGGTGTTAGAAGAACATGCAAGTAAGTGAGCGAGTAAGCGTGTGGGATTGAGGTGGATGCTAAGCGTGTGTAAGTGAGACGAATATATTGATTAAATTCGTTTCTGCATTACGCAGGATAAGCACGTGTATTTATTTGTTTATTCTGTTTATTGTCCTAATATTTAGTATTACTGCCTCATTTTTAATTGATGATCTCACATTGTTGTGATTAATAAATAAATAATAAGTTTATTACGACGACGACGACGCTTGGTGCAGTGGTCCGCATGTCGGACTTCTAAACCAAGGGTCGCGGGTTCGATTCCCGCACAGTACAAGCATAAGTGTGCATGAACATGTGTGTTTGTACTGGTCTGGGTGTTTTCTATTTATAATATGTATTTATTTACAAAAAAAAGTATTTAAGTATGTATATCCGTTATCTAGTACCCATAACACAAGCCTCGTAGCTTACTTTGGGACTAGAGAATTGGTGTGCTTGTTGAGAAATATTTATTATTATTTATTATTTATTCTACAAATTTATTCGTGAGATTCAGAAGTGATTGGTTTTATGCGTTGTACGTAGAAGACCAATTACTTTAGAAGTCCCTACTTGCTTAAGGTTCTTGTTTAAGGTGCAAAATGTTTTGTGATTTAGCATAATTTGTAACTTAGGGTATTTTACTCCATAAACACATGTTTTGGTTTACAGTTTAGTATTATACTTAATTTTAATTTTTAAGAAACTTCATAACTCCACAACTGTAAACTGTTTTGTGTTAATAAATAAAAATAAAATAAAATGGTGTTTGATTAAGTAAATTGCAGTTAAAAATAATAATATAACGACATATGTAATGTTTGTTGTGCACTTGTTATTATTTGATGCGCATTGCCAGAGTTGTGTCTCATGATGAACTTATATGGTAGCCAAGATCACATTAATTTGAGTTGCCAATTATGATGTACAAGGAGTATATTTGATTGAAAAAGGGATTTCTTTAATGCAAAAAACCCAAATTTTATGTCGTGTATTGTTTGTTGTGTACTAGGTATTATTTGATATGCATTCATAAAACAGCTTTACATTTAGATAAATAGAGTTGCGTCATGTTCTTAAATTGATGCCAAGATCACATTAGTTTGATTTGCAAATTTTGCTGTACAATCAGTATTTTTGATGAAAAAGGGGATATTTAAATGTAAAAATCGGTAATTTTTTGATTGTCAGTTAAATACCACCCATATTTTTCACGCTGACTGTACAACAGTAAAACAAAAGTTAATTTCGCTTTTATTATCGCAATAAATCTCCAGTGTAAAATCCAGTATGGAGTGTTTACTTTCTAATTTTCCGGTTGTCTTCTCTAGGATACGTGACGTCTGGTATGCTGTGTGCGTCACGATCGTGCGATACAGGATTCTGCCGATAGATTGTCTTCGAAGATATTTTATTATCTTCCACGCCTTGATTTTGATTTATTTCTTTTCTGATCGTTTTACGCGGAAGGAAGACTAGGATGTACAGCTATTTCTTATCGAGATGTGGATGGATAAAAATACTTAAACCTTTTTTGTCAATACTGCTATCGTATGGTATACCACAGTCAACATCAAATTTATAAATGCCATCGCTGAAAATAAATATGTTACTTTTGACGTGACAACGTCTTATAAATTGTTTTGCCGGGTGACACCTCAAGAAACTGCGTTACGCTGCTCCGCTCACGTGTCGCGCGAGAGAGACAGAGCGAGAGAGAGAGAGAGAGATAGGCATACACACCGGTTCATGTTATACGAATGAATATTCACATTAAAATTATTTTACCACTCAGAGTCGTTGTCACGTAAAACTTTCGCGCGTATACCGACTTTACAGGCAACCAATTTTTTAATTGACATAGGCTTATTTAAGCTTACCTTACACGCAAACTGCGACTAGTCAATTTTTAATTTGTATTTTAAGTATATTCGTAATTTAATCCGTATTTCAGGTACCTTTATGGGCACCTACAGCAAACAGAGTGGACATAATTTACTAGGTTTTCAGTATGTATTTTTTAATTAATAACAGACTACTTAGGTATGTTTATAAACTAGCTTTTAATAGTTTAGAAACACGATTTTTCAAACTGGCGGATGATATAAGTATGGGATTATTTCGTGTCTGCAGTTTTACAGTTAACCTGTTATCAGGTTTACATCTAAAGGATGTTCCTAGTTGATCCAATTATGTCAAAGGCGATCTGTGTAGTTAGGGTCGTTTTCTGCCCACTACCCTTCAAAGGTCCTCATGGCGAGCTCGACTTTTGCATAAGTGGCCGCTATGCTTCCGCGAAATTTAATATTCTGGAGTCATGATATTAATATATTAAAAGCGGTTGGTTAGTAAGCGTTATTTGTATTACATTGGTTTGGTTCCATGGTTTTGTGATAGACGTGTTAAAAACTATGTTTACATTCGGAGTTTATGCTTTGCAATATTTTTCTGTTTAGGCTTGTCTACTTGGTATTGAACAATTCTACTTGAAACTTGCTCTCATTTCGTTCAGATTTTTTTGATTCGGTCGCCGCACTAAAAGCCCGCGATAAAAGTTATGCAAAAGCTTAAGTAAGAACATCGCCAGCCGGTCTGTTTTTTTCTTTTATACAGTAAATAAATGACAAAAAATCCATTTAAAAAGGAGCTTCGACTTGTTATATTTAAATCACCTGCTTACTTGGCTGTTCACCGTTGTTATTGTCCGTCTCAGCTGAAATTGGATAGCCTATTAGTACTAACTCAGGAGTGGTATAACGTCCTACGCAACGATCAGGTTCCATAATTTCATTTGATCCAAACAAATTATTCAATTTTCAAAAATAATAAACTTAAAACCGGTCAATTATCCCATACTCGCGTAGGGCCGGCAGTGGAAAAGGAAAAACAAATGTAGCTGGCCCAAGAGTGATGGAGGAATTTCCCGGTAAACGGCTTCTGCCGCTCCGGGACTATTTGTCTGAATTTGAATCGCATTTGTTTCCCGGCGAATTTGTCTCGTAAGCCCGCGCTGCCCGCCTGCGGTGCTCAGTCTCCTTTAATTGAATGAAGACCTCTTCATACCGATGCCGTTTTGTCTAATTAGCTTCGTCGAGTATGTTAGAGGGTGGGAGTATTTTCATTCTTGACTCTCAAAATCATTGCCGTTAGACGACGGTAATACCTGATCGTGAAAAGGGTTCACTTTGTGCATTGATTTGCGCATTTCAAGGGAATAAGTTATTTTCAGAATAAACCATCCTCCATTTTCAGCCTCATCGTCATTTGGAAGAGACAGGGCGGCCAGCTTTGGCAAAATGAACATTGTGAAAACTAGATCCAATTTTTTCTGTGCTTATGAATACCTCCGACATGATACCATAAGGTTTGTGGTGCTTTGTTTGTTTTGTATTCGAATGGCCAATAACGTTAATTTTCAGACTAACTGTGTGGCCAATGTGTGAAGCGGGCTTTACTATCCAGGGTCACCACACCTCAACTGGGGTGTAGATACTTCCAGGGTCACATTTTATCTCAAAGTCAGGCGCGTCGCTAGTCTCTCGTCTCGTACGCGCGAGCGGCGTCACGGCTCGCGATCTATTTGTTTAGCCTGGGAGGCAGGCGTTGGATGAATATTATTTATTACCTAGGCCCCGAATATTAATCGTGGCGAGGATATTTTAAATCTTTAGGCTTTGAATCAATAAGTTTTAGCGATTTTTGACATACTTAATTATTTTTATTATTAAATGGGATGTGGATACTTCTAAGGTCGCATTTTATCTCAAAGTCAGACGTCTCTCGTCTTCCACGCGCGAGCGGCGTCACGGCTCGCGATCTATTTGTTTAGCCCGGGAGGCACGCGTTTGATGGACATTATTTATTTCCTAGACACTGAATATAAATCATGGCGTAGATATTTAAGGTGCTGTAAGCATAAATATAGCTTGTATAAATTAGCTTTGATAGTTTCTCGTAACATTTTAAGGCATTAAAATTCATCCATATTTCAGAAATAGACGTGAAATAAGCTTCGCCACTCGCTGTCTTTTAACTTATAGCATCTGGTGACTTACGGCTTGTCAACCAATCACCGCGGCTAAATTGCTAACAATCGCGAGTCGCGGTGACAGAATACTGCAGGTGTTCCTTGGGCCGAATACCGCAAACACCCTAAAATTGAATGAATTTCTTCACATGGTTTGAACTGGAAGTTTTCATTCTGTCAGTAATGCTACGATTTCATGGTAAGCTATGTATAAAAATTAATTCATGCCTTGAAATGAGCAGCGAAAAGATTACTGATAATTCCAACTATAACAAATGGTAACTATTTAAAGGTTTTTACACTTTTAGCGCGACTCTCTCTTGACGTGATTTTTCTTAAGAGCTTTTTATTTATTTTAAAACGAGTGTTAAGACAGGTAGCACTAAACTGTCATATCGAAAAACCGACCACCAGATAAAAGGTATCAAAATTATGGTAGGTCCTTAATACCTTTGATCATGCCTAGTAACATCGAAGTTCATTCGTAATAACTAAACGAGTTACACAAATTAGCCAGCTTTAGATTATACGCGCGAACGGACGGATTCTCAGGATTATCCGGGGTGTTTTCCCAAGCTATCGCAGCGAGCAGCCCCCCCCCCCCCACTATTGTGACTAATTGACAATAGACGTAAATAGGTAACGGATAAATAACGAGTATTTGTCGGGATAAATGTGAAAAAAATTAAGATATTCTAGATATTATAAATGCGAAAGTAACTCTGTCTGTATGATGTTACGCTTTCACGCATGAATTGCTGAAACGCTTTGGATAAAATATGATACATTATATGAAGTGGGAATGAGTTCCTATGCTCAGATGCATGAGTTTTTTTTAACACGCTTTTATTAGCTCGGTCTTTATGTATGTATATATGTATGTAACGGAATCATTGAGCTCAATTTTCACTAACTTCCAGAAATCTGATTAATTTGAAACTTTGCTCACGTATGATTTGCTCATTTACTGATGACAATGCAATAATTTGATAAGTTTTATTTTATCCTTATTAAAAAAAACAATAGTTTTAAAAAATATAAAAAAAAGCTTTTATTGCTATCTAAATAAGAGAAAATATTTTCTGAGGACAAATAATTTATATTGCAGTAGAGTAAAAAGCGTGGGGTGCACTTAACGTTGTTGTTTTAAACTGTTATTATTATTCTGGAACTTGATTAACCGAATTCTAAACCGGCAAATCCGCTGGAGGGAAGCTTGTTACACTACTTAATATTATAAATGTGAAAGTTTGTTTGTTTTGATGTTTGAAAACATTCTGTAAAAACGGATGATATAGACATGTGAACGCGCCCTTACCCAATTTCACGTAAAGTGGTTGGGAAGATCATTTCATTTTACATGATGTGAACAAGGTACAGTAGGTATAGCTTTGTTTTTCATAAACCAAAATGTTAAAAAGCATTCCACTGTGCGGTGGTTGTCGCGATCAAACATATTTTATCGGAATCTATCAAAGTGAGCGAAGTACGTATCGGGTTCAATAGCCGAAAACAAAGGGTAGGTTCGATTGGGCTTATTTTAAAAAGGTTTCATGTTGTGGTAGCAAATTGGGGAAATGTACACCGTAAATTAGGTGTCAATAAACTAAAGTGATCAAGTTATTTAAACTGAATAACTTTTGTAATAATTTTACACATTTTTCCCATTAATTTTACACATGTATCCTACAAGTTTCAGAATAGAGGAGGGAGACTGTCCACTTATTTAGCACATGTGCTAAGTAATAAAGTTTTAAAGAAGTTTTCGATTCTTATTATTGGTCTTGTGATCACGTACCTACTAACTTAGTGTTATTAATAAATCACTTATTGTTACTTTATTTATTTTTAGCACTTAATAAAATTTCATCGTAGACGTAAAAAGTTAAACGACTTGCCAAATAACTTGTCGAAACGTTATTTGGACTTCAACTCGAATACTCACAAATATTTTGGGCATGCGTGAATTTGGGGGTTAGTTTGTTTCCCAAATAAGGATTTGGTTTCATTATTATTTATCGAAATGTTGATACACAATCAACAGCATTAGATGTATTTCCAGTGTTAGCACACAACAAATTAATCCGTATTCAATTGGATGCCTGGACGCGATGTAATATAATGCGATTTGCTCACCAACTGACTAATAGATTTGTATTTACTTTCGAAATGTAATTTGAACTTTGCTTATACATAATTGTTCCAGTTACAATTAAATGTACCTTTTGTCATGTAATGAAGATATTCCACTGTTACTAAGAAGTAACAGAGAGTTGGCAAGAGCCAACGATATCTGTACTATCCAATAAACACAACAAAACTTAATGTTACAAAAGTACAAAATTGAAATAACTGTGTGTAATGGTTTTATCATTTTGTCCAAATCTCCATTTGGACAATTTTATTTCAAGAAAGTTTCGTTAACACATCGGACGCTCGCAAACAGTCAACGGAGTCTCTTACCACTAGAAGTTGCTTACTCGATTTTCCTATGGGACTCCCAAGTTTGATCAGTAACGAAACTTCCTCGTATGTGACTAAGACACTACCTACTCTGTATTTCGGTATAAAGTATTATCAACTGTGTCACCTCTCTCACTCGAGCTCTCATCTAGATAACCATGAGCGAGAGACAACAAAACTCTACAATTCTAAATGAATTAATAGAAGCATCGTTTTACATAGTCGGACTTTAGGTCTTGTCCAACGAAGTTCAGTTTCAATTAATGCATCTCTTGCTATGATTGCTAATGAGCTAGGCAAACGTCCGCTTTGGTCTTTGATATACATTTGATTTCGGCAATTTTAGTAAATGTTTTCAGTATGCAGTAGGTAACTATTTTATTTAGGTTTATATATTTGAGACTGAAATGAATTATTGCATCCTTATTCAGCCCTTTTCCGCAAATCAGTTGTTTGCCACCGCAAGTGAAGGTACGGTGATAAAATGATAGAGGTCGGAATCCACAGAGGCGGAAATAAAACTCGTATACGGCCGCCAACTGGCGCATTTGGTTCACAATAATATCGCTATCCTTTGTTAACGCCCATTTTCCGCCGAATAAAATACAAAAGAGTCCCAACACAATGTGACAAAAAGAATTTCTGTCGAATTAAGTGTAATTACGGGAATAATAGTTTCACACAGGGAGCGGACAATGCGACGCGCCGGCATTCGGTGTCGATAAAATTGATTTATTTATGCCCACCCAAACGGTTGTATGTGTCACTGTCAATTTGGAAAAACTGAAAATGCATAAACTTACTAATTAAAAGGGCACTGTTTACTACAAACCATTAAGTTTGACTACAGCTTTGTCACAAAGGCAGTGAGACGTCACGCGACTCTTTCTTGGCGTGATTTTGACATGAAAAGTACTGTGACAGCAAACCCCGCCGAACGGCCACCACGCTACCTGTGTGAAAATGCATCTGTAGAATAATTTTACGACTCGGAATCCTTTCCTTTTTTATACGATTTTTCGCACTGTTGGTTGTACCTAGTATGTTTCTGATGATGTTAGTATATTATATCATTTAGCTAGATCATTAACTAACAAGTTTAACAATATTCCAGTGGCTTAACTATATTTATATGCTGGTACCTACACCTATTCTTCGCCTAATTGGATATTGTTAGGCACACTTGAGTGGACGGTTTGAGGCTTTGTGCTACGCAAGAGATCAGGTTATCAAGATAAACTATTGAAAGCTCACCCAAGGATGCGTACCGACTGAGGCCATGATGTTTTGTGGGTTGCCTTTCATGGAGTGTCTGGGTGTCAGTTACCCATTTGCGTAACGTTTGTCTCATATAATACTAGCTGTCCCGGAAACGTTGTATTGCCATATACATGTTAAGGGACAACTCTTATCACTAAGGGGTATAAAAAATAGATGTTGGCCGATTCTCAGAACTACTCAATATGCTCACAAAATTTCATGAAAATCGGTCAAGCCGTTTCGGAGGAGTCCGTGAACGAACATTGTGACACGATAATTGTATCTGTTGTGTTGTCTAGTATAATTATAATTAAAGCTTTAATATAGGTACACTTGGATATATAATTTATTTTTTCATGTTGTTGCCAAAATAATACCAACTTCTAATAACTAACATATTGCTGAAAGTTGATAAAAAATGTGAGGTAAACAAAAGATAAACTGTGTAATTATTTCGTTGATGATAATGTCGTTAAGATCTGTCCTTAGTTCTCAACCTCTCAACTGGCAATTTTGACATGTGACATCGATTTCAAAAATATTGTAGGCAAGCGTGAATCAGAATTGAAAGTTCGTTTACTGTGAACTTTTCATTGAACTTTACTTGTATTCATTCATTGCATTTCGGTAAAACATTCGCAACAAAGCATCAATACCAAATTATATGTATAGTCTTGTAAACACTTTATAGAAATGAACAAAAAAACACATATGTTATTATACTACGAGTATTATACACATAGTAGTTTTCATGTAAATTGTTTGATATTGTTGTTGTTTATGAACAGTTTACGCAATGCGTCAAAATCACAACACTTAAGAGCTGATAAAACGCTGTAAAGTACATGGCCCCAATAAAATTTACATAATATTTAGTATCTAACAAAATACTTTGTTTGTGATGCTACAAAGTAGGAGTTACAATCACGACCAGCAGACCATGAAACTTGTATCAATATATTTGTAAATTACTTTGAGGTTTACTCTTATCATACACTTACAGTGTATGCTCCGACTTTTATCGGCGAAATTACTTAGATCAAACTAAAAAGAAGGAGATACGGTACGAGCTAACCGCGCGTGGCCCTACCAAACGAACCAAATGTACCTGCCCCCCTCTTCTCTAAGCCGTAGTCCATAGTTTCGGATATAGCCATCCCTTTCATGCTTACAAGCTTAACCGTGCGAGCGAACGTGTTGGCTAGATCCGAAAATACGAACGAAAGGTTAGGGGCTGCTTCGCTTCTAGGTGTCGTCATTACGACTTGTTTACGTGCGTGTGTAGTATTAAGTTTTGGATGCAGGCCCATTTAAACACGCTTTTATTAAATCGGGGTGTATGTATGTATGTATGTATGAATGAATGTAACGGAAATTTTGAGCTCAATTGTCACCAACTTCCAGAAATCGGATTAACTTGAAACTTTGCACACGTATTAAGTGCCGATGACAATGCAATAATTTGATAAGAATTTTCCATTATCCTTATTAACTAAAAAAATAAAAATAAATAATATTTTAAAAAACTAAAAAACACGCTTTTTATTGCTAACTAAAAAAGAAAAAATAATTTCTAAGTACTCAAAATTTATATTACAGTAGAGTAAAATGCGTGGGGTGCTGGGTATAGTAGTACGTGAAAATCATCCTATTATTGGCAACTATAAAAAGAGAAGTATGATAACGTCATAAAGTGCACCCCACGCTTTTTACTCTACTGCAATATAAATTCCGTGCACTTAGAAATTATTTTCTCTTTTTTAATTAGCAATAAAAGCGTGTTTTTTTAATTTTTTAAACTATTGTTTATTTTTTAAGTTTTCGATTGTAAGGACGTACCATATCTTCCTCTGTTTGCTTTTATCTAAGCGTTATTATTATAATTTCGACTTATTTGCTGCTATCTCACTAACACATTCGGAGTTGTGATGTGAGTGGTGTTTCAAGCTTTGAGTGCCGTGTGGAGTAGGCACGTAACCTATACCAGTTGTTATCTTATACTAGGAAAGTAAGTGTATCGAAGAACACGACTAAGTCACAGCCTAGACATTTCTAAGTTTTTCGGATAATATCAGTGTATGTGGTATAAAAATAAAAAAATCTAGTAAACTCCATGTAAGTATCAATATATTTATTATGGCTTTTAAGGGAAGGTTATCGTCCAAATCATACTTTCGATTGGTAGGTATCACTAATACAAGACATTAAAGACTTTTTCCAGCCTCTACACTACCAAGGACATATTTGTGTGAAATATATATTTTTTGATATGATATGTGATCTTTTATATCGAGATAATGTCAAAAGAATCTAATAACGAAACTCGGAGACGATTCATACTCGTACTCGTTACATACTTAATTCGGCATACGGTATTGCTCAATAGATTTAGTTAGTCTTAGTGATAGCAGGCTTGTTTTTAGAGACAACTAAAAGAGGCCTTTTTGTTACACTCTGTATAAATTAATAGGCGATAGTAAATACCTAGTAGCAGAACCTATTGGAAACTTGCCGAAGGTACTTAGTAGAATTATACGCACATAATAATCAAAACTATTCGTATGACACTTAGGTAAATTTTTAAGCTACATTTTATACTGTGCTTTGCACATTGCGTTTTTATCTAAGCGGAACCACTTACGGATGCTAGCTTTGCTGATTAGGTTTTTCTAAATGAGCTCAAAAAACTTGCCATTTTACGTCTGTACCATGTTAGAATGCTCTAGTTGAATCGTGGCAACGAACGTAAGTCAACCATCTTACAAATAACTCTTAATAGGAGTCAAACCAGAGATCCAACTTCGAAAGGTTTCGTATTACGTCCGTATTTTCAGTTCAAGTCATCCCGCTCGCTCACACGTTTAAACTAGCATGAGAAACAAAGACAACATTCATAACTAACATCTATCTATGACTATGAACATCGTAAGACTACCTTAGAACGTTTTGATAACCGCAAATACGTGCTACCGTAACAAGGGTCGCCCGCGGCGGTGACAGCAATATCCTAAGTTCTGAAACTCGAATATTCTGAGTCCTGTCATCGCCGAAATTGCACGTTTATTGGATGTTTACTACAATTTATCACTATAACAATAAGTAACTGAAGTAACTCTAACTGGGTCAAAATTACCAAGGTGGCAAATTACATTTGCATGAAATAAAAGTATTAAATAGTTATAAAATTTCAAATATCTATGCTCTAAATGATTAAAATTGGTTTTATCTATCCGTACATTAATATTTTTTTCTTAGAATGCATTATTTCGTTTATAATCATAAAATTTTTGTGCTAATAGTCATTCCGAGAATGCTTCCCGAAATGCTATTGCCGGAAAACACGCATCTAAATCACGAAGTATTTAATACAATTTTATTAAATGATTGGGCTATATAAAATACTTATTACAAAGCTATCGATCGAACTATTATAGCTGCCGATTGTTCAATCAATTGAAGGGGTTTTTGGTGATCTAATAAATTGCTTAAGTACGACTTAGAACTTATAAATATTTTTTTATGAGAAGAAGGAAGGAGTTTTTCCTTCGGTAAGCACGCAAATACAGATAGGAAGGCTTTCTACGAAGAGGCCCAAATCTAAAAGCAATCTACAAGGAGATGACGCGCTAACCCTGACTTTGACAGTAAATTCGTGGGGATTTCGCTAAACCAATAACAGGATCGGTTTTGCACAACCCACTTATTTCAAAGGCAAAAAGTATACTCACTTGAGGATGAATAAAAGATCTGTGTTTCGTATCGAGGCCAAGATGTATGGTAGATAGGCGCTTATTTATTTATGGAGGTTCCCGGGCATAAGATCAAGTCGATGATACAAAAAATACCCTCTACGTGATAGGTTTTCATTTAATTTTGGTTTGCCTAGTTCGATTTTGTTGAGTTCCATTTGTTTAAGTAATAAGTTTTTTTTTTTACAATCCGCCAAATGGAAATGAGAAGATAAATCTCGATTTTCATTGCTTACCAACTCTTTGTGAACGATCTTTGGGCGGAGAGCTGATGTTTGTATGGTACACCACGAAATGGGACAACACGCTGACGGAAAAGCTATTAATTACGTGCACCTTCCACCTTACCTCTTCCACAGCATAATGGACCGTCGCAGGAAAAACTGAATGCAGAGCGCAGTCCTCACTAAACCTACTAATCTAATGGTAACTAGATTACTAGAGACCCCTGGATGCTGATGACACGTCTTTTCGTTGTTCTTTACATGCACTGCGAAAGTACCGATGCCCGGCGCCGCTACAATAGCCTGATCGATAAAGAATGTATGCATTACCGTGAATATTGTGAAAACAGCAGCGGCAGCCATCAGCTCGTTCGCTGCGGTCCTTAATAAATTAATCAGAGCCGCATTAATGCGCGGGGATAAATCGCGCTATAATGATTCCTGGCGCAGCTTTCCGAAATGCGTATTTTAATTTAACACCCAATTTGACGATTTTAACTAATAAAGCGATTTATTGTTTAACAGTTGTAGGAATGATCATGATCTATATGTTAAAAGCTTTAAATTACACTAGTTAATAAACTTACCGATACCTACGTTAAATTTAACCAAAATCTTATATTTTTAATTGTTATTTTTATCTTAATTCCTGCCTACTTACATGTGCGGCGAATTACATAGTAGTAGTTCACCGAAACGTTCCACAAATTGGAATAAAAGTAAAGCTAATGTAAACTAACTCACAATCAAGTGTAACATCCTACCTAAGTTAAAACAAAGAGTTCAAGCCCGCACTAATAAACTTACAACATAACCGAGCATATAACAAAGTGAACTAAGCACTACGCCCCTGTTGCACCATAAAATCTACGGTGGTTGAGTAAATTAAATCACTTTGCCGCGACGGCCTGCCTCTATACGCCCTAATTGATTTACTTTGCAAGGGGATATCAGGCTCAATTAAAAACTGTAGCCTGTAATTGACTATAACCATAGTCAAGGTAAACGAGCCAGCGCCCAGCGGAATGGTAAAGATGTCGTCAACTAATTGGACGAACATTGAACGAGAATTTTATTTATGTTTTCTGTGTTCACTATACGAAAGAACGGACATAAAGTTCTTAATGGCACTTCTTCTTTTTGGTTCAGCGAGATTCGTACGGAATCAATCGAAGACCTGAATATATTTATAGACATTGAAGCATCTTTCTCTATTTTTAGTTTAGTCATCTCATTAGCCTTTATACGTCCTACTGCTGGGCACAGACCTCACCTCAACTGTGAGGTGGTATGAGCCGTACTCCGCAACGTGAGCTCAGTGCGGATTGGTGGAGGGGTGTTAGTAAGGTAAGTGCGAAACTTGTCAGATGCTATTAAGTAACCCTAGGGCCTATGATTAGGCTTAACGACTAATATATATCGATATTAACTGGGACCAACAGCTTCACGTCCCTCCGAAACACGGAAATGGTTGTAAATAGACGTCACTTAGATGGTCAAAATGGCCACCCATGGCAAACATAACCCATGATGCCTTAGTTAAGTAAGTACCTACAAGCTTTTATAAGGGGAAGAAAATCAATTAAAATTAACTAGTTTTAAAATTATGTACATGAAGTTACACTTTACATTTTTTTTAAGCATTAACAATGCATTTTTTTACAATGTGAAATAAAAATACACTTAAAGAAAAATGGAGTGCCACAGGCGAGACTCGAACCCGCACCTGTCGCAAGCCGCCCGGCTTGGGGATTGCTCTCCCTGAGCTACCGTGACCGTCGAGTTCCGCCTGTGGCAGTCCATTTTTCTTTAAGTGCATTTTAATTTCACATTATACGAGTATACATAATACAACATTTAAATTTTCCATGTTGCTATGCAAAACATATTCACCAACCAGCCCGAGTGCCAAATAACAACGCAAACCTGACACCATTCTGTACCATCGTTTCAAAGTACATTTTGGCAGACAACTATTGTATTAGTCTGTATGCACAAGGGCGGATCTGGAGAATCCAAGCGGGATTCCTAGGTGATGCTACGGAAATAAGGGCTGAATTGTGGCCGTGCCCCCAACTTAGCTGAAGCTTACGGTATTCGTATTAAGTAAGGGTGCGTTCACATATAACGTCCGTTTGACAGGATCCGTTAAACGGATCCGTTGCTACTGGAGATAGTAAAACGGAAGTTATATGAGAAAACATCCTTATGTTATATCACTGTTATGTTAAGATGGTTGATAAAATAATGCTTCCGATATCTAATTGCGAGGCAAGTTCCATGATTTACGTTTTAAGATATATATTTTTTATGCCTTCTATTTTGTAATTGGTGATAATTGAGTACTTTTGAACGAACCTTTTTTATTTGGGATAGGTTTGCTTTTGACGCCCAACGAGGCAAAGACTGAGTCTACGATGGAGCGAGTTCACCTAGAAAATGCCTGTTCACTCTAGCTTTAAAAATTCCTTGGTTGTAATTGTAGGGAAACACTGACGCAGGTAGTGAATTCCACTCTTTTGCAGTGAGTATCAGGAATGTAGATGAGAAGCGCTTGGTTCGTATCAGTGGAACATTGACACGGTACGGATAGTATCCCGCGGTACTTCTGGTGTTCCGATGATAAAAGGGGGACCGGCGGAATAAGCTGGTGTAGTTCATGACCACACTCGCCGAAGTAAAGCCTGTAAAAGATCGACAAAAAGCTGATTTAAGGACCCCGAATAAGCCAGGAAAACATCTGGTGAGCTTCAATGGCTAAACGAGTTAATGACTTTGACCAGCCATAGCTTAGATCCACCGAGATTAAATTATCTTTCAAATAAAAAAACGCTATGAAATCGATCCATCCCTTAAGGAGCTACGATGCCACGGACCGACATAAACAAAAACACAAATATACACACAAAAACAGACATTGGTGTCAAACATATAATACCCCTCTTTTTAGTCGCGAACACACGCTACTCATTTTTTTCACGAAGGAGGTAAATTCGTTTATCTGAAGGTAATACCTATGATCTTAAATCTTCTTTAAGTGGATCTAATCTATATTTTCCCAGAAGTTCATTGATAACAAAAAAACATGAAAAACTTACCTCACATTTTCCTCTAAATCTCCGACCTTTTCTTGCTCTAATCACAATATATCCGGCTTCACTAACGAGTTGATACCTCGAGCAAATAGCTGTAATCACGTGAGATAGCTTATGAACGCAGGTGAAGCCAAACTAACCAGCTCTTTCCAGTCAGAACCGGTATTTGTTGGAATGGAAGGCGTTTTAAGTAAAATAAATTAGCTGTTACAAGACGAGCGAATGTGACCGAGCGGGGATCAGCACCAGCACGTTACAGAAATGAAACTTGAATGAAAGAGGTGCCAGTGTGGACACAGATTTACTTTGAATCGTATGATTAATAAAGGTTTTGGCTGCAGTGTCGCAGAAGTTGTTAAAAAAATCCTCCGGCATGAGCTACGAAAACAGCTGTTGAGCTTCAACGGCTTGAAGTCATAGCTAAAAACCACCGTGATTAAAATATCTTTCGAATAAAAAAACCGCACTGAAATCGGTCCATCCGTTCAGCAGCTACGATGCCACAGACACGCACAAACAAAACAGAATAGAGGTCAAACTTAAAACACCCATTTTTCGTCGGGGCTAAAAATATATATGATGAAACACTTGAAACCCATCAAACGCTTTTTCAAAAAGTTAGATTTTTGAAAAAGCTCCAAAAAATACTACCTGGGTGGTGAAAATGCACGACAAGGAAAGCCTTTATCCCAGATTCGTCGATCCAGGAAAGATTTTTAAACGGAATTTTTTTTCCCATTTTTATATTTTCTATTAATAAAAATATAAAAATTGTAACGGAAAATGCATGTTATATTTATATTTTCTTAGCCCCAAATGTACCTACCTACCTACGAAGGATCTGAAGAAAAATTATAGATGAAAATTCTTTTGACACGTAAAAAATACAGTTAGCAAACTCAAATAAATTTCCAAAGATTGATTTTATTCTTCGGACACCGCGTTGTTTATGGATTTACTCGTGTAATAAAAAATATTTCCTTATTTTCCCTTTGCGGCCTAAACTAACTTTTCAAATATGAAATAGCCTTTGAGAATCACTTAATTTGGTAAGTAAGTTATGTTTTTCTTGTGTGACCATTTGCGGTACTTATATCTCTAGCGTATTGACTAAGGACAGGTTTGACCTTAGACCCTTAAGTATTAGTTAAAGATCAAGGTGCCAGTACTCCTACGTAACCAGACATTGTAAAAAAGGGATATAACCTTCTTTAAATAAATACACACTTCAAGTATACAAATAAAATGAATTCTACAAGTTTTGAATTAAAAAAAAAACAAATATGTTGCATAAATTTAAAAAGCATCTCAGACTTCATCAACAACTACTAATATTTCACAAAATCTAAACTAATCCGCGTATAATCATAACACAAAACATTGAGTATTGACCAATTAAAACTTACAAAACAATTACGCATGTAACCGAAATATACCACATTCATTACAGATTACCGCTTTTCATTCCGGCAATTCATTACGGATAATATTAAAACTGAAACTGATTGTATAAGCGCATAAATTGGCTATCGGCCATCGTGCGGTTCAAAAACGACTGTAATTCGTGCAACCATAATTTAATTCTGCTAACGTTGTGTTTGAGCTGATGCCAGCGAGGGCAAATTCAATAAAAAATCGAGCCAGGCTCGAATCATGGCCATCAATTGTGCGATCGGAGCGCTTATTATGCCTGTATTGATGGAATCAATCGATTCACCCCTCAACCATTGTTGTTACTGTTGCGAGGCATAACTGACTTTTATGACGTGACATGCGACGCATTTATTATTCGCCATTACATGTAGTCTGGTGTTATGTAGATCCACCTAAAATGAAATCTTGTTGGTTATCATCAAAGCGCTAAGCGAAGTCGATGATTCAAAAAGGATAAGATAATTATTTGAGGAAAATAAAAATAAGAAACACTAGGAATTAAGACCATCAGAGTTGGCCCGCGGACTTTGTACAACGACGGGACGTAGACCCCTTGTGAGAGCCTTGGACGGCCGGAAATCGCATCCTCTTCTAAACGGCTCAATGTGTAACGTAACGATAGTGTTGATACAGACGCGTATCCGTTTTGGCGTCCGGTGGATCATCTTCACGGAATGCTAGAAGGGAATACTTTTAATTTACTTACAGCACTCATCGGCAAAAGGTCGCTGCAGCCTCCCATCAGAGCTACTGTCCGTAGTTTCGGAGGTGTCAGCACTTGTCACCAACATTAGCTCCAACGTGCAAGCGAACGCGCTGGCTAGACGAAAAAATCCAAACGAAACGTTAGGGCGTACGGCCTCACGAACAAACAATAAGTGAACGCACTGGAAGACAAACAAACTATCATGTTCACGACGAATAAGTATTAATTGAAACATATATTCACAATCACAACTCTTTTACACAGTATCGTCAACCTTTCTTGTAATTCAATTTAGCACTGCACTTTTTTTGATTTACGGCAAGAGTAGAAACGATTTCCGTTATTAAAGAATGCTAAAGAGAAGTGAACGAAGCGGTGACCGTTAGCTGCGTTGAGAATTAGATCTAACTTACAAAATGCAAATATTTATACTCACAAGTATTCGACGACCACTTTGGTGTAACGGTCAAGAAGTTGATTATTACAAATAGGTGGCCGGTTCGATCCCTGCACTGTACAAACATTTTTGTGCATGAACATGTCTGTTTGTACTGGTCTGGGTGTTATTTGTATTTATTTAAGTTTATTTGTAATACAACTGTTGTGAAATATTTATTTATTTATTTATTTAACTGTTGATTCTGATATCTGTAACATAAGTGCTTTAGCTACTTACCACGGAGTCAGATCAATGTATGCGATGTTGTTGTATATTAATTTATTTATTTAAGTATAGTAATAGAATATGCAGAGTATACTGCATTGAATTTTTGAAAATAGTATAGAAACAGGAACGTGTTTAACATTATCACGTATCACCACTATCGTATAAAGCAAAGTCGCTTCCCGCGTCTGTCGAATAATAATAATAATATTTCACAACAATCACACCAATTCTCTAGTCCTAAATTAAGCTACGAGGCTTGTGTTATGGGTACTAGACAACGGATAAACATACTTAAATACTTTTTTTTTGTAAATAAATACATATTATACATAGAAAACACCCAGACCAGTACAAACACACATGTTCATGCACACTTATGCTTGTACTGTGCGGGGATCGAACCCGCAACCTCTTGGTTTTAGAAGTCCGACATGTGGACCACTGCACCAAGCGGTCGTCGGTATACAATATGCTTAGTTAGATCTCTAAAACGTTTCAACGGATTTTGATGAAATTTTTAAAATAGATAAAGTGATTCAAGAGATAGGCTTATATATCTAATAACATTCTTAATATATTAGAGAACCGCATTCCGCATTGTAAAAAAAGAAGAGTAAAGACCGCACCATAATAAATATGACGATCAAATCCGCGAAAAAATACAATGATGAATTGACTTACTAATAAAAAATTCAGCTAAGAGCTATTGTAAAGTAGAAAAGCTAAAAGGGAAATGTCAAAAAATCGGAAGGGTGACGAGGGTGTTAAAATAATGCAGGTGTTTCCAAGCACATCGCCCTTTTGACATTTATCTTTGTCACAATAGATTTTTATGACCAAGCCACTAAACAGTTTTTCAGGCGTGAAATATTTGCTTTGACGTAGCTTATAAATATGTTACTGGTTGTATTCAGTAACGATTAAAACTTCTTAATCTTTCTTGGTTTAGTATTCCTACCTAATAACTAGCTGATGATTTATGCTGTGCGCAACTGATTCGATCGCTTAAATAATAATATTCGATCGCTAAAGATAATATTTTTGGAGTAGAAAAATTCAACTGTTTGACCCCGTCTCAATCCCCCGACTCATCGAATTTGCGTCCATGGGAATCTAGCCCGGGTGCCTGTAACACTACCACCCAGACATTGACAAAGCCTGTTGTAATTTTTTTTACTGCTTTCCTATCGCGCATGACGCCGTGTGCCTAGCGGTACAGGCAAACGGGCTAGATTCCCTTAGACTTGGGTTCGATCCTCGCCTCAGAGAGTAGATTTTTTCTATTGCAAAAATAATATCTTTAGTTTTCAACGTGAATACAAATAACGAAAAAACACAAAACGAATACCAAAACTATTAATAACATATTAAAATAGAGATACGATTGGACAGAATTTAACAATTCGGGTACCCACTATACCCGGAATTACATCACGTTATCCCTATCTACCGTCTTTCTTGTCTATGGAATTCCTCCCGCAGAGAGTGTCAATAATTTATGCCTCGTAGTCGTGGTCTAAGGATATTTCACATAGTCTGAATATCGGCACAAGACTAACATTGTCATCTAGCATACTGCGGCCTTAGATCAAAACAAAAAGAGGCAGATACAATATGAGTTAGTCGCGCGTGGTCGTACTAAACCGAGTCCAATTGACCTGACCCAGAGAACCTGTCCACCGGCACTGTTTTTTGTATGATATTTCTCCGTTTTTTCCTTTCCGCGGCCTCGATTCACGCCGCTGGACAGACACCCTTAGTTGTCGTCAATACTAGTAGCAAAGTTGTTTACAAGTGCGAGCGTTGAGTAGGCCCATTTTTAAGTTGACAATTGTAAGGACGTACCGTATCTTCCTCTGTTTGGTTTGATCTAAGACTGCGGCCGTGTACAGAGATACCGCTTAAGGGGTATGCAGTCAACTATTTGCTAAAGCCAAGCCAAGCTTCTTGGTACGACACACCTTCTACGATAAAATCAACCAACCTAATTTAGACATTATACCAACCCACTAAAGACGGTATGGCTGGAGATTTTTGGCAGAGGTGAATGGAAGGCACTTTGATAAAGCTTGAAGATGAGCAAGGCGTGGAATTCCCGTGTTTAGTCAGAAGAAGGTTGCATTTTGTGGTATACATATATTTGACTCCTTAAGTATTAAAAGAGGCATGTCCTAATTAAATGAAATATGAATAAAATAAAAAAAGGATAAGCATTTTTTAGTTTCTTATCTGTACTAATATTTTAAAGAGGAAACCTTTGTATGTTTGTATTGAATAGGTTCAAAAACTACTGGACCGATTTCAAAATTTCTTTTATCATTACTTAGTTAGTACCATTACTTGTACCATTACTTTTACCATTACTTGGTTCTTCCGAATCCATATAGGTTATATTTTATCCCGGAAAATAGATAGGATTTTTCGTGGTAGTGAAAATTGTGGAGTAAGTCGACGAAAATACTGCCGTACGTTAACGATTCTCGCGAACGCTGCCTAAATGGTAAGAGATGTATGGTTGACTTCTATAGAAAAGTTGTAGAACTCAATAATGCCTACAAAAAAGTCCGCGATAGTATAAGCCCAACATTTATATTTAAGCCATTATAACCACTTTCCATAGAATAAAAGTAATTAAAATTATTAGCCTATGTTTATTGATCATATATATATCGTCAAATACTAATCCTTATCCAAATAAACTATTTATTGAGCAAGATTGTTTCAATAGCTAGAAATTGCTTTTTATTTTATTCCAATCGGACAATCCATTCAAAAGATATTACGAATTTAAAATTGTAATTGGTATTAAAATGAATGATGGCCGCCGGCCGATATGTGTCGCACGACTCGCGAAACCGCCCGAGCTGGTCCCCAACGGCCAGAAGATTAAGTATACTTGGACCAGCGCCTCACCCTCAAAGACCAGGTCAAGCACCTGGTCATGCAACTCCAGCCGCGGGGCGTGCGCAAAACTGCGCCCCGTCCTCCAGTATCGCCTCCCACCAGAACAAAGGTGGGCATCTTCAAAACGTACGTGCGCTCCAGGCTGACATACGCGGCCCCAGCCTGGTACGCCATGATAAGCGCAGCCCACCGTACGCAGCTCCAATCCCAGCAGAACATAGCGCTCCGGATAATAACGGGGGCCGGACGCTATGTCTAGAACGCTGTTATCCACAGGGACCTCAAGATGGAGACCCTGGAGAAAATCGTGGTCTGCACATCCCGACGGATGTAGCAGCGTACCACGGGCCGCACCCCGGGCTGCACAATATAGCCCCCATGCCCACGGTTAGCCAGAGTCAGCCGCAGTGAGCTTGCCCTGCTAATGGGGCCTCCCCGAACGGGGTCTCACCTGATGGGCAGCCCGCAGCGACTGTGCAGCCAGCTCTGGCAGAAGACGAAGATAGAGACCTGTCGTCGCAAGACGGCCGCTTAGGCGGCATCTAATACCACGGACCAGTAGTTGCATGAGAATAAGCCCCGGGAAAGAGCTGAGGCTCGAACCCGAACCGCTCACCAGGGCGAAGAAACCCGTGGATGGACGGCGAAACTGCAGGGGATGGGGGTGCACATCTATGAAGCAGGTTGCCGCGCGGCTTATTCGCGCGGTTGGCTCTCTACGCAGCGGACGCGGCCAAAACGAGTAAATTTACTGAATTAATACACTTATTAAAATTGATTTCGGAACTATTTAGGTACTCATTTTCAACAGTTATTTTCAAAAACACTTATAAATAATTTCATTCAACATTTCTTAAATATATTTGCTTTATAGTCGTCTCAAATATTAAAGAAAAAATAATTCGAATTATTTTCGAAAAACTGGTATTTATTTTCGTCTGACGATAGGTAGGGTTTTTTTAACATAAGCCCAACATAAACAATATGCCTAAAAAGAAACGATCGCAGCTATCTGAAAATAGTTTCCAAGCGAGATTAGCAAAAATACGTCGCAATGGGAAATCTTCTTCAGAAAATTCTGAACGTCTCGCAAGTCAAAGAGAATACGTTACACAGTCGCGGGCAAGAGAATCTAGCGGTGAACGTTCGCAGCGCCTTGCTGAAAATAGAGATAGACTGTCACGAGCACGCACTAGAGAAACCAGCGATGAACGATCACGTCGCCTCGCGGAGCAGAATGTAAGATCGTCGCAGGTACACCAACGACAATCTAGCGCCGAACGTTCACAGCGCCTTGCTGGAAATAGAGACAGACTGTCACGAGCACGCGCAAGGGAATCTAGCGATGAACGTTCACTTCGCCTGGCGGAGCAGACTGCGAGAACATCACAGGTACACCAACGCGTATCGAGTGCCGAACGCGCACAGCGACTTGCTTAAAATAGAGTTAGAACCTCGCGAACGCGTGCTCGAGAATCTTTTTTTTTCAGAGAGCTTAAAAAATAAATGTCCACCCGTGCAAAGCCGGGGCGGGTCGCTAGTTCCAATACAAAATGCAAAAAACAAGTATGTACATCAGTACATTAATAAGAAGGTACCTTACATTACATGTTATGGGAATCAGGAACAACGAAGATACTTAAAACAAAATTTCAACATGTAATCATTTACATTTTCTTACTGCCTCTTGGTTCATTGATGTCAGGTTGGTTTTTCAATCTTAAAAAACAAAAACCAATATTTAAGCACTATAAAAACGGCTTCCGTAAAAATATGCTCTAAGTGTGGGCCATTTCGAGCAACTCAATCGAACCAAAACGAAGCAGACAAAATAAGCTTCTGACAAATCGTTACTGCAAACGAGTCCATCGATCCATAAAGAAAAGAATATTAGGAAAGGAAATCATCAGAGTTAGTGAATGGCGTAAATATCTCACTGTCGGTAATCGAAATCTGTTGCTCTTTGCCGCAACTCTGGTCCATTTAGCACTTCATTTGATTAACGACTTACGAAATTGTTATCGAGGTGCATCAAAAATACTTAACGCCTCTCATCGGCTTCATTTATAATAATTCTGGGAATTGGCAATGCCAAATTTGATTGTTTGCTAACGACATAAAAATGTAGTTACCTAGATAGATACTTATTAAATGAGCTTCCATCATGTCATTCGAAGTAACCTCTAAGCTGCTTCTAATGTTATTGAAGATATGAATAGTAATAATAATCAATTGTAGTATTTTTTAATAAGCAAGAAGACAACACTTGTAAAAAAAAACATTTTCACATTCCCTCGACAATTCATTTCGAGCTGTTAGCCGAGAGCTGTGGAATGTAATTTCTGCACGACTTATACATTCACCGAAACTGCAGTTCTACTATTTGAATTTAACTTTACGTACGTAAGTTCCTTAACAGGTTCCCTGTCCGATGAGTCACATATGATTCACGTGACACTTTTTGTACCAACACTGACAAGTTCATGAATCAAATATGAACAATATTAGTAGCCATTTTACAGGCTTATTTCTGTTGGACGTGGTCGGATAAATGAAATTTTTAGTATAAGGACGTAGGAAGTACATTGTCTAATGTTAAAAAAATTAAAAAAGTTAGGTGAATTATTTTTATTTTTTTTGTAAATTAGATGAATGTGGCAACAAATTTCACACTATATAAAGCAAAAATAACAAAGTAAACACACATTTATTTTGGATCGTATTATTGAAAAAAAGGTAGTAATTAATTGAAAATGTACTAATTTGTATTTCTAGGCTTTTGGTGTGCTTCATTATAACATCTCAAACAGTAAGCCTTGCCACATTCCAGACACTCCATGTTTACTTGTTTGGTTTTTAGAGGAGTTCCTTCTCTTTTGTTATTTGCGTAGCAGATTACACACCGTCTCCTTATGAGTTTTCCATCCCTTCGTGGTATTTGAGTGAGGCAATGTCTGTCTGAGGACTTTGGCACTGTTGGTGGTTGGTGCTGCTGTTTTTTTTGACAACAAAACACGGATTGATTGATATGTGTCAATACATCACCTTCAACTCATTCTTTTTAATTTTATACAGATTATAAATCAAGGAATCATATATGATCATGAACGTAACACCTGAAATTTTGTCTCTATACGCTCAATGAATCAAATATGATTCTGATCATATATGATTCATGGGACTTATGAAGTCATATCCACATCATCACGCTCATGGATCATATATGCGTCACGTATTTTTTTACGTTTTTCTACGGCAAAACTACCTCTATGTGCTTCTAAAACCTTAAATCTACCATCGGAATAACTAACAGAAATCAAATTGAAAAAAAAAGTATGGGACATTACGTAATAAAAAATCTGTGTTGTATGGGGACAGGGAACCTGTTAAGAGGCCAGAATTTGTCTGCCTGTGACGCGATACGCTATGTATATTTTATTTAAGAAATTTGCGAAAAAGGAGAAACATGAAGATAGCCGAATACGACGACATAAATACTTACTTCAACTAACCTAGTAATAACCTAACGTTGAAAGATCTATTTTGTTGCAAAACAGAAAAAAATATATATTTAACACTAGGTGACTGATGAACTTTTTCAATGCAATAGTAGATTATGCGCCGGGGGAGTAATGGGCTGTCATACGTCACCGGCGTTGGATCCTGAGCGTAACATGTTGACTCCTTAGCGAAGCGAGGGAGTCTTGTAAAGTCCTGAGCGAAGCGAGAGATTCAATCAGCCCAAGACTACGACAGTCCTTTACTCCAGAGGTGAATACTCTACTTTCACACCGAATGCAAGGCAATATTTACAGGGCCTTTGCTATTTTTCTTGTTCTCCATTGTTCAAAATCGTAGTCTTGTAAACTTTAAGCTATTTATCTTTTCTTTTTCCGGTAGAAGATTATTTATAATCCATAAAGAGTCTTATTTTAATTAACCCCGGATGTAAGTACATTATGGTACTAGCGTGTAACATTGGTGATTACCGCCGAGGCGCCATTGAGTTTTTCAATACACTTGTGAATAAAATAACATTAAAAACTCATTTTATTTAGTAGATTAAAAGTATATTTAGAGAAACAATTAGTAAATGTGCAGTTAGTAAAATTATAATTAACTGCTTTTGATGGCATAGCGGTCTCATCAGATAGATTATTTATTGAAATACTTTTATGTTCTATTGTAATTTGAGATGGCTCATTATTCATGTAGGTAGGTGAAATCCAATCATTGGATGTACTTGGTGTTTCGTCAGTAGGAAGCGCCTTAGAATCAAGTTAAATTCTTTATTTTCCGCGCATAGGGGTTGCGCCTATTCTGCCACGTACAAAATGGGGATTTTAAAGTTTTCTTTTTTTTAAATCTATAACTCACTAGTGAGTTATAGCAATGAAAAAGTCACAATTTGATTATAGGTGTCATTATAAGTCTAATTGCAGTGAAATTACAACCACTTTATGAGCAAGTGTGTTGAAAATTATTATTACTGGACGATAACAGTTCATCATGCCCAAACTTGATTCATCATATCAAGACTTGATCACATCTTACTTGTCAGAGAAGTTCATGTAATCGAAAAGAACGGAAAGTTCAATATTCTTAATTTATTTTTCTTTTCTTTTTTTTTCTTTTTTGCTAACCATTAACAAAAAGCTAGTTTTAAAAAAAATGATTTAAGAAAAAAATATGTCTTTGCAATGGCTATGTGCTATGAGTCTTTAGATGACTTTCAAAGTTTCAAATTCAAATCATTTTAGGGATCGTTCATACTATTTTACTTCCCTGGAGTATAAAGGCCTTACTTTGACGTTTTCTGACTTGTAATAAGATTTTGTCGAGCATAAAGTGTGCAAAACACATTCAATTACCATGGGCGTAATGTTTTAAAACTATAAATCGGGTCGATCTCGGGTTAAATAGTACGAGCGCAAACTTTTATTGAACTCGCTCAATATATTTTGGCATCGGCGCAAATACGATGGTTGTTGAATTAAATAATGAAAAGGCAGTTTCCCGCAGGTTTTAAATGGCTGAATGGCAAAGAGCCAAACTTTGTGTACAACCTACCATAATATTTTTTAGTCACGAACAGACATCAATATCATTGTTTTGGCTTCAGTTTTTGCTGTGAGCGGCAAAATTGTTACATGTTTTACTGGAAGTATAGGTACTGGAGCCCTAGACAAAGTAACATTGTATTGATAGGTAACGAATTACTAGATATGGACTTCGCTTTAGAAGTGACGTTCGCCTTCGCTTAGTCACGTGACGGGTTAATAGCGACTGAGTTAAAATTTTCTAGAATTTCATATTTGCAGCTTCTGCAATATAAAATTCTAGAAAATTTTAACTTAATAATCTATATCCTTGTAACAAAACGTTTTGTATTTGAAAAGTGGTGTAAAATCAATCATAGCCGTCAATCATTTAAATATAATACGCGGCGGATATGTCAGTTGCCCAGAATTTTGAATAAAGTTTATTGTCATCCTGAAATATCGTAAAGCATCTTCGCTTCGACATGCTCTGAACACGGCGTCGCAATATCCATTTTGCGAAAGCAAACATCTCGGGAGACCGAAACTCACGATACACACAGCCTTCGTAAATTGCTTCACTGGATGGTGTAAGAAGTTGGTTTATTGGTTCAATCAATTAAGCATAAAGGTACAAGTTGAAAGATGAAGTTGAAGTTGTACTTACTTAAGTTGTAAGTTCTTCTGGTTTCCATGTGTGCTTCTAACTGCGTGTCGCTAGCTACGGAGTGGCTACGAATCATAGCATCGTAGCGTCCATTCGATAGAATTAGCTCTTATGTATCTTCATGATCGTCACCATCATCATAGTTTTATTGCAAGTTGTTCATCGTTAAGTGCATTGCTTATTAAAATTGAACTCTTTAATTTACGGTAGGTAACGCAATTAACGCCCTCTGTCAAATAGTGACCAAACATCAGAAAATGTTTGCTTTTAGTCATGTGGACGGCATCATGAGTCGGGCACACAGAAATCAACATAAGAACACGTCTAGCTAAGGCACAAGTTTCTCAAGCCCTAATATTGCGAGTGACACGCCGTTTTTTAAAGACCTCGCCCGTGGACGTCACAACTCGCTCAAAGTCTTAGTAAATACAATTTCGGATTCATTTTCAATTGATTCTCTAATTTATATTTATTTTAAACAAATAAATAAACGTGCAAATCATGTGTTTCGATATAAATTAATATCTAGCAGAAGCTTCTTTTTTGTTGAACATTGTATTTTTTGAATGGGCGGTAAGAAACATAGTAATTTTAATAACGCCCAAAATGATGCTTTTGAAACTGTGTTATTATTTTGAAAATTATGATCGGAAAACTATTTTTATTTTAATTAACGTATTATTTGTTCAGTCAAAGAATTAGTATAGCAAATATAATGATCTTAAGTTAGGTAGGCGTTTATTGCCTCAAATACTAAGGTATTTGGGGCAATAAACCTTTGGGATTATTAGAGTATCAGAAACCGAGTCCATTTACTTGAAGATGTGATTTGATTACCTAATAATGATCATTTTAGATAATAGTTAATAGCACTAATTACATTAAATACTATATCTTGATTGGTTTCTTGTTAGTAAATTTGAAACCAAAATAAATGGTCTAATATGATCGTTCTAGGGAGGCACACTGAAGCACAAAGTTTTCTGGCAATGTGCAATGTATTGCTCCTCACGCTTCCTAACATCGCTTGTCAGAGTGATTGACGAACGATGTTCGGTCGTTGCCACTTGCGGTGTTGGTATTGTAGCCTTGCAGCTATTAAAATTGTTTAAAGAACCCCATAACGATCATGAAACGTAATCCCACGGTCTTTGCTCCCTCTTTTCTTTTGTTAAGCCCTCAAACATGGTTTGCAAACTGATGTCGAAATGACGAAGTGTCGTCGTCCAACAACGGTTGTGTTTATTTAAATACAAATACAAATTCTTCATTGTGCATACAAAATAACACGTTTTAATGTAGTGACATTAATACTAAGCAACAGCTACATGATGCAATCGTTTCATTTTGTAGGTACAAGGCAATGATGAACCCTTACTTTCCGTACTAGTTTTAAACTGTGTTACGGCAATGTAACGATTCTCAGAATGAGATTTAAAGGTAAACAACCGGCCAGGATTAGCTTAACATGTGCGGGTATCTAAACAAAAGTCACCAGATCCGGCGTTCGGAATGTTCGCTTCGTAGTAGAAAACAAGAATTGCATAGTACACGTAAAAACTGAAGTTACAACATTTAGTGAGTTACGAAAGCTGTACAAAGATATTTTTAATAGCTGTTATAAATCAAAATTAAAACTTAAAAATGTAACGATCGAGCCCACATTAAAATATAGATAAAGATAAAGTTACTTAAATACAATTTGTATAGGTACATAAATGTGACACATATATAAAATATACATTATTTTATATCTATAACAAATATTTTTTTTCGTTTCAACATAGTCATTTTCCATCAAATAGTCACTAAGCATCTTACCACACGAGGACTTTGTTTTGTAATAAATTTTCATTTACTATAAAGAAATGGTCCTATGAATGGGAAAAGTTGCGCACTGTACACCATACAATTAAACGTGTGTGCTGCAAGTTGCAGTACACACGTTTAATTGTATGGTGTATACAGTTTCCTTTAATATTCAAGTGTCTTGAGTCCAGTTCATAATCTTTATTTTCTCTGTAGAAGCCCTGGTAGGTCCAACAATCGTCTCTTTGAAATTGCTAAATTCAATGATTTTTGGAGCATTGCCCTTTCCTGTGCATTGCACAGTCTAGGGGACTGGGGATAATTTTGAAGGTGGCACACAAATAGGTTACATTGTCTGTACGCTTTCCTTTTCTTGACGAGGAACATTTCTAACTTCGACCATGGTCTTTTTGAAGGTCATTTATGTGGGATTCGCGATCATTAATGCGTATGATTGCTTTAGCATATTTATTCTCGAGCGGCACCATTTTATCATTTAGATTATTGAACAGTTGCAGTTCCAACATCTGGACGTTCAAATTAATGTTTTGGTTGTTTTATCTGAGTATTTTGTTTTTGAGTTTACCATGTGCGCGCGGATAAGCGCCCACTGCCCAGCGCACACTGTCGCCGGCGAATGAAAAACTATGGTGTTACATCAATATCACTTCAAGGGAATTTCAAGTTATAAGTTTATTTGGGATTATAATAGTTTGTTTTATGTACCTATACGCTTAAGTTATATGATTTATTTCAGCTTCATTGCTCATCAAAGCTTTGAACAAAAGGTGAACTAAACGCCATAGCATAGGGAACTTTCCGGTCATACGTTTGGGCTAAGCTGTGCAATACAGGAAAACTAAACTCAAACAAATGAAGTTTAATTTATTCAACTGTACTTTTTTTCATCATGCATCCTTTAACAGCTTCTTGAGACCATCTGAACACTGTATACCATATGCTACATTTCCATTCAAGTGTTCGTTTATTTTTGATTTTCATTAGCTTTTCCAAGTACTAACTACTTTAATTTGAACTTAATTACGAGATCCGCACAAAACCGAGAAGATTCACCAAATAAATAAATTAGATTCCTACTAAAAAGATCCGGGAAAATCCGTACTTTCTGACCCGTAAAAACTACCCGCTCGCCGGCAAAGACAAATGTTTAACGAAACAAAATTTGGTGGGAAAAACTGGCTAACTCAGTATAACGAGTAATCGATGGAACCCGCTGCCGACGAAAGAAACTAACTGCAAATTAATACTGCAGTTTGGGAGGCTGCGTGCTTTTATTTTATAGTTTGCCGAAGTTTTGTGTGGTATTTTAGAAAAATATTTTAGTTTAATTTAGATGCAATTCTTTTGTTTTACGTAGGTTTTTAAAGCACACTTTTAAATTTCTAATTAATGCAGAAGTAGTTATTGAAGCTGCTTGGTGATAAATAATCAAGAAACTTTAGGGTACCTACTTCCGCAGGGCAGCTTAAGCAAAAGCTCTACAGTGGCTCAACTCATGGTTATTCGACTATTAGGTAACTACCCAACCAACAAGAAAGTACGTTAATAAGAAAACTATAATAAAATTTCATTAAATAATAACGACCAATTTTCACCTAACGCGGAAACAAACTTCGTTGCTTAGCAGGAATAGGAGACAAAGAAATTGGTACAAAATACTTATTCATAATATTTCCCCCGTCTCCGGCGTAAAAACTTTTATTATGGAAGTAATTAATTTAGAAGTATGCAAATTTTTCTTTTAATCGCTTCTTTAGCGCCGCAATTTTTATCTACTTTGAATTACTTGGGCCCCAGCAGTTTGCGGCAAATTTTCGTGAAATTTTTATGCCTTGTAAAATGCACCTACTTCTAATTAGAACACCAACCCCGTACTAAAGAATTAATGACTTACAAGCACTTGAAAAAAATATTATACCTTTTACTAATTTTACCAATAAAGAATCCGTTACTAAGTCGATTAAGACCACACAAACACACATTTTTACAGCGGAGAATTATATACTGAATGTTTTCTGGCCAAATAGCTGAGTCTGAATTGCTATTTCGTCCGTTAAAAAGGAATGCACTTTTTACGTTACGGCGTCCAGTGCAACCCCCGTGAAACGGAATCAGTGATGTATCCAATTGAACCCGTGACTACTCGATGCTGATCAAATATGAGGCGAATTGGATTCATCCACAGGACCCCTAAGTTACTTTAGTAGAGTGTGGCAAATATTTTGATGCAAGCAAAGTTATGAAACTGTTTTGTGAAACTAGTAATGTTGGTCATAAGCACCTCAGAAAGGTAGACTGTTTGTAAAAGTAAAAATGCAACTTACATTGAGTTATCCAAATAAGTTTTTTTTTAATTTATTTACGAGGGGTTTCTTTGCTCTTTGACTGTCTATTAATTGATAGAAAATATAAGATAGGAAAAAGTGTTTATCAAAAAAGGCTCAAACTAATCTATCAGGGTTCAATATCATTCATATTTATATGTACACCAGTACAGTACCTAAATACACAAATTATTCACAGTCAAAAGACCTGCACTTGTAGTTTTCACTGTAATTACTACAGACATCGTTATTTCCCACTTAATGAACCGAATTTAACGGAATCGCATAAAAGGCGAAACGATAAACAATTTGGTAGAACCGCGTATAAGCGAAAGCACTCGTGAAATTATTCTCTACTTACTCGACCGCCACAAAGCTACAGCAACGATACTACGTAACGTAAAGTAACGTAACGTTTTGTCTATATTTTTGTGTCTATCTAGCCCTTTCACGAGCATGGCTAAGCTTGGAAGAATGACATTAATGTCTGCATCCGACAGTCTGAAACCAATGTCCGCAGACATCGGTTTAAACAGTAGGCCTCTGATCTCATGGACAGGAAGAGAGTTAAACCGTATGAACAAGTAAAGCGCCACACATAACGTAACGTTACTAATGCATTATTGTGACTGTATTGATTGATTACTGTATTAATTCATAAAATGCAGAGCAATGGTAAGGAGCAACAAGTTCGAAATAACTGACTCCGAAATTTTAAATATTAAAGTAATGGACTTTTTTAATCTTTTTTTTCATTTAGGGTTCACTGTATCTTACAGTACCTAACTAGTTTATTTTATTATTTCAGCAAAATGACTATGTTTTATTTAACTAGCAATTAAAATCGATAACTGCAGTCAACTTCCTAATTTTTAGGGTTAATTTATGCTACACGTTAGCTAGATGCATCGCAGCCCGAGAGAGCCAAGTTCTTGCCAGTTAAATGTCAGTAATGACGTATGTTCTCGGACAACTAGCTAGTTGTTAGCTAAGACCACATTCATACTGAAATTCGGAATTTACCAAAACTTTTAATGGACCGCATTCGGTTTGCTCTATGCAAAACTGCCTCTCGTATGAGTACATTAATAAATCTTGGCATAGGTACTAGGTAGTAGTAACGTTTGCGTCATTCAGGGAATTGTATGTAACTCGTGAAAGTTTGTAAATTGCTAGTGGAAATCCCTTCTGTGCCGTCATCGCACTCATATCTTATTATGATGTACACTAACAAGCGTAACTTTAATTATGAGGAATTCACATTCGCACAGTCACAATTTTACGTGACAATATAGGTACTAGGGTACTTAGCTAAGAACACTTAATAAGTAAGTAAAAAGGGATTAATATTGTCCTACTCACTTATAACGATATAAATCCATCACAAGAAATAGACGACTCTATTCATTAGATTCCCAAGCCTAGTACCTAATCGTATATTGTTGCAGTGTTCCTAGACGCTGCTGTTTTCAATTCACTCCAAAATTGCTCTATTAAAAGTTTCTCGCTGCCTCTGAATCGGTTTCGAACAAGGGAACAATCGAGCCTGGTTTTCCGCACTCGATAGGTATTGCGAGGAACCAATCTGCTTCTAACTTACGCATCGTTAATGCTCCTACAAGTTCAAACAGTTGAATCTTAGATGCTCACTATAATAATAAATTACCTATATTACATTCAAAAGTGCAAAAGGGTGTTAATTATGTTCACAAAGTCCAATTGTTATTGGTAGTAGGTACAACACAACCATCTTTATGTTTCTACCAATTACCTGGATTCTTTACGCACTAGGTGTGCTTCATGATCACACCTTCACATGTCAGCAGAATGTACTAATTATAAAAACTGGACTATTTAACAACCAAGTGACTTGATATTACTAACTTACCAGCAAGATACGACCAGTAGCTTAACGATCACAATCCTCAACTAAACACCAAAAAATACTAAGATAATTTAATTGAAACTACACCGAAAACAACCCTTAGCTTTAACAAAAGTAAGAACCGACATCAAGGTTGACGAAGATTAAACTTTAAGGCCTCCACTTGGACACTTATTTGAACTGGAACAAGCAAGTTGAAATAACTAGGTTTTGCCTTAAGTAGGTACTCACTGCTTACTACGCGTACGCATACGCCTGGCCGCGCTACGGCATCGTCATGTCATGACCCTGTCTCCCAGCGTCGACGCCGACGGCCTCTTCATCGCCCAAAAGAAATGCCTGCGCATTATAGTAAACGTCCACTGGCAAGACAGCTGTAAGCCGCACTTTATTAAGGAGAATTTCCTCACTCTCACTTCACTGTAGAAACTTGTCTATTGTTGAAAGCAACCTTAATATATTCAAGCTAGATAGGAACCCACGTCGAAACAACCAGCTAGTCCTTCCGACCCTCAGAATTAAAATGTGTAGGCAAGGCCCAGAATATCGCTGCATCCAAATTCACAATAAGTTACCAATTTCACTGAAAACAGAAACTAATATTAAAACCTTTGAATCTAAATTAATATCCGTTCTGATTGAAAAATCATATTATTCCTTATTGACTACATTGAAGACAACCTAAATTAAAACTATTTAATAATAGTCCTCCTGGCCGATTTAGACCACGGCGGCCAATCTCAACAGAGATCAGCCAACTACGCAGGAGATATTATAGTGCACAAGTGTGAGCACAATACACAGGTGCACTGACTGTTTCATCACTCTCAAAGTTCGGTGAGACGGCAATCCGCCATGACCGGAGGGAGATCAGGCGCAGGACCAACGATAAAACTATTTACCTACCTCTTCGGTATTCTTTTTCTACAACTTAAACGTTGTTCTAATAAAACAAAGGCTTGTTTAGTTTTAAGATTAAGTAGGTATGACTATGCTATTTTGTTAGAGGATTTTTGAGTCATGTGCAGTTAACTATATACTAAATAATTACATTCTAAACTAACTACTCTAACTATATATACCTACTCTACTAACTACTCTAACTATATATTTTTTTTTTGCATAAATTTTAAGAAAATGATATACCTTAAGCTAAATTCACAAAGTTGAAGTTAGTGTAACTTAATTGAGTAAGTTTAAAACTATTATCATGCAACACCCTTTACAGGGTCTGTACTGTAAGTTTCTGTTCTAAGGAAAACTGTGTAAAAAAGGCATATACATGAAATTAAATAACACAGCGCTAAAAAACGGTACACTCTAAATACTATTTGGCACACTTTCAAACTCCTACCATGCATACCATGCCATATAGATTTTTTCCCTCTTTTTGCAGTTCGATTAAAACATGCAGTCGCTCTTTCCGCTCTATTCATATATGCGCTACACTTGAATGAATTTTCTGAAAGGTGTGTGGCAAATAGTATACCGTGAGCTCACGTCCTCATGCTGAAAAAGAGGCGAAAAAATATCGTAAATATCGCTCCGAACCAGTAAAGGCTATGTTCGATAACAAATAATACACTCACGCTTGTGTGCTTGCTTGAAAATAATGAAACTATAAAAGTGAATTTTACTACACGACCCGCACATTCGATTCTGTGGCACTACGGAAATGAAGTTCTGTGACTGCTGCACTTACGAGAATCAGCCATTCAGTAAGCAGCGTAACATATTTAAGGTCGTCTGGTGTATAAAGTATATAAACGGCGGGGCACTAATGTTTGTATAAATCGCACTTACCTGCCTCTCCATAGACAACGTTATGTGTTTTGAATGCGGAGCCAAATTGACTCCATTAAAAGTTTTGAAAGCGCTCGTAGCTTAGATAATTTACGAGGAGAGTTATGCCGTCTATACATAAAAGCATGCATGAGGCCACTGAAAACTAATGAATTTCTGTTCATGTTTATCTCATCGGCTTTATCTTTGTTGCTTTAAAGCTGACTTTTAAGAGAAGTTGAATTAAGTCATACCTACCTGGTGCCTACCCTTATTAAAAACACGATAACTAAGATTAAAGGTCACAAACGCTTACTGATTATGCGTCTCTACATCGTATCGGGTATGAATAGGTATCCGGTAAGGATCTACAATAAAAATATTTTTAAATTTTATTTGGAACACTTTAACTTACCTCAAAATAGCTTTTTATATCTACCAGCTAGAAATATTTATCAAAAACCTTGTACTCTATTCCTGTCTCTATCGGCTATCCTATTCGCATGGGTCATCGAATCAAAGTTTCGATTTCATTAGGCTAACGATTTTCTGCTTGTTGATACAACATAATTGTATCGACAAAGTTTGCCTTTGAAAATAGGCGGTTGTGGTCTCACAAGGGACAGTCCCATAATTGATAAGAGAAGACCGGCAGGACGCAGTAATTAGAAGGGGAAGCAATTACGACTTTAATAGGACCGTGGTGCCTGCGGCCGATGTAGGTATTTTGCTCTCCTTAACAATGTTACATGTTTTGTAATAGGTAACTTCATTAAACAAAATTTAACGAGCATTTGATACGATTGTAAATTTTCACGCATCTTCTCGAACAGTTTACTTTAAAATGTCCATCCTTCCCATATCTTCTTCTGTAACGTAACTGTATTTATGTTTACGAATAGGTCATAATAACGATAACGTTTAGACAAATAAAAAAGGCATTGTAGAAGCACAACGCAACGATTTATTATTTCAGCTGCCATTTTTTCATTACCTATGTAATTTTCTTCGATGAAGATTTCAGTTATAGCTGAAAAATACCAATATAACTTTTGATTAAGTATTCTGGGGGTGGTGCAACACACACTTAGTGACCATTAACAAAGGTCTACTTACATGGAAACGAAGGAAATAACAGCAAACCGCCTGCAACATAAAAGACATTCCGCTTCATTGTCAGTTAAAGTTTCAATAATTTCACCAAAAGGGCTCATCACAAGTAGGTAATAAACAAGTAAAAAAAAACAAATTTCACGGTATGCCCGCCTGTTAATTTGCGTGCTATGAATGCAATCTACCAAATCTTACGTTTTGCATGGTCATCAAGCTTCAATGGATTGGAGTATTACAATACTTGGAGTATTAGAATACAAAGCTTTTGTTATACTCAAACACATGCATAGAATATAACCATAGTATTTATATTTTCTTGGATTAGTTTTACTGCAATATTTTTGTCCAACATTTGGCCTTTAGAGCCATCTAGCGGGGAGCGATCGAATTAATAAGGATTACAACCTTCACGCGGACTTTAAATCTAGATCCACTCCATCAAAGATAATGGAAAAGGGAAGATTATCAATGTAGAACAAATAACTTACCTTGTCGAAATCTTACATTCACCGGTACTTGCGGTACCGGTGAACGGTACCTACTCGTCTTCTGACCGACGATAGATAGATAGCATTACTCTGCTTTAAAAAATGTACTGAAACTTACTGCCATCTATGTCACTGTTGTTGACTCATCTGCATATATTTTTTTCTGCTACGCGGCTACGTCTCACCAGATGGCGTTCAACTCGAACGACAAAGTAACTAGGCTGATGATATTCATTTACCAATAATTGGTAAATTCATTTACCAATTATTGGTAAATGAATATCATCATCATACCTAATTATTACTCAAGTAGGCCTCTGTTTATGTTTTTTTTTATATAATAAGCACAAAAAGAGCCCAAACTGAATAAAACTGTCATCAACCAATTCCGCACATTACTACATCGACCATGCGCCCAGTAACCTGAATCGCGCAATGTAAATAAGTACCTCGGCCTTAAAAAAGTTACATCAAAATCTTGGCTTCTTTTACCTAATTATTACTCAAGTAGGCCTCTGTTTATGGTTTTTTTTTTATATAATAAGCACAAAAAGAGCCCAAACTGAATAAAACTGTCATCAACCAATTCCGCACATTACTACATCGACCATGCGCCCAGTAACCTGAATCGCGTAATGTAAATAAGTACCTCGGCCTCAACATTTAAAGACAAACCGAGACGGTGATAGACGGCAACAAATGCGCAATACATTATGCCCTAATAACTCAAGTTGTGAGTGTTACTGAATCAAATAATTTGATTCAGTAACACTCACAACTTGAGTTATGTCACTGTTGTTGACTCATCTGCATATATTTTTTTCTGCTACGCGGCTACGTCTCACCAGATGGCGTTCAACTCGAACGACAAAGTAACTAGGCTGATGATATTCATTTACCAATAATTGGTCGATGTAGTAATGTGCGGAATTGGTTGATGACAGTTTTATTCAGTTTGGGCTCTTTTTGTGCTTATTATATAAAAAAAAAACATAAACAGAGGCCTACTTGAGTAATAATTAGGTAAAAGAAGCCAAGATTTTGATGTAACTTTTTTGAGGCCGAGGTACTTATTTACATTGCGCTATTCAGGTTACTGGGCGCATGGTCGATGTAGTAATGTGCGGAATTGGTTGATGACAGTTTTATTCAGTTTGGGCTCTTTTTGTGCTTATTATATTAAAAAAAAACATAAACAGAGGCCTACTTGAGTAATAATTAGGTAAAAGAAGCCAAGATTTTGATGTAACTTTTTTGTTTTTGTCATATAGTTATCTTATCATCAAGAGACAAATAAAGTACCTATTAACATCTGCAAAATGTAAATAAATGTATCTGTTCATTTCTTCTTTTTAATGATATCAAACTGTAACATATTTATAACCTGAAACAGCATATTATTTACACTTTTACCATATTCTAGTATTCATATAATATTAAATTATTTCCTTTCCTGATCCTGTTTCATTCCCGGGTCTGAATTATTTCCAATTTCCCTTTTTCCCTAATTTTTTACTTGATAATGGCTACGTTAACGACAAAGCCATAAAGAAAAAAAAACATCTGCAAAAGAGGTGAAGAGAGGTTTAAAATAATGCTTCAGGAAACATTGTTCAGTGTTTCAAGTATTCATGTAAATCCTCATTTAAATTATAACATCGAAATGAACCAGCGTGTGCTTGTTTCACCATCGATTATATGGAATTCATATATTTTAACCAAGTGATTTGGGGCGCAAAAAACACTTATCTTTTTAACCTGTTATCTGCAAGCAACAAAAAAGTGTTAGGGGTTCAAATCAGTGGATTACTAGGAAATACGACTCAGTGTGTCGTTTCACTAAAGGAGTACCTACCTAACTTGCTCACCTCTAAATTTGACTGACAAGATGATGACAGTGACAGCTGTGACAGTATTGACATTTTTATCGTTTCTGAATCTCTGCCGGTGTGGGTGATCTTTTGCGCCATTTTTGTTGTGTTACGTCTTGTTTGTTTCGTTGGTTAGTTATTTATAATTTTCGAAATTTCGAGCTGAAACCGAATTAGAAATGGCTTATGGAAACTTACACAGATATATATTGCGGCTAATAGCTAGCCGTGGTGTGATGTCTCTTGAAGATACCTCACAGATTCTAACAAATATTGCCGGTAAGTTTATGCAAAATGTTTTCCAGTACTTTTACTTCGTTGTTCGATGTACTTTCTTCACACTACACTACACTACTACAGTTTACGTTCGGCTTTTGCAGCAGAAGAAGCACTCTCAGTTCAAGATCTTATAAAGGACATAAACGATGAAATAAGGCCTTTCCAACAATGTATCAAAGTTACCAATGATGAATTGACAAACGAAGAGGTTGTTGTGTTCCTTTCCTTGGGCAATGACGACGCTACAAAGGCCCATAACGTATTCAGTGCTTCTGAGTTAGAGTATTACCGACTGCTTATTGAGCAGATCATGACAACTGAAGCAAGACAAATCACTGGTTTTCATGCTATCAATTTGGTAACTGGTATGAGGGCTTTTTCTAAGACTGATGCACAGGTAAGGAATTAATCAGTAACTACTTTATGTGTATCAGAATTATTTCTCTGATAACCAGGTCTATTGTAAAAATCACAAACACAATATTATTGATATCTTTCTATTTGGCTGAACGGGGCTCAATAGGTTAATATTTATGAAATACTTGATCTTGTAAGAACTCAGATGTCTTATCATAATGTGTAAACTGCTCTGGTATAATATATGTAAGCACTTAATAAATTGGTTTCTAATTCTAGAAACTTCTAAATACATGGTGCCGAATGAGATATCTAGACAAGGATGAAGATAATTATGCTCTAGGAGTCAGAGCTATACATGAGTTTGAAGGGTACCTCCGTCAAAACATGCCAGACACTATTGAAGAATGCACTCTTTGCAAACAAATTGTATTTAGAGTGAGTGAGTTTTTTTTCTCGTTTTCTTTTTCATTCATCATTTCAAAATTAAAGCACTTAATGAATCATGGACAACAAAAGAACCATCAAAGCCCAGGCAAACTTGTTTTAACAGTCTGTCAACAGGAAAATAAGTTATTGTTTTGAGAGCAACTTAAAAATTCCTTAGACATCAAAATATGACGAACACTTTAATGTTCAAGTAGTTGACTATTAACCAAGTGGTTGCAGGTTTGATTCCCGCACTGTACAAACATTTGTGTGCATGAACATGTCTGTATGTACTGGTCTGGGTGTTATATGCATTAAGTTTATTTGTTTGTGACACCATTGTTGATGCTGATATCTGTATCACAAGTGCTTAAGCTACTTACCACAGAGTCAGATAAATGTATGAGATGTTGTTTTAATAAGAATAGCAGCTGTTTCAGTCACTCTGAATAAAATTTTGATCTAAATGCCTTTCAGGGTTGTAACTGCCCAATGTGTGGTCAGGCAGTTCACACTAGGTGCCTCAATAAGTATTTGGAGAAGGTAGAGAAATGGCCATGCTGCAAGGAAACCTTCAGTGCTGAGCAGTTGGAGCAACTTAGGTGTGCTGAAAGGTTTGTTTAAAAGTTTTTTTTTGGGAATTATTCACAAACTCCGTACTAATTTCTTCCACTGCGTCGTTGGTGTAGTGGCTAAGTTTCTGCCTTACATCCGAGAGATCCTGGGTTCAAATTCCCGGTTGAGCCAAAATTGTTTATATGAGATTTTCTGTCATTAATTTATTAAAAACAGCTCGGAGTCCGGAAGTTGGCGGTGTTACACCCCCGTGCCACGGAAAGCACGTTAAGCCGTTGGTCCTGACCCAGATCTCTCTCCGGTCATTTTGGATTGCTGTCTCACCGAACTTTGAGGATGATGGAACAGTGAGTGCACCTGTGTATTGCGCTCACACTTGTGCACTGTAATATCTCCTGCATAGTTGGCTGATCTAACATAAATTGTTTCATTCATTTAATCCCTTCAAAGAAGTTGTGAAACTTCCATTAATAGGTCTGTATATTCCACAACTTTTTAATGCAAACTTTCTAGTTACATATTATAAAGTTTTATGATATGAGCCCTTATATGATATTAAGACCTTATTTTCCGTATTGATGGGTACTTATTTGGCATTGGCAATTTTGCCAAATTCACTGATATGTCTTTGAAACCCCAGAAAGAGGAATGATAATGGGTGTACAGTTGAGGCAGAGAGGGAGCAGGTATTTAAGCAGGCCCAATTGAAATATTACTACTGTAAATCCTTATAATGAATGAAAAATTTCCTTTGGTGTGCCTATGGAAATTTAAGTTGTCTGTAAGAGATCACTTTGAGCAATAGACATCTTACATCTTCATCTTAATTCATGTGAATAAGTATTACCTTTTAAACAAGCTTTAATTTAGTTTCACCTATCTTGGTGAAGTCCCTGTGTGCTTGTCTATCATCGAATCTTGCAGGCTGAATTTTCGTATACACATGTAGTTTTGATGACAATATACTGAATAACTGATCATATAAGCTTAGCTTGTATTTGTCAATCAAATCAGTAGCTATCTATTAGCCATTATAATTAAGTAACCATATTTCAGTTCCAGGTTGGCCCAAACTCAGCGGTTGGACTTGACTCAACAGACTGAACACAATTCGACAGTGTTTGAACAAACCCAAGAATCCACTGAGTATGTTGCAACAACTCAAGACATTATACCGGAGATCTCGCAGAGAGTTTCACGAAAAAGGAAGAGACAATGTGAGTGAATGTTACTGTTATGCTGTAGTTAGATATTTAGAAGTAGTTATTGTTACTTTTTTTTATAAACAATACCATTATGATTGAAACATTGTCAGAAACAATAAATGTTGATTTTTAATAGTATTATGCGTTATTTCAAAGTACAAATAAACAAACTTTATAATTCTAACAATTTTATTTTCAAATTTTATTGTCACTCTACCTTTAATAGTGAGGTAGTATTAGACAGTATACAATCATAAACTAAGTTTTACTAACTTAAAATTAAGCAATATTATTGCAATAATCGCACCAAGAGCACTATATTGCCAAATAAACATTCTCAACTTTCCTTCTCACAACTTTGGCTGACCTTGGATAGAAATCCAGTAAATATTTCCATTGCTCAAGCTTTAAATATACAATATCAACCACTGTTCTGGCCCTAAATGAAAAATGATGGGCCACACCAACAAATAGTCCCTGTAAGTAGAGAAATCTTTTTATCAAAATTTAATTCACACATTTATGCAAAAAAAAAAAACAACTAAAAAAGTTAGGCTAGAAATGAAATAAATAATGTAAACCTGTGCGACACCAAAACTATCTTCAGGACCTAAAATATCATAGATTGATTCAGTTAGATTTGGATGGACGGTTAGTACTTCAACCTGAAATAGATAAAATAATATTATCTTCATTTGAATATTGATGAAAACGTCTCAGAAAAATTGAACAGTGACTTATTGAGCGACTAGCGGTCCGCCTGCGACTGCGTTAGCGCAACGTAAGATTTTACCTCAATAGTGTTCGATAGACAAAGTTACAAAATTTGAAGTACATGAGGCCAAGGACGGAAAACGGGACAAGAAACTCAATTTTTTAAGATTCTATTGGGTGTGCCACCTTAATGGTTAAAGCTACACAGAAATCATGTATGACGGAAATGTTCTCCTTAAAATTATATAAAAAATATCCCTCGACGGCATACGTCTATCTTTTATGGTTGACTCACAATGACACGTGTAACTCACGATAACTTAGCAGTTCGAAGCTTTATAATTATATTTGTCTACGTTTATAACATTCTCAGTCATCTAAATATACAAAACTCAAAGGTGACCAACTGACTGACTGACATAGTGATATATCAACACAGCCCAAACCACTGGATGAATCGGGCTGAAATTTCATGCAGGTAGATGTTACGACGTAGGTATCCGCGAAGAAATAGTTTTGATAAATTCTTCTACCAAAGGGACAAAATAGGGGTTGCAAATTTGTGTGAAACTCGGCGGCAAGAAACTAAAGTCCACCCGTTTGCATTATTATTTATCCCAATAAGCATGTTTATGCAAAGTTCAAAGTATGAGATAAACGATCAAGAAAACATCACATCACCTCTCCTCTATGTATGAAGTAAATGCACTGATCTGAGTCGCCGCATTGCACGATATAATTTCCAGGGAAAAATACGCAATGTTTCATCCACATAGCTAGCATTCTTTTGAAATCGTCGTCTGTTTTACTAAATATCATCGATTCTCTTATGTGGGAGCCGTAGACCGCTTGCATCACTTGGCATCGAAGACGGAAAGGCAGTTCGAATACGAGCTCGGGCATCTGTGGTTGAAAGTAAGATATATTCAGTACTAGCTTCCTGCCAGCCCGCGTGGAATCTATCTAGTTAAAAAAAATTGCTTTAAAATCCATTAAATAAAAGTAAAGATATAAGTGAACATACATAAGCGACTGCTTTATACAATGTAGTGAAACGTAGTAAGTACACTTGAAGAAACTGCTGATTGAAGAGGAGTATTCCGTAAGTAGGTTATTCTTAAAAAGTCCTAGTCCTACTGAACCACACCCAGGTGGTGTTAAATTACTAAACCAACACTCCAAACTAATCTGAATAGGTATTCGGAGATTTCTTTTACTGGTGTGCATTCTTGTCGTCCGGATTAGGCCTTTCGGTATTTTTTACTAAAATTGCGTACACTCCTTCGCTAGATTGGGATCATAACTGAAGATTGCAGAGGCATATATGACTTAATAATAATAATTGGTTTACTAAATGTATTATTTAAGCTGAGGAAACTTAATTGGTTTATGTGTTATTTTAATTCTCGACTTTGTTATGTAATGTTATAACTGTATGCTTCCTAAATAATAATAAAAATTAAATAAAATAGTTACTTCGTCAGTGAGTTCCTATAACACACAGCATTAATATTCACTTTTACATATTATTATCTTTTAGGGCGTTACTAAATTCATATTATAAGCTTTCGCAGTTTCAAAGGCCGTTAGTCTGTAACTTTTCCTCCACATATTCGACTATAGCCAGCACGCTCACCCTTTCAAGCTTGTCACTGTGCCAGGAGTGGCAACATTCGGAAGAAAATACAGCTTACAGAATAAAGCTTCTGACTCGGATAGATAGATAGATTATAACCTGGAATAACGCATAGATTAATTTTTAAGCCGTAAAACTTTACGGTTCCTGTGGTATACGTAGAAAACGGGTACTATACGGGTGAAACCTAGGGCACAGCTAGTATATCATAATTCCCGAACCTGTCGACCTTGCTGCCTGTTCCACAGTTCGCGGACGTAATCCCACATTTTGTTCATCTGGTGATCACTCAAATCCATGTCCCTCAGTCCGTCCCTGAGCTCGTTGATACCGTAATCGTACGCGATGCGCGACGAAGAGTGCGCTGTTATCATTGCGGACATTTCCGATATTAGAAGTCCTGAAAATAATGTCAATTAAAGTTAAGATGTCACCGTCACTCTTCTGGTTTTGTCTAATTCTTTCATTATCAGTGCTTTTCGACTTAGGAACGGACTCCCTAAGGAAATCTACCGGTCGCGGTCGAAATTGTCCTTTAAAAGGTAACAGCAGTCCCACTACAGGAATAAACTGTCTCTCCTGTCTGCCATCCTTATTATGTATACGTATGTATGTGTAATAATGCATATCTATGATTTTTTAATGTATTTTATTTTAATTTTATGTAAGTAATTAGTTTGTATTTTTATAAATGTATCTTAGTGCGTAAATTACTTGAGTTACATCGTTTGTTTTTCCTTTTTACTTTATGTGCACCGCCTGAATTTTCTCTGCTTGGACCTATGGTTGGCTGGTTGAATTAAGTCCACCATTGTACACATGTTTGTGCAGAACTTAAATAAATAAAAGATGTTTGTATAACATCTTGAATGGGTGCTGCTGTAGGTGAATATTACTATTGTATGAGTAGTTCTCCATTGGCGGCTTAATTATATCTGACAGAAAGGTTGGTCACTTACCTTACACCCCTTTTTTTTTTTTTCTCGCTGGAAAATGCTTTACGCATACCTACCGCCCTCGGGGGAGGGCAGTAGGTTATGTGGGACTCTCCCCGAATGGGGCATACCCACTAAAAACCAGCGGCGTTCTCGGGAGCCATGAGTTCGGGGCCACGGGTCAGCGCCATAAGCACACATCCGCGGCCCTTCACTGACTAGACCGACACACGGTCTCACCCGGTCTGGAGAGGGCACAATACCCCTGCCTCCAGCGCCGAACTGAGCCCGCGTGGTGGAGTATGGCTCGTACCACCTCATAGTTGAGGTGAGGCCTGTGACCAGCAGAGGGCAGTATATGGGCCGATGAGTGAGTGATGTAGATGCATTACAGCTATAAGCTAGACTCTCTGTATAGCAGATCTCTAAGAAATTACAAAGCAAGTTAACGCTTTTGGTTATCAAAACAATAACCCTACCCGAAGAGGTAGGTAATAAGAGGGCTCTTTTAAATTTACATTCTAACGTGAAGTACAGACCTGTACAGAATTTAATAATAATGATAACGATTATCGTTTCGACAGCTTCGAAATCGTTTTGAGATGAGACGTCTCCCGTTCCAGTGATTGTTAGTAAATTTATCATGTACCATAGAGCTGCTACGTAGATAGAAAAGTAATTGCCCTGAAACGTAAGTAGTAGTAGTTATAGTTTGATGTAAGTAGTTTAGACTGTAATTTTAGATTCCGGTGACAGATAACAAAACTAAATAATTTATTATTGATTACTTTAAAATTAGCGACAGTTTTCGTATTGCTACCTTCAACGCCTTTAGATAATTACACGAAAACTCATTGAAAACTAAATTAAAGTTTGCTGTAGAAAATATTGTCTGAGTTGAGAATCGGACCTGGGTCCTTTTTGCTACTGGGGACTAATTCCGCTAATCAATCGTTGAATCGTAACAAAATCGTAATTGAATTGCCCGCTTTTGACATTTCTTTCATATTAGAACTGTGAATGACAGGCGATTCAATTACTTATTATTTTACAGAATATTTTGTTACGAATGATTAGCGGAATTGGCCCCCTGCTTTCTTTGAGTATTTTAGTATACAGATAAGTACCTCAACATATTTAGACCGCAAGTTTAGTTCGGTTTTAGACATCCAGTTTGCAGAGTTACAGTGGACAGGTGTGAGGCAAGATAACTTGAAGAATAGACACGCGTTTACGTGCGCTAATATCGACGCCCATATACCAATCGTTCTGTAATAAAAACATTCAGGATTTGTTTAGTTAGACCTTGTTTGAAAATAAGTCGAACATTATTACTATTACAAAACTGAGGGAATGAAACGTCATTTCAAGAGATACTTATACTCGTAGCACACACACTTCTGTTATGCAGAAGTGCAGTGCTGTTTACAGGCAATTAAATGTGTAAAACAGTAATCTGACTTCAAAGCTGAAAAAAGATGAGGCGCAGGCCAATGCTTGCCTATCTACTTTCTTTTCAAGGCCCATCGATACCTTGATTGCAACTTTAAGCTGAAGGCTGAATTAAATATGCAAGGTAGGAGCCCTGACTGGAGCCGAACCGTGTGTTAGTGATTATTGATAGTGATTTACTTAGAAACATCTCGAAACTAACTTGCAACTGTCTTTTCAATCCAATAAATCGGCATGGCTGCACAACAAACGTAAGTTTGAACAAAAGATTAGCCGAACCGATATTAATTTTCCTAGCCGAGGGTATTCTGTACGTGAACAGCTTAACACTTGGAACAGCTGTGGCGAGCGTAGGTAGACGAAAAACGCTAGTTGCAAGGGCAATGCGAATGCTCAGTAACATATAGGCAGGATGGCTAGATATTCCGCATTTACAGAAAGGAGACGAGGGCCAAAGCCGAAATCCTGTCCGAGGTCCATCAATATCTTGACTGCCACTCCAAGCTGACTGCATCTATAATGACTATTCTTTGGTTCATTCAACTAGAATTAAAAATAGTTCTCCTGGCCGATTTCGACCACGGCGGCTAATCACAACAGAGATCAGTCAACTACGCAGGAGATATTATAGTGTAGTGAGCGCAATACACAGGTGCACTCACTGTTCCATCAGTTCCATCACTCTCAAAGTTCGGTGAGACGGCAATCCGACATGACCGAAGAGAGATCAGGCGCAGGACCAACGGCTTAACGTGCCTTCCGAGGCACGGGGGTGTAACACCGCCAACTTCCCGACTCCGGACTGTTTTTGAGAAATTCATGACAAAATCTTAGAAACAATTTTGGTTCGACCTGGGATTCGAACCCAGGACCTCTCGGATGTAAGGCAGAAACTTTGCCATTACACCAATGAGGCACTAGAATTAATACCTACAAGGTTCGAGTCCTGGGTGGTGCCGAACTGTTCAGCCCAAAACCAATATTCTATTGTCTTTTTATTCCAATTACTCTTCATGGCTGCACGACCACAAAATTTTGAACAATACTCACGTAAGTTTGAACAAAAGATTAGCGGAACCGATATTAATTTTTCTAGCCGAGTGTATTCTGTAGGTGAACAGGTATGACACTCGGAACAGCTGTGGCGAGCGTAGGTAGACGAAAAACGCTAGTTGCATGGGCGGACGCAAGGGCAATGCGAATGCTAAGTAGCATATGGGAAGGTTGGCTAGGAAATCACGCCTCCGTAGGTATACCCTTGAGAAGTACCTGCAATAATAACAACATGTGTAACTAGAGCAATTAAATAAATTTAATCTTCTAAAAAAATCGACTGATGTACACTAAAAGTGTTTATGCCACCACCTGTTGTCCTTTTTGCTCAATCGAAACACAAGATAACTATGCCAAACTTAAATAATAAATAATAATAACTTTTTCACAACAATCACACCAAATCTCTAGTCCCAAATTAAGCTACGAGGCTTGTGTTATGGGTACTAGACAACGGATAAACATACTTAAATACTTTTTTTGGTAAAAAAATACATAGAAAACACCCAGACCAGTACAAACAAACATGTTCATGCACACTTATGCTTGTACTGTGCGGGGATCGACCCTTGGTTTTAGAAGTCCGACATGTGGACCACTGCACCAAGCGGTCGTCAATGTCAAAATGGAATTTATTATGAAGTAAAGTAAGTTGACACACTTCAATTAATAAGGAGAAAAAAACAGTAGATTTAGAGTAAGTATTGCAGTAGTTCTAGTTAGTTTATGAAAAGTTATGCTTGTTTTTTATGTATTGTGTATGTATATGTATGTATTTTTTCGTAGAGAGCGTTTAATCTAGTACAGTGGATAAACTTCTTGATTTACATGTCTTGATTACAATGTAAACTTACATTTTTCTAACTTTCTTCGCATTTAAAATATAATCGCCGTATCGATTCATGTAGCCGCTATGGATGTCCAGAAATATTTTGTACCAAAATATTACATCAAATGTAATAGAAATGTACAAGAAGTGTGGTACAGAGAGAAATGCCATTTGATAAACTAGCAGCATGAAGTCGATGTATGCCAGAATTAGAGTGAATTGCTCTGGAAAAAGAATTAAGTTTCTTAGAATAGCTTGAGGATAGTAGTAGTAGTTATTTTCTTAGGAGAATTAGTGATAGTTTACCCATGAACAAAACCAATTTGCAGTCAGGCAAGACACTGCCTCGGAACCATCTGAAAGTAATCTTCAGTAAGTATTGCTAGACCTTTTTACAATGACATATTTATTTTAACTTTACTGTTCTATTAAGTTACTTTATTTTTTCAGCATAAACAACGTGAAATTAAAACACACTTAAAGAAACATGGACTGCCTCAGGCAGTACAAGTTGTTTGGGCGGACTGTCACTGTCAATGATTAAATTCTTCTGATATACAGGGTGTTGTGCCCGTAAAACTGAACAACTTTCGCTAAGAAACCTAGGTCGAAATCTCAAAAAACTTTTTGGCTCTCCCATAGTAAATTGATCAGCTGATTGGAAATTTTGTCTGTTTTTTTTTTGAGAATTGGATATAGGTATCTTTGGGAATGTTATGCAGTTTTTCGGGCACAACAACATCCTTCAGTTATTAAGGGGTTTTTGTAACACCTTGTAGATATTCAAAACCGACCTAGCACTAAGCAGGAGTTATATTTATGAGTGTAAGGTTTCCTAACTCATCTTTCATTGAGAAGATTAACTTTAATATGGGACAGTTTCTCAATCGCGTCTCATGTCAACTTTTAAGTTACGTTAAGGTGTTTAAAATTGATTGAATAGATATCGAATGATGTTAATTATGAACTTAAGATTAGGGAACCTGTGAGGCTTGAGAAGTAATAATGTAGCCCCAACGTAGTCAAGATTTCCTCCACCCGAAGCGATAGATCTAGATCCATGGGAGTCGGCGATACTTTTTTCTGGACTCTAGACATAAAGAAAAAATTAAATAAGAGTCCTCCTGGCCGATTTCGACCACGAAGGCCAATCTCTGCAGAGATTGGCCAACTACGCAGGAGATATTATAGTGCACAAGTGTGAGCGCAATACAGAGGTGCACTCACTGTGCCACCACTCTCAAAGTTCGGTGAGACGGCAATCCGACATGACCGGAGTGAGATCAGGCACAGGACCAACGGCTTAACGTGCTTTCTGAGGCACGGGGGTGGAACACCGCCAACTTCCCGACTCCAAGCTGTTTTCAAGAAATTCATGACAGAAAGTCTCAGACACAATTTTTGCTCGACCTGGGATTCGAACCCAGGAACTCTCGAATGTAAGGCAGAAACTTTGCCACTACACCAAAGAGGCAGTATAATGAATGAAATAACATGAATTTGAAATGAGACACATAATAAGATGCTTACATCAACAAACATGCTTATTGTCCCATCGTCTTCGTCCTCGTCTCCAGCTTCATATGAAAGAGGGTAGGTTTCAACCTAAGGAATGATACTACATTAATTAAATATCAAAATTTTCTAATCTTCAGAAATATTATGTTAACTTACTTCGAAACTTGTCCTTTCAGGAATTGTGGTCGGCAGAACATAGTCTTTTGCTGCCGTTTCGACTGAGTAAAGTACTTTGCGGTAGACAGTCGGATAGCTCTGAAAAAGTTCCGAGAAGCATATCTTATTACCAGTAAGTATTTTGAAGACTTTCACAACACACATATCTGTATATTATTATTGCGGTAAGATAAATCCTATTGCCACATCTTACTTCACGATGCTTAGGCCTAAAATAATGGTTCAGTTACCCAATGGAAAAGTCTCGGCGAGTTGATAATTCCACGCAGGCGAACCCGCTGGCAAGAGGAAGTTAGATTTCATGTAATTTTATTTCATTTACTATGTTATATGATACTTACTACTAAAGTCTCAAATATAAAATACAATGTACCTTCAAAAGAGCGTAGAAATCACGCCCTTGTATGCACAACAAATCGATATTTCTCGATGCGACTATATTTGACATGGTCAAATATTTGTTTGCACCTCTGATATTTCCAAATATGCCGCCCGGGCCCATACAAGCTTCCACTTCATTAATGTCCGATATAATGTCCACCTACGGCCAAATTATACGATAAAGTTATTTTGCAATCGATAATGTTAAGGACGTGTCGAAAAAGTTACCTTTCCCCGATAGATGATGTACATTTGACTTATAACTTCATTCGATCTAATAACCATGTAGCCCTTTTGAAAGTATTGTTCCTTGAGCTTCTTCGCAAAAGCTCTAAAGAATGAATACTCGACGTCTTCAAACAAAGGTATTTCTCTTAGCGTTTTCTCGTACATGTATAAAACTGCATCTTCGTTTAGATTTGCATGTAGTTTTCCAAGTATGGATTGGTGCTAAACAAGGATAATTAAATGTACCTTAGCTGTTATTATGGGTTATTTGATAACATTTAAAAGCAAACAGGGTGATTAACATAGCATTCTAATTCAGCTTGTTGAATCGACATCGTGCACAGAGCATGTTTATTACTCGATGTGAAGAAAATTACCTTTATGTTTTGGAATATAAATGATAATAGACAAGTTCCTGAATCAGTATCTATGCACTATACTCGTATGTATAGGTACCTGATTTATTTCTTAAGTTTCTCTAAATGTGTAAGTAATAGGTAAATCTGAATGACCATCATTATAAATGCACCGTTGTATTAGATACTTCCACAATTGTATAAATATATATAAATGTCTTAAGAATGCAACTAATTACTTAAATATAATCCTGTTTGATACTAACTGACCAACCACCAGTTCTTTTCCATTGATACTTCCAGAACTCTATAACTATTTTCTTCAGTGCAAACGGAGCTTTTTCCCTGTTCAAAAACAACTCCAGATGCTTTAGATTCTCTTGAAATTTCGTTATCACTTGGTCCGCCATTGCTTTTAGTGATGCGATTTTCGCGTACACATATCTGAAACCAAGATCCGTTTTGGTATACAAAACGATACTGGGCATAAAAAACCTTTTTAGTTTCTGTACCCAAAGAGTAAAAATTGGACCATATTACTGAGGATTCATTGTCTGTCTGTTTGTCAGTCACCTGGCTGCTGTATCTTATGTTACTCGTATGTACCGTCATAGCTAGACAGCTGAAACGCTTACAGGATGACCAACACTAAAAACTACACTTATAAGATAGAATAAAATACATTGAACTAGAAGGCTACTCATGTAACTACAAGTAAGTAGTTCTTGCCCGCGCCGCTAGACGGTGCTGTGAAAATTTGACTCGCATGAACACCTAAATACTTGTATAAGTATATCAGAACCGGGACTTTACCTCTATTCTCTCTATTTACAATGGTGTGATAATGAACCCCTATTGCGCGATTCCGACTCGTACTTGGCCAGTTTTATTCTGAATGTAATGAGATGCGTGAAATGACATTATACCCAAAAAACAGAACGCCATGTATGTTGATACATATGGACAGGATCATGTGGGTGGTGTCTTGTGCGGTGATGTCACCGAAGCCAGCCCCGCTAAAGCTAGTCGCCGCCCAATAATACGCCAATAGGTATACTTTCGCAGGGGTTAAGTATTCGTCCTTCAATACTTTGGGCGCGTCGATCCATGATCCTGTCAAACCAGGATTACAATTTGTCAAAAAGCTGGACTGAGAAGTCGCTTAGTAAACCAAATAAACATAGGTAACTTCGAGATACAGTACTCGTTACCCGTAAATTATTTTTTATCGATTGTTATATTTTGACCGAGTATCTTTATAGCTGATGAGCTTAAGAATATGAACTAAACTATTTATTTTTCCAATAGCGGATGAGAAAGTTCAAATGTTTTAACTCAACATCACATCAACCGCACCTTTGTACGTAAAAATAAATCATTGCGGCGCCGTTTAAACCTTCCCTGAACTTCCACAAATAATTTAAAACCAAAATTAGGAAAATCGAAACAGCCGCTCTCGAGTTTTAGCGAGACTATCGAACAGCAATTCATTTTAAGCGAACCCGGCAGACGTTGTCCTGCCTGTTGGTTGTTTTTAATATTTTTTCTTTATAAGAATCAGCCCCGTACTTTAAGGAATATTTAAAAAAAAGGATTGGCCAAATTGGTCCAGCCGTTCTTGAGTTATGCGCTTACCAACACATTTTGCAATTCATTTTTATATTATAGATTAGGTTTTGTTACAGAATTAAAAGCTTACCACGTTGGCAAATCATGCTACCATCCGGATTATACGATACATTCATGTAAGGTCCTCTTAGCGATAGTCTTTCGACTCTCCTGTCAAACTGTTCTGGGCTGGTTGCTATGACGTATCTGCACGACATTAGTATCAGCATAGAAGCATACCAGTTCAAGAAGAATATTGTCAGGAGGAAAAATTGCACCACACTCATCAAGTATGCCTGTAATCAAATGAACAAAATGAATGAAAATGAAATGAATGAATAAAAATTACTTGAATAATTTTTATTGTAGTTAAATTCAATGTACTTGGAGTTTGAGTGACATTGTTGCATTTAACTCTCGCTTAAGTAAAGTACGAAGTATATTATCCTGTAGTTTAATAACTACTAGCTTTCCGGCTTCGCCCGTGTGGTTTTCGGTATTGTAGTTACATTCCGGGATGAAAACTGTCCAATGGGAGTTTTGAATATTTTTAATGGACAGACTCAATATCCTATCTACCGTTAACTAGAAGTTAAATGTCAGTTTCATACGAAAAGCTATCTATGGTTTCAGATTTTTCTAAGAAAGTAACAGTTATCTCATTTTCAGTCACCGTTAGATAGGATATTGTACTGTGTATATAGGTACGTGACTGTTGTGTGTTAAATAAATAAATAAAAATATGCTGACAAAATTTTATCCAAATTAGTTTCGGCGTGAAAGTTTTAAAGACTGACACACAGAGTTTTATTTTATTTTATTTATTTTAGGACAGCCAACAAAGCAAACACTTCATATTCACTTATAACAATTTTATAAACTAGATTTTAACAGTGCCTCAATTAAAGGCTGCCACGACATGCGTACTAATAAAAGTTAGAAGCAAACGGTAACATAGTTTGACAAAAATAAAATTAATTTACTTAAGTTAAAATAAAATAAATTATTTATTAAGGGTGCTTTGATTTATAAGTGTGGGTATTTATTAGGTTTAATAGTGAGTAGGTAGGCATAAAAGGATTAGGTACCCTTCTCAACGCTCCTATTGATTCGGCCCAAAATGCAGCGTAGAGTTTATATATTTGAAGAATGTTAACCATTCGCAAAATACAATGATATATGTGGTTGTTGACATCGTGATCTTCATTCGAATGATCCTCGTTATGCCTTGGCACAAATAGCTTCCAAACCGCGTACCAGGGAAAGGATGTTAGAAAATCTATTACAAAAGGGCCCTGTTAAGCAAAAAAGTCAGTTTTATTAGTAACTGTTTCGTAACATGGCAATTTGTCGACGTCTGTGGTGAAGTGGCGAACCCACCGGCGACCCAACAAGATGTCACCATCTCTTAGGTCCCAGGTTCGACCCCTAGATGGAGGCTTAACAATTATTTATGTCGTCACTGGGCGGGGTGTTTGTGGTATCTTGATTGTTTTGATTTCCGTATCAGATAAAAGCAACCTATGTGATGTAATTACCATTTTATGTAATTACCGTTTTTTGATATTTATGATTTGCGTTAAAATATTATTTCAAAACAGCTTTACTTTTTCTTGATAAGACGATCACGTACAACAATGTGAAACTCTTTAGTCTTGTGTTTCTGAAAAAAAAGTGAAGCTTTTCTTCGTAAAAAATGCTTACCTTCAGGTAATTTTTTGCAGTCAAGTATGGATGATAAATCAACTGGTTCTTCGTGCCGTAATAAGCAACGTGCAGCATCACATATAGATCGATATAGCAAATCGCCTCCAGAACTACGATTGTGACGTTGAAAATTCCACACAATGGAGCCAAGGATACAACTATCTGTAAGTTTGAATATCATATTAAATTAAAATCTATATTTCAATGTCTTTGTTGCAACTAGCTTAACCAGCCTCTTAACCAACTATATTAGATTGCAAATATGCTGTAAAAAGTATACATTTTCAAATAAAAGGTGAACAAAAACTAAAATTTCAAATTATTAAAACCCCCGACATGAGCCAGGATCAGCTTTGTGCTTCAAAGGCATGCGTGATTAAATTATCTGTCGAGTAATAAACCCGCACTGAAATCGGTCCATGTTTTCGAGAGCGACGATGCCACAGAAGGACAAACACAAATATAATAGGGATCTAACTTGTAACACCCTTTTCGTCATAGATTAAAGCTAAAATGCCTTGCGTAGGGGACTACATTTAACATTTAATTTATGACAAAAAATACTTAAACAATTACCGGTATGACAATGCTCAGTAAACATGCAGCAATGATCCTAGTCAACGCCCACAATTTGAGAAACAATCCATTTGGTTTGATTGCAATCGGCATAAGGACGTAAGGCGCAATATGACTCATTATGCGGAACTGCGCGTACGATTTGACGTAGCTTTCTCTCTTCTTCTTGTAGTGAGCGCGGACGTTTATGAAAGAGTCTGAATTGATAATTAGGTAGGTGATTTTAGCGTTAGTATTAACTACAGTAATGTTTCCGTGAATCTTATCATCAGAGCAAAAGCCCAATCTTGCAGGTATGTATGAACGCAGTTGAAACTTTATTTCAAATACATATAATAAACTTCTTTCACGAGGCAGGTAAACAGCTGGTAAGTTTCAACGACTGGACGGATTTTCACCAGCCAACCACAGCGATAAAATTATCTTTCAAATGAAAAAAAACCGCTCTAAAATCGGTCCATCCGTTGAGGAGCTACGATGCCACACAAACAGAATAGGGGTCGAACTTATAACACCTCTCTTTTTCGACGGGGGTTTAAAACTATTATCTTAAGGCCTTTCCGAAGGTTCATTCCAAACCAAATTTAATTCACATTAATTCAGTAATTTTGGCACGAAACGTAACAGACAGAGCTACTTTCGCATTTATATTGGTTGTACTAGCGAACCCGGCAGACGTTGTCTTGCTCTCCGTTTAATCATACATAAAAACTTTAATCAATTAATCACTCTATCTATTACAAAAAACTGCATCAAGATCCGTTGAGTAGTTTTAAAGATCTAACCATACATACATACAGACGTAGAAACAGACGCGGGTAGCGTCTTTGCTTTTACTATGTATAGATGGATAGTATGGAACTCTTTAACCTTCCTCTTGAATCACTTTATCTATTAAAAAAAACTGCATCAAGATCCGTTGAGTAGTTTTAAAGATCTAACCATACATACATACAGACGTAGAAACAGACGCGGGTAGCGTCTTTGCTTTTACTATGTATAGATGGATAGTATGGAACAAACTCTTTAACCTTCCTCTTGAATCACTTTATCTATTAAAAAAAACTGCATCAAGATCCGTTGAGTAGTTTTAAAGATCTAACCATACATACATACAGACGTAGAAACAGACGCGGGAAGCGACTTAGCTTTGTACTATGTATAGATGGATAGGATGGAACTAACTCCATTTACTTACTGTCTAAGAACTTTTGAAGCAGATTAGTTATTTTGACTTTGGGAGGCTTGCCAGTCAGGTTGCTGTATTGTTTTAAGTATGCACCGGGGCCTGCATTTTGCAACTTCGCCTGCAATTCTATACGATGAAGTTCGTCCGGTGTTAACAGGCCTTCATGCTCTTTCATGTCAGGAAATAGACTCAAAGCTGATGTGTAAGCTGAGTAACTTATGCTTATGAGCTAAAATGAGACATTTTAAAAACTAAATTTAGTGGTCAATAAATAGTTAAAAGTATGGCAGGTAGTGAGTTCCACTCAATGATATTTAATATCATTGGTTCCACTCTTTTGCAGTGCGCATTAGGAATGTAGATGTGAAGCGCTTGGTTTGTGTCAGTGGAACATCTACTTTAGTCTGGTTAAGTTTGAGTTGCATTTAAACTCTACTAAGTGAAACGATCATACCGCTTTTACGCCAAGCGAATGCAGCTATCACAAAAATACACAATTTGGGGGTTGTAAAAAAATGAGTCTGACAATTTCAAGTGGATGACAAGACTGTAGTGTCGTCCAAGTGGTGATTTACATACAAATGTGCAGGACACCATTCAGACAAGCTTCGAAACACTATTTCATTAATTGTGGTTAGGATGTTTTAATTCATTTGCTGTCTCATTCTCTGACAAGCAATACCTGGTAGGTATATGAAGGATTACTTCTACCTTGCAATGAGTCAAAGTAATGACGGTGCTAACAGCAGGAACGCCATACAATAGCACCAGCAAACCCAAATGGTTCCCAGGTCCAATTACACGTTCTTTCTTCGATTCTCTCATTTCTCTGCAAGTCACTAAGCAGTACCCACTTTCGATTATGTATAATTCCCTGGAGACCGTACCTCCGTAATAAACTATTTCGCCTGGTGGAAGTATTATGTCTCTCGCAGCTGAAATAACATCATTTCTTTTATTACCCGACTACGGCGAAGCAAAAGGAGGGTTATGATTTTGACCTGTATGTATGTATGTATGTGGGTATGGATGTTCATCTGTTCCCTCGTAACTTCTAAACTACTTATCAGAATTCGACAAATGACATATCATTAGAAGCGTCTTAATTGTCCGCTGGTTATAGGCTATATGGGATTTCACAAAATCTAATGTGGCGCCCTCTGGCGGACAAAACATACGAAGTAAAAAAATAAAGTTAAGATAAATATGCCGTGTTTGGTATCATTTGAAAGCGCTTTACTTGTACATTTTGAATATATATATATATTACTAGCATTTGCTTGTGACTTTACCTGTATTCATGGGCTGATTGTATATAATTCACATCTTTTTTACCCGACTATATATGTGGCTCTTAGCAGAGTAAGATCCATAGATGGATTATGGATTAGTTCACTGGAATCTAGCAAATTACTAAAGAATCCACATGACCAAAGATCGTTCGAGGAGTTGGAAAGATTGAGAAATCAATGAACCCAAGATTAACCTATTTAGAACTCCAAAATATGTTAAATAAAAATAAAGTTTAAAAACTAACACCCGACTACTTAAAAACACGCTCTAAAAAGTACGAAACAAGAAAACACTCTCCAATGAAATTACTTAGTATGTACAAACTATTAAATATTTACCGTTATTAAATAAACTAACTTACACATATTATTATATTTTAATATATTTTCAATTTATAATATTGATAGAGAAATGTTTAAGGATAAAGCCGTGGTCGTATGCCATAAGAATAATAAATTAAAAAAAGTGGTATACGACCACGGCTTTATCCTTAAAACATTTCTCTATCAATATTATAAATTGAAAATATATTAAAATATAATAATATGTGTAAGTTAGGTTATTTAATAACGGTAAATATTTAATAGTTTGTACATACTAAGTAATTTCATTGGAGAGTGTTTTCTTGTTTCGTACTTTTTAGAGCGTGTTTTTAAGTAGTCGGGTGTTAGTTTTTAAACTTTATTTTCCTCAGTAGGTTAATACCTTCGACTGCCTCGTTGGTGTAGTGGCAAATTTTCTGCCTTACATCCGAGAGGTCCTGGGTTCGAATCCCAGGTCGAGCCAAAATTGTTTCTGAGGTTTTCTGTCATGAATTTCTCAAAAACAGCTCGGAGTCAGGAAATTGGCGGTGTTACACCCCCGTGCCTCGGAAAGCACGTTAAGCCGTTGGTCCTGCGCCTGATCTCTCTCCGGTCATGTCGGATTGCCGCTCACCGAACTTTGAGAGTGATGGAACAGTGAGTGCACCTGTGTATTGCGCTCACACTTGTGCACTATAATATTGAGATTGGCCGCCGTGGTCGAAATCGGCCAGGAGAACTATTATTAATACCTTCATTTGCATTGCAATATACGTTTATACTGTTTGGTTAGAAAATTATGGTAATATACATACATTCAGTCAGCGTTTGAATGTATGCTATGTTTTTCACTTGGAAAAATCTAATAGATGTAAGTGCTTTGAATCGCGCTTGATGCAACACTTTTTTTCTTAATTCAGACGGTATGACGGTTCTTTCCAACCAATTTTCATCCGTTAGTTCTACACCCTGCAATAAGTGGATACTGATTCAGAAAAACTTAAATAGCTTCTCAGTATTCTAAGTATAACAAAAAGCCGCTATGAATCTCTGTTTAACGAATAGCTGTGTGCCTTTTTAAACAAAATATAGATGTGGTTAATTTATATAATCTTTAATATACTAAACTAGCTGTGCCCGGCGGTTCAACGCATTGAACCCGTTTTCTACATACCTCACAGGAACCTTGAAGTTTAACGGGATAGAAAGTAACCTATGTGTTATTCCAGGTTATTATCTATATATGTTCGAAATTTTTGCCAAATCGGTCCAGTAGTTTAGGCGTAAAAGAGTAATAAAAATCCATACAAACTTTCGCTTTTATAATATTAGTAGGATTTGAATCAATTGAACGGTGACATCACAATAACTCACTCATTCGTATTTTATGGTTCCAGCCAACTAACTAAAGTAGGTATCGATTTATTTATAGGCACGTCTACGAGTAAGTCACTTTCATAATTATACCGAATTATACTGCCACTGGAGCTCGTAAAACGCCATTATTCTAGATTTGATTGCCGGGTGCATATTGTTCTCTTTCATAAACTTATCTATAGTCATGATCACTTCCAAGAAAGCTGTTTTTGTCCTGCAGCAGTTAGAAAATAATTAAAGCCTATTAAATTAACGTAACCTGAAGGCCTACTGCGAGAAACGATATCCGTTAAAACGATTACGTGTACAGACGACAGCACATTACGCTACGAATTTCAGAGCCTTTATTACACGCGCATAAGATGCCACAGTTTTAACCTTGACATGCTGTTAATGTCCATGTGTCATAATAACTCAAAGAAAAAAACTATTCTAGTTTTGACGGATTTCGTTTTTCGTATTAAGGCTCTGTGGGATGAGTACGAACATTATCGTAACGCATTCGTGTCGTTCAAACGTCAGAAAGTGACAGTTCCCCCATACAAATTGACAAGTTAATGATAGGTAAACGCTACAAATACGTTACGATAGTATTTCGTGCCCACCCCACTGATCTTTCAGTTTGCAAGTGCATTGCAGTCAGTTCGTGCATGAGAGAACGGGGTAACAGACGATCGCTGAGCGAGATAGCCAAATCACTTCATAACGCACAGAGGGCGAAGTAACACAAAATCGCTTCATACGTACATGCGCTGCCCTTTGCTTTGGGGCTATTATCAGCCCATCGCTATGGCGTAGTAAAAAAATAATATTCGCTTCTGTCTGAACGTTCCTGCGGAAGTCTGTCGTTTTATAGGACGATTGCGTACAATCTTGTTTGTCAATCAATCAATCAATATTTATTTCTTGCCCAACATCTTATAGTAAGATTACCTTGACCAATGCGTTACTACAGCTGAAAACTCAGAGACACAGTATCCGATCAGTAAAACTCCATACAGACTTAGGAAGGCCACTAAGGCCATGTCATACTGGTCACCAGGCGTATAGTCTCCATAGCCCACGGATAAAAGAACTGTGGTTGCGAAGTACACTGATGTCACCAGAGGATACTGGGTTCTGAAAACAAAAGACAAAGATTTTATGTACAGACAGCCTGATGTACTGACATCAGGCTACCCAATTTTGTATTGTACTTAATACAAATGATTAAGATTCATTTGTCAGCAGTGTTTACCCCGATGTATTGTCGTGTATACTATCTACGACTAGGTAAAGTTAGCAAGATCTGGAGATATGGATGGATCCTTACTTTCTTACTGTTACGCCTGATATCTTGTCTTCCCAAAGTAACGCCCTGCTATACCAAGAGTTTTCGGAACAGCGTTTAACGAAACAAGACTCCATGTATAAAATAACTCCGCACCAATAACATAAGAGGCAGATATAGATGCAATATTTGGTTACCTAAATGCGTACAAAAATACTTTATTAGTCAATGATCAAAAGAGCCAGAGAGTGAAAAATATTTTGTATGTATTTGTACCTTTACAAGAAGAGAGTTTAGCATCAGTTTGCGTTCAAGGTTTTCGAAGAAATTCGAAAGCCTCCACACCAGACACAGTTTGATCCCCTTGCACAAGTAAAACAAATGGTTTCTGTAGCTGTCATAATAGTTGACTTTCGTATGAATCGTCACTATGTACTCAAAGGGTATTATTGCTATTACGTCTAGATAAAATCCCAATGTATTCATTCTGTAGTTTAAGATACTCCATATATTTGTCAAATAGCGTTTCTTTGTTTTTACAGCAGTAACGGCAGACATCATGACATTCATCAGTAATGAGATCGTTATTATAATTTGGGTGTAAAACATGAGTCCCCCAGGAAAAGTCCTCTTAATGCCTATAAAGTATGGGAAGGCAATGCAAATGTAAAATACAATGCAAAGCATATAATGCTCCCAATACTTCACAAGATAGCAGTCGTATTGCAGGATCCAAGGAAATGAGGAGGTGAGGCATGTAAATAAACTAGTCTTCTTTTTAACATGTTCGGATAGAATGTAGAGGTCTAAGCAGTGTGTGTCTAGTTCGTCGTCTTTTGTCAGGTTTTCTTCAGTTTTACCTGTAAAATAAGTATTTAACCATGTTATTTATACTTTTTGAAAGACTTAAATGTTTATTGTGTACTAGCGAACCCGGCAGGCGTTGTCCTGCCCGCTGTGTTTTCAATATATAAACCTTCCTCTTGAATCACTCTTATCTATTAAAAACTGTATCAAAATCCCTTGAGTAGTTTAAAGATCTAAGCATAGACTTTGCTTTATACTATGTATGTATTTTGTTAATGATGGTTAACGATGATAGACAAAGTTACACGAAGGCTTTTCGTCATAAACTATGTCTAAGGGTGCGTTTCCACAGAAGCTGAACTGCGCGAAGCTGAGCAAAGACTTTTAAAGATTTACTAATCACATTACTCAAAATACAAATCTCATCTCCGCTCCGATTCAGTGGAAATAGTGTTAGCGGAGTTGAGAAGATTTACATTAAAATGTATGGTGCGCGGGGGATAAGCGTGGCACAGCGGTGTGTCGAGCTTAGTAAAGCTGTGCGGGGTTGAGCGGGGCTGTGCGGTGTAGAGCGGGGATGCGCAGAGTTGCGCGGGGTCGACCAGGGCTGCGAGGGGTAACGCGACGTCAGGCGCGGGAGTTTGTTTGTTGCAGTTTGAGTTGTACGTCATCGAGAGTGCACGTTTATCATTATGACAAAGGACGAAAAAATAATTGAAACCGTGAACCCCCGTTCTCACCTCTGGTCCGCTCCGGTCGTCTCAACTCCGTTTGGCTCGGTAACGCACCCTAAGGGTCCCGAGTTGATTGCGTACTGACTAACCTTGAACATATCTTAATTTATCCTTAAGGCATTTAATGCTACTCTTCTTTCGATCCTTCGATGCGTAAATGTTCAAAGACACGATGTCCTCACGACTCTTCCTACGCGGGCTACGTTGGCTTCTCTCGATTCGCTCCTGTATTTCTTTCTTTATCTTATCAATCATTTGCGGGTACGTTATCATTAATTTGATGAATTTAGTCTTGTCTAGTACTTGACATTCTACGTACGTTGCTGCCTTTACTGTGCATCGAGCTAAAAAAAAAAGACAATAAAATTAAATTTACCTATTCACAATAAAAAAATACAACCTTAGCGCTCTTCTACATCATAATTTATACCACAACTACGAAACTACGTTTATGATTACCTGGTATATTGTAAACCAGAGATATTTCACCGAAGCATGTGCCTTTTGAAAATGATATCATTGGGCTTTCATCATCTTCATCTGATAGCAATTCCAGCACCCCACTCGTGATGCAGACCTATAGAAATAAACCACCATTATTTTTACTTACACAAATAAAGATATTGCAAATCTAATATTACGTCACATCAGGTGTACGTAAGAAGTACACGGCTTGTATATCAAAATCTAATTGTAAAAACCTTCCTCATTTGACGTGGGTGTATGATGTGGTCTCTAGGTAAAGCTTTATTAATAGATTACCATAATAGTCTTGTTATGATTATGCTTGTAAACAATGTCGCCAGGCAAATAAAACTGGTGACTCATATCCAGAGAGAGCCTTCTAAGGAACGCTTCCGGAAGCTTTCGGAATATCAATGAACTGTAGAGTGGGACGGCGTTTAAGTCGTAGCAAATCTCCATTTGAAGCGGGTATGGTAATAGTTTCAATAATTTCGGCTTGAAAACTCCAGACTTTTGATACCAAAGATCTTCATAATACCTGTAGACAATGACTAGTTGGATATATCAATGAACAGCTAGTAATCAAATCGAAGTTACAAAAATGAGCATTACCTTATGATTCGTTTTGTGGTTTCGAAATCCATCTTGATTAGATGAAGATGATTCTTTATTTTCATCAACTGCCTTACATAGATCGAACGCCTTGTTGTTATAGTTATAAACTGTGATGTCAATGAGCCAACGAAAACAATCGTTGTCAATAAGAATCCCAATAGTATAGCCATGATCGCAGTCACTCTTTCAGTTGTGGTCACAGGATACAAATCGCCAAGCGCATTTGTTGTTAGAAACATTACTGACCAATACGAACAAACAAAATACCAATCAAACGTGACCTCAGTTGGCAAGTAAATCGCAGCGGCCGACCACGAAGATCGAATCGTATGAATATCGAAATTCCTATCCGAGAAAAGATACCACACACAAGTCCACGTATGCACTGACAGTAAAAATAAAATCAGATATTGAAACAAAAATGTGGTCCATTGGTTACTCCCAGCCTGAGATGATTTGTCACAAAAGTATTCGATGACTCTGTAAACACGTATAAGAGCAATGATCGGTGCAATCGCGTAGAAGTTAAACGAATTGTTCTCATAGTTGACTAGGTAAAGAAATGAATATGGCATGGCCAACACGACATCTAAAATCACTGCACTGGTTTCAGGTTCAACTAGGTTAAGCGTCTTTCTCCACTTTCTGAAGAATTTCAATCCAAAAACAATGGTTACATCAATAGAGAAAATGAAGTTAGAACAAATCAGGAGAATGATGATGTAGAATGGTCTATCCTTGGGCTTGAAGAAGGTGTACATGGACGATTCTATCAGGTATGAGACAAAAAGCGTCGTCAAAATGAAAACTTTCCAAGCGGGATTGGAGTATATCATCAAAATGGTCCGAAGTTTGCTGTTCGCGAATTCTGTTCTGGTTTCCTGTAAAATTGCGTAGGTCTTTTGTTTCTTGTCTTCGTCGAGATCATAGCAGATGACGCGGCCACTTTCAGAAATGCGGTACACTGCATTGGAATTTATCAATATATCGTCGCGTACTTCTGTTTTTCGCCTGAATTTGTACACATCGAAAGAGTCTTGATCATCCTCGCGGCCTTCTGAAAATTACTAATGGTTATTTATTTTGCTTTTGGAAAAGTGTAAGAGTTTAAGATTGAAGAAACTTACCCATATTTTTAAGACATTTAAATCCACAGGACGATGTAAATCAATACTAGATTTTTATCTGCAATAAATTACGTCAAATCTATTATGGAAAAGTAAATCTAGTGGGCTGTGAGTTATGTCATATTTTTATCAGTGAACTCGCTGCTACCTGTGTTGTAAGTTTTACAAAATATCAACTTTTTACTACATAACGACTTCCATTTTTAAATAGCGGATAAAATATCCCCTATCCTTTGAGTTTAAAACTTTAATTTTTGATAAAAGAGGTAGAGACCGTATTGTAGAGAGAGTATTGTCGTAATGTCTTGTCACTTGTATAGTTTTCTTAATGTAATGATAAATTTTACATCGAACACGTAGTTTTAAAGTCGTTTTAACTTGTAAATTACTTTAGAAAGTTTACTCGATCTTGTTTTATAGCGCAGGCTTAAAAGCTAGTTTTATTTTAGCGAGATCTATGTTCATTTAAATCACCAGATGTCGTAATTACATGGTGTCCATAAAATCATCTTCCGTACAGTTTGATATAAATTGCGTCACTAAAACTAGGTAAGTGTTAAAACTATTCTGATCTGGATGGTTTATTTATGACGCTAAGTGTAGGAAGCTTTTAATGCAAATCAAATTTATTGAAAGTTTATTTAAATGCTAATATAATCTTGTCAGTAAGGAGATAATGAGGTATCTTGAACTAGATTCTTCGCTTACATTACTAAGTAATGTGTTCGTCACTCCACAACCTAAGCGTATTCTAGCAACATTAAAAATTCGCATGCCCTTTTTATTCATCGGTCTTTAAGTTTCTGCCATATTATTTAAGTAAGGGTTTAATTAGGTGGGACGACGACATCAGTCAGGAGTCTAATTCTGCTGATCCATAGGAACAAAATCGTAAATGCCCGATTTCGTCCATACTAGAACTGTCAAAAACAAGAAATTAAATTACGATTTTGGATAGCCCCAGGTCGCAGCAGCGGAATACGTTAGAGATGCCATAAGGTCAGAGTGGAGAAAAATAGAGGAGGCCTTTGCCGCATGGCAAGCGGAAGAAGTAAACCAAGTTTCTAATCTATAATTAAGAAAGAATTTGCTTAGAAGTGTTGTCCGAATATAAGCTAACAATCTATTATATAAAAAAGAATTGCAAATTGGTAAGCGCTTAACTCAAGAACGCCTTGACCCATTTGGCCAATTGTTTTTAATTATATTTCTTTAAGTACGTGAATGGTTCCTACGAAATAAAAATGAAAAAAAACCAGCAGGACAACGTCTGCGGGGTCCGCTAGAAAAATATAAAAGGTATTAAACATAATTCATGTTACCAAAAAAAAACTGTGACGAATAGTAACCTCTTAGGGTTGGAAAACCGTGTGTTTCAATGTTATTTTGTTAAATACAATCTAATAAATGTTCATTAAGAGTTATCTGCTTCTATTAAGCCTACCTTAATTGGTGTAAATAGCCATTAGCTACACACAGATGTACCGAATATACGCATCCGTAGTGTCGATAGTAGTTTAGCCTTACATCTAAAGTCGTTGACATATTTGCGAACTGTTTAACTTTTTTCATCCAAAGTTAGATCCAAGACCTCTTAGGTACACCACAAATTTATGGGACGGTGTTGAAAGTTTTTTCTAAACATATGACTGTCAATTTAAAGTCGAGGACAACAGTAGTGATGTAACTAAAACATATGTGTCAAATCGGTAGCACGTATACATTTTAAACAAGCTTTTAAGCTTCGCCTTTTTGTGGTAAATTGAAGATGTTAGGTTTTTCAACAAACGCTTGTCTTAGTGACGCAACATTTCCCTCGGTTCAAATCGTAGGCCGAAAGCCGGACATCGCACAGCTCTGCGCACGGCACTGCAACCTACATACATGAACATAAAAATCTTTGCGGACTTGACGTTATTTTAATTTCATATTGTGTAGTTAGGTCAGCTGAAGTTCTACTGGTGGGTAATTTTAATAAACAATGTTTATGAGCTCACATTAAACGCGGCATTGGTTATTGCTGTTTTGTCTAGGACAAACAATTCACTGTATGTGCCTTCGATTGTAAGTTAGCTCATTAGTTAGAGGTATTTCGTTTGATCTTAGCCGCGCTTGTAGTTCAACTTTATTAGGTACTCAGTTTCACAGCACTAACCTTGTTGGCTACTTATCTATATTTTTATTTGACTACGACGGAGTGTATTTTTTTAAAGACATCAATCAATAATACAAAATTTGGCTACGTTCGGTATTAAACGATAGCTCCATAGAGTATGCTAGTCCCTAATTTAAAAAGGAAATTCGACCATGGCGTACGAAGCTGAGCATCTTTTAAAACGATAATAATGAGGAAGTTAGTTCATACAAATTTTATTTTTTGCATATCCGATAATTTTGCGCTTCGTAGAGCGTAATAAGCGAGCCTAAAAATCTTGCGAAGTTTTATCTAGTGTTGAAATCATTTTGCAAATATCACAGCATCTTCGTATATCCTAGATTTGCGTTTGGATAATTAGGCTCTAAGCGAGCTTCCATAGTCGGATCGGCCGCATAATCGCGAGGCTTTTAAGGAAGGCAGACTCGACTATCGGTGAAAAATGTCGTCATAAGACGATTTTAAATTCCTTTGAAATTTCGCAGTACATTCAATTCGCTTCTAGCCGCCTTGTTAGCTAATGGTACCTATTATGTATTTAAGGAAAAACGCTTATCTTAATAAGAAGAGACAGGGATCATCTCGACGTACTAGATAGCAAGAAGATATTTGTGGAATGATGTGTCAGACAGCTTGATGTACTTATCATAACCACGATTTATTAATGGCCTGTGTTGCAAAGATGAAACTGGTGCTTATAATCCTTGAATATCTATACTTGAAATAACTATTCCATTCAGCCGCACCATTCCGCGTTTTATTATGATTAAACTTGTTAATTAAATCGGGTTTTATTAACAACAATGTTTTGTTACGAGTAAGACATAAAGTTAGCAATTTATTGGAATATTTATACCACTACACAGAGTAATAGACATTGTTTTCAAATAACTGTTAGGAGTATTTACCTATTATTAGTTACCGGAATGTGGAGCATGAAACCCATCCCTGCTTAATTCGTCTAATTCGATAGATCCAAGAACATCGGATAGGGGTCAATTATCCATTTATCCTTTTAACGAAATTGATAAAACGTAACTAACTCGGGTGATTTTAATTGATCAAATGTGCAGGAACAGTTAAAAACGAATTCTAGTGGGGCCGCGAGTCTGCGTTTATAGCTGCTGAATTAAATAATAAAGTGAACGCGTTAACAGACTATCTAAGTTAGTAAGTCTATGCTTTAGATATAGCAGGTTGTAAAGATGTTGGAAGATTGATCCATTACGTAGGTTACAGAAAAATATTGTAATAATTCTTCTTTTATTAAAATTATAAGCTTATGAAGCTGCACGTGACTTGATATAAATAAATGTTGTTGTGACACAACTACTTAAAGCATTAAAACCTTTGGGTATTACTAGAAAGTACCAAGGAGAAGGGGAAAAGGGACAGAAGACTTAAGACTATTTATTAATTATTCGCCAGATATTCTAATACTTTTTTTGTATAGTACTATTTTGATGTCATTTGAATATTTTATAGTATATCATCCTTAATAGTAATCCAATTAGTTAAATTGGAAAGAAGTTTAAAAATATTTTTGTAATTAGTGTATTTTTTATTGTATTTAAATAAACGAAGTCTAGTTAGTTACCTTTGCATTAAAACATCACCTACATTACCACAAGTGTATCTCATCTAAATGGCTATTTCATTTACCGCAAATGGTGACATTTTGTTACTAAACAGATTAATCAGTGCCGTACTTAATGAATGACGTTGTGGCTGATTCGCTAGATGGCGCCACGATTGCCTGCGGGGCTGCGGCCCTCCACGGGGAAACGAGACAGTTTAACCGCGTGAACGAGTGCGAGCAAGATAACTATACGTTATTATTACGCCTACACAGCGGACAGAAGTCGCACGCGCTCACAAAAAATCCATTCGACAAGATCGCAGGCGCAGCGCTATATTCGCCCACAACTTCAGTTCGGTCAACTTCGTCATTTAGTGGTGATCGAAACTTCGATGTGTGTGGAAGTGAATTTTAACTTTTCTAACATAATCTCACAAAAATAACAGTAACCAGTAACTAAAGTACAATATCTCATTCGAACGTGTTGGACTATACATTTAACGTGTAACTAGTTGTTCGTATTGTATTCAAAATGTGTGATAATAACAATCCTTCGACGCAAAGTATAGCGGACTACTTAGCTCAGTTGCTCAAAGACAGGAAGCAACTGGCTGCGTTCCCGAATGTTTTCATGCACATGGAACGACTTCTGGACGAAGGTAGGTCAAAATCGTGTCGAACTATTTATAATACATCGGCAGGCGAGAGTACTAGCAAACATCGCCGTTTCTTGTCACCACGGCGATCATAAATCGGATGCGTCGACAAATGCTACAACGCACTCGATATTAAGTTTATTTTTGTCTTCGCCCCGCCGAGTTATGGTCCAGTGGTTTTTGTAACGCGATCCTTCGAAAAGCGAAATAAAGCAGAACGTCTATTCGATTTGCGGTCAGCGATCATTAGATTGTCGCCGACGAAAGAGATCGGTGAAATGGATGCAGCGAACGGGTTTGGTGTCCACATTTTGCCGTCGCAGCTGTAGTAAATAAATCTCTCGATTGACCGAGTTAATTTTGAGGTTATAAAGACGGAGGCGCTTGACGCGAAGGATCTCGAGTCCTGGACGTAACCTGTTTAAGGGCCGTGGTCGTGCATTCCGTGCGAGTTGGTGGAATGTCGCCACTTCGCATAGGTAAGTACCGTATGTCCACAATTCTCAGACACAAGAGATTTGTACGCAGCACGGCGCGGGCGCACGACTCCTTGCCGTAGCCTCGTTTTACTGCGCTTACCAGTCCGCGGATACTTGTAACCCTTATCTCTGCTACTGAATGCCTACCGACTAGCTGTCCGTCACCGCATGCATGCCTAAATCAATTTGGTTAGATGAGGTAATTTGCATACTGAAAACAACAACTGTAAAGGCGAAATCTTGCGTCATTTGCATGTCTTTTACTTAGTCCTATTACACGATTGTGTAAAACAAATAACTACCCTAATGACAATAAATTATCTAAGCTGTATTTTGGTCATCATGGTTCTTAGACTTCAGTCACACTTAGAACTATGTTTCCAATTTTTTTTGAATAAAGGAAAAAAATATAATAGTATAATTAGGTAAATGCATATTGAACAAGTGATTCAATAGTAAGTACCAACTAGTTCATGATAACTAAGTTCCCATATTAAGTAGACACCTAGCCGCAAATAGCTTATAAACCGGTTACTATTTATTGTAATGATATAAATGCTAAACCAAATTATAATATACAATAAGATTGTCTAAGATCTATTTGTAACATTAAAAAATATATGTAAGGTAACGTTAAAGTCTATTGCTCTCTTTCATATCTTGTTCTTTTCCTGTCTTTAGATCCGGCTCGAAGGACTCATAATAGTTTTTTTCTAAAACCACTGAAGCAAATTTTGCTCCCATCAAAACTGATTTTTCTTGGAAATTTTGACTTATTAGAAGTTCATAGTTCTATAAATTTTGTCCAATCAGCTTTTTTAAGTACTTCAAAGGTAAGATAGTTTTGGATACAGCTGTGACCAAAAAGTCAAATCATAAAAGCATAAAAATGAATACTGGAAGAGCTGTAAAGCAAAAGTCAACACTGACGAAGACATTGTGCGACTTTTAAAACCTTTTAACTAACCTAGTCACGACGCAAGGCAAGGCAAGGTCTATTCTGTCGATACTTCTGACATGATATTTCGCATCAAGTATAAATTGTGATACTTTTTTGTGTAATATACATGGAATATCCAATATAAATTTTTCAGACTGTAAGCAGGCTGTAACTCGCCGTTTCAGTTTTTTGGGCGATCACGTGATATGTAGAATACCATTGAAATCTACCTACCTACTGTTTACCGATCAGTCCCAAATTCCACAGGCAGTACGTCATGCATCATGCTTGACTTTTCAATACATCCTAGTATTTTCACCGGCATTCAAATGAACACTTGCTCCATATGTAAGTACTCAATGGCACACGAGTAATAGATTAGTCACGCCTTAGTCCAGCAAATCAGGCTACCCATTTTTGTTGCAAAATCGCCAGTATTACAAGCGTATAAGATACCACAGTGTTTACCGTGACCTGGTGGCCTCCGTACAAACCAAGACGTCAATCCAATACCAAAGCTAAAAATTGCATATTTTATTTTTTATTCTTACAAAAAATCTGTAGAAAGGTCAATTTTGTACATTTAATATATTTCCAAAATAACTATCAGGGGGGTGATTACTGAATAGTGATCGATACCGATACCAAAAATTCAACCAGTAATTTTTTTGTCCGTCTTTATAATCTTTATAGAAACAAAATTACTCAACGAATTTTGACAAAACTTGGTACACTTATTTTTCATACTCCTGAGCTGGTTATAGTGTACTTTTCATCACGCTATAATCAATAGGAGCAGAGCAGTGTAGGGAAATGTTGGGAAATCGGGAGGTTATAGAATAGGGGTTGCGAATTTGTTTGAAACTCGGTGGCAAAAAAAAAACACGCGGACGAAGTCGCGGGCGGACGCTAGTCGCTGAATAAAGAAGAAATAACGATTCTCTCGTAAACGACACGTTTTCTTATGAGAAACGGTGATATTTTTCAGAACTTATTGCAGCCAAATTGCGTGGACGCAATGAAAACATGTGTTGCTTGTAATATTCTTCTTGCATCATTCTCAGAAACTTGTTGACTTAACATTTGCCTTAAAAAGCGAGACCCTCGACTCGAGAGCCGTGTCTTTTCTTTAATTTCATTTTGATATGACAGGATTTGCATCGAGTTTCACAAAACAGATTGAGCAACACTTTAGTTTCTCCGAATGATGAATCTTGAGTTAACGCTACAGTTCTTGATGATCATAATGTCATCATAATATGTCGTAATAAAAATTGTTTTATGGATTACTTGACACATCGCCAGTCCAGCGTGATGTGTGAAGGCTTGACGAAAATATCGACGGCGAGCTGACAGCCGACAGACTTGGCGTATCATATTACGCCGAACCAAGAAATAACGATAGCTATTTTGGACGCTGGAAAATGTATGTGCAAGAATTAAACTACAAATGCAGATTATCAAAGGAATCACAACATGTTTTTTTACCAAGACTGATTAGGAAACTGTGAAACAGTGCCAATAAAAAAAAAATCCTTTGCCTCAATTGGCTTCGGCAGTCTCTGGTTTGAATAATGAAGCTTAAAGTTCACCAAGCCCACATAAAAGTTCAAGCCGTGTAATCCCTCTGTAACGATGGCTGACATTTAATAACATGGAATATTCGATCATCACAAGCATTTCATCTGATCATGTTTGCATATTAAACTGATTATTTGGATGTTTGCATTCCGAGAACAGCTCTGTACATTAATAGATAACAATGCTTTAACAAAAGTAAACATTCAAATTAATCAATCATAACATACTACAATATCGATAAGGCATGACATGGACGGACTGATATTTAAAAATACATCAATGAACTATCAGTTTGTAATTTTATGATTGGAAGATACGAACAATAGAGTGGCAATATAATACCAGATTTACTGATTACTTTATCAAGGCATGTTACGAATACTCGGCTTGCAGATTAAACTACGATAAGAGATAAAGTGTGAGTTTAATAGCCTTTGATACTATTATCAGTGAAATTGAACGCCTTGGCGAGAAGTACATTGCTAAATAATGCTGATATCACAATGCGGTTGCCCAAGTAATCCAAATATTTGAATCTCTAGCTGAATGCTTTTTTTTTAATGAAATATGCTGTAATTACGGCATAAATCATAATCCCTTGGCCTCGATGATCGTGTAAGAATGAAATCAAATTACAATATAAGTAAATAATAATATTGAAATTATTGCGTTTTGATGCGTAGGCGCCACCTACCTTTGATGTTGACGGTTCCGCAACCCTGCAGTAAAGTGAGTCTTAGTGGGTCATTATAAGGTTGCTTAGTTTGTGATTAGGTGTTTGTGCCCACGTCGATGACCAAATGAGGGTAGTCGTGGGTAGCGTGGAGGTGTAGAAGCCAAGGCTGTACCAGCCGCTCTCCAACACGTTGTAACATGTAGTGGGCTGCTTAATTAATATGATTCAAAACAGCCATCGATATTAAGATGTTATGGTCGCCGGATAATGAGCCCCCGAGCGACTGGACCGGCGACTGCCCTATATGGACTCGACTTCAAAGTGAATCATAATCAGGCCTCACATTATGTATGAAGACGCCTTTTTATTCACCGCACATATTTTGCTTTCTCCCTTTGTGTCGTTGTTGCTTCAGAAGACAGCGAACACGGCAAATATTGACATGACTCTTTTATCATACCGACCTCGATAAAGCACGCATCTTAAGAAACTGGATCATGCGATACGTCTATTCTTCACCTGTTCCCACGACACTGCTTCTAAATACGTATCTGCACTTCATCTTGAACTACGTGATCGTTCTGTTAATGAGAGATACTTTTCCTAAGGTCGTGAAAACACGTACGCCCGTTGCTAGCGAGTGTCATTAGTAAATCTAAGACAATACCCCTAATGGTTGCGTTCACATGAATATCACACGTTGTACCCAACGCGGCTATCTCTTGATGACATGTTTTGAGGAGCTTTGTTTCTCGAAACTCAAGCATTAGAACAAAAACTTGTGTAAACTAATAATAATTGGTCGCTTTCGATCTATGAAGCTGTGGAATTTTAATGGAAGTGGGGTGCCCAAAGAACGCAGTGTACTTGAACGTAAAAAGAATGCGTTCGGGAGGGTGTGTGGGCGGCGCAAGAGCACTGTAATTTGAAATGAAAATCGATCTCTTCAGAATTCTGAGTTGAACCTGTCCTGTGGGTGGAACGCCGAGGCCTACGCGTAGCGCCAAACAATCCTAATACCACTTTTACATTTCGGCTGCGGTTCCGAAACTACGCAACTATTTAACTCCTACGCGGGTCATCGCATGATTTATTGCATTTGAAACTTTTCTGAGCTTTGGCCTATTGTTTGAAAAGTTTTCTTGCGTCTAAATTACATTGCCCACACACGTTCAGATAAAAACACGACTTTATATCGATTCAATCAATTTCGAGTTGAATTGGGTAAAGTAAATCAAAACTAGTTATGTTAAGCGTTCTAAACAAAATATTTAAGATATTAAAGCCTTACCTTTTATGTGACAACTGGCGAGTTTATCCAGTAGGTAGGTAGGTAGGTAGGTGCGCATTTGAATGTGCTATATACCGGTACAGGCATAGCTATAGGCGATAATATTGCGGGCTGATTTTAACATACGTGAATATTCAGTGAGTGCAATTGAGCTAAGAACAAGACTGATTGTTGAACGCGCTTGCCTAAACAAAGGTCGGAGTCTAGGCGTGGGAGCCGCCAGCCCACGGTTGACGAAGGTGATTTGCTGGGTGGACCTGCTTAGCTTAATTGTGGCCCTAGTAACGCCTACGGCTTGGCGGTGTCGCAGGCGCAGGTTTTGTTTAGGTCGATTTCAGTCAATGCTGGAATCCTATCGATGGACCTTGCCTGACGTCCGTAATAAGTAGTTAGTGATAGGTTTTATATCGGTAAAGTACGAGTATATCTAGATGGTTTGTTGATTTATATAAGCCTTTGACTGACAATTTTTCTTATTGAATTGTTTACCTGCATTTGTATTTGGATATATTTCCATAGTTACTAATAATACGTGTCTCTCACTAATTAATATGTTCTACCTGGTGAATACTAAAATCTCAGGCTCTTTTGGCGTCAGCTGTTGAAACACTTGCAATAGTGGAACTGATAAAGAACTTCCCTAGCTTTGCACAATCCGGCGGATGTCTTCTTGTTATCTGTTCCGAAAATGGAATACTGTGGGTGCGTTATGTGATGAGGCTGTTTCGGCCGGCACCGTCCAAGGCTACAAAAGCAAAAGACGCGAAGGGAAACGTCTGGTCTGCAGATATAACGGTTTCTTCGTCGGTTTCATTAAAATTATGGAAATTCTTTGTTATTGTTACTATGTACGAAAATATCACATTTACATCAGGAGAGTCTTTGATGTTTGACGTTCTAAAGCGTTTTGCGTTATTGATGCTTCATCATTTTGGTACCTTATATGAGTGAGTGATATACTTGTCCTAGTTTTTAGAATCACAATGAGCGTTGGCGGTTAGAGTAAACATAACCTACCACCTACCTAATGTAACGGCGGAAAACTATTGACCTACATAGCACAATGGCAAATAAATCTTCGTGTTTAGACAAAAAAGGTTATTGTCGGTTTATTGAATGCTTTGTCGGACCGATAACTGTCTATCGATATGGTGCCGATCTTACGTTTGACAGATTTACGATAGCCTTGACTTAGTACTCAATGAAGATCTATAATACGCTATGGAGTCGATTTTTTATTGATGTTTTGAGATAATTATTCATTGACCTTTGAATGAATTTAATTTGATGATAATCTTTTCGATTAAAGTTCATTTTTCACACTTGATTTTGATTGAAGGGTTCCTAACACAACCGAAAATTATTTGAAAATGTGTTCTGATCTGTCGCCTCTATAAAAGTCAGACATTTCTTTCTGCCGTTAAGAATTGTACGGTTGCTAATCATCCAAATTGATAAAAGAAGCTAACTATCGTTTCATCTATTAATCTGTAGGTACACCTCCACCCGAATTTTAATAAAAAGCAGTAAAGATGATCTTAGAACTGTAATAAGTGTCTATGCAATCGATTGCATTTTTGCGAAACGTTAATATCTTTATCAGTTCGTGCCGTATTAATTTCGAATTTTAAACTAACTGCTGGTATTTAAAACATGTTCAAAATAAACAAAACACATAACATTGATACAGTAAATAGCAATAATTTTATTGTTTGTTTAGTTGTTATTATCAGCTTATGTGGCAATTAAGTAGGTATCTAAAGTAGATGATCGGATAAGCCAGTTGTTTAACAGCACAACATGATATGAAGGTGACACTGCGACTGCAGCGATGTTCACACTGTTGGTGCGCTTTCATAACGATCAAAACATTTAAAAAAAACGTTTTTTTATTGTTTACCTTATTAATAATGGACGTCGCTACGATAACGCATCGTGTCGGCCTTCACGCTTCGTACTATCGCGGGCATAGCCCGACCTGTTATTTGATTTAATGTTTACATGAATGACCATTTCCAATGAAGTGTTATAGTTTGTTACATCATTTCAGTATGCTGTATAGATCAGACAAATAAACATTTATTTAATAAATGACTATCTGAGAATCGTTCGCACGTAGGTACTGATCCGCAACGAACGTACATGGGCAACGAAATTATTCATGAATACGCGTCGATTTTCTAAATTTGTCGATGCCCGCGCCCACGTGTGCTCGTCATAAATACACATTTGCTTCTGCAAAGTGAAAACCAAAACAGTCCGTGTGATTCTGCGTTATTTCGTAACCATACCAAACTAGGCCGGTCTAGTTCTTCAACTTTCTACGAGAGAAGGTACGTAGGTGGCGCCGATCGACGACATCTAAAGACTTGATCGTCGCAGTGACAATTTAACATTTCTCGATATCTACCTGGTAAATCTTTTTATTCTGGAAATAAAATCACGTGCAGTAGAATACTCAGATCCTTTCTAGCTGAAATGCCAATATTTAAAAACTTGATCAATGAGATCTGGATTTGAGGCACTTAAAGGACTTAATCAACAAGTCTTAAATCTGGTTTGAGGCACTTGATGAGACACACAACAATTTTAACAAAGCTTTTGAATTCATGTGAATCCACCAGTTCTGATATGAGTTTTATCCGTAGATCCACGGATACGAGCCACTGTAGATATGTTATCCGATATCATCCTCTTTCCTCAAGAGGGAAGTAACTAGAGTTTTTTGACTCCAATCTCATAGCAGACTGTCTTTTCTGTAATTACAAGTGACTACACTGCTTCCATATATCTCTTCTTTTGCTGGATCGCAAGAGAACCCCAGCAAGGAATCACGTCCATAGATTCGCTTTCTATAATCGATAGACGAGGCGTTACTAACGAGCAGCACAAACACAAAATGTTGAAAGTGCTTCTGTTGCAACACGCGTGTGGGATGCGCCCGCGCCGGCGCCGGCCTCCCGTCAGCTCTAGTGTGTACCGACTTGAGGGTCCCATTCATTTCGCGTTGAGCAATTTGGTGAGCGCACAACGTTTACAGATTCATTCATCTGATTGGGTAATGGTTAATACTAGCAAGTCTTGCAACTCTTTTCTCCATTGACTCATCGTAGAACTCACTTTTCTACGCATATTGTGATAATAAATCATATTATTGTGGTTTTGTAAAATACCAAATAAATTTCAGCCGCTAAAATCTTATGACTATTATTAATGAGTCATAGATAAGGATCATTGAAAGCATTAAATTTGACATACATATTGTAAATTAAAATTCAAGTCGACAAAAAAGTAGCCGAATCCGGAAATTCAAGAATTGAGCTGTATCAATCAAAATAAATGTCTCGGTCTAGATTGTAGTCTACGTAAAAGGTCGCATTGTCTGACTCATTGTAGTGAAGTCAGGCTGCCCGCACTTTCAGATGATTGATATCATCTCACTCTTACTTGTCTATTAGAGATATGGCTGTCACTGTCTGTCTCGGCTAGCACATCATTATTTTCTCGGTCGGCAGCGACGTCATCTGTTAATTTAATTACTGCTACTTTAAAAGTCTTGTAAACCTTGCCTTCTATAAATGTGCTATCTACGAGTATAGTAAAGCTCACCGTTGAGTTTTTTTAACCAATTTTAATTTAACTGTAGACAAATTTGTTTTTGAACTCCAAACTTAACCCCCGCAAAGGTTAATTTTAAAATACATACCTTTTTCAAATAGATCCGAGAGACTTATGCGAAGTCTTAAGTTTTTTATAATATAATACAGCACGTTTTTCGTATTTTGGTTGCAAATATATTATTTATTGATTTGTTAATGCAAAACGTTATCTATGAAAAATCATAGACACTTATGAGAAAAATACAGAAGTACTTATTTCAACAAATAGAGAAGCAATCTCAACAGAATACTTATACCATGTGTATATGTCTATTTTTTTTGTAAAACCTGTCCAATGCCGAGGAGGTCACAACTTAGGTATTCTGAGGCCATTCGTATTAACTTGTGATTTCTTACGCAATAAACTCAACGACATTTTCTAATCATGATCACAAATAGGCCTGACTATACAACCATGAGTTTAATTTACAAGTAAATATGCTACTTAACAATGAAGCTCACTGAGAATTCTGCAAATAATGCGATTACAGATTGAACGGGTATTTTAATATGTACATGATTCCTGGATCTAAGCCAATTCATCTAATTGGGTCATTCGTGTTACGAATTTCTTAGATTCTTTTACCAACTTCCTGAGAAATTAGCGTCTGAAATTAGGTTACTTTAATAGCTTCAGGAAAAACATCGTTTATTTCTATCGTATTAAGTCTACGATAAAAAATAGGTACCAGCTTTAAAGTCTGTAGTGTGACTAACTGTAAAAGCATTTAACCGTCTATTGTTCTTAACATGATTACTGTTATCAAAGTTAACTGTTCAACTGATATGGTATTCGCTCAACCCGCATGTTTTGTCATCGACCATTCCTGCATAACGCTTAATTTTAACAGCAAGCAATGCTTTATTCAATCTTCAATGACCGATAATGTCTCCCCTATTATAAAGCATGGGTAAACTAAACGGTATTTCTGAGACTTTAATTACTAAAACTGCTCTAGCGATAAAAAATAATTTACTATTTACTTTAACTTTATGGCATCGCACAGGGAACTAAATGTTGACGCTGCTGTATTGTAAAAATCTTTCAAAGCATGACTCAAATAAAAATATTCGTAAAGCGAAAATATCAAACGCACGCCGGAACCCCGTAACGAGTTACATAGACGTTTTCAGCAGGCTACTGAAAGATATAAGTCGGCCCAGAATTTAGTTCTTACCTCATCCTTATGCTTCTCATGTTAGGGTTGCTTTTTGTTTGATGACCTGCTGAAAATAAGACTTAATTCAAAATAATTGGGTATTTTTAATGACACGGCGATGGTTATTTATATACCATCTGAAGTCTGGTGCCTCGTGGATAATATATTTGGAAAGATATCGCCTCTTAGTCAAGTAGAGGAAATCATTATTGCATTATTTTAATAATTTTATTATTTGTTTCAGGTAAGCTCCATCTTCAGAAGTTTAAGTCGTATGTAAATAAACAGTAAGTGTGTACCAAAAATGCGTTAATGCAAAATACGGCACGTATTTTATTATTCATGCCATGAATGGTAATCAAGAGGTTTCCAATTAACGTCACAATTTCTTGCGACGGTTGTAAAATGTGAACTTCATTCGAACTGTGAGATGACTAACTCTTGCTTAACTTGCAATTAGAAATAACAAATAAAATTTACTCTCAAAGCAATACAATCGAGCACAATGTCGTTTGACATGAAATGTGTATAAAACAGGTAAAGTAATGATATAGTTAATTTTCGAATGTCATATCCAATGATTTGTGGGTCTGTGGCGCTGCGCGACAGAATTAAAGTTAGGCACGAGTGTACGCTCATTAAGCCGTACAACAATGCAAGGCGGGGTCGCCAGCTATAAAAATTACAAGACGCTCAGGATGGGAGCGCCTAATGGGCCATACTCGCCCGATGGACCGAGATAATTTCGATCTTAAAGAACATGTTGTACAAGCAAAACTAACATTTTATTTATGACGCTACAATTATTTTTAGTACCTAGGGACTTCCTTTCAAATAATTTTAAATGTTGTTCTTATTGTTCACTGCTAACCCTTAGTACTTGTAGAATAAAATCACACTGATACTATAAATATGAAAGTATCTTACTTTGGATGTTTGTCCGTCAATCACGCTAAAACTACTAAAAGGATTATGATGAAACTTGGTAAACAGACAGGGTATGAGCTAGGAATATTGGCAAGTCACCTATTTTTATCTTCTTAAAACAACGGACAGGACAACGCTTGCGTGGTCGTCTGGGGGTAGGTACATAATGAGACAAACGATTTTAAGCAAAATACTGCCAATGAATTGAGAGTACTAGTGTGGGTAGCATTTGCGTATATTTCTTGCAGTCGCAGCCTAAATCTAAGCATGATTAACGACTGCCCGATCGAAGTTTTGTCTATAAGATAAACGGCTGTTTATTCGAAGAAAATGACGAATGGCAAGCGGATGACGTGCGGCATGAATGAAGCGTAGCGGTGGTGGCCAAGTTTTGGGCTAGCGAGCCAATGACGCGAGGTTCCGTAGTGTTTCCGCCCTGCCCGTCCCGCTCGAGCGTAAACAATCGCCCAGATTCGTTTGTTGTTCAGCGATCGGTAACTAGAGGAAGCGGCGAATAATGTTGGCGAGAGACATTGGCAGGTTGGAGAACGGACAAGCTAATACGATGCGAGAAGTGATGACGATGAGCTTCAATATGTATGGAAATACATTTTCGTTTTTCTTTATTTTTAGTCTTTTGTTTTTTGCTAAACCAACCCGAGAGAACAAGTCGAAGGTGGTAGGAGAAGTTTGGTTTTTAGGTCTCTCTGATAGAACCGTTTAAGAACTATCCGCAAATGTGGGATAATTATTTCGACCTTAAGTTTTCTCTTGCACAGATCGCGTTTCAAGTTGCGCAACCTGAATGCGTCGGCGCTGATTTCGTCACCGCGGAAAGCGCGCTGGCCCATTAAATTGTTTTATTATGAACCCGCCGCCATCTTGTGTATTTTTGGCCGGGGTTTAGGTGTTTATCTTCTGGGACTCTGTCCAAGCAGTAATTAGTTAGTGTAACTTTATTTTTGATGTCCGTCGAGATGTTTTTCACGAATATTCACAAGAGCTACACTCATTGTACGCCTTTCAAGACAATTCGCTCCGATGTTTTGTCATTGTTCGAATTTTATCCCGAGATTTATGCGCTGTAATTTACTCGAATACCGGGAGTGCACAGCGTGGTAAAAATAAACATCTGGTTGGGAAATTAAAATTCTAACGTAAACACTGATGTCTGAACTCCGTCCAGCAGACATTTTCTTCCTTCGAGAGAGTTGAATGCCCTCAGGTTGTTTGTCATCCCACATCTTGTCTCTACACGCGTGCCCATGCGTTCCCCGCATCACCTGTTTCATTTTTCACTATCGTCTTGAAGTCGTATACTATCGCTATTTTTAATTCCGACTAACATTATGAATGAGTCGCCACAAATGTCACCAGACTCCGCATGCTGTCGCTTTAAATAAGCTATCTTGTTAGAACACGAGGAGGATATTAGTCATGAATAGGTGTGTTTTATTCTTGTAATCATTTATGTATTTATCACGTCGTTTCTCCGCTTTGTTCCGATTCTGATATTTGCCCCTAGGCCGGGCCACAATGTTTTGTTTCCTGTATTTTATCTACATCCTCGCTATTTTACTTAAAAAAACTAGAATTGTATGTCCAAGTGATTAATTAAGTCCATTCAAGCATAATAAATTGCAAGAAAATCCTATCATATTGCATGACCAACTTGCAAGCTGCATAATTTATATTCCCCACGCGGTTCCATTAATCATGTGTAAGTTTGTCCCTACATATTGTCAAGAGCCAACTCAAGATGTCCAAACCGCAGGCTCCGTGTGATGTAATCAGCGTTTTGGACGGAGCTCAGGGGTCATAAAACGTGGCTGCGTCCAATCTCTGTAATAGGCAATGCACGAACTGTCGTTGCATTAACGAACCCACTTACCTGTTTACAACTTTCCAGTTTCGCACCGCTAAAGCGCCTACCTACTTAGTTGAAACGCAGCTATTAATCAAACGTTATAACTCACATATCTTTGTAGGGCGTGAAGTATCTTGAGTTCTTGACAATTTATATCAAATTGACCGCCCGTAGCGTTGTCTTATATTTGCAAACGGTTCAGGTAACAAGGATCATTTCGTCACGACTTCCAACACAGGCAAATGCCAATATTGTTATCTTTTATCATTTTACATTTGCGAAGTGTAGGTAGGGTTAGTTTGAAAAGATGTTAGCATAAATTTAGATAAAGCTATTCAGATTCTTACTCCTAGATCCCATCGGTTCGCTACCCGCGGCACTCGCAGCGTGGGAGATCCGAGAGGAACGTCGACCCCGCTTCTAACTATAAATATACCACACTCTCCTTTTCACCCATCAGTATCAAATTGATAGCATACGTTTGTAAAAATGCAAGAACATCTTATTAAAAACAGACCACCATTTAGAGCGGACGAGTCATAAACGGAATCAAAAGATGAAATTAAAATCAAGTTTATCAAATTCGTTTATACACGGTGTTATAAACACGAATAATGAAGACAGACTAAATGCATACAGTATTTCATTCATTTGAATAAGACACAGAAATATATTCGACCAGCCAACTGATACAATTTGTTTCGACAAGAGGTCAATGCCATTTCTAGATGGATGATAGCAATTGAATCAGTTCCACTTGCATCAAATTAGTGTTCATTAAGAGCGAATGATATGACACCACTGACCGTCTTTATAGTGATAACAAAACTACAGAAGTAAAGACTTGGATCTAGTAAAAGAGCCATTAGGATGTCCTGCGGTGTCTGTAGTAGTATGACATCAGCGGTTTGATTTCTCGGCGATATTATCGTCAACGTGTCCTGCAACGTGAATTTTCAAGGAATAAGAACCACTTTTCTCAAGCAGATCTTTAAAAAATTCAACCCAATCTTACCTATCAAGATGAAACTAAAGGAAGCAAGTTTTTGAAAAATTATGTCGACGACCTTCGGCTTTTAAAGGTTTAAAAAAAAGTATTAAGTGGTCGAAGTGGAGATGATTGATCGCAATATTGGGCTCACGAAACGGACGCCGCTGTCCCTGATAGCTTTCCCGGCACTAGGTCAGTTTTGCGCTGCTCGTGTAACGGTACAATCAGGTTGTTGCCGTCCGCGCCACGTAACAATATGATTGCAGTTTTGAAACGTTTATCATGAACGACCCGACTTTAAACACAATTTTAACTCTACTTCATTGCCATAAGACTGAAGCGGACCAGTGAAAATAAGTCGTCTTTAATCTGCCTTGAACTTGCGATTGGGGCGTTCGAATGGTTGATATCGCTGTCGTAAAATTATTTCTGTATCTTTACGAAAATACCGCCGGCCAATCGTTTCATAGGTGCCAAGTTGGTATTAGACAAGCATTTTCTTACCGACACAGTTGACATCGAAACCTGAGAAGCGGTGACGGACAAATTACCTTAATTTATGTTTTTCTTAAGCAATTATCTTGATGTGTTTTTTTTTTCAATATTAATGATAATAAATGTTTTGCTTGAACTGTTTAGCTTCTTCGTCAATTCAGAACATGCTTCTAACTGTGCGCATGACATCACTTTTCGGATGCTAAAAAGATTAGTAATAATGTAAACAAACAGTGTAGCTTACATCTTATAAGTAGGGTCACTCAGACTTGTTTATCCTGCGATAGCAAACGTTTTGAAAATATCTGGTTATAAATCTGTATAAATAATCAAACGCGATTCATACCCAAATCTTGGGTCAGTAATAAACACTGTTTAATTTAAAATTTCTGCTCTACATATTAATATATTCCTAATAAACAAACACAAGAAACTCACTCTTATTTTATAAGTTTTTTGCTAGATTCGCTGATGGTATCTTTATTCATAAAGATTTAGAATACCTACCTACCTGCTTTTGTAAGAGTTGGTGCGACAGGTGTCCTTTTGTAGAGACTGCAGGTTCATTTTGTGATGCAAGGGAGTTCTATTATGTTACAGGTTTCTTTGTAGGTGACGTCATGTGTAGGGAGCGCCATGCTTAGAATGAGGTAATCTCCAAAATACCATACAAAGGCCGTTTTTGTGTTGATCCTCTTCAAAGATCTCGGAATCTATTTCTCATTCAATTACATATTAGCATTCGCTTGGCGTCTGTCACAATGCTGGTGTCGTGATTGGGAGGTTTTATTGGTGTACATTTCAGTTTATTGGGGCGATGGAATATCGTGATAACGTTAACGTTTGTTTTATTTTCGATTTCATATCTTTACGGCTGTTGTATTTGATTCAACTGATACTTCCCGTCACTTGTTCTTATGTTTGGAATTCAATTGCTTAACTTTAATTTAACAGTGATGAAACGAAGAAAGCGGATTGTAATAAATAGTATTTAAACCTCCTACAAAATATGCATATTCTCTATCAGTATTTGTCGTTGTGAAGCTGAATAATGAATCGTCAACAAACAACTTATACCTATTTACGTCCATGAACTATATTAAACGCTGTATTACTAAAATATTTCAAGGAAAATTAACAAACAATAGTCAGATTGATCTTTTGGAATTGTTGCAGCTTACGGGAATATTGTAAGCGTAAAACAGGTAAAATAAATTGATGACTAAGGCCTTGTTACAAATTCTGATGTAAGTATGTAAATATTATTTTGATTTGTATTTGCACTAAACAAGTGTGTAGTAGTTTCTACTTTAACAAGTTTTTATGAGAGTAGAACAAGAACAATACACAAATGATAATGATGATTAAAATGCATGTTTCATTTATTCAAGATTTGCATTGTTGCGTTGCGGATTGCTTATTCTCTAAACAGGCAAAAACGCATTAGATTGTACTTGTTAGTGGTACTTCATTCATTGTGGTCTTGCGAAACAATTCTCGTTTGCACAATGTTTTCTTCTACTTACTAAGAAAGACAAAGGGATGACCGTTAGTTGCTTTTTTCCATTTTGTTTGTACTAAGTGCTGCGTAGCTTGTCGTCCTACATTACAACATTGGCTACTAACTTCTTGCCTGAGCACTATAGAAATTCAATGACAAACCATGTATTACTTAGCGTTTCCGTCATAATGCTTTTAAGTTAAAGTGGACATTGTCGTTCTGGATCTTATTGCTATTTAGGTTAATTTGAAGTAGTTGTGTTACTCTGAATTCTTTAGAGTGTGAAAATTCTATAGAGTGGTTTCACACTGTTGTTTATAGATATTATACTTTTCGCATAATAAACACATTTATGTTTATACAAGTGATGGTTCATTCAACATACTACGAGTACCTACACAAGAATATTAATTGTAAATTTCCATCATTCATCAGTTCATTCATTCATTACCTATGCTATAACAATGTTTTTCTTGCATCTAGCCTCCCACACCTAATATACCGTAACGGCATTATCTTAATTGTAATCAAATATAAGTATGCCATTTGCGATTCTCTGTTTTACATCGCTATCAAGTCATAAAATTATTCGTAACAACAGAATAACTGTTTCGTTTCTGTTGTGGCTTCAACCACAAATCCTTACGCAGTATGAAAACCCCTCAGTTCTCCATCTTAACTTATGTTAGACCTAAGCTGGATGTTATTAAGATCTAAATTGAAACTGGGGCAGTCTACAAAGGACATTAATGTTTCAGTTATACCAACATTGAATTCAATTGCGCTGGCAATAAAATCTATATTAGGAGTTCGATTGTTTACGGTTCTAAGTGTGTCGGCAGCCGGAGCGGTTGCAGGCGTCTCGTGTTACAGAGGCTGGTAGGTGTTAGCGTCCAATGATCAACGCTCTTTGTATGAAACCACTGTAATTTACCTACTTCAGCAGTGAGTATTGAGTTAGTTCGGCACATTTGCGTGCCTGATTATGATAAACGTTGAACTGTTATTTGTCTTTCGCTGTTAACGAATTCTATCGGCTTAGTTCATTCTTGTTACAGGCTTGAATAATTTTTTGATATTTCTAATTAATCATTAGTAGAAGAGTTTATTTCTGAGTTTTGAAACCTCTATGTTTTATTGGAGTTTTGAAGTTCCGCATTATGATATTGTCTCTCAATACAATCTGGATTAAAATTGAAGTAATAAATGATGAGGTCACAACAATGATTTAATTTAGAGCTCGACCATGAAAGTTTAAACGTATGGTAATCCCGAAATCGTATTATCTAATGATCGTGAACAGAATAATGTAGGATAATATCATTTCGTGACATGGCAAAGGTGTGGTTAAGGTAACTGTTAGTTTATATCGGCAACTATGTGCATGTCACAGATTTATCAAACACGATTGCTTACAAACAAGCAGCGCGGATAGCTATTGGAAATTAAAAACATTGCGTGTTATTGTAAACACTTGTGACAAATTGTTGGCCTTGTGACTGATCCTTTATCTGCGTTTATGACTATATACTTCGGAATTTTTCATTTGGAAACGCGTTTGACTTTCGTCTCAATAATACCTATTTCTTTATACAGGTTGATGCCAATGCAAATTCACACCTGTCCCATTTAGATACTTAATCTCTTCTGCATTATCAGGCCGACCATATTGTAGCTCTCTTACGGCCACATATCCGCTGTGATTTGTCACTGGGATAGATACAATAGGTAGTATATTGTCTGAAATATGGCCTCTTGCGGTTGACTGATGCCTATCATTACGATTGCATAGATGAATTGGACAGCTTGAAGTATTCGATGACTTGAACCATGCGTATAATTATCCAACAATATTAGATTCGCCCTGTAAATATTCCTCAATATTATCGACTAATGGCTAGTCGCAATATTCTATTTATCTTTGACTGAAAGTAAGATAACTGTCAGTTTCATATTAACAGCTATGCGATGTTGCAGCCATTTCTATGAAATTAACAATTTATACAACTTTCAGTTAAAGGCAGATACTTAGTTGTTGTTGTGTACTCAATCAGGTAAATCATAGTAAGTACCTACACTTACTATGATTTACCTGATTGATACATACACATTTGACGCTGCTTTTTGTTTGTATTATCTTTCCTTTTCTTGCATTTGTGCAGATTTTGGCTATGAAACGTCTTGCGACTTTCGGGAAATCAAATTTTACTTATCGAACTGTTTCGGCAGCTGTCTACATGAAATTTAGCTCCGTCATCTTATTCCCCGCTTCCATAATGCAACCGAATGTAAGTAAACATTGCATACTATAATTTAACATTAAGACCACCTAGCTGGTGCGCTACATTACATATCACATGAAATATTCAAGTACTTGCGACAATATTTGCCTGGGTCTCCGCCAACCCATAATTTTGTTGGCTCAGTCAAATAAATTCATCCGTGATGGAAGGAAAGAATTGTGATTTGAGAAACTATGTTATGTCAGCATTAAATTTTACAAGCTGAGTTTCACAAGAATCAAGTCAGTCTCTTTGTGCAGGATTTCTGCGTTTCGCGGTGTTAGCTCTGTCCGTACATTACTCAAATAGCAGGTTTTCCTCAATGGACTTTACTATTTTTAACTTTTTTATCACTCTATCTCTCCTAATCTGCTGCGTTCTAGTCTCTCACCCAGGAATATCAAAGTCTTAGTTAAAAACAAACGTCTAATTTTATTCAGCGATACCTTATATGGTCAGGGGCCGGGTTCTATATACCTCCTACACGCAGTACATAAATGTCCATATTCGTCATTATGGGCGGCTTGGCTGAATCGACCGGCGAATCGGCCACCTTTGTTAGATCTTGACTTGATGACTACGACTGTTTTCCACGTGGGCGATTCACCTTCGATATCAAGATTATATGGGGTGTAGGTGGTGCCTCGTACCTACCACTTAAACTTAGAGTGCTTAGGAAGTGCGGTCAGGTTATGCTTTTGTTTCGTAACAACAGTTCCGACTTGTGTGGGACGTTGAATGTTAGTCAGCATACTTTTTTTAACATAATTAATGTTGGTAATTTGCTTCATCATGCATAAACTATAATTTTATAGATACGAAAAATACAATATGTGTAAGCTTCTTAGAACAAAAAATGTTAAGTGAGTAGTTTAATAAGACCAACAACATAATTTCGGAGATCCCCATAATCTACATTAGGAAAATTGCCGTCTTGTTTATAGTTCTAGTTGTTAATACACAAAATTATGCTATTATCTTCCCAACCCATCATTTCGGTATGGCAGGTGACCTTTCGTATTACGCCGACTTAAATAGCCAACATAATGGAGACTTCCATACAATCTGAAGTGGCGTTCTTAGCTTCCAGATCTGTTTTAATTATGATTCCTCTGGTTTTAAGTAGGCACTTGAGTATTTTATGTACCCACCAACTTTAGTTCCATGTTCATAGTTAAAAATAAATAGATGACATAACGCGGGTGTTGTACGGCGTTTAAGTAACAGCAATTAATCTTGTATGAACATTTTCACGGATTATTTGCTTAACCAACATGAAGTTTAGTTGTCGTAAGATAAAACCTGTTTGCTAGGCGAAAGCGCAAATGTGCTACTGTTTTTAATACAACCATTTATTTGATTGATCTCCCGTATTAAATACTCGTTAACTAACGGTTTTGACGAGTCCGTAACTAATTGCTATTTTTTATATATAACCTTTATGCTTAATGTCTGTCTATAATGCGCTAACTTCTATTTGATAAGCCTCCTACTACTGTTCTACAATTTTTAACACCCGTTACAACAAAGGTCCAACTTTGCCTATGGTCATATTTTTTATAATAATTTTATTTATATCCGTCTATGTTGTCAGAGGATTGTGAACCGATGATAAGCTAATTCAATTATCTTAAATACAAAGCCAATTAATGTGAAATCGATAAATATTTTTACATCCATTGAGTGATGATGACGCCTTTGACGAAAAACCTTGATGGACGTCCAATCGGAAGACCTCTGAACCTCTTTGTTGAACAATGGTGTCTAAGTTCAATTAGTAGATGCTGTGTCCACCGTGGGTGGTCCGATGTGCTCCTTTGCCCTATAATCAATAAAGCTGGGCAAAAACGTGTATTCGAGCGTATGTGAAGTTCCGTATATCACCCATGTTTGTAGACAAATGCCCTACATTGTTAGCCGATGTCCATACATTTCAATGTAGCTGTCCCTGTTTACTCATGCTAGCTATAACCTGCGAGCGAAGGGAATAGAAGTTAACAATCGAGAGAAAAAAATACAGATGAAGCCAAAGTTTCCAGGTCTCAGTTGTTCTGGCGTTTTCTACTAAAAAGTTGTATAAAAACGAATCAACCTGTATCGTATGCTTTCAAATAAATACTTTCAACAACAACAAGCTTTCGTTTACTTATTTCAAGTGATGATTTTGGAAATAAATATATTTTATTGTGTAGCATTGAACCCCAAAAATGGGCCTCCAGTGGACGTGTCAGGTGAGATGACGTCTTGACGGCTGTACTTTAGCTGGTGTTATACGATACGAAATTGTGTAATAAACACAAAGCAACGCCGGCGCCAGTGTAGATACACAGATCTTTGGGTCGTTTCTTTTCACGCGGCACTTGTAGTTAAATGTTAACGCTCTTCCTTATTATAATTTTAGCGTCGCTGCTGATATTAGTAATTAGATATCTGAACTGTACCAAATATCACGAAACGTTTCCGTGTGCAATTTAAACTATTCACGAAATAATTTAATTTTGATCATAAATAACGTGCATCCTAGCATTTGAAATTTAATGAGACTTGCAGTGTTAGTAAATTATCACGTCCACATTTAAGATTAATTAAATCATTATTGAAATATTTTAATGTTACATTAAATATACTAAATGACGTATCCTTTGAATACAGTACTGTTAATTGTTGTAATTATTTATATCCGCTTGTTAAAATAATAGAGTTGGGTGATAGGTGTTGCAAATAATTTCACAGAAGTGCTTGGTAGAATTATAGGTAACTTCTATCTATTGGGAACTCAGCCAACTACGATCTAGTACGTGCACTCTCGTTAAATGCCAAAATAAATAGAGTTTTTCGACACATTACTCTCGGATACCTAAATAGATTTTGACCGCTTAAATAGGCTTAGGGCCGATTGTTCAATAGACAGATGGCGCTATCTGTCCGATAAAATTCTAAGATGGCCGTCTTGAAATGTCAAACTTGATTATGTGGAAGGTCAAACCGAATGTCATTTTAAATTCGGTCAGCTTATATTTAACTGTCCGGTTGTTATTTATTTGACTATTGAAAAATTAGCCCTTATAAAAAAACACGTTTTTAAATTTTACTAATTTAGTACGTGAATAGCTTGTAATAGTTTTGACACCAGTCGTAGAAATGGTACCACATGTTTTTAAACAACAAATAATGTTAAAGAATCGAGGGCGAAGCCGCTATCAGGATGCTAGTTTAAACTATAGCTTACGGCCTCTTTTAATTGTCCACTAACATTGAGCCGCATAACTCCAAGTGTCTTGAACAATGGTCACTCGAGACAAAAGCGTGCGTCAAAACGCGGTGTAAATCGAATTTTCAGTGTTTGGTCGTGACGAAAAGAGCCGTCACCACCACCGAAGAATGTCCGTCACAAACAAAGCTATTAAGCGAAATATGTTTAGTTTCGGTTGTACCAATGTTTTCTTACGCGTGAGTTGCCAAGACTCACTAATGCCCCCCGAAAGATACAGGGACGTATCGTACTGAAGACCTAATTTTGTGTTTGGTTTCGGTATTATTGCGAGCAGTTATGTTATTTTTTTTTGGAACTGCCACATTTTATTTGAGAACTCTAGGTCCTACGCGTTTGATTCTGAGATCCTGCGATCACTAAAATACCAAAGCTTAAAGTGAGGAATACATAAAACTTATTTAGTCAAGAAACATGGTATACGAAACGGAATCAATTCAGCAGTCTGATTATTCATCAGCCTTAAATTTATTATGAACTTTTAACTAAAACGACCGTGACCGTCTTTAGTTTTACATCTCGACTTTTAATTCGCCTAATTGATCTTGTTTCCTAATTTCCCACAAAGTCTTGGTTTTAAGTATTCTTACAAAATATTGGTTATTTCATCAATCTGCTACTTTTACGACATCTAAGCAGTGGTGAAACTCCAGACGAAAAGTACCCAGTTGTAGATTTGCAGTAGACATTGCAAGACAATTACTAGGTGGTGTCAAAGTGTTGTTACATCATGTGCTAGCCAGATGCCAACTATTAACACGTCTGCAGTGCACAAGAACTAATTTACCAAAAACTCCCTAGATCTCATTGCACATAGATAAGACATTGGAAATGTTGGAATGAGCAGATAAATGGAACAAAGCACTTGTTTTTTTCTATTTGGTAGATGCCAAACTACCAAGCGGAGAGCATCACCATTGTTTCAAATAAACATAATTGATTATTCTTTATTGCGTTTCATAATTGCGATCTACATTAATGCATTTTTAATCTTTGTCATCTTTAAGACCATATTGAGTGCTTGCTGAGATATAATTCGTTACAGTACATGGCTGTTAGTGTGTAGGCTTCGACCGCTGTGACTGATATTTGTTTAAACGGAGCCATATACTTCGTACACGGAGCCATACAATACTTCGTGCGTTATCCAAATGTCATTGCACGCCCTTTTTTTAGCTATTGATTCTTGAATTTGGACACTGAAATACTTGCCAGTGCTATTTGCAGCTTCAACAAATATTTAGCTCTACAAGTTCCTAATATTAATTGACACAAAATTTATTTAACTAGGAAAAGAGTACATGTTACATCCATAGAACACTACGTAGATAGTGATATTATCCAATTAGGAACTAGTTTCCGTTACTGTTAAAATTCAATATCCATTGATTTCCATCACCTCTGCTGACACTGAAGGTAAACATTCAAAATTAATGTATTTGTTGTCATGTCTCCACTCAACATTAACGGTAACTGGATATTAGTCAACAGAACTTACAGTAATATAATATATGGTTATTATTGATCATTTTAATAACATGGCATATTATTTTCAGGTAAGGCTTTGGAACCGGTATTGGAATGGTGAGAAATTCAATAAATCCTCGCGAGCCAATTGGTATATTAAATTTCGACACCTCATTGTTAATCTAATAGAAAAATTCAGACATTCAATAGGTGTTTTGATGTGACACAATAAGATATTTATTGTTTACTAGCGGTCCCGATCCCGTGGGAGTTTCGGGAATTTTTTCTGAACGGATGCCTACATTATAGTAGCTATCTACACGCCAAATTTCAGTCCGATCCGTCCAGTGGTTTGGACTGTGCGTTGATAGATCACTATGTCAGTAACTCCCATTTGAGCATTATATGTATATTTAGATGACACGTAAATTTAAAATTGTCCTGCGACAGAATTTATAAAGTTTTGTTAAAATATTTATGAAGATATGGAAATTATCTGAATTGATGCCAGATTAACTGGAATACTAAGATACTGTCAATAGCATCATTTATGTGTTTCTCGAATATTGCTTTAGGATGGATGAAGGATGTTTCGTAAATTTACACCTTGCTTTAATTCGAGTCGATAACAATTAAAGCCCTTAAATTTATTTTATTGAACTTATGGGGCCTGTTCCGGCGTAAAGATTTCGAAAATAATAGCCCGTAAACTTGTTTATTAAGAAAGACAAAATCAGTTTTAGTCCTAAGCACAAAAATCACTGCGTCGGTGTTATCCCGATTTCTTTTCTTTGTTCAGTCTATGATTGATACATTAAGCTAACATTATTCAATTTAATTGCACACACACTATCCACCAGCATCGTTTCACGTCGTTACGTTTTCCTTAATCGTAGTTTTAGCACTCGCCGAGCGACCTGCGGCATGCCAAGTAGTGAAGGATCGTGAACAGCGCAATATGGGTATGAATGTGATGCAATGATCCAAAGCCTCTGTTTAAGGGCATAAGGCTTGTCGTATATTCATTTGCATCAGATATGTATCTAACGACATGTTTAATTGTTCTAAGTGCTATTTGTGTAGTTTTATTTTACGCTTGTTTGCCGTTAGAGTAGGTATCAACTTTATCTTGCACAAAATCTCTCACTAACCATGATATCTTTTATCTTTTGCAATCGCACTCAGCATCATTAGGTCTAAAGGTCTTAATACCGAGTACGGTACTTAAAATATGTATTTGTTAATTTGGTACTTAGTTATCTTAAACAGATTTGCTGTTTGTCCACTTGAAACTGCAGATATCTATTACTTGCGCAAAATGTGACTCCACTCAGGATCGGAATGCAAATCTAAAACCATTCCATTTCATACTAGGTTAGGGACACTGAATTCATTACTAAAATTAGCTACACAGTGAGAACTTACCGCGTACTGCCCTCATACCTCATTACTGTGCTTTGGTGGTGTAAATAGGGTTTCTTGTGACTTAAATTAAAGAAGAAAATCAAATCAGGACCGAAAATTTTGTTCGTTAGAATTCTGGTCTTTTTTGTCCCAGTGATTATGTAATCTGAAGTCAGTACAAATATCTAAATATAGGCATTTGATTGAAACCAGACCTATTTTACTGTAGCTACTTTTAAATGTTTAATACTTTAGACAGTTCGCTGCGAGTAGGTACATCAGCCCATAACAGCATCTGTTGCCAACATACTTGATTAATTTTCTTTAATTATTGACCAAGCAATTATTATGCGTGCTATGCTAAAACCTTGAAACAACTCTCCATAAACACAAACCGTAAAGTTTATATTTTGTTGCCTATTATGATCATCGAGTAATGTGATAGTGCTACCTTGTCAATTTATGTTTACTTAGACGTGTGGGTGGATGTCCCAGTTTGAAATTTATTTTGCATACATTTTGCCCTTAACCAATTGTTTGAATTTAGCCTAAGACCTGCTTGTAAATATTGTCATTTAGTGAGCAAATAAATTTAATTGAAATTAATTTAATTCCTTACGCGTATACACGATATTGCTATTGGTTTATCATTCTCTATTTGATGGAGCCTTTTTTCTTTTCCGGCTGATTTTTCCTCAACCCCTTATACGTAAGAAGGTCTGGCTTTTACCTAGTCCTCAATTGGAACAAGCAAATGTTGAAATCTAATTTTAATCTCAACATCCTGCAACATTGTGCTCGTCAAAAGCGAAACCACCGCGTGTTAGGGGCGTTGCCTCTTACCGCATCAAGAATTTGTTATGAATGGTCGAGCTGACAGGTATTCGTCGATTGTACGTGCCAAGAGCTGCTGAAGTTGGCTCATGTCAGCAAATGTTTGCTCTAACTAAACTAATGCCCCAAGACGAAATGCAAACGGTTCGCTTGTATTGTCTGTCTATCTGCAATCGCTTTAGTGGTTAGATATTATGTTATTGGTAGCGCTTTTGTCTTTGAGATGGTATTGTTGTTTTATGGGTGTCTTATAAGAGCAAAATAATTAGAATTTTCTCTTCCATTGTCAATATCCGCCATATCAATACTACTGAGAATCTTTAATATTTTGGTTTAAATATCTAATTTCCTCTGTCGCTTTGGTTTCCAATCTTCCCCAAGCCAGTCTTTTTGCTCATAATTCAATAATACTAAAAAAAAATTTCATTAAGTTTGGTACTTGAAATAAACTGTAGGTACTTGTTTCGCTCGTGCCCGATAATACAAACTTGGTGACAGCAAACCGGCTAAACAGCTTCTTTTGGGTGATTTGTAAGTTCTGACTGCCATCAAACAATTTCTACTGTTCTGTCTGCAACTTGTTGGTGTTTACGAGGCACGCCCACAAAAGCCTCATTGAATATCGTGTTCTGCCCACTGTGGGTAGGTGTTGACGTTTGACGGGCCTCACTCATTGTCCTCAAAACGCCTACCAAAACCAATGTTATTACTTTGCTCCTCAGCACTGTATGTATGTCTACAACGCAATTATTCATTTATACTCTTCCTTCTGACACTAATATTTCGTGGACACTGCACCGGAGGTAGTAAACTGTCTATTACCTATTGAACATTATAATGGTACATAAAAGTTGCGAACTACTGTACGCACAACACATGCGCAGTGGTTATTTCGGATACAGCTACAATAAAGTTATTACCCTCGCGTCAACTTTTGGCACCGTTATTCAAACTTAAAAGAAAACCATAGTTTCCACAGCGCGTCCGCTCTATTTGTAAACGCGTGTTAAACGTAAACCGTGAAAAATAAATATTAGGCGATAAATCAGCGAAAATCTCTGGTTTACTCTATCCGCTTTTATAGCTATAATAAAAGAACCGTCAACCACGGACAGTGTTCAGAGAATAAATAATATGGGACGTGGCCTGCATTCTGAAAACTCAACCGCGTAACGCACACCCATCGGTTCGGTTTCAGATTCGACACATTTAGGCGCTCTTAACTGGCACGCTTATTTACTTGACTCGAATACGCGTAAATTCTAACGAATAGCGCCGTAAATCTAACTCCAGCCTGTATGAAAACACATTCACTAGCAAACAATCTTGGACAGCTCACATGTTCTATTCTCCTCATATTTGTAAAGATATTCTGTAATGGTCACTACTTCAAGCTTATTCCGTGTTCCCATGCACTTCGCAAAAGTACGCACTTAAGGTGCCGTTAACTTTTGTGAAACTGGCCGTAAAAGTAGCTGTTCCCTCAAGACCAGTTATCGGGAAATTGATAAAAATGTTAAACGATCGTAAGTGCTGGCCTGAAGTTGTAGTACGTAGGTAATATGTTTTTTTAAGAAAATAAAAATATTTACAACAAGCAACAAAAGTAATTAATTATTTTTCATCCCACCATCTCGGAAAGAGTCATTTTGCTCTTCAATATCTGAGTGGAAAAGCCGTTTTTATTCACTAGAGGTTAAAGTAAATTTGAATTTAGAACATCGTGTGCACCAAGTTTGTGAATAAAAAAAATCATTAAACCTATTTATTGCTACCTCTATGGTGCCAAATATATCATACAATTTTTTTTAATTTGTAAAAAACTCAAACTCGGAACCTTCTTGGTGTTCTTTTTTCAATTTGCTTTGTTGGCGGTTCTTTACGCGTCATTGTTTTGAGTCATTGTTAAACCTTATATTAAAAACAAGAAATTTGAAAACAAGTGAAAAACTAATATGAGTGATTCTAGCGACGAGGAAGTTTGTTTGACGCCAACAGAATTGACTGAAACTGTTAATAATGCGCAAATGATCTTTCTCCCTCAACAATCAAGCGAGAAGTATTTAAAACAGTACGTTATGTTCAACACGTGGCGACTAGCAAAAGGAGCCAAAACTTTCTTAGAAAACGTTTTGCTGGCATATTTTATAGAATTATCCGAGAACAAGAAAGCAAGCACTCGAAAAACAGTACACAAGTGACAACACCAATATTACAGTACCCAACAAAAATATTACACTCAATTTAAATAATTGTAGCAACGTTACTTTCAATTTTTATTAATTATACTTACCTAAGTATTATTTTGTTATAATTTAAAGATTATTCTGTAATACTTACCTGTCATAATGTAGTAGTTAATACCTAAACTGAAATAAAAGTAGCTATCTTGTGATTGTCAACGGTTTTATTTGCATTTAGTCATTTCCTCGCTGAGGTGGAATGAAAAGTTACGTGTTGCACTCGAGTGCAAAGATTTTTCACCTCGTGCTCTTTTGATTCCCTCGCTAACGCTCAGGATTCTAATTTTGAATCACTCGCTGCGCTCGTGATTCAATTTTAGAATCCTTCGCTTGCTCGGTCATCAAAATTGAACACGCGGTTAAAAAGCAACTTTGCACTCTTGTATAACAAATAACTATTAGCTTCTGCCGAGGATAAGACAAAGTACTAGCAACAACGACTTACCGTTGCGTGTTTATTTCTACACATGCCAAATACTAGTAAATCTAACATTCAACAGATTCATTACATCGTCTTACCGTTAATTCAAATGTAAGTTTTATAGGATCACCTTATCTTACCTTTGAATTATTTGCCTATAATCCATCTGTATTTGGATCTGGAACTTCATTATAACATTTGTATGGTTAATCAGGTGAAGAGCTATGATTCACATGTAGCCTTATCGCCATCGCTGCGTTAAATTTACACATCTTTAGTAAGCTTGGTCATTCATATTCTATAACCATAAACGGGAGCCCTTTTTTTTTTTTTTTTTTTTTTTTTTTCGCTGTGGAAATGCTTTTACGCATGCCCCCCACACAACTGCAGGGGGGTATGTGGGACTCAACGGCTAGTGTGCAAGGCCGTAATACCCACTAAAACCACAGCGCTTTCCACCACTCCGCCATTGTGGGGGTGCCATGGGGTCGCGTGAGCATTCACCACGGCACCCCGGCGGATAACCCGAGGGCCACAAACTCCTTGGCGGCGGAGCAAGGTGTTGGGCTCCGCCACCAAAACTAACTCCCACACGGCCGCAGAGGACAGGGAGGACGGCAACGACACACCGCATCTCCTCTTCCTCTGCGGCCCCACCGCAGCGCCATCCAACGGTGCGCCCCCGTTTGGTCGCGGGAGATAGGCCGCACGGCAACGACACACCGAGACGACTCTCCTCCCGCGACCGCACCCGACTGCGAGGGACAGCCAAAACTGTCCCCCACACCCGCACCCTTGGACGCATCCTGCGCAGGCGTCCCCAAGCCCACGCGGAGCGTCCCCTCCCGGGATCCCTCTTAGCTTCACCGTGGGTGGCGAAGCCACAGTTACTGAGCCCCCCCACCACGACAAGGTGGAGATCCGACAGGGGGGATAAACGGGAGCCCTGTGATTCTACATAGATTAAGATATCATGATAAAAGCGTTTCAATCACATTGTATAGACATCCCGTGCTGACATTTCCAACTGGTTTCCATATTGAGTCTGTTTCGCAATAAGTTACCAATATCTGTAATGCTTCTGGCAGAGATATATGCATTTAGTGTTTTGTAATGCACATCTTATGAATTGACTTGTATCCTTACATTATGCACTATATTGAGTTTATTAAAAAATGAGTCATCGACTCTTGTTTCGTCACTTTTCTAAGAAGATTAATAGTCATCCATCCCACGCGTTACCTTAATGTTGTAATTTTCTTGTTATTGTTGTGCTTTAACCTATATCATTAAACTGCTTCGAACAACAAGCTTTGACAGATGTGTATCTAGGTTAAATGGGCCATAGAAATCGTGGCTCTGGTATGTTTGCTAAATTCCAGGCAAACTCTTTACTCAGTTTATGTGTTTAATTTTGTAGGCTTTTCCTTGATTGATAAATTGTCGGATTATTTGAAGTTAGTGGACGCGGACAGCTGTGCATCCGTTTCACACTTCTGTTCATAGTCATGCATAATTAATGGATGCTACTGCGCATAGATAGACGCCTGGCACTTGACATGGTCGGCAGGAAGTTTCTTGTGATATTGACTTAAAAGTATTTTCAAATATTCCTTAAGAACATAGATTTATTGGTTTTTTGCATTGCTTTCGTCTTCGTGTATTGTCCAGTTCCATCGTGCTATCAAATAATATAGATTTTTGATTTAATAAATATTGTTTGGTTTATGCATCGCAACCCATTTTAATGGTTATTATAACCGTAGACTGCTACGGATCTGTGAAAGCTATGTAAGTGCCCATGGACTCAGATACAATGCGAGTAAGAGTGAGCTCATGGTCTTCCGCATCTCGGTCTGGTCGCAAAACCTACACTAAAGTACCTCCTTTGCATCTTTGTGGTACTCCTCTAAACAAAGTGGATCGGTTTAAGTATCTGGGTCACTGGGTATCGGAGGATCTGAGCGACAACTTAGATATAGAGCGAGAGCGCAGGGCGCTGTCTGTGCGCTGCAATATGCTGGCCCGGAGGTTTGCAAGATGTACGAATGAGGTCAAAATTATGCTGTTTAAAGCCTACTGCCAAACCTTCTACACTTGCAGTTTGTGGGTGAGGTATACGCGACGTGTATACAGCGCGCTAAGAGTTCAGTATAATAATGCGCTGAGGGTGCTGTTCGGGCTGCCTCGTTATTGCAGCGCGTCTACTATGTTCGCGGAAAAGCACATAGATGGCTTCCACGCAATAATGAGAAAGCGGTGTGCAGCCCTCCTGAATCGGATGAGGAGCAGCCTGAACCGCATCCTGGGCGCATTGGCTGAACGGTGGGACTCACCGATGCTGCGACATTGGATGCACCTGCACACCTGTCAAGGTGGGTAGATGCAGCCAATGAGCGCCGCACACGTACATTTTCTTTTTCTGTTTTTGTGTTTTGATGTTTAATTGCACTACTAACATTAGTTTTTAAGATACTGTGTAATACTAACAATTTATGGACATGGTCTGAAATAAAATGATTATTATTATTATTTTTATTTAGTTTTAAATTTTTTTCATCAAAGATGGGTGTCTCCTCTCTGGCGCGGGTCTCAGCCAAGCGTCAGAGGGTGTAAAGCTGTAGAACCGGAGGACAAGAATTTGCGAGTGATGCGACAAGTGTTGAGAATTGTGGCTTTTTGGAGGATGTGTATGACTTTTTGAGGGATATTAAGTACTTCAAGGCTTTGTTTTAGAATCTTGGGAACTACTCCTGTTGACGAGATAACTATGGGAATTATGTGTACAGTTTGCGCGTGCCACTGAGTTTTTAATTGAATTGCCAGGTCATGGTACTTCGCTATTTTTTATTATTATAACTTACCGTTTCTTAAAATATGAATATCTCAAAAATGTGAATATCGCAAAGAATGTCCAACTACAAGTATTGTATGAAAATAAGAGAAATCTCTGATCTATTTTCATGGCCGCCGCCCGACAGCAATTATTTGCTTGCAGTTGCTGCGTTTTGTTCCAACTAAATACGTCGGCGATATCCCGCGTCTTGGCTGTCTGATATATCTGTCAAGCTTGCTTTATAGACCTAGGCTACTGTGCCGGCACGACTTAGGTAATGCTGCCCAACAATTATCGAACTTTCATTCGTCATTCAGTAAGGAATTGCTTTCTATTGGCTTTTTATTGACGAGTGAACCACATGGCTTACTATTCTTGTTTGTTTATTCGTTTAAAATTGTTGATCATGTTTATTGCTTGGAAAAATGATATATCTTGATCTATTCTTATGTGAAAAGATATTTACAATTTTTTAATCTCCTCCAAATATTTGGTCGTTTTTTGATCGGAGATTAGCGTCCTGTGACTTCTTATGCAGTTAGCCAAATTACAATTAACCTTCATTTTGTTTCATTGTCATTAATGTCCGTAGATAACGACGTCCGGCTGTATTTCTTATTAATTTGATTTGTCAAGCTGTATCTTGGGTACAAATTGCTACATGTCTATGAACACAATGCAACAATAGTTCCCTCGATATTTAGAAAACCGAAGCTTGTTATTTCCCACTATTACGATAGAATGCCTTTTTAGATGTATCAATTTACCTAATACGAATGAAATGAAATAGATACAATTTAATTGATTTATTTTGCTTATACTGAAAACTTCTGTAGGTAGATATTTTTGTAATTTCCTAAAATGAGATTGCGGTATTGTTTACGTCACAGTACAAGCTATTTTTTAATTAATAAATATAGTTTCTTTCTTTCTTTCTATTTCCTTTCTTTTAATACTTGTCGCTCCTATTTTATTCATTTACTTACTACAGTTCTGTACGCACACTGTTGTTGTTCTACATACAATACATCTGTATTGCTTGCGTGATCTAAGTTTCTGTAGTTAGCCGTCGCAAGTCAGCCGAACGCAAACTAACCGTATCGCGGCGTTTACGCATCGTCGCTCAACGTGTGAATATTACCTCTGAACTGCATTGTTTTAAATTCACCCCATGTTTAATAAGTCGGAAAGTAAATCCCGGCGCCATTCCGATCGTCTGATTCGTTTGCCACTGAACTGTGAGACCGGGGAAATGTTGCAATAGTGCAATCAGTCACTCGAGTAACAAATTGTAATTGATTAACTTTCGGAGATTTTGAACGATTTGATTAATCGATTCTTCCGTCTCAAACCTGAATGATTCTCGCTCATTTATGCTCCAAATACTGCGTCGGCTGCAGGTAATTAATGCACCACTATGTAATTTCTTCGTCTAGACACCACGTCCAGCTCGCACGCACGTTGTTATGAGTCGTTAAATTACAAAATATCAGCTGGAACATCGGTGATGAAAGAGTTAATCGTTTCCGCAGTATGAAACGGAAAAGAAGAGTGATTTTGACATCGAGTCTGGTACGCTATGTGTTTATCACGTCATTTGCAAGTTTCATAAATGCGTGTAAATATTTCAACAAACTATTAATTTGTCAGCTCTCTGCTTATTTTTTTTGGAAAAAATATGTAGGTCAATTATTTTATATTTTATGGTTCACGATGCCGGGAATTTATATATCTGTCAACGGCCGAGTAGAATAACTGCTATGGTACATAGAAATCTAGTGACTTTAGAGTAGGTCACAGCCATTGTGTTCTAACATGAATATGACCCTTACAGAAATACCTTCGTGCTGTATAAATGAGTCGAATCACGTACTCCATCCAATCCCGCCCTTGGTGTCGTTATCTCTCTTCCTTATAAGTCGACTGACTACGTATGATGCGTATTAGAATAGAATACGGGAGACAGGGATTATAACCCAGAGTGACAAGCTGGCTGTACCATTGTTACCGCTCACAATGGAAGTGAGATCGCATTGCATTAACTAGTACTCGTACTAGTAACAGTACAGACGAAAGCTCATCAGGCTGCCTATTTCTGTAGCAAAATCAGCTTTATTATGACTGAGTAAGATGCCCCAGTGTTTACATTGATCTGCTGACGTTTATACATAGTTTACTGTCGCAACGCTCTAGGGAGAAAACTATAGTACAATAATACAAACTGTCTAATCAAATGATGATCTAGAGCGCGTGAGTGCAAATTAAATGTTTGTTTAAAAAAACATTGAATTGTATTGTGATAATGTTCCAGGTTTATTTTTCTTGGGATTTTTAAAAATTTTCAGAACTATTTAAGTACAATTTATTGTGAATGCTCATAACGTAAAATTAAAACACTAAAACTTACTCTCATGAAAACGTTTACCAGATTAAAGATTGATCAGTGATTAAAACTGAGTTCCAATTTTGATTTTGTATTCATGGCAAAATGCACTTCATCTGTGGAGTATTCATTTGCTTCACGTTATGGATTGCTTCTTCCTAAACTAACATTTAAATCGCAATTTTCTGCAGGATTCCACGTACTTTGCAGTTTAATATGCGTCTAATATTATGGTAATAAGGAGTCATTTAAGAATCCTGTTCAAACCTAGTACGCGTGGTTTCAATTACCTGCAATGAATGATCGCTATTGCGGTTGCAGTAACTTGAGCAAATAGTAAAATTAAACCTTGTTAGTGAGCTAACTATGTTGTGGCTTTTCAACCCTTATCATCTTATTGTAACTTACTTACTTTGTTGTAGTAATAACTACTTGATATAAATACTTGATAGCTATTAATATGTATGCGATTACTGTCTCTATTGTAAAATATATGATTTGATTTAATTATTCACTGCACACATGGATTTAAAATATTTAAGGGTAGGTAGGTATTCTGAATGACCGTCATTGATGACGTCATCTCTATAATGTCTTTATTTTCGGCCTTGTCTAGGTTCTTCTAAATAGGTCATTAATGATGTTTCATAATTCAAAGTCATTTATTTCGATTAACATAATGATTTTATCCAAAACCAAATGGTCAACTCGGCCACCGAATAGATTCTGCCATTTTTGATTTGGACTAAGTTAGCGTCGATACACAAGCAAGATTAATCCTAGCGTAGGGTGAGGCTGATGACATTAATTTGATACATCGTCAAACATAAATTCGACTGACAATACTTGTGCCTGGTGTCACAAAGATGAAGGTACGACATAGTCTTCGGAACCAGAAGTAAATAGGAGGTGCGGCTTTTAATTTGAGTCAGCACCAGTATACGAATGAAGAATGAATCTTGTATCATGTCAATCGTGTCAGACATTCGACCTTAGACGACATCCCAGAACTAGTTCATGTCAAAGTATACATTAATCAATTTCAAGTAAGTGACGTACAGACAGCCTCACAGATCACCTGCCACGGATACTGCCGCTTTTATGTACAGCCTTTGTTTTTGTTTGGAAGTCTCATTTGGCGGTACAATGCTGCCTTATTGTTTGGACGTCCATTACAAGTGTTTCGACACCCGTCAACGTCTTGGTTTCAAAAGGATATTTTTTTGTAAACTTGACGCAACCTTGCCACGCTGACCACATTCACAGTCCGTCAAATTGATGATTGAATGTTATCGATGTGAGTTTCTTGAGATGGATAGATTAATTGCTAAGGTTATATTCAGGAAAGAACCCGAGTATGTGGTTTGATTTGCCATCAGCGTAGGAGCTTCCTAACATTTCATTTGTATTTTTGCTTCAAGGTCAAGCTTGTAAGAATGACAGTAATGGCTTTATCCCAAACTACGAAAAAAAAACAGTAGGAAGGCAGTCTCGATGATGCTTATTTTACATAGGCATGCATGCATATATTTTTATATTAGGGTTAAACTGTCATTGCTTTATCACAGCATAGTTGACCTTAGTTATCCACGAGCATATTGTAATGGTGTGATGTTTCGAATAATCCATCGATTAAAATGACGCTTCATAAAATCACCAATTTAATAGGAAATTAAATGATGCCTGTAAATTATCATAATATTTCACAACCATGAATTACTCTCGTAAATGACTTTATCATCAGCAGAATAAATAATCAGTGATTAAATTTTATTGTATTATGCATGTTATTAGTAATTACCAACCTTGAATAAGCATCATAGTTCTTCATATTATTCTTCAAGCTCTTAATAAATGTCCTGTTGAGTTATCACTCTAATTATTTTCCAGGCTGATTGTTAACAGGCCAAGTTCTTAACACGATATCTTTTGGGCACACAATCGTTTATAGTTTCCAGTTATTCAACGTGCGAATGTTAATTCCAATTCATAATTTGATATTACGAATAAATTTAGCATTTTACTCCATAACCTGGTCTGCATATTCAGGTTTAATCGCCGCGAAATTGAGGCGTCGTAATTCCTTAACTTGAAGAGCCAAACTTTCCATCCCAAAATATCTTCTGTCATCAATATGCGCGAGAAGGGGGCAATTAAATACATATCCATCGGTGGTCACATGGGCCCGTGGCTTGTTTACTCACTCGGCCACCCTTATATGGTGTGAAAGCTCCACAGCATTGTCGCCGGCTCCCAGTTGAGCCCACTTTGGTGAGGCAAAACGTGCGTTCGCACATGTATTGTCTGCTACAAAGATTAACGGATCCCCAGTAATCGAATTAGCAGTCGTGTTAATGAAACGCTAGAGAAAGCAACATCTGGCATGTGATTAGACCTCCTTCAGCGTCTACTACATGTATATGAATCCCGTGTGACTCAATCGTAAAAGCAATAACAGATGGACAGATCTTATAAACTGGACAAACGTGACTTTCATGAAAGTACCGTTTGTTCTGTTACAATAACACGACCGAAAAGGAACCGGATTATTTTGTCCAACTTGTAAGAATTCGAAGTCCGTATCATACATTACAACGTTACTTATATTATACTTGTGTATAAATCTCAGATGTGATTCAAACATCAGAACGGCCACAGTAAACCCGGTTATATCGTACTCGCGTTAAGTCTTGACACATTTTTTATTGCAAGTAGCAAAAACAGATGGTCGTCCGATTACGTAGTCCGGATATTAGCCAATGAGTCATCGTCTCTTTATCTGGATGAGGTAGATAACACGTGACCCCAAATTTGCTTAGCAATTCTTGATGGGGAACCCAAAGTTTGTTTGTCATAAACCCCACATAGGTTAACGGTTAACTAATCGTGAGTGAAGTAAATGTGATAATGATGTCACAGTATATCAAATGCAGTGAATAATCGACAGGAATACAAAGTGAGTAGGAGATTAATAATAACGACGCTTAGGGCGAAAATACCTTTGCAGGTAGACAGAATTATCTCAAAACGTTTGGTCACGAACAGCATCAAACAGAATATCTATTGCATCAGGTTTGAGGCAGGAGGCCATAGGATGACAGTATGTCGTATAATTAGAGGTGCACCTCATAATCTATCAATAATACCTCTGTTAATGATGTCATAACCATCCGGGTCTAGCCTTCAGGTAAATCAGAAACGCCATTATAGCTCACACAATACGTTGTTACAGGAAAATTACTTCTAAACCAATCGAAGGAAATATTTAATCGATCGAAGAATTATTTATTTATATTTTAGTTCCAAAACGTTAACTAAATGTGAACGTTTCTGAAATGCTTTATTTATACCGACGAACGAAGTCATATATATAACTATTATTGTTATTTTTAATCTCACCTAACAGATCGTTTTTTCGTTTCTTTGCAGAAATAGCGAAAGTGCGAGCGAGTTTATTCCAAATAAATGGAGTCAAGAAGGAACCTCTCGTCTTACCAGAAGCAGAAGGCATGGTCACCACCCTCACAGAAAAAGTATACGTGCCAGTCAAAGAACATCCAGATGTAAGTACTAATGATCAAAATTAGTTAGTCGTAATTACCTACCAGAATATTCATCCTCCATCTTTATAGAAAAGCGCATGGAACAAACTAAATTCCTTCAGCTTGACTGCCAGTATTGCAACCCATATGGTGATTTAGGATTGACCTTGATTTGATTTTTCGTCCAACAGAAATCTATGTTGTGCTGACGTCAATTTCGTTCTTAATTGTGCTATCACCATGATCATCACTTGTTAGATTTATATCGTATTTGACATCGCCAATTAACCTACCTACAATTTTAATTTAATTTTATTTATTCCAACTTCTGGCAGCAATAAATTCACCGAAACTGTTCAATTTCTTTATTTCTGACTTACGGTTTCGTAAATGTTTAATTAAAAATGCTTTTGAAGAAAATCGAATTTCCAAAAGCGTCGATATCGGTAATTTATACTGTAATATCGATTCCTCTGTTTTGCCGACATCATCAATTCAAATTTGTAATTAGAGATGTAAACTATGATTGACTTAAGAATTTCAATGACCATCTGGAGATGAGTTTGTAAGTTAAAATGTATGTACATACTTGCATCAATTACTTATTTGTCATTCATAAACCACTTCGGATGTGAATGAGGACTTTCTGTTAGCACACAGTGAAGTAATTATCTGCTCATTCATTATTCAACTGTCAAATGTCAACACAGCTTACGATGTTATGCTTAGAAAGAAAGGGTTCTCTTTAGTTAAACTTACCGTTTGATACTTTAAACTTGCTCATCAATCATGCATGAGACTTAGAAAATTTGCCTGATGTTGCCAAACTCATGTTATACAAATACAAATATCTTTATTTATAATAGCATTACATTTCAACATTGTAATCGAGGATTTCTTTTAAGTAAATAAATACTTGTTGTAGAATATCCCCGTGTAAGTATGTTCTTGGTCTACACACGTGAAAATATATAACAAAATGTAGAAACGAAAAAAAAAACTCAAATCGTACAAACTTTATCAAGATAAATCTCGTAGGTTTTATTACAACAGGGGGAATGTACTTGCGTTAGTCATACAAGATAGAAAGACAAGGTTGTCAGCCTGCTACATTTGGCGACTTATGTCAGGGCTGTCTTGGCTTTGGAGTGACATATAAGTCTAGTTGAAGCCTATTGGACCTTCGGTGATAGCTTCCATTCATCGCACCCACCAATCCATGCTCATTTGCGAATGAATACGTTCTCACAACTCCATTTTAGGAACAGTTCAATGATCTGTGATTCACTTACTGATATTAAGCATAACTTTCAGTTACCAATAGAGTTGATAGCTGCCGTTAATGAAAATATTGTCTGCTGAATCCGAGTTGGCGCTTGGCGCTGTACCATAAATCTTTTTCGTTGCTTTATTTATATAATAGCACAATCTGTTTTAGATGCGTGGTCTGTTTGTGAAGAAGTCACTGACCCATATTGTTTTGTTATCTGATACCTTTGGTAATCCGACCGCATGCTTTATTAAAAACTACTCTTCAGTAGATTACTATTTGTTCCTTTTCTTTTTAATCATCAGCATGCTTCCTACATGAAAAATTAGGATTTCCCATTGTTTCCTTCTCTCTGGTCGGAGATAAAAGTCGTTCTACATATTATTATTCAGGTCCTTAGTGGCCCCAAAAATATATCTTCTATATATATAAAATTCTCGTGTCACAATGTTTGTTCCCGTACTCCTCCGAAACGGCTTGACCGATTCTTATGAAATTTTGTGAGCATATTGAGTAGGTCTGAGAATCGGCCAACATCTATTTTTCATATCCCTGAGTGATATGATAAGGGTTGTCCACAATAATTTATATGGCAAAACAACGTTTGCCGGGACAGCTAGTATCTTTATAAAAATCGAGTAAACGAAAACCTCTTTGTCATATCGTAAAAAGGTACCAGGGATTTTTTTTAAATATCAGAAGCGTAATGTCTCTGGATTGACATACATTGCTTTTCAAATGAGAAATCTCCTCACTCCTCAGATTTACCTTGATTTAATAATGCTAAACCGCTGGCGCCATCAACATGGCTATTCGTACGCCTTATAAGGTTTTATTTGAAAGCCCGGGTGCCTATGAATTGATTAACTCATCCTCTATACATCAAATCGGTCGTTTGGATGCCGCCGGCAAGTGCACACGTTTCTTACTTATGATCTGCTAGGATTCAGACAGGACTAACTGCAATCTAGCCTTGCTAGTTCACAGTATGATTTTTGAATGATAAATTGTGTCTTTAAGAGCGGTTCAACTCGATATAAACTTCAACATCTCTAGTTGCAATTTTGCAATATGTCGTATTGCCAAAGTGACCTAAGGCGGCTCATTTTATAAATCATCATTGTTTGTTACTGCATAGCATTATCTATAACGCGCCACAGTATAATTGTTAGGAATTCAACAAAGGGAACGTAAATCTCGTGATAAATTGAATGCTGGATATTATTGATTGTCGATCAAAGGAGCCGTACCTAGACATTGATCACGTACATTGAAATCATGATAGAAGCGTTTCTTTAACGATGCGAATGTCATTTGATCGATTCCTAGAATCATCGTAAAGACTTAGACCTATTTGAATCTACGCAATTATTGCGGTAATTATTGTAAAACCAGTTAGGATTTCACATCGCCGTAATAGGTTTAAAAATCATAGTTGCTGGATCAAGTATCGTATGTGGGCTATTAATCGATACCTACAGCAGTTGTTTAATAGAATAAATAAATACAATACAGTCAGGCCCTCGGAAAAATTGACTCACCGGCTTTGGCAATATTACTCTAATGGATTTTACAGAAACGTCACCTTCATATGAGTTTTTGCATAAGATTAATGTGGGCTTATTATTTTTATAGCCTTAAAAATAATAAGCCCACATTACACCAAGAAATTGTAACTGAAAGTACGTCGTTGAAAAATAATCAAAACAGATGTCTCTGTACGTGGAATAGATTTCCTGTGGAAATTCGGTGGTATTCTCCAGAGAATTCGTCCGCAAAAACTCGAGTCTAATGTAAACGGTTACCGTTCCAGAAATACATCGGCAATATGCGTTTCTTATGTCGAACACACTGTCGAAACAATAGTTTCGGTACGTTCGCCGTGTGACTAATCCGCACTGTTTTAGTTTTGTGACTTTAACGCTCGCCTTTATTGCTAAAACAAACGGTAACGTATGTTGATTCTTTAATTCTCCACCATTTACGTATTTCTAGATGCTCTACTTGCTGTTTTCTTTTTATTTTCCACCACAAACTTTATATAAAGCTGCTTCTGATGGACGAAATCACTTAGCTTGAAATATTCACAATGTTTTTAAACACACATGTTGGTGTCAATGGTATTGCATTGCAAAAATATAAATGTAGTTATTATTTGACATGTGTTCTTGAAACAAAAATTATTGAATCATCCATACATATTACTAAACGAAAACAAAAAATGACATTAGCATTCACTGAATTGAGTAATTGACCACGCTTGCATAATTTAAAGCTGTTAGCGTCAAGTTTTCTTGGAGAAACTGGGAAACATCTTGAGTAGGTATGTGATTATTTCCATGTTCTTAATGGAAAAAAGGGTTTACCATATGCGGTACACGTTTGATTCCGCATTGTCGATGTTGCGAGCGATACCGACGCGGAGGCAGGGAAGCGGTCTGTTCAATCATAGTTGCACTCGCTTGACGGAGTCAGGTTGAAGCTCATTTCTATACTAGTCTCACAGGTTTTCGTTACTTAGTGTTGCGGGTGTTTTTGAATATCGATACAATCCTTAGTTTCCATTTACCGCATGAAACTTAAGAAGATATATTTTTTTTAATTATTCACCACACGTGGAATATTTCAGCCGTATTTCAAGTTTATCTTGGCATACGGCTCTCTCGACCACTCAAGTTAAAATTATTAAAAGTTGCACCAATGCATAATGTGTTTGCCTTTTCAATTAGCAGTTACAATCTTAAATGATGATGACCTTCCAATTATTTGTGATTACTGACAAAATTCTTGCATTGCTTATTTCCTTTTACTTGTTTTTGATTCCTCTCAGGACTTACTGTCCTAATAATATCTTCTTAAATAAGTATATTAATATTTTGGCTCAACCACGGTTCTGTGTTCTTAATGTTATCGATGTTGAATAGCTAGATTTTGACAGTTCTATGTATGGTATGGGCGAAATGTTAATGTTAAGTGAAATTAAGTTAGTGGAATTATGGCGCTGGATTCTTTATATTTATAATCAATAGTTACGAAATCGAAATTGAATCGCTTAATTTTTAATAGTTCTAGTATGGACTACATGTCAAAGTCGGGCAATTCAATTACGATTTTGTTACGATCGATTTGCGGAATTAGGCCCCAGATGTCATGATGATACAGTATCGACATCGACGAGGTCTCATACCTCTCTACCTCTACCTCTAAGAATGTAAGTCTGGCCTTATAGGGCCGGAGGCGTTATTAAATCCCGCCATATCGGTGCAGACCGTTACCTCTTTTTACACGGCATCACGAACTGTCCCGTGATAGGAACGTGCTGGGTGACACGCTGTGATCTCCGCAAGAACATTAGTTTCGTCGTTATTGTAGCTTATCTAATAATGTTTAGCGGAAAATATGCCTTAGAACGTTATAACAGTTTTCTGCGCTATTTCATTTGCCATTTCCTGTTTAAACAAATGCATTTCTACGAACTTGGGAGAAAGTAGTAAAATAAACCCTCTTTTTTACTGGGCTGTGTTCAAGTAATTATTGAAAATTTCGTATCGTCCAATCCAAATCATCCCAGCAATAAATGGGGTACTAATATGTTTAATATTTACGGTACGCTCTAGTAAGTTTTTTGAGAACATTATCCTACATTTTGGCCAAAATCTGAGTCATCTTTTTCGCTAGCTCAAATTCTAGTTTCAGTTTTATGTAGGGGCGTTAAACATAATTATATTTGCCGACGGACACGCATTGGGATTGTTTTAGTGGAAACAAGTCTGGCGCAAGCGTGTGCTCTATCATTCGTGAGTGCAAACATCAGTAAAAGCCAAATGTGTTCTGAAAAGATTAAACAGGATCGGATGCAACGATGTGTTTATACTGGCTACATGTAAATTGCGAATAGTATAGCTTTTGCTTATAGAACGTCTCGACTATTAGATGATGGGCTTCACGCTGGTAACGCTACTATCAAAAGTTCAAAGATTTTTTTTTCTTATTAACACGAGAGCAGAAATACGAAACTTATTAATGGTTTGTATTAAATTATGTTATGCTTATGTTCTTCTATTACAAAGTGTATCTCCGAAAAAAGCACCAAACCAGGTTAATTCCAGTTTATCACAGTATTTTTCGTGATTTCACGAGCGTGCGTGGGCCTGCCTCTTGTTTATCTTAGCCGTGTTACTTTGTATTTTAATGTACTTTTCTTATGACGCGACAAACGCTATAACTTGTGCAGTAAACCCGTGTGGGTGTGCCACAAATTTCCGCTCCATTTAACCTATACAAGCGAACCTGGACCAAATGGTGGAATGTCGATTTCAATGAACTCTAATTTCATTACTTTTCTCACAAACACAGCGTTCGTTGATCCAGGCTTGACATGAATTCAACCGTCAGGGTTTTTAAAAGACACATTTTTGTTGCTACGATGCCAAACTAGAGCCGAATGTTACTTTTGTCCCGGAAACTCAAACCAGAAGCATATATCTCTGCTGTAACGCTATAAAACTGTCAACTGTATCGCCTATAATGAAAGTATAGAATTCGACAGGAATTTTCCAATGTATTTATATAAGCATTTCCTATTTAAATGAGGCTGTGAAAAACTTTACATGCGACGCTTACGAGTTAAACTTTCTCATGCTATGTCAAACTACTTAGTTTTCAAGCGGAACTACTGTTATTAACTACCGTTTTTGGTACAACATAGTTGTTGTATCGATTATGTAACATCAATACCTGCGATATTTATTCCCTTTGCATGAATCTCATTGTGTGTGACAGCGCCAGCATTCCTGGGCGATAGCATCAGGCAGCTAATTCAGTGGGTGCAGCGATAATGCCTTGGACCCCGGTAATGGGGCCGGTCTGATCGGTCGCGCTCCGGTGCCCTGTGACCTACGGGTCACGCTGGTAGAATACGCAGTCTATATGCACCTTTATATGTTTTTTTACAGTCATCATAGAAGTAACTTAACACCGAGCCTACTTTTTCAGGAAAGGGACCTCGGTTATGGGGTCGATCTAATCGGTCGCGCTCGGGTCGGGTCATTGGGTGCCATGATGTGACCTGCGGGTCACGCTGCCGAGTGGAATACGCATTCCCTATGCACTTCTGTTTGTGTACAGTCATTATCAGCGTCAGTTGCGGTACGAGGTGTTGGTTCTTAGGGATCGCAATCCAGCAGCATTGCGACTCCAGTTCATTTGTAGAGAATCTAGCGCTGTTCACTTGTTTGCTAGATTTGCGAATTCAGAAAAATACTGGATCCTGAAAACTGCATCCTGGATCCACCTTGTAGGAAAATGTGTTGGATCCAGCATGAGTGTAGGATGCTGAAACCAGCAATTGCAGTCCCTAGTGATTTTTCAGTCTGTATATCAATCCTATAGCCGAAAGAAGGCCTAAGGTGTAGGTCGCAGAACTTTTAGCCTAGAGTATTCTGTTAGCCAGACTTCAGATAACATGTACTGATATGTCGTCCTTTAGTTTGTGACTTGATATCGTTAAATATATCTATGTTTTGTTCATTAAATGTTTTAAAGAATATCTTTGTACTCCGTTATAATAATGTTACCTGGTAATCGTTTGCTTGACGTTTTAAGTATCTCTACAGACTCTAATACCATTTATACACTCAAACCGCATTGTTCAGAATGCCCTAAAGCCATTTCATGTGTCTGTCTGAATAATATTACTCATAAATAAATCATAAATTACTAAGACGTCTGTATGATTTATTAGATTCGTCTAAATTCCGTAGAAAACGCCATAAAATAACATTGTTATAAACACATAAAACAATGTTTCGTGACTAATTCCGGTGCAGAGCCTTATTAAATCATTAAGTTGCAATTGATTTATTAATCAAAGATTTAGAGTTACGATCGGAGCAAATACTAGGGATTATTGTTTACCCAATAGTTTTGCTGTGATCTATATCAATCATACTATCTACATCATGCATTGAATATTAATTATATAAAATTTGAACAACAATTGTTATAGTTTTAAATAAACCGTAGATAAAGATAATATTTTTGCAATAGCATATTTCAACTGTTTGCGTTAGAAAAGCAGTAACAACTTCAACTGACTTTACCAATGTCTGGGTGGCCGAGCGAATAGGCACACGGGCTTAATTCCATGGTCGTGGGTTCAATTCCCGCCTCAGACTTTTTCTACTGCAAAAATATTGTCTTTAGTTTGCAAAGTGAATAATCATAAAACTAAACCGTAGATAATTATTTATAATCACTGTGTTTTACTTGCATTGCTACAGCTGTTTATGAGGATCTATGTTGCAACCAGTTGTTTCGTATTCACGTGACTGTAATAAACATACTTACTTGCGGTAAATAAGCACTAGACATTACTTCTAATTAGCAAATCGCTAGTCTCACAATCATCTTCATATACTAAGTAACGTTATTTTGTACAAAGTCATCAACCACCCATTTGGCTTAGCAATGTCAAGAGGCGTTTACTATCAGTCAAACATTAAACGAACGGTAAACTCATGTGTGACTTAGGTCATGGAATTTTGAAGCTGGAAATATAAGCAAATGTTTCATTTGTGAAACATCCTCGTTAACTTACAAGTACCCACCGAATAGGTATTAAAACTAATACTTAAGCTGGTACTGACCAGGAATGAATCACTAGGTGTGTTCCTATTCCTAAGCTAAAGACAGCCCCGCAGTTAGTATCGTACGTCGTGACCAATCGCGGTACGACAATTATGTTCGAATTAAACCATCAATCAATCGCAATATGAGATTCGTAATACCCAACCCACCTGCAGTCATCCGGCACTCTGAATAATGACGGGTAATCGCGCCGGTCAATAGTTCACTGCTTACTATGTTTGTTTCGTACACGATGTTCGTTGATGCTGCAATGCTTTATGATGGTTCTGAAGTCATCAAAAGGCTCACCCTTTTAATAAAAAGTGATCATAATAATAGCTTTAAACAAAACAGCTGTTTAATTTATAGGTTACATTACAAAAAGATTCCATCAGTGCAGTCTACCGACACATTTCAGTACCGCCCCTGTTCAGTTTATTTCTATACTTAGCCTTTGAAAACGCGGCTATTTCGAGATCTGCTTAGGCCAGAATCTGTTTCGTTTCGTAGTTCGGACTTAATCTTATCATTTCGATCGGTTTGCTGCAACCAAAGAAAGTATTTTAATAGTCGTCGCTACGACCAATCAAAGAATGTAAATAACCTGATGTCTTACCATCAGACTTACGATGTTGGATCACTTTTGGGCAAGAAAGGAATAAATAGTAGAGACACCACAAACTTAGGGCCAGGAGTTTAGGAATTTTGTTTATGTGACATATATTATCGTTATGTGGCTTGCAGACGTAAACATCCCTTCCTTTGACTCTGTTAAATTAAGTTGGTTAGGCTTAAGTTTCGGTTTTTAAATAGGTCGTCATTTCGGACCCAGATAGCGATCCGCCTTTTGTTGACCCAGGCAGGGTTCAGGCTACAGGCGACAATCACGATCCGGTACCTCCTGACAATGCACCTTTACAATATCACCCTCTGCATCCATCACTTTGTGGTTCATCTGGTTAGCGGTGCACGCGCCTCTATCATTACGGCCTAACCAGCCAATTACTGACAGCAGAAGTGCACATTTCTACAACCAAACACTATTGTCTATCGGGGGGCAATGCCACGTCAATTTAACCTATATATCCTGGTTCTGGTGCGTTACGTGAATAAACAACTATTCATTACGGCGCAATGTTATGGAAAATAGAAATTGTAATGCTAGCCAGCCTGTCAGCATGGGTGTGGCAGGTCAGTTTAGTATGCAATTCCTAGATAGGTAATGAAAGGCATCCACCTGTGCTCACGCTAACGTGAATGGAAAACAAATTAAACATGGTCGTGTGGAAAAATGCTGTGACACTTGCCTATTTTATTTGCTGAAAATTCCAAATACCCTTTGATCAGTCGTAAAGCTCTCTTTAAACATTTGATATTGGGTTCTAATATCGTTGTTTTCTTTGCTCTGTTCATGGACATCACTGGTTAAGCATTTAAACATAATTATTGAATTAAGCCAACAATCCTTTATCCGTTCATCTTGTAACAAAATTGATTCATAATTATAATTTGCCAGATATTGGTATTTGCATTAATTAATAATTCTCGGATAAACGTGTAATGCAGGGACCGGCGCAAGCACACCCCGCGGGCTGCAATTGGTGCGGAATTGGTGATTGCTTATCGATTAGATGCGCTGGAGGCGATTCCCATATTATAGTGACTGTGTCCATTGTTAAAGGAAGCACGATATTCTTGTTATTTCTAGAGTTGCTGTTTAATCATCTGTTTTTTTTTAAAATAAACGTGGGTGATTATAGCCAGTGTATTGATCCTTGCCCAAGGCAAATAAATCAATCGATACGGTTCGTTTCTGCCTTCAAACTGTAAAGCCGGCTCCACACGTTGGGCGAACAGTTGGTCCAAAAACTGACGCTATTGGTCAGTACAGAGGAGCACCAACAAAGCACCAATCAGCGGTGAGGCCAACAGTTTTTTTATTCACTCCACTCATTGGGTAATAGGTTTTTGAGCCAACGTTGGCGCCATAGTGTGGACCCGGGGTAATCAGATCCAAATGTTGGGCGAACAGTTGACCGAAAAACCGATTACCTAATGAGTGGACCTAGAAAAAATCGTGGTCCTCAACGTTGATTGATTCCTTGTTGGTGTTGTTTTATAATGGTCAACGACGTTAGTTTTCGGGCCAACTCTTCGCCCCACGTATCGAGTCGGCTTTCGCTTCAATTAAAATTATCCATCAATTTCACTGACGTTAGTACACGTTTCCATTACTTTCATTTGGTACAAAACTTGCCATAAGCCAAGAACGTACTATTGAACAATGTTGCTAAGAATAAGAGCGGGTGTAATGAACTTCATCAATTAGATCAAAAGCTTGTGCCGAGATAAGAAAGCACGTTATTATACGGTCTACAACTTCAAAGGAAAATAAGATATCACAGTTTTGCTTCGATGCAAATAGCAGATGAATATTTCTGCCATGTTCGTTATAGTTTGTATTTTTAAACTGTTGCTACAAATTAATTAGCATTTTAAGTACACTTTGCATGAGAAATTTGAATATTCTTGTTATTCTGCAGATCTGTTACAAATGACAAGGAAGATCCTAATCCTAAAATGCAAACGGGTTTTAGTAGGTATTACTTTCAAATTACTAAGTGTGTTTTAATTTCCCATTGCATACTCTAAACATTTTATTCATTAGAATTTAAGAGAACATACATGGGAAAGTAAATACATTTACAGACGGGGAATGTAATAATTTTAAGCCAGTTCTCGAAGATGCAACTAAAGTGCAATTAAATCTTCGCATTTATCATAAATTGTATAACTGTAAATCATTTCTCTAATTCGGTAACTATATTTTGGAAAATTATTAGATTTGTCGTCAAAAGTTACGTGCCAGGGAAATGCAATGAGGTGGATATGGGCGTTGGGCCAAGTAGCGCTTCGCTATTTCAACATTTCTCCTCTCGTCCGGTCAAAAACAATACTACCGAGAAAACAGACGAGAAAAAAATAATTTTCTTTCTCCAACCACTTGACAACGGCCAGTTATACATAGATCTCCTCAACAATAACAGAATCAATTCAAACGTGATCATACGCGACAAATTCTCTGACAGCAAAGCCGCGGACAAATTAATTATCTCACCCATATTTTTTTTGTTTTATCTTGCCAGATGTTACCAGGTCTCTGCCAAGCGGCAGGATACAAAGCTTAGTAACTCTTGTAGGTATTGACGCGAGACAAATATTATCACTGTGTTAACAAGCGACTGATGAGGTATTGACGATACATACTTAGCACTTATTACGGATTCGGAAGTTAATGTGATGTCATTTTGTATGTGGTCATCAGAAACGAATGTACCTGAACCTAACAACTTTACGTGATACGTTCACATCAGCTAATCGGAAATGTATGAAAAATGCAAAAGTAGCGATTAGTGATCACAAACCAGTCGCTTTGTGGTAAACCGCTAAACATCACAGTAACTGAGATAACAGAGATTTCGTGCTTTAAGTAACCGCGATCGTGAATCTCCAACTAGCTTGTACTTTTACATACACTTTTCTGATGATTGCACTTAATATGAAACAAAACTTTGTCTAACAGTTCTTTTTATAAATACATGCAATCCGCTTCTCAACCCGCCCGCAACTTATAGCATTCGAATTACAAATTGTTTCATTTTAACTACCGTCTGCTGTAGCGTCTGCTAGCTGTATCAATGAACTTATAAAATCGAGTATCGATTGGAAAGGTTACCTCAATAAAGATTCTAGTTGAGCTAAAGAAAAATCTGCTACACCTCACCACGAGGACGCAGGTATATTTCAATTTAATCAGATAGCTGGCTTGCCAAGCCTCGATCCAATTGTTCTCTCGGTGATTTACAATCCGTCGTCTATCACCGTCGCATTTGCTGGACCGAAACGGATAATGAACGCTGTCCCGAACTTGTTTAGTCCGCTTATTTCCGCATCTCATATTTCTCATTCAACCGTGTTTGCCACAGTTCGCTTGTGCCTATCACTGAGTCAGTTGGAAACTTAACTTACACAGGTTTTCGACCTTCGTGCCAGTTTTAACTTCAACCAATACTAAATTTTCCATTGATGTCACATTTTACTCACTCGAGTAAACCTTTCAGTCCCAAACGATAACACCGTCAGGCAATTTTCACGCTGTCACGCAAAACAATTTGGCATGACATGTGACGAATGAGCAGCCTACATTTTTAACTATTATTTATCAGTGTGCATATTTTTACGAATGTTTCAGTTCTGGAAATCCCTTAAGATAAAGAGTTGGTGAAATTGTCGGTTGGCTATTTGCCAACTGGTCCATTTCTTAGTTGGTGGACGCGGAATGATATTAGTTCACAGTTCATGTGCGTTCCTCTGACCGGGGTTATGTTGGGCTTAGATATTGAGGTTAACTTTATGTACGTACATGCATGTACACAGGAAACATGGTTTATGTGAACCGATGCGAGTAATTAATCTCGCGGCTAATGGCGTTACGTATTGCCTGGCTTAAATTAGGATGAGACATTTGTGTGTTGATATTTCATAGTCTTCAATACGTGGCCAAAGATTTTTGAACTGCCATTTCGTATTAGCAGTTCTGGAAATAAATTGGCGACGCTCGTAGTCCATAGTTTTAACTGCTGCGGTGGTCTAGTGGTCAATATGTTGGCCTTTGTCAAATAGCCCGAAGCTTGTTTTTCTTTCATTAACGGACTCAGAAACAGCTTTTAGTTAATAAATTAAGTTAGTACAATAACACATCGTTCCTTCAAAATCATACGAGTATGAATCTATTGATTTCGTTGGAATGTGAGAAAAAAAAGCAGTGTGCAAATGTGTATTGCATACACACCTCTTCACTACATTGCCTGTTGTAATTGTAGTATTTACTAAGGTAGTAACAAAACTACAGTAAGACACTGCAAGGGCAGTCTTCAGTAGCATCTGATATCTCGCTAAACGTTATTTGAGGGTTTGTGTTTGTTAGTAACAAATTGATGTAAAAAACCTAGGTACTGATAGATTATTTTCTTTCATTACAGTTCAACTTCGTGGGACGGATTTTAGGACCCAGGGGTATGACAGCAAAGCAGCTAGAACAAGAAACAGGATGCAAAATCATGGTCAGAGGCAAAGGATCCATGAGAGATAAGAAAAAGGTAAACGCTTTTATTACACTTCTGGTTTCATAATTCTTATCCGTACTTACATAATTTTGTGGTTTCGATAAAAAATATGTCAATGTTTTTCCATGCAGCTGCAAAAAGGATGTAAATCAGGTTCATCCTTTAAATTTACAATTTAAAAGTAGGAATGTTCTTTTTTATTTTTTGCATTTAGTGTCTCATCATTCATTACTTGCTTTTTGTATGTAAATGATGTAATAAGTTTTTTAATCATGATGTAAATCAACCTTGATCGTTATAAGGACGTTAGATCACTTGTGTAATGGATTTGATGATTATTACATCAAATGGTAATATTTAGATTTATTAGTCATTTGAATACAAATATCGAATTAACCTAACGCTTTAAGGCGATTCTTATGTTGCGTCTATGTGTGGACCAGTAAGATCTTGCGTTATCTTCAACCATTTACGAGTATAGCTTGCAATATTTCAGGGCGACTACAAGTTTTACGAAAAACAATATCGCCATAGGTATTATTTTTCGTGAAAGGGGCACTTAAATACACAACGCACCCAATTTTGATACCGTCAATTTTCTTCTAAATTGATTTAGCTGATTCGTTAAAAAGGCAAGATTCTGTGCCTATGTAATGTAAAGTAAATATTTTCGGCCTTTCAGGAGGACGCGAACAGAGGCAAGCCCAACTGGGAGCACCTGGCTGACGACCTTCACGTCCTACTCACAGTTGAAGACACGGAGAATCGGGCGAAGATAAAGCTCGCGAGGGCCGTCGATGAAGTAAAACGTCTGCTTGTACCTGTAAGTACCTATTTCATATGAGTTGGTATTCAGACCCTTTATGAAATAATGAACTTTTTCACATTATCCTTTTTCAATTTATTTATTTCAATCAACGATTTTTGCACCAAACTCTACCTTCCTGTTAATAACAATATCCTTACCCATTCGGGTTATCTGGAAGATATCGCTTTAAGATATAAAACCGCCTACATTGTAAATCTTTATGTGTCTTTTTTATGGTGTGCAATGAACAGTAATCTATCTATTTGTCTATCTATTTAACGATCTTCTTAGTCTTAATCACCGCTGAGTAGGGATTGCAATACTGCAGAACTTTCACACTCTTTGCTGGATTTTATTGTGCGGAGTCCGCTATCGGTGGAAGCGCGGTACTCTCGTAAACTTAACCACTGGGGTACTGATAATATTATCATATTTGTGCTTAGAAGTCATTCTTAAAGTAAAACCTGGCCTGGTGTTAGAAAAATGCTGTAATAGTACAAAATTCCGCCACTAGATTGCATCTCTACCGCGGGGCTTAAACAATAGAAGTCAATGAAATGCAAAAATTACCAGTTTTCTTACTACGATATGATATTCTGTCAAGCCACATTATAGAAAAAATATTCATATTCCATTATAAAGCCATAATGAATTTTGGATACGACATTCTGTCAAGCCACATTATGGAAAAAAAATCTTCAGTTTTCATATTAAAGCCAAAGTGAATTCTGTTTTCCATCTTACCGAAAGTTTTAACGTAATGAATCGAAAGTAGGTAACGTCGGATGCACTGACACAATTTGCCGAATTTTTATTGCACCGTTATTTTACCTGGCTGATGTACTCATTACGGTTTTAACGAATGCTACCTTGAAATCCACTGTATTGAAGTTTACACAAGGTTTTAAGTCCCGCAATCAATTTGTTCATTTGGTTTAGTTTGAATGTAGGGAGGCCAATCTAAATTTGAGAATTTAAAAATAGATTTACCAGGCAACAATGGTAATGAATGACATAGTTACTTTAAGAAGCATAAACATGCATGCAACTGATCAAGTCCTGAAGTTTGTTTGGGAGATTTCTGAGAGCCTACTACGAAAAATGAGTAATACAATTTTGGACGAAGTGAGGAGTTATTAAAAAAAGGGGGGCTTAAGTTGTCACGTGTAAACACAATGATTAAAAGTTATATGACTTACAAGATATTATTTCTGATTTCTGCATTGTCGACAAAGGGTTGCAATCTTGCGTGACCAATCCGCTATTTCTCATGAAGTAATAATGACGTCAGTAAATCCGTTTTCTTATGCCATATTTAAATTATGTGTTGTCCCCGGTCGGCACTTGCAAATTACTAATAGCAAAACTAGCTATTAATAACGAAACCCAGCATGCTACCTCTTTATGACAGATTCGCTTCGGTTTCGTTAAGCCATGTTTAGATATTAGCAAATATTTGTAATCACAATTTATAATCGTTTCAGTACGTAGGTTGATAGTTGGGTATGAATTATTCATTTTTTGTATATTGTCTTTTCTCAAATATGCCCTCACTTATAAGGGCAGGTCTAAAAGTTTTCAGCCCACACTGTTTCCTTACACGAATGATTTAAGATTTTATGAGTCTTTTATTATTTAACCATCAATAACACACTATCTGAGATTGATGATGTCATGCGATATAACTACTCAATGTATTTTTCATTAAATTGGTAATCAATCCGTTATACGAGTTGTATTTGGGCGTGCCCTTAATGTCTGACCGAACTACACATTTTGATTAACGTATCAGTTTTATGGTAATGAAATAATGACCATATTTTGTTTAAGTTTATTTTGTAGTATTCTGTTTACATACACAAACTCCAAAACTTTTTTCAGTATTGCAGAACTAGAAAAGGGGATATATTAAGACATTTAATTTCGTCTACAAGTTTTTCTGTGCCATGTCTCTTGAAAAATCACAGATTTCGTACTGGCCAGCCGTTCGAGAGTTGATGGTGAGATAGTAACATGTCCAGAGGCCATAGTATCTTTACCAATTTCTAAATATCTCACGCCATGCAAAACATTTATTTAGACGATATCTACAGTGTAATGGCGTGAGTATCGGTTTCAAGGTCCATTTAACAAGCCCCGGTTTCCATCCCAGGATGGAAGTTAGAAACCAATTCTCAATGTCTCTGGTCTGGTTGTTTATGGTACCTTCGGTGTTATTGATTCCCATAACACAAGCGCTTAAGCTATTATTAGGGATCAGAAGAACAATGTATGTGATGTAGTCCTCATTTATATATTTATCCACGATACCCTTCCCGTGTTGTTCCAGCAAGCAGACGGCGAGGACGAACTGAAGAAGCGGCAGCTCATGGAACTGGCCATCATCAACGGCACGTACCGTGACTCGAGCGCGAAGGCCGTCGTGCCCGTCAACGGTCAGTGCCTCATAAGTATGGTCGCATTCATGTTTTGTAATTAACAATAGATTAATTCTTACCCCAGATTCAGAAATTGCGTGAACAGTTGGCCTAAAGCTACCACATAATGGCTAGATGGACAGACGACCTGAAGAAGGCAGCTGGTAGTGACTGGATGCAAAGGGCTGGAGATCGTGCACTGTGGCGCTCCTTGGTGGAGGCCTATGTCCAGCAGTGGACTGTAACAGGCTGATATGATGGTGATGATACCACATAATGAGTGGACCTAGAAAAAATTGTTGGCCTCAACGTTGGTTGGTGCATGACGTTAGTTTTCGGACCAACTGTTCGCCCAACGTCTGGAGCTGGCGTTACTAATACTTTTAGGAGAAGGTTGGAAGGCTCGAATACGTTTTTTGTTTTTAATTTTAAATGGTTGCTTAATTGGTTGCAAAATCGCCCGTATTGCAAGTGTCTATGATTTTATTTGTCAAGTTTTTTTTTGCGTTTACAACGCCATTTTTTAATTTCGAAAGCGTTAAAAAGCACTTACAAAATTCAACGACTCCATTAAGGTTCTTGGTAGCTCAGTGGTCAGAACATTGGACCGGACTTCCAAAAGTCGGGGGTTCGATTCCTCCACGATGACCGGAGCCGAAAATATTTTTTAAGAGTTGTCTTTTCGAAAGTGTCTATGATGCCGCTCGTTGGAACAAAATAAAATTTTAAAGAAAATAGATAAATTTTAGATCGATGTTTTAGAACAATATCAAAGTACCACTTAAACAGCGCTTTAGCAGAATACGAAACGGACAGCCTTGATTTTACAGCGGTTTTCAGTATGGATACTGCATTTGACACTGTCAAAAAAAAAAACAAGTCGTAAATGGTCATTTTTTAAAAAGTTCTACTTTGACCGATTTATTTAGCAACGCATTTTTTTTTCATAAAATTCGTATTCGGGTCTTTTTTCGATTATGTATAAATAAGTTGTTTTAAACTTGTGGGTGTATCATAAAACGTGTGCTCTGGGTTCATGTGTGACTCTAGCTCGAGTGTTTCGAGCCGTTTTAAAAAACCACGCTACATACATACCATTGTTTGCAAAGATTAGTCACCGCGGCGACTCGAGATGACTAACTTAATTGATTTGCCGCATGTTACGGTTGTTAAGCTATTAACACGAGATGACTTCACATCACCCAGTTCCTTATCACAGAGCTTAAAGGGACCGTTTGGATTTAAAGTTTTATGTTCATACAGACATGGATTAAAATTTGTGTGTGACGAATCACACAGTGCTAACACATTGAGTAACATTGGGGTTTGTTTATTCATCAAGTTTGAACCATTTCTTAGATCTTAAGATTCAATGAAACACCACATTTACGTGAGAAAGGTTAAATTTGATATCAATAGGAGAGGCCTTGATTCAACACTGAAATTAATTTTAACCGATTATTAAGACAGATATTGAAACATTATAAAGTGAACAAAATTTGTATAAGGTCAATAGGCATGATGACACCTATCGTAAATATTTTCTTGATCATGTTGTTTAAAAAACATAACCTCTATGAAGTTAATAAAACCAATTTATTTCCAAAAAGCTGTAGAAACCAATTTATAATTACACAATATTCAGTGAATTGACTCCGATTCCTAATACAGAATCTATGAAAGCAAATCGTTTTGACAGATAATAAAAAGTATGTCAACGATTGGTGGTATCATCTAGCCTATTGCCCATACAGCCTAGAAATGACTCTTATTGGGAATGTTTGCTTAAATACACTCCCGTGACTATGTTGAATCCGTTTCCATCAGTGCTGTGTTGTATGCTCGATTGCAACGTAGCACAGCACACGTCCGGTGAACAAGCATCCTAACACACAACCATGCCCTGCTACTTACCTGCTCTTTTCCAGTGGCATACAATGAAACAATGAGTGACTCCACAGCTGACGAGGAGTGGCGCCGCGTGGCCGCCGCGGCCGCGGAGACGCAGCGGCTGCTGGCCCCCGGGGGCGGCGCCGGCGGGCTCGCCCTGCGCACGCAGGCCCCCCTGGGGGCCCCGCTGATCCTCTCGCCCCGCATGTCCGCGCAGGGCGCCCAGGCCGGCCTCCTGAACGGCAACTCCGCCGCGGCCGGCCTGCTGTCGCCCGGCGAACCGGCCCACCAGCTGATCTACGCGTCGCCGTACGCGGACTACGCGAACTACGCGGCGCTGACCGCCGGCAATCCTCTGCTGACGGCAGAGTACGCTGCTGCGGACCATACGGGTGGGTTGTTCGCCCGTTGATTTCATAACTACGTTTGATAACACCTTTGAGAGTTTAGTTTAGAAAAAAGCGTACGTAGGTTTAGCCCTTAGAGTGCAACTTTTTAAATTAAGATTAGCCTCGTATGTAGGCATCACCCCTAGGGAAGAAACTTCAGCAGAACTTTGTATCTTAGCGTTTAATGGAAGACCATAATTCTTTTCTTTTTGCAACGGTCAAATCTGAGTCCGATTTCGAATATTGGATGTTATTGTGAAATAATTATTGCATGTGAAATTAATATTAGTATAAAATATGTGCCTTTGTATAGCAAATGGATCGTCATGCAGGCTTAATCAAGGTTAGAAGCTACATTCACTTATGCATTTTCAGAAAAATATTGACTTAGGTGTTATCAAACGTCGCTCTTACTTAAAATACGTACTAACTGAATATGCGGTACCGGGTTATTTACCTAAAATCGTCCAATAGACTCGAATGTATTAATCAGTCATTATAACTAGTTATAAGGTTGTTAAAGAGTATTTAATTTGAGATTTGAAGAGATATTTAGCGATGTTACAAAAACTTTTACGGAAAAAAGATAACCGCATGTTTTACGTCCGAGTGTTTTAGGTATTATTTTTTTACCATCGTTATACGTTGCATGCTCGTTTGCACGCTCGATTCTCGTTCAAGCTTAGCTAGTCTTGCCTCTTAACTTTGGCTTCACCTGTACCTCACATAAATCGGATAGGATAACCGAAGTAATACAAAAGAAAAAATTGTAGGGCAGCGAATGATAACAAGAAACGTAGGCCGCGACCGTAGTACTAACCGACTAATGTACGAATAGCGTTCAGTAACACATGGTGTCGTTCTACATTGTTCTGTGTGTGAAATAAATTTTATTTTTTAATCGGGTTTGCAGCGTCGAGGTACCTTCTTGCCGGTTTTTGACAATGGCCGGAATCCATCCAGCCTACATTAAGATACGGCAGGCTGCAAGCGACATACCGCCCGACGCAACAATATTACCGTCCTTGATACTATGACACTATACGCTTCGTTATTCACAGGACGCCTCTATACAGTCATAATAAAAGCCATGATCAATCGTAGAATAAGATTTTTGTTTTAAGTACGGTTAGATTAGTAACTCAAATATTTTGTACCTACGATGTTAATGTCTTTATTTTTATTTCTTGTGTTTTATAACTGTTTTGTACAGTCTCACGCAAATTATAATTTTGTTTTCGAACGATCAAAGATATATTTCTAATTATTTATTATATTGCAGATTTTTTTAAATATTTAAAAATATTAATATTATGAACAAATATTTATTGAAAATTTTATAATACCGTTGCCTCATGTTAGGGTAATGTCAGTTACGTTAAAGTAGAGAGTGTGTAAGTTTTGTATCTGAAACTGCCAATTTGTAGAACTCTTAAGTTACCGATGTTTCGTACACAAAGACATAGATCTTATATATTTATTATTTACACTTATACAAATGTCCTATGGTTATAGATAGAGCCCATCATCTTATAGTTCTTGTGATAACCCTTGCTTGTAACATAACTAATTTATTAACAACTTTTTTGTAGACCCAAATTTCACTAAAACGGTTCTATGTACTCACTAGTATCCGCCATTTGTAATTTTTTAAAACGTTGGCATAGCGTATTGCCTTTTTTAAACAAAAATATGAAAGTAACTATAAAACCGAAAATGTACTATGTATCATAAACATAACACGCATAAAGTGTAAATAAATAATGTAGAGACAATTCAGTCGGAACCTTAAAAACGATTTATGATAGCTTACCTAATCAAAACTGTTCATGACCTGTTCTCTGGGATGCAAAATAATTAAAACGGTACATAGAACCAAAAATTTTTCGTCATTAGCGTTTTCATAAACTTTATTGTGAATTTTACAATTTGCATGTGGTTTTTTTTTAAATTTTCAAGATTTCCTGTGAATCTCGTGTATTTTTTTGTAAATAACAGAAATTTAATAACTGAACTGAAATCTCTGAATGATAAAAATGGACTGCATTAAAATTCAGCGATTACAAGCAAAAGGGACCAAATACGATTTGATTTTAAAAGAAACAGCACTTATTTTCTTTTAACATTAACAACACTGACAAGATTAATAAACGATTTTGATACACACACAGCGATCAAAACTATGAAACATTCTAGGCGGTTATAAAATGCTTATGATTTGTAACAATAACATTGAAAAGAAATCGAACATGTCTGTTATTGTTACAATCATTACGTAATTTATTAATTTATTAGCCATACTATATTTATAAACATACCATAGGTTAAGTATTATTTTTATCTTTAAAAGATTTAGATAGGTTAGAAAAGAGTGAGCTTTATGAAAATATTATACATCCGTATATTATTGTGTAGGTTTATTAAACCACAGTTAACAGTAGTCAATTTATTTAAAATGAAATTAAAGCCAGCCATTATACCTGTACCTTGACCGGGCGGGCAGACCGCGATATATGAATGTTTTATTTTGTTATATTTCCAAAGCAATAAGATAGGTAATCTGTAGGCATTAGCATAATAATAGAGGTTAGTGTTACTGCCAAATTAAGCTTCTTTTAAATTTTATTAGTATTATCACGAGTATTTGGCAGTGATAGTTAACATTTAAAGTCTAAACATCTAAAGTATTCTTATTTATGGAGATTGAATTTCTTTTCAGCATTTAAAACTTTTGAGTCGCCCAGATTTTAAATTTTATTTTTTCAACAGCCAGTGTTGATTGGAGGTTTTAAGGGTTGTATCGACACGATGTTAAATATGTATTGCCGATAGGTGTGGTGCGGCGGGCGGGTCGTCTCGCGCAAGTGCGGGAGCACCCTTACCAGCGCACCGCCTTACCGGCGCCTTAATTCCCGCCAAAACGCTCTCACGCCGCCATTTTGTTTACAAGGTGAGAAGCTCGCGCACGCATACGCCGGATGAATACGTTTGCTTGCACTGTAGATTTAAACGGCGAATCACTGAAGCAAATTAAATGGTTTCAACTTCTCCTGCTATCTTTACTGCATGAGAAACAACTAACCTTTACGGATGATTATGGAACTACGTAAATTAAAAAGTCGTTAAACTATTTTTAATCATTGTGAACATTATTTCAGTGCTTCGCCGGACAAATAATGTCACGCAGTTTTCATGTTTTTCAGCAATCATATTCGTCAGCGAGAATGCGTGGGTGTCTCTGCTTTACTGTCTCTCTGTGCCCTTTATATTTTATTTATTTTAATGTGTACTTATTTAGTTACGCTCGAGTAGTTAGTATGATGATAGGATGTATTATGTCCATCGCTACTTCATACCGGATCTGAAGTAACACTGCATAATTTGATAACTGTGATTTTTATATATCTTTTAATAGATTTTTAAATCTGTTACATGTTGTGATGCGAGGCATTGTTAAAGTTGCATTACACTCTGAGTATTTACTATTAATATGAATGTAAAAGTAAATGTGTCCTTGCGATTTGAAATCACGACATGTGCCTTTGAACAGTCACTTGTTCTTCGGGTAACATTATTTTATATGGGAGTAAGGATTGATGATCTATGTTTATGAATGTTCGAGATAGTATATTAGCTTACATTATTGTTGAGTCCAGCCAAATGAATCCACGGCGGTGCTATAATCGGGTTGTGACATCCTTCTCCCATCTTTCGCCCAGTATTAGTCAAAGGATAGCATTTTCAGAATTCGTGCCATCAATCCAGTATTAAACAAAATGTCCCTCCTTTGACTTCACACTTTCGTAATCATCACAACTTTTCTTAGTCAATTTAAGATTTTTATATGAAATTTTTAAACTAGTTGTTTCTATTTTGCCTTAGTTATATTAAACTTTCTTATTTGAAAGTGTTATTATTAAGATTGCACTTGTGTCCTTGTGGATTTAAACCGGCCTGTGCCGTGTTACGTATTCTCACGCTTTTTTATATTGAAATGGTTTATTAGATAAAAATGCTATTCGTAATTTTATGAAATGAGTTTATTTGAGCGATGATGTTTTTGTAAAGATATTGTTTCAATTGTTGATTGTAAATAAATGCATTTTCAGAAGATATACATGCAATAAATTTGTCTGAAATTTGAATAGGCGTTTTCTTTTCAGCTGGAATAGGTGCGCGATTAATTTTAGTATTTTTAACATTAATTGATATATTTTGTATGCGATAAGTCGATAAAGTTGATGACGTGCAGTCATTGGTAAAATGTAGCCTCACACGACTAACATGCAACTCCACAAGGCCAAGTTCCCTTTTGTTGACATAATAATAATTTAAGTGCACTATCATAACTGCTATTGTCACATTACAACTTGCAGATTATCTGTAACTATGTATTTATATTATATGAGTCACTAACATGCAAATATGTAATGACATTGAATTATGTTATCACAGATTTATTAACAAATTAAGAGAATGCTATGTTACAACTATTCGAATCTTGCAGCGATGTGTTGAATAACTTACATACTTGCATTTGGGTGCTATGGTTATACATAAGTGATAAAAAAAATAGTATGCTTGTTTGTTGAGCTATGTTCGAAGCACACACTTAGAAATATTTGTGTTTCGAGCATCGCTTGTTGGGAACTATTGGGCATTTAATCCTATATTGTAGAGTATCATTATCATACTAAATTATTTTAACATTTTTCAACCATTAACTGCGTAAACTAATGAATAAGTATCAATAATAAATTAACAGGGCCACATGAGTCGATACCGCGGCACGAATGCCTGATAGCCTCCCCTAATACTTGTTTTATCAGATTCTCTGTTATTATGACAATATCCGCACACCAGTCACATCAATCCGAGTTCACGATTTATAGCTTTTGTTGAATAGCTGCATGCCGGTCCCGAAATAAATGAAAGTTCACAGTTTATAAAAAAAACCATTGCAATAAGTACTCCGAAAGCAGACCTTTTTTTGAAATTTAACAATAACCGTTCCAATAATAACTTTTGATATTCATAAACACGTGATTCCAAATATTTGTTAATAATTTAAAGCCAACTTTTGAAACGCACTGTAGTGAACCTGCGCCAAGTTCATTAGGTAAACAATCTTATTACTTCGCGAATATTTTGTGAAAGAAAATAAATACAATTTATTATTATTATTATTATTTTTGTTCCTGTTCTTATTTTCCGGATTGACTTCTATGATATATTTGTTGTAGTTATTTTAATGCGTTTATGAATATCAAATACCTACCCGAGACCGCCGGCAGCTCAACAACAGCGTTAAAGCGTACCTCGATTGTGCCGCTCGTGTAGTCGGACCATGCCATTTTGATCGATACTAACATTCTGTTTTTCTCTCTTCTCGTTAACCCGGCTAGGTGAGTGCTAACGGCGCTGAGGAATTAACAGGAGATGCGGCCGGCCGCCCCACGCCGGCCCATGTCGCCGCGTAACATTATCATCGGAACATCGACCACCATGTAGCTATAGCTGTTGGGCCTTTCACGTTAACACATACTATGTATTATAATAGTCTAACTATTAACATTTATATGCCTGTTATGTTTATAACAAGATGAACTTTATTAACAATCTATATATTTACCTTTTTGATATGGCACACGCCATCGACTATATTTACTATATTGTAATTTTTTGTATTTCTGTTGTCGCTTTATCGTGTTGTTGTTGAAGCACGAGTGTTGTTAGGAAACCCAGTCCTTACGCGGTGTTAAATGTGACATACTTAACATAAAATTGATATTGAAATGAATTTAAAACAAAAAAAAATAACTTAAGTATTTTTTACAAGACTTAAATCTTTATCCCAGCACATTTAACGCCGTTATTTTGTTTTTGAAGCCTATATACATACCACGAAAGGCAGGAGCAAACTAAATGTAGTTTGAAACATTTAAAAAATCTCAATGAGGACAAATTATCTCCAGGTTTACAAAATTCGATGTTTTGGTCAAGAATCTACTTAGCTAAACATTTTTTTTAAGTTTGTCTATCTACTTACAATATATTATGATGCATTGTCAAATAAATGCTGAACTATGTGAAGAAATTCATCGTTTTGATACTGAAATGGAAAACAAGATTGCGGCATTCACATTATGGCCCAAGTAAGTATCTACCATTGTGTCTTATATTGATTGCTCCAAAAATATGCTTGTAATGGACTGATTTTTAGAGAAGTTCAATTTATCACGCATTCATTGGCTAATCAATTATATATTTTGGCAGTAAAGTATTTTATCTTTTAAACCAAAGACTAATGTAATGTTATTTTTGAGAGCTATATTTCAAAACAAAATTAATGTCTTCCTAACAAAATTCACAAAAAGTGAGTCAATGAGTGCGTGAAATATTAAAATTGTGTTTTACACATCTTAGAGATACGTGTTTAAAATATTGTATTTTATATAATTCTAGTGCTTAATATTTATAAGGAAAAATATTAGATCTATGTGCATCTAAGTGCCTTAATAATGTACAATCGCACCATCTTGGTTCTATATAAAATTGTTAAATGCTTTTTATATTCATTAGATTTTAGAGAATATTAAATTATTGTTAATTGCTAAATGTTAGTTTAAGACATCTATTTCGAAGAAGAAGTAATAAAACGAATACAGATGTTCGAATATATTCACTAGAGTAGCTTGGGAAGCATATTATTAATACTTAAGTGCCTTTGTTACAATCTCCTTGAGAATCTCTAGGTATTTAAAATCTCACTGTAACCTCAAGTTTGGCTTGGATACCTCTCATAATTATGTAGCTTTTCTGATTTGATATTCACTTTCATTAAATCTACTCCGATGATCAAACAAAGTAACTGGGCAAACAAATTATGTAAGTGTTATGTATATAGCTTACATATTATAATATATAGAAGCAATATTCGATAACTATAGTAAGTTAAGTGCAATAGAGATGTTATATCTAAATAAAATATATTATTATTAAATCTCAGTGTGAAGTTTTTGATGTTATACAAGATTTAATAGAGATCTGATGTTGAGATTAATACATTTAATAAGATATTATCACATTCGATAAAATTCTTGAGTGAAAATATTATAATGTAGATGTTCTATCAGTTTAATCATTAAATACCTTAGAGTTTAGGTGTTAAAATAATTATTGTACACTACACTCAGGCTACGCATTTAGGTGCTTTCTCGAAATTTTTTTCAAATTCATATATGTATGTTGTCTTTATATGTATAAGCATTATCTCAACGATTTTGCATATAATATAAAATAAAAATGTACTATTTTGGTATATTTAACTCTGGCAATTCATTATATCTTTAATCAAAGTTGTTAACACTCCGTCCATGATGTTGTCGTTATAAGTACTTAAATTTTGGTTTCTTGCTGATCATGAGTAATGCAACCGCTCTTAAAACCAGCGTGTTAACACTTGATAACTGGTTTAATAAGCTTCTCACTAAAAACGTTTAATTGACAGAAATATTATAGCATTCACATACAAAAACTTGGCGGTAGACACCACCGAACGCCCCATTGCATCTGTATAGAAAGTTGGTCAAACGCACACATGAAATAACTTACAGAAATGTTATACTTTTTCTAAATTTCTATTTGTAGTAAACTTAGCGAAGACGATTTTCTAATGTGTTCATATTAATATAAGCTATTTACAAGGAGTTTTATGATTTGTACAAATGACGCATTAATATACAAAATCCAGCATTTAGAGATGAAATCATAAAATGCACAAGAACGCCATATGAAAAGAAAATCCTGTGAAAAACTTGTGAGAAAATCATTATCTGCATTGTGATGGAATAAATAATGTACAAACTAAATGTAATGTCTGCTTATTACTAGATTTATCGTATTGTGTTTCATAGTTTTAACAACATATTTCTTGAAACATGGTTAGTGCCATCAGCAGACAAGCTTATTCATGTCATTGTGTTTTTTAATTTGTACTTATTATTCTTACATTACGGCAATTCACTAATCAAGTGCCTTAAATGAACTATGTACATACTTATATTATTATTTTTCAATTAAAGTATTATTATAGTGAAAAAATAACAGATTCTTGCAAAATTGTTTTACAAAAACAAACAAAAAAATTTAGAATACTTTTTAAGTTAAGTGAGATTGTGCATATTATGTCTGTTTTGATGTGTGTTTAAGATTGATTTGGCATTAAGTAGTAAATATTTGGAAAACGTATAAGATTTTTTATTATTATTCATAGACTACCTGAGAATTCCTTATAGGTTCTGATGATTATGAATCTAGATCCAGGGTTGGCTTCCATAGGATTGGTAGTTCTGCAATTTTAGGCTTGCCTAATATAGGGCCTGTAGTTAGAAACTCCATCTCTCTGTCAAAGCTGCAACTTTCAGCAATATGTGCGTGCTACATTTAAACGCACAGTTTAATTCTTACGCAAAGGATAATCCAAAAGCACTCAGTGTCCCGCGATGCTGTTTCGTCCTAACATTATATCACAGAGGGCACCACCTACCTCAATTCAAGCTCTTACCTTTTGAAGCTTTACTTAGCACAAGCAAACGCTCCATTAAGTGATGAAAAAAACCTTGTAAGTATGTGAAACAAAATAAAACTTTGAATAAATAGTAATGGTTACCTCGCTTAGGTAAGCAAACTAGCAGTACCTACCCTTATTTGTGTCTGAGAAAGACCCTAATAAGAATCTTAATAGCGCCTTCAAAGGCATACATAATCAGAAATAGACAATACAGAAATAGTTAGGTAGTACTTAAATAGATAAAAATATAGGTAAGCAGGTTTCGAAAAGATTATTATAGCTTATTGCAAAACAAAACATAAGAAGGAAAATAGGTTGCTAGACCTAAGTAAAGGCATACAAGTTATAACAAACTCCCTAAGTCAGGTGTATGTTCCCACGTGTCTGATATCTATATGCAAAACAATTTTGCATCTTATTCACCTGCATTAGTGGTGCTTTTGGGTAGTCCTTTAAGCATATTATGTTGTTAAACTGCATATAGCACACTAAGAACGAAGTTTGCTGCAGGCTGGCGGATTTAAAATTCCATTTCCCGGACTTGTGAAAAACGTTAACTGCGGGTATGAGTTAAATTATTGGACGTCTAAACGACTTAGGTATGTAACCAATTTAATTTTGGTGTTGGTAAATAAAGTAGAAGGGTTGAATGGAGATAAGAAAAGTAGGTAAGAACCTAATCCAGGGCAAATAGATCACCGAGGTTAGTGATCAAACTGGGTCTCACAACATGACTGATTCAATTTTAATTGTATGTGGCGCAAGGCACGAAATGGTATTTTCGAAAGTGTCAATTTGAAATCAATGGTAACTCCCTCAAATTGAATATAAGAAAGACCTACCCAAAACGAAACTAAGTATACTCGTAAGTAAGTATATTTTTTTTACATAAATCAAGCTCAGCCTTCGTTTTTTGATTTTGTATGATAAAAAAAAATTGGGTACCTAACCTTTTTGAAAGTTGCTTTATAAGAACGATATTATTTTAGAAAACCAAAAGTCTTTCGAAGACGCTCGTTCGCCCTACCCTGATTAAAATCGTATCTCTTTTAAGAAGACTCATCAGAAAGCAAATAAAATTCTCCCCACGACAATTTCTTAAACGCACGTCCTTCGCAGCGGCGTCAAAAACTGTTTGAATAGGAAGAAAACCGGACGAAAGTGCAAGACAACGAGTGTTGCCAGTAAACATAGCCTCGTAACACAACCTACGGACTTAGGGGAAGTAGTTTTTATGACCTCGTCGCGCCCCTGCTGTAAGACCGGGTTGATTTCTTGAAGATACAGTATAGAGAAAGATTGCAGATAGTTTAATTTATCAATTCGGTCAATTTAGGTATAATGGAAATGTTGAGCAGTAAGAAAATTATTTGGTCGGCACTAGAGGAAAAAAGAATTGACTAGGTAAGTAAGTAATAGACGGAAGTCAAACCACAGATTACTAAATGGTCAAACTGACACTCAAATAGTCTACGCAATCCCATGCTACGTTAACGAGACAGTATGTTCTAATGTAATTTTATGTTCCTCCGCCGATATTGTCTCCATATAAGGTGATGAAAGTAAGGCCATTGTTATTTAGGTATTTACTTTAAATAACGATGAACTACTTTAACAAAGTTTAACAAAACCAAAATTAAACCTTTTTATTTATTTATTGCACAATAAAATGTACGGCGGCCAGCACGTCACGACAAACACGACAAGCGGCAGATATCTTATGCGCTTGTGTTACTGGCGATTTTGCAACAAATATGAGCATCATGTATTAGCGATGTATTAAGCCATTACAGTTATTAGGTATATAAATGGCATCTAAGCCAGAAGAATAGTCAAAGTCGTGTTATAAATAATAGAATCTTAGGGTAATTACGAAGGCATACACTGATGATCTCCCTACCAAAAGTATACTATGCAAATAAGAATGCAAGGCGTCTTGAGACGTCTCCCCAGGTTGGGTGCAATTTTACGAGCGGCTGCCCCTAGCCGCTGCCCCTTGCACACGCACGAAAACAATCCTAGAAAGCGAACCGGGGCATTTATTATTGAAATTTCTAACAAAATCGTTCCGATGGCTCCGCAAGGGATTTTCAGTTGTATCCGGTAAAAGCCTGTATTGAAAATTCTGCGTCTTTAAAAATCCGGAAGCTTAACGATAATTCTAGTAAGCGTTTACCTCAATGTGGTTTTACAAACGGAAATTCAAAAGTAACTAAAGTACCTAAAAGTAAGGTATGTACCAATTTTGAATATTTCACTACTTTATCTGATTGCTAAAAGGGTTTCCTAATTACACACCGCTTGATTCAGACAAAATAACTGAGGAAAGTAACTTTTAAGTAATACTGAAATAAGGTTGATTTAAAGTTATAAAAAGATCGTCCGAAACCTATCTTTGACGATTTTTTTTCTTAAGTATAGGTAAGTACTTAAAAGTATGTAGATGGATTAAGCCAAGCGTTTTAAGAGGTAACCCATAATCATTCAATGCTTTTAAATAAAATAAAAATGCAGACCCAATTATGGATCATTTAGATGGAACTCATGCATATAAATCCTCGTAATCATAGCGTCGCTTGAAAAATAATAACAGGGCTCGCGCCGCCGACGTGATTGCAGATTGCAGGTGACACCCTTACATACCTTTGGCTAGGAAAATTAAGAATATTTAAATTTCAATAATCCTACCTACCTCTCTTACTGCCTCGTTGGTGTAATGGAGAATTTTCTGCCTTACATCTCGGTCGGTCCTGGGTCCACTCGGTTCTAGTGTCGAATCCCAGGTCGCGCCATAATTGTTTCAGAAATTTTATTTCATGCATTATGTAGAAACAGCTCGAAGTCGGGATGTTGGCGGTGATACACACCCCTGGGCCCCGGAAAGCACGTAAGGCCGTTGGTCCTGCGCCTGCTCTTTCTCCGGTCATGTAATATTACCGTCACGCCTAACTAAGAGAGTGAAGTTATACTTAGTTAGCGCACCTGTGTATTGCGCACACACTTGTGAACTATCAAATCTCCTGCGCAGTTGAGATTGGCCGCTGTAGTCGAATGCGCCTAGAAGACTATCATCATACTACGAATTTGCCTTCATCAGACACTTTTTTTAGGTGCAAAGATTAGCTGATTTAGGAAATTCAGTAAGTAGGTAAAATGCAAGTGCTACCAAACAACAGTGCAAGTAATAACAAAAGCTTATAAGTAGGAAGCAAATAAGCAACTAAAAAATAACTGTTACACAAGTGGGTACTCACACACTCACCTTATTTGTTTCAATTGAACTCCAACTCAAACAAAAGGCTGTTCGACGTCCAACAAAAGCACATATTATACGTCCCATCCATTATGTGAGTGCCCCCTTGCGGTTTCCACTTTTCAGTTCATCATGTTTGTCTAATTTTCCCTCTCTCCTAGCTTGATTAATGCCTCGCCCGTTTTTTGTCAGGTTCTATTCCAGTGAAAAATTTCCCCCGAGGCGGTCGTAATTTTCAGCAAACGAAAATTACAGCTAATTGGTCATTGTTTCGGGGAATTCGGAAAATGATACCTTTGTGCTCAGTCAGAAGTAAGTGTTTTATTTTTGACAGACTGAAAAACAAAACTGCATTTTTTAATAGTTAATTAGGTCTACCTATCTTCATTCGCGTTGTTTATGTGACCAGACGGAGGCAGTGGTCAGTAGGCAACAAGAGTGTTCAAAAATGACAGAGAAATTACTATTACAATTTGAAAATGTTTCGTTTTCAATTTGAATGCGCAAATCGGTACATATTAATTAAATTTTACTTACTTCAGGATAATAATGGCTTATGTTTAACTTACTACCAGATATAGTAACATATAGCAGACAAAAATAGTAAATGATCACCAAAATGAAACCCGCATATTAATGTAAAATTATAACCAGAGTTTTAACATCTTGCTATCCTATTTTAGCAAAATGACTCCAAATAAATCATTGTTAACCCGAAAGTAGTAAATGATCACCAAAATTAAAACAGCATTTTAATGTAAAATTATAACCAACGTTTTTACATCTTGCTATCCTTTTTAAGCAAACTGAGTCCAAAAAAATCATTGTTCCCCCATAAATAGTTAACAAACACCAAATTATTAGGCCACATTTAAATTTAACATGACATGCAAAAAATAACATCTCGTTATCCGATTAAAGTAAATTACCCTCGGGAAAAAATATTTGACAAACACAGTAAATAAATTCCTTTTTGTCTCAAAATCCACTACGAAAAAAATACTATACCTAGGATGCTATACCTAAGATAAAAAATAAAACTCCAATTTCAATAATCCTTTTTTTGACTTGTTGAAACAATCATAAAAATTAGTCCTTTTAAAACTAATAATAAACAGTATAAAGATCTTAAAACTAAAAGCATTTAAAAAATCTTAAGAAGAATCAGTCTTCTGTAATAATTTACTGCACAATTAATGCTTTTTTAGCTTTGGCTGGTCGTCCTCTTTTGCGCTTCATGCCAATAGGAATAGCTCTGGCTTCTGAAGGTGGCTGGACGTGCTTAAGCCGAATCGCCAATCCGACGAGATGCTTACAAATGTAATCTTTGAGAAACTTTGGGCAATTGCATGTGCCGTGTAACCAATTTTCCTTTACTCGGGGCATTATAACTTCCCACTCGCTAAAATGTTGCTCTTTGTATTCGTCAAAGGTCTCCCACGGCTTTTCATAATTTTTGCAAGCTAAATCCGACCCAGCTGGAATTCTGTATGAGCAAACTAGCTCAGTGCTATTCTTTAATGGCACCTGCTTCGACAGTTTTGCCCATTGGTAACTTTCTGTCCACGTCTTTAAAGATACTGTCGGCAATTCAGCGAACCGTCTCTCAGAATTAGTCATGTATTCATTAGACCAGTCCTTGACTATATCAGAAGCAATTACTAAGAACCGCGCCAAGGGATGACGCTCACGAAGCGTGCCACCATCTTTTATTGTTTTATTGAAAGATTCTAGAGCATTGTTTGTAGCAGGAGTCCCCGGTGATGCGCCCAAATACCAGCAACGATTTAGTATGAGCCATTCGTTTTCAAAGTATGTAACAAAATCATTTTCGGCTTTCCACTTGTTCAAAAATTTTTCGCTGGCTCGATCAAATATTTCCTGAGTTGAGGCACACTGTAAAGCATCAATATCTTGTAAAATCTCTTTTTGGGATTTCTTTTGCACACTTTGCTCTACTCTTGTTTGTATCTTCTTTTTCGCATGCGCCCAGCACATTCTTATGACTGTATCCGTTCCAAACGTGCACGCAAAGGCAGTTTGTATAGCCTTCGCTGCATCACAGACCAAAACTTTACAAGTTAAAGTGTCTGAGAAGATTGAGGAAACTGCTTTTTTTAAAGCGGAAAATAAAAATATGAAATCTTCCGTTCGTTCTGCTGTTGTCACAGCTAATCCAAATGGGTGAAAATGTTTATCTCTGTCTGTAGTTCCAATCACAAGTACTGGAAACCCTTGCCAAATGAGCTTATATGTGGCATCCGCGTGAAGAACAGAACATTGGCGTGATAGACAGATCTAAATCATCTTCAGAAATTTCATAGGCCAAAACAAAAACTTCGTGATCGTCATCAGGTACTTTAGAGTTTTCTTTTAACCATAATTCAAGCTGTCCCAAGCTTATTACCGACGGCCCGTATTTTTTCTTACGTATAATTTTAAGATAATTGTTTAACTGTAACTTAGTCGGCAGAACTAGTCCATCAATTTTACTTAAGTTCTTCATAATAGATTTAGGTTTCAAACGCAGTTCGAATAGTTTTTCTATTTCCTTTTTCGTTGCCTGATTTATTCCACTAGTCGACTGATAGTCACTATTTTCATGGTCGTGACATGTTTCAGTACGAAATAATAATATATCATCACACGATGCGTCAAATAAAAGATAAATCGCAGCAGAACACTGAATTTCAGCCCGAAGCTTCACTTTGTTACAACGATAATAACGTTTTACTCCTTCTTCAGTCATATGAATTTTATGTATTGACCAGGTCTTCTCATTTTTGATAAATTCCTCTGCGCTCCGCACAGTTATAAATTTTCTTTCAAAAACCCAAACTTTATTTTGCCTTCGACGTTTTTTCGTATGCTCTGTGATTTTATCTTCGTCTTTATCTGATTCCGATGACGAACTCAACAGCGGAGCACAAGAACTCGGTCCCGCTAAGTTTTCATTAGCCATTGCAAAGATACCAACCGATTGGGTCGGTTGCGCAACAGACAGAAAACAAAACACACCCAATGAACGCAAGTGCTTGCACGTGACTAAATTGGAGATCGTGTCCGAGCGAGCGCGGCGCTTGCGATGCGGTGGGAGGGGGGGGGATTGCAAGCCGGAGACATAACTTAATATGGCATCATAATACTTTATTTGGTAATAAGCCTACATTTTATGGCAACCATAGTGGTTTATTTAGACAGAAATATCGCATTAATTTGCTCGCTAGCATTTGGTGGTCATTTACTATATTTGGTGTTCGAATACAATTTGAAGAGCAGTCGTGACTAAAATAGGTAGTACTATTGTAATTTTAGACTTAATTTTTCTGGTGTTCAGTATATATTTTTGGTAAAAGAACTAAGGGTATCAAAGCATTTTGTGGTGGTCATTATATTTAACCCCGATAATAATTAGTCCAGCGAATTTATACCGGTGTAAAATATTCATTTGGTTAAAATTATCCAACCACATAGATGTTCAACATGCAGCTGGTAGGTAACTAAAATGCAAATTCACACATAAACATGCGGCGTTACAAGCCTTTTAGTGAAGTTTAGTTGTTTAACATACAACCTTAGTATTTCAGCAGCAAAAATTGATCAGTCCACCTATTATTTTTTTCTGAAATAGTCATAAAAACTTATTCTTGTGGTTTATAAAACACTAAGATAACATCGACATCATAAAACCGCACTTTATTGATTGCAACATATTAACCCTATTTCAATACAATATGATCTTGAATGATATTGATCTTGATCTATGTATTCTTCTATTATGAAGAACTGATAAATCAACGAAATTACTGACTGCTGCCTTGTTGTTGAAGAGATTGGCTGTTCAAACTTTACCATGACGATAAAATAGTCTCAAACTCGTTTCATCTCGCAACAAAACAGACACAACAACGACCGGCGCGATAGTTCATTAATTAATAGCTATGTCGCCGCTACCATTAACAGACATATGTATAATTAGCTAACATCTTAAGTTTCGCCACGACTCGGGTGTTATGAACTTCGAAGATACAGATAAGAGATGCGTCTTATGAATAATTAATGCATGTATCATGTAATATGGTTACGCGTTTTCAAAAGATACAGAAAACTAAGTGCTGTATTTCCCACCAGTATTATTCTTGCCTACTAATTCAAAACATGGGAGTGAGATACATAGACGGATAACATGGATGAAACCTTTAATAACTTATAAATAAATTATTACAAATGAGTAGGTTTTTGAGATATTACAGTCAGCGTCAAAAATACCTATAGTTACATTTAAGTGAGTTCACACCATGTCAAAATGTAACAAATTTGTCAGATTTCAATAGATTGACAATGAGAATGCTCGTTAGAGAAACTTCAGCCTATTGCTTAAAATAATTATGTTCACTTTTATCTATGATCTTTCTACAATTAATTTCTTTTTTGAAGTCGGTTAAGACATGATTTATTACTGTTATAAAACGAGTAAATCTGTCACCAGAAACTTAACAGAAAAATTGCATTTCATATTGAAATAAATGGCAGTTATATTAAATTTAATAGCTTTCACGTTGTAATCACCATTCATTCCCCACCTTCGGGTAAAAATTAAACAGAAATAGCCAGTAACATTTCCGTGACCAAAAATGAGGATACATTAATGCATTTCTCGCATTCGGTAGCGTAGTTTAACCTTGCTTTTCCTTATAGTTTTTGTCATCCAAATGCATTTTTAAGCATTTAAAATTTCATAATTAAATCTTCAAATCTTAGCAGTTGGGTAGGATCATGAAAAAGCATAGAAGATACCAGGTTACATCATTTTGTTAGACAAATCTGTAGGATTAAGATTTATCATCATTAAGTCATTGTCGAAGTAACTACATTCATTGCATAAATATCTTCCTAGTTTCTTTAAATTATTCTTAAGAGATTAGGAAAGGGCGCATTCATACGTAACGAAACGTGTTTTTTCACGATTCGTTATTTTTTTGAAGTGAGCCATGGTTTTTTAAATACTCGTTTTCACCACTCCTTAAATCATATTGTCTTTTACCTAAATATCATGAACTTGTCAACCGAAGGTTCACTGTCTATGCCTTTTGTCTATTCATCGTTTGCCCCAGCAGTGTCGGTAACAATTTTCTATTCTCATACATGTAATTATGGAAGTGTCGCTTTAATTAGAAACGCTCTTAGGTTTCGGCATGAGCTGTCAGTCACGGCATTGCAAAGGATTTTAACTAATGCTTTTTAGATGAGTTAAATTGATGATCTTATTTTAGATAGAAGATGACCTGAATGGGATTAGTTCCTTCTCACTGCAAGTAGAATGAAACACTCGCAACGACTTTCATTAGTTTCATCTTAGAAACTAATCTTAGATGCCATAAATTATATATCTATGGAGTTAGACATCATACACTAATGATTAGCCTGCGATATCAAATCACAATCTCTACTAATATTATAAATGCTAAATGCTTGTTTGTTTGTTTGTCCTTCTTTCACAACGCAATGGAGTAAAAGTTACGAAATGTTTTTTTTTGTCTGGAGGTAGGTAAGAGGCTGAAAAGTGACATAGGCTACTTTTTGGTGCGACTAAATACCTCAATCTCATGAAAAAACTTAAACATCAACCCATAGCTTACCGATTAATTGCTCTCGGTTAAGTTTAGAGGGCTAGGTATTATGAAGATAAAGGGTTTCCACTAGGAAGAAGTCGCGGGCGGCCACTAGTAATGTAATAAATGTGAAAGTCTGTTTACTTGGATATTGGTCCGTCAATCACGCTGAAACTACTGAACGGATTTTGATGAAATTGGTATTTAGACAAGGTATGAGCTGACTTGGGTGATAGGATACTTGTTATCCTGATTAAATGCTCCCTTGGAATAAAACATGAATTTTGGCAAGTCACACATTTCTTTTTTTTTAAACAACGGTCAGAATAACGTCTGCGGGGTCGTCTAGTTAATACCTATAGATATGGGAAAAAATAAAAACACGGGCATTGCAAGCGTCACTAACGATCGCAAGGAAATGACACCGAAACATCTCGCGGTGGCAAAGTGCTAAGCTGAACTCGAGCAGGAAAAACATCATCGTTTGTTGGAAAAACGTGTGAAAATGCCTCGGTAAAAGGTTGGTCGTTAGAATGATTTATGGGGCTCATGAAACAGGATGCTCGGCAAATGCGTTACTCTTCAGTTTTAGTGGTCAAGAGATATAGTGCGGGTTTTTCAATATTGAGGCTGGGGTTGTTAAATGACGCGCGAGAAAAATGGCGACGCGGCAATATTTTCGGGTAAAACAAAAGAAAAAGAACCTAAGATATTTTGAAGTACCATAGCCTTTTTTATTTGTTAAGTATTTTTTGCGTTCACAACGTTATTTTTAATTTCGAAAAGACATGACACTTAAAAAATTCTTTTTCGGCTCCGGTCATCGGGGAGGATGACCGGAGCCGAAAAATATTTTTTTAAATTTCATGTCTTTTCATAGCCTTTTTTTGTTATATTAGGCTGATAAATCATAACTGGCTGACAGACAGGGTATATTCCGTGATAAGTTTATTTACAAATTTTCTTGATTATTGAGCTTATAATTTTGATTCATGTACTTATTTGAGCACCCCTGAAGTTGAGTTAAAGCAAAGTTACCAACCAACAATACAAAACTGAAAAGGGCGTTTTCAGTTTCCTTACAGAAATACAAAAACGTTGGTTTAACGAAATGTCTTCGCCTGGGTGATTCTTTTCACTAAGCCAAGCAGACTATAATAATTCTCTAGCACATTTCCTGGTCCATTTGAACTCGTTTGTATGTGCGGCGGAACTCCGACAAACTTTGCTCCGCCAAAAAGCCTTCGTCAAGTTTCTTCGAGTGTTCCGTGATTGGAATATTAAGGAACATATCCTGAATTATTGTTAATATACAGGGAATATTGTGGAACTACATTCCTTTGTCTCGGTTAATAAGTAGGCACTTCCAATAAATTATGTTAAGTTATATTGTTATTAGAAATTAAGGCGCATTTGGTTGGGTTGCATACGCGGTATTTGATAGACCAGCATTAGGTTTTTTAAAGTTTCTTAAGGAAACCCTTTTTATGCATTTTTGGTGGCTTTTTATACACAATAATTTTTATTTAGTTATGAAGACTGATGAATTGTAAGTAACTATGTAACGACAAGAAAGAAAATGCATTGCTTGGCAGGTACATTGCTTAGTTAAAAAAGGGACCGAAGCTTGCTTAAAGCTAAGTAATATTGCTATTTTTTCAAATCCCGAGTGTTGAGGGTGATAAGAAACTTCCGATGGATGCGAGGATCGGATAGTATCGATCTCCCCAAACAAGGCACCCCGAAGTTTTACACCGATGTCATTTTGTCTTTACAACGTGCCATATTCAGTTCAGCAATCCTCAGTCCATCGATCTCTGGAAGGGTAACCTCCTCCGTAATAGAGTGTACAGAACCCAGTTATACCATCATGAAAAGATCCAGTAGGATTGCATTTCAGGAAGAACTTAATTCGTTCGTATTTTCTAGAAATCGCTTCAATGAGTCTCTGAAGTCATCATTTACAAAGGTAGATTGTCAGTAGGAAGAACAGTGCTTATGTGGAAGTTGGAACTCATACGGCAGAAGTTAAAAATAATTCGGGAAGAATTTAAAAATATTATACAAAACAAGAATATTGTTGAAAAGTATATTTACCTATATACGCCTGAAGTTTAATACTTAATTTAGCAATCGAATATTAGATATCTTCAATCTACACAGCCTACTCTCTAAGCCTTTGTCCGTAGTTTCGGATGTAGCCATCCCTGTCACTCTTACAAGCTTCACGGTGCGAGCGAACGCGCTGACTAGATCCTAAAATACGAACGAAACGTTGGTGTACGGCTTCAGGTACGAACACTGTAAGAAGCTGCCATATCTGTTTTTTACCCAATCAAACCTTCTGCTGTGGTTGGTTATATTGATCCTTCTGAACCTTGTCACATTATGGTCAAAAGAGCGGAACGGTTCCCCTGTTGGGCTGTAACTATTTTATGGTTGCAAGTCTGATGCTGACGCTTCATGTGGGCTGTTGCACCGCTGTGGACACTTTATAGGCCTCCTTAGGTGTTTAATCAGGAGTGGTTTTACCGTGCTATGGTTGTAAATCCATGGTGGCATAAAAATGAAAATGTGTGTTATTTAATCATGTAGGTTTTATGAGTAAATAATAAGCTGAGGAAGCCGAAAGCCGAAGTCATTTTTAATTATCCCAAGTCTTAGGGATAGTTGGATTTTCCTATTTTACACGAATAAACAATTAATTATACTTACTCCTTCATTTATACAAGGATCTCTTGACCCCAGTTAGGGTAACGGTATCGATGACTTTTAAAGTCCTTGAGTAGGTATTTTTCTCTCTAATGGGTCGACACCTAGCATTATGTATTAAGCTTTTAGTCTACAATAGTGTCATCCGCTATGTCACCGAATGTGGATTTGGGTTTATAACCTTATTTGGAGAAAAAAATTGGATAAAAAGCGTACACATCGTAACCCAGCTGAAACTAATTACCCCTTATCTCGATACCCGAAAACTGTAATCAAACATCTATCAGTGCCGCAAAAGCCGCGGGCTTAGTGGCAAAACAAACGAGCAAATTAGTCCTCTGGCAGACAGATCCTGATTGATGGATGAGGTCCGTGGTCTTACGCAATTAGCTTCTCAACGAAATCCGGAGCGTTAACTTCGGCCAGACGAGGGTTGATCGTTTTTTTAGGACAAGTTTATAATAGGTATGTACTTTGCGTCAAGTTCTAGCCTGAGTAATCAAGGGCTGATTACTCAGGCTTGAGTGTCCTTTCAGTATAGAAATAGACTACAGAAACTAGCACTTACCGGCTGATATAGCAAAATTGACAGATTTAAAGAGCCGGTCCACCGGCGCGGAGCGAGGTTGTGGAGCGAAGTAATGAAGAAATAGTAACCCATAGGATTGGATAAAATCTCCGCTGCTCTTTAGCTGGTCAATATTACTCCGCTTTTTGCTCCGCGGCTTCGCTCCGCGCCCGTGTACAGGCACCCTTAAGAACTGTAAACAAAACAATGCCTGCAAGATCAGTCACAACATGATACGTTTTAATATTATTTCATGTTAAAGATTTAGTATAGTTAGGTAATTTTGTCCTTTGGCAGTCAGATCCTGATTGATGGATGAGGTCCGCGGTCTTACACAATTAGCTTCTCAACAAAATCCGGAGCGGCGACTTCGTCCAGACGAGGGTTGATTGGTTTAGTTGCTGGGACAAGTTTGTTATACTTACTTAGTGCCAAGTACAAGTAGCTTAACCGAAACGGCTGGTGTAATAGTTATGAAGTCGGTGTACAGCCCTAAGGACTAGGTAAACCAAACCAATCGATATTTATCGATTTGGTTTTAAGTAAACTAGCGTATTTAATGTATTGCGTTTTGTTTTGTTTCGCTTAACTTTCGAATTTTACCTCTACGTAAAAGGATGATTTATATCCATCTATACCTACTCTATAGTCATAACGCATGGTGACTAAGCTCTTAAGAACAAAAACTTTCTTTCAAACTGTGGAATTCGCATGAAGTAATACGGTGTTTAATTTCATAACAAGGAACAGTTTATTCGAAACAAACGCTCGGTTCAACGCTCCCTGATAGCACTGACTCAGACTGTGACTGGACTAAAAATAACCAAAGAAACTGGGTTAATGACTGCCATTCAATGCGATCACCCCTTCGTAAAGTATCTTTAAAGAAAAAAACTTTGTTTATTAAGCTTGTTAAAAAAGAAGAAAGTTCCTATTTTATTCGGCCCGTAAAAAGTTCGCGCGTTCTTCCCCGGAACTCTCTTATTTCCGTTCTAATTTATCTTCAAATAGCCCACCCTAGGTGTGTTTGTTCTAAGCTAGGCAACAGATACCTTTTTGCAAAGTTTTAGTGGTTAATGTAAGTTAAAAAAAGTTCTTTAATTTAATTATTTTTAACTTTTTTTTGCGTATAGATATTAAATTAGCATGTAGGCGATGTAATATCACTGTAATAATCATTGGTTAACTTAAAACCTTTTCCTATAACAAACGGATTGCTACCAAAATTGGATTTGCTTGTAAAATGATATCCACAACATCTAATAACAATGAAACTCCCAGGAAATTTTCTATCAGAAAACAAATTAATATTTTTCATCCTGAATATCCCATTTCGTTTATTGACGATGTTAAGGAAAAATAACCATTACAGAAGCAATTTCCTTTACTGCGTTCGACTTAACCCTCGCGGAGTAACACCGTAGCTTTGAAAACTGGAAACTCTTTTGAATTTACCTTTATAGTATCGCGAAAGTATTTGCAAGGTTAACTTTGCGGTCGCAGTTTAAAAAAACCCTTATCTCTTTGTGATAGAAGCGGTTTTCGGTAAGGAAAAAGATAAAAGAAGATTTTTAAAGAAGTATTATTGGAAATTCCTGAACGTAACAAGGAAGGTAGACAATTGTGAAGGCTGTGATTGCTAGAACCGGGAAGGCATGTTGTGGACGTGACAACGTGGAAGGCTTTTGAAACGAGTCCTCACATAAAACAGACTGAAAATAGTGCTCGCGGAATGCTAGTTGCACTTATTGTTCCATATTCTTTGTGACTTCACTATCGGTGATTTATTTTACACCTTGTTTGGTTGTGCAATTTAGAAACTAAAAATAGATAGCCACAAACAATGTTGCTTCATAGTTAATTATATTTGCTGATAAGCAAGTTGTGGCTTGAATCACGTAGGCTAGAAATAAGTGTTCCAAATTATCTCATTTGCGGTTGTTTATTGATTGAGTTTTTGCTTAATTACAATATTGGTATTGTTAAATAAATGTCGTTTAAATTGGCAAACATTTATGTACCTAGCAAAACAGTTTTTTTGTTTATTTAAATACTTATACAATGTTCATCATCATGATACACTTAGGGTCAAAATTTTAAGGTGTTTTCTTTTGCAAATATTTGTTTTTGGTCATGATGTCGATCGATCTTTTTTTTAATATTTTAAAGAATTTACGATCCCGGAATTTTGGGTTAAATATTTTACACTGTTAATTAGTGATTTAAAATTCATAACAGGCGCAGCATCCTTAAGCTTTCCACCCAACAAGAACAAACTAGTAAAGTGGGAACATGCATAAAACAAAGTGTCAGTTATTAGATTAATAAGAAGGGTGGCAAAAACCCTACCTACCCTTTTGTTTATCCCTGGGGCTCGGGCTGCTTCCGGGTCGTTGTGATGAAAACACCGGTTTATACTTCATATTTTTGATGATTTTCTCTGTTTTTTTTTCGAGATTACAAAAATGTACACAGGCTGATTTGGGGAAAGTCGTTTGTTTTCTAAAAAGATAAGAGAATGCAATGCACAAAAGCATTTTTCCATGTAACACTCACCTTTAATGAAATCGATGTTAAATCCTTCATATGCCTCGCAAAATTAGACTTTTACACATTTCATAAAATAATTTATTTCTTTGTCATTTTGTTATTATTGTAACCTTATTTTTATATAAATATCTATAGTTAGTGAAGTATAGTATATTTTATAGATCTATAGTTAGTTTAGTATCGTATCAATCGCTATTGTGATTGCACTTTTCCAATGTTGCTCAAAAATACAGTGTCATTGGCTAACTTGCGTGTCGTTTAGATTAGACCGTATATCCCAAATTTATTACCGGAAAAATCTGCGGTATGTATCCAGATCTACAAGTTTGTAGGTATTCGCACACTTCCAGTGACCACTAGTGGTCCTCTGATTTATCGTGGGCCGACCACAAAAACCACGGAACCACACTGAAAGCATTTATACAAACGTACCCTACCCTACTTCTGTTTAATATTACTTTTTGTTACTTTGATTTACGCGTTTTGATCCTGCGATTTGACCATTGTTTACGGTTCTATCGGTTAGTAAAAGTTTTTGAATGGTGGTTGCAAACAAAGTTCTAAGGTAAGCCTTTTTTGGGATTGCGTTTTGCAAAATAATTTTATGTTGATACAAAACTATTTCTTTTGAGCTGATTTAAAAAGTTTGCTGATATTAATTTGGTATCTACTAAGCATTTTAATATGTTTTTCTGACAGGCTTGTCATGCTAAGAATTATTCTGACATCACTAAGAAAGGCACAGAATCAAACTTACGCCGTTTCGTTTACTTTTTAACCCCTGACGAAAAAGAACGGTCTTCTAAATTTAATCCCTTTTCTGTTTGTGTTTTCTGTCTATCGAATCCTTCAAAATCCGTCCAGGCTGTAAATCTCCGCAGCTGTTTTCCTGGCTCATGTCAAGGTATATTGCAATCTCATTTGTTTATTATTCCGTGGTCACCGGTCGGGGGCTTATTAAATATTATGTTTTTATCATTATTATTATTATTATTTTAAAAATCTTAATTTCATTTCTATTATTTAATATTCCATAGGTACCTACCATTTAAGAGTGCTTTATTTATTTCTATCTTTTGACAGCTCCAATTTTCAGATGGCATCCGAAAGACAAATTACCGAGTCGATAGAATCCATAATGGTTTCCCGGATAATACAACGGCTGGCTTCAACACACGACGTTGTTTTCAGAGACCGACAGGCGTGAAATTAAGTTTCAGGGGAAATCCGTTCGGGATCGGGACTTCTCGGGAAAAATGCACAGACAACAATAGTCCACGGTTATTATTCTTGAACACATCTGTGATTGAGAACTGAGTATATGTTCACACTGGTCGAAGAAACAATATTATACTCGTAGAGTCTTATGACAGAAATGATAACACCTATATAATGTTTTAAGATCCTGTGAGTACTTACTGCGTGACCTTTTGAATACGATTTTCAAAAAAATACTTACCTGTCAAAATTTTGTGATATGGCTTGTCTATTGTTTTAACAACAGTAGCTTTGGCAAGTATTTAAATAAAAGGCAAAAATAATACCACCAAATAATAAACATTATTTTATTAGCAGTAAAAACCATCTTAACATCTCAACAATTATCATATCACTAAACATTTTATTCCTGCTACTGTAAAAATAACCTTAATTAAGACTAGTTATTACACCATATTTTAACATCAGACCTAAATATTGATTGCACATACATTGCATAGGTACAATTAAAATTAAGTTACATTTTAAATTAAGAGGAGACAACACATATTCGATCCTGTTATAACAAGAACTGCATTTGCTAGTAAACAATATGAGAAACAATCTGAAATCCTATTCAAAAAAATCAATAAAAAACATGATATTTACAGTAAACCATCACGAGAGTGTAAGAAGATGGTAACTGACATGTTACTCCCATTAAACTATGAGGAAACAGAGGCCTTACTACATCTAATAACCTAAATAAAAAAAAAAAAAAAACTAATAAAACTAAATTAAATCAATCTACAAAATTTCTATCACAATTTTATTATACGTACACAACAATTAACACACAGGCACACACAAAACACGTAATCTTTAATATTTATCATAAGTACTTAGGAATATTGTTAAAACACATATATAAGAGTTTTTCAAGTACAATATATAATTTTTAGTTAGTAAATTATACTAAAAATATGTAAAATAATAAGAATAGCTATGAAGGAGCGTTGTCACCTGACACAGGCATTATTTGCTTAAAAGGTGACTTCGATTACTACAATTTATTGTAAAAGCTTTTTATGAAATAAATAATATTATTATTATTATTATTATTATTATTAAATTACCTAACTGACCATATTCTACTCACCTACCAAACTTGTTAATGAATAAACCTAATGACTATGACTCTTTTCTTAGTTATTCATCTACCTCGGTGTCATTTATTTTGTGGCTACGGTTAAATATTCATACAAAAATCTTGTTGGGATTAAATCATCTTTAATCAATTGTGTTTTAATTATTATTTCGTATTATTTTTATAACACTTACTTGGTTATTTTAACTATCTATAAGCTACGGATTATTAAAATTAGTATTTGACTATTTGCAATATTAACATGAAACGTCTTATTATTATGATTACTGCACCGATGTTTTACTTGTTTATACAAAACTTTAGCTACAGAGATTACATGCGGATTAACATGACCGGTCTTCTAAAAATAAATTATTTCTACAAAATTCGTTTAAAACCTAACACCATTTCTTTATTATAATAAGGTATATTATGTTATCAGTAACCTACTTAAAACCAGACTAATCATTCATAAATTAGTTATAAAAAATATGCTACTTACGTTTCTGTAAAACTAACTTTAAATTTTAATTGTATGCATAGCTTTCAAATCCTACGTATAGTACATATATTCCATCTACTTATATTCTATACAATACCTATATCTAAGGATTTTATTAACATTATACAATTTGATTTGGACTAACGAAGACGAAATCTATAGCATAAAAATAAACTTAACCTTTCGCATGATTAGTTTAATATAATTTTTCGTACTTATTCTAGCAAGCTATTATTTATACATTCAGCAAATCAGAGGCTCAACTCTGTTAAGGCAATTCACACATCAGTCATCAGGCATTCATATTATTTCATAGAGAGAGCTTCACATTTCTGAAACAAGCCGACCGCAGGTTGCAGAGGCTTAAAGTGTTTAAATTACTATATTTCTTCTCTGATCACTTTATACTGCGTTTGTTGGCACATAATTTAATATCTAATTGACTTGATGTTACACATAAATTTCGACTTCAAAATTGAGCGGGTGATGCCTCTGACTTTTCATTCTGACTGTGACGTGAGAGCATCCTACTCCTCCATCGGTAATGTTGGCACTGGCATGCGAGAAATCGTTGTCTATAGCTGCGATGCCCTGAAAGAAAAGAATAATGTCATTTCAAAGCGGCTCTTGATTTAGGAGATTTACGAATGTTTTTTAAAAATGTACATTACATTTACTACTAAACAAAACAATTAACTACCAATGTGTTCACAAAAATAAAAGGTGTAGGTACTTCGTTATTGATGGAGTTATGTAAAAATCTACAAAAAACATATTGGATAGCGAAACGAAAACTTAGTTAGATAATCTTCATAAAATGCAGAACATTTAATTAATTAATGCATTTTTATCCGATCTTGGATCAACGTGAAAGTTATAAATCACTTTGAAGGTGAATTTTATGTTATTTGACATCATTTTGAGTTGCATAAAGTTTGTATGTTAATTAATTTTATGTCGAAAAACTGGCCTCTTTTGACCCACTTTACTACCTAAAGATTGTAGATTTTAGTTTATCTGTGATTTGCAAATGTGTTTTCTTCAATATTCTGGTGCCTTGTTTGTTTATTTTTGTGCTAATTGTAGCGAAGCAATTAAACGTATTTACAAATCCAAGCAACCTTGTCCGAATCTTAAAATTAAAAGAAATAAACATTTTGATTTTTTGTATCTTCTTCTAATTAACAACTTTATTAATCATTATATCAATGCATAGTAAGAAAAGTACGTAGTAACGTTAAGTAGCTATTCGATCAATTTTAGTTAGACTTTGAGGTTATGTTAAAGGTGGAATGAAGAAAAAACAAAGCATCAAACTTAAAACTAAGGAGACGTTAAAAAATAAGAACTCCTTGATTTGTAAATGATATTTAAATTCATGACCAATAATAAATGGAAACTCAAAAAAGAATGTGTAAATAAAATAGTTTAGTGTTACTAAACTATTTAATAAACGTCAAATAAAAAATAAAAATAGAAACATCTAAAAGAAAACAAATAATACCTTTATGATTCTCTTCTCAGGGTCCGTATACGTCATTGTTTTTATACGCTTCTTGAACGGTATAGCGAAATCTTTGATCCTCTGGTGGAAGACCATCTTCTTGTGCACAGTGTCACCCACAATCATGTCGTAGCCGGCACACAGACACAACAGACTGACTAACAGAATCAACAGAGGTACCACACGCATTTCAATCTTAAACACATTTCACATATTGCACGCAACTCACGGGAGACTCGGGCATCGGCTGTCAGCGAAGAGCGTTAAATGACTCGATAACCTCCGATAACACAAAAGCGATGACGAATCGACTTGCTAAATACGCACACAAACCAACCGAACTGCAATATTTTAACGAGCAATTCTAAATTAGTTTCTAATGGTGTTTGGACCGGATTGACGCGATAGCTGGCGAAAGGTCGTAATTTGTTTATTTGTCGCCTCAATGGGACAATGGATAAACAAGAACAATTGTTGTCATAACAGATTCGTATTTTGGCGCGTGAGAAGTAAATAATGTCAAGGTAGGTAAGTACTATACATTCCTCCTATATGGTGCAAACGGGAATTTAGATAATCGCGTAGGTAGGTACTATGTTAACTTAATCGAACTACTTAATTTTAAATAGAACCTGACATACTAGACCATAGCCGTACCTCGGAAAGACTATGGCCTAGGTATGGCAGGTTCCCTACCTACTTGATGTGCCTGATGATTTGATGAGCAAGCAAACTTCGTCGAAAAGTAAAATAATTATCAATTTGCTTTTAACTTTCAAGTAGATGCCATTTTTTAATCGTAGGGAAATGTCAGGGTTTTTATCGGATACCTTTAAAGGCTGTGTTTATTTCTTTGGTATTTGCGAGCAATTTGTGATTTATTAACCTTTAACCATATAGGATTATTTAACCTTTTGTCGCCGTATGCGTTACGGGCGTTCACATATACCATCCGTTTTACTGGATCTGTTTTAACGGAGTATTTACACTAAAGCTGAAAAAGAGGATTATTTTGCTTTAAATTTCCACTAAACGACGCCAGCGCAGGAACCAAAATACATCCGACTGTAATCACCAAAAAACAAGAGTCGCAGGACTTACAATACCTACAACTCACAACGTGACACAGAAGATGCACCTGGAATCACAACACTGACAGCAACAAAACACTGGACGCGTTTCGCCATTACACGGAGTATTCACACAGCACATCTCAGTACTGATTCGATCCAGTATACTGGATTCGATATACTGGATCCGAATATACTGGGAGGTAAGTGTGAACTCGCTCATACATACGCTTATTATAACATACACGTTTTAACGGATCAGTAAAACGGACGTCATATGTGAACGCGTCCTTACTAAAGATATTTAAAAAATAAAAGTATTCATCATTATGCACGTCTTTCAAGAAACAACATGATACGAGCGGCGTACGCGACTTACAGATACAAAAATATGCACGAAGGTATTTAGTGGTATTGGAACAAATAACAACATATGTAGACATTGGCGTAAGACACATTGAAATCCTATTAGCAAGTCACGAAATATACCGTGAAATAAAACGACGCAGCCATTAGTTGTGACGTATGTATAAGCGTGGGATACCTTTTATGGCGAATTACCGGTGGAACACAAATTAATACACGCTATATTTCAGTAAGGGAAAGGGTTACATCAACGGTTTAATTTGGATTAATCGCTCGCCTGTCCGCCTTGCCCATTTTACAGTGATATAGTCCAGCAAGAACAGCCAGGAGTGTTTTTAGAAACATAGCTCCTGTAGACACGGCTAAGCATTCTTATTCATTTCTGGCTCTTCAGCGGCAAGAATTATAATTTTTTAAGATCGCCAATGTGACTGTTGATATTACACCAGCAAAGAATACTTATGATTGTTTTTCTTTCAGTAGACTAAATAAGGTTTATTAAAATAGAAGAGAAGTTCGTCAATAGTATTTGCCATTCATTGCACAGGTGCTCTAAGCCGTTGCTTGATGAGGTGACGATTACAAAACCCTAAAATACGAATGAACGTGAGCGAGAACGGCATCTGAAGAGACAAAATATTAAATAGAAGGTATTCATATTTTTTTAACTAACCCAACGGAGATTTATGTTTCTTGAAACCCTTATATCCTGGCCGTTCTACTTGGGCACTGGATGATCTCCGCGGGCGCGTAATTTCCGAATAAAACGAAAGGAAGTCTGTTGTTTCCATAAATCAAGTTAATTTAGAATGTTTGTGAGTGTAAAAGGTTTTTGTTTGTATTATTTAAAGTTGCAAGCTTTGATCAACGCTGTGTGATTCCGTTCTGTTTATGTTGGGGCTGGCTTGATACAAGCTTGTGAATGTTTGATTGAATACACGTCAACATAATGATATATCGGGTGTCAAACAACTGTACTCGTAAATGAGACTTTCAGATTAGACTTCATGATGTGCCTTAGTTAACAGAGAACATCCTGTAATACCTACCTACCTATAAAATGAGATAAACGGAGATTACGAGACTAGCTTTTGTAAAAATGTAGTGGCTGTGTTATTTTGGTGATGTGCACATACCTTAAGGCATTAATTATACTCGTAAAACCCATATACCTAATAGCGGTTGTGGATGGCTAAGCAGTTAGAATAATACAATTTATATTGAGTAACATAACGCGCAAGGGAACGTAAAACCAATGGAATACTTAATAAATTTTATAGGAAAATACTTTTACTTTTTAACAGTAACAGTACAGTAAAGACTTTTTAAGACACACGGGGATTATATATATCGGCGTTAAACTGAGATTTAATACATCCACTGCCAATATCTATAATAATTTAAGTTAAGAACTATCTTCGTGCAATAAGAATGAACATAAATACTCGAAGGATCCAGAAATGTCTCTCGCACAGCGGGATGCTAAGCGCGGCTTACACGGGACCGGGAAACGGGATATATTTTAATGGTCTCTTTTTTTATTTGTCTAGAAGTCTACGATAAACCTCCCCGTCTTCGGCTGGATAAAAATGTTGTAGTACTTCTCAAGTGATTCTCCGTATCAAAGTACTCAAGTTACAAACCGAGAAGAAAATTGATGCATGAATAGGAAGTGTCTTGTTATTTTTAGTAAACCTGTGATGCAGTGACCACGTGGACTACATATAGTACTAGCTTTTACTCGCGACTTCGCGCGCGTTAGGTAGTTTTTTTTTTGGAATGCGTTGTTTTTACGCAGTACCAAATTATACAAATATAAAATCTGATAATTTAGGAGTGAGAATCTGATCGGTTTGATCAGATTCCCCGGAAAGTAATTTATCCCATGGGAATGCGTTATTTTCCCGCAGTCAAAAGAAACTCATGTACTTTCTTGAGTCTCAAACTATCTCCTTACCAAATTCAATTTAAATCTGTTCAGTAGTTTAGGCGGAAAAGCGATCGGCCCACTTGATTTTTCCGCTGAGAATGCATCATTTTCCCGCGGTATAAAGTAGCCTATGCCCTTTCTCGGGTATCAAAATATCTCCATGCCAAATTTCATGCCAATTGGTTCAGTAGTTTAAGCGTGATTGAGTAACAGGCAGACAGACAGAGTTATTATCGCATTTATAATTTAAAGATGAAAGTACAGCATTTAAACAGCGTTTAAAAAGGTAGCCTTCACTGTCGTATAAAGTTCTAAGATGGTAGTAGTAATGGAATAATTAGCATTAGCATCATTAATTAGCATGCTATTTCATCTTTAGCAATAATTAAATTATTTGACGATGCTAAATTGTGTGAATGCTAAAATTCACGGACAGCGACGTGTCGTTGCTATCATAGATTCGCACGCACTTCTTTAACAGGCTGCTAATAGCAGCTTAGCACTAGCAGGCAATTAAAACTCGCGTTTGCGTGCTGTCGGGCGACGATCGGCTTTCGAACGTTACCCGAGTGAATGGCGAACAAAGAAAGAGAAGAGAATACGGCATCCATTTAGAGTCGTATTTTGCGTATGGTTTATTGAACTATTTATTTGAATGAAATTGTTTGTCTTCTCGTGACTTGATTGAATTATCTAACCGCTGCAATTTCATTTTAATGAAGTCAAATTTACTCTATTTATTTATCTTAGTCACAACACCAAAATGTTGTTTTTTCATATTTCACAAAACAGTCAAAATTTCGCAATTTAATATTATACGCTAACGCTATTTCTCAATTTCGATGAAATTTCATATTAGCATAGCAATAGCGCGTTGCATGCTATGCTATAAAATTTAGCATGCTAATTAAATTAACAAAAAATAGCTATAATTGCCATTACTAGATGGTAGTAAGTTCTTCTGATACTTATAAATGACCTCGAAGCGACTTAAAAATACTTAAAGCAAACTAAACTGTTTCCAAACAACTAAAAAAGCAGCAAGCATCAGGGCAAGCCAGGTAAATTATGTATAATATGTATTTATTTACAAAAAAAAAGTATTTAAGTATGTTTATCCGTTGTCTAGTGCCCATAACACAAGCCTCGTAGCTTAATTTGGGACTAGAGAATTGGTGTGATTGTTGTGAAATATTTATTTAAAACTGAAATCAGGCAATCCCGGTATTCCCGACTATCCTGCCCCCATTGTAAATAAGGGGTGAATAAATGTACACACAGACTGAACGATCTTTTTTCTATGGTCGACTGATATTTCTTTTTTTTGTTGTGATTGAAAATTTTACTGGCTGCTTTTATGCTTTATTTTGGGATTCATCGTAAAGCAATATGTCTTCGCTTTTCAAACAATATCATTCATTAGCTTCCCGCTAGTGGCTTTGCCTGCGTGTAAGTCGGTTCTCTAATATAAATAGCCTTTATCATACTCTCAAATCTATATAAAAAAAGCATCAAAATCCGTTGAGTAGTTTTAAAGGTAAAGGTAAGCATACAAAAATACATACGGACATACGCGGAAGGACGCGGGAAGCGACTTTGCTTTACACTACGAGTATACTCGTATTAGTGATGTCATTTGTACATCTTTGATAGAATTAATGTGTCAATACAAAAACCTGATTGTAGAATATGACTTTTTTACTTACTTCGTGGTCAATAAAAATGCGAAAAAGTGATTATGTCATACAAGCTATTAACTTAATAGATCCCTCTCTTGCGTAAACCATATTTAATGATCGGTGAGCACAAAGACTGTTGATAAATATTTATATCGTTGTGCAAAAAAAATTAGGCTTAGGTACAGTGGCCAGCACATCACGCTACTCACTTTTGTTGCAAAATCGCCCGTATCACAAGGGCATAAGATATCGCAATGTTTACCGTGACATGCTTGTCATCGTAATTAATAAAATTATGCTGATAGCTTTTCGCAATACTTACTCATTTAAATCTTCTTATAAGGTGAAGGCAATAGTTTTGATTTAAGGTGAACGAAATGGCCAAAGGATTTATTAAATTAATATCAAACACATTTTGATATTTATTTGATAAATCCTTTCGAAGTATAATCTTTTCGAAGTAAAAGATTTTGTATTATGTAGATATTTGCTATTTTGTAGACATCTTATGTGTATTTTGAATAATTAGTTTCATTAAAGAGGACATACACAAATATACAACAACATCACATACATTGATCTGACTCCGTGGTAAGTAGCTAAAGCACTTGTGGTACAGATATAAGAATCAACAGTGGAATTACAAATAAACTTACATAAATTCATATAACACCCAGACCAGTACAAACAGACATCATGCACACAAATGTTTGTACATTGCGGGGATCGAACCCGCGACCCAAGAGGTCGGTTAATGTTCAACTTCTTGACCGTAACACAAAAGAGGTCGTGATTATTTTACAAAAACTAATAATATTTATGAGCAAATTTTTCCACCAATCCTTTCAAAGCTGGGTTAACCTTAAGTCTGGTCCGAATTCCACTGGCTCACAAAGGTTACATTTTTGTAAGTATAATGCCATTATTTAGGCCTAACATAGAGCCTTGACTATTCATTGTGTACCCTACTTATTGAATCAGTTGATCCTTCCAAATGTGATCGAAAGAAAGCCTACGCGATTTTCGTACAATTGTGTTATATTTACATTTTCCTTACATTTTCCGTTTTAGTATACATTTTTGTTTAGTTTACAAATACCTATGCTTGCTAGTTATAATTATACTCGTATACGATTAAATTTTAAAATATCATTAAATGTTATTGCCCTTATAGCCTACAATGTGCCTACAATGTTTGTAGAGGCAAAACTGAATTCGAGTATTATAATTATTACGTCATATTTTAAAAGTTGTTTGAAATACCTTACCGTCTGCCTGCCCTAAAGTTGGCGGAAGTGCCTAACAAAATATGACTAACTAGTGGCCGCCCGCGACTTCGTCCGCGTGGAAACTCTTTATATTCAAATTCTTTTTTTTCTTTGGGATAGGTTTGCTCTTGACCCAAGATTATTCATTTAATATGGTCTATGTGTTATTTTAATCTACATATAAGCTATATATTTGCAAAATTTCATTAAAATCCATTCAGTACTCACAAAATTTCGCGTTTATAACATTAGAAGGAATATGTGTCACATAAAAAAAAATTCAATTCTGATCCGCAGTAAAGTGTAGACACAGTTTGTCTTGACCCTATTTCTTGATTTGCTTTTTGCTTGATTACTAACTAACTAGTACTCGTAGAAAGCTTCATAAGTTTAGAGCACATTGAAGCAGCAGCCACTACGGAGAAAGTTCAGAAAAGTTAAGTAAAAATCATGTGCAGCCTACGTTCTTATTCTTTATGTCATAACAAAACAATCGCACGCAGGACGTCTTCAGCTAATGATTCCACAGAGCACTCGAACGATATCTCAGGATTCTATTGATATTCACCTCCATGGAAAATCGCTTCCTTGATCCATGCACTCGCGTTTATCGAAATTTTGCGAATGCAGAGGGCGTTGCCTTGGCAACCAGACGAAGGCTCATGTGGCCTGCAAAACTTTAAATTGTATTACTAAAGTCGAAAGCAAATATCCTTACAGCCCTCTGTAGGATTTATCAATCTTCATAATGAAATCTGCGAAATTGAATTTGCTACTTTGACTCATCTAGTGGCAATAAGCCCTTTGACTGTTTAGGTGAAAATAATCTTAATTGGATTAGTATATGACTGTGTTAATGGTTCTTGAAAGCGTCTTACAATGAATATGTCAATCTGAACGCTACCTCAACTGTTGCAGCTCTTCCGTAGGTATACACGTTTCAGATTGTCAAGAATATGACCGAAAGATAGTTTTCGAAGCATTATTACAGCCCCCTACACTCAAAGCCGTTGGCCATAGTTTCGGATGTAGCCATCCCCGTCCCTCTTTCAAACTTGACCGTGCGACCGAACGAGCTAGCAAGACGTGATAATACAAACAAAATGTTACGGAATGCGGCTTCAGGAACTAATCAGGTCAGATGTTACATCAGGCAATTATTGAATTGATTAAAATGGTCAGTTATCTTAATAATAGATGAATAGGATCAATTTTCCTAAAGGTGCTTTAAACAGTTGATGAAACACAACTTGATAAATTTCGAACTGAAAAATGTAAGCATGATTTCGCAATATCCCTACATACATACAACATATATGTATACATAAAATATACAGCTGAAGTCATTCCGAGGGTAAAATTCAGAACCAGAAAAGCGTTATTCAAATTTCGCGACTCTCAAAGCATATCCGGCAAAAATTACAATAGATAATTCGATCAATTTATACACCAAGACCCTTTTTAATCCTGGGGAAATGGAATTACGGGACTCTCACGAAAATCCGATATAACGAAAGACGCAGGGGTGGGATACAAAACTAATAGGGTTGGCGGCTTGAGATTCATAAGGATAATGATGAAATACAGATGAAATAATACCACCTATTATCCCGCTTTGGTCATAAGCTGATTGTTTCGGATAGGATTTAAAAAGGCCAGCCTAACAATAAGCTTACTGTTTGAATAGTTCACTGTGTAAAGTTCATTAGTTGGATAACAAAAGTCTTCAGAGGACACCTACTATTTCGTTGTTACTATTCTTCATTGCGAAAAGCATGATAATAGTGAATTAATAACAACAAATCACAGAAAAGCAATGTTCAGCGAAGCTTTTAATTTGGAAATTGCTAACAGAAACTAAAAAAAGAAAAAAAAACATTATTCCTTTCCCCGCCTCACAATGCATTATCACCAAGTGAGACCATTTCCATTACTTTTATATCCGCTGTAGAATAATGTCAAACCGTAGACGCCCCTAACAACGAGGACGTCTCCAGTCAAGAGGTGCTCTCGTAGTCCGTATAAACAAGTCCATTACTATCAGAACTATGTCGCATAGATTGTGTTAATGGCTTACGTAATCATCCCCACGGAAAAACGGATGAAAACACACTAGCATCAAAAGGAAAACGATGATTTTCCTATTTATTTATAGGTGTTTGCGACGAGAGGCGCAAGATAAGCGTTATTTTCGCTAGGGAACTGTGTTTTTTACGGATACATAAAAGTAAATTATATTATTTGCTCTAGTGCTGTTTATTTAGACAGTAAAAACAAGACAATAGCAACTCTTTATTCAGTTTGCTTTAGCTTTAGGCTTTAGGTTAAATGGCATCAATTATTATTTATTATGTTAATTAACCTGTTATTAGTCACAGGAAATGAAATACCTACCGAGATTTATGACTAAAGGACCCACCAAAATTTTTTTCTCACCATTACTTTAGGTCCCACTTATGAGAAAAAGTAGTACTCGTGGGCCCATATAGTAAGATTACCAGTTCTATGCTATGGTAGTTTATGACTTTTATCGTGGTCCTACCAAATATTCCTTAAACCTAGAACTAGGAGACCCGAACTTTTATTACACATAACATATTACAATTAATATTTAATACAATAACATTTTCAAAGTACAAGTTCTAGATTGTAACACTTAAACATGTTTTCACTCTTTATGTTTGTACAACACAATGAGAAAATCAAAGCAAAGCAAAGATTACGATTGAAAATTGACAATAAAATTAATAACTATTGTAAGTAGGACTTTATTTTCTGAACTATGTCAGGTTTCACAACATATATACCTGCATAACTCTCCAGATCAAAACTCAATTTAGAGAATATAAACATTTCCAAGACTAAGCCTTAACCAGTACCTACATATTAAGCCTCTTTTGTCGGACACTAATGCGCCACCGAAATCGTTAGCAAAGTAAGGGCGAGCACAGCTATAATTGACCCCTATCCTATAGTTGTTCGTGGGTAAATGGAGCCGGGTCTACTTGAATATAACGAACGGACAATGCCTACGTTGCTTTAAAACTGACGATCCGATTGTCTTCCGACGACTTTTAAAACACAGGTTTTTATAAACTTAACTTAAACTTGAAGTAACCCTTGTCAACTATGTAAACTGAAATTTTATAACGAATTTTTGTGCCAACGGAAACTTTTCCAATACTTTTCTACACCAACGCTATATTTTTTTTGTGCTTGAGTCCTACTTAGGCCTTGAGGAGTAGCTTGTCAAACTGGAAATCTGTGAGGGACTATGTTCAATAGAGAACGTTTTGAGCTAGTGGTTACTTATTTCACGAATTCCTTGATGTAAATTACACTCACAAAACTGCACGCTGGATATACTTACTCCTGCAGATACTGCAATGGGCTTATACTTCAGTGACTGTAGGAATAGTAAGGAGGTGTCCCAAAAAACCCCGTAAATCTGATCGTAGACAGCGAATGGTGCCCTTAATTGCCGCGTGCGAATCGATAGACGGATATCCGGATATCCGACCGAGCCCGCACTAATTGCCGCCACGACCGGCTATGAAGCACGGATTAGGCTGCGTATTGATTTGTATGGGATAGGTTATTGCTGCATCTGCAGTCTGAAAATGTTCCAGTTTTTGGGAACGTTTGTTACCTAAAGTTGAACACATTCACTTTTAGAAAGGAATAAGTTCTTATGTTTCACTTTCGATAATCAATGTATATATACACTACAACGATATATACCAAAAAAACTATTGCCTAAACATTAGAAATGTTTCGGAAATAGTAATAGTGGTTTTAAGTCGACTACTTTTATAAAGTTTTTTGTGCAATTGAGTGCATGACATCAGTTGCGAAGACGACTTATTAAGAAAATACTAAGCTTGATTAAAGTACAATTTTATATTAAACTAGTGGACCCCGCAGACGTTGTCCTGTCCATTGTTTTTTCTTCGTAAGAACTATCGTACCCGTTCATTAGCTATACCGAGGAATATCATTTAAAATTATTGGCCAAATTGGTTAAGGCGTTCTAGAATTATGCGCTTACGACCACATTTTGCGATTCATTTTATATTATAGAAGATACGTCTTATATTCAAGAACAGTTACATAACATAGCAAATTCTGTTTTCATTTTTATTTGCCAATGCAAAATTTGTACTTCGTCTGAAAAATTCTAATTTTTTTCTACACATTCATCTGATCTATGAATAATGGCCTCTAATTTTCCTTTCTGTTCGATAGGTTGATTGCCGGATACCGGACGATCGAGCCGATGGCTAATATGTCCGGCCACCGGGACTGATACCCTACTACGCTTCGGCCATTTTGTCATCTCTAGCTATCCTTGTCACTCATACGTGAATAACAGTGTGAATGAGCGCAACAGCTGTAACCGAAAATACGGACATTGACGTTTAGAGTAAGGTGTGGCGACGATGAAAAATGGGGATTATTAGTCCGTCTGTCAACTGCCTAATTGGTCTGTTTGCTACCAATTATTACGCTGATGACTAGTTTCAGTTCGGTTCGATTAATGAGTCGTCGATTTTCATCGATTTGGTGGTAGCGTGGAGTTGCTAGCTGCAAAAATTTTGATGCTATCATGGCTATCAAAATTTAAGAACTTCAATACGATTACGCAAGCGACAAAAAACAAGATGCTGAGATTATTAATTTGCCAAAATTGTCTTCTCTTATTTTGTTCATACATACATTATATCTAAGACAAGTTATTTTAATCATTGTTGATACGGATAGATATAGACGGATAGTCTTCGATAAAAACATTTACTTTTGTGTTGTTTGATGTAATGACGGTAAAATGGTAAGGTAATTCAAGACAGTTTCAACTTTATACTTCTGGAACAAATAGTTTCTGCTTAGGTATTTTATTTGAAAGTGTTTTTCTAATGTCGCTCTCGTACTGTGTACAGTAAGTAACTGAAAACTGGGAAAGGATAACCTTTCAAAGGACTCCTTGAGAATACAACTGTAAAGTGTTATGAAAAGTACGTGAAGATTCTTTTGTCTGATATGTAGGTAAGATGTTCTAGTAAACTCTCCATGTATCTCGAAGTTGTGGGATAAAACTAAACTTTTGCGAACTTTCTGAGCTCTGTGACGTGATGTAGATGAAAATCGAGTACTGTTTCGAAGTATCGTGTGTTTATTTACTATTCCATGGAAAATATCGCAAACTTTTCTTCTGAACTTGTAACTTTAGCTTTGATCTTTAAAGTTCTTGTACAGAACCGCGTAAAGTTCTAGTTTTATCATTGTACCTAAGTAGTTAAAGTTTTCTCATCACAAAAGACCCAAATTGTGCTTCTTAACGTTTAAGTAGAAACTTACAAGGTAAAAACACACTTAGAATAGGTTTACAAATGTGATAACTATCTAAGATTGCCCAGGAAGCACGAAAAACATGATCCTAAAAGGAGTAGATACAAATGTTGGCTCTAGCATTTATGCTAACTGTGTCGGCAGAAACCAACCAAACATTAACTGTCACATACTCGTAAGCTACTTAGTTCAGCGGCAGTGTAATAAATCTTTCCATAGATAAACAAACGTTTGGCAGCACTCGCGAGAGGCTGGCTCAAACAGATACTTTTGTCTCTGCAGGCTTTGTCGGGATCCAGCGGGTTCTGTGTTTCAAGACTGCTCGCTTTGTCGCACGGAATCGGGTAAACTGTTTTGCTTATGTCTTGTTGAAATGTCTTGTTGAAATGTCTTGCTACTTTACGTCAAATTTTAAGCATACTATGTATCTAAAAAAATATATTTGAAAATAATAACTATCCTTCTTACTTACGATTTTAACGAGAAGAACATACTGAATCAGTTCTTAGTCTATTTGTGCCATGGTAGCGATAAGTCATGACGTCATATACATACGTAACGTCATACGTTAGTAAACTTTTTTTTTCTTTCATTTAGGCTCAGGCTTCACCTGCGGCATACAGTCGTGTGACTTTTGACTGTCAGCGATCTAGGCGCTGCTATTGATCTATGAATTACTGTCAGAAGTGAGTCACAGCAACATTTCCGTTGGAGTGCGACATGTTGCAGGTGTGGCCTCAGCCTTATAATTGAATATTACACAAACATGCCAAAATGTAAGCCAGCCGCTCTAAAGCTAGTAAACAAGCGCAGCGATGAAGCTTAACACCCTATTTGCATACAGATTTAGACCGCGTTACTTTACAACCAGTAGTTACGCGAGTTAATCCCAGTTCGGATCATAATTCCTTTTATAATGTGTGTTCTAGTTAATAAATTTTCCGTTTTCGGATTTTCAAATAACTTTGGACAGTGTATGAAAATATTCTTTGGGAGAGTGGTGATGTTCGTGTATACAGTGTCCGTATGACATTTTTGCTTTTCATCACTATAATTAGCATCTAGTACTTACTTGAAACATTTTGCAATTCACTTACTAAGTAGAAGGATACAGCTTGATCTTACAAATTGCACAGAACTTGCTGTCGTTGCAAATAAAACTGCACTTTGAAAACAGAATTATACAAACGGCAGACACTTGAACGCTCAGCCATTTTCTAGATATTCGTGGAGCTCTACGAAAAGACGTCATCACGGGGATTGTTTAGTCCTAGCAAAGATAAGACTGTAATTGTATCAGCGTAAGTTTGGCGTAACTCCTTGGAAACAACGTCTCATAACAGTCGCTGGCAGAGCCGCTTTTATTTTGTGGTCCAAGTTTATAGTAAAATTTGAAAGCAAAATACCAAAAGCCTTGAAAGTTTTGCTGAAAAATAAACTTCTAATGTCCGATTATAAATGTCAACAGATTCATAATTGTGTTTTGTGTGGTTCCAACGAAAGCTAAAGTTGGACACGTGGTGACATACCTAGTTTCATGTTTTCCTGTTGCTGCATTTCTTTTGCATGAAATGACTAAGCGTAAATCCAAATTAATTACGAGTATGCTTACGTTGCCGCTTTGTCGTTCTAATGTCAATGAGAAATAAATATATAAGCAAACAACAACAGTACATTGATCTGACTCCGTGGTAAGTAGCTAAAGCACTTGTGTTACAGATATCAGAAACAACAGTGGTAATACAAATAAACTTAAATAAATACTTAAGACACCAGACCAGTACAAACAGACATGTTCATGCACACACATTTTTGTACAGTGCGGGGAACGAACCCGCGACCTATTGGTTAACAGTTTACTTCTTAACCATTACACTAAAGTGGTCGTCAAAAAAGTAGGTACTCTCTTACCCGAGGATTTTTTTTTACTTTTTTTATTTCAAAATACAAGGAAGAGCAAATTTTAAGCTGCATATTTAATACTCGTACTAGGGTTACTGATAAATGACAATGTTTCTATACACGTCATTATTTTATAGCCTGAATAGTATGATTATTCAACAGCTGCAATTAAAAGCAAATCTATTCATACATGGTCGTCAAACCTCAATAACTGCTTGTAGAATCTTATCGATGAAACTTCATCTCGTATTTCTCCGATCCGTAGTACACTGCGTTGCCTGTTATTAGATCTAGCTAGCACAATCTATTTCTCTCAGTGGGCGGACAGGCTACTTGTCAGCCTTGTCAGTGCCACCAAACAAACAAACTGCGAATGGCCCTAATTTATGACGATGTGAGCTATGATCCTATTTGTGGTAGGTAAGTACTTGTGGAAGGTTCAAAGCATTGTTAAGTGACATATGAGTTGAAATAGCTTATTTCAGCTTATTTGCTCTGCTAATTTTAAAGGTATTTTTTGTTTAACATTATTAAATGGTCTTACTAGGTACATATTGTTCATTTTAGTTTTAAATTGAAACTTTTATGTGAATGAAGATCGCAGGTAACGATAACGACAACATTAAATTATGAACCAATACGAATATGAATATTTTTTCTAATATTAACTACTTGGTTGATCTCATCACTCTGCTGCAGAGTAAACATAATAAGAGCTTAGTTATTATATTTTTTAGCATTAACAATGTTAAATTAAAACACACTTTCAGAAAAATGAAAATCAATTGGTTAGAGCAATCGCCCGGCTTGCAAAAGATGCCGTTTCAAGTCCCGCCTGTGAAAGTCAGATTTTTTCTTTGTGTTTTGACGACCACTTTGGTGTAATAGTCAAAAAGTTGAATATTAACCAAGAGGTCGCGGGTTCGATCCCCGCACTGCACAAACATTTGTGTGCATGAACATGTCTGTTTGTACTGGTCTGTGTCATATGTATTTATTTAAGTTTATTTGTTGTACCACTGTTGATTCTGATATCTGTAACACAAGTGCTTAAGCTACTTACCACGGAGTCAGATCAATGTATGTGATGTTGTTGTAGAAAAAATTACATAATATGAGTTTCAAAATCTGATATTCTCATGTCTTAAAGCAATCGCAAGGATCTGATCCTATTGTGTCGTGCCGCAGAGAGACGCTAAAAGCATGTTGTCCCCGCCAATTTGGCTCACGTCACGCCCGCGCCTAGCCGTCTGGCTGATATAATTTGCGTTGCAAGGGTTATTCCCGGTGACTCTATTCTTAAGACACGAAAAGACTAGAATTCTCTTTAATTTTTCCGTATCTCGAAAACTTTTGAACTTTAGAGTCATAAATCTTAACATGACATCTCCGTAACGAACCATATCTAAAAATATTAAATACTTACATAAAGTAGAACTCCGCTATAATACAAACAATCACTTGGAGGACTTTGAAAAAAATTTTGGAGGACATCGGGAATAACCCTCTACCCGATCCACTGATATAATTTGCCCTCCGCACTATGAAATATTAGAAAGCCTTACTGTAACGTGACGGGAAAGAGAATGGAATATTTTATGAGGTTTGCGTGGAGCTGATTTACGCTGAAGGGATTTGATCCGACGCGACCTCACTTTTGCAAGTGTGACTATTGAGGTTGTAGCTTGCCAATAGGCATGATGACAACTTTCCTTTTTTTAAGTGTCCGGTTTGAAAAGCATTCAAGAATTTTTTTAAGTGTCCGGTTTGAAAAGAGAGACATGTCCCATGTCTCTCTTTATAATACAGAAATAGGAGAAAGGATTTTTCTAGATTGATTTAAAATATCGCATAACGTCTCTCCTGAAAGCTTTCACTCCGTAACTATAAGCTATTTTTTCAATCGAATCGAATTTGATCGAATAAAATACGTATACATTGTTACTTAATCCTCTTACTCAAAGAATAATCAAATTTCGTTTTCTGTGACCCTGTCATCACCCCTACTGTTAAGACCTTTCGAGAGGAGTAGAGTTAATAATATCGTAGGTAAGTACTGTGTGATAGATGTCTACTGCTAAAACCTCACCTCTTTTAAAGATTTTACAGGTCGACCTGTAGTTAGAATGCATACTGTTTGATCCTGCGACATAGACTAAGTGCACTTCAATAGAAAACTTTTTTAACTATGTAACGCACTAAAACTCACTGATCTTTATAAGTCGACTTCGACTTACCTATGAGGTTAAACGTATCACTTACGTTTGTGTGTCTGAAAGTGAATGTTAGTTTGCTAGCTAGGCGTAAGTTTGGAAAGTACGTTTAGATCTGGAAAACGAACGAAAAATAATAATAATAGTCCTCCTGCCCGATTTCGACCACGGCGGCCCATCTCAACAGAGATCAGCCAACTACGCAGGAGATATTATAGTGCACAAGTATGAGCGCAATACACAGGTGCACTCATTGTTCCATCACTCTCAAAGTTCGGTCAGACGGCAATCCGACATGACCGGAGAGAGATCAGGCGCAGGACCAACGGCTTAACGTGCTTTCCAAGGCACGGGGATGTAACACCGCCAACTCCTCGACTCCGAGCTGTTATTGAAAAATTCAGGACAGAAAATCTCACAAACAATTTTGGCTCGACCTAGGATTCGAATCCAGGACCTCAGGATGTAAGGCAGAAACTTTGGCACTACACCAACGAGACAGTCAACAAAAAGTAATAAAACCACCATTATTAAGATTTTTTTATTAACACCAACATAGCGCTACGTATAAATGCCAACATCATAGTCCAGCCCCTTACCCCGCTCGCTCGTCAGCCGAATGTTGACGTAGGTGTACCCGAGCCCCCCCGCGGTCACCGTCGCCGCGCCCATTGAGTGAAGGTTGTCGTACACAAGGATACTCTGGAACAAACGAAGATGAGGTAAATAAATAAATATTTCGCAACAATCACACCAATTCTCTGGTCCCAAATTAAGCCATGAGGCTTGTGTTATGGTAGTTACTAAGCTTATCATTATTTTGTTCTTTCTCTTTTCCAAGTCATTTTAGTTTAGTTTTCCTTTTTCGCGCCGCTCACTTATCATTTCTGCTCCCAAAGGTGATTCGTGACAAATGCCCAATGGTGTTAAGTCCACCTTTTGTACCAATTTTGCTATGCAACTTATTTGAGAAAAAAAATCAGTCTCATCATGTCAATCCACGAGGAAAGACACTGGGTATCATCTTGGTCAAAGGCCCTATGCCTAGGGTTTGTGCTTTCCCTACAAACATCCCTCCACCAATCCGTACTGAGCCCTCGTATGGCTCGTACGTACGGCCACACGTCAAGGTAGGTAAAATTTATTCTAGAAGGACGTCCAGCATCCTTCGGGTGGTGGGAGAACAATAAAATAATTCTCGTTTGAATGATCTGAGGACCGAAGAAAGAAAAAAAACTTTATCTAAAACTAGAAAAGATACACAATATGAAATGCGTACCAGGGTTTAAGTTACTCTTAAACAATTATACCAAGTTGAAAATAGATAAATAATTGCATTAAATTAGTGTCATAGAACAATCGTATTTCATTTGACCTATGACTCTTTTAATGTTTTATTGGGATTCCCGTTATCTCTTGTGGTCGGTTCGTATTATTATGATTGCATCTTTGAACAATAGCTTTTAAATGTAACTACTATGTTCAAGGCTTAATCAATTACACGCTTCAGTACTAAAGTCTGATTGACTTGAAATGGCTGACCTTAATCTATATGACAGCATCGGTATCAAAACAAACCCACTATTTGTCAGTCTGTGAATTATTGAGTTCGACAGCAAATGGTTAGGTCGGACCCGAAACATTTAATTTTGTATTCAAACCCAATAGACACTATTGATAGACGTTGAAATATTTACGAACATGTATTTGCCAGTACATTTACAAACGAAGTAAGTGATGAATTTGGGTTGCATTCGATTTGCATATCATTAGGTTATATAATTTGATTGACGCGTGTAACAGTTTATATTGTTTACAATTTCAAGAGAATAATCTTTATTCACTCTCTCCTACTCCTCACCTCGTGTTTGGGTCTAGTTAACTTTATAGTTAGTTATTAAGGTTTTCTTGGAAAATAATTAGTTCAATAAACTGTGTGTAGGCATGGATAGACACTTACATTTATAACTCTTTGCTCAGGACTACTGTAGAACACATCTTTCACTCTCTTTGTAAACGGAATAGCATGGTACTGAGCTACTGTGTGGTGTAGCAATGTTTTCTTGTTCGCATCTCCCAGGATTAGGTGTTCACAATTCACTAAGCAGAAGATTGATAGGAACAGAATTACGATTATGAACTTCATGGTTAGAATTATATTTGTTTAGTCCAAGCAAAGTGTTGACAAAACACAGTTCACCTTCGACACGGCACTTGAGTGCAGCGATCAACGACAGAATGATCCGAGTTGATTGGATAAACTGTCCCTCGTAAGTTCTATATCAATACGAGAGGAGTGATGACAACTGATATGAGTAAGATCTAGAAAATCCCAGTTGAGTAGAGTGACTCAGTAAAAGGTGACATAGTAAAGGTCTATTTTGATAATTGTTGTTGACCTTTGATGCAACATTAAATGTTTTACATTTTATTTATTTATTTTAACTCGCTGTTCCGGCGCACAACGCCTTCACAGTTATCCATAGCAAATCTACACTCTCTCAGGATTGCGGCTATGTTGCTTTAAGAACTATAGAATGCTTGCATTGTCTCATTCACTTCCATTCCGACTCGTACATTCGTCATGTAAAGATCTTTATTTTTATTACATATACAAATTCAATTTTGGGCGTTTTTATTTAACGGCTCCAAGCTGTATACCTAAATATACATGATGGTGGCCCATGAGGGGAACTAAAGAAGAAATAGTTGCAAATTACGAGAATCACCGGCCAGCGAGACCAATGGTGCAGCGAAAGTGCCATATCACGCAGCGGTTCTACGAACAGATAAGTGTCCTTCCTTAACCATCCCGTCTAAATCTATTCCAAAATTTCATCTAATGAGAATTTGCAGCCATTTGTGAGTGAATAATAGTGGAATTTCTTCAATTTCGTGAATTTTCTAGTGCGATCCAGTGTACGTGGATGCGTCACACCTACCCCCAACATAAAATAAAAATAATTAACTCTCAATTTCTTTCCGTATTTCAACAAATATCTTTTGAAAACATTAGCTTTGTAGTTAAAGGTCATCATTCAATATATTTTTTAACATTTTAAGAACCCAACTTAGATTTTTTTTGAAATAACATCCTCTTCAAGGGTGACCTTGACCGATCTGTATGGAACGGGAATTAGAGTAGTCTGCTGAAAGTTTCAGGGTGCAATTAAGGCTGCGCTGCGCAACTACAATAACTGCGTAGATAATCAGCGGTCTTCCCATACCTACACAAGCGGGAGACAGCGATACCGGTTCCTGGACGTCGCGTCACCGAAACGAGGAGCGTGAGCGTTTTATCATTTTTTCTAGTTTGCTTTATTTGTTTGCCCAATTTATTAGTAATTTAAACATGTCCAACGCAGAAGATGATGTCGATTTAAGCAAATTATTAACAAGGCGGTCATCTGCTAAGGGACAAATAACTAAATTTAAAAATTATCTAAACAGTATTTCGACTAGTAAAGAGTTATCTAGCATTCAATTAACAGAACTTAAACTTAAACTTGCGAAATTCGAAGCATTATCGGTTAAGGTGGATGACTTGCAAAATGACATAGAGGTGTTGAATTCAGATAACATTGCAAATGAAATTGATGAACGCGACATCATTGAACGCGATATCATCAGCAACATTGCTATAGCTAAAACTTTATTAGACAACTTTACAAAAAAACTAGAATGTGAAAATAGACGTACTTCAATGTATGATGCATCTTTTTGTACAGATATGCAGGATTATGGTATTAAACTGCCTCAAATCCAAATATCCAAATTTGACGGCGCATATTTCCGTTGGCTTGAGTTCCGGGACACTTTTGAAAATTTAATTCATAATAATTTACGTATTTCACCAATCCATAAGTTTCATTATTTAATTTCCTACCTGGAAGGCGATGCCGCCAGAGTTATATCCAATCTCGAAGTGTCATCTGTCAATTACGATGAAGCTTGGAAATTGTTGTGCAATCGGTATAATAATAAACGCATTTTAATCAATCACCATCTAAATGCGCTTTTTAACGTGAAATCAGTTCCGCGTGAGTCTGAAAGGTCCCTTAGATTCATAGTCGACCAGGTAACAAAGAATCTGCGTGCCTTAGCCAGCCTAGGTCAACCAACGGACAAGTGGGACGTCCTTCTTATATATATGTTGTCGTCCAAGCTAGATAGTACTACATTAGCCAAGTGGGAAGAACACCGTAGCAGCTTAAGCGGCGATACTAACACTTTGGAACAATTTTTTAAATTTATTATCGATCGCGCGAATGTATTGGAGTCGCTTGCAAGAAACCGGTTTCATGATACGCAAAATAGTATCGTTAAGTCCCCAGCGCCAAATGTGAATGCGCGTAATAATAAACAAGGTTTTACTTCATATGTAAAATCGTTTGCAAGTTCGAGTAATAAACCGCAAAATAAAGGTTTTAAGTCAAATAATTATTCATGTGTCATTTGTAATGACAATCACAAAATATATGATTGCCCTATTTTCAAGGCCAAGGATATCAACGAAAAATTAAACGATGTGTCTAAATATCGTCTTTGTTCAAATTGTCTTAGACAGGGTCACCCGGTGAGTGAATGCCGAATGGGACCGTGTCGCGTTTGCAATTTAAGGCACAATACGTTACTTCATGAGTCGGCGTCTTTGAATAATCATGTAAGCGTCGAGGAGCCGAGTTATGATGACACAATTGAACAGAGTGAATCTGGCGCATACTTTTCTAATCAAAATTCAAATCAAATACTATTATCTACTGCTATAGTTGAGGTAATGAATCCATTGAACCATCAAAAGGTCAAAGTTCGTGCGCTCTTAGACTGCGGTAGCCAATCATCTTTTATTTCCAAATCTCTAAAAGATAAAATATCGTTAAAATCGATTCCCATTGATTCTCTAAAGGTCATAGGAATAGGTAATAATTCTAACAATTCAATCAACATAACTGAAAGTTGTAATATACAAATGAACTCTCTAAATAGCAATTATAACGTATCTTTTTCATGTCTCGTTTTGAGTGAATTGACCGGGCGTCTACCAAAGTATCCCGTCAATATCGATTCTATTAAATTACCAAAAAATACACTACTAGCCGATCCCAAATTTAATCAGCCAGCCACTATAGATCTATTAATAGGAGCTGACTTATTCTGGGACATTATAAAAAATGAGCAACGTTCTCTTGGTCCCCAAAATCCTAAATTAATAAGTTCACATCTTGGTTGGATAATATCAGGTGCTTTTAAATCAGGTTTGTCTAGAAAAAATACTTACTGTAACCATGCTCTTATCTCACCAGTCATTACGTCAGAAAATAAATTAGATAACATGTTGACAAAATTTTGGGACTTAGAGGAATTACCCACAAAATCTCTGTTGAGTGACGCTGAAAAGGAATGTGAAAAACACTTCGTCACTCACACTCGTAGAAATGACGATGGTAGGTTTTGTGTCAAACTACCATTAGTCGACACACCTGATTGTTTAGGTAGCACTTATAACTTAGCTAAAAGGCGTTTATTTTATTTAGAAAAAAGATTCAGAAAAAATCCATTGCTAAAATCCGAATATAGTAATTTCATTAAAGAATACGCAGAGTTAGGTCATTTGTCTCTTGCCACCAATAACCCAGATACTTGTTATTATTTATGTCATCATGCAGTATTTAAACAGGAGAGTGAATCGACGAAATTACGTGTGGTATTCGATGGGTCTGCTCCTTCTTCATCCGGCTTCTCCTTAAATGACATTCTCAGGGTGGGTCCGAGCATACAGGATTCTCTCTTCTCCATTCTTATTCGAGCTAGGCAGTATAAGTTTCTTTTGACGGGCGATATTGAAAAAATGTATCGTCAAGTTCTTGTGGCCGAAGAAGACAGGGATCTGCAGCGCATATTATGGAGAGAAGACGAGTCCAAACCCATCCAGATATTTAAACTAAATACTATTACTTACGGTACCGCAAGTGCTAGCTATTTAAGCACACGCTGTCTGTGGGAGCTGGGGGAGGAGCAGGATGATGAGCTCATAAAGACCATCATCCAAAGGGATTTCTACGTTGATGACTTGATTACTGGTGCTAATAGTGAAATAGAATTATCATACATACAACAATCTATTTCTAAAGCGCTTGAATCAGGTGGTTTTAATCTAAGAAAATATAAAAGTAATATTCCAACCATATTTCAAAATATAAAGGTAAATGAGCAAGATACCCTAACAATAAGCGAGTCCTCCAGCACACTTGGACTAGGATGGACACCTAATATTGACATGTTACATTTTCCAATAAAAAACTTTTTAAACAATGAAAATGACATCATAACCAAGCGATTTATCATGTCTAATTCGTTCAAAATATTTGATCCCTTAGGTATTTTAAGCCCCGTTGTAATTCAGCCTAAAATTATATTACAAAAGCTTTGGCAACAAAAAATGGGTTGGGATCAACCCGTTGCTCAGGAAATAAAGGATGATTGGCTGAAATTCACTGATAATATAACTTATCTTAAGAAATTACAAGTACCTAGGTGGGTTCTATGCGAAGATTATAAACACATTGAGTTGCATTCTTTTAGTGACGCGTCGCAGTATGCGTATGGCGCATGCATCTATTTAAAATCTATAAACTCTAATAATGAAAACAAGATTTCCCTATTGTGTGCAAAGTCTAAGGTTGCCCCTTTGAAGCCAACAACCATACCACGGCTCGAATTATGCGCAGCATTACTTTCTGCTAAACTTTGCAAACTGGTTTTGGATTCTTTAAGATATAAACCGGGTAAAATGGTACATTGGTGCGATTCAAGTGTTGTACTTAGTTGGATAAACAGTGATTTAACTAAACTTAAAATATTTGTTGCTAACCGTACCAACGAAATATTAGAATTAACTCAGTCATCGTCGTGGCGGTACGTGCCCACAGATCAAAATCCAGCTGACTTAATATCCAGAGGCGTAAATGCCAAGAATTTAATCGATTCAAGTCTGTGGTGGCACGGCCCTAGTTATCTTAAACATGATGAATCGCACTGGCCTTGTTTACAATTGCAAACTGCACACGTGCTGCCTGAAACCAAGGTACATACTGCATTAATAAAAGATCCTTTCATCAACTTTGATAAATACTCGTCACTAAATAGATTACAACGATCTTTGGCTTACGTAATGCGGTTCATATTTAATCTTAAAAATAAAAACAATAAACGAGTAGGTATATTGTCAGTCGAGGAGCTGCGCGACTCGTTTCATGCATTGTGCGTTATCGCGCAGCGAGAATCATTTCCAACGGAATATAACTTGCTTTTAAATTCTAAATCGCTTCCCAGTAAGACTAAAATTTTATCGCTTTCACCGTTTATGGATAATAAGATTATAAGGGTCGGCGGACGCATAGATGCCTCTGCCTGCTCCTTTGAGAAAAAACATCCAATATTATTACATGCAAACCATAGGTTAACTAAATTATATTTTGAGCGGGAGCATGTAAATAGTATGCACGCTGGCCCGCAGCTGCTGCTAGCTAACGTTAGGGAAGTAGTTTGGCCAGTCAACGGGCGTCACCTCGCAAGACGCACCGTCAATAACTGTGTTATCTGCCGACGGCTGCGAGGTAAAACACTATGTCCTAAGATGGGAAACTTACCTAGTCAGCGCATAACCCCGGATTTTCCATTCTTGTCCGTTGGCTTAGACTTTGCTGGACCATTTTTAATCCTCAATCGCAGGGGTCGTGGGGCTCGCTTGATCAAGTGTTACCTCTGTCTTTTCGTATGTTTGCGGTACAAATGTATTCATTTGGAAGCCGTGAGTGATTTGACCAAGGATGCGTTTATTATGACCCTTCGGCGTTTCATATCCCGCAGAGGCAAGCCAACGGAAATATTCTGTGACAACGGGCGCAATTTCGTAGCGGCAGCCAAGGACATAGGCAGTTTTATTAAAGAAATTAATGAACCAATATGTGATTTTGCAAGTCAACAGGGCATAACCTTCAGATTTATACCTACTTACGCTCCTCATTTCGGCGGAATCTGGGAAGCTGGCGTTAAGTCCGCAAAACACCACTTAAAACGTGTCATGGGAAATAGCAATTTAACTTTTGAAGAGATTTCCACTTTATTCGCGCAAGTGGAGGCAATTCTCAATAGCCGTCCCTTGTGCCCCATGTCCGCCTCTCCTAACGACTTCCTCTCCTTATCTCCAGGACACTTCATCATCGGCAGACCACTGAATGCACTGCCCACGCCGTTGCCAAACGATCACGACAACGATCCATTGAGAAAACGCTATCAACGTCTGGAAGGGATCAGGCAACACTTTTGGCACAGATGGAGCAAAGAATACCTGGCTGAGCTTCAACAAAGATCAAAGTGGCGCAGAAATACCGCCCTGCTCAATGTCGGGGACCTGGTATTACTAGCTGAGGACAATGCGCCCCCTTTGAGCTGGCGCATGGGACGCGTTGTTCGTCTCTTCCCGGGACCAGATGGCGTATCGAGAGTAGCGGAAGTTAACACTGTTAGAGGCTGCGTACGGCGCGCCTTGACTCGTCTTTGTCCGCTTCCTACGGCCGAGGATCTCAAATGTTGAAAGGGTGCTTTCAACGGCGGGAGGATGTTCCGGCGCACAACGCCTTCACAGTTATCCATAGCAAATCTACACTCTCTCAGGATTGCGGCTATGTTGCTTTAAGAACTATAGAATGCTTGCATTGTCTCATTCACTTCCATTCCGACTCGTACATTCGTCATGTAAAGATCTTTATTTTTATTACATATACAAATTCAATTTTGGGCGTTTTTATTTAACGGCTCCAAGCTGTATACCTAAATATACACTCGCTTTTATCTTACAACGTCGTGGGTGTTTGCCATGTGTTCTAATCTTCTAAATGCCAACATCATAACGCAAAATTTAGTTTGTAATAGTTGCGAAAGTTTTAAGTGTCATTAATTGTGCTAGAAGTAGAGACCAATGTGATTTTTGTTTTGCTGCATACACACACACATTGATGCCCAATTTCACGGACTTTGAACATGGCCGATTTTCTTTAAATCAGTAAATTTCTGACAGTGCCAATGTCGTGAATTGTATGTAGTTTAAGTGCCAATCCATACTTAAAATTAACATTAACTGGCTGTTTAAAACCGTTGTTTCAAATAACTTGGTGAAACCAACACTTTCTCTTTTTAATTAAATAAGACTTGTTGTATTTAAAAACGATCGTTTAATCCTGACAGCATTGTGCAGTAGAAGCTATCATTTATTGGTGTTTATCGAAAGGGTGCTATTCTACCCGTCAAAACTACCTGTAAACGGTGATTTGTTATCCAAACAATTTTGGTCCTTTGTGCTCGCAGATATTTAACAAATCGCCTTAGTTTAAATGAGTTTTCTGCTATAGGTACACAGAAGGGTTGCACGCACCGAGGCAGACAATGGGTCTGCGGAAATCGTGGGCCGAAGGCATTTTCTATTTTATGAGAGGGTCCGTGGAGGAAGGGACCGTAGGGATGGTGTAAAACTTCAGTGAAACCGATTTGTTTGGAATTTCTTTTTGTACCGGTTTGTACATAAAACGGGAAAACTTGTGAAATCATCTTTGTATTTTGTGAATGCGGTCCTCGCCTAAGTTTGTAATTCGGGCGAGAAGTGATTGTGCAATGTAAATATTTTTTAAAAGGAAGAATAACTTTTTGCAGTCTTCGACTTACGAAAAATTATGTCTATTCAAATAATTCTAATCTTAATAATTTGTGACATTGTCGATGAAGTGTCCACATAGTTGTACATTTTGTATGAATCATTCTGAACGTATGTGTCACGTTATACTGACTCATAAACAGATAGAGGGCCGACAAAACTTCAACTTTGCAAGCCTAGCGATCACCTAAGCTGTAAAAACGTTTATTGATTCAGATAACTTGAAATTAGATATTTTAAGTTTAAGATGCCACGAAAGCGGTTTTAATCATGCATTCCTCTAAGATTTTTTTGTTTTCACTAAGAGTGAAATTTCGAAACCTTCAAAACTACCGATTGAAGTTCTTCTCATTTCGCTCTCCATCCCTAGCTCTGGTATTAGTCCGAATCCATTCTCCGTCTTCCGGCAGTGTTGGAAACAATCCAGTCCTCGTTTTATGAAGGGCGCCGGTTATCAGAGGTGAAACGGTGTGACTGTGTTTTTATAGTCAAACGAAACAATGCTATCTAATGCGATACCTAAACTGAACTGCCTTGTTAGGTGTTTTAACAAGTGGGTTTGCCAAAATTTTGTTAGGATGATGTACAGGATATCTAATGGCTTATACCTAAGTTGTTAAAGTGTTATTAGATTAATCAATCAAACGTCAATTGACTGATCGTAGCTTTATCTACTTAGTCTAGATCTAGATTTTACAACGGTATGTTGAGGCGATTGCTCTCCCAATTGAGCCCGCTTGCAAGAGGTGCAGATTCAAGTCCCGCCTGTGGCAGTCCATTTTTCATTAAGTGTGTTTTAATTTCACATTAATACTTGATTTAATACGCGTTGTGTCACCGTCATTTTCTTCAATAACAATAGAGACAAAACGGGTTTTAAATCCACATTGTAAATAAATTTGCATTGTTATGTTAAAAAGAACTTATTTAACTGAATCAAGTATTAAAATAAACCAGCTTTGTGCAAAAATAATAACTTTGTTGGCCATCATTTCGACAAATCTCCGCACTGTGTAGTTCATCTTCGAAAGCAGACAAAAAAAAGCGGGTGGCATTAGTAAAACATTATTGTTTCTCAATCTGGTGAGACGTAAGTACCTACATATTAGCATTTTCAAACACACGTCTTCCAGTAATCTTCTCATCACTTACGCGAATCACAAAGTGGCGTAAAATATTTAACACTCCTACGTGCAATAGAAATTCAGCATTCGCAGTGTTACTCCCAAGGAGCTTGCCGCAAACTTTTACGGGATTACCTTAAATAAATGAGCGTATCAAAGACGCGTATTACCGAATATGTTTCCACCCTTTCTTGAGCGCAGTCGTTACTGAGGTCCTACTGTGTATGTTTTATTTTGGGATTTATTAAGAACTTAACTTTGCACTGAAGGTGGACTCAACGCCCCGTGCACACCTCCAGCAACTGTCGCTGCAACTCGCGACTATCAGCGATTTAATTTACAAATGGAGTACCTAAAAATAAAATGCCTAACTGTATCCCTAAGTTCCACAGTGATAAAAAATTAACGATTAATATACGATTAATCTTGTCAAATTCATATAAAAATTGACTAACTGTTCTTGATGAAGGTGTTAAACAAGTTGCGTGAGAATAAATTTTCATAAATAGTAACTCTGTAACGCTTTTGCGTATATCAGTTATCCCGTTCGCTCGCACGATCAAGCTATCATGTGTGACAGGGTTGGATTCATCGAAACTCTTTCTGCTTTCAGAGTAAGCTACCAGGAACTGGCGTCTTTTATCAACGGTAATAACGCTCTAAAACTTCTTCGCTGTGATGAAACTTTCAGATTGTACGAGTGCGAATGTGGAGCGATTGGTATGAGTGATGGTTATGATGATGGTGCTATAATCTTGCGTGATGATAACGGAGTTCTTTTCAAGTGGAAAACTTGGTGAAAGTGACACGTGAAGATCGGCAGCCATTGTAGATAACGCCTTGCGTGTGCGTGCTTTGACGATTATTTTACCCGCGTTTTAAAGTTTTGCCTCGAAAAAACTACCGGAAAATGCTGATTGTTGTGTAATAAAACATTATACAGGGATAAAACATCAAGGGGACGAGCTACAATCACATAAACCTAAAAAAAACTTAACAAAGTCTTCTAGTTGTAACATTTCTGAGATCGTACTCATACACGTTTACTTATCGCTTATTTTTGCGAAATTATCACCACATAAAATTCTTTCGCTACAGAAAGGAGAGGTTCCTTTCTGTAGCGAAAGAATTTTAGGGAGGCAGCTGTAATTTTTTGAGCAAAGGTCACCCTAAAAGGTCGCAAATCTGCCCTTGCAACTAACAACAACCTTCGAAACGATCGCTCTAATTACACTCACGAGCACAAAAACCGTAACCTTGCAAATGCCACTTCAGACACATTCCGGCACACTCGCTAAAAACTGTTTGCGACTGATAACGCGCGACAAATAACCCGTCGCCGAGGGGTGGTGTTATCACATGGGGAATCTATGGGGTTATTGCCCACTACCACGAAATCGCACTGCTCGCTACGCAGTAAGCTAGGGTTATGGTGCGAATGCCACATACTTGAGGATGAATTAAATTCTGTATAAGGATATTTTCTTGGTCGTTTCAATAAGTAAGGTCTAAATTATACAAAGCTTATGCGAAGATAGCTAGTAGTAGACGATAGATAGTACTAAATGGATAATTATTTTATGCTTATCCTACTATACACCTCTACAAATATGCTTTTCTACTACAAATATGCTCGTAGTCTTAGACATATTATTACCATCTCGTTGAAATTATCTCTAAAGTGCCATAGTTGAGTGCTCAAATTATTTTTGGCACAAGGGACTTTCTGAAACATAACGCTGTATACCTAAACCTTATTGTTACATCAATATTAGAGAAAAATCATGACAACCAAGTATTCCCTTTAATTTTTCAGTTTTTTTCCACCGTTCAAGATTCTCAAATTCGTTCCCCAATCAAAGTGCGGTTCGATAAGCATAGCCCTCAGGAAGGGAGCGAGGTGACACCGCAAGCCCAGATAACGCTCCCTGCATAATATCATAGTAGGGCTAGTGAGAACAGACAGATAATTTTGCAAAAGAAAAAGATAAAAAGGTAAAATGTTGACATAACTTACTAAAAAATTTTGGACTTTTTAGAAATTGGGAGATCCTATACCAAACCAACCGCCAGGGCATATATGCGACTTCCTTTTGCCACGACTCGCAACTAACAGCATGTCACCCGATAGTTGCGCTGCGCCTACTGGCCGGATATTTACCTATGACTGAAAGTTAGATAAATGTAATTTTCAAAGAATCTGAGATAAATCTGAAATCTGAAACCTCAGATAGCTTTTAGTATGAAACTGCTAGTTATCTTTCAGGTAACTGTAGATCGGATATTAAAACTGGCCATAAATCATTCACGACTCACGGCGATAGAGCTTCGAGAGCTAAATAAAAGGTACATAGAATTATCATATGGTGCCGGACGTAGCTCCGTCTGGTGAAGGTCATGTGAAGCCGCTGGATGCGGAAAGCGCAGTTCCAAACACGGTGGAGATCTTTGGGGGAGGCCTATGCTCAGCAGTGTGCGTCGAATGGCACAGGCTCGGTATTTTAAATAAAAAAACACACGACGAAATGTTACGGCCGTTCTTATTTATGCTGTGACAGCGCGACACCACCGCAATTTGTTACTCATTGCGAATCGAGATAACTACTAATGTTACGGAGTACCACGATAAGGGGCGGACACACGAATCCCTCTCGCTAGATCTGGTTGCAACTTGCAAGGACACAAACCCACGTAAAGTAAGAAGATACTAGTTGTATGAGACAAGGGGGCTGAGACAAAGTAACAACTTAAAAACGATAACGAAGTTCGATTATATTAAAATGTATGGGATTGACATAAGCCGCGATAAATCACGTGGTCAATCGTCATCGTTATCGCAAGTTGGTAGACAAGTGTTATAACTCGTAACGAAACCATAAAGAAACGAATTGTTACCGCTGTCATCCCATATAAATGCGTAGACAAGCGGCACTTTAGAGTTCGTCTTCGTTTCGATCGTGATCGCTAAAAAAGATAACGATAAGAATGTTAAAACGTTGTAGTTATTGAAACAATATGGCCGGATTTCATTTAGCTGACTTTTAAGTGATATTAGTACATGCTAGTAGGTATTTATTTACTGCTAAAAGGGTAATAATAAGTTGAAATATTATGCATTCTTTGCGTTTATTGTGGGCTGCACACAATGAGAACACGTGGGAGAGGCGCCAAAAGCGATTTATACAACGAAGGCAATTGGAAACAATCGAGGATTGGCCCAAATTATTGTTTATCCAACTTTTAGGAGGCTATGTAACGACCTAAAAGGTCATGCCGGATTAAAAGGTTCCCCTGAAATTCCCGTGGAAATAAAGGTAAGAAATATTCATATTTATTTATTGAAAAATTTTCATTCATAAACTAATCAAAATTATAGGTAATGTCGGCAACTAGGTAGGGTATGTTCTAATGTTGCACTTCCAATCTAAGATTTTAATGTTTGCTACTACTCAATACTATAACGGTGTAAGTAGCTAAATATAGCCTCAATTATTTCATATTGTTACTGCTGTTAATTATAAAAGCACAACAAACCTGCATGTATATTATTATATTTTTCAAGTGCTGAGTGCTGTTAGCTTTTTTGCAACAGGGTCATAGTATAGAGCAGGTGAATAGGTTTCCACAAACGCCACGCGAGAGTTCCATAATCAAACAAAAGTATGTGAACATAATTATTTTTTATATTTATTAAAATGCTTAATAATAAACTTTCATATAGATTCCTACAGTCAGTGGCGTCTACTGCGGGCGCGCAAACGAGGGCGGTCGGGAGACGCAGTAGACTGCGGTGTCGCTGGCGATGTCAACCGCATGTCAATAGCAGATGCGCGGAGGCAGGTGGACGCATTCGCCACGGAGTAGGGGGCGGTGCAGGTGCTGGTGGGGATGGCACTGCTAGGGCTGGTGGAGGTGGCGACGTAGGCTGTCGTTCCAGAGCCGAGCGGAAGGGGTGGTGGTGTCTGCACTTGAGACGTGAACGGCAGAAGCAAAATATTTGAGGGCTGTGAAGTGGAATGCTGTGGTCCAGTCAGTTGTGGGGAGTCTGCAATAGAAAATATTGTGTGTTATTTTGGTCAATTTACAAACAACTCTTTGAAAATGTTTTCTTAAATCAATTTTTTAATAAAATTACTTAATCACGCAAAAACGGCTGAACGGATTTCAATGCAATTTGGCACACAGACATAATATATCTACAGAGGCTTGTCCTTCCACTACCAAAGCACCCATTATAGCCATCACCCGTTCATCACTAGCTGACAAAGTTTGCCCGCTTGCTGGCCCACCTCCAGTCCCTCTTGCATGATGCCTTATGTTATGGCCAATGCATTTATTTGTCTTGGACTTCCAATCTGCTCACACCTTTATTGAATAAGGAGTAGTTATAATCATAAGTATAAATAAGAATAAAAAGCCAATTATTTGGTAAGTAATTTAGAAATTAATTGGAAAATAAATAAACATTCAGGACATCTCATACTCGTATGGCCATTGACTCCAAAGCATAGCTTGTACTATGAGTGTCAGAGACTGATAATCATCATCATACCTTAAGGGTGTGTCCACTTATTCAGACACAAAACCAACACACATGAACAAACATTAATCAGATGAATAATTTCCTGATTGGAAATCAAACCAACAACCTCTGAAAATATTGCTATGATTGCTAGCCACTTTTTCATCACATCACTCATTTCATAAGTGTTCATTAGGTCCTTACTTTTTTCCACTTCTCTGTAGTCTTGCTGACACCACCACCAACAGCATTCAAAATGTTAGTAAGTTCAGCCCATAGTCGGGCTGACCTTACGCGACCTTGTGATCCAGCCAGTGCCCTCGCCAGGTCACCATGACTGTAACATAAACAAACAAACTTCAATACAAGTATTTCATTGTTACAGTCGCGTCTTTGTTTACATTACATACTCATGAATAAAACTTTAATTTACTTACGTTTTCATATACTCAAGCAGCGTTGACAACTGTTCGGGACTTGCTCGCACTCTTGATTCCATGTTTTATCACTAAAAAGTAAAATAAAAATTACTACTCCATCATCGTTTGAACATCCATCACATAAAAATGAATCTATTTTGAAAAGTATAAGTTAGGTTTTGGAGACCATCTAAAAGTTATAACACTGCATTTACTTACCACCTTCAAAATAGTGTTTTTGTTATAATCTCAAAACGATTAAACGCAACCCTCACATAAACAAATAGAAAAATTATATAAAACAACAACAAAAAAGTTGGCGGGTTTGATCCGATTACGATTTGCCACTTCTTGACTGACAGTGACACTGACAGCTCAATTTTCGATACCATAGCCAATATTTGTGTTTTTTAACGAATAAACAATTCGACACAACGATGACGACATAAGTGTTACATTGGCTACGAAATTGTTATCGTTATCTCGGAGACGATTACGAACTTAGATATCGTTTCGGTATTAACCGATGTCACGTTGGCTAAAGACCCAGGAATTGATCGGCCGTGTAGATCTCGTATCTTGTTCATACATCACAAATCGATACATGCCAATGGAATATCGAATCGAATGTTTTAAGATAAGTTGGAGAAATTGTTTTCATTTTCGTAAACCGATAACAGGAGTCTACGCTTATAAGTTTACCTTTGTCTTTATTGCGAGCCGTATATTAGCCAAACACGCTAAACGTTATAAGAATTTTAGTAAAGTGCTGCATTTTCACAAAATAAAAAGAGTTAGTGCTCTAAGCGTCCATTTTAGAGGTGGAGATCACATAAATTCTTCAAAGTCAACGTCACTTAAACCTGCACCTTAGCGAGCTATATTTTATCTAAAATAGAGAACCAGGATATCCCTTTGGCGTTAGCCCAATAACGTCAACTGTTAATAGACGAAGCACGTGCCCGGGTTTAGCTAGTTTATCCCGGCGTCCTCTTGAAAAGATTTTTCACGATTAATTTCTATGGTGGCTCTGTCACTTCCATTTGTTGCCATTGCCACCCTCACAAAACAAGGATTAGTTCATAAGCCCCTTTAGGTGCTCGTGTCTAATTTCCTGTTTGTTTGTGTTGATAATATTTCTGTTTCTTTTGGTTGAGATGAAAAGTTAATATTGTACAATATCAATAAAAAAAAACTTATTTGCTATTAGATTGATTCTTACGCTATAATTGACTTAGGTATTAATCATCTCTGACTTATCACCTTAATCAAATTAAGTTGCCCATTGCAAGTATACTGCTTCTTTAAAATAAGTAAAAGAAAAAACAGAATCTCAATTTCTCTTGCCCGAGCCGCACGTGTAAGCAAAGAATTTTATCTCAGAATTTGCATTAGCGTATCTCCTCGTATCGGCGCGGTCCTCGTTTATTTCGTCCTGCATCATTATTAATGCATCCTTTTTATCTTCTTCTGAGTTAATTGATTTGTCGCTTACAACCGTCTGTATTCTTGCTTCTCAATTACGTCCAGCGGCCGGTATCGCGGACTGTCCAGCGTTTTATTTATGGTCGGCCAATTGATTGAATTAGAGGCCCCGAAGGCGCTTTCGATATCGACTCGTTTCATATAGATGAGGATTTATAACTTCACCTTCGGCTGTTTCTGAACGGTTTTTACGTCGGCACTCCTGAGATTGGTCACTTATTTTGCTTTAAAACACTTTAAGTTACTATAAAATTTTACTCTTCAAAATCCTTACTCATTATTTAACTGCGATGATATGCTGATAGTGACGCACTTTCTTGTGACAGAAAAGTGCCTGCTTGGGTTTATTTTTCTGTCTTTAGTTTTAAAAGCTCTTATCTGCTAATCCGTTATCTTTAACAGCATCAATACTTTGCATATCTGCGAAAGCTTAGAATAGGCATTATCTGCATAGATAAGTACCGATAAGATAAATACCTGAAGTTGAATTACAAATGCTAATTCATTTCCATGTTACACAAGCTGGAATGATAGTGCGTCGACTGTGTTATCTTTAGCTATCTAAAGGTGAGTAGCTACCGGCGCCTGTGTGTGATTCATATCGCCGTTTACGCTACCTGACAGAAGCTATGTTTGAGCGTACGTGGTCTGCATCCCTAGCTGAGACGATTTATCAGATTTCAATAAAAAATACTACAAAGTCCCAGCGAGGGTTAAATAAGTCTATGCAAATAACCAGAAGCTTGACCGACCTTCTGCCATGACAATGGCCATGGCGAGTTGCGGCAACTGTATGACCCAAGTGTACCCTGGGCTTAAATTACATCTTAAACGCATTGCCAAATAGCGACCGTGACAGGGTTGGTCGTCCCCGTGAGACCTGCTATAAAGGGTGATAGTTATTTGTCTAAAAACGCCATTCTACTGCCAACATAGTACTGGGCCAGTATGTCATTATCATAGCAAGCCAGGTGACTTGGTCCCACTCGAATGTTATAAACTTGCAAGTTGCAAATAGAAACACAAAATTATGCATGCTAATACAGATTGTGGGCAAAAGACCTTTGAACTTTCTAACTTCATAGATAAATTGAATGGCTTAATATCCTTAGTGAACTATCCCGAAACAGTCTCCTGAATAGAAACTACAGTTAATGAATATTTTAGTAGAATAGAGTTAATGAAGGAAACCTCCTTTGTCCCGGCCTGATAGTTTGATTACACGGGGCTTGACGTGGCAAGGGAATCGCTACAGATATAAAGTAATGACTAGAAATGAATATGTTTTTACATTAAACATAACCTAGTTTCATATTACGATGATCTGATGAATTACGATCATGATTACGAAAGGAGGTGATTACGCACATGGTAAATAATATTTTTATGGCATTTATATAATATTATAATATTTAATGTAAAACTTTTTATTACACTAATTCTATTTAGAAACTATTCAGATAAAGTCCTTCTCAGATAGAGTCTAGAATAATAAAAAGTTACAAACCAATCGGGCTTAATTTAGTTTACGTGAACAATAAATAAAAGTCCAGTGAATTTTATCTTGTTTGTCATTTATTAATATTATACCTACATTTTTTATTCTGTGACTTTATCTCATTGTAACGTTGTGTTTGCTACCATGGAATATATATTTTGGCGCAATTGTATTATGAAGGAAAAGGGAAGCGCTTCTTACCGACCGAGGTGGTCGTTGTGGACCGTCTTGGTTTGTCTGTATTATACTGATTTCGAATTCTGTTGGAAGCCGAAAGTCAGAAGGTCGATGTAGTGATGTGCGGCATCGGTAGATGTCGTCACATATTAATTAACTTTGATTAACTTTCTGACTGATTAATTCAATATCTATAATTTCTCAGAATTAAAAAAGGCTTGATTAATAGTGTGTCTCGTGATTACAAATTAATTATTGTCATTCATGTCCTACCGGAGATTTTTGCCGACATCGCTTGCGAGTTGTGCAAAATCAGCAGCACCATCATCTAGTAGTTTATCAGTTTGTCCTCACCGCACAACAGTTAGGCAACTAGCTACGTGATCCGAATGCTTGGGAGTCCCAATTGACACGTTCAACCTGACGCGAGGAATTGTCGAAGCTTGCTTATTCGGGAGTTCCTTAATTTTGGGATAGGTGTAGCAAATGAAATTGGTTAAGTAGATTCTATGTGTTGTTTGTTTGAATATTAATTTGCGAGGGATTGGGAACTGGATTCTGTTGTGGGCTTTGTTCACCGGTTGCTGTTTCAAGTCTATTCAGCCCATGTTTTATTAAGCTACGTCTTGATAAGTGTTACCGAGGTTACAATGTAACATTTTACACCAAAATACTTTTTTAGGATCAAAAACTTTGGGGATTTTTAAACAAACGTTCAAGTTCATTGAAAGATAATGCTGGTAAAGAACTTGTAATGTAATTCAACACCATTTTTAGTAAAATAATCAATCAATAAGCTTGCACAATCACAAATTGAAATATGAAATAATTTGTTTGACATAGACCATCCATGCAGATTTATGTCCACATTTATTAAAAGGATCCGCACAAAAACTGACCACGTGCTAAATCATCATCGAGCTTCGGACTACGGACTACAGTGTGCGAAAGCCCAACGCTACGGAGTCGGCGCGAAATGACGATAAGAGTGGGGGAACAGTAACCCCAAAGCTATCAGACGAGGAGGTTGTGTCGCTCTCCGTTACAAATACATCGCGATGTTTCGAAAAATTTACTTCGTCCGATCTTCGTAAGCGAATTTTGTGTTGAACATTTTTTTAGACAATCACTAATGACTTTTCTGGATTGAGTGCCGAAATATGTGGTGTGGAGAGCAAGTGAGCACTAATTAGTGTCATTATGGTCGCGGGACCAATAAAAACAGATAAACGTGCATGGAACCAGTTCAAGAGTGTCGTGGTTTTGCATCTTTTGTTCAGTTTTCCTTTCGCCGCACGAGGTAAGTCCAAAAAAGTTGACACAAAGTTTTTTTTGTTTAACAACTTCTGATGTTGCGAGATAAAAATACTAGCAAGCGTTGTAAAACCGGTAAACTACTTCGAAGAGATTTTACTTATCATTAAGGAGATAAAGAGTGTGAAAAAAGTTTTTTAGTGTTTTAAAGATTTTGTCAATAACCGCAAAGCGCTACCGGTGTTTAATTATATCGGTGTTACATTTGATGTTATCTTTATAAAATGTATTTAATAAGTTCATAAGTGTCACTGGGTGTAAAATGTATATTTATTGCATTAACTTGGCCTGATATAGGTATCTTGCGTTTTGTTGTCACTTTAATTTTTGTTTTTGCTCAAAGCTTTATTAAAACTTTAGCTTATCATATTTACTTGTGTCCATTAGGAGCTTTGTAATCAAAGCTCCATGTTTACACCCCGCTTCGTTTGCCCTCAAAAAACATACAGCGAGACAGTTTTTGTTAATCAAAAAAGTTTGTACGACTGTTTGTTGTTCAAACAGTTTTTATAACGAGGTATTGTCAATGTATTTTTTGTGAAGCCCAAAGCCGTGCGCCGCGTATCAAGGAGCATCCAGTTGATACTATAGTGGGGAGAAGCGAACCTGCTACTTTGCGGTGTGTGTCGGAAGGGAAGCCGAAGCCAACAATCCATTGGTATAAAGATGGAGCACCGCTTGCACCTACCGACAACCCCCATAGGGTGTTGCTTGAAGACGGATTGTTGTTTCTCAGGTTAGATTTAATCAGGTTTAATTAAAGTTAGTTTATTAAGAGGTAGAATAAGATGGAGTTAAGCAAGTGGCTGTTAAAGTTAGGGTTCTAGTCGTGGATAAGATAGTCTAGTCTAGTAAGATAGAGAAAAGATAACGAAATAACGTTGCTTTAAAATAACAACATAATGGGTATAATAGCCGATTACTAACGATTACAGTTTACGTAGATAAGATGGCTAACGTTATTACTTCTAACGTTAATGACTTTTACTTACTGCATTTTGAAATAAGGGAATGGTGACTGGTAAAGAGCAAATAACGAGAAAACAAAAACAAATAATTATATGTTTTTTAGCCTTGCCAACCCCAAGTTTAATCAACCTCAACCACTGCAGGTGAAAAACCCAGATCGATAGAGCTTTTTCCAACTTCATTACTTAATCGAGGGGAAAATAATTTTCCTCAACACACTATTTTCTAATGTTTATTATTTTCTGATGTGTGTTGAGGAAAATTGATAATGATATGTACTTTCTAAATGGTTTGGAGCGTCTGAAAATATTGTCACATGACTCTTTAAATATTTGATATAGCATTAATTTACTTATTTAAGCTTTATTGCACAACAAAACTTTGTACAAAAGGTGGACTTAACGCCGTAGGGCATTCTCTACCAGTCATACCTTTGGGCTAAGCAGAAATGATTAGTGAATTTGTTTTTGGGTAGTCCTTTTTGCTACTGGAATTATATATCTGAGTTTGTATACCATACACATTTACATTATATTCATGGGATTGGTCCTGCAAATCGAAATACATAGAACCCGTGATTTTAAACGCAAATTGCGATACCAAGTTCCGATATGGAAATAGCCCTGAAATTGTTCCTTTATGCATTTTTTGGTACCATGTTTTCTAACTTTTGCTTCTTTCTACGTTGTCGCACCGCAAGCTTTGCCCCGCGTTAACTACTCAAAATCGATGCCATTCACCGTCATACGAGTTTGATCGTAAAATTTTAACACTTCTACGTGTTGCAGGGTTATGCGAGGCAAGAAGGAGAGTGACGAGGGCGTCTACTGGTGTGTCGCTCGCAACTCCGTGGGGGAGGCGGTTAGCAAGAACGCCACGCTCACTATAGCCGGTGAGTGCATTAATAAAACATAATGTGGGTGTGAGCTGGAATTTGAGGTAGGTGTTTTAGCAGAGAGGGCTTAAGCTGGCTTAAACTAGCAAATACTTTTCCGCGGGATATAAGTTTAGTCATTATTGTTTTGAGTTGCGTAATTCTATTCTATACCTGTGCTGATTATAATCATAATCATATATTTATTTGCAATAAATAGGGTTTACATAAAGTTATAGTTTTATGACTAGAACAGATTCAACAGCACGCTGCTTTACGGATTGCCTAAATGTTTGGGCTGTTACTACTAATCTCAAAATATGTACAGAGCTTACAAAATACGTGTTGTTTTAGTTCTCCGAGATGACTTCAGAACAGAACCAAAAGATTTAAAGGTAGCGAGCGGAGAGCCAGCAATGTTAGAATGTTCCGCACCGAGAGGTATTCCCGATCCTGGTGTACATTGGACTAAAGATGGACAAAGCTTAGATGTTGAAGTCAATGGAAGGTAATTACTAGAACATTAATTATTTAAAAGGAAACTGACTGTAATTGTGTTGTACGTTGTACAGCCCTGGTAAAACTGACAGTAGTTGTTGTAGATAAGTTTGAGTATCAGTTTATTGCATAATATCACGCGATGCACAACGCTGTAACTTATCAACTTGCACAAACTAAAGTCTAATTCACCGAACGTAATTCCCTACTCGTACATAAACAATGTATCCTGTGTCTAAATGCAGGCGCATACCAGACTGTCTGGCTCCGCTAGCCAAACTGATTTGATAATGACAATAAGACTCAGTGGGGCGTGAATTCGGAAGCCAAGGAATTCTGCACGAGTCTAAAGCACTGGATATGCTAACGATTTTATCTTTCATGCTCCCATTTCCATTCTTAAAGAGATGAGATTTTTTTATCATAGAAATGATATTTCAGGATATCCGTAGTGGATGGAGGAAATTTGAAAATTCTTGAAAGTCTTCCGTCAGACAGCGGCGTGTATAGATGTGTCGCCTCGAACGTGGCCGGGGAAAGGCAGTCTCGTCCTGCCACGCTCCTCGTATTACGCAGACCACATTTTCTAGTGAAACCTAATAACATAACGGCGTTAATAGGCCAGAACATCGAGTTTCACTGTCAAGTAAGTCGACACATGGTTTTACACCTCAGAAAGCTTCAACTTGCTATTAGTGGTTAACATTTCATATTCAATCAACGTCGTGTGTCTATTTCCGTTACGTGATTAAAAGTTTTTTTAATATCCGTTTGTCGTTGAATTGACTCCAATTTGTTTTCAATCGGTATTTAACTTTTTAATTTACATCCGGGTGTCAATTACGTTACTAAGTAAATTTATGAAATTTTAGGCATCTCCAGAATCAGACGTATCTGTAATATGGTCACGAGATAACGGATCCTTATCGCCGTACGCTATCATTCGACGAGGCTCTTTAAGGATAGATAGAGTAACCTCATCAGACGCAGGAGTGTATAATTGCAGAGCTGAAAGTCCTGCTGGCAACAGCATGGCTTCTGCAATCCTGACTGTTCATTGTAAGAAAAGTTTATAATAGAAAAAATCGAATAGTAATTTTGATTTTTATGCAGTGTTTGTTTGTTTTAATAAGTTTTTCCATAATTTGTAGCCTTACCTCACTTCACGAGAGTGCCTTCAGATCAAACGGCTTGGGAAGGAGAGGCCTTGTCGTTTCCATGTGAAGCTGATGGTTTCCCTAAGCCAGTTGTGTTTTGGACTATGGAAGGCTCTCAGGTAACACATAAATTCTCTATAATAGATAGTAATAAATATTTTCGACAAGATAGATGTTATGATTGTATTTCGTTTGACAGGAATTAGTTTTCCCAAAGCCATCTCATGGGAAAGGATCCTTATATCTGGATCGAGTAACGACACAACATGCTGGAAGACTTACTTGTGTGGCTGTGAGTGCAGCAGGAAGTGCATTACATACTGCTACTCTACAGGTGTGAAAACCTCCATAAAACTACACAAAAGTATACTTTTAGAAGAATACTGCTAAAATAAATCAACTTTTTTTAGGTGTTAAGAAGGGAAGCCAACGCTTTTAAAGGCGATTCAGAATCATCATCACCATATCCGGAACTGGGTAAACCGCAAAACCATCCGCCAATGACACAATACGAGTTAGTACAGGCACGTCGATATTTACAACAAGATGTTTTAGCGCTAAGAAGGGTGGAGGGGACGTCAGCAACTACATTAAAAGTTGTCTGGGACGTAAGTGACTTGTTTAACTCGCATTTCAGACTTGCTCTCGCAAGTTTTGTTACCAACCTTACCTTTTTGTTTGCAGGTTCTGACCGATTACAACGAATACTTGGAAGGCGTGAAAATTTGGTTTAACGGCACGTCTCTGAATCGGCAATATGCATTAGAAGCTCAAAACTCCCAAGCCAATAACACAACTTTAATCGATAGTTTAGCTGAGTTTAGTAAATTCGAAAACATATCCATGACAACTGTCCATAACAGTGGATCGTCTAGTCACGTTTTAACTGGATTGATGCCATACGCTCAATACGATGTGTTTTTGATGCCATTTTACAAGTTGTTGTTAGGAAAGCCATCTAATTTAAAATCGGGATTTACTGATGAAGATGGTAAGATAAATGATGTTTCAACACTTAATTAAAGTTTGATATAACGTATAGTTTCCATGGCTAATGTTTGCGTGTAAATTTAAGTTCCAACGGCGCCGCCGCAAAGCATTTCAGCCGGAGTGATAAATGCAACGTCAGCGTGGATTCGATGGGATCCGCCGCCCGTGCATACTTGGAACGGTGAACTTTCTGGTTACTTGGTAAGTCTTTTTTGTATACAAAATCCATTTAACTTCGGCAACTTTCATTTACTTTGGGAAGTTTTAATTCGGTTTGGTTTTTAGATCGAGGTGAGGGTAGGTGGAGGGAATGGAGGGAGAGTGGTCGGTCAAATGTCGTTGGGAGCAAGGACAAGAGCAGCTGCAGCTAGTTCTCTGAGAGCAGGTGGAAGATACAGTGCCCGAGCCGCTGCTGTGACAAAACGTGGACAAGGACCTTTTAGCACTCCTGCACACATACACATGGTGCCAACACAAATACAAAGGCATTACGTCCAGTAAGCATTTTTTTTAACTTTCAAGTGCTAAGTCGGATGTCTCAATCAAAACAGCGTTATTGTTTTCCATCTGGCCTCTGTCTGGGTAGCGCAATACTCCTAGTAATCTTTATTAAAATTGTTCCAGAACTGAGCCGGCGAGAGATAAAGCAATATTGACAATGTTCCAGGAAACTTGGCTCTTAGCACTGTGCGTGGTTTTATTGGTTCTATTGCTAGTTGGCGCTGGAGTTATTGTTTTTATTAGACGCCGTAATTCGAAGCAAAGGAAAAGTCAGAATGCAACGAGTAAGTTGGATTTACAAGTCTGATGAGAGCTTTGAAGTAAATGGGAATTTTTTTTTACAAGTAATTTTAATTTTAGATACAGCAATCGCAAACGCTCAACAATGTCTGTTAGGAAAAGAAGCAGTCTGGCTTCGAGAAAGGCCGATGTTTGAAGGGTCAAATGAACCTAGAATAGAAATATTGAATTGCCATCAAAGTATCTTACATGGTAAGTTTTTTGGTACTGATATTATCTTCGTCGTTAATTGTAGGTTGAAGTTACAATTCATAAATCATTTGTTTATAGGTGGTCACTCAATAGGAACTATGGCAATGGAAGCTGAATATACACTGCCACAACATACGAGTAGCATGAACGCAATGCCTCAAGAAGACCACAGAAGAATTGCTCCCGAGCCTTATGCATCAAGTGCGATCTATACAGAACTAAATTATCAGGTACCTAAGCTAAGAGATTTTAATACAATCGCCCTTAATTGTGCTTAATTAAAAGTCAGGTTCATTTAAGAAGGACTTTGAGTTTTCCAATGATAAATATTTAAGTTGCAGGAACACACTGATGTAGAAGACTCGTGTATGAAATGCGCTGTGAGCCCAGGATCCTATGACAATAGTATGGTAAGATCATATGGAGAAAGCAATCAGTATTCCAACGAAGAATGCTCAACTTGCTGCCGAAGCAGTAGCTCCACATTAACAAAAGACTATAGTGAAATGACTAAATGCGGAAATGAAATTGATGAGATCCAAGAAATGTCAATAGACGATTGCCCGTCTTGTAAGACCAACCATTCGAGGTCATCTAGTCATCACGATGCTAATAAAGAGTGGGCTATGGCAGAAGTAGAATATGACTATCCTCAGTGGCACTGGATGGGCAGAGAAAACAGTTTTAGACAAGGAACGCAAGATACGAGAAATTCAAGTGCTAAAAGTGACCAGAACTGCAGAATGAACCTTTGTGATATACTTCCTCCACCGCCATATGAAAGGTATGTTTTAATTATACGTCGTTTATTGGAGTTTTTGGCGTGGAATGAATCATAAAATATAAATTTCACTTTGTTCACAGAGAATCACCTTATCGGGAAATGCATGCTTTTGCAAGTCATTCGGGGGCATCTGGTTGTTCCGGACACACGTATCGAAGTTAATGATCATTTTAAGTCATGTTTGTTAACGAATATCATTAGTACGTAATCCAAGCAATACTAATTAAAGAATTGTAAATATTGTAAAAAATGGTCTATGCATATTTTGGAAATTATGTGGATATATTGAGATGGGAGTTTTTTACACTGTCACGAGTTATGTTGTTTTGACATTTAATATATAGCTTAATTATATCAATCGTTTGATTGAAATAGTCAACATTACTGTTAGACTGTAAAAGCTCTTGTTAAACATCGTTGATGATTAACCATCAAGAAAAATATTCGCCTTACTTTAAGTTGTACCAAAACATTACCTTTTAAATTTTAAACTGCGTTATTTATCACCTGACATGCATTTAGGCTCAGATCGCTTAGCAATATTTTACGATGTGGCAAGCTCGTATCGTTTCTCTTAATAACAGGTTACGTGACGGTGTAATAGGCGGTTTGTGGAGATTTAGCTCTTGTGGATGTGTTTTCAATAGACTGCTGTGTAACGTAGGCTATTAGGTTTCATATTTTCTAGTGACTGTGATATAGTATAATTTCCTATTTCTATCTTTTTGTTTTGTACAAAGTTTTACATGTTTGATATCCTTATACAATTTTATCATTGATTTTTGTATTTATTCCGTATAGTCGACTAGCACCTATACAAAACGAACCAATATGGATTTGATTAAACTTTACACAATGTTCTTAAAGCATTTATAACGAGATTCCTATACAGTGTCGAATCAATAATTTTTGTAGGATAACTTTAACCAGTCAGCATTATTAAACTAATTTACATTTTTATCTCAGTTGTTTTATTAAAACTGTACATTAATCACACCATGACAATGTCGACATCTGTTAAAATAAAATGATAAGAACGCCATTAAACAATCAGAATCATCTTATTGTTGCAAACATATAACTACTAACGACAACATAGAACAATTTTTTTACATGTCTTCCACAAAAATACATCCTATTTTTACTTCAATTCGCCATCTGTATCATTTCCCATGACTTGACGTTCGTTTGTAAGTAGTACTCGTATTCAAACTGGTAGTACAAAGGAATAATTGGCCAATACACGGCACCGTTTACTCGCAATTAAAAATGCTTTACTCCCGCGTTAAGAGCGAATCGCCTGTAAATCAGGAATGTTTGCACACTTTCTTACAAATGGTGTGTTTATTTTAGCTGTAAGTATTTAAAAGTGTACGATTTGTATCTGCTGGATCTAAGCGAGCTCTATAAACCAAAACTAGACTTAAGCTAATGCATTTGGAGGACCCATTTTACTTTTATTTTACATTACAACACAATTATTCAGTAACGCACCCTAAAAACGTTGCGTTCACATAAGAATTTGAAAAAATCCAATTCATAATGGAGAGAGAGAGAGCAATAACTTACTAACAAAAATCTGGAACGAACTAGAACAGAAAATACTGTGTATGTACGTAATGGATCGTATTGAACTTTAACGATATTAGGTTATCATCACCCTGCTTACCTTAATGCACATGGCACCAAATAGGGTTCTCTTAAAAGTAATCATTCGAACACAGTTGCTTTATATTCGCCAATAATTGTGCGAAGTTCTATAATATTAAACTCAAATAGCAGGCTAGCAGGTCATTATTATAATTTTAATCTTCCGAACTTCTTATTTTCCACGTAACCAAAAACCTGAAGTTCTAACTTCGTGCCCTCTCAACTCTCCATTATCGCCCGCTGACATCAGATAATTGCATCCGATGGTGTTACAGGAGATGAGCGTCTACTCTCAACAGCTTGAGCCGTCGAACGTCTCTGAAAGTGCCTACAATTACAGCTGTAATCAGCTTACCCCATAAATTACAAACACGTAGGTACTTGTGTTGCAGGCTGCGTAACAGTGGGGTGTTGCCATGACAACCGCGTGGGCCCCGAAGTGCACCCTTGTTATTAATACCCGTAATAATTAAACTTGATTGCATTTCTCACCAGGTGTTGTGTGACAGGCCGTCGAAGAGGCGGTAGTTAGGAGTTTAATAAGGCGTGAGATCGCTCGCATGTTAATGGAAGAAACACGACGAGATTGACAGTAGTTTCGGACATAAATGACACAGGCATGGATCTTATGATTTTCTGGAAGGTGCTAGATTGCTTGACGTGAAATTTACGAGTCAACACAAAATGTGCATCATGGTAAAAGGGTAGTTATTTAGTTTGAAGCTGAGCGTTAAGGCTTTTTTCGATTTCTGAGTTGGTTAACGAATGCCAAATATAACATCAACTCCATATGCAAGTAAATTAAACTAACAGGAAGTCCTTTCCACTTTCTGTTTACTATGTAGACAAATTACTTACACAAACAAATTACCACCAATACGACATGCAAAACGAGAGCCAACCCCCTGTCCTACGTCAAATTTCACTTCGCTCAAATGCAAATCAAAATTCTGACTCCGTGTTCCATAAAGAAGCACGTGACGCCTTTCAATCATGAGAAGCCGCGAGTTTTTTTTTTCTTTATTAATCAGCCTCCCCACAGTTCGGGTAAAAGCTCTCCCGAGTCAGGAGTTAAAGGGAAAGGAAAAATTGCACCATTGAGGGCGGGACACACGATGATTTGACTTTCGGGTTGGGTACGTTTTGATTGTGTTGATAATTTTCCCATTTTGTAGTCATTTTACTTAAGTTTCTATAATTTAAGCAATGCAAATTTCTTTACAATATGAAATTAATACACACTTAAAGAAAAACCGGACTGCCACAGGCGGGATTCGAGCCCGCACCTCTCACAATTTATTTAACGATTTTTTCTTTATTTGGGTTTTAATGTCACATTGTAAAAGTCATCTTACTTAATTTCTCCTAACTCTTTGAGTAAATGAAAAAAGTAGGTAAGTAAGCAAGTTATTATTTATGTACCTTGGCGTGACGCGAAGCTGATAATCCACTTGTTTTTCATAGATCTTCAATTAGTACTTCAGGGCGTACAGATTGAACCAATCTTCCACAATGAACCGTATACAAAACAGTATAATTGTGTATTATATGTATATTTATAAGCTTATATTTAATAATTGCAAAAAATGTAAACCAGTGGCTCGATGTGAGACACACAACGTTTTGATAACTAAACTCGTAAAGACCCGAATAATAGCGCTTTTACTTACAAAATAACTATGCAACACAGTGTAAATATTTAAAACAATATTTTTAAAAGCCGAAAATCAATGAAATTTGCAAACAATTCTAACTTTTTGACTTTACATTTTGTAACTTTTCTTTTAAACGCTACTTACACATATACTCCGTGCGGCATTGCTATGCAAACTGGTGTTGCACAAATGCCTGTTTCTAAACTCATCTAATTACGGCTTGCCAACGTCGCAGTTTCGAGGTATGGCGGTGCACCGCCATACCTCGGTGGTTCAATGTAGCTGCCTGGTTCAAAGTGAGACACCCTAACCTATTAATTAAGTCAAATAAAAAGCTTGTGCGCTTAATCAACATTGCATCGTTACTTGAAATGTTCACTACTTACAAAGTTTTTTATTATTCCTACTAATGGCAAACTGAAGTCCTTACTTCAGATGTTGGAATATACTTATACTCGTATTATGACTTTGCAAATATTTAATTTGAAATTTTACTTTTATCATGTTTATTCAGTTAAGTACGAATATCGTCAGTATCAGGCCACTAAGAAAGTTTTGCGAAAAAAAGTTTTTCCCTATGACAGACTGGCTGGTTAAAATATGATCCATATTTAGTAAATAAAGATACATTCCAATTTTAAAACTTCCCTTTACTTTAATGTGAGCTATTTCAAATCATCGTGTAAGTACCTGATTTAGCACCGTGTGACTTCTTTTCATTCCTAAAAATAAAAAATTCGCTCAAAGGAATACAATTTTCGTCACCGGAAGATGCGCTATTAGCATTTGAGCAGAGTGTAAATGAAGTGTCTGCAGCGGACTGGAAAAACTGTTTCGAAGATTGGTTTAGATGCATGAAACTTTTTATTGAAGCTAAGCGAGAGTGCTATGAAAGGATTTTATGAAAACATTTATATCTATGGAGCAATTAGTTTTATTTTCGTACAAATTTCTGAGTTTCCCATGTATTTATTTGTATCGTTCGAACCCAGGACCTCTCGGATGTAAGGCAGAAACTTTGCCACTACACCAACGAGGCAGTCGATTCTGGGTTCTGGGTTCGAATCCCAGGTTGAGCCAAAATTGTTTCTGAGATTTTCTGTCATGAATTTCTTAAATTCGGCTCGGATTTGGGAAGTTAGCGGTGTTACACCCCCGTGCCTCGGAAAGCACGTTAAGCCGCTGGTCCTGCGCCTGATCTCTCTCCGGTCATGTCGGATTGCCGTCTCACCGAACTTAGAGAGTGATGGAACAGTGAGTGCACCTGTGTATTGCGCTCACACTTGTGCACTATAATATCTCCTGCGCAGTCGGCTGATCTCTGTTGAGATTGGCCGCGGTGGTCGAAAACGACCAGGAGGACTATTATACTATTATTATTTGTATCGTTACAGTAATCTTCAATGTCGAAATAATATTTCAAGTTAAGTCTTGTCTTTTTCCTTATCGTCCGAGAACTAGGGAAAACTTTTTTTACCAGCCTTATTTTAAAAAAGGATTTTTATATCCATAATATAAACTACCTACTTACATCAAACTTATTGGAATCGGTGTAGTCTCACCCTTACAAAGCCATTGTTAAAAAAAAGAGTTCGAAGTGACAAGGCAAAACAAATGACTCGCGGCGTCGTTTGACAAGACGGACGCATTCGATAACTGTAATGGGATGCATTTGATTAAAATTACACGTGTTATCAATCAAATGCTTGTTTCTGTCAGAAGTAATAATGTAATGATATAACAGATTTGCGATACAAACAATCGAATGATTGTACATTAAAGAGGTTTTGAGAAACAAACGATTTCGTAAGCACCACATAAGCGATTGAAGCTTTAGGATCGTTTGTTAAGGCAATGAAAACGATTTCCAGTTACATATTTGACGACCGCTTGGTGCAGTGGTCCGGCTGTCGGACTTCTAAACCAAGGGTCGCGGGTTCGATTCCCGCACAGTACAAGCATAAGTGTGCATGAACATGTGTGTTAGTACTGGTCTGGGTGATGAAAGAGATTGTGTGAAAAAATTAACCCTAGTATACGACACTGTCTTGCACATTAAGTGTTCCTACAATGAGGTGCTAGAGTACCCCATGACAAATATGTATTTGTCTATGAAGACCGGCTGATGCCGTTTCATGTGCCTATCTGTAGTGCGTAACCGCATGGTTACATATTAATACATTCAAATAAATGGCATACATTAAAAACCTGCGAAATAAATTATAAAATAAAAGCCCGAGTGGAGTGCTCCAGCACCCCGAGAAGGGTTCTAGGGTTAAGGCTTTAATAACACATCAGAGTAGATTTAGTTACGTACTTAATTATTATTGAACGTAGCAAAAGTTAAGAATTTTAAATTCAGGACCTACACTTAAGGAATTCATCAAACAAAGAAATAACTGTACTGTGGTAACTGAGCTGTTAAGGTTTTTAAAACCGCAAAAAAGCCGTCTAGTCCGTGCTACTAAACGATATTTTAGCGGATAAGTGCCGTTTATAGCTCGATTATGAGCTCTTAAATTACTTAGGCCAGTCTGAAACTGAACCACAAAACTGAGGCGTGAATAAATAAGTATGAAGCTTGCAGTCTGAAAAGTAGCTTAATATTTAATACAGTGCAAGTAATATTTTATGGAGCAAACTTTTTAATTCCTTTGCGGCGTGCAGGAAAAAGTGATACATTATCTTCATTCGTAGCTGGTTGCATAATTTATTGTACTGGTACAATTTGAATAAGGAGAGAGTGGGTGCTTAGTTCTGAATGCTATATTATGTACATAGTGTAACACCTAAATGTAGTGTATAAGATATTTTCAGACTTGATCACTCTGCTTTGGACTTATCAAAACTCCTTCGACTCTGCATGGCTGTTGTGATTGATGGAATGCTTTATTTAAAAAAAAAATATATTGAATAGTAAAAATTAAAAGATTGGCGTATCGTATCCAACAAGTTATACTTTATTGGTAATGGCATTGTGATGACCGCAAAGCTTTGGGGAAAAGTGTCAAATAAAAAGATGAAGAATAAGATTTGGTAAAAAAAAACCGGTCAAGTGCGAGTTGGGCTCGCGCACCGAGGGTTCCGTACAAACCTGTAGATAAGGATTTTGAAATTTTCAAAATTGTCAAAAATTTTTTTCAAATTTTTTTTTATATGATGAAACTGAAAATTTACGGTTTTCGTAATTTTTCCTTTATCTGTACTATAAGACGTGACTTCGTACTAAATTTCATGATTCTAAGTTTACGGGAAGTGCCCTGTAGGTTTTGATTCCCGTGCGAGTTTCGAAAATTTGCGGAAATTTGCGGCCTAAATAGCTGTATCTTTTGATTGCGTTGGCTTAGAAGGTTGATTTTTCTACAGCTTCCAGGGACAATAGACCTAAGTATCATATAGAAATTTCAGTTTGATACCTCCACGCGTTCCTGAGAAAAACGGTCTTGACAGACGGACGGACGGACGGACGGACAACAAAGTGATCTTATAAGGGTTCCGTTTTTTCCTTTTGAGGTACGGAACCCTAAAAATATTTTTTGGCAGGTAGGTACGATTGTATTTTTCAGTAGTAATGTCGGAGTTGTATTCATCATTGCCTACATTGTTACTTCAAGTGACAACAACTCATTACTATGAATAACAAGCTTCTTGCGAGCAGCTTCAAAGACAGACATGTTGAAACTATAAGAGGTTATACAGAAAATTTCCTCTTAAATCACTCTATCTATAAAAAAACTGCATCAAAATCCGTTAAGTAGTTTTATAGATGTAAGCATACCTACATACAGACACAGAGACAGACGCGTGAAGAGACTTTGCTTTAGACTATTTAGTGATGCGAGAAAAATCGCTCACTTCACAAACTGTAACGGACATTTAACAGAACTTTAAAACTAACAAAGTAGTGGCAACACGAGCACAATGTTAAACTAACCAATCATGTTTGTTGTTAACGACCATAGCAAATGATCTACGGTTAGTCTAGTTAGCCTAGTTAGTCGTTAAAAGGTGCTAAGCATATGTACAAGGACGCATATTAGCGTAATGTCCACACCTATTTCATAATTTCTTTACTATAACTCCAAAAGACGTGTGCCTAATTAGCATGTCTAGTTTGTAAGAACTGACGTAATGTAACACGTATGTGAAGACACTACTGTAGACTTTAGAGACTACATTTGTGGAAAAATGAACAAATTTAAACTAACTCCTTAATTTTTAATGATGATTTTGCAATTTAGTCGTGTTAAAAATAAAAAAATATTGTCGTGAGAAATTGTAAGAACACAACTTTTTACTAAAATCTAAAATGAATAGTAAGATCATCGGGCGTTTTATTTGTTTACACTCTTAAAGCAATATCAATTTGTCTTTCACGATCGAACACTTCGCGTCGAAAGAAGTCACGCACGCAAACAATAATTACTAACACAAAAAATCCCGTAAAAATATGAAACAGTAACGTTGGGGGTGCATGAATTAACCATAACCTCGCGGCAAAGGTACCTCCGGGGTCATAATTCGTCGTTCGTACCTTGCTCCGTATTTATAGTCGTAGATAAGGCCTACAGATGGCTGGAGTTTTCCTTCCCTTAAGGCAGGATTCACATCTGACGGCGCGCATTGGCACGGTTCGGCGCGCATTTTTTTAATTTTTTGCCCTTGACCCAAGTCTAAGCCCGACGAGGCAGAGACTGAGGCGACGATAAAGCGAGCTAGAAATCTGGCTTTGAATTGCTTGTATTTTTTAAGCTGCATAGGAAAAGGTATTGTATAATTAGTATTGAAGGTCGTATTTGCATCTTAAATAATAAAATATTTGACAACCTGGACTTGACATTTGACAGCTTAAGTATACATGAGCATCCACACGCATGCTTGAACATCCACGCGATTTCGCGCGCATGCTGTGGCAGCCGGTCGGCTCCGTTCGCATGTGATTGACAAAATGTCAACTGCGAAAGGTCCTACTTTGTACGCTGATGCTCATAGTTTGGAATGTAGCCGTCCCTGTTACATATGCTAGATCTACCGTGCGCGCAAGCAAGATTCCTATAGTCCAAAATACGAACGAGGCGTTACGCAGTAGGCCTATAAAGCAGAGGGATACGCGTTCCGCTGTGCTCTGCCGCGCGGCGCTACGACGCGCTGTGCAGTATTGTGAATCCTGCCTAATACTTACTTGTTGAGTTACAGCTTCCAATTTCCAGTTCTGCACTACAGGTGTAGGGGAGGAAGCTGGTGCTGAGTTATCGGTGAAATTCGCCCGCGTACCGCGAGGCGATAGCCCTGTGCGGCTTTCGATATACGCCAAAAGTTGTGTTTGGTCCAAGAGCTTGGAACCGAAACATTAAAAGAAGAGAAGAAAATGTGATGATCAAATGACTAATACAATAGCACAAAATGTGCAATTTCGCCTTGAAGTAATTACGTGTAGGTTTATTTAGTAGTTCTTATGAGCGTTTTTGCGTTAGTAACAATTAAAACTACAGATTTAGTCGTAGGTTTACCATTCGCTTTTCATTTCCTCATTCACATTTTTCACTATCATTAGCGGAAAATGTAAATTTTAGTTTTCTTTATTGTTACTAAATGGACACCTAACCACACTGGTGAAAAACAGGTAACCAACACTTGTAACATGAATAGTTTGATAACTCGCAGATTGTAATATATCGATGACAATGAGTTCTTTTAAAAGTTTCTCGTTCGAAATTAATAAATTCTAAAGTCAGTAGAATGATCCTGGCTATCAACAGATGACGTTAGCGAGTATGAACTGAAGTATTCTAAATTTTACCTAGCGTTATAGTGGAGAAGTGGAAGCCCCTGTTTCGAGCGTTCTTCCTTACGTCATCCATCAGTCGAAAATCAAGCTATCTCGTAGCACTAAGAACTTCCCGACACCGCCACTCGCGACCGACAGCGAGTAAACTAACGAGCGCGGCCTAATCGGTATGAGTTCGTTGGCGTAGTGGCAAAGTTTCTGTCTTACATCCGAGAGGTCCTGGGTTCGAATCTCAGGTCGAGCCAAATTTGTTTCTGAGATTTTCTGTCATGAATTTCTCAAAAACAGCTCGGAGTCGGGAAGTCGGCGGTGTTACACCCCCGTGCCTCGGAAAGCACGTTAAGCCGTTGGTTCTGCGCCTGATCTCTCTCCTGTCATGTCGGATTGCCGTCTCACCGAACTTTGAGAGTGATGGAACAGTGAGTGCACCTGTGTATTGCGCTCACACTTGTGTACTATAATATCTCCTGCGTAGTTGGCTGATATCTGTTGTGATAGCCATCGCATAAGATGAGCAAACGTAAAAAAAAAATGCTTGAACTAGGAGGTACATAGAAAATTTCCTTAGTCGGCGCTCGGACTGTTTATAGTACTCATTCCACAGAACAAGGAAACTACTTACTCTTTAAGAATAAAAATCGTTAGAGGGCGAATCGCGATTTCCGCCGCTAGCGTTCTCGATTACGCAATTGATGAGCATGTGCATGTTTGGAGCGTGACAGCAAAGTTTCGAGATATTGACAGTTTGTGACGGCAACCGGTAGATACTTATGTCAAAAAATGCAAAAATACCCTCACTTAGATTCTTTACTTACTTGTCATAAGGTTAAGTTTATAGTACTGAGTGTGTGCTATAAGCTCTTTGGTGACCGCTAGAACTGACCAATCAAAACTCAAGAGTTCTTAGTTTAAATTCAACCTATACGTGTGAGTTTGGTGACACTTGTTCTCGTACAAATCAGCGATCATCAACGTGTTTGGGTACGTACTTCTCGGACTATATAGTTCTTGTTCACAAACTGCAAGACGGAATAACAAATGGTGGCTGGTGTCAGCAAAGCAAAGTTTTTTTAGCGTTATCTCTTTTCTTTCTTGCAGCAACAGATGTTGGTCTAACGACTCTGAAACTTTCAAGTATTTGCATAAAATGTGTTTTGTGGAAGACACTGAGCTTGGATTTTAATAAAACGTTGAAAACAAATAAATAAATAAATAATAAATCCTTGGTTTAAAAATCTGCATAAGTTTGAAAACTTCAAATAAACTCAGTTGGACTATATTATGACATTTTAATTTTCTATCTTTTAAGTTAAGGCAGAGACAGCTGTTACTAATTAAAATGCTTATCATATTTATACATAATATAAACAAAAGACAATCTTCAAAGAAAGGACACACAAACTGTTTTTTAAACAGCATCACATACATTTTGACTCTTTGGAAAGTAGCTTAATCACTTGTGTTACAGATATCAGAATCAACAGTGGCATTACAAATACACTTAAATAAATACATATAACACCCAGACCAGTACAAACACATGTTCATGTACACAAATGTTTGTACAGTGCGGGGATCGAACCCGCGACCTCTTGGTTAATCTTCTTGAACCAAAGTGGCCGTAATGGTAACTTAACACAGGCAAATAAATAGGATTTTGATTTATTTCAACTACACAGTTTAGCGACACATCTTTCAAATTAAACAAAAAACAACTCTTACTTTTTGTTATTAGTTTTACTGTTCCTAGTCAAACAATATCGTAGTTCAAGTTAAACTTAGAAGCAATTATTAATCCCCCAGTATTAGTCACGGGTGAAAGAATTCTACACAAAATTATGACATCGCACACAACGCACCGCACGCAACTAGCGCTACTTTTTGGTGATTTATTACACGCTCAACCATGACTAATACTTTTGTCTATAAAATAGTAAATGTAGTGGCAGGTAGTAACGTCGCCAGGACATTATTTATTCGTCATTATTACAAGGGAGTGTTTAAAACGCTGCACCGGAAAAAAAACTTGTGGCGGAAAAAAGCCACATAATATATTATAAACATACATAATAATAATACATAATCATATATAATAGTCCTCCTGGCCGATTTCGACCACGGCGACCAATCTCAACCGAGATTAGCCAACTACGCAGGAGATATTATAGTGCACAAGTGTGAGCACAATACACAGGTGCACTCACTGGTCCATCACTCTCAAAGTTCGGTGAGACGGCAATCCGACATGACCGGAGGGAGAGAGATCAGGCGCAGGACCAACGCTTAACGTGCTTTCCGAGGCACGGGGGTGTAACACCGCCAACTTCCCGACTCCAAGCTGTTTTTGAGAAATTCATGACAGAAAATCTCAGAAACAATTTTATATACGAGTATAATACATACTTATCACCTACAATGTGTACTGATTACACCGTTCTTCGTTGCTTAGGTTTTGTCTGTAGTGTATTAACTTTCTGTGCATTCGTATTTATTTGATGACAGTAACATGAAAACACACCATACTACACCATAATTTTGTTCAGTTGAATAATAAATCTGCGTTTGTACGTGTATTAGTTAAAAAAATCACAAGCCATAACACTATTGTTAAATGTGTTACATTGAACAATAACAGGCATTGTGCATAAAAGATAAAAAATAATTTATTCACTTTGATATGACAAAGGTAAAATAAGCTTCACGTGATTAAAAAGATTCCACCAGTAAATTATTACGGCTTTTACTATGACAAATGTTAGTCATAGAGTTTTGTCTCTGGACGTATTTCATAGTTTTTATAGCCTTTTGTCAGTATTCCGTTATGTCGATTGCAAAGTTGAGCAATACTCAAACAATACGCATAAATAATTACTTTATTTTATTGCCTGCAACGTGAATAGAATTTCTTGAATTATGAATTGAGTATTTATGATACTTTATGTTATCTATTAAAATTATGAGATTATGGTTTTGACGACCGCTTGGTACAGTGGTCCACATGTCGGACTTCTAAAACCAAGGGTCGCGGGTTCGATCCCCGCACAGTACAAGCATAAGTGTGCATGAACATATGTGTTTGTACTGGTCTGGGTGTTTTCTGTGTATAATATGTATTTATTTACAAAAAAAAAGTATTTAAGTATGTTTATCCGTTGTCTAGTACCCATAACACAAGCCTCGTAGCTTAATTTGGAACTAGAGAATTGGTGTGATTGTTGTGAAATATTTAGTTATTTATTATGGCTATACATTTTCGTGTTTACCAATTATGTTATTTCTGAGTGTTATATTGAGGAATTAAGAAATGCTTACACATTAATTGGTAAAAACATGCAACATGTGTATGCAATGTATGTATTTTTAGTGACCGAATCTGAAAAATAACAAAAGAAAATATTTAGAAGTAGTACTGTAGATCTACTGAAAAATGGGAACATTAACACGCGACCATGAGACTGCAACTCGTGACGTCACATGACTCACTTTAAGAGCCCAAAGGTATGTCTGTAGAGAATGCCTCATGGCGTTAAGTCCACCTTTGCAAATTTAGTTGTGCAATAAAACTTAAATAAATTAACTTTTGAAGGTAGCCTGCAATCGTCGCGTTTATCAGAAGGCTAGCTTTACTATTACTACATTAATTAATCGTAAACCTAAAAGGACTGATGCAATCTAGTATTTACAGCGCTGTTAGTTATGCGACATTAATATTCAAACATCAAGATTACATCCTATAAAATAATCATGAATATAAATTATTTGGAAAACCTACAGCGAACGTTAATTTCAAACCAATTAATATGTCTAAGTAACCAAGAATTATCTAAATACTCGTATTAATAAAACGTCATAACTTGAAGTTAGCTAACCTGAAATAGGCAATTTAAATGGTACCGCTGGATTTGACCGGGATTAGTATTAATGACACCCAAAAGTTTTATATAGGCCAGTTTCGGAAACTCATTTCGAGTTGGAAAAGGGTTTTATTTGTTTCCTGACGGTGACGGTGTTAAGCTTTCGACCTGGGATTTATGAGGCTGATTGATGGCATTTCCTGAAAATTCAGGATCCAGTTACATCATGTCGGAAATTTAACAAATCGGTCAAACTTTGCGTTGAAGCTTGGATCGATTACACGTGCTTGATGCATAATGCAAACTATTATTTAATTAAATTATTGCTACCTACTACTCACATTTTTCCGTACCTCAAAACAAATGGTTGCCTGTAAAGTCGGTTTTGCGGGCGAAGATTTTACGTGACACCGATCATGTTTGAGTGGGAAAGAGACGCAAGGCATTCGCCGGTCCGGCAGGCCTCTCTCTCGTTCGGTGACTCATCGTAACAGACGTGAGCGGGCGTTACACTTTTTTCATGAGTGACTCCGAGCCACAACCTAATTTAAGACGTTGTCACGTCAAAATCAAAGTAAAATATTTTTTTATACAACTACAACTTCGGTAAAAAAACAAGTTAGTTCCACCAATGTAATCAATACTAAAAAACGATAAATAAAAGCGAGAGAGACATTTTCCCGTAAACCATAAATTAAAAGTTTGGACAAGAAAACAACTCTAGCATATTGAAAAGCGGAAACTTAATCCATACATTTTCCCAGCTGCATAATTTATGAACCACGTACGGGTTTCTTGTCGTCATTCAATTACTTCACAATATTTTTAGGGTTCCGTACCTCAAAAGGAAAAAACGGAACCCTTATACGATCACTTTGTTGTCCGTCCGTCCGTCCGTCCGTCCGTCTGTCAAGACCGTTTTTCTCAGGAACCCGTGGAGGTATCAAACTGAAATTTCTATATGATACTTAAGTCTACTGTCCCTGGAAGCTGTAGAAAAATCAACCTTCTAAGCCAACGCAATCAAAAGATACAGCCATTTAGGCCTCAAATTTCCGCAAATTTTTGAAACTCGCACGGGAATCAAAACCTACAGGGTACTTCCCGTAAACTTAGAATCTTGAAATTTAGTACGAAGTCACGTCTTATAGTACAGATATAGGAAAAATTACGAAACCGTAAATTTTCAGTTCCATCATATAAAAAAATATATTTTTGACAATTTTGAAAATTTCAAAGTTACTACTCCTTATCTACAGGTTTGTACGGCACCCTCGGTGCGCGAGTCCAACTCGCACTTTACCGGTTTTTTTTTACTGTCCTACTAACTTTACGTAACTTGGTTCAGATCTACTTAGACAGGTTACTTCATTTATGAAAGGACTACATTGGAATGATTTAAAACTTAGCTTTATAATAATCTACAGCCTAAAACAATCTATTATTCGCTAAATACCTTATATCGTCCAAAACTGTTAAAATCAGGTTTGCGCTCTTTTCAAAAAATAAATCAAATATCCGTCATTTTACTCGTAAACACACGCGGAATCTAGTTCTGGACTTATAAGTATTTTTTTTTTCATTAAAAAATCCAGACAAGACAAGAAGAAACATTTCTCTACCAGTACTTGATTACAATCTATTCAAATCCGGTATATGAGAATCGGGTAACAAATTCCCGCCATCGCGAGGTGTAGGCGGAATGAGCCCCTTGTATCTGGGGCCATATTTTTTTTTAAATTACGAATAGGTGCGGGCTGTACCATCGGTGCCGTGCGTGCTATCGCCTGGGGGATCGCGAGTACGTCCCACTGTGTACAGGGTAGGATACTGGGTGGACACGTAGAGTAGAGAAAGGACGGTGGTCTTAGTTTAATTACTGATGAACTTAAGAAATAGAAAGGTTCTTGTAAGTTCAAGTTTTCACTGCAAGGTTATGAAATATTTTGCTTTCAAATAAAGGGCACGACCAATGGTCAGTTTTTATTTTCTTCTGTAAGATCTTTAAGCGTTTAGTGTCAGTGTCAATTGTCCGTTCGCATTAGTCCACAAAACTACGATACAGGCATGCAGATGTGCCTCTAAATCCAAAATTGTTATTAGCCAACATACCTAGATAGAAAAGATTTTGGTATCAATTGCACATCGTATACATAACGTCGTTCGTGTGTTAAAACAAAATATATCTTTCATTTTTTGTACGGGAGTAACAGACTCTTTAGTCTGTGACCCCATATTTCTCTAACCCCGACTGTTGCCCCAGTGTGTACGTTCACGCGTCGGAAACGAATTTTTTCGTCTAGTCTCCCCGGCGCGTTTCAGGCTTTTCAAACTGACGTTTTTGCCCCATGATAACGTCGTTAGCAACGTTCTTCGAGTTCCTGAAGACGTGATAGTTTCTGCTTGATGGCGTTAATGTGCTTTTACACGCTTTTCTTTTCGACTTTTTTATTTCCGAACTTCGCACCACTGTGCACCTTTGAAGTTTGTTTGCGATGATTGAATGATACTAGTATTATAAGCAGAGGGGCAAATCATAAATTTAAATAATAAATAAAATGTCCGAGTCGAATGTAAGTATGTTCGTTAGGTAATTGTTTGGGTAATTGGGAATCTGGAAATAACTTGATCTAATGTTTATTACTGTATTTACTTACAGGCTGGTACTTTACTGGTCTAACGTACAATTGAATGAGCGAAGGAAATTTGAGTGTATTTATTTATTAAGATGGTATAAAAGGAAATAACAACGGAGAATTTCAAGATGGGGACAATAAAAATCGAAGGACTTGATTTCCCGAGAGATGGACGGTTGAAAAGATAACATCAGAGTAAATAAGTACTCTTTTATTTGGATCTTAAAAATACAATTTTGCCTTATAAATATGAAGACGAGTAAAATAAATATTTTATTTTATAAAAAGCGTGTCAATTTTTGGGCCCAAATCGACTATGAGATCGAAATCTTATTGCGCTAATCGAGGTGCTTGTGGCGCAGTGGTTGCAGCACTTTGGTAGTGATACCAAAAGTTAAGCAACCCACGGCGCGGTCATGTTTGGGATGGGTGACCATTCTGACCATAAAATAGATGTCTATTTACAAGCATCACCGTGCTTCGGAAGGCACGTTAAGCTGGTGGTCCCGGTTAATATCGATAGATATTAGTCGTTAAGCCTGGTCGAAAGCCCTTCGGCGGCTTTATAACATCTGATAGTAAGGTTGGTCACTTACCGTACACACAGCCCTCCTCCAATCCGCACTAAGCCCACGTGACGAGTATGGCTCGCACCACCTCATAGTTGAGGTGAGGCCTCAGGCCATAGGCTGATGATAATCATATTTCGACGCTATAAAGAAGCCGGTGTGTAAGAAAAACACCGTAAAACTTTTCTGTTGACATTACTAAAAATCCATTTCAGTTGGCAAATATTTTATTTGCAATAGCAATGGCGTACGAACGATTTCAGTGCGGTGTCGTCTCGGGCAGCTCTCATCGGGTACTCGGTAGTATTTGTTTGTACTACATTCTGTTTGCTGACTTGAACCAACTGTGGGATTTGATGGCCTACTCTGTGTAGCCAAAACGACAAAGGACAAAATAGAATCTAGAAACAACAAGGAACTAGCATAACCCTCTCATTTTTGACGTGACAACGTCTTATATATAATATAAGATATTGAGTCTCAGTCAATCGATAAAGAACTTTTATTAGCGATTATTAGTTGTCATAATGTTAAATTTCTTTGTTGTATTGTCTATCTGCCTCCTAGTTACAATGATCAGCAATATCTAGATGTTTTGTCTTGTATAGGAGACGCGATTTGTGTATACTCCAATTTGAGTGTGTTTATTGTTGGTGACTTTAATTTATATTCCTGTAGTGCTAATGTTAAGACGCAATTCGAGTTATTTTGTGACTTCTGTTCCATACAGCAATTTAATAATATTTATAATAGTCTTGACAGAATTTTAGATCTAGTGCTGAGCGATCTTGACCCCGGTGACGTCGCGGTTACCCACGCGGATCCCTTTGTCCCTATCGATGTGCTTCATCCAGCTTTTGAAATTGAGCTCAAGCTCCCTGTAAAAAGAAATGGCTCAGCAACTCCTACAGCTCCGCCAATATATAGATCGAGTTTTGGTCCTGATTTTAATTGGCGTAAAGGGGACTTGCAAGGCTTATACTTGGCATTGACAGAGATAGACTGGTCTGAACTGTTTAGCATCATAGACGTTGATTATGCCGTAGATTTTTTTTTATTCTAAATTGTTTGAATGCATCGCGCAGTTTGTTCCTGTAAAGAATTGTAGTCCTAATAATAGGAAACACAATTATCCGAATTGGTATACCGGTGAAATAATAAGTAATATAAAAAAGAAATATTTTCATCTAAAGAGGTATAACATGGAAGGCAAAGTGTTTAATAAGGAGCTACATAAATTTTACCGTGAAAGGGTTAAAAAGAGACATATTGAAAAATTCAGAAATCTATTATTGACGAACCTATACAATTTTGGACCTTTGTTAAGGAAAAGAGGAAAGAGAGACTTGGCGCGGAAGTCTATACTCATGACGGAGTGGAAGTGCAGGGCCAGGCTGCCGCTAATGCCTTTTCTCAGTATTTCAGCTCTGTTTTTCTGCCGAACGTGCCCCTTTTAGACCATGTAGATGCATCACTAGCTGCTTGTGATGCTCCAAATACAGGCAATATCACCGTCTTGTCCGTGGATGAAGAGGACCTTAAGAAGGCTCTTAGACGCCTTAAGCCACGATCCTCTGGTGGCCCTGATAGTATACCAGTGTTTATTGCTAAGGACTGTATCTCGGTTTTTGGCGAGCCACTGCTATACATATATAACCAATGCATATCTCAGGCCAAATATCCTAGTAGATGGAAGGTAACACGTGTTACCCCTGTTCCGAAGGGTGATGGGGGCAGCGAAGTCTCATCTTTTAGACCAATTGCAGTGCTCTCTGTTTTTGCCAAAATCTTCGAAACCGTGTTAAATAACCAGATCGGCAGCCAGATTAGTTACTCGTTACATGGTGACCAGCATGGATTCAGGAAGGCTCGCTCAACAGTCACCAATCTTGTGGCACATGTTGACTATGTCTATTCCGAACTTGATGTGGGTCGGCAGGTGGACGTGGCCTACTTCGACTTCAGAAAGGCATTTGACCTTGTAGATAATGATATCCTGCTAAGGAAGTTGGCAGAAATAGGTTTCACAACGAATTTACTCAAATTAATGGCGTGTTACCTTTGCAATCGCTGCCAGTATGTCAGATTAAATGGTTACGAGTCCGCTGAATACTATACAAGGTCCGGTGTAAGCCAAGGAAGTACTCTGGGACCTACATTGTTTTTGATATTTATCAATGACTTACCAAACAGGGTTTTGAAAGTAAAGTGTCTTCCGTTTGCTGACGACCTTAAATTAAGCTTAGGTATTGCTGGTCCCAGTGACGCTCAATTGCTATGCTACAAAAGGATATCGACGGTGTATATGAATGGAGCCAGGTAAACCGTCTCCCGCTAAACAATGACAAGTGCAAGGTTATCACTTGTTCTCGTAAACAGCAGCCAATATATTCAACTTATTCATTATTTGACGCACCGTTGGAAAGAGTTAAGAATATCCGTGACTTAGGTATAATTATTGACGAAAAATTGGACTTTCACACACATGTACTAGCAACCTGTAAAAAGGCTAGTAGCATGTTGGGCTTCGTGATGAGAACAGCAGGACAGTTTGACAACCTAAATGTGGCAAAAGTTTTATTTAATGCATATGTCCGTAGCAAGCTCGAGTATGCTGCGTTGGTATGGGACCCATATGAAAGCAAATATGTTTTGCTTCTTGAAAAAATACAGCGTAAATTTGCGCGCTAGTTGTACAAAAAGCAGTACGGGTACTATCCATATTTGTATCCCTCAATGTTTGTCAGCGCCATGGTCGATATGGACTCCCTTAAGCGGAGGCGACTTGTATCTCTCATAAAACACTACCTACTAATTTTAAGAAATGTCATCGAGAGCCCATCTATCCTGGAGAAGCTTCAGCTCCAAGTCCCTAGGAACATACGTTGTGATGAGTCAGGTGTGCAAACTGCGCCTCGCCGCATGCCTCGCTTGCTTGCGCGCCCCGTGACGCGCACGAAGCGCGCCGCTAACGCCCCTACTGTCCGTGCTCTGCGGCTCATTGGGGACTTGCTCGCTCGGCACAATGAAGTAGATATTTTTTATGACCATATTGGGCATCTGTTTGACCAATTCTGTGTGCTCCTTAATGACATAAGTACCTAGTTAAGTGAACTTGTTTATTGACCTATTTATATTTTGACATGTAATTATTATCTTTGACATTTATTTTTTACCTAATTTGTGTTTGACTTGTTATTTATTGATTTCTTATGTTATAATTGACCTGTAAGCGTTTTGGACTTGATCTGTAAGCTTGCATGTGTTTTTAATAAATAAATTGAAATTGAAAAATTATAAATTGGTTTGCCGGGTGACACTTCAAGAAACTGCGTTACGCTCCGCTCACGTTATGCGCTCAATGAGAGCGAGTGATAAGCACACGTCCCTTTGACTCGGGCATGGTTAGCCCGCCTAAGAGCGAGTGAGACAGAGATAAAAAGTGAAAGGCACGCGTCCCTTCCACTCGAGCACAGTTAGCCCGCCTAAGAGCGAGAGAGACAGAGCGAGAGAGAGAGAGTGAGAGAGATATGCATACACACCGGTTCATGTTATACGAATGAATATTCACATTAAAATTATTTTACCACTCAAAGTCGTTGTCACGTAAAACTTTCGCCCGTATACCGACTTTACAGGCAACCAATTTTTTTCAACAAAACGGAAGTGTGATGGCAGTCGATGCGAAATTTGATATAAATAATATAGATTATTTATAATATCAGCCTTTTTAATTTAAACAAACAAACAATCAACAACATCACATACATTGATCGGACTCCGTGGTAAGTAGCTTAAGCACTTGTGTTACAGATATCAGAATCAATAGTAGTATTACAAATAAACTTACATAAAAACATATAACACCCAACCCAGTACAAACAGACATGTTCATGCACATAAATGTTTGTACAGGGCGGGTATCGAACCCGCGACCTCTTGGTTAATAGTCAAATTATAGGTTATTAGTATCACATTTTCTTGCAATTAGTACCACAAGAAGCAAAGTTAGATCACGGGAAATAAGTATAGGCAGTCTGATCGATTTCGATGAGATTTGATACACATACAGACTGAACCTTGGCAATCCAAATAGGATAGTTTTTAACCTGGATATTTTAGTACCAATTCCACGCGTGTATGCGGGAGAAGTATTCGGTAAAAATGCTATCGCACTTATGGAAAAAAACTTAACGACGAACAAGAGGGAAGACTACAATCATTATATTCATTATACATTTTTTTAAATCCCGATATGAAAGCAGCTGTTGAGCTTCAACGGCTAGAGGGATTTGAAGGATTCAGTCATAGCTAAGAACCACCGACTAAATTATCCTTCGTCTAAAAAAACACCACTTTGAAATCGGTCCATCCGTTCGAGATCTACGATACCACAGACAGACAAGCACACACACAAATATATATATAGAAGGGCAAACTCTTTCATCTTTTTCGTCGGGGGTTAAAAATCACTGTTATCTATACTTGACTACTTAAGTAGGACCCCGATACGAAAACGCGCTCTAACCATCATACCGCCGGGTGGTCTTTATCATATTTAATGTAAACAACATTATATTATACCACTAAATCCAAAATCAACAGTCAAAGAACAACAATAATAAAACGGGATTTCGCAGTGTGAAGATAATTGATGGATAATATTTTAACAGCTTTTGTCGGTTCATTTATCATTTTAGCAGTTAATAAAAGCACAAGGACGACTTATTGGCTTTGCGTCAAGAACTTTTTAAGCCCCAGACAGTCGTGTTATTATATTTTCATAAAATTAGTATATGCGAGAGGTTAAAACAAAAATTGGAAATAAGTTGCTTGATTATCAAGAAATTTCCCGCCAGTGGCATATTGGGTTCTCTTATATATTAAGCATGTAGTATACATATAATTTAGGCTTTTTATCTATAGATTATTTATAATATCAGCCTTTTTAATTTAAACAAACAAACAATCAAATCATTCCTCCGTGTGATATTTAGTGTAGATAGATGAAATAAAATAAAATATGAAAAACATAGATATTACAGTTTTATGTTCTATTGTGAGAAGCATTAAACTAAATTTAACTAAAATTAAACTAAAGGCAAAAATATACCTAGAGGCTTTTAATAGCTGAAAAATAGCTTTTTTTTTAAATTTATTCGAATTATCCTCATAAAATAAAAAGGTGTGAGTCGACTATTTACTTTAATGTTAAAAACCACCAAATCGAGCCTTTGAAGTGGTTATCCAACGATTGAGCACATGCAAATTCAAACAAACCACAAACATAACGAGTATTTGATAAACATCCGCCTTCGGAACATTTGGCTATTTTACAAATACTCGAGTGTAATGGTCCGTACTTACATTTGATTAAAAAAAAACGAAAGATATGCCGTGGCAGATATGATGATAGAATTAAGGCTATTAAGCGAATATCTTTCGCTTAATGGCTTAAAGTCTGTCATAGAAACAGTGCTTCGGTTAAAAAAAATTTAAATAATTATAATGCGGTAGCGAGCAATCAAGACGAAGTACCGTTCACTCTTTGATAAAATTAAAACTCTAGTTTGAGCTTACCTACACTGCTTGCAATATGTTCGATTAGGAAGGCATACTACGGTCATTATCTTAAGCCCTTGTTTAATCGCCAGATGGCTTACCTTCCGTATTTTTTATTTTAATCAAAGGTATACGATTTACTGTTTAAGAGAACGTCAAAATAGAAATACGAGTCAATTGTTGAAGCAACCCAAGTATTTGTGTAACGGTACGTGGCTATACCGTGACAACATCGTAATAGCCTTCTAAAATATGCGTATAAATATTTCCTATCCATTGTAGAAGCGCTTTTAAACACTTGGTAAGTTGTTCACGTGTGTTTTCTGCCCACTACTTTTGCTGGGCGATGACAGTTGAAATGTGCGCACGATGAGTTAACTTACTCTTATAATATTGCATTTGCTTCAGAAAATCTAAAATCTTATAAAGCACTGTGTCTGAAGAAGGTTTTTCCGGCAAACTAATGTGCATTTATAACCTAAAATATCCGGGGCCCAAAAAAGTTACGTTACGACGGTAATGCCGACCTCCGTGGTGTTGTTGAATTGGTTGAGTACCGGTTTCTATGTGCCGCCATGCATGAGGTCCCGGGTTCGATCCCCGGACGGAAGCAGTGTTAGGATATACTGATTTCCGTAACACAAGCGCCTAAACTACTTACTTTGGGATCAGAACGTTGTACCCATAAACGATCGAAAAAACTAGCGATCACTTCGTTTGCAAAAAGTATAGAAATGACAAGTGGCACGTCATAGCATAATTTCGCCAAGGCATTTGCCTTAGCGATAGGAAATGTCATTTCCATATTATACCATGTGTGACTTTGTCTAAAGGCCCATTAGAAACCACTTCTTATCCATAGGCCAACGACTACATAAGAACATTTTATAGCAAAGTGAAGGTACTTTCATATACTTGCACGCTAATGTGATAAGGTCTGGCTTGTCATACAAAGAATGAGCAGGCTGTTTCACGGGACTCAAGCCATCGCCACCCGCTGCGCCGCGAAGCAAAAGCTACGAGTCAATAACTCTTTACGCGTTCAGAAACGCCGCGGCACATAACTCGATGATGTATTGATGTATTAACTCATTAAAATTCAAACCAGTTTAAAGTTAAAGGTTAAAGACTTCATAAAAAATGCACTTACGCGTGTAGCCCGCTGTGACGCTGAGTTGAAATTCAAATGAACCATGAAGAGAGGAATCAGGAGATAAAGGTTGTATGGTACTCGTAAGTTTACATTGTAAACATGCGTTTGATAGACGTCACTTGCTTGCTTGAGGTTCTTGCCCACAAAAACGGAATGCCATCAAAAGAATTCAAGACGAAAGATTCATTTATTTAAGCTTTATTGCATAACAAAACTTCGTATAATACGTGGACTTAACGCTGTAGGGCATTCTCTGCCTATAAACATCTTGTCCCATTACGATTGAACACAAAAAATCTACACATCGACATTTTCTTGCTAGTTTAATCTTGTAAGTAACGAAAACTTTAAATTTTCATTAAACAGCATTATTAATTAATTAAAACGAACCTTTCATATTTTAGTAGCAAATGAAGAGTTAGTGCTACTTTTACCAGTGAAAACGTAGTAAGAAGTAATATTTTATTGCAATTAGCAATGTCTGAAGTCTTAATGCAAATTTCTTGCAGACTTTGCACAATTAAGTTTGCTGCTAATACAAACTTTAATACAATATTTTGTTCGAGTGATAAAAAATGCGCTCAAATAGCAAAATTCCAATGCAGAAAAACACGTATCTAAAATTGGGATTTTTGGTGTAATAATGTTTTTAATTAAGGAATAGAAATCTGTTTCTAAGAATATTTACTGATGGTAGGTACGTATCACTTGTTAGGCTTTTCAGTACAAACTTCAGGAATATGTTAGAATATGAAGGATTAAAATGAATCCTCAAAAAGTATACAGGGTGGCCGGTGCCAATTGATTTTGCTGAAATTGAGGTGCCTTATATTTAAGGTGATCCAAATTACCCCCATGTAAGTTATACGATTTTGCTTAGTTTAGGAGATAGAATTATTCTTATGATGAAAATCCCCGGTTAGCCTGTATATTCCCATCACAATATTATTGTATTTTCTTGCCTTTTTTATCGTTTCTCGCCTGTTCTTCGCTCTAAAAACGAATGTTTCTTCATTTCAGCAAATAATTATGTGACAAATGTGTCAGTTAACGTCTTCTTTCTACAGCTCAAGGCGTTAAGCAGCGTTTATGACACTTCATATAAACAAGGAATAAACAGGATACGGTAAATATGCCAGGATCAACGGTATAACTCTGTTTTATTGAACTTTATGACGCTTTGAGTCGACGCAATGAGTCTCGAGATGATAAATAAGATTGCAGGCAAAAGTTTTTGTCAGCGTGATCTGATAAAGATGTCGAGAAGTACAGAATGATGGCCGGGTAAAGTAAGGGACAGGAAAAGAGAAAGGAACAAAAGATTTCGTTTTGTCCTGTACCGGTTAAGAAAGAACTAAGTGTAATAAAACGACTTATTCCAAAAAAAAACCAGATGTCATTCCAACGCGTCGTGACAAATCACAACAGGAATTATCTACTATTCGCCTGTTATCGGCTTTATATAGGCTTTTAACCACGAGTTTCTGAACATTCGAAAGTTTTTCAAATTCTTCATCCACCGGAAACGGAGGAGTACCCATTTTACTAATAAATAAATAGCTATACAACATTCCGTATAAAATAAATACTATTGGCGATGAAACAATAGTTAAAACTAATTTTGATACTTTTTCACGTTATTACTACATGGGTTAAATTACATATACAATAGAAAATCTTAAATAAACAAATTGCACTATCGTACACATTGTATACGTTTAGTGTAATTTATTTATTTCGACACAAATATATGTCTTCTGCCATTAAATTCTTTTTATTTTGGGAACAGGAAAATACATTAGTAATATTTTTAAACGAAGCGTCTATGAAAATGAGTACAAACATAAACAATTTAGGTCTACCGAAAATATCAATAAACAAATAATATTCACTGTAAACGAATACAAATTGCAAATCCATCAATTCCAAATTCAGAATGCAGAACAATAATTCCGTATTTTCAAATACCAACAACAATATTTGAACAATTTCGAATCAAATTAATTTCTTAATTACATCAAATTACATGGAAAACATAACAAAATCACGACGTTAGTTTTAAATTAATAAAACTTTGATCATTTGAGTTGCTATTTATACATGTATAATATTAATATTGTAGTAACAGTACGAACCTCTAAACTCAGTTTAACGAAATATTTTATAGGTTCAACGTTGAACATAATCAGTAGGAAGTAATACATTTTCAGCATTCTCAGTAAAACTTTGTTCAAACAATACTTAAAATACAGAATTCAAAAATGATCCATTTTTTTCTCCCTCCCTATTTGCATTTATTGCAAAAGTTGCAAAAGCGCGGATTAAACAGCTTATAGCTGCATTTCGATAGTAGCAAGCTGAGACCCGACAAATGGATGAGAATCAATCAACAGAAGAATGGAAATGTGCCCCTTTTATCATGTGAAGGGGTAATTTGATAAACAGTGGGTGCTTCGTTTTTTAACCTCGGGATGGATAAATCAGTCGTTTGCCTTTGTGTGTTTTTCTCATGTTTGAAGCACACAAACTTAAAAAAATTGTTGTACCCTACGCTAGCGATTTAAGCGTTAAAATTATATTAGCGCTTTCATAGGTAGGTTTCAGCTCCTAAAATTCAACGTATTCGTATTCTGAAACATCTATTATTGTTCGGGTTACCAAATTTAGGAATGATTCGAAATACAAACGCAATAACATAAAATGAAAACAAGCCAACGTCGCTACCATTCTCCCCTGAGAAACAACTGTTTGCAAACACAGATAAAAAGTCGAAAATGCGGAAAGAGTGATCGAATCGCAACTCCAAAGGGACTAGAGCTCATCAATAAAAATCCTGGCAATCAATAAAAGAGCCTTTCAGAAGCCTGTAAGCCGAAGTCCTCTAAAATACGCGTCATCGATTCCTTAAACCTCGCTTGGGAAATCGCTTTTTCATTCCTGTTAATGGTGGTCCCTCCCGAGACGTTTTAATTAACTCCGTGGAGAGTTTTTTTTTAGTTTTGCGATGAATTATTGATAGCCAGCTCCGAGCTACGATTTTGTAATGGTTTTTTTTTATTTGCAGAAATAATTAGGTCTGTCTGGACGCACACGATGGAGTATCGGGATTCGAAGATAATGGATATTGAAAAAACTTGTTCAATGACCAGCACCTGATATCTTTGTGATAATAGCTTAATTTCTGGTATTAGAGGTATGTATTTTACGTCCTTACTTTAAGATAAATTTTCAACGACAAACAGAAAACAGGTTGAAAATGAGCGCAAATATAATCAATTTCAGTATTGTCATAGCTTAGCTCGGGATACTACTGGACACACGTAAACGTTTGTCGTTAATTATACTCACGACTGTTTTCACTGTGAAATAAAATACGTAATATGTAATAGGCAATTTCCATCAATATAAGTATATATTTCCCACTATTGCAACAAATACCACGTTTTAGTTTATCGTAGTAAAACTAGAAAAAAATGAAAACAAGCGTTGCTTATGGAGTTTTTGGGTTGATCGGTTTATGTAATAGAAAATATTCGTTTAATTTTTCTTCACCATCAAAACTCGCAAAAATATTAACCAATACCACCTTAGGCCCATGTTGTCATTTTCCAATTTTTCCCTTATTAACAGCGTGACAAAATTTTCCTCATCAACGGGAAATAAGAGCGCGAGTTTGGAACATTAATGCAAAATAACGGTCGGATCGGATCCCGGGTGACGGAGGTTTGGAATAAGGGATCAGGGATGTCAACTTCAGAAAAAGTTTTCTTCAAGCAAGCCTTAAAATAAATGCAATCATTGCGATGCCAATCTTAGTAAAACATACAAGCATTGATATTAATAATGAGTTACTTACCATGAATTTGATTCGAGATGATTCAAGCAATTATCCATACTCCATACTTCTATTAAAAATACAAAAGTAACTGTGTCTGTCTGTCTGTTACTCAATCACGCCTAAACTACTAAACCAATTTTAATAAAATTTGGTTCGGAGATATTTTGATACCCGAGAAAGGACACTACAGTACTTTTTACACTACTGAACAGATTTAAATTAAATTTGGTAAGGAGATACTTAAGTTAGTGAGACTTAAGAAAGGACATGAGATACTTTTGACGCATTTCTATTTAATCGCAAAGTTTTTGTCACGCATATCGCTTATCGCTCCAGTGAACTTTCCATTCCTACCTTGATTTTTGAAATTTCCCCTTTAACTTCCAGTATGATGGAGAAGTTTTTTTTTTCCAGTAGCTATTTGAACATCTGCCCGCTATTGGCTGCGATTTGGCTGTTATTGGTGCGGTGGTTGGACGCTGACGGGTGCGAGCAGCGGCCACAGATTGCTGCAGTGATGATTTTGAAATGTTACTTTCATGGAATATGAAAGTAACATTTCAACACGAATGGTGGAGTATGGCTCGAACCACCTCATAGTTGAGGTGTGGCCTGTGCCCAGCAGTGGGACGTATATAGGCTGATGAGACTGAGACTGAGACTTTCATGGAATATGAAATTTTATATCGGTACTTACTTTATGTAACCGATCGACCTGACGAAAAAGAGGGGTGCTATTAGTTTGACCTGTCTGTTGTATGTGTATATGTGTTTGTGTTTTTGTGTATGTCTGTCCGTAGCATATTATTGAGAAAGATAATTTTATCACGATGGTTCTTAGTTATAGGGTCATAAACCGTCTAGCCATTGAAGATCAACAGTTGTTTTCCTGGCTCGTTCGAGGAAAAACTGTAAAATTAGTTTTCATTTTGGCGCAACCTTCCCGCCTATAAAGCCTTCCACAAACTGTTACTACCAGTTGGTAGCCCTAGGGATCGGTCCCGGATATATCCCCGCACTAATGGGAGTTGTAGCCAGTTTGGCCCGGGTCACCCGCTAGGTTGCTATAGTGAATTAGTGTAGGTCGGACCAAATTGGCACATTCGATCCCTTTGGGAGTTTATGTGCCAACCTTTCCTGCTTATTTGCAACAGTTCGCTTAGTGTTGCAAATCTGACTATGTTTAGTTAGTAAGGAACAGTAAGTAGCCTGAAAAGAACATACATGAGTATACATTTAAGGGTTCCGTAAACCAAAAGTGAAAAAAGACGTAGTCCTTTTAACTTTAATTAATAATTTAAATTTTTTAAAGCTGTCAAGGCAATCCGAAAAAAAACATCTTTTATTTCTTTTTCACTTATTTTAGCATTTCTGCTGAGTTCCATTTTAACTTTTTGTAATCGGTATTCGTTTAACTAATAAAACCACGTTCTGTAAGTTTGTTAATGGTTGGTTTGTTAGATCAAATTCAATACTCACTCGCTTCACAGAACAACAAAACACTAGTCTAAAAACAGTCTTGACGACATCTGTGTGTCACACGAGGTCAGTGCACACGTTATCTCCAAGAAAGCCTCATTGTCTTCCCCGGTCACCACATGTCTCGTATATCAGTCTCGGAGCAGGATTTAAATCAATTATGTCATATTTGTTAGACGGCTCCCTATCAACTCTGTACTAATTGCGCAATAACGTTTTGATAGGCGTAAGGATGGTATGATGTGTGGTAGATATTGATAGTAAATTGTCTGGGTCAGCATTTAAATAGACTAAATTGAGAATGCGTCTTGGGGGTTCTAAGGAGTATAAAGTAGTGTAATGTAGGCTTTGTTGTATAAATATAGCAAACGGGGCAAACAAGTCAGTCTTCCTTAGTATAACTTAGGTAAAGACCCCACCTCCGACTTTCTGTAACCGCGACTCACTTCTGACAGCACGTAAGCGTGCGCGACATCGCAAGTCGTGGCAACAGTATGCCGCAGGTGTAGCCTGAGCTTAAGTAGCCGTTAGGCGCTTAGATTGAGATGTTTCATGATACAATTTATTATCCTTAGAAAGACAATATGATATATTTTTGATAATACATATGAGTTATTCTAACAGCGTGTCAATGTGCGCGACATCGCAAGTCGTGGCAACAGTATGCCGCAGGTGTAGCCTGAGCTTAAGTAGCCGTTAGGCGCTTAGATTGAGATGTTTCATGATACAATTTATTATCCTTAGAAAGACAATATGATATATTTTTGATAATACATATGAGTTATTCTAACAGCGTGTCAATGTGCGCGACATCGCAAGTCGTGGCAACAGTATGCCGCAGGTGTAGCCTGAGCTTAAGTAGCCGTTAGGCGCTTAGATTGAGATGTTTCATGATACAATTTATTATCCTTAGAAAGACAATATGATATATTTTTGATAATACATATGAGTTATTCTAACAGCGTGTCAATGTGCGCGACATCGCAAGTCGTGGCAACAGTATGCCGCAGGTGTAGCCTGAGCTTAAGTAGCCGTTAGGCGCTTAGATTGAGATGTTTCATGATACAATTTATTATCCTTAGAAAGACAATATGATATATTTTTGATAATACATATGAGTTATTCTAACAGCGTGTCAACCAATCGCTGCGCCTAAATCAAGTGTGGCCTCAGTCCTAGTAGCCGTTCGGCGATTTGATCGAGAACTTTCATGATCAAATTACACTTACACTTAGTAAGAAGTTATGATAATTTTTTGATATTATTTTTAAGTTGCTTGTCAATTAAGCTTAAACAATTACAAGATCACTCAAACAATCGCAATCTCAAAAGACAAATACAGTTTAAAACGAACGGAAAGCGCTCTAATCCGGGTGCAATTTATTAGAAAAATCCGACGCCGGCTTTGGACTTTTCTTTGCTGTGAAAAATCGTGCCATTACGGTGAAGGGAAGGGCATACCCCATAGCTCGTATTTCAAAACAACACATTATTGTTTTCTTCCTGTTTTGTTGCGGCTAAACTGGTTATAATTTACGAGAGAAGGTTTAACTTTGCGTTTTTGTTTACTTAGGATATTGTAATTGTAGGATTTGTAAGTATTGCTCACGTTAACTATTCGTTAAATAAAATTACGGGAAACAAACTACAGAAGATATTGTGTTGTGTGAGCAATGCAATCTTAATATCTCCTTAATCTTAGGATGCTTTTGTTATATATTGAAAATGGTAGGTAATACAGAAACCAAAATCTTACCGAAAATTTTGTTTTTGTGGTGTGCAATTAAAAGATAAACAATCTATCTATCATTACGTAATGCTTAAGTAAGGCGCTCAATGATTGATTTGTTCAGTATTTTTTAGTAGTTTTACAAATAAGCTGTTGCACGGTAACGAGTAACTAACTTAATGTACCTTAATAGTTTATTAGTAGGTACTGATATGTATCCAAGTATAATTACATATCTTTTACTTATTTTAAGTAGTTTTTAATCAAAATGATTGGTTAAGTCCTATCCAGTTTAAATTAACAATCGAACGGCGTGTTTTTGATTACATTTTTGTTCGCCCAAGGAAACTGTTTAATTCCTGACTTGTTGATTTTATTTGTTGATACAGCTACCCCTCGGCCAACGAAATCAATAATGGTTCACGACGGGCCCGATAAGGGAAAATGTAATTAATTATTTCGCTCATAAAGGTGAATTATGTTCTGATTAAAGGTTCTTTATAATGATGAAGTGCGTAGTAAAACGCTGACGAATATAATCGAGAATGGGAACACGTAATATTTTGCCAGTAATTTATTAACACAACCAAGAGTACACGTTAAATAATATGATCTAAAATTCATTATGAAACTTTATGTAATCGTAGGCAACAGTTTGATTAAAATGTACCTTACCAAATTTCATAGTCGAGCTTTAGACAATTTTCAGTTGTTCTGCTTTTCTAACGCATAGGTTCAACAGGCTTTACCATTTTTCATTTGGGCCTATTTCATTCGTGTTTTTGTACCGCTTATCTACATTATTTAAGTCGCTTACAAAAAACACTTGTTGTGTTGACTAGTTTAATACCTATTAAATATGCATTTAAGTAAAGTACTTGTATTGCTTAAATTTGTCAACACTAACACAAATGATAACAACCAAATGGATACAATGATGGAGATTCATTTCGACATAATTTCCAAATTGAGATCGTAACGCAGCCTCTTGCAATTTTAAATCATCTTCACAATTGTTCTTCTTTTTCCAGACCAAAAATTGTACAATTCTCTTCTATTTTAGAAAGAATAATTTTGTTTCAAACTTTTAGTAAAATACGCCTGTCGGGACGGGCCGAAAGACTCGTTTTATATCTGAAAATGTTGTAATTTCGCGATGTTTATTCCCGGCCTATTTTCTAACCAAGTTTCTGGACGTCAAAGCGGAAGGGCGGAAAATGAAGATCCCGAGGGAAATTAGCCATTAGCGGTCACATTAAGTTCAATCTCATACTTAATTTATGGTGGAATGGACGAGAAATATTTAAAAGTATCTAAGAGGCTCCATGAATCATATAAAAAATGCCAAACTTACAACGCTGAACAATATCTGAAAAGAGTTGTTAGATTTTTGTATACTGTGATTATATCAAATTTAATAAAATAAAATTATACGTATAATTTTTATTTTATCTTATTTTACTTTTACTGTATTTTATTTTATTCATAATCTAGTGATGTTCAATGGGACTTAGCACAAATATATTATTATTATTATACAATTTCAGTAGACCGCATCCAAGACAAAATTAATAAAACCCACTAATTACTTTTCGTATAAGTCGTTACCGATATTATATTTTTATAGCGCTAGAACCATCGTAAAGGCTCTACAATTTTCACACCTAATAGGACATGAGTTAAGATTGGTTTCGGTTGTAAACCAGAATATACGGCGGCCAATCAGACTTACTGGCCGTAAAAGAAATAAAATTTAAACTACGGTTAGTACAAATGAGGCGGGTAAAATTATTTTTACTCAATTAGGGCGGCTACGACAGTGAAGTGTCAGTGTTATTTGAATTTACGGCACCAATTAGAGTCGCCATCACAGAAGTGATGAAACTAAGGCGTGTGTAGCTTCCCTTATTAAGAGTTCTATAATTAAAATTTAGTATCCCGGCGCCGAATTGAATAAGGATGTAAATAGTTCACGTTTATTTGGTCTGCGTACGTAGCATTCTTTGGTTGGAGAAGAAAGGTTTCTTTTGGTGCGAAGGAAGTTATATTACACAAAACTAGCGAACCCAGCACACATGGTCCTGTCCGCTGTGTACATAAACGTTCCTCTGATATCACTCTATTTAAAAAAAAAACTTAATTGAAAACTTGGTCTCTTTTGGTGCGAAGAGGTAAGAAGATACGATCACGATGATATGATGATGATAAGATTATATTATACAACACTAGCAAAAACAGCACACCTTGTCCTGTCCGCTGTGTATATACTATACTATACATACTGTGTACATAAACGTTCCTCTTTGATCACTCTATTTATAAAAAACTGCATCAAAATCCGTCGAGTAGTTTTTAAGATCTAAGCATACATACATACATACGTAGATATAACAGACCATTGCTTTATACAATGTAGTTTAATCAACCAAATAATAATAATAAGTAATGCAATCAACCAAAAAAATAGTATCGAATTGACAACCACCTGCTTTTGTTTTAATTGTGTTAGTAAGCAGAAACTGAGATAATTGAAAGCTTCGTCAAATACGCCAAGAACGCGAGGCGCTATTGTCACCCTTGAAATGTGACAAAGCATTTGTTATAGTTCCTAAATTATCTTCTATACCTCTACATTCCAATAATGGCCTCTCAAGACTTACCTTATACAGGGTGTCCCAGAACCCAACGTCAAACCGAAACGGGGTGACAGGATTGATCGTAAGCATCATGACAAAAATCAGAAAAAAAATCTATCCCATGCAGTTTGAAAATTATGGGCATTTTAAGAAAAACCTAGAAATTTAGTCAAACTGTAACAATTTTTCGGTTATTATGGTTATTTTTTTTTATTTTTGTTCATTTATACTTTGGAACCATAACCCTAAATAGCATTTCAGAATGACAGTCAAAAATGATGACACAGTTGCCGCAAGTTTCCTAGAAATAAGACTGATTTGTTAAACTATGAATTTAAAATTTTCACAATTTTTCGACTTTGGAAGGCCCTCCTTTAAAAAAAATGTACTAGAATGCCTTGGCAAGTGCCACTAAAAGTTGGCGCATTTAATCAGGAATCTAAAATGGTACAATACTTGTTAGTTTCATACTAAAAAAAAACGAGTAAAAAATAAAAACCTCATGTTACCCGATTTTTGCTAACCAATTTTACTCTGTTAAAATAATTTTTGATTCGCACAAACTCATGACAGGATCTTAATTTTACGGCAAAATGATGATTTTACGGCAGAGATGGATACTGGACATGTTGGCCATGAGTGAGCGAGACAGATAGTGACGCCACGTAGTGAGACGGAGATGCGTCGTTTAACATTTAATACGAGAAGATAGATCCCAGTATCGCTTTAAAGTAAACCTGTGGACTGGAATTTTAAACGGTAGAATTATTGGGCCTTTTGAGCTGCCTGAGAATTTGAATGCCACGAATTAGCTACATTTTTTACGGGAAAATTTACCTACTTTGTTAGAGGACGTACCACTATCAGATCGTCGCCACATGTGGTATCAACAAGATGGCTGCCCAGCGCATTTCGCAGTGCAAGTAAGAAATTTCCTTGACCAGGAATATCCGGAAAGGTGGATTGGACGTTCAGGCACTATCTCGTGGCCAGCCCAATCACCAGATATAAATCCCCTGGGATTTTTTTTATTGGGGCGTTCTCAAAGAAAAAGTTTACTCAAAGCCCATTGAGAGCGAAGCCGAGCTGCGTGAACGAATTTCTCAAGCTGCTGAGGAAATCAACTCTCGAGGATATGCCCGGCTAATAAGTAGATCTTTTTTAAGAAGATGTAGGGCCTGTATTGAGGCTGATGGAAAACAATTTGAACATTTATTGTAATAAACAATGTTATTTCCCTATCTGACTTTTATTCCAATAAAATTGAACTAAACTAGGTCAAGATTTTTCATTATTTTATTTTAATTAAAATTAATTAAATATATTTAATTAATTTTACTTACTTTTGTTAACTTTTGTAAAAGTGGCGTCACTATCTGTCTCGCTCACTCATGGCCAACATGTCCAGTATCCATCTCTGCCGTAAAATCATCATTTTGCCGTAAAATTAAGATCCTGTCATGAGTTTGTGCGAATCAAAAATTATTTTAACAGAGTAAAATTGGTTAGCAAAAATCGGGTAACATGAGGTTTTTATTTTTTACTCGTTTTTTTTTAGTATGAAACTAACAAGTATTGTGCTATTTTAGATTCCTGATTAAATGCGCCAACTTTTTATGGCACTTGCCAAGGCACTCTAGTACATTTTTTTTAAAGGAGGGCCTTCCAAAGTCGACAAATTGTGAAAATTTTAAATTCATAGTTTAACAAATCAGTCTTATTTCTAGGAAACTTGCGGCAACTGTGTCATCATTTTTGACTGTCATTCTGAAATGCTATTTAGGGTTATGGTTCCAAAGTATAAATGAACAAAAATAAAAAAAAAATAACCATAATAACCGAAAAATTGTTACAGTTTGACTAAATTTCTAGGTTTTTCTTAAAATGCCCATAATTTTCAAACTGCATGGGATAGATTTTTTTTCTGATTTTTATCATGATGCTTACTATCAATCCTGTCACCCCGTTTCGGTTTGACGTTGAGTTCTGGGACACCCTGTATAAGAGATGACATAAACAAACTGCGATCATATAATGCATTACTTTTTGTTTTTTATTGCCTTACCAAAAATATGTTTGCAGTTCTCCACTCTTCACACATTTGGCGTGAATCCAACCTACATAGCGTCGACATCAACTCCAAAAGTTTTCACATAAAAAACATTTTGGCCGTTTCATGAACTATGCTAGTATGTAATACATATATTAACCCATCGCCAAGTCAGAAAAACTTTACAAATAAATGTTTGTTTTTGCTTTCTTTGGACAAGTTGTATAACCCAAGAAAGAGTTACGACTTACGACTCATAAATGACAATGGCGAGGATCTGCAAACTAAAAAGTTCGTTAGACATTTCAATAAGTTGGCTCAATGTAAAACTGAAAACAGTGTGCAATTGGTACTATTTCATATTTTGAACCGCAACAATCACGAAAAGTTAATGTGAAGAAAAATTCCGGGAAAAAAATCAAATAGCACTTACATAAAAGGCTTTCATTAAAAATTGTACATATTCTTAAAGTAATTATACTTTTATTTCGAAGTTGGCACCAGACTCCACTTTAAGCTGCGTGTACACAAAAGATTTACGCTACATTTATATAAGCTTGATCACAAGTAGGTACTCCCATTTCTTTTGTCAACGCAAACTATAGACCGGCAAAACATTCCATCAAGACGGGCTTGACGCCACGAAGTCGCCTCGTCAGCACTAGAGCAAAGAAACAAGTTTATTCTATCATACAGATTGTTCGCGCCTCGGATGCCAAAATGTGCTGCAAACTTTGATTAAAATAAAATAAGAAGATAATGCTATGATTCCAGCTTCACATTCTTTTTTTTATGTAATTTCTCAGTAAGCGAATTATATGTTATATTTTTGAGAAATAAAGTTCTTCCTAAACCGTACATTAAGCATTCAAATAGTTGTCGCAAGCAACGAAAAAGACAGTACAAAGATGACATGTGGCAAACTATCGAGTATGGAACTGTCATCTATGTAACTTTCAGTCGAAGGTAGAATACCCGAGCCCGATTGAAAACTGAAGTGGGACGTCTTTTTACCCACATATTTGTCAATGTTATTGTGTAGTTATGTGTGGGTGCAACGAATAGTTTATATATGTATGTAAACTTGCCGTGTAGACGAGAACAACAGCGTAAAGAAAAATCCTCTAGGGTTTATGAGATACCGTTGTAAACTATAATTTATGTATTTTAACATAAATAAATTAATTTAAAAAAAAAAGTCACGTTAGTCAGTTCTTATTGTACTTTTATCAAAGACTACAAAGTACACGGGATGTTTTGCTAGCCAACTAACTTTATGAGATATGTGTGTTGCTTCAGACAATGCTTTTATGTTACCACGATATCAGTTAGGAGCTTGAGTTATTGTTTATTTCCCTATTGTGTTGTACTTGTAATTGTTGAAAGGACTTGTACTAATGCTTTTCTATTGTTTTTGATAGATAATGACGAATAACTTTCTTCAAGTAATAGCATATACATAATTATGTATTTGGCGCAACAGGCTAAAGGGAAGCGCTTCCTATCTATCTGTTGTCATGGTCAGGGATCAAGGTCCTATAAACATCATCTTTATTTCTATATTATTCTGGATCTAAATTTTACATGCCGCGGTTCATGTGCGGTACTAGGTTAACAGCGCCATCTAGTCTATGGAGCCGTATCAGCGCTCGTTGTCGTGCTTTGCACTGTTAGGCGTACGCTCGTGATGGCGAACAGTAGAGTTCGCCACATGTATATTTTAAATTCACTTTGTTTTTTTTGACAAGAACGCATGTGAATTTAAAGTAATAAATATTTCATCGGTTTGGCAATAAACGACAAAATTATTTGAATGTAATGTTTACTTACACCTGTAAGTATTCCATGTAACTGTTATCGTTATTACGGATGATTTATTGTATCCATCGCTTAGGATTTACCGAATGCTTCGCCTACGTGTTAGACTCACGCCCATCCCGTTCGCACGCACGGAGAAGCTTGGATGGGTGACAGAGACGGCTACATTCGAACGGTCATCACCTAACAAAGTAGTTCTCTTGTTTGTTTAGCTTCCCTGGGGGTCTATTAGTATTATGGATTGCTATAGTTAACAAATATCCGGTCGGTAAAATGCATTTTTAGATTCATTTGTCCGTAGTCTAAGGTAAATATATCATTAGACGAAGAAAATAATGGATCAACTGCTGTTTTTCATGGTCCATGTTCGTACATGTTTTAAACAGGCAGTAATTTTATATGCACTTCTACTTAAAGATTTTGATAGATTATTTCCTTCAACAAAATCATTATCTGAACCGGTTAAAATATCTTTTGGCAAGCAAGTTACAGGAAAAAGGTATAAGTTACAGTTAATCTGTACAAACATATGTGTGCATGAATATGTCTGTTTGTACTAGTCTAGTAGTTGGTTATGTAAAAGTTTATGTATTTATTTAGTTTAACAAGTGCTTAAGCTACTTACCACGGAGTCAAAACAATGTATATGTTGTTTTTGTTAATATAACATTATTATTTTCTATTCTAATCTCATGTTGTAAGGAACTTTTTTTTATATAGGACTATGAAAATATTTTGCATATTAATTTTTGACAGTTTTATCTTAATGAAACAGTTAGCAAACAACTCCGAAATAAAGCAAAGGAATTGTTTATTGCGCTTCCCGAAAAGGCTTCTCATTTTCATCTCGAAGGCGAGGCAAGTGAAAAGGCGCAAATCTCAAAGGACTTCAATTTCGCGACTCATATGTGATAGTCCGAGATACGACATAATTACATTGTAACTTATCTCCTTTTCGATTAAATACATTAGTCTGATCTAAAAGTAAGTAGCCAAAGAATTGACCATAAGACATCAAGAAATTACTCTACAACAAACAGCTTAACCATAACCACTGCACTGACTGTATCGAATCCGGAGCTTCAGAGATGGCGACAACACCTTTCCTGTCAAATGGTGCTGATACTATCCGATTTGACATAATCATTGAAATGTGTCCTCATCTTAATCCTTAAAATAGTTTTATCACGAAATTCGAGCAGCTAAGCAGTTTTTGTTGAAAGCTTGGTTTTCAAAGAATAAATCAAAAATGGGTAGCCGTTATGAAGTAGGATTTTTGTAATTACATACATATTAAGCACTCTATTTCGTAAAAACATTGTCAATGTAAATGCAGAACGTTGTGCCAAAAGGAAAATTAAGGTTAGTGCACCTGACACATCCAACGACGTTCTTTTAAGCAGAAGGACAACACTAAAGAGCGCAGAAAATCTATGCAGGATCCTAGACCAACACACGAGATGTGGAAACAACTGCCTCAAGTCGCAAGACTGATGACACTCACAAAGCTTTGTCTGCCAATCTAATATCACTCGACTCCACTTCTCATAAGGAAAGTTTGTTTGAGCAGATTTCTCAGAACTCCGGGTTTGGAGCCAGGAAGATACTGTTTTATGAGAAAATAAGAAGATCGTCGGGATAGTTAAATTACTTCAGGTAAGTTCAGTCAATATATTTTATGAAGTGTGAAATGTTGTGATTTTAGAACTGTGCCTTCGAGATGGTGATTGATGACTGTAGGTATCTAAGTGTAGGCAATAACGTGTTTATATATGTATGTATGTATTTTACTGAACATATTTTTTTATTGCTTTGTCCAAAAGTATGAATTACGGATCATGCAACGTGGCGTTAAGTGTATCCCTTGTAAATAAAACTGTCTATGCTAGATCTTAAGTTTACAATGAGCGCGACTTTTGGAACAATTGAACAATGAAAGAAGAAGCTTGTAACCCTGTAACACTGACCGTATTAACAAGCAATATTACACCCATTTTTCTTTCATTTGTCGATGTAGACACAATAAAAGCAAGCACCGTTAATCGCACCGAAGCAGTCCGGGAGCGTAATTAACTTTGCAGCCAGCAGAGATTTACGTGAACACTGGGTACAATTAAATTTGCATTGGAAATTGCACAGAATGACTTAAGAATAAGTTTGCCGAGCTAAACTAAATTTTATAGCACTCCTTGGGCGAGTGGCGGCACGAAGTAGCCTAGTGACAGTGGTCTTAAAACGGTACTGCTATGTCTGTAGTGGGTGGTGCACAAAATGCGAAATTGGTACCACGACAAAGATAACAAAGCAGAATAGGGAAAAAAATAGTGATATTACTTATCGCACGAGTATGTAATAATATGTATTGCCACTGTCCCTCAAAAGCAACGTCTGTAATAGAGGTCTTGAAATGAATTTCCAATATAAAATATTCAAGAGCTTCACTTAAAGTGAAAATTTGTCCAAATCAACCGGTAGATTTCACATATCAAAATGTGCAAATGGTCAAAAAAGGTTGAGAGCCAGTGACCAAACCAAAGAGACGAAAGCTAACTAATTAATAACGGGTCGTTTAGCCCTAATGGCTCTTTGTGGGACGATAACAAAACAAAATGGGACAACAAAGTTGTCTTTACAGACCGAGAAATTTTCACAATTGTTTTACCAAATTTTTGAAACGCTTTTTAGAGTTAGATAAAAAACAGCGCTGACATATTTGTTTCTTCGGTTTCACGAACAATAGACTTTGAAATGATATACTTGTTACGGATTATTTTGCGATTTTTACATTTACATGTACCACGGACGCTGAAAAGTCCGAAACGTCAGATTAAAATGATTCACGAAATAATCCGTAAAAAGTGTATCATTTCAACAGCGCCGACAATTTAGTTTCTAAATGAGTATTTGCTTTATACATATACTTTACATCATCCCAAGTCACATTTTGATACAGTCATTTTCTTATGGAAAATCACGCTAAGAACTCAAAGACATATCTCCGCACTAAATAAAACTTGTGTATTTAAGGGTTCCCAATAGTATTCTACCATAAAGTGTCTCTATTATTAAACAGAATTTTACTGGAATAACGTCATATCTGCATACCAAACGTAGGTATAGATTTCATTAAAATAAATAAACAATGATCCCATTTAAACTTGCTATTCAAAATGAAGCTTCCATCAAGAATTTATTATTTCTGTCGAACAAATAATTACCAACAACTGCAAGGTAATAATTACTTAGTTGGAACAAAAACTGTTTGTTCTGACAGTCGTTACTTATGTTCACGATGATTGATGAACTCTTATCGGCTGTGTTCCCTTTAACAATGTACTTTAATTACCTTTGTTTATAATGTTTACTGATAGAAAGAGACCGACTAATTAGCTTTGTGGTGATAGAACTTATCTACGAGTATCAGTATGTTATAATGTTCAGGAACTCATTGAATAACATTTTGTGAGTGTGTTCACAGCATAGTTCGCGTCAAATAAAAAAAAACTATTTAAAATACCAATAATAAATTCTTCTCAATTGTGATGTACTATCTCCGTATATTATTTCACTAATGCTGTGTTTATCCTTAATTTATTTATTTTATTAAAACTTTTTTGCCCAAGAAATGTACTATTTAAATTTAATCCTCGTTTTATTAGGATGCCGAAATTGTTGTTCAAAGTAGGATGTAGACAAACCCTAAATATAAAAAATAATTCAAAAACGTTTTAAGGATAATTTTTATTCCCTATTAATTTTAACTTAAGTGATTCAAATCATTAAACTGATAAAAAAATATTAAGTTTCAAATAGATCCTGCATATACAATTGACAGATGCATAAGCTCCTTAACAACGAAATATCTCTAGGTACGATCCCACCCCAATGTAAACACACGAAAACAAGAACACGGCGAAAGTGTATAAAACATTTTACTGTGCATTCTATGCTTCGTTGTGACTGTTTGAAGTTTTCCCGAAACGGTCCGCGGAGTTTACAACCGCATACACTTGGACATTCATCGGATATATTTTTCATATTTTACGACATTTCGAATTTACGCTTCTTTTGAGCGACGGTGGAAGACTTGACTCGGAGCCCTCCGTGTATTTTATGAGTGTTGTCTGAACGGTGTATGAACAGTGTGCAATTGCTCTCCTTCGAAAGTTGCATTGTAAAACTTATACCATGTGAAGAGGAACGGAGAAAATATCAAATTCAAGTTTCTTTTTCCGGTGTAAATCATGATAATCATCATGAAATACATGACAAGGTTTTTTACCTTTAACAATCGGTCAGGAACAAAAGTTACTTGAGTCGGTAGCTGGGTCTTGAGCAGCGTAGAGTTAGACTTATATTTTTTTGTGTGCTTTATATCATGCATGATACTTCAAGATCGTAATCTTAATTTTACTTTAATTTTAGAATAGAATAGTTATTTATAAACAGTATACTTACCTGTACTAAATCAGACCCTTTCCTTCATTCATATCGCTGGAAAAGCTAATCTTATCGTTCAATAATAGAAATTAGTAATGCCTATCAACCCAAACCGCTCATTATAGTTCAAATGAATAGTTCGACTGTACAGTCTCCCACAATAATATCATTCAATTTTATTCTTGTGTAGTTAAGGTTCATAATGGCGTAACCTTTTCACCTGACTGTTATAACGCCTATTCCAGAAAACCGAGAACATTTTCCTTTAACGCTCCGCTTCCTGAAAATAATGGAGTCGGCTCGAAGGCAGCGATAACGCTTCGCAGTAAATTAAAAGTTAATTGTATAACAAAAGCCGTGTTTGCAGTGAACCGCAACAAGGCGGCCATAAATGAGTTCACTTCCCCTGCGGAATCGACTTTGGTTATAATGTAGTTTTTTTAATCTGGATTTAATTGATACAAAATAAATAAATAATAAATATTTCACAACAATCACACCAATTCTCTAGTCCCAAATTAAGCTACGAGGCTTGTGTTATGGGTACTAGACCACGAATAAATATACTTAAGTAGGTACTTTATGCTTGAACTGAGCGGAGATCGAACCTGCGCCCTTGGTTTTAGAAGTTCGACATGAAGACCACTGCACCAATCGGTCGTCAAAATAACGTTGAAATCGACGTCATCAGATATTAATTAATTTTAGATGATGCAATTCGATTTTTGCTTAGTCAAATTTTAGTAGATACAAAATCTCTATATATATAAAATTCTCGTGTCACAATGTTTGTTCCCATACTCTTCCGAAACGGCTTGACCGATTCTAATGAAATTTTGTGAGCATATTCAGTAGGTCTGAGAATCGGCTAACATCTATTTTTCATAGGTACCCCTTAGTGATAAGGGTTGTCCACCCTTAACATTTATATGGCAAAACAACGTTTGCCGGGTCAGCTAGTAATTATAAAAAAAAACAATAACAGTAATAAAAAGCTTTATTTCGTAAAAGAAAAAAAGGATTTACTGTAAATGTGTTATTAAATTGTTTAAAACAAGAGAGCTGCTGTTGCCTGTGGTCAGAAAACTTAAACATTACCATTTATTTATGTCCTATACATCCCGCTAATGATCACGCGAACTTCAATTCCTAGTTCATCTAAACATTTACCGTCCCAGCAAAATTCATGTCGCCAAAATAATTTTCCGCCCAAACACGGATTTTGCCCGGTCCAAAGTTTTGCTATCACACTCACCGAAAGGGGTGCAATTACGGCATCGCGCGAAACAAAGATGTCATTTCGCCGGGTTCAAATTGGGGGTCATTCGATTTGCATATAGAGCGGCGACTCGTCAATGCCCCCTTGGACCATTGCATTGGCCGGTAGGTCGGCCCCACATGTGGTCGGCCCACACGACCGGTATGGGACGTGTCAGCATGGTAGGTAGGATTGTGTTTTGTTATTTGTTTGCGGTTAAGGAAGCGTGTGAACTAAAATTAATTATTTTGATTGATATTTTTGCAAAAAAAAAACGATGTGGTATTTACGATACGTATACGAAGTACATTCCTGCCCTTCCCTTTTTTAGGATTAGGCTTCCAGAAAACTATCAGATTGTCTTAACAACAAAGCAATAAAAATTTATTAAAAAGTATAATTTTAAAACAAACAGCATGATTCCTCTTAGCCTCGCCATTTTTACGGCCGATTTAAATGAATGAACTCTTCCAAGTAGGTATGTACCATATTGTGAAAGACGTGTAAAAAATTGCCCGCAACCGCATTTCGAAAGCGCCGTTACATTTTATGTCGTTTCCTTTATAGTCGTTTGATTTCCAAACAAATGTGAGCCATAAAAATGTCAAATATGAGATACCAATATTTCCCCATACAAAGAAAACGCATGTATTTAAAGTAGACAGTCGTAAATCCATCAATAAAATGTGTATGGTACGTGACTGAACACCAAATTGCTACAAAAGAAAAATGCATACTCAATAGGTTCTCTTGTGAAATGTTTCTTGCTGAAATTAAAAGGTTTTCATAGTTTTGTAAGTATTTTGAGTTCACTATTCAATGATTAAAACCTAAAACAAGTTTCTCTAGGCAAAAAATCGCTAAAGGCTTGTGACCAAGATAATTACAAAATTCATTTACAAACCTAATGTGTATTTTGTTCCCTCACTGAATACAACTTTAATGTTTTATGGCTACAGAAAAAATACTATGACATTTTACACCTAACGATAAAACATATTTTATAACATTAACTTTGTATAAATCTCATTTTATAACATTAACTTTTGTATAAATCTTTGTGCAGTAAAACTTATCTATAAAATCTAAGTCAATGTGGGTTGTAGCATTGAATGGGTGATTGGCGTCAACATAAATTAAAAAAAAAAAAGTTTTCTTAACCGTTTAGACCAAGACGATGCATAGGTACATGATACGTTTGACATTCCGTCAACATCTAAGACCGTTATGCGATTAAATTTGTTAATATCGACATAAAGTAAAGCATACGTTGATTCATACTATATTTCATAATTTCTTGCACATGTAAATGCTTTTGCCGCAACACACGACATTCAGCAATTTAACCGCGGCGATTGGATGACAACTTGTCAGTGGCTAGTCGTGGCGTCAGTATGCCGCACATGTGCATTGGCTGTATAAAATGGGACCAAATATACTAACAGTACCTAAAACAAATCGCTTCCTCTATAATTGTTATGCGATGTGCGTTACAATCTTCAACAAAATTACTAGTTTTCCATTGAAAAGGTTTAAAAGCTCACTAATACAATGGCTCCTAGAAAATGTGTTTTATTCTGTAGAGGGATTCCGGAGATATAAATAACAAACAATGATGAAGTTAAGGTCCCACTGATATAGTTAATGGTAGATGCATGGATACAGTTTTTGACGTGACAACGTCTTATAAATTGGTTTGCCGGGTGACACTTCAAGAAACTGCGTTACGCTGCTCCGCTCACGTTCCGCGCGAGAGAGACAGAGCGAGAGAGAGAGAGATAGGCATACACACCGGTTCATGTTATACGAATGAATATTCACATTAAAATTATTTTACCACTCAAAGTCGTTGTCACGTAAAACTTTCGCACGTATACCGACTTTACAGGCAACCAATTTTTCTTTAAAAATATATCGAAATATTAGTTTAGGGACACAATACATTTGCATGCTGCAGTTGTACGGCTAAATAGATATTAGTCACTTTAAATTAAATGACCAAATTTTTTACACCCTATTTATCGCAAATACAGAGATGATTGATTGATTGAAGAAATAAGTAACTAATCTAAAATAGTTTTTTTTTAGACGGCAGTGGCATCTTTTTGTATTGCGCCAAAGAAACAAGAAATAACAAGCATTACTAGCTTTGTTTTCCCCATTAGCAGTGCTAGCAAACATGCAGTAAAAACACGTTGTGTTCTTTCCCTAAGCTGTAAATTCACGTACCTGTACACGACACTATAAATTTCAGGCAGCTTTGCATTGCGACCTTATTAACGGGGCTCAGAGTACCCTAAATAATTACGCAATTACCGTTGTTTATTCGTTGCATAATTATTGTTTATGCTCATGAGACGCGTATTAAGTAATTACTATACACATTGATAGGTTTATGTAGGCAGGTTTATTTATCTTGCGATGTGTGCAATTCGTATTAGGACGTTGCAAAAGACTTGGAGTGATTTTTCTTGATTGATCGGTACTGCAGTTGACAAAACTACTTTAATGAATTAAATTACGAGAATGAAAAAAGTTAGACAAGTTCACAAAATCAAAAGTACCGCATGAAAAAAATGGGAACGGAACGAAAGCGCACTGCCGCGGTCAGTTGGTAAAAATCAATCTTCGAAATTATTTGTAGGTCACACTGCTTTAACCATTTGAATGATTTAACTATCATCTGAGGTATATAAAAATGAAACCCGTTTTCCTTGGTCACGGCATCACGCGTGAATGGCTGGACCGATTTCACTAATTCTTTTTTTTGTTGTATTTGTTATTATTAGGAGAAGGTTCTTACGGAAAAAAATATTAAGCAACTCTATCAGAAATATTGAAAAATATACATTTAATTTTGCATATTTTAAAAAACGTGCGTAACTAATGTCAATGTCATTCGATGACATTGTTCAATCATTGCAACGCTAAGCCGGTACGAAGTTCGCCGGGTGAGCTAGTACAAGATATATATACCTATTGTAAACAGTCTCGAGACAAGATATATACCTGTCTTGATTGAAAAAGTTAAATCGAAAGAACAAAAATCGTGGAACTAAACACAAGCGAAACTGACTTAAACTGCTCGTTTAAACATATAGGAAAGTCAAAAAGAAAAACACAATAAAACGTATAAGAAATACGGAAAATGGTTGCATAGCGAGTTGAAAATTTATTCGGGTGGAACGAAATCGTGCGGAAAATTTGCAATTTAGAAGTAAAGGGGGAATGCCAATAAGCCATCGATTATGTAGATGCAAGCCTTTTGTGCAAGTGCAGAGTTATCTTTGCAGTCGGTTCGCCTTTTAAAAACGATTTGTCAGGATATTTCCAATGGAATTTCTCTATTATTCAGCGCTGAAACTTGGCTCCCTTTTACACAGGGGTTGCACCGTCTGAATTGAGTTTACTTTTTGTAAGGACTACATTAACTCCACTCTTTATCGTCTTCGTTTGCAGTTTTAGAGAACCATTATGCTAAACGAAATGAATCCAATATCATTCCAGTGTCAGTTGCAATGTTTGATTTTCTTTTGCTGAAAGTATGATTCGAATTTTCTTGCAGTAGCTACGTAATTGAATTTGTAACTTTAAAGCTACTGTAAGGAGAATTTCTATCCGTTGGAGGAGCTCGTTGCTATAGTAGCGTCATATTTAATGTTATTAGGTACTTATTTGATTGCATCGCTGGTGTAGTGCCAAAGTTTCTGCCTTACATCCGAGAGGTCCTGGGTTCAAATCCCAGGTCGAGCCAAAATTGGTTCTGAGATTTTCTGTCATGAATTTCTCACAAACAGCTCGGAGTCAGGAAGTTGGCGGTGCTACAATCCCGTGCCTCGGAAAGCACGTTAAGCCGTTGGTCCTGCGCCTGATCCCTCTTCGGTCATATCGGATTGCCGTCTCACCGAACTTTGAGAGTGATGGAACAGTGAGTACACCTGTTTATTGCGCTCACACTTGTGCACTATAATATCTCCTGCGCAGTTGGCTGATCTCTGTTGAGATTGGCCGCCGTGGTCGAAATCGTCCAGGAGGACTATTATTAGGTACTTATTTACTGAATAATAGAATTGATTTGGCAAGTAGCCCAATTAGAGTAATTGAGCCAAATAGCGCATCTCGGATGAGGTAATAGCTAGGTACGAGTATAATATGCACAATTAATTAATCAATTTAGATGATATACGTACTGACATAGATCAATTCTCTCGATCAACCAACTTCCAAATTGTAAGTGCAAGTAAATAAATGGTGTTTTCAGCGCTTAGCTACTGGTGATCCTCTGATAGCTTAAACGTCTAATATTATAATTAATCCGTTTATAACATAGTTACTGACCTAGAAGTTGTTTTATTAAACTACTCAGATACGTCTTTTTATCGTTCAGTCAGTGACACTTTAGCACACTACACTTTGATCTAAGCCTAAATGGTCGATAACCATGTCAAAATAACATTTTGAATGTTCTCCTTGTCAATCTGTTGGAATCTGACAATTTCTTTAATTTGAAATAAACATCCATACTAAAGTGATAATTATTGCGACGCTGACTGAAGCTGTACAGCTTCATATAATTTAATTAAACAAACGACTAAAAATTGTCTCAATGGACACGTTGAAATAACATGAATGTTCTGAGTTACACTTTTTACTGCGTTGAAATAATTAAGTCTTAATTTTGGATGACTTTCAAATACAAACTGTCAAGATTCGTTTAAAACAATTGAACAAACTGAGTCGTAATACACACTAGCCTAGTTGATATCTTTTAGCTGTACGGGGCTGTAAGGGGAGGCACCGAGGCTTTATGGGCTCGCGACGTTAGACCTTCCGCTAGGTTTCCGTCAGGGATACCGTGGCGATACCGTCATGTCACGCGATTGTTTTTGTCACTGTCCACCACATGTCACACGTAAACTGAAGGTTCGTTAAACGGAAGGTTTAACTTGGGTTAAGGCTTTTAAGATAAACTATTTCCACTATATTCAAAATGAGTGCGTTAACAACAAACTGTTTATTTCTTTTAGCCAGATACATATAATAAGCACTCAGTGAAATAGACAATTCCGAAAGCTCATTATAAGGGACAACTATTTCGAAGAAATATTATGGCTATGTAAAATAGGTACTAGTTAGAAAAACTGAAAAATCTTTAAGTTTCATACCCTCAGCGCTAGTTTTAGCTGAGACAGCACTAAGAAAAAAGTTGCTAGGTGCATATGGGTGCATCTGAATGCATTTTTGTAAATATATACCTTATATAATAATGATAAATATTCATTTAAGGTAGACTTTTTCTGATTCTCGATCCCTCTTATTGGCGTTCTAGACAAGTATTTTAAAATTTTAAAAGTATTTCCACAGCATACTAAAACGTCCAAATGTAGCGACAGCCTCTTCAAACATATCGTACGCCACACTGAACAAACATAAATTCTATTCATGACCTCGCATATGTCTGCGTAACCCGACGCTAGGGCGGCGCTGGCGTCGCGGCTGTTTATCCAGAAACTTAATACGGCACATTAGACTTTGTTTTGCCTCCATTATCTGTGCTTTGATGATGCCAACTAACTACACATGTCGCGGTAGAATTATTTTTAGACGCTTATAAATCCTATTCACAGATAAGACTGGTCGCTTTTATTAAAAAAAACCTACTGAGTATGCACTTTGAATGCAAATGTGATTCAGCTATTTCACTTTCAACTTTTTAACTCCACAAAGAAAGAGTAATACCTAGACCGTTTCTTTTCAGGAAAAGAACGTTCTCAAAGGATTCGTTCATTTGAAACAATTTTTGTGATAACACTTTTATCGCCATAACTGAAAAGTTGAGTGCCTAGAGGTAGATAAAGCTTTTCTTTGCAGATGGTTAAGCTCTCAAAGAATTTTGAATTCCAATCTCAGTAAGGATTAATATTTAAAAAATATACTCTGGCCGAAGTAATTTTCCTCCAAAGATAAGGTGCTCGTTTAGATTGTTTCATCAGCATGGTAATATCACTGTGTACGTTTCAGCGTCATGACAGCGTACCTATCTAATATAAAAAAAGAATTTTACGCCGAAGAAAATTGCGTGGCACACCATTAATCAAGGGTACAATGCATGTCAACCAGCCGACGCGTGGCTTAAGGGGCCGTCCAAATTTCCTGTATAATGGGAAATGAATGAAAAACCTTTTCCGTCTCTCTTGCGCTCTTATTCTGCGGTTTTTTTTGCTGAGTGTCAGCAAAAAGGTTCCCTCTTTTTTATTGTTCTGTTTATTGTGCAGTTTTAGTTGGGGTATTTGCTTTTGGAATGGTAGGTATAACGTGAGGATCGTGTTAGCAATATTTTTTGCTAACGGTCTACGTGTGGAGCATGCGACTTTGTATTCTTTTGTTCAGCTAGCCCTGTTAAACAGGTAAGTTCTGAAAGTTTATTTTTATTTACAAAAGTAGAATTTCTTTTTTAATGAGGTACTCGTTAATTGATAAATCAAAACAGGCTCACGAGGGTACTAAAATAACGGGTATTTGTGAATGCAGCCAAAAAGCCCATTGCTAATAATTTTAATTACCGTCATGACCATAAATTACGGTAAAGTCCATATTCGCATTACAAAATAACAATGGTCGGTAATAAAATTTTACGAGTTCTAAAATTGGCCATTTCAATATCTGATACAGGACAGTTGGATAAAAAATAATGAATACGAGGTCGTTTACGTTGCATTGCGATGGTATCCAACATGAAGGGTGGATTCGACTTAAATAAAAATGTAACTTAGACTTGTGTCACTTCAACATTTACACTATAGAAAGACAAACAAGTGATTTATTTATTTTCAAGATAATCTCTTATGAGTTCTTATACTGGCTTGGTAAAATCTGCCCTAAAACACCTTAGTGCTTAACAGCTAGCTTACACTTTGATGACGTAAGCAAAAACTCTTCACAGAGAAGTTTTACTACAGTTAGATATAGTTCCACAAACCGCAACCCAACAAATGGGTACCAATTTACAATAGACAACTAATATTGTTAATAATACGAAATGTTTAGCGAGCTCGTTTATCTTAGCGCTAACAATCTTTGCCATTGACAAATCCGCGGCGTCCGAGCGTTTTGTTTGCAACAGTTTAAGACGGTTAGGCACTAACATTAGTCAACCATGGCCTGCCCATTTAACAGTGTCAACCGCGCATTTGTATCTCAACCTTTGGGTATTCCCTTGGCGAGAGAGTTAAACGTAGTTTGTGATTTTAGAACTTCTACCCGTGACTTTTTTTTGTCACTGATAATGTGCGAAGGGGTCTTTTTACTTACTGACGTACCACTTCATCTCATCTTGGGCTGGATATCAGGTGATAGACTGATAATTGCGGTGAATGCCTGTGGCCTCTCGGCCTGCGACTTCTACCCGTGATATTTTTTTCATTGATAATGTGCGAAGGGGTCTTTTTACTTACTGACGTACCACTTCAGCTCATCTTGGGCTAGATATCAGGTGATAGACTGATAATTGCAGTGAATGCCTGTGGCCTCTCGGCCTACGGAGAACCCGCCACGTCCCCGAATCACATGGCACCGGAAGGCACCGTCAGGTTTTTAGTGGGTAGGCGGGTTTTCACTCTGAGGCTTGGAGTCCCACATAACCCCCAGCTGCCCCCACGGCTGGTGGATATGCGTAACAGTACTTCCCTGACGATAAAAAAAAGATATCAGGTGATAGAGTGATATAACAATCAATGTTGGAACACATTTAATGTTGTACCTGTCGAACTTATTGGAATAATATTTTTTTGTCAAATTTTTTAATGTTTTTCAATTTTAATAAAATAATTAAACTAAGTTATTTTTTATAACACAGTCTAATGCAAATTTCACAATGGTCTTCTAAGGTCATTAACACAATCATGCAGCCGTAAGGCATCCACTGCTTAAAATAGGTTTTCATTTACTCTTAGTTAGGTAACTTTATTTTTTATTTTTTTTGTGATTACCAAAAAAAAGAAAAACATACAACTTAAATGATAAGATAGTAATTTAAAAACTACAGAGGTTTACACTAAAATGTTTAGTTTACATTGCTGTTACATTACATCTAGTAGACATATAAGATATCATACAGAAAAAAGATGTTCTGCTTAGCTAGTACTCATCTAGACTTGTGGTTTTCAGATTCCAATTACACAGTTGAGTTTACCTAGAAATTGCAAGAGAGCTTTAACCAAACTCCGATAAATTATCGTACCGAAACATGGTTATTAGAGCGATTAATTCAATCCCCAGCTCTAGGTCTAGCTAGAGGATTGCGGATACAGACAAATTGAGCCGTTAACTTAATGGCTTAGGGAATCGTTTGCTGAAGAAAATGTATTCAGACTCCTCTCAGGGTAAAGGGGTAACTAACCTAGAGGAGTGAATAAGTACATTTTCTTTTTCATGTTTAACCTAATGATGAAGATATTTGCGGCCATTCAATAAAATGTGATAAAAAAACAAATGTCTGGAACTTATACTTACAAAAATAGAGAAATAAAAAATGGTTTAGTTTTAAGTATTTCAAGGTAAGATATATCATTGTACCTGTGGGTTCGAACTTTTCAAATCAATTCCAAGTACTTTTTCCTTTCTGTATTTATGCTTAAACGGTTGGGTTCAATTCATTTAATTCTAAACCAGAGCTAGGCTAACTGGATTGCGGTAATAGACAAATTGAGTCGTTAACTTAATAGCAGCAGGAATGTTTTGCAGCAGAAAAGAAGAAAAAAAATCCATGCGGTTTGGGGATTGCTGCAGCTTGTTTCCATTTTGTTTTTTTTTTTGTTTTTTAACTTTATTTTGTGCCAGCAACAATATTGTGAGAAAATGTGAATTTTGCTTTTGCTTTTCACAAGAACCGCAAATTAGCTTTGTGTTAACAATAATGCAATTAACAAACTTGTCGGGTTTTTTCACCCGTCTGCGAATCAGAATGAATTACGTTTGAAAAAAAGTTGTTGAGTAAGTAACTTATACAACTATGCTTTGGTCTAGTAAGTATGCAGTGTAGGTACTAATGGCAACTTTTTTCTGTGCTTATTTCACTTTACCGTACTTTAGTCTTTAACCGAGAACCACTCTCGGTTCCTTACTAACAGTAAAGTTAGTCATTTACCTTACAAACAACCCTTGCACCAATCCGCATTGCGCCCGCGTGGTGGAGTACCCATGACTCGTACTACCTCATAGTTTAAGGTGAGCATAGATGGGCATTGGCCCAGCAGTGGGACGTAATATACAGGGTGTAAAAAAAACTTAACGAAGCCGAATACCACATATTCTACCAATTGTTACGATCATTTTCTTCCTTTACACCATGCCTGGGAAGTTAACGGTTACTGAGATATTGATGGTTAAAGTTTGAAAAAAAAATTGATGATTTTTACAGAAATGACTTCTGTCCGTTATAACTGAACTTTTTTCCAAAGAAACATGATACGAATTTTCACTAGTTCTTTCATAAAAAGCCTCTAAATGGCACACTCCGCAATGAACAGCGCACACTCGAACCGAACCGCGTCGCGGCGGCGTAAAGAAACACGCCTCGCGGTGACTTTTTCGCGTGCGCGCTGTACATTGCGGGCTAGAATAAAATTATTTTTTTTGATGTCAAAAATAAAAGTTGTTTCCCAGCCAAAATTTCTTTTTCATACGATTTGGTTTGATGTTCTGAACGCGTGGTTCACGGCTTCGTTAAGGTTTTTTTTACACCCTGTATGTATAGGCTAGCGTAATTGATAGGATGAGAGAGACTACAGTCAAGATCGAGTTGGCTTTTAATCATTTATCGATTAACTGTCTTTAATTAGTGATGCGACGACATATTAAAATGTATTCAGTTAGTATTCTTTAAGCGTATTTGTTTAGTGCAAGATAAATGGTGCATAAACTTATCCGGTTTCGTTTAATTCAACGAGTTCGATTAATCACGGATAATGATAAAGTCATAGAAGAAGAAGAGAAGCCAGCTTTTCTAATGGCATCATTTTAAGACACCTTATGTTGGAATTCAAACAGTTATTTGAATACTTCTTTATGTATTATAGATATAAGTCTTCAATAAGGCTAAACAAATATGCATTGCTTAAAATGTCGTTAAAAATAATAAGTTTGTAGTTACATGGTAACAACTGTTAGGTGTGAACCAATTAAATATCTGCTCTCTATCTTTTCGCTTTTTACTAGTTAAAAGAAGTTTCTCTCTTTCGAAATTTCTGTATGATATGATATTCGCTTATAGCTACATACATATATATGTATGTAGCTATAAGCGAAACCATCTTATAACATACACATAAAATACAGCAGACACCGCTATAGGTACTTTTTCCAGCTGAGAAATTCAAAGTCCTGTCTGATCTCTTCGCGCTGTAGCCCAGGCGAATGCATCGTCCATTCGAAATGTACAATAGAGTTTTATGTACGGAAGGAGTCGTTTGTCAGCGCATTGTCGAAGGAACACGTGCCATCGCAAGCACCTGTGTGGGAAGCGCTGAATGATGTGTTCGAACTAAATGTTCATGGGCATTGTTGTATGGAAAGCGAATAGTGCTCGGACTAATGAAGGTACCTATTGGGGCTGTATGTAGTTTAATGGTTTGTGCCTTTAGCTTTTTGACGCAATGTGGGTGTGATGCACAAAAGACGTTTTCAGAACTTTCAAGTTTCGAATTTATATTTTTTTGCAAAGTACTTATCTTGGTTAGTAACTATCAAATAAGTACTTTGATTTTTTATTTTTATTTTACAATAAAGTTTAACTGTGAAACTATGATAGTTCATTTGAACCCTGTGAACTACAGAGACCTACAAAACGTTTCTTGTGATAGATACCTAAAATATTAAATACTGAAACTGGTGGTAAGTACAAACCCCACACGTGGGCTCGGTGCAGTTTGGTGGAGGGGTGTTTGTAAGTTACAAACCAACGTTTCTGTCAGATGTTATCAGGAGCACTAACTAAAGCCTCTGGCTAACCTTGGCGACTTATTCTCGTAGCGATATTTACCGAGATCAACAATGTAATGTGCCCTCAAAGCACGAAAAACGATATAAAGTTAGTCTCGATAAACGTTTCACTAAACACATATGAAACCCAAGAGGAGAAATTCTCGCCTAACATTCTCAAACTAAATCTAGTTATAACCAGTTATCTTTCCCCGTATATTCGACTAGGTTAAATTGAAATTACCGAACACAGTTACGCAGAACGACTTTACAACAGGAACCATAACACTCAAACTATGTGCATAAAGGAACTCCATTGTACACATACCCGAAACTTCTCTAGCTGAGAAAATATACTACGTTAATATAAGCAGAACAAAGCGTAATTACTGGCATCCATTCGCCATTAATGAACCCTCCTTGGGCGGGTTAGCCTTTATGACTGTGATGAACAAAATACATTGCTATTATCTAGTCGGAGATAGCGGAGCGATCTCACCTTTCACCATCTCTGCAACGATAGAAGGATACAGGGTCGATGACTGTGCAAAAATTATAAGGTAGGTTATCCATTTATGACTATTTTTGTATGCTCATGTTGCATTGTCAACTTCAAATTCTTAAAATTTACCGTATTGTAATGGCTCTTCAATTAAAAAATATCAATATAGAATCGTATTTCTGATGATGACGTCGCCAACTTGACTAGCATAGAATTGGGTATGTCAAAAATGCACACATTAAATTATAAAACATTTTAAGTAGGTACCTACGAGTACCCCCCCGTGGGATCTCCACCTTGTCGTGGTGGGGGGGGGCTCAGTAACCGTGGCTTCGCCACCCACGGTGAAGCTAAGCGGGATCCCGGGAGGGGACGCTCCACGTGGGTTTGCTGCAGGCCTGCGCAGGATGCGTCCAAGGGTGCGGGTGTGGGGGACGGTTTTGACTGTCCCTCGCAGTCGGGTGCGGTCGCGGGAGGAGAGACGTCTCGGTGTGTCGTTGCCGTGCGGCCTATCTCCCGCGACCAAACGGGGGCGCACCGTTGGATGGCGCTGCGGTGGGGCCGCAGAGGAAGAGGAGATGCGGTGTGTCGTTGCCGTCCTCCCTATCCTCTGCGGCCGGGAGGTGGCGGAGCCCAACACCTTGCTCCGCCGCCAAGGAGTTTGTGGCCCTCGGGCTATCCGCCGGGGTGCCGTGGTGAATGCTCACGCGACCCCATAGCACCCCCCACAATGGCGGAGTGGTGGAATGCGCTGTGGTTTTAGTGGGTATTACGGCCTTGCACACCAGCCGTTGAGTCCCACATACCCCCCTGCAGATGTGTGGGGGGCATGCGTAAAAGCATTTCCACAGCGAAAAAAAAAAAAAAAAAAAGGTACCTACGAGTACAATGAATATGATAACAGAAAGAAGTAGGAACATCTACGTACTAACATACAGATTATATTTTAAAATCTTCTTATTTTAATCCTTATCCGAAGATTCTCTCTCATCAGCCTATATCCGTCCCACTGCTGGGCACAGGCCTCACCTCATGAGCCGCGTGAGGCCCGCGTGGTGGAGTTGCAACTACGAGCAATACTCCACCACGCGGGCTCCTTGCGAATTGGTGGACGATGTGTAAAGACTTCAGTCAACTAATTATTTGTACTAGTAGTTTACAGTGAAAGCTGAAACCTTACCTTATCGACTCATTGCGAGTCAATATACTACCTACCGTTGACTGAAAGTTAAATAACTGTCAGTTTCATACCCAAAGCTTCTTGAGGTTTCAGATTTAGTATGAAAATGGCAGATATTTAACTTTCAGCCAACGGTAGATAGGATATTGGAACCGGCCATCAGACATGGTATCTGTAGATTCAAATCTAGTTACGTAGGTACTGCATTACTCGCAAGCTACTCCCGATACACACATTACGGCAGGAGTTCTGTAACTGTTATTGTGGGTTTATATAAGGGCTGTAAAGGTAAGTCCGACAGCAGTTAGGACGACCATAGCTAACAGTAATGTCTCTGGTTAGTAAGCCTCCGCGGTGATTATCATCGCTACTAGATACATTTAGCTTATAGGGCACATGGTACATTCAAGGCTTTATCACACAGGTGTAGGTTTACGACAACACGACTAATTTTCGACGTGATTTCCGATGTGAATGACAAAAACTTAGGTACAAAACTTTTAATGCTATTTTAGTGCTTGAATTGATTTTAAGAAGTGGCCTAACATAAATCTCGTTATGTATAAAATTCTCGTGTCACAATGTGCGTTCCCGTACTCCTTCGAAACGGCTTGACCGATTCTCATGAAATTTTGTGAGCATATTGAGTAGGTCTGAGAATCGGCCAACATCAATTTTTCATACCCCAACGTATATTGCAAAACAACGTTTGCTGGGTCAGCTAGTCATTTTATTGATTTTAGAAACGAAAGCGACGTAAAAATCTAAACATTGAACCATCTTTATTGATACTTAGACAAGATACCTACTAACAAAAACAAGCTTAGTTATTTTATGTTCTCTTTACCTGATCAAAATAACAATTTAATACGATTTCGATCGCAACAAATAAGTACCCATCGCTAAAACAAAAAAGCATTGTAAAGCTAATTCATCCTCTCTATAGAGTCGCTTCATAAAAGTATACGGACCGTTTCCAAGATTCAATAGCGTCGTTAGACCTTTACAAATTAAAACGAAAAGTTTATCGTTCGCGATAATCATGCTTTGCCCTTTGACGTCCACGCCGCTTCTCATTTAGATCTTAGAGGATCTCGGACGGGTCCATTAAGTAAAGAGGATGTCGGGCCAGCTTAATTAAGAATTCCCTCCGAAATCTCTGGCAGGCAGCCACCCTAGAATGGCGCCGATTGATTTTAAATGAGCCTCCACTGAGCCTAAGTGGACGCGACTTTGAGACGGCCTGTAAAAAGTTTGCGGTGAATACTAAGAGTGAAGATTCAGGACTTTGTGTAGAAAAAACATACACGGTGTAGTTCATAGTGTGTTCCACTGGAACAAAATATAAAGCTGAATCAACCCACAGAGGTTGTCCCAAAAATAGTATCAAGCTGCTGACCTTGGAGTTAAGATGCTTTAATATTTTATACAAACTTTTTTTTAAATCTGTTCCAAATGGTCAATTTGTCTCTAATTATTAAGTTTCATGTCCGAATTTCAGTGAGTAGGAATTTTCAGACAGTGGCAAAAGATATCGTTTGAGTACCTCTTTTTACCTCCAGGCGTCGGCTTGACACAATTTTGAAGGAAACCTTGTATATCCCCAGTTCCCCTAATTCCACAATAATTCCCCTAATACAAGCAAATGATTTTGATTGAAATTAGAGTCAAACACAGGCTTAAGATTCACTAAAGATACGACTACGGCACAACCTATCAACGGTAGTTAAGCAAGTTAAAAATAGGTTTGTACTATGCCAAGTACCTTTCTCCAAGAATCTTATCTATAAGAATTAACGTTTAACTTACAGGAAAGCAAAGAGAAAACAGTATGTGTAAATGTTCACTCATTAATTTTCATTTCATACATAATTGAATAAAGATGCTAAAATACGGGTTGGTATTCATAAATGGCATGAATTTTAACATGAATAAACGATATTGACTTGCCTTGACTTTACTTGAGTATAAATAAGGACGCTATTCCTTTATTTTACGTACCTAAAGTATACGAAGAATCCTAAAAATCACCTAATATTATATAATCTTACACTTACATAGAATAGAGATCAAAAATGTTCGTACTTACGTAACGTTTTCTAAGAGGTTTACGGGCTACCGTGTGTACACACAATAGCACGTCAGGATAAACACTGCGGTGTCTTAAACAATTGTAGTAAAGGTGTTTTCCCAATAAAAATGGGTAACCTGATGTGCGGTATGTATACAAAACAGACACATTGACTTTAAATTATATTTCACGTGAAATTAAAAAAGAATTAAAGAAATATGGACTGCCCCAGGCGGGACTCAAACCCGCACCTCTCGCAAACCGCGCGATTGCCCGACTAAGTTACCGAGACCTTTACTCGTACTCATCGGTCCGAATTTCTTTAAGCGATCTTTAGGCTGCAGCCTGTTGCCAGTTGTGGTAAGAAGATACCTACAACATCCGAAATAAACACCTTTACAGCTGTTTAACAAGCGGTTAAGATGAATCAGCAAATTTATAAGGCTACTTTTGTGGGCATTTTAGCCATCGCCCGGCTTTTGGCAGTTCATTTTTCTTTAAGTGTGTTTTAATTTCACATTGTAATGAAATTTGCATTGTAGATTCTAAAAAAATAAAAGTAACTAATAAATTATATTTCACGTTTATGAAACACGTTCAAAACTAAACATGCGAAGTGGACTTCAGGATACTTTTACGACGGCGATTAAGTTTTACTCCTATCTAAATGGAGTTAAAATGCGGGCTGATAGGATTTTTATTCTGTTAATAAAAGTTAAGTGCCGACGCTTAGTATTTAAGATAATTACGCCATAGCTGAGCTTAACTTAACTAAAATTCGTACTCAATATTCTTTCTTAAGGGACCGTAAATTTCCTGAACTTTCGGACCTGATGTTTTCTTACCATATCCTTAGTAAATAAAAAACTACCTACTTGATGTTCTTTGTTATGTCATTTAACAAAACTTTGACAAGTTTTTGTGTTTTTGTATTTTTAATAACAACCAGTTTTTCAGCTCGCTGCCGAGTTTCCAGATTACAGATTTAAGTGCACTCAAGATTTTACTTTTTAAAACTGTCGCGTCAACCGTCTCACGGAAAACTTGCCAGCTTAAAAATAAGAAGACAGAATGTTGTCGTAAGTGAGAAAATATTACGGCAGCTTAATGTTACGAGGGGCAGAGAGCGGAAGACTGGCTCGTTATGCTGATTTATGTCTACCCCCGAAACGTACAAAGAAAGGCTCACCTTATGAATTCGTCTGGAATTTACGTGGAGCATTTCATTATGAGGCGCATATTAAATGTCTGCTGAAATATGGTTGACCAAGAGTTGGGTCTAGTTTAAAGACTTCAGTGGTTGTTGTTGGCTTAGGCGTTGTGCTACGTGAGCAATGTAACGCGACAAGTGCGATGCGACGCGATGCAACCAATACTTGTTACAATGTCCATCGCGCTTCGTCACGTAGGACACTGTTATAAATGTACATGCATTTGATATTTACTAAATTAAATACTATATTTGCTTAAGCTATTATTATTTTCTTCACTGTTATTTTTATAATGTTCCTGCTACCACAAAATAGTAACCTTGTGCAAACTAATAAGCAATAAGCAGATAGTATAAGTTGGGGTTTTATCGATAATGTAAAAAAGAAACTAGTGGACTGGAACGAAAATGGTAGTTTAATTGTATATTTGATATACAGAGAATAAAATCTTGAATAAAGATCGCGACAATAGTGTAAGTAGTCCGAGTGCTTAGAGGCAAATGAGCGAATGTTCGGCTCGGCTGCGAGCTGGCCGGGCGCAATCGTGCAGGTTCGGGTGACCTCCGTGTTCGGCCCCCGCGAAGATGCCAACGATGTTGCGCGAAGTCCCAACATTATACGAGTACATAATAAATAAATAAATATAATAAATATTTCACAACAATCACACAAATTCTCTAGTGCCAAATTAAGCTACGAGGCTTGTGTTATGGGTACTAGACAACGGATAAACATACTTAAATACTTTTTTTTTTAATAAATACATATTATACATATAAAACACCCAGACCAGTACAAACACACATGTTCATCCCACATATGCTTGTACTGTGCGGGGGAACCCGCGACCCTTGGTTTTAAAGTCCGACATGTAGACCTACATAGTTAGGTACTTAGTACAAAAACTTATTCGGATCAAATAATATCAATTTAAAGTCAGGACAATGTTTATCACCCCCTAACACCCGTACCGCCATATCTCTACCAATTTTACCACAAAATAAAAAGTGCAGCAATTAATTTCGTTTATAAGCCATATACGAGTAATAATTACATTAGCTGCACTGTTCATGCTAGCTGCAGGGTGCGTTGGCTCCTTGGGGACCTCCTGTGGGTTGAGGTATGGTTGTACTTGGCTATAGGGTATATCTAGATGAGACAGGTATCATTTTAACCCCCAACGAAATATAATGGAGTTATAAGTTTGACCCCTTTGTCTGTTTGAGTGAGTTTTTGTGTTTTTATTTAAATCTGTTTGTGGCATCTTAGATTTGTGATAAACCGCTTTCAAAGTGTGTTTTTGACGTGACAACGTCTTATAAATTGGTTTGCCGGGTGACACTTCAAGAAACTGCGTTACGCTCCGCTCACGTTCCGCGCTCACAATGAGAGCGAGTGAGAGGCACGCGTCCCTTCGACTCGGGCATGGTTAGCCCGCCTAAGAGCGAGTGAGACAGACATAAAAAGTGAAAGGCACGCGTCCCTTCCACTCGAGCGCAGTTGACCCGTCTAAGAGCGAGAGAGACAGAGCGAGAGAGAGAGAGTGAGAGAGATAGGCATACACACCGGTTCATGTTATACGAATGAATATTCACATTAAAATTATTTTACCACTCAAAGTCGTTGTCACGTAAAACTTTCGCCCGTATACCGACTTTACAGGCAACCAATTTTTTTATTCCAAAGATAATTTCACCACAGTGGTTCTAAGCTATATCTGGTCAAAATTAGCCGTTGAAGATAACCAGCTGTTTTCGTGGCACATTTGGCTCTTTTCCCTGGAAAGTTAGTTTTGTTAGTTGACAATCTGTATTACTACTAAGCATGGTAGTCTGTGGTAGTAGTAAGAGCCGTTTTATTTTTTCATACCTAGCGTTAAAACGAAGCCAAATCTTTTACTAGCTCTGAAAAACGATATAATTATAATTTCGACCAGTACACTGATATTATGTTGTGAAATACCAAGCTTTGTCACGCCTTTCATCTTCCGTGTAAGTCACTCTAAACTTTGAAAAAAAATCTCTTCCATTCTTTAAAAACGAAAAGAATAGATAATGTATGTACTATGTAACCTGGTAACATTTTATTGCAGTGCTTATGATAATGCTAAAGTGCGTAAATTAATAAATAAGCAGACTAACAGTCGCATCTAGTAAAAAGTATTCTCTCTTCGGTCAACCATCATCAGCGAATGAGCCAAATTAATGTAGCCCACTTTTTATGGTAATACGAGCACCCCGGACATTTGGTATCACAATGATATAGTTGTCAGAAGCACAGCAGACTTTTGTAGGACAAAATGATAAGTTGAATAAATAATTTTGCTTTGCTGACGGTGCGAATGGTGCGTGTGGTTTTGTTCAAAAAAATCAAAATGATTTAGGTATTTGGAGCACAGTTTTGACATGTTAACATACAGTATTATAAGGGGTTTATGCATTCGTTAAGTTTCTGTCTTGTATTTAGACGTACTTATATTTTTTTAGGTGTTAGGTATTTATAGTCGTATATACTTGCCTGTTACCATTGTAGAGGTACTACTATTTAAAAACATATGTCTTTGTAGTCTGTCAACCCAATGCGCACATCGTCACCCTTAATTCCTCAAGTCTCTTAATCTTAATCTCAAGTCTCTTTGAACCAGCCCTCCCTACTCTCTAACCCATTGTCCGTAGTTTCAAATATAGCCATCCCTGTCACTCTTACAAGTTCGAACGTGCGAGCGAACGCGCTGCCGCTGGGTAGACTCGAAAATACGAACGAAACGTTACAGAATACTGCCCCAGTTTCGGATTAAGAATACGCTTTTATCTCTTAAGCAATTTATATGCAAACAAAACATCTTTCGGTGACATTAAATATCCAGCCGTAAATAAGCCGAGAGCATTAATATAAAATGATTCGCAGCTTGATCATGTCAGCCATCGCCGCCATCACAATGTAAACGTAAAGTTACGAGCCGCTAAATATCTTCTTTAAATAAAAAACGTGCCTGAAGGAAATATTAATGTCATATTAATACTTTATCGTGCACGAACCGAAAGGGCCCGGTTTATAATAAGCTCAGTTTAATAAATCACATGTTTTATGGACGGCCTCATGCCAAATAAATACGGTGTGTTCTCTTGCATTTACCGCTGAAGGTGGGGAAAGCGAATGTACTGGGGTGGCTAAACGTCATACGTTTTATTGACCAATATTTTTTCGTTTTTGACATAATTATTTGCATATACATAACAATTTGCATTTATGATCGTGCGGACGTTTGTGGTTGATTAAGGTTTTAACGTGTTTCTTTATTAAGTAATGCAAAGAAAAAAAACATTTTAAATACGAAACATAATCCGAATGATACGCTTTTCTTCCCGTGATAATATGTTTTCCTATGTCATTCTCTCTCGTCCAAATGGCTCGCTCATCTTGATCAGTCAATTACAACTTGACTATGAATTGTTGGCAACACTGCGTGACGTCACAGACTTCGGAGCGAAAAGTGACGGTGGCGGGCACTTTTGCTCGAGCCACTGGACGGAACGCTTCGGAAAAGTGAACCGTGCTTACTTTTGTGTTTTATTTAATTATTTGTAATTCTAAACGTGACTTCTATCTTTGTATTTTAATTTCTTGCTGATTAAATAATAATGCGTGATCTACTGTTTGCCTACATCTACCCTCTGAGTATAAAATAGTTAACAGAATGAAGTTTAAGATTTCATCACTCGTGCTAAGAGTGTATAACTTTCTAGATAAAACAATTATTGTGGTCACAGTGTATGAAAATAACAAAGTTTCATATGCAAGTTTATCTTTAATTTGCTTGCAATTACCGACTTTTCAAGCAAGTTAGTCTGCACAATTATAACGTCGACCAATATGGTACAGACCGGTTAAAAGCGAACTGTACGAGTTAAATAGCAATTAAACGTTTCGAGTGAATCATTTATTAATAATTAGAGCGATTAATACTTTTAATATTTTTATAATTGAAGTTCATATGAACGAGACGGTAAACAAAAACGAGACGTAAAGACATAAAAATCAACAATTCAATGAAAGTTGTGAAAACGTATTTAAAGTGTTTTTGATGGTAGTGGTTCCAAAATCAATTGTTTTTAACCTTGTTAACCTATTCTCTTTGTCGTTGGACCTGCGCCTGATCTCTCTCCGGTCATGTCGGATTGCCGTCTCACCGAACTTTGAGAGTGATGGAACAGTGAGTGCACCAGTGTATTGCGCTCACACTTGTGCACTATAATATCTCCTGCGTAGTTTGGCCGCCGTGGGCGAAATCGGCCAGGAAGACTATTATTATTCTGTTTGTGTGTTTTTATGTCTGTCCGTCAGTTGCATATTAGCTCCCGAACGAATACACTGATTTCAGTGCGGTTTTTGACGTGACAACGTCTTATAAATTGGTTTGCCGGGTGACACTTCAAGAAACTGCGTTACGCTGCTCCGCTCACGTTCCGCGCTCACAATGAGAGCGAGTGAGAGGCACGCGTCCCTTCGACTCGGGCATGGTTAGGCCGCCTAAGAGCGAGTGAGACAGACATAAAAAGTGAAAGGCACGCGTCCCTTCCACTCGAGCACAGTTAACCCGCCTAAGAGCGAGAGAGACAGAGCGAGAGAGAGAGAGTGAGAGAGATAGGCATACACACCGGTTCATGTTATACGAATGAATATTCACATTAAAATTATTTTACCACTCAAAGTCGTTGTCACGTAAAACTTTCGCCCGTATACCGACTTTACAGGCAACCAATTTTTTATTATTTAAAAGATAATTTAATCACGGTAGTTCTTAGCTATGGCTGGTTAAAATCCATCAAGCCGTTGAAGCTTACCAGCTGTATTCCTGGGCCATGTTTGTTTTTTTTCTTTCTTCAGAGTTAAAACGTCTCTAACCCCAACATATTCAATGATACCTCCTTGTGGCAGCAATTCAGAGCTTCAAACCTTTGACGCGTCTATTACCAATTTATAATAAACTTCAATAAAAAAAGCATTAAATATCATATACGAATACGTACAATTAATCTGATTAAAGAAGATTTTCCTACTAATATTATAAACGTTTGTATAAAATATTATAGATGTTTGTAAGACTTTCAAATATACCTCTTATACATAAGAATAACACAAATACAACAATTTACAAACAATTCTGAATATAAAGGGTTTCTAACAAGTCGCGGGCGACCACTAGTATCCTATAAGCACAATTAATCTGCTTGAAGAGGATTCGTAAATACATAACCTATAAAGATCTTCCCCAATCTCTTAATGTCGGACGCATTTTTACCCTGATTGATATTTTTATATCCTCAAAATGGATTTACCCCTACTAATATAACAGTTTGGAATATTGGGCACCCCTCGACGATAATTCGGTTTGATGTCATACTTCTTGCGCGTGAGTGGATACGGATAGGTTTTCCGATAAAATTGTTGGCTCAGCTATTGAATCAATGCCACTGAAATGCGTATTTTGTTAGGACTATTTCAACAGACATGTTCAATCCAGTTAATATGTAATTTTGACGGTCATAAATGGCATATTAAGTGTCAACAACCTCAATAACGTGTATTGAATCTTGAACATAGCTCTGAAAACGTAGGTAAAATCAGAGGCAAAAATATTTAATATGGAATTTGACGAATCGAAATTTTATTTCCTTAAGGTACTTAAGTGCTACTAAAGTAAATACCGAACTAGATTTTGTTTCCAAAAAGCTGCCCTCTTTGACTTAGGGATCGACTTTTGCTAAAATCGAAAGAATTACGTTGTCAAATGAACTTCATTCTTCACTTTAACTCTTTGTACCTTCAGTAGGTGTATGTATGACTCAATGTACCCATATTTGTGACTGTAGAAAAAAATCGATCCCACTATTGTTGAATCTTGTCATTATTTGACATTCTGCAACTCTATGGCGTTCTACTGTCTGTTCTATCGGTCGTACTCACTCGCAGCTAAAATAGAACCTCGGATGAAACAATACGGATTTTTTACTCGATTTAATCCCCTTTGTTAGACGAGCAACATGGATTTATTTCGAACTGCGCTTCGCTGTTTTGACTATCGTACTCGTATTCTACGACATTTATTTATTATTTATTTATACTTAGATGGTGAAAGTTTACATTTTTTTATTGATTTAAACTTTATTGCACCGATAGTGATACAATTGACTTTATTTCAAAAAGGATACTTTACCAGTCAACCACGTGGGAATGCAAATAAATAATTAGTGGCTTAAACAAAAAAAGGTTCGGCGTAATAAAAAAATAAAAATTTTTTTTGTAGTTTTTGGTAAAGCGGAAACCAATGCTGCTCTAGATTGTGTAAGGGTCACTCAGACAAGAGATAATGGTATGTCCTTTAGTAACTAAAATTTTAAATTAATAACCTCCGACATGAGCCAGGAAGACCACTGGTGAGCTTCAAAAGCTGGACAGATTTTGCTAGCCATAGCTAAGAACCTCCTCTCACCTCACCTCATCAGACAATATATATAGCCTGCTAGACACAGGCCTCATCTCTATCGTCCACCAGGCAGGCTCAGAGCGGATTGGTGGAGGGTGGTAACATCCCTCCACCAATCCGCTCTGTGATTAAATTTACCTTCGAATAAAAAACTGCATGATGCTACAGAAAGACATACAAAAACACTAGCAGAATAAGTTTCTAAATGATAACATTCCTCTATTGCGTCGGGGGTTAAAACCCAACAAAGGAAAGCAGTCGCAACAACGACGAAGTTCGCAGTAAAGTGATTAATATTTACTTTGCATACATTTTCTATCCAAAAAGAAGATAGACTCCGGAGTGACAGAAGTTTTCGCTTCTGGAGGCTTATAAACCTTACAATGCAACACTTTCCTTTATATACCTTATTGAATGTGTACCATGCCACCACGGTGTCAAAGTCAAACTAAATTATCGGTGGTCTCCTGTCTTCAATTATCAAACGACAATATTAAATTGTCTGAAAGCAATATCAGGTATTCGAGGATAGTAAACGCTAATTAGACGGGTGTGAGTAGATCAATAGCAGTTCAGTACTCAAATGTTGGAAGCCACGGGGCGTTTGTTGTCAATCAATAACCTGCGACGGCCTAGGTAGCTATTAGCTCGAACCGTTCATTAGCGATATGCAGCCATTTGTAAGCTATCATTAGAATTTACTGTGGAAATGCTTTTGTGCTTGTGCATGTGTTATTAGAAAAGCAACGATGGATAGGAAGGCGAAAGCTTATGGCAGATAAATAATTATGTGTGTGCGCGTTTCCCTTCTGGCTTGTTTTACTCATCTCATCAAGCTTTATACGTCCCACTGCTGTGCAAAGGCCTCATCTCACTTTGCGGTGATACGAGCCATATTCCACCGCGCGGGCTCAGTGCGGATTGTTGGAGGAGACACCTGTCCTACTAATTTTACGGAAGTCATTTAGTACCTGATTCCTAATATAACTCTTGTTTTGTATTCGCTGGCGTTGGAATAAATAATCTCATGGACACTTACATATTTGTATGGGACTGTAGGTGAAATAGAGAAAGCATAGGAATCACTTAGTTGCCACTGTTGCTAGTAGAATTTATCGAATTATCGAGGCTTCTTACAGTGTGAAAAGACCCTGGACCTATTACAATACAAATGTCTCTAACCTATAAGTATATGTAAGTTTAGGCTTAACTAATACATACTTAGCGTATTCTAACTAATAAAAAACCAGCTGATAAGTCATAAACTCATCAGAGATTATTATGTACCTATTTCTTCATTTCCTTGCTTAAAGGAAACTAATATTATTAGCTTATCGTATAATTTAGATAAGGTGCAACTAAATAGGTTAATCTGCACTATAAATCGAGATTATTCCAATTCAACACCAACTTGTTATATTGTTGCGTACTGAAAAGGTCTGCAACCGAATAAATATCACTTGAGATAGCTTTTGAAATAGCAATCGTAAATACTGCTAATCGGTTTCGCGATAGTAAATATACTAAGCGTGAAAGTATTGATAATTTTGTATGAGGCTTTGTAGATTGTAGGCGAGAAATTGAGAATGGAGAATAATTTGTAGTCATGATCGCAACAGTGTGTTCAGTAACCAACCTTTAAAGCTTGTGTGGGAAGACGTTTGAAAGGAATTAAGGGTAAGTGTGGCCAAGTCTATATTGTTGAACCTATAAATAAACATTCTTTTTTTTAACTCTGATTAACATCTAATATGCTCATGTTATTTAGGCAACGGCTAGCTAGCCCTCCTGACAACAAAGATTTTATAAAGCCTACTATTTAATTATTTGTTTGATATTTTTGGTAAAATCAAAACAAATATTTATTTACGTACTTCGATAAGTATATCGCCATATTGGGTCTCGTTTGATAACTTCGCACCAAAATTAATTATCCACGAGACAAATGAGTAAAACGTGTCGCGCCTGCGACATCCTCGAAAGAGATATTAAAAATTGAATTAAATCTAATGAACTTAGGGGTATCAGGGCTCTTGGAATCTTTTGTTGTGACTGCGAGGGCTAGAGGGGAGGGGGAGTCTTAATTAAGTGTAGGCGTAGTCCTCCACTGTTTAATGCGATGAGTTCGCGGCTCGTTTAACTTTCATAAAATTCTCTTGAACTCAGCGATTTTTCCCTAACTAGCGGAATGGAATTTGCATGTGAAATCTTCGTAGCGGAAGGAACTGCCTTTCAAACAAACTAGTGCTTCAGCGACAATTTTCGTGGGAAAAGGAGCAAATTGTTTTCATCATATTTTTTTTTAAAGTCGTCATGAGTACTTACCTACTAACTTCGACGGAACCTTTTTGTACATTACGGAGCTCAAGTAATTTGTGAAGAACGTAATTTGAAATACTAAAGTAACTTTAATTTAGATGAACTACAAAAGTATTCAGTTTACCTAGTCTCTCTAAATAAATGCTGATTTAGTGAGACTAGGTATACATATAAAATACAAAAAAAAAACATTTTTCGTTTCTCTTTTTTCTACACACAGATTCATATTACACCAGAAAAGTTGACGTCAGCCCATGTTGTTTACGTTTTGATACTGTTGATGTCAAGGAGAAACTTGTTATCTCCACCCGTTTGGGCGGGAAATATGAAATTCTGATGTTGAGAAAAATGGGTGTTGCTCGCGAAGTGAGACGCGGCGTGATATTACGAAAGAGATAGGACGGCAAGTGACACTATCCAATCTTAAAATATGGCATGGCAAAGTTAACGAAACGTCACGACAAAAATGGTCCTGTGATATATGTGTTAAAATAAGTAAAAAACAATTTTTTTTTATTTTAAAATTAACTTTGGTAAGCTTGGATAATATTTTTGCGAAAATATTCGTGTTCTACAAGTATTTTTTGCTCTTACACTTTTCAGCATGTAATAAACAAAGTAGTTCACTTTAAAGCACAAAATAAATGATGTATCCTCTCAATTTATGATTTAACGTAGCCAAAATGGTGTCTATATGAAAATTATTAGGTAATTTCTCGATAATTTTTATGGCGCCATAACTCTTCCCTCGCATTTTCATTACCTTTATTGCAGTCATAACCGAAAATTCGTTGCATGAAAAATCAGTTAAACGCTGGGTACGTCCTATCAATCAAAATTAAGTACAACGGGTCAAAAAATTATTGTGTGTCCATTAAAGCCGTGGTATTTTTGACCTTAATTCAGTACAGATAAAGGCTGAAATTAGTGTGTGAATAAATAAAGTATTGAGAGCATTTTATGTGTAGGATTGTACCTATTAGCAGGCGGCCCATAGCCGGAAATTAATAGGCCACGTGATGAAGTAAAATTGTTGGTATAATTAAAATCCGTAAAATAATTGCCATTAATCTGAATATTATTCGACACTTACCGCTTATAGCTGCATAAACGAGGTAATCCGTCGCTTATACAGCCCGTTCCGGCGCCAATATAGCGTTACAGGGTGATTATTAGTGGCCATTACCGTAGTGATTTGTCAAATGTCTTGGGTTACGATTACACCGACATTGAGACCGCGTTATTAGTGGATCACATTCGGGACTGAGGTTCTTAGTTTTTGATCAGAGCACCTGCCTGATTGGTTCTATCTAAACTTATAATTATGACACATTTAAAACGATAATTTACTTCAATGTGCTCGTTTAATGATAAAATGTTTTTAAAGCCATTAGAATCTTGAATCAGAATGGACTTCGAAAATATGATTATGTCTACAGTTTTTAGATGCTTTTGGATACGTTTGATATACTACTAATATTTTCAGCTTTCTGATACGAGTACTCATTTGGCTGATAGTGGAGGGACACCCTATTATATTCGTAATGCACCAGTCACTATGAATACAATTTTTGCTCGGGGGTTGAACCCTAATAGAGATCGATTAGGTATTATGATCTCCCTCTATACTTCGCATAATCCCGTAATTGATATAAAATCCGCACTGGCTTTTCGCTATTAAGAAGTCCCGCCCCAAGATTTATAATAACCGATTGCTGGATTTAAAATGATTAATGTTGTTTACAAGAATTATTATTATTTCCCTTTCTATTTCTCCTATCCTATTGTGACATGGAAATCTTTATTAATTGCCGGTCTTACGTTTGTTAAGTGAAGACAAATATGACAGCGGTTATTAAAATTTTGATATGATTTTGCGTCAACCCTCGGAAACATGAACCAATGTTTCCGTTTACGTTAGGTAACATACACTAACAAACGTTAAAAAATCATTGCTGTATGAACGAAACAAATATCTTAACATATTAGTGTCGTCAAAAAGTCAGAAACTGTCAGTTTCTTATACAAAATTAATAGCTAACGAATACTTAACGATACGGATATTATACGTATCGATAGTTGTTCCTGCCTACTGACGAATCCATTTAAAATGATAAGTAGGTAAATAATTTAAGTATGCAATAAATGTTAATTAAGTAAAGACACATCATGATTTAACACGGCAAGAATGAAATCAGCACACATTTAATACAAGTGAACAAAACAATCGAAATAAAAGAAAAAGTCAACCAAGATTTATCCTGCCAGCTGCGTAAATGAGCTGACAAGGAGTGACATTTCGACCGCCATTTTCCCGGCCACACAAAGTGTAGTGTAAATTGATACAAAGCAAACATACGTCGCATATTTGTGGAGAATTCGCTTGTCTTTTCTGTTGCATTGGAACGAGATAGGAATACTTTTTGTACTGCACTGTCTCTTGTTTCGAAAAATAAACTGACAACGGCGAGTTGGTCAAGTGATAAGGGTTCCGTATGGTTTGAATGACATGTTTTTTATCTGTAATATTCATTGCATTTTATGGTAGATGTGCTTCCAATTTTTTTTGTTTTTTTTTTAAATAACGCCTGTTTCGAGATTCTTTACCTTTATTAGTTTAATTAAGTTTATGCGGAATATAAAATTGCTGGTTTGCTTTATATTAATCGAAATATCAGGCAGTGTGTGTTCTCATCGTGGAATGATTAGTAATTCATGATAATCCCTACGTATTATTTGTGTTAGAGCATTTCTTTTCCCGTCAGCCTGTGTCGCGGTGAGACGGTCTAAAAATATGATTGAGGTACCTATCGCTTTAAAAATCTCGGCGAGTAGACTGGGCGAATACTCTAACATTTGTTCGAATATTTGAACGCTGACGAAATTGCGGGCGGCCGCTAGTCTTTAATAATGCTTGTAAGGGATTATTCATTACATTTTTGTTGCGGAACTCTAACAAATGCAGCTTGAGGGTTGCTCCGCGAGGGTGGACCGGGTCTAATCGACCCGCGCGATAAACAGCCACGCGTGTACCCGCGTTAGTTACGCACCGTAATGAATCTCAGCGTTTTAGGGTTAACAACCGTAGGCGCTATTACTTAATAGTGTTCATATAATTTGAGACTATTCCTGTGATAATCGGAAGGGTTAGATATTAAACTGTATGTGGACCGTAGTTATGATTTTGCCGTCATGTTTGCTGCTCATGTTGCCTATGGTAGTTAAAACATTTCACTTCATTTAATTTTCTGAAGCACCAAACCTTGTCTAAATAATTAGAAATGCACGATTCTCGATACAAGTTACTCTGTTAAGTAGAAAAAAAATGTATTACGATTTTTGACGGATTTTCATCATCACGGGTGATAGGACGGGTCATTTGAATGTTAATTTTAAGTACCCAACGGATTTTTTTTTCAGGCAACCATGTATTAACTGTCTCGCACAATAAGAAACATTCCAAACCTCAGGGCGAACTGGCCAAACAAAGCGTACATCAACAGACAAACGTCCGCCCATCAATTTGGTACTTTCCCCGAAATTAACTTCATCTGGTATGACGTGGTAATTTCGCACATATTTCACGCGTGTCATAGTAAATAAAGAGATAGTGGCCACGTGACCCGGGCGGGGCAGACTACCATAACCTTAAATCAGAGATGGGGCTCTAATTGCTCCGAAAACATTAACGGAGATGTTTTTGGGTTTGGTGCAATACACAAGAACGTAGCAGCTGTTTGTACAGTGGTAGCGTGTACAGGGGTGTTTGTGGTAGGGTTAATTTATATGTTGAGACGTGTAAAAGTGCTCATTGTCTATTTACAAAAATAAATTGAATTTATTGATGTGATCTTCTTGAAATAAAAAAAAATTCTCTTTACATAATCAATTTTTAATGTTATCATCATCATCATCATCATAAATAGTGAACATAGACCTCCCCATAGATTTCCAGGTAGGCCGGTTGACAGCGGCCTGCATCCCATTGAGTCCAGCGATCATTAAGGTGGTCGGTCCACCTTGCCGATGGATGCTACGTTGCGCTTATAATCAAATGTTTTTCAACCTGTTTTTTTCTGCTCCGAGGACCACCAGTTCTTTGCCCTATTAATGTGCCTTGCTGACTGTTTTTAGGCTAACAGTCTGAATCAATTTAAAAAAAAAGGCTCACAGAGCGAGTGTGACGACAGTTATTTTTTTTTCATGGAGAAAGCACAACAATGACGTGTCATTACATCCATCACAGTAGAAGTAAATAGAGTCTTTTTACATTTAATATTTGAGTTGTCTTGATTGTAGGTAATTATGTGTATTAAATGAAATGAAAATGAAAGTTAACAACGCAACATTTCTCAACTTGCACCACCCATGCACGCTCATCTTGCATTTCCCGACTGCGTCCACAGAACGGAGCGGATAATTTTATTCCCCTACAGACTTCGGGTACTTAGGGTGAGCGGGGGATGCTTAGTGTCTGTCTGTTGCGTAAACGTCTGCGCCGAACAATTTGATACGCAGTAAATTTTATTTCAGTGTCATTGGGGATCGGCTAATGTGAGAATTGGTGCGGTCGGATAAGCAGCATTGAGCAATTTAGATCAAAGTTACTCGCCTATTTTTCGAGTTGGAAAAACAAAGCAGGATGATTTTTATTATCTATGTGTATATTTTTATTACTAAAATATTATCATGGAAAACTTGAAATGCTTGTCATAGACCAAGCGTATCTAGCGCAATGCAGCGCGCAGTGTTTTGGTCGTGGCGTCGAATAAAATTTTATTTGTGCTAAAACATTAATGAGATTACCAAAGCCTTGAAAATTCTAACTGATATTTTGGCGTTCATAAACAGAGAATTTTTGCACCAGAAATGTAAAGACTTAGCTACAGTAGTTGGTTACAAATCGTTTAATTAGAGTATGTTAAACTTTTCCTTCATCGTACAGTAGAGGATTTCAATAGTAATATGCCTTGATCAAACAAGCTCAACCTTTCTACCAGTAAGTACGAGTATGTCTGTGCCTTTCGTCTTTACTTTTCCTTACACATCTTATATTTTATCTGCAAAACTAACCTTTTAGCTGCCGCAGATAATATTTCACTGACTAAAATTCAAGCTAACCCCAACTCCAGCACCTTGTTGCAGACGTGAGAGACTAACTACTGGATTAACTCAGGCCAAAGTTTCCCGCAAAACGTTTAGTTCGGAGTTCGTCTGACTTAGCGCCCGATAGAATGCTAAGTCACTCGATAGTTGGAGATACTGTATAGACGGCATCCTATACCGAGCTGGTTCAGGTATGATTTTTTTGTAAGCAATTGAATATGTCAATAATATTTTGGAACTGGATTGCTCCAAATATTTTAAATCCTTTGATTTAATGTTCATAAGCTCTTTTATTAACGGTAGACTTATTTAGCCATTTTTTCAATAAAACTTTCATTGTATCCGGAATAGTGTCAGTGAAAGAGTTCACTAATCCAGTGATTTTTTTTAAAATTAATCCTAATTTTTTAGGTCTCAATCAATGACTTAACTAACATATTCAATTGGATATGCTAACACTTAGTTAGGGCTAGGTAATTGGTGTGTTCGTTGATTTTTTTAAATAAATAAATATAAAATACTTTTCATCCATTACCCAGCTTGGTTTAGGTCGTTGTATGGTAGGATCTTGGACTAATCGAATGCTAAGTTGCCCGGCCTGACTTCTGGTTCAAGTTTAATGCTGTGTGATTGTCGTTTGGGCAGCCTGATGTTGGCAGAACTGTTCTAACTAGTTTGTTGGTTAATTAATTTAGCCATAAGCGTAAGGACGCACTCTGTAGTAAATAAAGTGTAAACGGTAGTCAGACTATTTCAATGTAAGAAAAAGAGTTACTCTTCGTTGTTACTTCGTTATACGCTACTTCTACTTCGGTATACTTCGTTGCTTATTAGCAAACCTATTAGATTTGCACTAAAATCCAAGCTCTGTTCAAACTTAACTGAACCTATATTAGGTTAAATTGAATTAAAAATAAGGTATACTTAGGTATTCAATTCCAAAGGCATTACTAATAAAAAATGGGTTAGTGGCGTTATTTCCAAGTTGCAATTTCAACCAAAAATTGAATATGAAATCCAGTTGCGATTTTACCTAAAAAAAGTCCGGGAGCCGACTGCAAAAATCCCTACCAGGTATAAAATAGAAAATACCTACTCTGTAGGGGAATATCACAATTAACCCAAAAAATACGGTTGAATTGATAACCTCCTCCGTTTTTTAAAGTCGGTTATAAAGGTTTTTTTTAAACAAATCTACTGATTTATTTTCAATCCAACACCACTGTCTTAGTGAACAAGAAATGCACTGAATTCTTGTTCACTTACAATATAGAAGTAGTTTTAAAGCCCAGCAGGGAAATACAAAATTACGTTTTATGACTGGCTCACGTGCATTTTTATCCAATTTTAACGTTTCACACCTTGAAATAGGGCGCGGCGATAAAAACTCGATCGCTCGGAAGTATATTTAAATGAATAGCAGAAGCAATTTGTGCTGAAAGTCATAAAAGACGTCGCGGAGGAGGCGCCGACTGTTCGGCTTTCTCAAAGCTCCTTTTCAGGAGTTGCCAACATTTTGGGTACTGCCAATCATTGAAACAATTATTATTGTTGACTTAGTTTTAGATCTTGAAATTGAAGATAAAAAATATTAATAATGTGTAATATGATGTACACTTGTCCGAAGTGCAAGATTTGAGGCTTGTAAGCTCTATCTCACAGGTCTTAAAGAACATGGAAAAAACGAAAATTATGTCGTATCTGTTAGGAACTCAATTCTCGAAGTTGTTTACGAGTACGTCTATCTGGGCTTGTCCCAGAATCCAATTAAAATCGATCGGTCAATCGATGAGTCTAACTCGGCTGGGCAGCGTTCGAGAAATTGCGCAAGAGTGTCTTCTCGTCTTAATTACCTCAGGTTCTGAAGACGAAAGTCTTCAACCAGTGAGTGTTACCAGTGATGACATATGAATCCGAAACAGGGTCTCTTACTATGGGCCTTATAAAGAAGCTCAAGATAACACAACTAGCGATGAAGAGGGCTATTCTCGGTTTTTCTCTATGATCAGAGATGAGGAGATACGTAGAAGAACGAAGGTAACGGACATCGCCTTGAGAAACAGTAAGCTCATGTGGCAATGAGCAGGGCACATAGCGCGAAGAACTGATGGCCGCTGGGGCAGAAAAGTTCTGGATGGAAACCTTTCGACCAAAATCGGTCGATCGGTCGGTGATCGGTCGAGATGTCAAAAACTGTGGGGAAGGCCTATGTTCAGCAGTGGACGTCCTTGGGCTGATAATGATGATGATGATCTCACAGGTAATGTGACATCAGCGTAGCGATTTGTTAAAAAATAATGTCAATAACGCATAGCGCTACACGTAAACTAAAACCAACAATAACAGTCAAATACGAGTATATAGTTAAAATTAAAAAATACTATCAATATCATAAAATAACACAAACTCCTAACATAACAAAAACATTATATAACTACGCTCCAACACCCCTGCCCTGACACCTATTAAAAAGTTCTGGCCTTCTATTTTTGGCTGCGTCGTCGCGGGCGCGCCAAATAAGAGTTATGTGACAACTTGTGAGAGTAAGTTACGGTAAGTTGCCTTTGAAAAATGCTATGATGATACGCTCTTGACCGAGCACAGATCGGGGACAGATATTAGGTTAATGAACAGAATTAATAGTGATCTTGCTTTGATGTACTCTAATTTTATACACATCTAGAAATAATGATTGTTATCGATATTCATTATCAAGATCTTCTCTTACAAGTGGAATGTAGGTAGTTTAATAATTGAAACCTTACCTTCTGAATACTGTTATACCAAACAAATTGATTTGTGTAATCCTACTAATATTATAAAGGCGAAAGTTTGTATGTATGGATGTTTGTTACTCTTTCACGTAAAAACTACTGAATGGATTTGGTTGAAATTTGGCACAGGGGTAGATAATAGTCTGGAATAACACATAGGCTACTTTTTATCCCGGAAAAATATGCAGTTCCCGTGGGATACGAAAAATATTAGTCCACGCGGGCGGAGCCGCGGGCGAAAGCTAGTAATTTCTATATTTGTGAATATCTCGAGATTCCACTTCAGAATAATTCTAAAGAGCAAAAACTGGGAGAAATAATTAGGTTTCATTTGTTTTTTCGGTTTACGCGAACAGTAGACATTAAAATTATACACTTTTTTAAGGATTATTTCGCGATTTATTTACATTTGATTTTAACCTGACATACGGACCCTTTTCAGCGTCCGTGGTCACCAGTAGACTAATGTGTTAGTAATCATTACATAGTTTTGAAAAAAAAATGTAAACTACCATCACTCAAAAATATTAAGTTACGTTCCTATCTACACAAAATGAGCTAACAGTATCCTGAGGTCTTGCAGTGCGGGGTCTAACTTGAGTCTTGGCTAAGACAGGATCCCAAGCTGGTGGAATTTTCCAACCATCTTTTCTATTCATTTACTTGCTTGCAGTCAATTAACACAGGTGTTTCTCATTTCCCCCATCTCGTATCAGTAATCGGCTGTTTGTACTTACTGAAACAAAAACGAGTATCCAATCTAAGACAATCAATAAACAGGGGATCAAGGGAACAAGGGATCAGTGTTAATGGAGACATCCTGTCAGTAAGTACTTTTTAATATTTTCTGGATGTAATGCCGAAAATAAAAAGCGAGGGTGAAATGTTTTTTCCGACACAAAACATCTCCCTACGCGATCGGTGCTATTTTTAATACATTTATTTGTGTACACGGATTTATGATGTGTCTGAAATGTTTTTGTCGTACACTCAATATAGATCGATGAATCTTGAGAGCAATGTGTGATTTTTGTTCAAAAATGATCAGCTTTTAGATATTATAGGTTCCGAAAGTCTCCAAATGGCTTCTCATCTGCACGTAGTTAGTTAAAAATAAGATAATCATCATCACAACTAAAAATAACTTTTGTCAATTTCTAAGGTCTTCCATACTTATACTTAGTACTAAGTCTATGATCCTACCAAAGTTTATAGCATCGATTTAAGTGCATTAAGCATGTCAAAGTTGGCTATCTAAATTTTACCTACTGTAGTACTGAAAGACCAAACAACTATGTAGGATACACTCAAAAATTTCTCATGCTACAAATGTTTGTTGAAGGCCAGCCCTCTCTACACAATGGCAAATAACTCCTTTCTACCTTAACATTTTCCACGGAGTACTTATTCTTTCGTAGTTACGAGCACCTAAGTTGAAATGAAAACATTGAGCATTGTTAAAATGCTTAACATTCTTTGTGTTCGAGAATACCCCAACTAAGCAGACAAACGCGGGCCGCATAGCGACCAAGTTTGAACTGTAAATTTCAATAGCATGCAAAAGCCACAAATTTCCGTGCTACTAGTTTAAACCGGTTAAAGTTAGACCAAGTTGATATGTGTTCCTGTACCGAGCTCAATAGGTGGCTGACATGCTTGTCTAGGTATTTGCATATTGATTTTGAATATAAAACGAGCACTCTATGGATATTTTAAAGACAGCCTTGGGTGCATGAGCTATATACAGCTACGTCTTCAGTTCAATCGATTGGACTACCTTGGACATCGGCAAAAAAACATTTTTATTGCTAGTAAATTCGAGTATGACTGGTAGATAATGCCTCATGGCGTAAAGTCAACCTTTTGCAAATTTTATTGTGCATTTTTTTATAAACAACATCATCACATACTTTGATCTGACTCCGAGGTAAGTAGCTTAAGCATTAAAGCTTAAATAAAGAAATAAATGAAAATAATAAAATTTAAAGTTTCTAAAAAAAAGTCTTTGAACTCTAAATACAAAAAAAGTTCTAAATAATAAAATTATAATTAATTTTAGAGTGGTCCATTCCACGTAGCTGAATGCATGAAAGCACGAGGTCACGATAACACAATTACGTTTTAATTTATATACGCCGGTGCCTATCACGCGAGCCGTGCTATTTACACGCACCTTATCAAATGAACCGGGTCTAGCTAGTTTTTACTAATTATTAAGATAAATATTGTTTTAACTATACCATGTTTTTTGAGTGAACCTCGTTAGCAAGGCCGCAAATAAAAAATGGAAGCGTGTTTACGGTTTACTAAGTAATAAAGGTTTAACATATAGTCGTAAAGGATTTATAGAGTTTTTCGGGTTTTTGCGAATGAGTTATTGTTAGACGAAAGTGGTCTCGTACCTAGTGTGTTGTGACTATTCGGTTCGGCAGTATACTTTTACAGCGGCTGTAAAATAGGAGTTACAAAATCAAGATGAACGTATCGAACTTCCGACTCCCGTAACAGCAACTAGGTGTGCGTTTTATTACCTTAAACATCTCTACGACCGATTCGTGGCGCATTTGTAATAATTAAAACATCATATTTTTAGCTAGTGAGATAGGAATTTTAAGAAATTCGTCGTCTGTAGCTTCTGCATAAACCATATCATAAAATAAATTTCAATTATGAAACAAATAACAATTAATCTGTATTATTCTAATATACGAGGACAATGTGCTCGACATTAATTCTGCTGTTGGACGACAAAGTCACAATTCTAAGAGATCAGTAAATACATAGTAAGTGCACAGTACTTACGAGCCTATGTTTTTAATTTGTTTCCATAAAACCATATTTTCGTTGTGTTGTACAGTTTATATATTCCCAAATATCAAGTACAGTTTGAAGTTACTTTACATATTGTTCTGACTACGGTAACGGTTGCATTTTAATAGTACGAGGTCTGTTATCATGTTGATTAAAAATTCCTAAAAGTATTTTATGCGTATCCTGTTATGTAACGAAAAATGGGTTACCTTTTTTTTGTAAGTGACAAAAACTTAACTTATCTTTACTTTAAGTGACATGGGTTGGCTGTTATCATTTCAGCTACGACACTAATGTTCACACATAATTGTAATCCCCTCAATAATGGCGTTGGACACTGACTAATGCATATTGATGGAACATTAAAGCCTTTCGTCGCACTCATCTTTCATTAATTTAAAAGGCACGGTCGGGCCTTAGTGGATTAGAATATTCGATTTATTGATTTTCAAAGATGACGATAAAATAGTTATTTCAGCTTAAGGCCATTATTGTGATTACTTAGCGGTAATAGTATTGATAAGTTTTGATTAATGTAAGCGACTTTATCCATTGGCTAAACTAATTGTGTAAGTGTAGCTACTAGTCACTGTAGACATAGACATAACACGGCCAGGTATGAAAGTTAATCTGAAAGAGCTAACTTGCAACATTAACTAAAATTAAGAATAACAAAAAGCAGTGTCCTGTTTTGTAAATAAAACTAATAACGTGAGTTTTTAAGCAGAGCCAATTTATTCCAATTTTTTTTATGCGCACTAGCGAAACACAAGCATTCATAAAACTTTAAACAAAACGAATACTTATCTTCTCTGAGTTGTAACAATTTTCAAGGGTTATTCAAAACAGATTTAAGTTTTGTATGTAAAGCAGTAGAACTATCCCGGCGGCGCGGAAGTCTTGTAAAACTCGAGTACCTACCACTTGTCTCGGTACAACTAGAAATTGTGCTGTACCACTAAAATTTAGAGCTGTCTAAGAAATATCCGACATTTAAATAACATGCATGTAGTAGCAAACTAGTCTTATATGAATAATTTTCATTTAATTTTGTGAACTTTTTTGCGTGTCTTTTCACCTGTAGAACAGGCTGACGTTTTTTGGGTGTAATTTTTTAAACGACTAGAGGACCCGCAGACATTGTCCTGCCTAATTATTATTTTATTTTCTTATTTCGAGACTAAAATTATTCAAATCGATTCAGCCGTTCTTGAGTTTAAGCGAGACCAAAGATAATGTCAATTTTAATCACTTTCAATCAGGTAGCACGACGTCACGAAGAAGTTCAGATCTTCAAATGTCAATTTTCGTTGTAGAGATGATACCACCGCCAACTACTGATATACTCTTCATCAATGACACAAACGAACATCAAGTAATTTTTTATAAGACTAGCGGACCTGGCAGAAGTCGTCCTGCCCGCTGTTTTCAGTATTTTCTTTTTTGTATTTCGTCACCTTTTAAACCTTCCCTGAACTTTCAAAGATAATTCAAAGCCTAATCGGGTCAGACGTTCTCGAGTTTTAGTGAGACTAACGAACAGCAATTCCTTTTTATACATAAGAAATAATAGAAGAAGGTAGTAACATAGATAGATGTTTATTTCAATTAAATACTTAGATTAGCTTAATTTTACAATAAGCTTAATTAATTTTCTATGCGTATTTTATTTTGTTCAAAAATAATGTTACGCGATTTTAATCATAAGGTTTTTTTTAATCCGGCGACCAAATCCATCGAACTCATAAGTTAAGTTGTCCAAAGCAAATCAGCTACCAGAATTATTAAGGACCGGATACTTTTCAGACAACTCTCGCTTGCTCATCTGCGCCTGCGTTAGAACTATGCAAGTATTGTCTGCGCAACAAATGTAATTTAGTCCTCGTTTTCAAACCTAGTGTTGCCTTTGTTTAACAAAGTAAAGTAGTTGTCAGATTTTGCAGTTAGAATTTAGTTTCAGTTAGAGATGACAATTATTGATCGCAGAAAATCAAAACTCTTGTAAATGTTGCCACCCCACGCAATAGAACTTTCTACAAAGTAGGACAATAAATAACATTATTTTGTGATTCAAAATTATATCACATTTTCAATGAATTTTTAAAGTAGTATTTACCATAAATTTAAAAAGTACACATTTCAGTTCTGATAAAACAAGAGATTAAATGCCCTACAGCGTTAAGTCCACCTTTTGTACAAAGTATTGTTGTGCAATAAAGCTTTAACAAATAAATAGATTATTAGCAATAGGCGCTATTTCAATTATTTCAGGATCAATATTTAAGCACCCTTATTACTTATTTAGTTACTTAACCTATGGTGAATGAGGCCTTGCTATGGATAAAAAAATTATCTAGAAATGATTTCAGTGTGAAACTATTTGATAATAATTTATCGAGATCAAGATACAAAAAATATTTTATTAATACAATTCTCCCAAAAAATGCATATTCTCATGTAAAAAATACTCCTTCTGGCAACAAACTATAAACACCAAGTAAAAAGAGAACAACAATGGCTTATCTAAGTACATCCCCGCTGTTATTTTTAGCTGACCTTCGGTGATCTGTATTGTTGCGCGTCACAATAAGCTTTCTATGTTAATACGTGGCAAGGAGCTTGCATATTAGCTCGAGGAACATCGTCGGCCATTAGCATTGCATAGAATATTTTCATCTTAATTAGAATGGAGATGCGTACCAACAAACCTACGAGAGAATGTTTCATTGCATATCAGCCATAGAAATTGCAAGGCTGGACCGAGCTTAATAGAAGCAGCGCTTCCTTGTCGGATTCACTATAACATAAGAAATTAAATTACGATTTCAATCTTAAACTAAATTGTTTAAAATATCAACTATCGCAAACTTGATGAGACTGAAGCAGGTAAGCAATAAGAATGCCTATACGAATTTGCACGCGGCCACAAGTAACTTATACTTGTTGCCACCTGCGACTTTGTCCTCGTGGAAACCATTTAGCTTCATTTTTTTTTTTTTAGCCTATGTGTGATTCGGGGATGCATATGCTATATTCTAGTAAAATTTCATTAAAATCCATAACGTACATAATGAACGATAACGCACTTACTAAATTGTGTTGCTACAGATCTGAACGTCGCACGACAATTGGCTAGACCACACCACCAATCGTTGACATACTTTTTATTATCTGTCAAAACGGTCTGCCTCTATAGATTTCGTATGGTAATAAATGATTGTGACGTCACGGTCATGTGTCAGAAATCGGAGTCAATTGACCGAATATTTATTGCATTTTGTGTGTTTAAAAATTGGTTTCTATAGTTTTTTTGAAATATATTGGTTGTATTAACTTCATAGGGGCTATGTTTTTTAAACACCATGTTCTTGACAATATTTAAGATAGGTGTCATCATCCCAATTCCCGAACATGACCGCGAGGGTTCGCCACAGCGTTGCTGCGAAAAACGACCTAAGGCGAGCGCAGACTATAACTTCCGAAATAAGTTCCAGTTTCGGCAGAAGTTTCGGCCAATTTTGGCCGTAACCGAAACTGCCGCAGAAACTTGATTTTTTGGCCAAAATTGGCCGAAACCGAAACCGAAAGTTTGGTTGGACACTTAACTACTCCTAGGTTTTTGCAGTTTTGGAAAAATATTTTTTTTTAATGGTGATTGTAAATTGATAATCTGTGATTGTCAACTACGATATTGCCAAGAAAACCATTACATACTTCCTTGTACATTAATATTGATTTATCAACACTCGCAGAATCACCTCACATTGAGTAGGTAGTGAAAGAGCATGCCCCACCTACTTACGCCTTGGCTTGCAAATCCGACGTCCTACTCTGGAAGTGTATATCCGTCCAGTTTCGAATATAGCTATTGTTAGCAATCGCGGTGTCCCTGCGCCAGACAAAGCTTACCTGGACTCCTTACGCGGAAGACGTGTGTGTGCCAACCTAGTTTGGTGGACTAATAAATAACACAACATAGAACATAACTTAGTTTCATGTCAGTTACATTGTTTTTTAGCATTAACACTGCAAATTTCTTAACAATGTGAAATTAAAACACACAAAGAAAAATGGACTGTAACAAGTGGGACTTGAGCCCTCACCTCCCGCAAGTCGGGCGATTGCTTTCCCAATTGAGCTACGTATTGCGGGTTCTAGTCCTGCCTGTGGCAGTCCATTTTTAGGGTTCCGTACCTCAAAAGAAAAAAACGGAACCCTTATAAGATCACTTTGTTGTCCGTCCGTCCGTCTGTCAAGACCGTTTTTCTCAGGAACGCGTAGAGGGATCAAACTGAAATTTCTATATGATACTTAGGTCTACTGTCCCTGGTAGCTGTAGAAAAATCAACCTTTTAAGCCAACGCAATCAAAAGATACAGCCATTTAAGCCGCAAATTTTCGAAACTCGCACGGAAATCAAAACCTACAGGGTACTTCCCGTAAACTTAGAATCTTGAAATTTAGTACGAAGTCACGTCTTATAGTACAGATATAGGAAAAATTACGAAAACCGTAAATTTTCAGTTTCATCATATAAAAAAAATATTTTTGAAAAATATTTTTGTCAATTTTGAAAATTTCAAAGTTACTACTCCTTATCTCATGAACGCGTTGAGATATTAAATTAAAATTTATATTAAATACTTAAGTCTATAATACCCGTGATGGGTGAACTTTTACTTATATACCTACAGGTTTGTACGGAACCCTCGGTGCGCGAGTCCCACTCGCACTGACCGGTTTTTTTTCGTGTGTTTTTATTTCATATTGTAGAGAAATTTGCATTGTTAATGCTAAAAATTAAGTAACTTAATAAATTAGCTGATTCATCTTAACCGATTGTTAAACAGCTGAAAAGGTGTTTCTTTCGGATGTTGTAGGTATCTTACCGCAACTTTGATGAATCATGGCTAGCTGCCGCCTAAAGAAATTTGGACCGATGAGTAAGTGTCACGGTGGCTCAATTGGGAGAGCAATCGCCCTACTTGAGTGAGGTACAGGTTCGAGTCCCGCCTGTGACAGGCCATTTTTCTATAAGTGTGTTTAAATTTCACACTAGTTAAGTAAAGTTTTATTTACCAGCGATATAATCTATCGCTAGCACTAATAGTCCTACGACTTCAAGCACTTTGGAGGGATTGAAATGCTTTGCACGTAAACAGGGAATGAAAAAAAAGCGAGTGCTTCAGACGACGGTTTTGACGACATCTTTACTTACATAAATGATCAAAAAGAAAACGTTTATTGTAAATCAGGGAAAGGAATAAAGGGAACTTCTACAGCGATCGATTTTATTTTATTTTTATTTATTCAAGGAATAACAAACAGTGTACAGACAGAGGTGAGTGTATATTTAATTATTTAACGTATAACCCACTACGTTATTCACAGATTGGGCAAAAATATTTACTAAAGTTCGCTAGGTATTGCTACGTGACAATTTTCGGAACAAATTACTTATGTACTCTAAGAGATAAAATCAACGATAAAAAGATGATAAATAAAGTAGGTAAGCTAATAATTGAACTTATTAATAATAATTTTCTTGATTTTGATAGAAGGTAGATTTTCATTTGAGGAGGACTGCTAGTTTTAATACAAAGTGATCTCGTACTTCCTCACCTATCTCATGATAAGGTAATTATCGTGAAGGTCGCACATGAGCCCCTAGCACTATATCCCTGTAAGGCACCATTCACACGGCATGCGTCCTGCACGTTTTTTTTCTAGTATAAATCTTAACGTACAATAATAATAATAAAAAACGAACGTATAAATAGTGACCATACAATTTAAATAGATCCATTCACACGTATAAGCGGTAAACGTTTTTTTGCAATGCAATCGACGTATGAATGTGACGTGACGTTGACAGTATTTTTAAGATGTATACTGCAAAAAAAACTCGGTGGTAACTCTCGCTGGATTGCTGTTCGTACGTATAGTTTTTGTTTAGCTAGACTCAAAAATATGGACCTAGTGTTATAAAATCAGTACAGTAGACCCCGGGTGCGTGGGATCGAATCCCGGCTCACGCACTTGTCTGCTGATTGTGTTCACTTGCAAAATACACTTGACAAATGGACTCGGGAATATGATGGACGAATACACAATTGGTTTTGGACTTTTCAATGGAAAAGGAACTAGGTTTCAGACGTTTCGTTAATGTTTGTCAGATTTTGTTGGGGCTTTATCTATCATTATTATTTTACTAATTTAATAACCGATAAATATCTTATTCATCGTTTTTGCTCCCCAGCAGAAAATCGGGTTGCCATTAGTCAAGCGTTTTAGCGCAAGCAGTAGTTTTAGTCGGCCTGAAACACTTTCTAAGCGCAAAAAGGTAACTTATTATTTTACCTTAAGATTAAGACAATGCAATTTTTTTGAAAAGGTATTATATTCTTGCAGCCTTCTTAACCAAGCAAAGCCCGTGGATATTTTACATTTTACTTATTAATATACAATCCTTGTTTAACAATTTGTTTCCGACTGTACCTGTCAATACACAAAGTAGCAAGCCCAGCCCACACTGACCGACCTCATTTGCTGTCCACTAGGAACGGCAACTTGACAAAATTTAATTACGTCCACAATATCGGTTGTCCGCATTCAATTTGGTCGATTAATGGAAGTTGCTTCATTAAGGATGCGTCCTTTCGGGCCAATGTTGTCTAAAGTTAAATACGTGGCCAATGAACCAAGTCCCGAGCCAAACTTAGTTACCTAAACAAACAGGGTGGATCTCTAGTCAACAGTGGTGGCACTGGTGGCACTCCCGCTTATGAAGACACATTTGTCGCTATTGGCATTTATCGTGTTTTTCACACTTATCACCTATTATGAAACTTTGCTTTTAAAGCTGTGAGTACTGAAAATGTAATATGTTTGCCAGTAAAAATTCTGGATTATATTCAGTGATTAAACTTACGGTAATTAGTTAAATTTTTTAGGGTTAACAAACTAAAGCTTCATATTAACAATTAAATGATTACATAATAAACAATTAATTTCCATTATCCCATTCAAGTCAAAAACATATTATTAACTCTTTTCTTAACTTGCTTAGATACATAAAAGGTTTTAAAATTTTATCCCAACACACTATCTATCAATTCGAAAAGTGTCATTTTAGCCTCGAGGAAAGCACTTAAGATTCTTTCCTCGTGACAGTAACTGGAGGGAGGCGCGCCGCGCTGCGAGCGACCATCAAATTTTATCATCTCCATCGACAAGGTTTTGGCGAACATCGACGAATGCCAATAAAGCCTCCTGTCACGTCATTTACCAGCGGCTAATGCAGTTACCGTAGCAGGAAGAACACAAATAGAGCGAGTCCTCTTTGATTCTAAATTGAAACTATTGTTGTTGCACCTGCTACGACTATAACATTTTGAATTTGGTATTCGGGCATAACTCAAAAACTAGTGATTCAATGCCGTATAGAAGATACCTCGTTTGTTTATTGTGCGGCATATAATAAAGTTACGTCTTATTGATCCGTGCCTTCTTTAATCTTTTAAGTATTACCTCAGTACACCGAAACGACGAAACCAAAATTTTTCAAAAAAAACTTACCTACATAAACTTGGTTAATAAGTTTGACAAAAGTTGGATTTAAAACACAAAATGAAGATTCTGACAGATTATTGGATGTATCTTAGATTCCTTACTTCAGTGTCCGCAATTTCTTTTTTAAAACTTCTGCTCTAAACACTAAATCGAAGGCTATTTAAATTCAAAGGTTTTCAGCGAGGACAAACGTATTATTATTGCGCTGCAAATATTCGTTATCAAAGTATCGACATAGAACAATAGAAGCTAAGAATACGAGAGATGCATCCAATAACGCTGTGCGTTGTATTAGCCATCTAATAAAGTAAGTTTACACCAAGCCCGTGCCATGACATAGCCTTTGGATTTCAGCCAATCCACCTAGGAAGAAATCTAGCTTTGGTTGTGCGATATCGTCCGCGGTTCAATTTTGATTTAACCTCATCAAACATAATGGCTCCGTGCCAAACTACAAACGCAAACATAGGACCGCTTTGTATTTCGTTTGTCGGTCTCTATAGCTATATTTATTTCTATTTCTATTTAGAGATAAAGGGATTCTGGACCACATACTGTTCCTAATCGTAACTATAGCAGTTTCGTTAAATCCATGATCTGGAATATTTGTCATTAATCAAAATACTTAGCTGGTACAGACGGCTACACGTCAAGTTATAACTGGTGCATCTTTAATTTACGTAATAAGGGTGATTTTGCAACAAAAATGAGTAGCTTGATGCACGCCTCATCAGACTATTAGTTGCAAGCTTTAAAAAACTTAACTAAACTTTCTTGTATTATATGTAAATAATTTGGTTCGTATAGTTAGTTTTAATTAGTGTTTCTTTTTTAAATTAATTATAAGATTTAAAATACTTATATTATATCTCTTTAAAAACCGTATGGACAACTTTAATTCAAATCTTACTCCACGCCTTTAGCTCCACCCTGGATGTTGGAGTAAGAAGACGTGGCAGGAAATTTACCTGTTGTCATACGTGAGTGACAAGTGCGAAGCGACTGACACAAGTTGGTCGCATAGCGTTGCGTTGCTCATGTAGTACAACGCCTTAGTTTAACTTGGTTCTATTCTAAGATCATTTTCCTTATGACTACCTATTTATGTGGCCTTACTGTTATCGCCCAACACTTCTATAATCCCGTGTGAGTAACGCAGGCGTGGAACTGATTAATTTGCCCCTCGCCGCCGTTGTCCGGGATTTGTGGAATTACTATTGTTGATGCGGTGGAAGACTTAAATAATTATCGCTCTACATACGCTCGACTTGTTGTTTCAGATGGCGTAAGTACGTTAAAGGCAAGCGTTCACAGGCCGGCTTCGTGCGCGTCGGACGCATCGCACGTAACAAATTTTAGTTTGCCTCATATCAAAACTCATACAAACAAACAAACTCATAAATCAGCAAAGCCTACATGCGTTGCGTACCGATGACGTCATACGGAATGTCGATCTAGATAAATCCGAGGGAAAGTGTCATCGGCAATCCGATTGCTGATACTTGCGTCGGTAATCCGATCGCTGCCGATATAGTGGACGCAGTGAAAACTTAATCCGTTACGTCCGTGCGATGCGTCCGATGCGTACAATACCTACATGTGGACGCTTGCCTTATATTTGAAGCAGAATGTGGGACGAATAAGCCATTTATTAATATTACTGTAAACTATTTAAATAGACGCTACTCGCGTCTTTGCTTGTTTCTAGGGATAAATGGTCTGAAGTGGTTCATGACAGCGTTTAAAATGATAATACCTTTTGTTACCGTACTTAAGTACCTCTTAGCGTGGATTCGGTCATACAGGTTAAGGAGTAAAACGTAAATAACTTGACGTTTTGACGTAGGAAAAATAATAATTCGATTAAGCTCGCGAGTCCTGTGAACAAGAGGTTAAGCCTGTTTGGTCAGATTCTTACGCTTACCTATATTTATGGGGAGTTAATTTTTACAAAAAAAGCTCAGGCTTTTGTTAAGGCAAACCTCTCGATCTGGCTGGTTACAAACTTTCTGTATAAACCTAATTGAATTAAAAAATACTCTTATTCCATTTTTGTACAGTTAAAGTCTCAAGCCTTTTTGTCACTTTTAAAAAAGTTTTCAATTCTTCATTTTAACCTTACCGGTCGTTGCTATATCTCGTACTAATTAAATGTCCCATTATCTCTTAACATAAAGCTTTATGTAATGTCGAAAGCATTAGCCACGCTCGCTGTCCGTCCACTATAATATCTATAATAATAACAGCACTATTACTCCGTAAACGAATATTTTATTTTATTTTATACTTAGGCTATTGCAATCGTTTACAAGTAATTACCTGTATATGGTTATTACTAAAATTATTGCACGTTCATCTTCTTCGTAGGCTTTTTGTTTCGATAGATTTTTTATTCGTATGTAAGCGCTAACATTACTCTTCGATGTATTCATTTCAAACTGTTAATCACTGTTTACGTTTTTTTTTCTTAAGCGAGTGTCATGTCGTCATAACAATTGACTAACGTGTTTGTGGTCACTGGTAGCTATTGTTAGCTCAATCATTCTGTTATTGTATTAATGACACAAATGAGTAAATGCTATTTATTGGTATTCTATCAATAAGTTTATTAACACCAAATGATAATAAAAAATACACCACAAGGAAAAAAGTTAAAAAAGAACATCATCATCATATCAGCCTGTTACAGTCCACTGCTGGACATAGGCCTGCCCCAAAGAGCGCCACAGCGCACGCCCTTTGCATCCATTCACTACCAGCTACCTTCTTCAGGTCATCTGTCCATCTAGCCGGGGGGCGTCCTACACTACTTCTGCACCACCTCTCGTCTCCTCGTCGCCTCGGTTCTGCGGCAGACATGGCCAGCCCACTGCCACTTCAGCTTGCTACATTTTTAGACAACATCAATTACCTTAGTCTTATGTCGTATGACCTTGTTCCGGATCTTATCCCTCAATGAGATGCCCAACATAGACCTTTCCATAGCACGCTGAGTGACGTGCAGTCGGTGAGCTAGAAAAAAGAACATAATTGCTATCTATTCAGTCATATTGCTATCAAAGCAGTTGTCCGTAGTTTCGGATGTACCCATCACTGTCACTCACAAGCTGAGGAAACGCGCTGGCAACACCCGAAATTATGAACAAAAACATTAAACCAAACTAAGTAACTTATACCTTTATATAAAAATGTGATGAGTTGGACTTTCAGGAAACGTGGGATTGATTCTGCAATTCGCTATGGTCCAAAGCCAGTCGCAGTCGATTTTAACTTTTCCTACAATGATATAATAAAAAAGCTAATTTGTCGGGCTCGCCACAAGGGAGTTTTCAGGTCATTCAATTTGCGTGGGTACATTTTATCGACTACTCCTACGGGAAGGAATGTAAGTGCAATTACGTTTTTGTTATTAAGTTTTCTGCAATTTTTTATACTTGTAGTTAAAAGTATAAAAAAATATATTTACAAAATGACAGAATGAAGTGAGAATTTTGACCATCAGGTTAAACATAAAAAAGCGGTATCACAGTATTTCAATTTGATTCATTCATTATTTAAATACTTACAGCAGACCACAAAATGAGTACAATATAGGTATTAACATCTTAATATCATATTAAAAAAAAAGGAAAAATAGAGTGAAAAGCTAGAAAACGATAAAGAATCTTGTGTTCTTGACAATTTTTCAATTATGAAGGTGTCCACCTCAACTTTGCCAGCTTACATAATTTCTTATAATACACGAAGGAGCATGATATGCTATAATTTTGTTTTCTTTACATCTAATCCTCAGAGCCTTAAAAAAACAACTTTGGCATTTACGTTATTGGACGCATAACCCATCTTTATGCTGTAGAGTCAGCAATCCAAGTAATGGAAACCAAATTGAGACGTGAGTTCGGGTGGTCGACGAATAAAACTTGTGATGAATCGTCTGAAGTCGGTAAGAATATTTATTGGTATGGAACAAATGTATAAGGTCGCTTTTTCGACTAAGCAAAAGATATATTGATGACCAGCTTGATGGGATGTTCTGTGTATGACTCTGGAATACTGATTCGCCTCTTGAATGTGTTTTCTTGATTGTGCGTCACATATATTAAATCTGGGTATGCTAGTGTTTATATTAGTGATCTATTAAGAAGCTAAAGGCATTGAATAATACCATTAAAGTGTGGATGTAAAGTATAAACAAAACACTTTTTAATAATAAGCAAAAATATCTCAAAGTCTGGACTTTTACCATTCGACAACACTATAACATCTCAAGCACTTGTACGAGTAGTAGAGGTGATTTTGCAACAAAACTGGCTAGCCTGATGTGCTGTAGTCTGTACAATTAACTTGAGGAAAGAATTAAAATTACTGCCGCTTCACATTTTCATACTGCTGGAAATTATGAGAACTATTATGAAATTTGAATTCATCTCCGCCAATTCGTTTACTTCCGAATATACATAAATCTGTGCAGGTATCAGACGTGAAAATGGAAGCTTTATACACGATTTTTTGTATAGCTAAAAGCTGTCAAAATTTTAATGTTAAAATAATTAAAATAAAATAACATGAATATCACTAGATAAACTAATGGACATAAAAATACTACTACGAAGATTTTTGACTCAAGAAGCAGAGCAACAGATAAATTTATTACTTGAAGCAAGAACTAACTATCATCGACGAGTACGTTTAAATCTTCAAGTCCACAGTTCCAGTCTAAATAACAGCATCCACAATACCCACAGGAACTGAATTAACGTTGTGAGTCCAATACGTCTTGTTCCCTCTCGAACACCTTTAAGGGAACGATAAAATCAATAAAAAATCAATAAAATCAATTTATTTCTGTAATTAGGCTAACAAATTAGCACTTTTACACGTCCCAACATATAAATTGACCCTACCACCGCTTCGGGACAGTTTGGGCCAGTGCTGAGAAGAAGCGGCGCAAGAAACTCAGTCACTATTGTCATTGCCTCTTTTCAAAATTGATTTACAATAATTGTAATTGTTTGCATCTAAACACCTCCATATATCTTTGTCATTTATATAATCATCAATTTTATAATATCCTTTCGACATTAACACATCCTTTACAACTGTTTTAAATTTATCTAAAGGCAATGAAATTAAATTTTCAGGTAATTTATTAAAAAATATTACACATCTACCCATAAATGAGTGACCAACTTTATGAAGCCTAAAATGTGGAACGGCAAGCCTATTTTTTTGTCTTGTGTTGAAGTTATGCAAATCGCTATTTTTAGGAAATAAGTGTAAGTTTTTTCGAACGTAAATTAGGTTTTCGTAAATGTATTGCGAGTAAACTGTAAGTATTTTAACTTCTTTAAACAATTCTCTAAGTGTTTCATTTGATTTAAGTTTATAAATAGCCCGCACGGCTCGTTTCTGCAATACGAAAATTGTCTTTATATCTGCAGCTGAGCCCCATAGTAAGATGCCGTATGACATGATACTGCGATGATGATATCGTTGCGATCTTGTGAAAATTGACAAACGTCAAATTGTAAGGTCAAATCGTCCGGCAAAATCGTATACCTACGATTTCGTGTGATTAAATACCACGATATAATTAGCTTAAATAAGTTTCGCCTACGATGACCGTAACGACAAATCGTCCCCTGTATGAGCCGTTACTGTGTGTCAACGTTGCGAGGTTGACTCGAGGCTGCGTCGATACTTTAGTCTCATGGGAAATTTCAGCTCTCACCACATTGGTTCCGCACAGAAGTGCTTTCGCAGTTAGCGCAAGCCAAAGGTTTTCGTAATTGCAGAACCCTGGAAAGATAATATGTACCTTATTAGCTGTGTTAATGACGCTTTTGTCTGAATAATTTATCGATGTTTGCGATTAACGCTTAAATCGTAAGATACTGTCCGTGAAGAACGCATCAGAAGAAGCTAGAAGATACTAAAAATATTTGTTTAAGTAAAAGAGGAGTCAGCACCCACTATTGACTGCTGTTATCAGAATACAAGAAAATATGACTTGTAGAGAACTAACACAAGTTAGTGTGCCTTATTTGAAGGTTTAGGTACCTAAACCTTGTTTTAGAAACGATTTTATAAAAAAAAAAAATATTTTGCACGAATCTTAAAAATTCTTTAATTAAGTATTGAACTTTACATCAGGCGTGTCTCCAGTATTGAATAATGTAAAACAGAGAGTTCTATAATATTCCACATGGCATCGAATATCAGTTATCGCTTTTGTGCATTTACAGTTTTCTTCGTACTAAAGTTTCACATACATGTTTCAAGCTAACGTCAGCGGTTCGACAGAGTGACGCGCGTCAATACCCCGCACCTCTAGGGAAATTACGCCCTCACCGCGACCCAGTGCAACGTAGCTCCCTCCAAGTTACGTATGTTACGGCATATTGTCGTGGGATTGTTAGTTTAACAAGTTTAGATTTGTTTTAGCTGTGATTGCTCCGATGGGTAACAGAAGTGGAAATGAGACACGACTTTTAGTGGGGTACGTAAATGTTATTAAAAGACCCAGGAACAAAGCTTACGTTTTCATTTTGGTAGAGAAACTAGTGGCAGCCCGCGACTTCGTCCATTTGAAACACTTTATCTTTACAATGCTTTAGTATATCTTATATTCTTGTGTATAAGCTTTATTTTGGTAAAAAATTATACAGTAGTTTTCACGTGAAAGCGAAACAAACCTCCATACATCCGTTTACTTTTACGTTTATAATATAAGTAGGATAACACCAAAAAACACAAGATGCTTCCGCGTAACCTGTATGCTAAACTCTTTTCTATAATTAAAGGGCTTTTCTAAACATAGGTATTATATGTTTTAAAAATTTGACATACATTTTGAAAGAACGTTGCAGAACTACGTTGCATTTGATTTTAGTTGCTTCCTAAAATGAATGTTGAAAACGTTTTGCGGGTTTTATTTCAAATGCATGTTATTTCGTCGCATTCGGACAAACGTCCACCGAAACGGTGTTAATTTAAAAAATGACACACCCGCCACAAAACTAACGTTCCATCTAAATTTTAAACGAATTTATCCCAACATTCATCAGGGTAGGCGCGGTGCGTTAAAAATGCACGCGTTCGCATACGCAGGTTTATCCGCGCGCAAATAAATCTGTCAATTTCACTCAGCCAGCGCTCGCTATTCACTAGTCTGGTGCTGGCTAGCGGGGGTCGATTCCTATTTTTACGTTTTCAGCGTGTTTTCCCTCTCATTCTCTTTTTTGTTTTTTGAAAAGGTTATATTGATTCACTATGAAAAAAAAAGAAAACAATTGAGCCGCTATTGAATTTCTTGCAATGTAAATGTAAAAACTGTTCCTTGTCAGCTATGTTGTATTTTTTATTTGTATCAAATCTGTATGGCGTAAAACGTAAACACCACAAGACCCTTAATTAGAACATACAATAGTAATAAAAGCCCAATCCAATGATTGGGCTTATTTGAATATTTTGACGTTCCAACAAAAATAACACCCAATCAAAAGGATAGCTTTAAATACGTCCATGGAATCTAGCCAGAGCTAGAAAAGAAAGTTTATATTATTTTCAATCGTCAATTTTAGCAGGATATATTTGGATAGTCACAATAATAAGTCCTCCTGGCCGATTTCAACCACGGCGGCCAATTTCAACAGAGATCAGCCAACTACGCAGGAGATATGATAGTGCATAAGTGTGGGCGCAATACACAGGTGCACACACTGGTCCATCACTCTCAAAGTTCGGCTCTCAAAGACGGCAATCCGACATGACCGGAGAGAGATCAGGCGCAAGACCAAAGGCTAAACGTGCTTTCCGAGGCACGGGGGTGTACCACCTCCAACTTCCCGACTCCGATCTGTTTTTGAGAAATTCATGACAGAAAAACTCAGAAACAATTTTGGCTCGACCTGGGATTCGAACCCAGGACCTCTCCGATGGGAGGCAGAAACTTTGCCACTACACCAACGAGGCAGTCCTATATTTGGATAGTAAGACCCCTGTATTGTGCGATCCAATCGCAATTGCGTTAGGAACGTGTACCGGACAACGTCCTAGATTTATCCAGGCGGCGTTTTAGGATTTTTGTCCTGCGAAATTGTGGCAGCAAACAAAATGATTGCAGCGAAACTTGCAGTAATCAAGTTCTGTTGGAAATTGTTTAGCTTTTAGTTTGAAAACGTGGATAAATTCCCGTCCGAAGTATGAATATTTTCGTTAGTGGTATAGTATTACTCAAGATCAACGTACTTAACACATTTTTTTAGGTACGCCAGCACGTCACTGTAAACACTGCGGTATATTATACGCTTGTGATACGAGCGTTAGTGCAACAAAAATGGATAGCCTGATGTGCTGGTCACTGTACTAGAATTAAATTATTAGGTACCTACATATTTACTGTAAGAGACTCCGTATGTAATTTATTATCAAACTGAAATATTCATACAAATCAGAAAAGAGCCAGCCAATATTTTTCAATCAACGATATCGCATACGACTTTTGTTCCGAGCCTCGTAATCAACGAAAACAATGGATGTCCACCCCATTCACAGATAGAGTGCATCCATGCATAACCACCACTATGCACTGATAACTTCGACTGGTACAGTCTAAGACAAAAATATGCATATGATGACGAAAGTGTATGAAAATATTTTTGTAATCAGTTTCAAGAAAATACGAAAGGAGTTGTCAGTTTTCAATTTTGATGTGTAGGTACCAAATAAAATTATTTTCTTTCTTTTGTTCTGTAGCAAAACCTAAGCTAGCGTTAGAGATGCTTTGAAGACCGCGTCTCGTAACATGAGTATAATTTGACAATGTAGGAATGATTTTCGGTGTTGTGTATAATGACGACAATTAACGACGACTACACTTTTTTATCGTATCATATGGCTATTTTTGTGAGCACCGTATTTTGTTGTTCGTAAACCGTATTTCATTGCAGTAACGTGCTAATTCGATTGTATTTATGCCGTTGACTGTACTTCTACACACGCAAATGAACCAATCACTCCATGCAGTCGTTTTAATCAGTTTTGTTAAGCCTGGCTAAGGATAATATAAGCATATATATATAATAAAGACAACGGCAGTTTAACATAAAATGTATAATTAAGTAACGTAATAGCTATCCGGTTACACACACAAACAAAATCAAACGAGACATTTTAATTTCGCCAATTCTATATTCAGCGCCTATAAAATCAAATACTCGTATTAACATACCGAATTGGTCCCAGACGGGTGGATTCACATCGATTGCCTGTATTCCAACTCTCATTTCCCCATATCGATACAATACAGGGGCGAAACTAGTGCTACATACTGTTTATATTAACAGCTATACTCGTATTATACCACAATACTAATAAGAAAGTTTTTCTTGTAAATCTGTTCATTGCATTAAAATTGTGGCTTTTATATTATTTCTGTTCTCCTATTAGTCAAGTAGTCTCATCAACTTAAATGAACCGTCAAAATAATGTAAAAAAAATGCATTTATAATTCGGTTGCAATTGTTTTGTAAACGTAAATATTTGTTTGCGAGGTGGTGAGTAATTTATTTTATGACGTATAAAGTTAACATTACCAGCTTTTATTTATATATGAAAAGAGACCAATAGATTTTCGGTTGATAGTTTTTTTTTGTTTTAGGGCCACAAAATTTTCCTAGATACGTCTCTGGCAGCGATATGTTTTATTGCAAGCAATATTTCGGAATCGGAAGCAATCGGACGGATTAGGTATTGTGATCTCGTACGCAGATTGCCCACTTCGTATGACTTTGATTGGTCTGATATATCACTAAATGTGCTCTTACATATTGCGTGATATTTTGTTATGACGTTGCATTGCAGTCATCAATTTGTGATAAAGCAAATTTCTTATTAGGTACGCTTCTAGAATAACTTATTTTTTGTGTTCATTCGTTGAAGAGACATTTTATTTTGTGCTAGATTCACTTCTCAGTGATTCACATCTCACCTCACTGGTGAGGTGCTCTCAACGGCGGTATGCGGTGGTACCCGATAAGCCATAGTCCATCGTAATAACTAAATTACTTATCCCAGAAAACGATACAATGCCGTTAATTGATTTTTGAAAGTTATTGCAAAACAGTTTCTGATTGATCTTCGTGCAATCGTCGCTATACAGGTTAAAGCCAACCCTAAACTAAGATAGGTTTAAGCCAAGGCCCTTTCAGCCGAGTTTCAGCTCATTGTATTCCCAACTCCACTTATTAAATAACGTGAATATTAAAATGGATTGCGTATTATCCACTCCCAAATTGGAGCGTTTAAAACGCAACATCAAAACTGGAAGTCAATAAAGTTAAACAAAGTAATTGCCGTCGACCCCTCCCAAGTCCCAACGTAAAAGAAGGATAGTGCAAAGTTTCCGTAGTATAACCGAAAAAGTCTGCGTTTTTGTGCAAAATTTATTGGCCATAAACCACTGACGTTTGGCCACACGGCTCCTATAAAAGAACTTTGAGAGGGGTCACCGGGGCAACTTTTTAACCCATCCAGGGGGCTGGAGACCGGTGATACAATGCAAGGTGCTGGCCGAAATGAATTATCTTTTTAAAGTTGCTCGTAAAATTTTATGCAAATAAGAAAAGTACGCTATTTTTCACACGGGAACTGCTTGCCTTGCTAAAGTTGAAAATTATAGTATTAAGTTTTAATACAGTAAAGAAAGTACTTCTATGAGATGGTATGGCTGAAACGAACTATTTGTAGAGTTCAATTGTCGTTCCAGAAATTATTTAAACCTTATTTTGATCTGAATGATTTCACATTAGTTACTATTGCTTGCACAATATTCATGTGCGCATTCTATGTAGTTTTGATATATATTTTTATGATGCTCGTATTCATTGTTAAGATGTGTGTAATACTAAAAATCTATGGACATAGTCTGAAATATATTTCATTATTATAACAATTACTACTACAAACACGGCAATGTCTACAGAGTTTTTTGCTAGTTTTCGGTAAGTTTTCTTCAATGTTGTAAAAAGCGTTAAATCTTGACTTTTGAAGCATGAAAATTGAATCGTAAAAACATTTAAAGAACTTAACATTGGGCACTGGCCCAATGTTATGTGTGCTTACAGCCTCATTGTGTTTTGGTAGAGTTAACAACAACTAGTGTTTTTATTAAAACAAAGAACTTTCATGAGGCTAATTACAAAACCACTGCCGTATTAAAGCTTATGAAAAAAAAAATGCGGAGCGGTGATCTGCGTGGAATGAGAGCTTAAGGCTTTGTTCTCACTGGGGTACCCAAATTTTTCCACTATCCCGCAATATGTATAAAAAAAAATCAATAAAAGCATGTTTGTGTTTATTTGAATTATATATTGTGCCTTCTAACTGTAATTTAAAAGAAGCACTTCTTAGACGTAACGTGTTGTGACAAATGATAAAATTGAAAAAAGAAATCTACAATTCTAAAGCGATTTCCAATTCGCATTTTCAAAATTTGGTGCCATAGAACCCTAGTGTAGTCCACTCCTAACGGGGTTTCTTTTCAAATAATTTGGAGCAACGCCAACCCCCGAGTACGGACTGCAACTGGTGGCGGATCCGCGTTAATGCTTTGGAATTAAAAGCTTCGCATCCTATTTACTTTCGCGAAAAAGCGGATAATGTAGGTATTTGCGGGTCATTGAACTGAAGGAAAAATGTGGAATGGACGCTGGTAAATAAATACAAGCCTGTTGTACTCGGTACGAGAGGGTAGGACTTTTGCAAAACTGCAATTTTTACTCACACAAAGCTTCGTCGTTCTGTTTCATTTATGTTAGGTCGTTTTACTTTTTAATAAAAGTATTCGAATGTCAGTAATACCTGAATAAGTACTTATATGGTCTTCGATGATAAAAGATTATTTTATATCGAGAATAAAAAAAAAGTAATAAGACCTTAAGAACCAAAAGTATATGAATAAAACCTTACAAGACAATAACGACTAATTGAAACGCCGTTCCATCATTTATTCCATGTTAGAGTTTTTTAATTTTAAACAAATGACTGCGCAGCCGTATAACTGCCTGTATGAAACAATTAGCACACAATTTATTTTACGATTACTGCCGTAACCACAGAGGTTGTCTTTAACTCCGCCTAACACACAAAGGGGTGACTCATGTGTGGATTACAAAATTATGGATAACGCTCTACAAAAGGTTCCGTCACGTTTTCAACTGGCTTATTGTAAGGTTCCCAAAGTTTGGGAATGGTAGCAAAGACATCGAGAAACGTCGAAATTAAAACGATTATGACAATGTACTCAAACTGTCTTATTGCCTACAGATACTTAATTGAAACTCTGAATCGAGCCGAAAATCGAAAGTCTCTCTGAAATTTAATATTTTTGCAGTAGAAAAAAACAGCTCTCTGAGGTGGAGGTCGAACCCGCGTCCATGGGAATCCTTCCCGTGTGCCTTAACCACTCGGCCACCAGACATTGGCAAAGCCTGATGAAATTTGCTCTGCTTTCCTAAAGCGTAGGTCGCGTTCAATCCCCTCCTCAGACAGTGGTTTTCTTCTATTGCAAAAATATTATCTTTAGTTTGCAACCTGAATGCTTATCACAATAATTCATAAAATCATTTTCTGAAACTACTAGTAGGTGCCTACTTCCGGAATTGCAGATGGCGCCACACACTCGTTTCTTGTAATCAATAAGTTCATTTGATATTTTGCATTTTCACTTTGCTAAATACTATGAAAGTTACGCTAGGAACTATTTAGTCATCTGTGATGAAAGTCGAGACTGTATTATTACAAACTTGAGCGTTATCTGCAGAGTTTTGGAAGCATGATCCAAAAAAGTTTGAAACCCGTTCTAAACACGCTGAACTCAGTGAAATGAGTTTGACCCACTTATCTCACTTATTATGGTAAACACAGCGAGCGATATAATTACTATGTAATTTATCGCCGTCGTATCACAGTACACGTATACACAGTCGTTTCGAGATATTTTTTATGCCCAAGTTTCACGCGAAGTTTGCTCGCTGGGGACTCGTGACTCGGCCTGTTCCAATTAAAATAATATCATGAACAACAAGGCATCTAATTATTTATGGAGAATATTTCAACAGAAAGGTTTCTTTGTTTTATAAACGGTTAGTGTTAGCAGGCATGAGAGTTGAGGCTTAATTTATTTTGAATGACATTCCAGTTGCACTATAAGCGCGTTACAATAAGTAGAACAAAATCAAATTAACAAAATTAAAAAAGATCTACCTTCCAGTCTATCTTAGTCACCACCTGCTTGAGTATGTTAAGAATGTGTTAACTTCTAACCCTAAGATATCTAATTAAGAATCTAATTTTAAGGCTTTGTTATGCGGAGGGCGCAATGAAGTGTGCTTACTTACTATCACGATTTCTGCAATTTGTAGTTTCCAGCAGAAAAAAAATCACGCTAGTTACACAAATTCAGTAGGCAACTGAAAAAAAAACTCTACTCTCTAAACTGAAAGTAAATCGCATAAATATTACATTGTTACTGATAGTGAGGTAAATAAATAAAAATATTCTCGCAAACTCTGTGCTCCAACTAACACGAATCGGGGCGGGTAAACGCTACGCGTGCGAAACGTCACTCCTGATTGACGGAGGTTATGAATGCGTGATTAATGTACAACCTGCAGCACATCAGCCTACACAAAATGGCGAAATTCCTTAAGCAATTTGTATCCTTACATCTATCAAAATACGATCCTATTTCAGTCGAAGCTTGGTGAAAAGTTGAGAAAGCTAGCGTGGGTACGTAGTGGCTTTGGGATTAGCTCTGTCTATCACGACCTATATTATATGGAAGATTAATTGAAGTCTGTTCAAAAGCGACAGACGCTCTATGCAGCGTATTTTGACATGGCGCCTACAAAATGTCATTTATGTCAGCTGTTTAGGCATCTTCGTATTCCCTGCATAAAAGGCATGCTCGAACAACCAAACAGGTAGACTACTCAGTATACCTGTGATACCACGGATTCTGAAAAGAATCCTAATTGTTAAGTTAAAATAAAATGTAAGTAAGTCGTGAAATGATCCGTAAAAAGTGCATCATTTCAATGTCTTGTGTTCGCGTAAACAGAAGAAACCAACATGTAACCAAACAGGTGATAAAAATAACTTAGGGAGTCAAAAATATTACGTACTCTCAGTTTAAGGTCATATTCACCTGACTTTGCGGCAAAGAGGGTAGCAAATTTTCACTCGAAAACTCCGTTCCATTTGGCAACCAGGAAAACTCGTTTTAAAAGTTGAATCCTGGCGCCCATTAATTTTCTTTGTGAGCCTGAAGCTCGATCCCTTAAATGAGGAAGGAAACGTGTAGGGAAACCCCCTGCAAATATCTTTCCATGCTTTCCGTTTGCAGGTACCTACTGAACACCGAGGAGGTCAATGATCGTTATCATTCAAATTTTACAGCGGTATTCGTGCCCTCACGCAGTCTACTCACGACTTCAACTTTTTCAATAAAACAACCCTGGTGGAGGCGGAGGGATAGACTTTTTTAATTTTGAGTTAAAAAAAATTATACAGGCATAGTTTTAACCAAGCCAAGTTATAGTTTTTATTGCGTTAAAAAGATAAGGTTTATCTTATTGAAATTTTAATTAGTGCCTCCTTTCGTTTTTTTTTATCCTTGGACTTTGTCCAGCCCGTTGTTTTTTTTTTAATTTTTTCTTTGTAAGCAATATCCCTGTACTATAAGGAATATTACAATAAAATTGGCCACATTGGTCCAAGCGTTCTTGAGTTTTGCGCTTACAAACATATTTTGGGAATCATTGTTGTCATTATAGGTTTATTAGGCACACCAATGACTTTATTTCAAACAGAAACTTTCATCCAAAAATAAAGTGTAGCTAATTGAACTATTAAAAACAGGTGAACACAACATGCGTTATTTTGATAAACAATTTGTTAGCAGTAAAATAATAAAAAAAATGATCTAAATCTAGTTTTGCAATTCATGTTCAGAGCGGTATTTAGTACGTTATTTTTATTATAACTATTTGATAAGTACCTATTAGTAGTTCAGCAATAATTTCTCGCTGTCCCTCGGCCTAAACTGAACTCCCGCACTCGGGAGTGCGGTCACGCAGCGAGGAAAGCGATTTTATAACTTTATCACTGTTAGGGAAAGCCGATACCTGGGATCGGGTACCAGGGGAAGTTGAATCGTTCAACTGTTTTAAACATACGGACGGAATAAAGCGATCTATGGAAAGCACGCAAGCTATGTTATATTTAAACTACGAACTTTTCGAGCTTATCAGCTGCGTCTGTGGTTACTGTTTGGGTTTATATTCAATTTTCCGCTTTCAATTCTCGCTTTGCATTTAAAATGATCAATTAGTGCTGTGTAGTAGCAATTCTTGGGCTTCAAACGATATTGCACCTTTCATACATGACTACATTGTCGGAAGCGGCTTCCAGTATGTAGTTGTTAGTTTGAATAGCTCAGTTTCACATTGCCTCTATCTAGATCGCAACTATCAACCGCGTCCGACTATATGCTAAGGCTTCAGTATTGCCATACAACCTCAAAATATTTTTGTTCTTGCTCTATCATAGATAAACCTGCATCGAGCCAGTGCCAGACTTCAATAATTTATTACGTCTAGCAACCCCGAATGAGTGTTGTCAGCAAAATTGGTGAACAGTGTATTTATGGTTAACGGCTCGGCCATTAGTCTATCGCCGAATCAATATTGACAATTGACATACATTTGTTTCTGTTAACGAGGCCCACTGCATTTTGCTGATCAAATAGTGGTCCTGCAAATATGCACATATTGAGTAAGGACTCGCGAATGTTGGGTAAGATTTACATAGTAAATATCATATCGTAATAGCGGTCAGAGTTACGGCTGAGCTCAGTTTGACCCCAACCTGTTCAACTTTATCAGTATTCTAACTTCAAGTTGAGCACAAACCTGTTTTTTAAAAGTTAACTCAATCAGCTAGAAAAAATTGCTAACAGATTGATGCGTTCATATTTTGCACATTATATATTATAGTTAATTAAGCACGAACTAAACGATATTTAAGTTATCTATATAATTTAGATTGACGAACGCTTGGTGCTTGGTGAACGTTTAGCAAATACCTACATTACTTACATTAATTTTGAAAATAATTGGTTTTATTTTTTACTTTTAAATTCATTAATTCTCAAACTTGCCACACCTTCTTGGTAACTAGGTCAATAAGTTCGTTTTTAAGCATTATAACTACCATCCATATAATATAACACACCTAGTATGCAAATAAATGAAATGAAATGAAATGCAGTGGTCCACAGGTCGTACTTCTAAAATCAAGGGTCGCGGGTTCGATCCCCGCACAGCACAAGCATAAAGTGTGCATGAACATGTGTGTTTGTTTTGTACTGGTCTGGGTGTTTTCTATTTATAATATGTATTTATTTACAAAAAAAGTAAATTTAAGTATGTTTATCCGTTGTCTAGTACCCATAACACAAGCCTCGTAGCTTAATTTGGGACTATAGAATTGATGTGATTGTTGTGAAATATCTATTTATTTATAAAAAATCACTGGAAAGTCCAAAGCGTGACTGTCTTTAATACTTTGCTGTTAATCAAAAAATAACAAAGCCCATCTTTTTAAATACACCTTTACGATACTTCGAGACAGAATGAATGAATAATTGATTACTATTCACATCACAAAACCGCAACACAGCCAATGCAATTGTATCATCAACTCATTAAAGCAGTATTACCAGTACCATTCATCAACTATGCTTCCTAGAACCAAAGCATTCCATCTGTCACCACTTGAGTGAACGTCTCACAAGCCCCTCCTACTCCATCGGGATCAACCGTAAATATTTATAAGGTAATAACGGCTTAATACCTATTCATAAGTGAAAATTATTATGCAAATAGTGGCAGGGACGTAAATCTAAAAGCTGAATTTATGAAGCGAACTCTGTTATGAGAAGAAATATAAAGATTCAGCATTTCTTTGCGGTCTAGATTGGAAATCTTATGAATGCAATCAGTATAGTAATGGTATATTAAACAAAAAAGATGACACGGTGACTTGACTTGACTTGACGACCACTTTGGTGTAATGGTCAAGACGTTGACGATTAGCCAAGAGGTCGCGGGGTCGATCCCCGCACTGTACAAACATTTGTGTGCATGAACATGTCTGTTTGTACTGGTCTGGGTGTTATACGTATTTATTTAAGTTAATTTATAATACCACTGTTGATTCTGATTTCTGTAACACAATTGCTTAAGCTACTTACCACGGAGTCAGATCAATGCATGTAATGTTGTTGTTTATTTATTCATTTTACAAGGTACAATTTTTTTGCACTTGGGTGGTTTGCAAGCCTTTTCTTATATCCTATTCTTGGACTGTAGGCAGCTGAAGATCTTGGTACAAAAGCTTATTAATACCATGGAATCTAGTAAATTATTTATACTACGGGATACGGTAAATTTTACATGCATTCGAATGATAGCCTTGTGGTCGGTCACAGATGACGCTATGGTACAGAAAATATTTTTAAAACATCTACAACTATGTTTAAGTGTAGACAACGGGTTTTCCTACATATTTCAGACTCACGATAGCATAATTACAGAATCGGTTTGCTAGTACCCGGTTTAAACGAAGTCTGATGTATTATAACGATGGTATGTAAGTTAGACGCTGGTTTGCGATGAATCGTGGTAGCGTTTGCATAACCAGACACCTAGTCTGTCTAGTTTGAAACTAGCGTTGGATATCGCGAATTGTAAACACAATACTGACAAGATATATTGGCGTGTATTTTGTCAAAAACAAATCTAGGATAAAGTTAGGACTACCGGTAAAATTGAAAGATTTATTGGTTGGTCGTTGCTTTGGTATATATCGTACTAATACTATACTTTAAATCTTAAACAAAGCAAAGACTTCACTTTGAAGTTTAAGAGATAAAAACTAGGTATGTTGAATTTCCGCAGGTGTAATGAACAGATGGCTACGAAGCCTTAACGTTTTCAGTCGTGAAATATCTTATGTGATGACTTTTGTGGCGAAAAAAGTTGAGTGCTTATGTTATAAGTTTGTACTCAACTTATGTTATGTATGTATGTGTTACTGTTATTAGTTCAGCAAGTAAGACTTATGTTAGACTAAAAGCTAGCAATCATAAATCTGTCTGCCTACATGTTATACCAAAGCTTCATCGGGCACAACGAACGTAAAATCAAAACGGAATAAATAAACTTTACAATCAGCCGTAATAAATTCCATATCTCATCATTACGACACGGAAATTAAATATTCATTTTAATAAACAACGGAAAGGTATAAGCGTGAAATATGAGCGTCGACAGGCGTTTCAATGATTTGTAAAGGCTGGTTAAACCATTATTAACTCGTTTTCCTTTTTCACACCTAATGGAATACAAGCATTAGCCACGAATATAAGGAATAAAATGTTTAAAGTAAAAATAAAATTAGCCGTTTCAGGGTTAAGAAGTGTACATTTTCGCGATAGATTGTACTTTGTTTCAAAACAATTAAGAGCTGAGCTACTTTACTCACGCAACCTTGGCTTTTGTACATAAGCTTTCAAAATTCAGTAGCATAAATAAAACTGAAATCTGGTGATGGATTTTAATAACACTGGAATCTTCTGAAAATAAAGTTGAGAATGTTACACATTTTCATGAGCATTGTCTTTATTCGGCAAACGGGTTAAAAACTTTTGCAATTGTGACAAATAACGTTAAAAATACATTAAACAACAAGACAAATAACATAAAAATATAGTAACAGATGTGACATTTTGAAGCTGTCGTTATTCAATTAGATCTCCACTGAAACGATTTTGTATTTTGATGAATTTTATAGCTTGCAGTCCAATAAATAGCTTGAAAGATCGGGTTTGAATTTTCTTTTTTCATAAAACGACTATTATGGTCGTCGACTGCCTCGTTGGTGTAGTGGCAAAGTTTCTGCCTTACATCCGAGAGGTCCTGGGTTCGAATCCCTGGTCGAGCCAAAATTGTTTCTGAGATCTTCTGTCCTGAATTTCTCAAAAACAGCTCGGAGTCGGAAAGTTGGCGGTGTTACACCCCCGTGCCTCGTAAAAGCACGTTAAGCCGTTGGTCCTGCGCCTGATCTCTCTCCGGTCATGTCGGATTGCCGTCTCACCAAACTCTAAGAGTGATGAAACAGTGAGTGCATCTGTGAATTGTGCTCACACTTGTGCACATCTCCTGCGTAGTTGGCTGATCTCTGTTGAGATTAGCCGCCGTGGTCGAAATCGGCCAGGAGAACTGATAATGATATTATGGTCGTCGAAAAAAGGGAATGTCGAGTAAAGGTGTAATGATATAATAAATTAAAACTGTTTTAACTGTTTATACTTATGTTAGAGACTCGTGATCCCACAGACAAACTATGTAAATAGTTTTGTGGGATTATTGTAATTTTTAGTTTAAAACGTTGTTTGTTTAATAAATAAATAAATAATAATAATAATCCTGATTAAAAAAGCTCAATCTGACGCATACGTCTCAATTGCGTATTAAGCTAATTACACTCGCCTCTATTCCGCGTAAAGCAATGGCCGACGGTAATTACTGGAATTTACAGCAGACCTAGCAATCAGTCGTAGCCTCGTAGGCGATAGGACACCTAGCGCTGGCGCCACCGCCCACGGGTACCGAGGCAATACTTTACTCCTACATCTTAACTAACTATACCTTGGATAAATTGATGGATTTCGAATCGACTGGAAAGTTTAACGGCTGTCCACAGTTTGCTGTTACGTGAGTAAGATTAATTGGAGGTGTTATTGGACCAATTTATTGATGTTATTTATGTTATAAGTTAGGGATCCGTTGCCACATGTTGCTGTAATGGTGTAACGATCGGTGCTTAGTCAAGCTCTCAAAACACTAACTTTCCAGTTGAAAAAGCCGAATGAGCCAGGCAAACACCTGGTGAGCTTCAACGGCTGGACGGATTTAGAACAACCATCGTGATTAAATTATCTTTCGAATAAAAAAACCGCTTTGTAAGTTACGATGCCCCAGACAGATACACACAAAAACACAAACATACACACACAAACAGACGTGGAAATCAAACTTATAACACGCCACTTTTTTGTCGGGGGTTAAAAATCGCTTCTATAACCGCCAGCGCACACATGCGGCTTGTCGCCGCGACTCGCGACTGACAGCGTGTCAACCACTTACCGCGGCTAAATTGCTGACAGTCTCAAATCATGGCGATAGTATGGCGCAGGTTTGCCTGGGCCTTTATGGTACTTGCAAAATTTCAGCATTCGCCATCGTGGCATTACTTTTACTACATCGATTTAACAAGCAGTACATTATGTTCTTGAGGTTGTATCTATCTAAAATTAAGTTCGACTTTGCAACGATAATTATTTTCATTAAAATATGCGTAGGTACACTTAGCTACCTTCATCAAATAAATGAGATTACGTAAATGAAGCAATTTGCATAATACGAAGGTGGCGTTTACGCCGTCATAAATACTGACGGCTTTTATCATCCGAGATACTGCAGCCTTAGCCCGCCTTCACAAACATTTAGGTTATGTTCACACGCATCATACGATTAATAACAACATTACCTCAAAAGTTGTTTCTGAAAAGTGCGAACAGATGGCGCTGCTCTTAGTTAACTCACGCTAGCGACGTTTTAGCTTAATTAGTTATTTAGACTATATGTCGACACAATATACCGTTGTCTGCAAAATTGGCTTTTATTTAAGTGAAGCGACCTGGAATCCCCTTGACTGTGACATTATCAAATTAGAGTTTGTATACGCACACCTAACGGATTGTTCGTCGCCGATCGCGAGTATGCTTATTGTTAGCCCCAGTGTAAACATGGACTAAAGGACTCAATCAGCAGGTTTTTTAAACAATATCATTTACATCTGGCTCTGTCGTAAGTAGGTAGCTTAAGCACTTGTGTCACAGAAATCAGAATCAACAGTGGTATTATAAATAAACTTAAATGAAAACATATAATACCCAGACCATATAAACAGACGTGTTCATGCGCACAAATGTTTATAGAGTGTGATGATCAAATCCGCGACCTCTTGGCCTAATAGTCTACTTCTTAACCATAACACCAAAGTGTTCGTCTTATTCACACCCAGCTGACGGCTATCAACGCAGAAAATCAGTATCCGCAATGCGTTGTCACTTAGTAAAATAATCTGCGGCCGAAAGTCAGTAACGTTATGTTATGATGTTATGTATAGTCGATTAGGTGTGAACGAGAACGTCAATTAACATGGAAAAGCAATACGAGTACACTGCGTAACGCGTGCTCACAGTCAGCAGAGAACAATCCGTTAGGTGTGAATGATGCCTTAGATCGCCTCCACAGGAGAATTACTTACGTTTCATGATTTTTAATGATTGTTAAATATAGAGTATCTTAGTTATAGTCATAGGTTCCCATTAAACGCTAATAGATAGTCCATAAGTTTTTGCTACGACTTTTGCTTCCAGCTACATCAAGTATTAGCTAGATATTCGCCTGTATTGAAAAAATTTAAGTCCAAACGCTTATTTGTTAAAACACAGTTCAAAACAAGATATAATTTTGGCGGATTAATTAAATAGATGAACATCAACATCAAGTTTTCAAAAATCCAATGTATTGTTGATGGAATCAGGCGTTACTTTGCGAAAATCCATGACTAAAGCTGAAAAAGATGATTATTTTGCTTTAAATTTCCACGAAACGACGCCTGCGCAGGAACCAAAATACATCCAACTGTAATCACCTGAAAAAGCTAGAACTGGAAGTCGCAGGACTTACAATATCTACAACTCACAACGTGACACAGAAGATGCACTGGAATCACAACACTGACACCAACAAACACTCGACGCGTTTCGCCACTACACGTGGCATCCTCAGGAGATGTTTTCGCTTCGACAGACTACGAGCGACTGAACTGATTCAGTCATGCATCTTCTGTGTCACGTTGTGAGTTGTAGATATTGAAGTCCTGCGACTTGGAGTTCTAGCTTTTTCAGGTGATTACAGTTGGATGTATTTTAGTTCCTGCGCTGGCGTCGTTTCGTGGAAATTTAAAGCAAAATAATCATCTTTTTCAGCTTTATCCAATATATTTCTGAATTTCAGTAACTTGGATTCAATCATTTAGATTAGTAGCATTTTATGTTCGAATAGGTTTGTTTGGTATGATACCGAAAAATTCCGCAGAAAACCTGTTAACATTTTAATAAAGTTTGTAATTCTAGGAAAATATGAATAAACTTCACATTTATTCAAACACGAATACCTTTGAGCTTCATATAATCTCTTAGATCCTGACCTGCCAAACTACAAAATTTTAGCCTAAACTCGTAACAAAATTACTTTCCCGACATGTAAAGGCGGCACTAAACCGGGTAAACGCAGCCATGTTCATCCGCCTGCAATAACCTATTAGGGCATACATGCCCTCAAGGGAACTCCTGTGTTGCGGAGTAGAAGCTAAACTTAGTACGTTTGCCTTGCTCAGCCTACAATATTGGAAACTCAATTTGGAACCTAGCTGAGGGTTTGGAACTAAGACACATATATAGTGGCACGTACCCTAAAATTTAAGTTGCGTGAAAATCACTGTAACGACTGATTGAGATGTAGTTTACATGTTTATAGCTAGAATTGTGTAGTTTGGCAGGTCAGGATCTAAGAGATTGAATGAAGCTCAAAGGAATTTGTGTTTGAATAAAGGTGAAGTTAATACACATTTTCCTAGAATTACTAATTTTGAAAAGACAACACTTGAAAAATTGTTTTCGGCTCCGGTCATCGGGAAGGATTCGAAGCCCCGACCTTTGGAAGTCCGGTCCAATGCTCTGACCACTGAGCTACCGAGAACCTTAATGGAGTCGTTGAATTTTGTAAGTGCTTTTTAACGCTTTAAGCCAGCGTATGTTTCATCAATGATTGTGGGAGACACCCTCAAATCACCCGAGAGAAATATTTTTACAAATATTTGAAAAAAAAAAACTTAACAAATAGAATTGCTTACTTTATTTTTAATGTTCACAGGTTTTCTGCGGAATTTTTAGGTAAGTAACGTAACATACCAAACAAACCTTGACACGTGTTTGATAGGAGAAAGACTACCAAAAGTTTCAAAAGTTAAAAAGAAAAACTTAAATTTAGGCTGGTAGATGCTAAAAGGATTTCAGCACTATTTGTAGACACAAGTCATGAGTCATGAGAAAATATCAATTGCATTCCAATTACCGAACAGTTTTATAGCGACCGCAAAAAGTACTGCGATAAAGGTTTATCCTCGCCCACGCAAAACAGATCGTGTTACTAAGACGGTCGTTTACAACTCGAGAGAGCAAGCCCTGAACCTGCCGCGGTGCGTAGGACGCCACTTGATAGCCTTTTAATTTCCTACACGCGGCTATCAACGAGAATTGTATAGTAATACCTCGTAATACGATACGAACACTTCGGTCTGTCCGCTTCTGAAATGATATTTATCGCGCAAACCCATGTCGGGAAAATTTTCCCACAAAATTTGCATGCAACGGTCACAGGTGGGCGGTGAAGTGCTATCCGCTAAATGGTTTTACATGTGTTTGACAGCTCGTATTTACTTCAGTTTAGTGCGTCGATGACACAGCGAAATTACGTTAGGCTTTTGCAACATTTGTCTTGGATAAGGTGTTATGAGAGATGACGAATCGTTTGCAGTTTCAGTCGGTTGGAGTTATAGGTGTCTTATGCAAATTTAATTTACGGGATAAGAATAAAAACAGTTTAAAGCAATTTAGAAGTAGGCATTTATAAAAAAATATTTATTAAAGCTTTATTGCACAAAATTTTGTACAAAAGATGAACACCGTAGGTCATCTACCAGTCCTACTTTGGGCTAAGCAGAAATGATTAGTGGGCGGTACGACAAAATATTTAAAAGAGAAAACACAAAAATAATAATACCAACAATATGACACATGAGATTAAATATAAAATATACAATCTAAATATATAAGATTACATATTTAAAAATATATAATAATATTTACACGCAAAAGTTCAACGGAAAACTTAAGAAGTATGAAATATACCTATATGTGCCATCAGTATTCCTTATATTCAATAGAAACGTTTTAATTCAAAGAGAGTTAATAAAATAAACGTATCTTTTTTCCGTATCTAGCCTGATCAATGCAATCAACGTTACGAATACGAGTTTCGTTTGTCCGTGCTCATACCGACCCTAAAATAACAGAAGATGCTTTTTGTCAGTTAAACTCTAAGAGCCACAAAGAGGTTCGACGATTAGACTTAACCGGGCATCTAAATAGAAGGATCGTATTCCGTCTAAACGGCCCACATTAAATATCGGTTGCTCTGCTAAATCATACCGACAGCAGTGATTAATCTTCGAAGGAGAATGCTTGTCGTTAGACGGGCAATAAAGGGATAACAAAATAAATCAAAGAGCTATAAATATGGCCCGCTCATCCGATCACTCCCAGAACTGTCTTCTCAGTTAGAAATTTACGGAACTTTTATGTGAGCAACATTGGAACTAAGCGGAGTATAAATAAATAGAAAAACAGAACTCGGCTGTAAATAATCTTTACTGCGTCTATGAAAGTCAGAAGTTGTTAGTTTGTTGCCAACTGGACTTAACTCTTCAGCTTTTAAGGTAAGATAACGGATCGTTGTTGTTGTGAAATTTCTTTTGAAAATTGATTGTGAAAGCTATGGCTTTCACACGGATTACCAATCAATAGCAGTAAAAATGATGACTGTCAAAAAATTCAAAAATAGACACGAGTCAAACTACAACGCAAAATTAGGCTCCGTTGTCTTAACATAACCTTCGCACATGAAAATGACTCTGTTAAGTAAGTTCTAACAAAGTGTATTTGTCTTTGGTCACGTTACTCAAAATGACTAATTACTCTACAACAGAAGCTGTTAAAGACGCAGCGTGAAATTCATTTCGGTGAAGGCAAGTTGAACAATGAATTTTCCGAGTGTGTGGCCTTCTCATAAGTTTGGAAACTTACCGGCAGAAGTTTGTGGGCATATTAAATGCAGAAGCAGTCGCCAGTTATTATAAACCATAACTCTAGACCTTGGATGTCGTTGTTGGCAAAAAAGTAAGGTTTGCAGACAATTTTCGAGGTGTGATACTAAAGTGCACACTTCGCTGTGGTTGAATAATTTGGCTTAACAACGCAATTTAAAAAAAATGCACTTCCTGACTCGCCATAGCGCCATAGCTTCCTTCTAATACAAATAGTTTTGTACAGTCCTTATAATGTAAAACTTAAATATTGACGTGACACCTTGTACGTATTCTCAAGGAATTAATGTATTCAATTCTAATCTTTGTCAGCAAGGTAGAGTTTTATATTATGGTTATATATTATGGATTACCTAGTCAAAAGAACGTGAAATGGCAATGGCAGATCTAGAATACTTATGTTAATATAATAATAGAATAGAATAACATACTTTGATCTCACTCTGTGGTAAGTAGTTTAAGCGCTTGTGTTACACATATTAGAATCAACAGCGGTATTACAAATAAACTTAATAAATACATATAACACCCAGACCAGTACAAACAGACATGTTCACGCACACAAATGTTTGTTCAGTGCGGAGATCGAACCCGCGACCTCTTGGTTAATAGTCAACTTCTTAACCATTACACCGAAGTGGTCGTATGTTTGCATTCAAAATTTAGGGATGCATTTCCCGGTAGCCATCTTAGCCGTGTATAAAGCATAATTCAAGAGTGGGAATGCGGTGCAAAAGTGCAATATCCGAGGGCCGGGCTATAACTGTCAACGGAGGAATGAATCAGTGGCACATAAATTGTGGAGAGGACGGCGATCGTGCTCCGGCCTCGCGGTTTCCAACTGATTTTATTTTATTACTATCACTGTGGGAGAAACGTCGATTTGTTTTGTTAAATTATTTTATGAGGAACTGGTAGTTAGATCGTGATAGCGTTTGCTCCAATTAAGATGTGTCGCCGATCAATTTGCGTAGTTACTACCGTGTTTAGAAAGTCTTTACGCCTTTTTTTTACTATCAGGCTTAGATAAACCAAATAAAGGCAGATACGGTATGAGCAAGGAGAACATGGCCAGGTGGGCATTTTCGGCCCCGGCCTACATTGCACGCGCGGTGGGGAATAGTGCCGTATCCCGGCACGCTGTCGGAGGTTGTCATGGACATAAAGGTTTAGCCGGCACCCATGTCACCTCCTAGACTGGGAAGTCGCACACACGGCTGAGTCCCCCCGGCCTCGGTTATGGCTCTTAAAATAGTTTTCCTGCGATAAAAAAAATGATACGGTAGCTAGTCGCGCGTGGTCCTACTAGGTAAACTCTTAGCGTACTCGAACTCGTCGCTGTCGTTACTGCGAGTTATTTACACGCGTGTGCGTGAGCGGCCCATTTTTAAGTTCACGATTGTAAAGACGTACCGTATCTTCCTTTGTTTAGTTTGATCTAAGATTAATACCGTATCTAGAAAGTCTTCACGCCTCATTCATATAACATGACGTCATATCATATGAACATGACGATACACCTACGAGTAGGTACATATCACCCTCACAGATTACCAATACCCCGTCATCGACAAAATGTTAACCACATCACGTCAACTCATCTTAATGTTGGTACCTTATTCAGTACTTAAAGTTTTTTTCCGAAATAGCAAGGAAAATCTATAATTAGACTACAAGCCTACTTCCACTGCCTTAAAAATACGTTGCATTCATTCAAATCACGCTCGAAACTGATTTAAAGTTAATGTTTGATAAGAAAACAAGGATTCAAAAAACGCCTCGTGACTTGCATCAATATGCCCACCCTTCTAAATGTTTAAGTTTTTTTTTTTCTAAAACAAAAAATTTGGGAATAGGGTAAACAAGGTCGAGGTAGGAAGCTCATCTCATTCTGTGAGACAGTCAACATTGTCAAAGTTTTGAGGCGGGTACAGTCTTGAGCTGATGACAATAATAATTTTTAGTAAATGTTGTCGAAATAAGTTGGGGCGGAAAGGTTCTCGAATAGCATCCGTGTGCTGGGCGACGTTCTGTGCCCCTTAGACGATCTAGTGATCGCGGGAAGCCGCTGGATGCGGGAAGCGCAAGACCCATCTCGTTGGAGAACCTTTTATAGACCTATGCTATAGAACTATGCTTTTATAGACCTAGGCCTATGCTCTGGAGTGGGTTTCAAACGGCTGATATGATGATATGACGAAATACGATTCTAATTTCAAAGTTTGTAGGTACCGCTTAAAATGAAAATGAAACCGCTGATTATTTTGCATTGATCGTAGATACCAATGAAATAACTACTAAGTTACATATTTATCTACATTAAAGTAAATTTAACCTTTTTAACTGATTTTACCCATTTGATATGTCCGTCTCCATGATGTCCGGTGATGTAAAAAATATATTTCTGTAAGATAGTGCAAGTGAACTGAAATAAACTTCGTATGAATATCCGAAACTAAAGCGAACGAAGCCGCGGGGGGTATGCTAGTATAAAATAAAGCAATATGAAAGTTTCTCGACAAAACAAATCTGTCATGTCTAGTCTGGGCGAAGCGACTCGTATAAATCTCAGCTCTCAATACGTTGATGGATGGTCCACATCCTTCATCCATCCACTTGATCCGGCTTCTGTTGCCCTGGTGTGTTGACCTTAATGGCGTAGACGCATTTCGCTAACTTTCAAAGTGTTTAGCTGAAGGTTGGGTCATACAGTCACCTTGAAAAATATCTGAATAATTTTTAGTACTACCTCTATAACAAAATAGCAAAATGTGCGGTGGCGCACCGTATTATGAGATTTTTACGAATGTGAGCTTTTTTCGATGGTACGAGAGTTATTGGCCCACTGATCCTTACGCTTCACTTTGCACTAATTATGGCGTCATTATCTCATTTTGTCCCAAGCGAACCAAATCAAAAACTATAGCACGTCTGTTATGAACGCATCATAAAAGAAAGCAGGAACAGCAATCGATCAGATCATAAACTAAGTCCTGACAGTATTCGTCACTAGGATTCATGCATATTACTACTTCACATGCGAACTTGAGGACTTTATCTCCTAGTGTTAGCGTTCGTTTTTGAGTGGCCTGTGGTATATGCGTGAAGTCTATTCCTGGTAAAGGACCACCCACAGTAAGACGAAGTTATTTTAGGTGCGTACATAATGGAGTTGTCGGCGAACTTCCATTGACGTGCAAAATGCGATGTTTTACATGTCTTTACAATTATAATGGGATATTTGAATAGCAGTGTTAGTTCAATCATTAACACTTACAAAGTTTATAATGGATGAGTGAAATACTGGCGTATATATACTTTGTTTTAGAAACGCAACATCAACAGCAACATCAACATTGGTGCCACTCGTGTGTTCGCACTTAGGCATTTCATGATTATATTTATATTTTTCTGGAAAGTTCTGGCTTTTGCTTTTGCATAAGGCATCAAGTCAATAATTTGTGTTAAATAAATAATTAAAGTGTTATTTATGGTAAAGGTTTTTGCGCCAGTCAGCATAGATCAGCAGTAATTTTAAATTATCACATTCCGTCATCAATATTCTGTCATAGTTCAGATACAACAGCCAGTTAAGATACCTGGACCAACACACATATGTAAGCAAAAATATTTTAGTAAAAGAAACAGTTGAATTCACAATAGTTAAGAGCACTTATAGGAAAGCGGAATAGGTATTTTTAAGAAAAAATATTGCCGCTTAATCTTATTTTACGAATCTCTAGACAAATGTTATAAAATTAAAAAAAAATCACATGGCGTGCAATATAAATAAGCTAGTTGAATATTTAAAGACAAACAGTCAAATCAGTTATAACAGTTTTAATATTTTGCAACAATAAATATAAAGTAATTGTTTGTTAGCTGTCTTCCTCAATCTTTGATGTCGACACGCGACGTCCCTCCCGAAACCACACCGTTCAGGATAATAGCTCAAGCCTTTCTTCCCATCCCCTCATAGAGCGAGCATTGTGGCTATGATTAATGGTATAGTCATATTCATGATGCATTGCTTTTTTGTACAATCATGTCATGTGACATTCTGACGGAATCGGGTCAAACGATAAAAAATGTCAGCGCTTGCCAGTCTGTTTTTTCATTGTTTGTTGACATTATTATTGTCCTACTTTGCCTGCCTCGATGGTGTAGTGGCAAAAATTCTGCCTTACATCCGAGAGGTCCTGGGTTCGAATCCCAGGTCGAGCCAAAATTGTTTCTGAGATTTTCTGTCATGAATATCTCAAAAAGAGCTCGGAGTCGGGAAGTTGGCGGTGTTACACCCCCGTGCTTCGGAAATCACGTTTAGCCGTTTTGGTCCTGCGCCTGATCTCTCTCCGGTCATGTCCGATTGCCGTCTCACCGAACTTTGAGAGTGATGGAACAGTGAGTGCACCTGTGTATTGCGCTCACACTTGTGCACTATAATATCTCCGGCGTAGTTGGCTTATCTCTGTTGAGATTGGCCGCCGTGGTCGAAATCGACCAGGAGGACTATTATTATTATTATTGTCCTACTTTTACAATAGTGATATGAAATACGTATATTATAAAGTTTTGTTTCGTGCTATGCAATAAGCTTCATTCAATAATAAAAAGCGCACCCATTTCTTTGCGCTCTTAAAAATGGAGCCAGAAAAAATAATAGTTTTAGTAACTGCGCCATATATGAGCAAACTATTAAGTCATTATCTTAGTTCACTGCTCAAAATTACAGTGCCTTACAGCGACTTTAAAAGTGTTTTAACAATCCTTTTAAATTCTTTTAAGGTGTTTCGACACCACCATAAACGTTATTCAGATTACTAACCCGCCAGAGAGTCTTTAACTTCGCTAAAATACAAAGAATTTGCGCATTAAGACATTAATTTGCCAACAACCTATTAAGTGCGCAAATAAGCCAACGTATTATAAGCTCGTAAGCGCAGGTTATAAAACTTTCAGAGCGGTTGTATATTCATTCGCTAGTAATAAAAATAACAACAGTCGGTACAATGTGACCTTAACCCGTTCAAGGATTCTAAAGTTTAAAACATGCATACATCTATAAGTTTATTTTTGGAGGTTTGACGACAAAGTTGGTGTAATGGTCAAGAAGCTGACTATTCATCAAGAGGTCGCGAGTTCGATCCCCGCACTGTACAAACATTTGTATGCATGAACATATGATATATATAAAAATGAAACCCGTTTTCCTTGGTCACGGCATCACGCGTGAAGGGCTGGACCGATTTCACTAATTCTTTTTTTGTTGTATTTGTTATTATTAGGAGAAGGTTCTTACGGAAAAAAATATTAAGAAAATCTCTCAGAAATATTGAAAAATATACATTTAATTTTGCATATTTTAAAAAACGCGCGTAACTAATGTCAACGTCATTCGATGACATTGTTGAATCATTGCCACGCTAAGGCGGTACGAAGTTTGCCGGGTCAGCTAGTATGATATATTTATTTAAGTTTATTTGTAATTCCACTGTTTATTCTGATATATGTATGTAACACAAGTGCTTCAACTATTTACCTCGGAGTCAGATAAATGTATGTGATGTTGTTGTGTATTTATTTATTTTATTTATAAACTTTACTACCATATTCTTTTACTTGTTGCAAAAGTTTAATGGTAGAATTTCAGTACTTAAATTATTTCCTTTATTATGTTTACCTTTCATTCGTTTTTTCCGTTAATCTCTCGTTTACAATGTTATAATAATGATTGGAATAGTTTGCAACCTGATTAATAAATGTAAAAAACAGCTATAACAGTTTGGATTACCTAATGTTCATCAACATATACCAATCAGCCGTGACGATTTTTCATTTCAATTCGTATCAAACAATACGTTGTAGAGTAATTGAGTATAGATAAGCACTAGCATCCATCAACATTTGTTTATATTTCTTGAATTAAATAACACATTCAATTTGATATGGCTTTCCTACCCAACCTATGTCAGTACAGTCAGCCGCTCATTACGCGGGAATAAAGTAACGCATTTAATAAGAACGTGTTATGGTTTATCTTTATTGGTACGGTTAATTAGCGGACCGGATTCAGTTATTTGCAAACATATTTTCAAGCAGATAATTGTATGCTCGTGGGCGAAGAAAGATAAAGAAAAGTGTAGACATGTTTTGGCTCGTTTTCTGCTCGCTATTGATAACCATGTTGTTGGTTGCTGATAAACACGCTCTATTGCAGATAGGAAACTTTTCAGAGAATAAAAATAATTCACTTAAATCACGAATCAATTATAGCATGGTTATTAAGTTTACAGCACATCAGAAGACATTTACTGAAATCCCAGCAATGGAAAGAGGTAAACAATGTTTGCGCCGTTAACGAGCATAGCTAATTAATTAGTGCCAAATAGAAATCGTAGAAGATCACCAAACCTAGATAGGGCCTTGTGAAGTACCACATACAAAGAAAGATATAATTAAAAGCTAGAAAAACGGCTGATGAGCTTCATTGGCAAGACGGATTCTGACCAGTCATACCCAGACTACCGAGATAAATTTATCTTTCCATTAAAAAAAATGTACTGAAATCGGTCTATTCGTTCGGGAGCTACGATGCCACAGAGAGACACACAAACAGACACGAGGATCAAACATAAAAAACTCTTATTAAACGTATTTCGTTGGGTAATAAAAACAATTTGAGCTTCAGGATGACTAGCGGTTTCATTAAATTTTTATGCTCCAAAAATTTCAACTGGCATTTTCATTGAATATAAGCCAACATAATTAAATAAAAGTTTAAAAAACTATAGCCAATGTTTTCAACTGATGTGCAAGTTCGTGCCAAAAGTTAATTAAAACTGGTTCGACTGCAGTACAGAAACAATTTTATTGTACTTTAAAAATACAAGCAGAAAACAAGTGTGTTTTTCTTAGAATAGCCTCTGCTTTACAGTGGAATTTTCTTTTTACTTACTTAAAGAGGTAATAAACTGGAATCTACACTAGACGACTCCGAAAACGGGATTTCTGGAATCGTTTATTGAGATTGGATACTCTGGCAATTTCAAATTGAGCACATTTTTCTATCAGATTTTCAAATAGAGGTTAATACTTATTAGAATTTAAAATTGCATAGCAATATAATAATTTCACCTAAATTAGTACATTTCTGTTAAATGTTAAACAAACTATTTCACCTTTAATTCTCTTCAGTTTGAACACGTTATTAGTTTAGTGTTTTGTCTACGTTTAGAAATACTTAGCATAAACATTTCGTAGAATATAAACAATAAGCAATTGTTTGTTAACTAATTCCAACTTTCAAATATAAACGCGGCTTGTTATTTAAATACGTGACGTGCTCATTGGACGTTGGTGGCACACCTAGCAAAAAGGCTTCAAAAACAAACTTTAGGCTCCTAGCTCGAAACTTACACAAACGGTATTAATAACTTTTTTCTCTTTTTTCTAGGATTAGCAGCACTGGTACTGAGTTTAAAAGAACATTAGATTATGGCCCGTTACCTGGCCTGACTAATTGAAATCGGTTCGGTAGTTTCCAAGAAACAATGAACACACAGACAAAAATTATTTGTAAATGAGTAAATTATTTATTTGACACACAAAATTACAACATAGACACACAAAAAAATAAAATTTTCAAAAAGTGTGTATGTGGGTGTGTGTGTGTTTTTACTATTACTCGTAGTTGAGACTTGTAAGCATTTGGAATTCGTACCCTAGTTTTAGTAACTCACCATAAGTATTAATTTATTACATTAGTCCACCCAACGGATGCTCCAAGCACTTTGTGTGGATGGTAGAACGGGACCATTTGCCGTGAGACATGCACTTCTCATAGAATTTACTGACCGCCAATGCCGGCACAGAGCCAATGAAAATTGAACGAGGTTCTTAACAGCACTAGCATCGGTGGTACAGACTTGGCTCTAAGTGGAAAGCATGTTCATTTTTGAAAGTGGAATCGGTTGGGGGCGTCGTTAATCTGGAGTGCAGAAGAGATCAGTAATCTCACCTATTTGGACGTAACGGGAAAGTAGACCATTTGCACTAGTGGACCAAATAGAACAGAACAAGATGGTTTTCAAGACCTTCGGATGCAATCATCTAAGGGTCCTAAAGATTACTTGTAGTGTTTGTGTCAGGTTATAACCATAGTTATAACTAAACATTATCTCGTGCTCACGGTGTGGCGGGGCGCGCGGGTCATTACTGTGAGAGCCATGGGCGAGAACGGACGCGTCGCCTGTGCACATGGTGTGTTGTCGAGCCAGTGTATCGTGTGCTAGGAGTATCTTACAAGTGACGACGAGGATAAAGGTCAGTCAATACTTGTATTTGTAAATAAAATAAAATAAACTTACGTTAAAGGGGGAAATGTATCCATACAAGGTGTAAAATTAAATAGAAAACAATCTTCCGGCAAATGAGCTTTAGTGCACTATATTATTGTTATAATAATAAATCTTTATTTACGTAATCAAATAAACTATAAAAACAACATGATGAAGTCTCAACATGTATCAGGAGGCCACGCTCTTCCATAACGGTAGAAATTACGTAAGTAATGTAGTAGTTAATGTAATGTATTGTTACATTTGCATTGGTTATATCGTTTCTTATTTGAAAAAAATGTAACATCGTTTCTCGACTTCTAAACCAAGGGTCGCGGGTTCGATTCCCGCACAGTACAAGCATAAGTGTGCATGAACATGTGTGTTTATACTGGTCTGGGTGTTTTCTAAAATATGTGGTACAAATGTACCTCCATTAAATTGGAAATTTGTGGTACAAAGGTACCTCCATTAAATTGGAAATTTGTGGTACAAAGGTACCTCCATTAAATTGGAATTTTGTGGTACAAAGGTACCTCCATTAAATTGGAAATTTGTGGTACAAAGGTACCTCCATTAAATTGGAAATTTGTGGTACAAAGGTACCTCCATTAAATTGGAAATATTTGGTACAAATGTACCTCCATTAAATTGGAAATTTGTGGTACAAAGGTACCTCCATTAAATTGGAAATTTGTGGTACAAAGGTACCTCCATTAAATTGGAAATATTTGGTACAAATGTACCCCCATTAAATTGAATATGTTTGGTACAAATGTACCCCATCAAATTAGAAAAAAAAAAGTATTTGCCACCTGCTGTCAAACATTGGTGCAAATTTACCCCCATTAAATTGGAAATGCACAAAACGAAGTCTGTCAGAAATAAAGCGATTACTTTACTCCTAAATAGAACAAATTCTACCAAAGGCAAGTTTTCCGTTTGATAAGACAGGAAAAATTTATTGTCAGGTTAAGGAATCAAGCCAAAAAGTCATAAAATTAGGTGATTTTAGACAGTATTGCAAAACACAGCTACTGAGAAAGAGAAGGTTAGAAGACAATGATAAGTAAAATGAAGAAAGACCAAACAATTGAGAAAAAATAGAGGAGTCGACAACGTGGCAGAAGAAGATGAAATAGACTGGAATATCTGTTTTTTTTAAATAGCTTAGTGCTAATAGACATGTGATGTTCTTATTAAATTGTCCGTTGTCCGCATACTTTTTGCCATGCTTAGTACTCGCCTTAGTATACGCCTAGTAATACGGAAATCTCCTGAAAATATAAAAATAACATATTTAAGAACTCATATCGAATATTTACTTCAAGCCTGAAATCACATAAATCTGTGTCGTCTAACGTGCCAGAACCAAATTCACCTATTTGGCTAATTCACGCAATGTGTATTTTTAAGGACTTGACTTTCTACACAGCAACAATCGACACTCACTTAGAAGACGGAAAAGTGCGGCAATATGAAGGTAATTCAATAAAATTTACTCTAACATACCGCCATTTACACGGCTTCGCGTAAGTTTTGGTTACAAAATAGTTATTTAAAAAAAAAACTATTAATTAATCTTCTAACTTTTTGTACAACCATTAATTTGGCAGACGAATTATTTTGTCACGTGATTATTGCTAAAATAATATTATAACTTTATTATTTGCTAAGTAGAACGTTTGCGAAACCTGTATTGTGCAAAATGATTGTTTTTAAAGTAGTGGGTTTGCGGGGTGAGGGTGTCAAGTAATTAGTAGTTGATCTAAAATGATCTTTTCTCATACGTTTTTGTTAAACAATAGTAAACATGTAAAGAGTGCAACATATTGCTTTTTGATACTTTCCCTTACTGTTCGCAACGAACGGCGAGGTAAAGAGGTCATCATATCATATCATATCATATCAGCCTGTTAGAATCCGCTGCTGGATATGGGCCTCTCCCAAGGAACGCCACAAAGAGGTAGAATCTACGAGTAGATATACGAGTATTAAAACGTTTAAAGATAGGCTAGTACGAGAAAAAAGATTTGCAAAAGAGTCTCAATGAATACCTTATGATGTATAAACACGACGCCCCATTCTGTGGCAGGGAAAACACCTACAAACTATTTTTCAGAAGAATAAATGGAGATAAAATACCAATCCATTAATAATAAAGATGATACAGAAATAAATGACAAGAACAAAGAGCAAAAAGGAAAGAAGAAAGGAGATAAGAAGAGGAAACCTAAAGATTCTGAATAAGGGGGCCAAGGTGTACGTTAAAGAGATAAACAAAACAAATAAGCTTGCCTTAAATTATAACCCGACACCACACGTTGTAGAAAAATCAAAAGATGGAGTTGAAACTATCCGAAACGAAGAAACCGGTCAAGCGTTTGACCGGTTAATTCGGAGGAATATATTATACCTAAAAATAAAACATTACTATTATACCTAAGAAAGCTGTAGAAGAAGAACAGGAAAATAGGATTGGAGATCCAAAAATAAACGAAGAACAATAAATTATCGAATTTATTTTAGGCAAAGTATGATAAACGACGTACCTACTATGATACAGATGAATTATGATTTAAGGTGTAATAGTATTCAAATTATATACCTATTTAATTAAATGATCAAATAATTATTTAATAAGGAAGGGATGTAGTGTTTGTGTCAGGTTATAACCATAGTTATAACTAAACACTATCTCGTGCTCACGGTGTGGCGGGGCGCGCTGGTCATTACTGTGAGAGCCATGGGCGAGAACGGACGCGTCGCCTGCGCACATGGTGTGTTGTCGAGCCAGTGTATCGTGTGCTAGGAGTATCTTACATTACTGTTGGCTTATAAGCCAATAGTAAGAGTCTTATCATGTAATAGGTTTTGGGATATCTACGGGCGGGGCCTGGTGTCCTGTAGAACCGGTTAATTTAACCTATTTCAGGCATCAGCCTCGCACACCATGGGTACACCTCTCTTGCTCGCTATAAAATTTGAATATTTAAACTATGTACCCTTTGTGATGAGGAAACTAATAAATATATTATTATCATTACGTTTGTTTCACTGTGGTATCAAGTCATTTGTTTAACATCGTATATATTTCTGCAATGATTCTTAAAGAATCAATTTATATGTTAGGTTTTTTAAGAGAAAACTATCGTCACTTTACAGCCTTGGTCATCAATTATTGATTAAGTTTTAACACCTCTCTTTTTCGGGGTTTCAACATCGGGGGTTAAAACACATGTAGGAAGATTAACCCTATGGTTAATTTGTGTCCATTATATCATAATGCACTTCTTATATACTTTGAATGAGCTTCTCACTCGCACTAGCGTCGATGGTACAGACTTGTCTCTGAGTAGAAATCATGCAAATTTTTGTAAGTACCCATCGTGCGGCGATGGCAGACAAAAATGGAATCGGTTGGGAGCGTCGTTACTGTAGTCGAGATGGGATAGGTAGTATCATTGTTAGAATAAATATGATATACGGGATTTATACCATGTACCTTTATATTTTTGAGTTCCCGATATTTCTGCCTTGTTACAAAGGTATAAAATCACACAATTAGCTCCATTACATGATATTCATTCTATTGTTAGTGCTCCTGTAAGTTTACAGAAATGAAATCTTTAATTGTAAAACCCCTACCTGAATATTTTTAAGATTAAAAAAAAATGTTAATACATAGTGTGTTACGTACGTGTGAACCGTATCCATCAAATGTATCTCTATTGATCTTTGAGACATTGTAATCGATGACCTAACATCTCTCAAATTTTAAATAATAAAAATTCTGGATTTTCTGACATCTTTTCTGCATGTTTTGAGTTATCTGTCTGAACTTTCATTGTGGCTTTACTAGGTACTGAGTTTTCATGCTCATCTTAAGCATCCACTAAAGCAAATATATGCAGCCTTGCTAGAGTATGACATACACGTAAGTTTATATAGCGTTGTGCATATACAATTGAATGAAAATTCACGAAATTTACGTCGAATACTCGTTATTACAAAAAAATGATGTATTATGAAAATGAAGAAAAATTATTTAACTTTGTCAAAAAAAAATTGATTTGATTTTTCCTATGGGTATGAAATTCAGTCATCCGAAATTTAAAATTACTAATTCTGAAACCGAATGACTGGTAAAAAGATATGCATAATATTGAAATGTGATACAGTGTCAAATACGGACAGTTAAAATTATTACAAAATAAAGGTATAGTAAATAAATACATTTTATTTCTAATTGACAGCACAACCGAGTTGAAATACGAAGTCACCTGCAAACATTTGCAAAGCTGAGTGACTCGTTCCGGGCTAATTGTGTGACTTTACTGATATTGAAATGTATTTATTATTCATGTTGGAGTGATAAAATGACATTTCACCGGGTCCCGGTGCGTGTTTGTCGACGGATTCTGCGAAGGAAGCTAATTAATTATGAGCGATGTCTGAGAAGACACAATATCAGAAGGCAGAGAAGGCCCATTGCCCATTTGACGACCACTTTGGTGTAATGGTCAAGAATTTGACTATTAACCAAGAGGTCGCGGGTTCGATCCCCGCACTGTAGAAACATTTGTGTGCATGAACATGTCTGTTTGTACTGTTCTGGGTGTCATATGTATTTATTTAAGTTTATTTGTAATACCACTGTTGATTCTGATATCTGTAACACAAGTGCTTAAGCTACTTATCACGGAGTCAGATCAATGTATGTGCTAAGTGTAAAAAAGCTCGTAGTGTGCTTTGTCTTAAAACAATGTAATGCGATCCATAGTCGATTGGAGAGTATGTGACTTAGTTATATCTAGACGCATGTGCAAAAGTAATAAGCTAATTTTTCTGTGACTTTAACGGGTCTTGTTGTTCCATTACCTGCTGCAACTTAGGTACTTCTGTTTCCAGCGATGATTTAATTGAGATTCACGCAATTGTTTCAGTGTAATTATTTACGATTTTTGTAACTTTTTGAAACCTTATTAAGTTACTTTAATTTTTAGCATTTTCTTTACAAATTTTAACATATTTCTTGAAAATGTGAAATTAAAACACACCTAAAGAATAGTGGTCTCGCCTGTGTTTTTATTTCACATTATATAAACCTAATATAAAAATGTATTGTCGTTATCATTTAAAACAACATACTTCGCGAAGTTTCTGCTTCCTATTTGAGTTGTGTTGTCGTCTTTTGTTTTTGCAGTGCACTCTCTGAACAATGCCCTTTTTGTTGCTCCAGTTTTTCTTTTGCAGTTTTGTTAAGACTATTCTTAAATGCTCAAGATGTAGGTAGGTATTTTTCTTGTCAGACATCTTAAATTAAGATTGAGCGATAGCTTTAAAAAAGTAAAGACAGTTATTATAAGTGGCAGCGACGGGTAAAGACGAAAATATCTCGCTCGTAGCTTAGTGATTCGCTTGATTTTTAAAGATTTTGGTGAAAATAATGTATATATTTGCAATGAATCAATGAATATGAATATAATTGCAAGTCGAATGCATTTTATGATCACCAACCAACAATTCAAATGTTATTATTATTATTTATTTATTTATTCGTACCCTGTTTACGCAAATAAATATTTCTATTTCTATTTAATTTCCTCCAAGTTTAAAGAAATAGTGATCAAATATTATTTTTGTACCTATGCTGTTCTGTGCCAAGACCATGTAGACTTGTCCTTAGTTTTTGAACTCCACTTTGGGAACAAAAGCCGGGGACTTGGATATTGTCGCTGCGGAGCTATCTGCACTCTTTTTGTTATTCTAGTTCCATTTGTAGTTTTGTTAGCGTTTAAGAATAGTTCAACACTTAATATAAGTAGTGCGATGAAACTTTTCCTTACGTGTTATATAGAAACTAGTTTGTAAAGTTAGCTATGTTCATTTTTTGTTTCACTATATCAAACAAAATCTAGACTGAAACACAAAAAGAAAGGAAATCAACCACTTTCTTGTAATGGTTAAGAAGTTGACTATTAACAAAGAGGTCGCGGGTTCGATCCCCGCACTGTACAAACATTTGTGTGCATGAACATGTCTGGGTGTTAGAATAATATGTATTTATTGAAGTTTATTTGTAATACCACTGTTGATTCTGATATCTGTAACACAAGTGCGCTTAAGGCACTTACCACAGAGTCAGATTAATGTATGTGATGTTGTTGTTTAAATAAAATTCAATCATTTTTTCTGGTCTGCTAATGACAAAACGGTTTTTAATTGCGTTTTATGGAAAAGAAAACAAGTCACCAAAAGAACACGACGAATAAAAATTATTTAAATAAAGAGTTTGTTGCAAAAACGCAAAGAACGCATCGCTCTAAGGTCACCATCAAGCTCAACTTTTGATAAAGCCGTAAGATTCTTGGCTTACTACGACAGAATCTCTTTAATTTCAAACATTTATTTAGGTAGTTTCACTTGTCTGAAATCAAATCTTACAAGCAAAATTTCACCCACTTCCTATAGTCCGATTGAACTAAAATTTTGTGAACACGTTTAGTTTCAATGACAATGCGGTTAATTAATTATAAAAATAATTAGTATGAAAACTTGTTGAATTACTTTATTCAGTGCTTGTTTTATAGATTCGTCGCACCAGCGGACATTGTTTGATACACCGCGATTGACTCATTACATCCCCGATTTATTCGTTCTCTATTTATATTTCTGCCCTAATGGAAAGATCAAAGTGTTCTGCAGTTAATTTTAATGCCTCGCTGTAAACGTCCGCTTGGATATAATTAGATACGTCAGTAGCTCTCTGCATCGCTGCTAGCTGGATTTTGATGTGGACATTTATTATGTCACTGACGCTGTTGGATACTCTACTACTGGCTACTCACTTAGGGGTAAGTACCTAAGTGAGTAGTTCTAAAAAGCTTCTATGATCTATAAGTACGTAATGTGAGTATGATGAAAGTAGGAATTGAATAAAACTAGGCAAAAGCCATCGAGCGTTCGAAAAACACGCGTTTTCCGTAACAGGATTTAATTTTTCTGAAATTTTATAATTTCAGATGTTTTCTAACTCCTTCGACTGTAATGAAAAAATCAATCTCGGCCCATACCTCTACAACATTTTTTTTCAGTTACCAGGTGATTTCTAATGTTGTAAGGTCAATCATTCATTGTATGTATCACTAAAAGAGAAGTCAAAGTCAATATTTGCAATGTTGATTGTCGATGTGTGCTAACACTAGCGTTAAGTTCTGATTACTTTCGGTCCTTAACTTTGCAATCCAAATTTTTACAATTTCTTCATTCACATTATTAAAAACAAACCTTTTTGGAGGGCTTACCCTAAGAAGGTAAAGAGGCATTGTCAACGCCTCGCGGTTCTGCGAGGCGGCGAGGCGGACTCATCAACTTTAACGATCCATTACGGCGCTTCGGGGGGATTCGTGTAATTTCGGAACCCAACGTATAATTATTTCAGTGAGGGCGCCAATAACGAAACCGCAACGCATTTATATTCGGTCGGACCATATTTGGCCGTAACTTTGAAATGTTAAAACTATGGGGAAAATGTAATTTAAACTTTTCATAACCCTATCTAGGTGTGTGCATGGTATGAGTTTAACTGGCGGGTTCATATTTGTGTTTGACCTACATTTCAAACTTTCGTAAAACTAATTTGATATTTCATCGGACTTATCAAATTAAGTTACTTTATTTTTAGCATTTTCTATGAAGATTTCTTTACAATGTGAGATTAAAACTCACTTAAAGAAAAATATACTAAGGACTAATCGAATGTTGTTGTCCTTTAGTTGTTTAAATTAAACTAAAACCATAAAAAAACATCCTGTAAAAAACCAAGACTCACAGCTCAGTTTTGCTATCATTATAAGTTGTAAGATCCATGTCATACCAAGTCAGTGTAATAATAAAATTAACCAAAAATAATCTTTCAGGTGCTTAGAAAAGTCAAAATACGGTATTTATTCCAAAAAAAAAGAAGTACTTTTTTTCGATAGCTAATTTATCACTGCAAAAACACATGTTTCAGCGCACAATTTGGCGCACTGCGCGAATAAAAAGCGCCCTCGATCATTATGGCCTATAATGAACGAATTTATGTAGACACATGCGCTGTTTCAGTGAATTATTATCGGCACAAAAGCGCAGACAGGGGTGACTGCTTACTGAAGCGGAATGTCACAGTCCCTGAAATATTTCACAGCTGATTCGGTGTGGACATTCTTGGTACGGTGGCCGAGGAGTTAGGGATGTGAATGTGTGCTCTTTTTAAGAAGACGCATATTGGTCGCAACAACACTTATTCAAATTGTGACAGGGCTTTGACCCTGTTTGTCCTTCTTGCTTGTTGGTGCACTAAGCGAATTAAAAACTAGTGAAATAATCGTGTTGAAGTGACCCAGACTGCTATGTCGCTTACGCCTGGGTAGCTAACAAGATTGAATAAATAATAGTGAGCCTTGGTGAACAAGTATTAGTATCACGCAATATTATTAACTACAGGTTCAATGTACTATTCACCGGTACAGGTAGGTACCTAGTAAACCATTATGTTTCATCGTTTCTGTTTCACACTCTAATCGGGTATATTGGGACATTAAAATACATTCAGCTGGCTAGGGAGAGGACTTTAAATTAAATTTTTTAATATAATTACACCTGGTATATGCAAATAAATAAAATAAAAAACTAAATTTGATGCACCATATTCATTTAAAAGTAGTTGATGATGAAAGAGAGATGGAGGGATGACCATTTCCAAAATGACAACAGTAGTGATGTGACCACATATTTTTACGTTTCATAAAAACGTAGGCAGGTATCCCACGTTTTAATTACCCTCGACAAAGTTGCGCTTAGGCACTATAAATACAATCGATAGTCTCTAGCTCTGAGTCAGGCTACCGAGAACATCGCTAGCATTCTACTTCCACGGTTATTTCTAACCCGTATCACGTCGCGCCGGGTCGCTTTGATGTCGCATTCTCTTTTTGCAACCATCTCAGTCGGGATAGCACAGCGAATATTTTCGGGAACGAACCTTAAGAGCTTTCGACCGCTTTACTTGTCTTGTTTGCGCCATTGTATATTTCAATTATGATCCTTTGAGCAGCTTTCTTTGGTCTATAATAAGAATGTCGACGGTCCACATCTTATCGCGTTCGAGCGATTTTATTAGCGGTGACTGAGGTTGAAAAAACTGATGAATTTGGGATTCGGAATTCTGCCGATCGGGTTTTTAGACAAGTGCTTGAAATGACGTTGGAAAAGGGATAAATCCGAACATATTTCACAAGTGGGAGCTAATCTGATGGACATTTTGAAGGGTTTGGAGGGTAGCGAATCTGCACACATAATTTATGTAGGCCCGCCTCGTATTAATAAGGAGCTGTTATTCATCATGATATTAATAACGAAATTAGATTTACCAAATATACAACTGAAAATATGATTCTACAGAGTGTAACGGGCTGCCTACAAATACTTGAAAACCTGAAGGTTACTAAGCAAAAACTTACCACAGAACTTTTTCTGATGATTATTGACTTCCCTGCAATATTTTAACATGGATGAGCAGACTTCAACACAATTTCTATGGGACGAATCGGAAACTGCAAAAACATTTTTTTCAAATCGGACTATAAATGCTGGAGATATGCGGTAACATACATAACATAATAATAAAAACGGTCGAATTGATAACCTCCTCCTTTTTTGAAGTCGGTTCGGAAAAGCTTTCTTTAACATGGCATAATAATAACATGACAATGCAGATTATACATGCTTACATTATATCTTCATGATCGTGAAATTCGAACACACCTTTACATCATGTATAAGATATCGATGTTCGTGGCGAAAGTTGCATCTCTGAAGTGCAAAGTCTCGCTATCTAACATCTCGTTACGCTCAACTCCCCTTGAAGTTGTTTGAAAAATTTCAAAGTGTCGAACCCATGAGCTAGGGGGTTGTTTGAGCAGTTTATTTTCAGCGGAGCCAATGTGGCAACAGATAATAGGAGACCGTAAAAGCATAGTGTAAAAATATCAGTTTGTTCCTGGGTGCACTGAATATGGGGAGGATAATATCGGGACTGAAGGAACCATCTCCGTATTAAGAAAATTCATATAAAGGATTTAAAAAACCTGTTATAATATCCTTTCAAAATTGTGTCAGGTCAGGTATATACGTGTGGCATTTGTGAAACTTTGCTTTTACCTAAGTAGGTATAACTCTCTTTCTTACTGTACAGTCATACACGTAGCCTTTATATAGCCATAATTACCTGAATAACGAGTATTCAGCAAAGATTTTTCTTCAATCAAACAGATTATCCATGATTAAAGATTGATATAAAACGTTATGCTTCGAGATGGTAAGACCAAACTATCTGTTTATAATAAATTTTCTGCGTTAGCACGGGTTTCCCTTAATTTTCGCTTTATTTACAAAAGGTAGGTTTGGCTAATGTACTAATATTTATTTTTAACAGAGTGTCAATAACAGCAATTCAATTCTATCAAATCTTTAGTTAAACATAATGTTATGATGAGCCCAAAACTATTTTAAATTATCTAAACAAGATGGCTGTTTTCTTTCCACTGTACTTAAACCTAGCCCGCGTGGGTGTCGCATAGATAGGCGGGACGGTATCTCCTAAAGCGGTAATTTGTTACCGTTCCCGTCCCGACTCACTTCTGATAAGGGAATAAGAATCGAGTGTTCGAAATTCGAACTGAATACACTTATTTAATCAGCTGTCGCCATACGGGTTTCTCATTTTTAACAACTGAGACAGTGGACGTATGTTTTATCGATAAAGAAATTATTTAAGTGATATCAAGTTGTTCGATTATGTTAGTTTTACAAAACCATTCAGCTTGAACTGCAAAGACGTGTGACTTCTTTTTATTCCCAAAAATAAAAAATCTGCTCGAAGGAACAATTTTCGTCGCCGGAAGATGCGCTATTAGCGTTTGAGCAGAGTGTAAATGAAGTGCCTGCAGCGGACTGGAAAAAGTGTTTCGAAAATTGGTTTACACGAATGAAACTTTGTATTGAGGCTAAGAGAGAGTACTTCAAAAACATTTAAAAAATATATATATCCATGCAGTAATTGTTTTTATTTTCGCAAACTTTCTGAGTGTTCCACGTATGTCAGACATCACATTTCGGATGCGGTTTTAACCAATCTGGTTGCAAACGGTGACGGAAGCCTACGTGTGAATTATTTCTAGCCCCGACGAAAAAGAGGGGTGCTATAAGCTATGTCTGTGTGTTTTTGTGTGGGTCTGTCTGTGGCGACGTAGCTGCCGACCGGATGAACCGATTTTGAAGCGGTTTATTTATTCGAAAGATAATTTAATCATGGTGGTTCTTAGCCGGTCAAAATCTTCTTAACCGTTGAAGCTCACCACCTGTTTTCCTGTCTCGTTCGGGAATTTTTTAACTGGAAAGTTAGTTTTTATTTATTTATACAAGTAAAATAAGTATTGGTCTCCATTAAAAAAAAAACGAAAGTGTAATATGAATGAAAGCTTTACATCGATTATCGAGTTTTATGGCGGCAGGGTCACGTTTTATGAGGCCAACAATATGGGGAAGAAATTCAGTCACGACGTTTAAATGCGATGGAATTTTCGAAATTAAAAGTCAACGATGTGACGTATGCAATATTTTTGGTTATTATGAAATGCTTTGAATGTTCTATTTCAAGCATAAATAGGATGGCTTTTTAGTTAAATCCTTTAACAAAATAGCATGACATAAAAAATCAAACGACATTGTAAAAACAATCTATATCTCAAATAACCTGAATTATGTTTAGATAGGTAACTTTTTATGTTTTATTTCACCTAACCTTCTGTATCGTGTTATGGAATGTGTAGGTAGGTACTACCTACGCATGCCTGTCTCAGACATCAAATGTAACTAACGAGCTCTGAGAAAAAGTGTAGATTGGTTTGATTTTTATGAATGTTTTATGATTGTTATGATTGGCTTACATCGCAAGTTACATACCTTCTTGTTTTAAAAATTCGAATACAATTCAAACAACTCCAAAACAAAACCAAGCCACCGTTTTTAGTCATCCGGCCATCTGGTGTTTCTTCATCTTTATGCAATTTTATGATAAGTAAGTAGTACGCCGCGCCCCAGCGTCTGAATACAAAAACATGTAAAGCATATCTTTTTCTCTTTAACTTACAAAAAAAACATGCAGTGGTTCGCCACACACATGGTTTGACGAATTGCAGATAGCCGTGGATTATGTTTCAAGTGACTTAACTTGTAGAAAGAAGCATGGGGGGAGATGTTATTTTTTAAGTCGGACAAAATTTACTAAATAGACAGTCCATTTAAAGAATTCATTTTTTACAGGACCAATCTGACGATTGCTGAAAAACACTGTAGAGCTGTTTCCTGAATTCAAATTTGAAAAAGTTCTTCTTCTTCGTTTTGAAAGTTCTTTACCATTACAATGACTACACTCCAACAATAAAATTATATGAAAAATCGAATATTTTAAATATTACTATACTACACATATATTTTAATTCGAAATATCAGTACAAATTCTATCCAATCGAATATCCTAACAAATATTCCGACATAATTTGAGAAACACTAATAAGCTTCAACTTATAAGTGCGCGCACAAATTATGGAAGGAAAACGATACTGTTTGAAGGAGTACAGCTGTAAAATAAACTACTGAATTATATTAAAAATTGCGAAACCATATACATGTATGTTTAAGTCTAAATTAAGACAATATGTAAGCACACTTTAATTCTTTCTTAAACAGTATTTTATATTAGTAATTCTAGCGCCAAGAGGCCTGAACTATATCAGTTATGTGAATATTTTGTATCTCATTGTAAGTGAACTATAATTCGTTTTTATGAGAATAAATTCTTTAAACCTAAAATCCGCTACATGAGTCAGGACAGCAGCTACAATGACCGCAGACAGACACACACAAACAGAATAGGGTTAATTTTTCGTCAGAGGTCAAAAATGTTTTATTGGCTACAAGGAACCTACATTTAATAAGGCTTACATCTGAAACCCACCTATGTGTGAATAACCTTAACAATAGTTGCATATCCATCATACCGTTTTCATCAGGGAGAGATTAATTGCGTTATTTTGAAAGTCAAATAAGGGTGATGAGAAACAACTTAAAACAAAACTTTTTAACCATTAATAATAAATAAATATACAAAGATATCACATACATTGATCTAACTCCGTGGTAAGTAGTTTAAGTACTTGTGTTATAGATATCAGAATCAACAGTGGTATTACAAATAAACTTAAATAAATACATATAACACTCGGACCAGTACAAATAGACATGTTGCACACAAATATTTGTACAGTGCGGGGATCGAACCCGCGACCTCTTGGTTAATAGTCAACTTCTTGACCATTACACCAAAGTGGTCATTATTCGATAGTTTCGACTTAAATACCGTAACAACAGCAATTCACATGATAGTCGCTAGCATAGGCATCTCCAGCGATTATTAAAAGGCAATTTTGTCTTTAAACTGTCATTAATCACTTCAAAATTACTGGCTTTCGAACAAGAGCGCAGTCATGTGAATTGCTCAATCAATCAGTATTAAACATGTGTGTATGTAAATATGATTTGGTGTAATTTAACAGATAGTTAGGCAGGTGTCAGACCACAATTTATGGCTATTAATGCAAGATTCGCCGTTATTAAAGTTAATTAAATTATAATAGACGCAATAACATTTTATGAGACACTAAATTATAGTGTTGAGACACGGAGTAGTTGTTAATTAGTCGATAGAGTGAAGACCAGCTGATATTAAATGTTAATTTAATATGAAGTCTTAAACATGTTTTGTGTTAATATTCTTTCTGTTATCTCATACAAAGTAGTTTACTTAATTAAAAGATTTTCCTACGCTTTCTCGATGTTTAATTTCATAATCTAACCTGCTTTGCTCCTCGCAAAGATTCTTTATTTTCTAACTAGCTTAACGCGAGCGGATTCGCCCGCGTGTGATTCATGTTCATCAGAGATAATGTAGGATACTAATGGTAACGAACATTTAAATCGGTCCAGCAGTTTCGAAGCCTATTAATCAATTCAAACAAATAAATAATCAAATCTTTATAATGTACAATATAGTGTAGATGTAAATAAAAAAAGGCTTTTTGTGACCTCGTAATCTTTATAAGCATTTGTTCAATTTTAAGCGTGTGCTTAGAAATAACTTTCGTCGCTTGACATCAAGGACACTTGTTTGAAAACAAAACCGTGCCACTATAAAGGGGTTTAAGCACTCATCTAATCCAGTATACAGTTTCATGTAACACACCCTTGGCCCGTCCACTTGATAATACTAAACCATTGCTACGCCTACGCGGCTCGACCTAACAATTTAGTTTAATGATGATACTAATATAGAGTTACAGACAACCCTAGCCTGAGGTGATTAGGGTAATAACAGTGTGTGGGCGATAGCGATGGCGATATTTATGTTAGCATGCTTTTTTTTATATTGCTGGATATGTCAGAACCCTTATTTTCAAAGGTCTTACATACGGTTCTTACTCAAGAGCAAATAAATGATTATATTTTATTCTATTCTTTTCTAGCGGGTTTGAATTTAAAACGTTTTAATTTATATTGCTAGTGTTAATTACATTACCTTTTTATCTCCTTAGTAACTTATCGTTAGGTAATTTTTTTCTATAATTTAAATTTCTTATAATCTAAACTTTGTTTTTATATTTCTCGTACCTACCTTTTTCTAGGATTGTTTGAATTCTAGCACATTTTCCTATTACAAACACGTGGCGGATCATTTAATCTGAGATTAATATTTAAGTATGACTCAACGAATTTCGTTACGTACTAAGTTTAAGAAAATATGCCTTTTTAAGTGTCAACTGTTACTGTCGCTTTAATTAAAGCGCTCATTTGAGTTTTTTTAACATCCTTAGTGTCGGTAAAACTTGTTGCTATTTTTAAATTTAATAAATTATTTTTTTAATAAATTTTAATTTCAAAACTATTTACACCGCTTTAAAACAACACTAAGTGATCTCCCTTACAGGAATCCCATGAAAGACGAGGGGAGGTGAAGCCTCATGGTTACCGTGAATTCTGTAATTAAACGCGTCGTGTAATTGCGACCTTCGCCCGCACTCCGCCACACAGACCCTTTGTCTCGGACGATTGGGCTAGTGACGTTTGGAATCGACGAATGAGAGTTTTTAAATACTTTGTACACACGAAAAGAAGGCAAAAGTTCCAAATTTATTTAACCTCCGACGAAAAAAGGGGGGTTATAGGTTTGACCCCTATGTATGTTTGTGTGCGTATGGGCTTTTGTGTGTGTCTGTCTGTGGCATCGTAACTCCCGTACGGATGGACCGAATTCAGTGCGGTTTTTTTCGAAAGATTTTTATTGATCACGGTGTTTCTTAGCTATCATCATCAAAATCCGTCTACTCGGGAATTCAGTTTTTTTACTTGGAAATTTATTGAAATTATTCATATTATTATTTATTATACGGGATATTGGCGACAGTATGCCACATTGTGTGTTGTATCTTGCAATGTTAATTAAATTGATTCTAAGGGAATTGTCAAAAACTACAAAAGTTATGTTAACACTTAAGTAGATAGGGTTAATTTCATGATCAAACCTTGACCAGTAATTGCCAGAATTCCCAGACATTTTGATTAGGTATACAATTCGAAAAAACAGTTGTTTAACCAAACATTTTCAGTACGTTTTTGTTTTGAACATTTTTGAAGTGAACTTTTTGGCCTAAGTAAAGCATAACTAACTGAAAACCAAATTTTACTTTTACCGAAGTAGACTAAAGACTTCATATTGTGGCCTTTTTAAACACAATATTACGACACATCACTAGCAACGTTACGCAACATTGCACTGTTTCGATCCGGACTTATTTCGGTAATGAACGCTCAGTAGGCCGCACAATACGGTGATTATGTACATCACTGGTTCGTACCAAGGAGAATCTTAGCTTCCGAGACTTAATGAGGACATTGTTCCCGAAAAAAATTCAGGAGCTGTATAGTATTTCAAGAATTCACTCATAGAAACACACAAAAACAAAGAGATACACACATACAAAAACACAAAAACACCGTCAGTCATAAATTCATAAGTCATTTAGTATACCTAAACTCATTGATTATGTGGTGCTCAGTCAATATGTTGTGAATTAAAAATTAGCAGTTAATTTAATTTAATAGTCAAGTGTTATTGAAGATATGTAATTCATAATCAGAATCATTTATTTCCATAAACATACAAAAATTCTTAGTCGAATTTAAGTTACTTAATTTTTTAGCATTAACGATGCCAATTTCTTTGCAATGAGAAATTGAAACACACTTAAAGAAATGGACTGCCACAGGCGGGACTCGAACCCGCACATCTCGCAAGCCGGGATGTCATGGTAGCTCAATTGCTCTCCCAATTGAGCTACCGTGACACTTACTCATCGGTCCGAATTTCTTTAAACGCTCTTTAGGCTGCAGCCAGTCATGATTCATCAATGTTATGGTAAGAAGAAATTGTGGGTCCCGCAGGCCCTGTGGCAGGCCATTTATCTTTAAGTGTGTTTTAATTCTTATGTTATTTTTCTATTTATGTTATCGATTAGATACGTCACTGGCAAACCTAGACATTTCTTATACACGGCCACCTGAACTGAAACTTAGTGTGTAATTTTCCAGCAGCTATAGAGCGTTTTCTAAACGCCAACACACACCTGTGGCTTACTGCCGCCGTGATACGAATCAACCGCGGTCAAATCGAGTGTCGCGGCGACAGTACCTGGGCCTTTGTTTGTTTTGTATTTATTATTATGTGTTACTCACTCGTATACTCTTTTTATTTGTGTTTACGGAAGGAGGCACTAAGCAACAGTGGTTAAGCTGTGTACATTTAATGAAATGCACATAGATTCATAAGCACGGGAAGGTATAAAGCCAGGAATGGTGGCATTTATGTAAATGTCTTCCGCCTGGGATTTCCCCCAGATTTATTGTCTACGTCAAGAACAATTAAATTTAGACTACGATTCCTCTCTCTCAGAATACATTAACCAACTTGTAACACTATAAACCCAGTTAGCGTGTCCCCAATATAATTTGGAAGTTCCAAATTCCATATAGAATCTTCCTGAAGTTTCAGCTAAAGTTTTGTGCCAATATTTCGCGATAAGCGTACTGTAAAACCCCTTTTGTCTTTATACTATTCACAACATGCATTATTTTATACTTTATGGCTATCTTTTCGATGAGTTACTTAAATTTTTAGCTTGCATAGAAAAGTTTAATCCTGCAATTAAGATAGGGGATACAGATGTTGACAAAGTACCCGAAGCTCGTAACTTGGGAGTTCTCATGGATAGTAAGCTACGTTTTCATAATCATGTCTTAGAAATAGTAAGAAACTGTTACTACAGGCTTAGCTTGTTGTACAAAATTACAGCTTTTTTAAATGTTAACATAAGAATCAAACTCTGCGAGGCACTTGTAATATCAAAACTTAACTATGCTGATACCGTTTTGGGCAAGTGCATCTTTGGTTTTACAAAAAAGTTCATTCAGCGGGTTCAGAATTCATGTGCACGATTTTGTTTTACCATTCCTCCCAGGTCCCATATTACTCCGTTTCTCAATCAAAATAATTTAATAAATATGCAGTCTCGACGTTCTCTGCATTATGCATGTTTGTTATTTGGGGTAATTAAGAGTAAGTCACCCACATATTTATATGGAAAATTGTTGTTTTCTAATCGAATTAGAACTGCTTCTCTTCTTTGTTGTCCTAGTCACAATACGGCTGCATTTCGTGGCAGTTTTCGATACTCAGCCACGAAATGCTGGAACAACATTTCTCCACCATTTAAAAAGTGCCTCGCCCTGTTTACTTTCAAATACAAATACAAAAAGTTTTCTACTAAGTTTACAAAAGGGCATACTCTAGGACAGCAAAATAAAGATGAATATAAATATACACTCACTTCACCTAAGCTTCTCATTTCACTAGACATGACTGTTTTGTTTCAATTGTACGTTAACTGCCAAATTTGTATTCTTTTTTTTGTTAGGAAAGTAAATAAATATATTAAGATGATTTGTGAATTATACTGTACATATTTTGAACAAAGCAATTGTTTTGCAATGTAGGTGCTATCTTTCTGTCTGGGTGGACACGGAAGACCAGCGTCGTGGCATTCCTGGAGTGCTGAAAGGGGGGCCACTCAGCTTGTGTCGTACAAGCTGAGTGGCCCCCCTTTCAGTATCTTGTGTATGTGATTTTCAAATGTGTTTTTTCTATTTGGTAAAATGTAATATGGAATAAAAATGTTTTCTTCTTCTTCTTCTAATGCAAATTAAAACAATACTTAAAGAAAAATGGACTGCCCCACCAAGGCAATCGGGAGAGCAATCGCCCAGCTTTCGTGAGGTGCGGGTTTGAGTCCCGCCTGTGGCACTCCATTTTTATTTGTGCTTTAATTTCACAATATCTTCTCGATATTTGTGCAAATTTGTCGGTATACTAATTTTATCAAGTTAATAATCCCATTTTTAGGGATCCGCAATAAAAAAGGAACCCTTAATAGTTTCGCCATGTCTGTCCGTCCGTTTGTCTGCGGCTTTACTGAGAGACGATAAGTAGCGACCAATTAAAAAAATATACAAGGAAAATTACATTTCATACAAATTTGATTGAAAATTAGTTGATCTGTAGTTATGTAAAACAAGTATTTAAATAAGCCTACAATGCGCGTGGCCCGACTCGAACTTGACTGGTTTTTTTTCCGTCAGGTTTAATTAACCGAGTAATTAAATATTCTTAAGCTACCCTCGCACAAAAATATTTACTATAATCATTAGCACGCGTTGCATTTTGCAACCAATTAAAAATGTAAATAAGTATTTTCCAAACTAATCTTTGATAATACTATCATCAATGTATGTATGGGTATATCTTACCTCTGTACCATACCATTCAAACTAAAAGATAAGACTGCAACCAAAATAAAAGCATACCTACCTTTTTCGTTCTCGAGGGCAGGCAGAACCCCTACAAGGGTCCACCAGTAATACCAGTCCGACTGCCTTTATTGACACTTTAGCATTAACTTTTCATGTTAGTCTAATGGATTAGTGCAGTTCAGAGAGAGTTGCAACTTTATGCAACCGTGCACTCCTGGGAGCTTGGCTACTATAGATACCTATTAAGGTATACTTTATCGTGAGTAGTGAAATGTGTAATATTGTAGCCGGCAGTTGAGGTAATCTTATTTTTTACCCATTTAAAAGTTTAAACATAAATCTGGCAGCTGGACACCTCCTGGCCGTGTAGTCTTGTAAAAAAATATATATGAAACGCTTTAACTGAGTCTGTTTAGTCTTACATATTTTTGACATAATTTTTTTAGGTGATCTGGGCTGGGTAGAGCGACGGATTTTTAGCATGATTACTCTAATAAAAATTTTGGCCGGGACTCTACTTGCAGTTATGCAAGTAGAGTCCCGTGTGTTAACACGCATGGTTTGTATCTTCATTAATTCACTTATCGTCTGACCATTTAGATTTTTAATTCAAATAAACCAATCCGTTTAAATGTCATCATAACTTTGAACTCAAAACAAGCAGTCGTTTCATTTTACAAAGAAACAATCCTTATTTTCATCTTCGACCCAAATCGCCCGTTGAAACACAGTACAAACAAAGCTTTTATTTATGAGGTCGCCACAATCCGCACACACACCGAGTAAAGTAAAAGTGGTCTTCTTATTTCGATTTCAATTGAAGTTTCTACTTTCAGTGCGTATGCAAGCAACAATCACCATCAATAAATATTTACACTCTTTAGCACTATGTTAAAACAACACATTAAAGTTTTCTTTGCCAGTTTTTTAAGACTAGGTACATTCTTTAAAATTTTGTATTTTTTACATGGTTATGAAAAATTCGCACATCAGTCTCAACATTTGTGTTGCTTTGTGTACTGTAAATCAGTTTCTGAATTTAGGTATATACTGGTATTTTATTGCCTCAACACCACGTGACAACAGCTCCACTTTGACAATTTCGACTGTCTTGTTTACCTGATCGGTCTTCACCACTTGAATACCAAATTTCATCTGCTACTTGAATTAAATCGTCCCTAGCACTCTGTGATGCCACTAAAGTAGGGTCACCACAATGTATTCAAATTTATCGTAAATGTAGGGCCGTACCAATGCTACCGCGCTGTATTACCAGAAATCTGATAATTTGCAATTCTGCTTGCTTACGATCACCATCCTATGATAAATGCCTTCGTTATGAAAATAGGCTGCAAGCCGATTTATTAGCATAAATTACAATAGCAAATTAATTTCTGCTGAGATATACGGTAGAACGATGATGGGAAGGATGAGATATATCCTTCGCGCATAACATAAATAAATAAAACCTGAAGCAGATTTTTCAACACTCCTGAGTATGAAATTCTGTAGTCTACTTACTAGACATTTCGTCTCCAATACCTATCTGTAGGTATTGTCAAACTTCATATAATTATTTAGTGAACCGATACTTTTAAGTAGGATCTACAATTGAAAGTAGGAGCTAGTAGCACAGCAAAAGAAATACCTTTGAAATATTAGTTTACTTTTTCTGTTTCAAGTTGTTTAAATATTCTAAAAATAAGAACGGATTATATAACTTCCGTAGTCATTTAATAATCTTACCCAGGAAGAGGATACTTGCTCAGTTCATGTATGACGAATAATAACCAGATATAATAGCGCCAAGACCTACCTCAATATAACAAAAGATTAAGCACATTTCAGGAGAAGTGTCACTTTTGTATGTTTATGTGTTTTTCGATGAAGCATAAAAATTATGACCATTTTATTATGGCCAGACGTGTTGAACAAACGAGAACAAAAGTATTTCTCCTACTAGCCCTTATTGTTGAAGACATAAAGGCAAGAAGTTACTACACAGTTATTTTTGTCGTGACTGTTTTGTCATAAACATCACGGGCCATACTCCCATAAAAACACTTGAATTTGATGCTCTTAAAACAACAGACGGTATTTTTTGTGAATATGTAAGTCGGAATGGATATTTCTATGATGCGAGTATGAGCGACGATGAATGAATACGAGTAGGTGTCAAAATACCGAAAGTTCATGATTCCTGCAAGCATAAAACCAACGCGTAAAACGTTGAAAATAATTATACCGAAAGTACAAAATGCCGATGTTCGTAATATCTAAGATTAGAAGGTCGATTTTCGAATGACCGAATGGTCGAAATACCGAATGGACGAAATCCCGAAAGTGCAAAATGCCGATGCACAAAATCCTGAAAGTTCCTTCTCCGAATTATATCAAAACCGACCAAGGAATATTTACACCCGTTTCTTTGGCTTCGAAATTTCGTACTTCCGGTCAAATGTTTTTTCGGGATTTTGAACTTTCGGTCAAATAAACATTCGATATTTTGATATTCGGCATCCGTCACCGTATTATGAATTTCCGTATTTTGTAATGTACCCATGAACACAGTACATTACTAGCTTATTCTGTATTTTTTGTACAAATTGACTGAATGACGACAACGCCAGCTATTAAGACAACGCTCAAAATACTCTTTACGGTTAAGTTTTGTTTAGACCTTAAATCTAATCTAATCAAAATCCCTTGATACCGATTCCATTTAATTATTTAGATATTTAAAAAAAACATTATCAAAACATTTGTAAAAGAATCGCAATGCGTAGTTATTCTCATAAACACTTAAATAAATTATTTTGTCTCATACTTCATGTCTTTGCATACATTGTAAGAGGCCTGCAATTTGTTATATTAAAGTGTTGAAGCGTTAGGAATCTCATAATGAATTGGCTCCTTGCCAACACTGGAAATTGTTATTTCATTGCCCTGTTTACTTGCCTTCCAAATATTTTAATTAATGCTTATACGGTAAGTGTTCACTTGAGTAAGTGCAGTCTAGTTAAGTATACACCCGAGGAAATTGAATACTTAGCGGTTTGATGTTCTTCGTAATTTGTTTGTTTTTTAATGAAAATCTCTGTCACCAGTGGCTTACCTTCGAGAAAAAGTTACATGACTATTTTATTTCAAAAGAATTGAGATCTGCTAATCATTTAACTTTCGCGTCAGAAGTGTTGTGTGTGTACTACTTGTCGGACTTCTAAACCAATAGTCGCGGGTTCGATCCCCGCACAGTACAAGCATATGTGTGTATGAACATGTGTGTTTGTACTGGCTTGGGTGTATGTAAAGTATAATAGTAAAATGTATTTACTTACGAAAAAAACCGTATTTAAGTATGTTTATCCGTTGTCTAGTACCCATAACCCAAGCCTCGTAGCTTAATTTGTGATTGTGTGATTGTTGTGAAATATTTATTTTATTTTTTATTATTATTGTACAATTCAAAAACATGTTTTTTCTAAACATTGCTCATTTCAAATAAAAATGGTGCGTCATTGTAGCTATTGAACGAGAAATACATTATTGGCTAATGAACTTACCTATAAGGTTCCTTACCAAAGACGACCCACAAGAAAATTCCTCCATCGCCTATAAGTAACAGAGGAACCACTGGTAGCCGCGCTATTTAAAGTAAAAATAATTAGAAGACCACTCCGTTCTTGCATAGAATTCGCCAAAAAAGGTAACACCGGTAATTTGAATCGAATGGGCCTTTGTTCCTTTCCAAAACCCTGATAAAGGAAATCTCATTTGGTGCGGAAAAGGTAGCTATAAATGTGACCGATACGTAAGCAAGACAGGAATATATTGGCCTCCACGATTTATGGCCAAAAGCTCTTAACCCGAACTGGTAGAAAATAAGATTTTTCATTTAATTCAAGCCCGAGAAAAAGATACTTTGAAAGTCACGAAGTTCGAAATCAAGCCATTATAATCTATGATAAATACATAATCAGACATTGATTCATGTTCAGAGCGTGACCTACTTTTATATGCTAGCAGTACATACATATAATATTTATTTTCATGTCGAAAACTTTATTTAACATCGGAGAAACAATACTTACTAAATATTGGTTTCAATTTGTTTATTCTTTGCTTGCTTGTTACTTATTTTTTAAACACCTACCTCGTATACTTCAGTTTAGTAACCAAACTTTTGATAATGACAGTGATTGACGGTGACACGTTTGGTGTGTTATTATTCTAGTTGAACCAATTGTGTCAAAAAATATTTTGGTTTAGTGAAACTACAAAAATTTAATATCTTTCTGATTCATGTTGCAAACCTCTTTTATAAACAGGCATATATGAAGTGTTGGCTGTACATCGCAGTCTCGTACAGTCAGCGACAAAATGATAAAAGTAATAAGTAGATAAAGTGCCACTTTAGTATAAAACAATAAATTGAGAGAAAACATTGGGGCGTACCAATGTTTTGAAATCTGTAAAATTCAATACTTTCCCATGGTTAAATACCACCATATTTTTGACGCTGACTGTACCTACGTGGTGTTTTGAGAATGTGAGTAAAACTATGATCACCAGTGTGAACAATAAAGTTAACGCTATCGGCTCTATCAAGACTGTTCACAACAAAGCCTGTAAAAGCCGATATTGGTAAACAACAGGCTATTCAGTTAACGACATTACAAAGGGCCGTATAAGAGCTGGTAACGACATGCTTCGTTACATAGTTCAATATTATTTACGCCGCCATTTATAATTTTAATACGACTATAAAGTTTGCTACACGAATACAGTAACTAGATAATTAAATGTCGTACGTGTTATAAAATGTTGCACAAAGTAAGAGGTGATTAATTTTGCTACTACAATTTTGAATGCCTCGATTTTATTGTGAAGTAAGTGTTTGACCGCGTGTCGGACCACGCTCTGTGGGTAGTCCCCCTACAAGGTAGACGGACAATCTGGTGATGATGATGAAGGTCGCGGGAATCCGCTGGATGAGGCAAAGGCAAGACCGATCGCAGTGGACATCCTTGAGGGTGGTCTACGCTCAGAAGTGGGGCGTCTAACGGTTGATATATTTAATGATGATGAAGTGCTTGTCAATGATGGAGCTGTAGTTAAGTATAAAAAAGGTCGGATAGTTTTTAGAATTTTTCTATATTCAGATTTTTAGATTACAACACGTCTGAGTCTGAAAATATTGTAAACGGGTCACAAATGCGTCATGAAATTCTGAAGATTCTATTTTACTTACATAAAATTCGAGTAGTATTGCAGGGTCTTACTCCTAACTAGTTTTTGGCACTATCTCAAAAAAAGTTTCAATACAATTTGGAAATTTATATTAATGTAGTTTTACTTTCTAAAATAATTAGTATAACTAAATAAAATTTATTAAGTTTTTCTTTCGTTGTGCTTAAATAATATTTAGATGAAACTTTCCTTGAGATAGTGACACTAAAAGTACGATTACATTTATTTCTAATACACAAATTTAATATAAATATCACAGTCAAAGATTATACAACTAATTCTAAAAACAGTATGGCAGTGAAATGCAGGCAGGACCACCTACTTTGCAGTCGGTATGACAACCTTGAGTTTTGCGGTAGTATACAAAGTTTACAAAATACTCGTACGGGAAAATGTCTAATAGATATCAAATGGCTTACTAGTCCTACAAGATGACTAGAATATCAATAGGAATTAATCACTAGTAACAAATAAGGTATCGCACCTACTACATTTAACATGATACAAACTACTGCATACTACAATGATTACCTGATTTTATTTAAATCTACGTACATTAGCTTTTTAGCATCAGTGTGTTTTGAACTAACTGGGATATAAAATTGCAAACAATATGAAACGAAAAATTTAATTAACATAGAATCAAATATGTAATTGATTTATTGCTTCGCGAAGTTTGATATATTAGTTTTAACATTCATACTCTATCTTCTAATTTTTCTTGTTTTCCGGACTCTGCAAAAGATAACATCAAGGATTACTCTCAAAACAAATTCCGGCAACATTTTGATTTTAAAATCCAGTTCAATTTACCTCATACGGGGGTGGCGGCAATATATCACATAGATTTATTTGACAGCCCTGTTCAGACCTGGCTACGTTCGAATGTCTGCCGGTTTGTATGGGAATTTTAAAACTGTTCTCCCTACCCAGCCAGTGCCACTGAGGATAGTCATACTCTAAATCACTCGCGGGGCACACTTTGCTTTTGTCCTGTCTACTTCTAGACCCAGATCTGTTCGTATGACACGACGCACAGTCGTCCTCCATGACGTTTCCATCGTTCGGAACAAGCTCGTGTTGTCTCGGCTCTCTGTAATCCTTCGTCGATCTACTCGACGTGCTGTGACAACACGTCGAACATTCTCCATTCGAGTACTGAATGCTTCCGTTACACGATCTAACTATGCTATTGTTGTGCGATCGTCTTTCTTGGCAGCTCCTCATATCACCCATTTCGTTGCCGTCCTGTGTGAAAGTTAAAACTTGTTGAAAAAATTAAGAGTCATCTAGTGACAACAAGCGTGTTGAGTTACGCAAATCGAACACGTAATCTAATCGTGTGTCAACAATAAAGTTCTCATAACGCTTATCGGAACACACCTTGAAATTGAGTTCGGAGTAAATAGCGCTGGAGGCGTAGGGTTCCGGTGGGCCGCGTCTCATTCTGTCAACGCTTGACGTGTCTAATCCCTGAATCGAATTCTGTGGAAGACTGTACTCGGGTTCTACGCTGAGAATACTGGTCGACTGTCCGCCTACGGAGTACAAGACAATATTAGTCACGGGAAACGCAACGCGAAATTCGCGTGTGTTATTTACTAAGTAAACATTGTAATAAGGTTGTAAATTTTAAGATAACCTTATGACATACAATGTTCTTGTGTGTATTATTCTAAGTAGGTTTACTAACCGTGTAAGAGGCTCTGATGGCAGCTGCTTACGTCTAAGCTAGGGTTGTTCGGTGCGGCGAAGACTGGTCGATCTCTGAGCCATATCGTGTCTTTATTGAGTAAGCACTGTTGCGCCGTCACAATCGATTGACCTACAATTGAGTTGAATGTTTCAATTACACTATATCTATTAGTCCAATTTGAAATTGAAACGGATGGTTATGGATGTGACAGCCGCTTACCATTTGACTTCTTTCTCTGGGTGCCGTTGCGACGCTTGATGTAATAGACGCTGAAGACGCCGATAGCTATTACGGAGAATAATGTTAGGCCAAGCGCTAGAAGCCACGTCTCTTGAAATATGTGGGGTATGCTCGAGTCGTTCGGTGGTTCAGTCCTAAAATATTGTGGTGATTAGTTACCATAATGATTTAATACTCCCTATTGAGTAAGCAGCGAAAAGACCGATGAAGACGGTAGTTCCTCTATCTGAACTCTACTGAAAACAGTAAGTAGAAATATCTGGCAGGCGACTAAGGTGAGAGTGAGTAAATTCACTATAGAAATTTTATACGGACGCAATTTTCATAACTTTTGGTATAACTTAATTCATAACATTACAGCTACACGTATGGTCTGTACAGGTGTACTAAATGATCCGTCGCATGGCATTTGCCCGCAATGAGCCATGTTAGTTGAATACCGAGGAAGTCTTATGTAGCAGTAAGTACTTAGCACCTATCTGTCTACATGGGCGATTAAACACAGGAGTGTTGAATGACCTGTGTCCGCGTCTTGTGACCTGTGAATATCTGCATAGCAAAGTAAGTCTTGTTACGGCTTCTGAATGTCACTAGTACGAACAACTCCGCATTTTTGACAGCGGTCTTCTTGAAAGAACAATGATTTTGCTAGTACTGTTACTCGTCTACAATTTAGTCAAAAGTATAGATTTGCCTAGTAACATTTCAACACCCCTGTGTTGACCTAAATCAAGCCGGCACGCACGCACCGAGTACTCGGTAGACGCAGGTTCGATTCCTGTCTCAGACAGTTGATTTTTACCTAAGGTTATATTCGATAAGTGTGCACAGCCGATTATTTAGAAACTATAATAGATATATATATATATATATATATATATATATATATATATATATATATATATATATATATACAGGGTGTAAAAAAAACCTTAACGAAGCCGTCAACCACGCGTTCAGTACATCAAACCAAATCGTATGAAAAAGAATTTTTTGCTGGGAAACAACTTTTATTTTTTGACATAAAAAAAAATAATTTAATTCTAACCCGCAATGTACAGCGCGCACGCGGAAAAGTCACCGCGGAGCGTGTTGCTATACGCCGCCGCGACGTGGTTCGGTTCGAGTGTGCGCTGTTCATTGCGGAGTGTGCTATTTAGAGGCTTTTTATGAAAGAACTAGTGAAAATTTGTATCATGTTTCTTTGGAAAAAAGTTAAGTAATAACGGATATAAGACATTTCTGTAAAAATCACCAATTTTTTTTTCAAACTTTAATCATCAATATCTCAGTAACCGTTAACTTCCCAGGTATGGTGTAAAGGAAAAAAATGATCGTAACAATTGGTAGAATATGTGGTATTCGGCTTCGTTAAGGTTTTTTTTACACCCTGTATATATATAAAAAATTTAGACTGATATAAAAAGAATATTACCCAATGAGAAAATATAACTTTTTTTGAAATAATATCAAAAATACATTATGACGATTTTAGTTAAAAGGGATAATTCCGTAACAATAAAGGATATTATCTACAAATTATAACTAATATTAAAAGTGCATTATCTAATGAGTTAAATGACGTTAATAAGTTTTTTTGGATAAAACGATAGATATTATTTTATTATTAGAGATTCTCATGCTTCTTATACAATTATTACGGCTTTAGTAAAGAGGGATAGTTACCTTTCATTAAGCTATTTTATGAAGCGAAGTTATAAATGGCCTTATTCCTTAGTGCTTTCGATATCTGTTGAAGCATTTAAGTATCTTCTATAGTTTCAGAATGATCGCCTGTGCACACTCAACAATTTTTCCCTGTATATCCTGTTTACCACAGCCAGTCCACGCATTTTTTTTATTATAGAATAGTATGTGATTAGTGTTTGTTTGTGAATGAAATCATATACTTACTGCACATAATGCCTCTGTGACGTCGGCGACATGTGTATCTGGACAGGCACACTGAAAGGTCCATTGCCCCTTCTAGTGACAGCTGCAGCACGAGCGGTATACCTTCCACCAGCTCGTAAGGAACTGGCTGCGGCTGCACGGGTTCTCGGTCCGAGCGACATTTGACCAACGACTCTCCCGTCACCGCTGCCACTTACGCGAATTTCAATCTGGGGATATGGAGCTTGTAAGTAAATCGGAACTAATCCAAATTCGCTTACTTTTTTAGAAGAAACTTACTAGTAGGTACTAAAAAAGTTTCTATCAAGTGTATTTAACTATCATGGTTTTGTTATATGTTATTTAGTGTTTGTAACAGTTATTAATTTAATGTTGTAAGCTTTTAGAGGCGCTTCCAGCCTAAAACGTGTTTAATAAAAATCAAAGTGTAAGTGTATCATAATTGTTTACGTTATAATATGTTTGTATCCTGTGTGTTATATTTAAATAAAGAATTTTAAAAAGAAAAATCCAAAAAGTGTAAATGTTTCAAGTTGAAATAAGAAAGCTTAGCTATGTACATAGTTTTTTTAATCTTCGTAGTTAACTTGTTTATGTCAGGTTTTGGCTTTTCTTAGCTGTCAAACTAAACCATTGTTTAGACTTGAACTGGCAAAGGCTCCTTCTTGACAATTTTTTTTCGTACCTACTCTTCTTTAATAAAAGTATAATAAATCTCTGCTAGCAGTCACACATAAGCTCCTAATATTAGGCCTAGCTTGATTTACATCTGACTAATACAACGAAAGCTAGCAGGAAGAATCTAGTTTACAGCTGTTGGCCCATTGCCACCACCGTGGCATATTACTATGACAACACTTTGACATTTGATCTATTTTGAGCAAATAGCGTGTGGATGACATCCTCTTCTTCGCTGTTTCCTTTTATCTCGTAATTAATGGGATGTAGAACGCGACTGTCTGGCTCAATAACCACAAGAATCGTTAACCAACCCTTTCTGTCGCCACACAACTCAATACTTAATTGGATAATTGATGTGGTGTTAAACCAGCATTCGAGATTCAAAATATAATTATTGTAAAGGAACACTTACTAAATACCCTGTGATTGCCCCGTTCCAAGTGTTTACAGGTGGCGGTTCCCATCGGATCCAAGCTGAAGTGGCGTTAATGACACCGGCAGTCACACTCTGGGGTGGCGCCGATGGTACTAAAATAATTATTAACGGTAAACCCTCTGTCAATTCAAAATTTTGGCTGTGAACACACTTAAGTCTTGGGTATAGAAAAGTGCGTAACCTGATTCACTTATAATTAAAAAAGGTAGTAACAATTACATTATTCGTTCAAGATCTGCGCTCAATTAATTAAGGAAAACACTAACCATCTTCTTCTGTATATCCCGACATCAAATTGGAAGGCTTCCCCAGCAACATTTTGTAGAATGGCATTATAAACACGTCGTACTGAGTGTAGGCCATCAATCCGGATAAAATATAACTAGATGATCCACTGTTATCCACATTCATTAAAGAACCATTTGAACATAAGGTTGCACCCGGATGCGATACGTTAAGTAAAGCAACCTCTTCGGTTATAGCGGTTTTCCAATTCAGAGTCGTCCCATTATACCAAATTTTCACACCCTCTAAATACTCGTTGTAATCCGTCAAAACCTTAAACAAAAGATTATTGTTAACGACTCTCAGTGGTTACAAGATAAACAAGAGACTGCAGTATACCTACATCCCAAACAACTTTTAGCGAAGTAGATGACAATGCTTCCACCCTCCGCATAGCTAAAACATTTTGCTGCAGATATTTTCTCGCTTGAACAAGTTCGTATTGCGTCATGTGCGCCTCTCGTTCGTACAAAATAGTTAAGTCTTGGCTCAAAGAGGGCTCCTTTAATTCATTATTCCCTTTCTTGAGCACGGTGAGATAAGCCTCTTGCATAATGCTTCCAGCTGCATTGACCGCTGTGCAAATTACTCTACCGCTGTGCTCCGTCTTCGCCCCATCTAAATACAGCAAACTCGAGTTGCTTTTCATGCATTCAGGGAAAAGCAACGAGTCCTGATTCCCTTCTAGTATCCAAAACGTCGTCGGTGTCGGTAGCCCTTTTGCTTCACAGGGTATCGACACCACATCGCCCTCCCATGCGGTCAAATTCGACGGTATCTGCGTGAAGTGTGGTAAAGCTGAAACATATGGGCGTATTAAAATAGACGCGGACATTACGAATGTAATAAAATCGACCAAACAGAGACGAACTTACAGTAAACGGTGAGAGTTGCACTCGTGATGCTTGAACCAGTTTGGCTATCAGCTCGACAAGAATAGACGCCTCCATCGGCCGCAGATACATGCTCCAATCGCAATAGTCCACGAACTATTGTAGCATGAGACGGCAACGTACCATCCTCTTTAACCCAGGTTATTTTTACATTCGTATCGTAGCTCTAAAATAAAAGCAATCCAGATAAGAACGAGGTCTACGCCCGTAAAACTATTTGTGTTTGTAAGGGTGGAGTAAATTTACCTTGCAATTAAATTCTACTGTTTGTCCTACTAAAGCTGTAACGTTGCTGGGTTTGACGACAAAATGTGGCCGTCGTAAAACAATTAGCCCCGCAGCTCTTGACTGCCGCTCGCCCGCGATGTTTGATGCCACACATCTGAATAGGCCGCTGTCAGTAGGTAATGTTTCTAATATTTTTAAGTTTCCTGTATCTGTTATTGTTACCCTGCAACAATTGGGGATAATTTAGCTTACTGATTCCAGAGCCCTGCCATATGATATATATGATCTACATTGTAGGAATATGCCCTGTACCTGCCATTAACTTCTACATCGTAAGGTTGTCCGTCCTTCATCCAATGGACAGAAGGTTCTGGAATTCCCCGAGGTGGTGAACATTCTAACACAGTCGGTTCACCCGCCGCCACAACCACATCAGTTGGTTCTGCTCTGAAGTCGTCGCGAAGCACTAAAAAGTATTTATTACTCATCACACCACTTCTTTGAAAAAACTGGCACACATCATGCAATTATAAGTTTAAATAATAAGAATAAAGTTTGCGCAACTTACTGGCAACATTTAGAGAAGCATTATGGCTGATTGCTTCTCCGGCCAAATTCCGAGCTACACACCAATATACTCCTTCATCACTCTCCTTCTTACCACGATTAACCCTGAGACAAAAACATTTTGCATTTACAACACACAAAAATTAAGTTAAGGCCGCTGCATACCTCACGAGGTTGTATCCAGTTGTGACGGCCGTGGACAAGAAAATTATGTATGTATTAAATGACGTTTCCAAAACATCCGCTCCCGTTCCGTCACGTATGCAGCGGCCTTTATAACGTGAAGCATGGTTTTTTTTGTTAGTGTGGGTCCACAGTACAAGTAGCGCAATAGTGATAGCGGCTCATAAAAAAAACCTAATATTAAACGCGCCTTTCCGTACATACTGTAGTGACTAAGACGGGAGCGTAACGCCTAATCAACGCGCATTCACTGTGATTCGCAAAACAGAATGTTATTCACTTACCTTAAAAACAGCAAGCCGTCTTCTAACAATACTCTATGGCCATCTTCAGCAGGTGGCAAGACCTGTCCATCCTTGTACCACTGCACCGTTGGCTTGGGTCGGCCTTCAACCACACACCGCAGAGTCGCAGGTTCGCTTCTACCTGACACTGTGTTGGAGGGGTGCTCCTTGATTCTTGGTGCTCGGTTTTGTGCTGTGGGAAGAAAAAATATATTTATTAAATGTAGGATTAAGAATCGAACATGACAATTCGATCTACTTATTAAATGCGAACCGGAAATGGTAATATTTTAGAATGAGGAATACATTGTAATACACTTTAGTGCAAATATTACACTTTAGACGAACATTTTAATTTTACACTACTAAGCCTCCAATTTGACAAACATGGAAATTAGCGTAACCACCTAACAATGGCAATTCAAATGTCTGGGTGCCTCCCTTATTTGGTATTCTTAGGTATATTTTGCGTTTAATGTTATAAACAACTTTTATCTAGTGTCGCTTTTACAGAAAAGTTCGAAATAGTACTGATGTAACAATGGGGTTATTCAAGGAAGAATATGAGGTTGAAAATTATTACTTAAATTTTTCGATAACTGGAAAACATTTGAGATTGTCTTAAAAGAAAATTTGAAAACGTGTCATACGAGCTTAACATAAATCTGTGATTGTCAATTACTCGTATTGTGTAACAATAACATTCATATGTTAATGGTATCTACGCAACCACATTTATGTTTGAAGAGCAGTGCACCGCTCTATCCGTAAAACTCGTATGGATAACACAATGACTATTCCAAACTTGTTTATTTATTTTTCCCACGAACCGCCTTTACCCCAGAAACGTCAAAATGTCCAACAAAAATCGAAAGTTCGTGAACGACAAAAAATACATTTGCTGTACCTAATTGCTTGACAATAATCTCAGCTAAGAAAATATACAATGTCTCGTTTTAAGTTTGAATAAAAGCAGTGTCAATCAATCTTAGTTGATTTAACACGGCTGTCTGTGGAGAATCAGAACTTAGAGCCGTGTAGACGAAGAAACCTTATATTTTAGTCTGCAATATCTTTACACAAATAAGTAATTGAATCTTATCAATGTGTGTGACCCAAATGTGTTTGTTGCTTTGCATTTTATTTCTTAAGTTTTTTTTACACGAAATATAGGAATAGCAATGATAACGAATATTTTTTGACATTGATTGATGTGATTTGTAAAGTTTATGATGGCAAAAACTCATGGATAACCGGAAAAAAGATAAATGTGTATCCGATATTCTGTATCTGTGTGTGTTTATTATCATACTTTTCTTAAAAATACAATGATGTTTTCCCGTATAACTCATTTACTTACACATACTTATTAGATAATATTTAACACATTCAAGTTACCAAACCAAACACGTTAGTATGAAGCAATCAGTAGGTATTTACAACCCAGTTCTTCTTCACTACAATTTGCATATATTTCTGATTCAACCATATGAAACTGAGGGCCATTGTAATTGACTAGTCATTCAACAATCTGATTCGAAACTGACCATCCTCCATTAACTTTCACGCCTACATAAATGATTAGACACGTTGCATATAATAAGGCATTTAATAATCGGAAAAGAAATCTCCCGATGCATTTGTCTATGCCGCCTGTAGATCGAAGTTTTGATAATACGACACACGAGGTATTGTAATAATTCCCACTTATTAGAGATCTCTATGAAATATTAAAACGTTCGGTAGGTTTCATCGTTTCTTTAAAATTGGTATGTGTTTTGTTCTTTTCTTTTCCTGAACATACGTTATTCTTTTTAATAAGTTATCTACCTAACTATACATATGTATATTTATATATACATTTTAAGTTCTTACAGATTTTGCTTACGTTTTGCATCTTTTGTACCTTTTATTGATGTATTTTATCACTTACAATGACATCTCTCGACACATTTGAAGATTTTTATCTCCATAACCATTAAATACTCAAGATTGAAATACGTTGTAACACAAACTAAGTTTATCAAAGCGAAAACGACTTAGCCTGAGCTTAGTAACAGTCGACGCTCTCTAGTTTATCGTAATTGCAAGAACGAAATGCAATAAACAGCAGACCACTGCGGCTTGCATATTGATTATTTGACGGACAGACATACAGTGAATCACTTCAAACGGGCTGTCCTAATTTCCTCAAGAGCACAACTTATGTTATGACGATGATGTATGTTGGTACGTTTGTTAATTGAATACCTAGACTAGATATCACAGCCGTAGCGTATGTTAGATATCTCAGCAATAACGAGTGATCTAAGTTTTGTTGTGCATACATTTGAAAAAAATCTCGTAAAATCTAATTGGAAAATGGTTTGCTATGCACAAAAAAGGTACTTAAATTGACAACATTAAACTTTAGTGTAAATTGAATTATCTTGTTTTAATTACTTTGCAAAGTATGTACATTACTTATTATATGATCAAACACTGATGTTAATTTTTTATTTATTTATTTTGAAAAATATTACCTTTTACAATATCACAATTTTTAACTACATAGAATGTCCTATATCTATATGTAGGACTTTAACAGCATGTCGACAAAAAATGCTTAATCTTAAGACAGCTTAGAAATTTACCATATCTTAAGTAAGCGCTAATAGCATGTAACTGTTAAATTGAATTTATATCGATCACTCTCTCTCACAATATTGACTGGCTTTCAATTTGTTTCTCATCATCAGCATGCTTGTCACTTAACCTTATCTTTAATATGACATTGTGGCACATATTTATCTTTTAATAAACGATACGGACCCCTTTCCCAGTTTGTTTGTCAGTTTTATTTTTTATTTTATTCCCCAGCACGGTAGTTGTCCTTTATTAATACATGTCCCCGTCACCGATAACTCGTACAATGCTATCTGACATGTTTGTCTTTTTGTTGCGTGGGCGCATGTTGGAGTAAATAAATTGATTCTGTTCCCTTGATTTATACAAAAAGTGCATTATTGTCGGTACCGGGACTTGTGTCTGGCTTATTATGGGAATGGAAATTGATTTAAAGCTAACAGGATTATACTTTAGGTAAAAACGTGTGCGAGTAGAGTCAGTAAAAACAAATTTTGGACTCCGAACACCACTACTATTTATTAGTAATTTTAAAACTGTTTTTTATTTAGCAATTATTATTATGATGCAATTAAGTACTAAATTATATTGCAGTCAAAAAAATAGTTTTGCGTAGGTTGGACAATCACACACCGATTTTTCTTTCATTCTCCCTTCTCGATCTCGATTCTCGAACATCTCCACTCATTTTAACTCAATCTAATCTTAACTCAATTTTTTTTCTCTTTTCGAGAAACAAATCGTTCCTATTAACCTTATTACAGTTACTTTTTTAATTTCTAGAGAATGTTAACTTTCATAAGCTAGAAAATTTCTTCCATGACCACTTTTTGAAGATTCAGCTAGAGAGTATATAAATAAAGCAAATGGAGAATATTCAAAATTTCATCTACGCGAAGTAACGTAGTTTATAGTTAGGTATCTGCTGATGTAAGTATATATCATGTTCAGTTCGTAATTGACCGTGTAATTGGATGATCAACATCATTATGCCAGATGCCAATACTAATTAATGCAGAGATGTATTGATTGCAATCAGGTACTCCTGTATCTGATTGACATTACTCTGTAGATCTTTTGCTTATTAGATTACTCTTCACCTCAATTGAAACTTGGAACTCTTCATTTCTCAGTTTCGTTTTTAGTAGCGCACGGAATCTGTGCTCCAATAAAAGTTATATATGCTTATTGGTAATTAGACGTTCTTCAAAGGGGTTAAATTGAAGATGATTTCCTACGAAAAGGGACATTATAGCATAAAAGTCAACTTCTTCATGTTCATGTAATTTCATGAGTAATCAAGAAGCAGTTTAAAAAATACCTAAACGTTGAATACAGCCAAACATTGTGTATTCAGAACACTTTTCAAGCATCTAGAGACGGCCGTTAAATTTTAATTTACGATAGGATACTAAACAAACATTTAAATTCTTTAAGGTACCTACGTACACAGAGGCGTAACAGTGTTCCTAAAAGAAATTTATTACGGCTTCTGTTCCGTTGTCTATTAACTTCAATTAACCAACTTCCAAAAAAAGGCTTCGTTGTTTCGATTTCTTACCTCTTTCCAACTTACAATGAACTTTCATTCTACAAGCGATCTATCTAACATGAGGTCAACATACACTGGAATTTTCGAGCTATTTTTTATGCCGTAGAAGCATTTTGGTAATTGGTATGGTAGTACTTTAATTACCAGATACGGTAGATCTACTACAACTATCGATCTAATGGACAAATTAAAGAAAGTGCTTTTAATTGAGGGGTTAACGAATGGATGCGGTTTGTGGCATCCAACTATTTTTGACGTTTCGTTTCAACTCAATCAATTCAACATTGTAATGGTAATACAGTTTAAAATATTTGCATTTTTTTTTCTCAAATACGGCAGGAAACCCTTCTAATAAAAGTACAGTCAATGGAGTAGGGCAGCGAATAACAAATCCTTAGTAGCGCATCCCAATAAAAAATTAAAATATGAATTATATTTAACAAAGGTACACCAGTAATCAATAATACCTCTAATCTCTTCGGAAAATTATAAGACCAATTTCCAGTTCGATAAAATTTCAAATAAAATTCTATCCAAAATTGCCGCAAATACATAACGTAAAATTTAACAATTACCATTTGTCCCGTTCAGTCCAATAAGGAGCAAATGCACAAGCACAAGACACACAAATTGGTTCTTCCCATTCGCGGTGTTATTACACTCATTAACACCAACATCCACCATACTGCCACCGAATTGAGCACAATTTTCACTGTATCGACAATTCACATTGTTAACAAGTTTATTCAATCACTAGTCAGTTCACTTTTTTATCTAACTGGAGTCATTCGAATTTCAAATGTCATTCGTAGTTCGAACTTCGGAAAAGTTCGGGGAGCGTACGCGGCATCGTTCGGTCGGGCTCGGGCGTCACGCGACCAACCGGTTCGGAGTCTTACGGCGTACTATCGTGCCCACCCTATACTGTTTACTCGCCTAAAAGGGGGGCTCTAGGCGCCTTCGTCTCTTCGATGTTGTAAACAGATGTACCAAATCGTGAGATATGGAGACGCTTGTGAGAGCTTTTCGAGGCGGTCTGTTAATGACCTTATTAAGTTATTCTGCCTGTAGCTTTTAAATGTGAATTTATTGGCCTCTATCCTTTTCAAACTGCTGTGCCCACGTTGAATTTAGGTTTAAACAGGAAGCTGCAATAAACTTCTATTGAAACTTGAGTTTAGACTAAATCTTTGTGTGATGTTGAGTTCTGTAAATGAGTAAATTTAGTACCTATTCAGATTATACCTGTGTCTGAACTTATCATAATTAAAGGCGAGTAGAGTTGTTAATGACTTTGAACGCTAAGGCGTAACAGATTATTTCAAATATACAATTGTTTTTGACATTTGGTTGATATGTGTTGACAAGTGTGAGGTTCCACTTCAGAGGTGTAATTAATTCATCTTCCAAGCATCGCGGTACACAGTGGGTTGAAAACGCTAACAACAGACTAAGGGTTTTTCTTGCAATAACCGTCTTAAAAAAAGCTCAAATGTCATCTCAGCACTGATTCCCGTCGCCCGCGCACGGATCCTCTCTCGGCCGCGTGCAACTCATGTAGTATAAAATAGTTCTCATCAAACGAACAAGAATCGTTTTGACAAAAATCGTCCAATTTTAAGATGAATAATGTACAAACGTTTGACTTAAAAAACTGTTAAATTATCATTTGCAGTTTTAGTGCAGTAGTCAATTTTAATTTGAAAACAGCCTCATTTAATGTTTTTTTTTTGGTTGATTCAATTATACTCGTAATGTTTGAGTTAAAAAACTGTTAAAATATCACTTGCAGTTTTAGATCAGTAGCTAGTCAACTTTAATTTGAAAACTAAATTTTTTGGTGCAGTATTCAATATTCCGCGAACTTTTCAAGTAGGTACCCAGATTAAAGAGCATACATCAATGTCTAACATATATATTTTTTGACACATTATGTCAACTCACATGACTTTTAGGTCCTCAAAAAAACCGTTATTCGGTACCGCTCACCTTAAAAGTTCTTTCTGATTAAAATTTAAGACATTCAATACAAAGATTTTTTGAGAAACGTACAGGATATTGTATTCGCTCGATGTTGATTTTGAACTGAATTAGATTGAATCCTGTTCCTTTATACTCAAAAGCAACCAATTCACTTTCGAGTCCGGAAAGGTACGTCAAACTTTTTTGTGCGCATTAAAAAGGTTCACCGCTATTAATCCATACAAAACAACGCGATAACTATTGCGCGACACACGTGGGGCACCCAAATCGAAATCAATAGTAAGTTTTTGTTCAACCCCTAAAATCTCAAAGGAAAAAAAAGGGAAGAAAGAAAATACGGCTTATTTCATCCGACGCATTTGTCGAGTTAGCGCGCGCGCAGCGGGCCCCACAAAAGAACAGACAAAAAAACCGGTAAAGTTTAACATGCATTTTCAACTGACAGTGATCCGTACCACCGTGAAATTATGACGTGGATTTTTTGAAATGAATCGCTGGTTATCGGACGTTTATAAAGGCTTTAGTTGCTTTGCGAATTTTTGACACCTACAAATGGTTATTTTTATAACTCCTATTTCTATATACACTAAGCTTTTTTTCTAAAAAGTCCAACAAGCTTAACTGAGTTAAATAATAATAACTCAAATATTTTAAAAAATGGAGTAGCTAGTAGAATGATTGTTCGAATATTTTTTACGCCAAACATAACGGATCTCGTTATCCAAATTCAAAGACGGAATTTCAAAACGTTCTAATTTCAAACCGGTCGCCCCTCCGCACGCGCTTGCGCATCCCTTCGCCCATTATTGCCCTGGAGAGGTCATTCACAGTTCGCACAATACCTCTCGCACACACGCAAACTAATAGGTAGATCGATCCCTTTTTTAAACTTTCATCCGTTTGATGTTGGCAGGGCAGTAAATACTTACAGCCCTCTAATAGTTCATTTTTTGAACCCTCTAAAAGCATTTCTGATTCGAAGCAACATTACGTCTCAAAATCGATTGCTGTTATTTAAACATTGTACATACGAGAAGAGTATGTAAACCTCCAAATTATGAGTAATCAATCAAACTTCGAATGAATACACAATGTAAGTTATTTATAAACTCATATCAATAGTCCCAACAAAAAGCAACTTGTGACATGAGTCACTAGGTTTGTGTCACAGTTTATTAATACTTTCTCGTTTCTATGCTAATGTTGACGTTACAACATCGCAGATGATATTAAACTTTGATAAGGACATCCTTGAGATATTAATTTGCTCAGACATTTTAATGAAATAGAGCAGTTATCTAAATTAATCTGTACCGAGATTAAAACTAAGTGTGCACAAGAACAAAATTTCGTAACGAACCAAAAATGTTGTTTGGACTGAAATGAAACGAATCTTGTATTGGAACATTATTGAACAACTTCAGAAACGCGAGGAAATTATCGCTCGTGGAATTTACATTTTGAAGGGAAATCGACTGGCACGGCGGAGATTACAAGATAATTGCGTCATATCGTGTTAATGCTTCGAATAAAGACAACCGAATGGAGCCATCCCAACCTTGTATCTTTAAATTAAGCGTATCTGTTAATTGTGGAACGAGTTCCATCTCATTTCGACGTCAATATATTGTAGAATTTACTCCACATTTGAATGGAAATCGTTCAATTCGTCGCGGTCGGTAATGTAATGGAATTATTGGATTCAGACATCGCTGAACGTTAACATGAAACGACGAGCTTGGTTTTATTATTTAATCCAACTCAGTCCCGAAACAAAGTTGCATAGAGCTCAGGCTTGCATCAGCACAGCAATCCTACTAAAATCAGTGCACGGAGCTTTTGTAATTTTATTTCGACATGACATGAACTGAATTCAGTGCATTTGTAATCTGCGGAAAAACAGGAGCCGTACGAACGTCGCCTACGCCCTACGTGCCTGTAATTCTGATGGGGATGAGACCAAGCTCTCCACTATTAGTTGACCTCTCCGTGTCATCTATAGAAAACTTTCGGATACTTTAGCCTCAGATATAGGAGGTCGGACTACATTGGAATTTAAATTTGTTGCCACTAACACAAGTCTATAAAGTGAACTGACTTTGCATGAATAAGCAGTATCACTTAAGTTTTGAATTACTTGTAAGGTTGTTTGATGTGAACGTTGACATCACTTATTTTTTTTTATTAAGATAACCAACTGCGTTACATATTTTACATTATAGCTAGTAGTTACATCTATTAGTAAGGCTAATTACAGGTTTCCATTTTATACAAAATTAGTATAGGACGTGAAACAAAAACACTAATAAAAGTAAAAGAAATAGAAATATGCCTACATATATATAAATACAATATTATACATATATATAAATACAATATTATACATGCCATGAATATATTTTCAATATTTTCTTTTACTTAATATTAACTTAACTGATTAACAGATGACTTCATTTAATTGATTTCAATCTATTTTCCGGCTTTATTTAAAACTTCTATTGCTTTGTACTTAACTATGTTTTTGCTGTGAGTGAACATGTCTATTTCCCAAAAGGTATTGTTATAACTTCGTGGCAATCGGGACAAGGGTGCGTTACGCGCGTAGTTAGTGCTCGTTTTGGGGACTGCGAACAATTCCAGGTTGCGACGCTGGCTGCGCCGAGATGGTACATTATACTTTATGCTTTCGACAAGTTCGGGGCAATCCAGGTTGCCGTTAACTATATCGTACGACCATCACAAATCCAGGACTTTACGCCTGTCTTCGAGTGGGGACTTTTAAATATTTTCAAAGTTACACTTCTACAAAGATTTCCATCAGTCGACAATGTAATGTAACTCTTAAAATAATAACATCCTAGTAAATATTAATATTCTAACAACATTGGCATTAGAATATAATTATTCCTATAACACGGCACGGCAAAAAAATGTGTCTTGGAATTATAACGATCCATTTAATACTTTTATTTAATAAAATCAAAATGTAGGTTCCTACACTCATGAACGTATGAGCACACAAAATTTTACTATTTGACTACATACAATTTAGCCAGTTTCTAAATAATGCTGATTGATACCAAAATGTTTACCAAACCATGCAAAATTATTTCTCATGTACCAGGACTCCAAGAAGCCCAGTAGGTGTTCCCGAGTTCTTAATCGACCGTAGTGTGGACAGTCAAACCACTGTTCCCGGCGCGAACCGAGATCCTGATACTCGGAAAGATAAATGAGGCATTCGCAGAATCTGTTTTGTCAACACGATTTTTTGTATAGAACATTAAAAGTGCGAGGCGTGTGATGAAGATTGATTCGATAAAGAAAGAATCCCGAAGTTTTGTATTTTGATTTTTTTTATTATTCGTTACTTTTCAGAAACAAAAATAGGGCGTTATATCGGCCTAACTTTAGAAGCATAGTGCAAACAGCGCCAAAAATATAAGTTAAAAATTCAAATTCAAAAATTATTTATTGTTTTCAGGTAAATAGAAAAAAAAACAAATTAAACAGTAGATTATGCACCGATGGATATGTCTTACGTTACATCATGGGTAGGATCCTGAGTGAAGCGAGGGATTCAATCAGCCCAAGATTACGACAGTCCTTGACTCCAAAAGGTGAATACTCTACTTTCACACCTTTTGCGAGGCACAATTTACATGCATGCACGAGGTGTAAAAAGTAGTTTGAATTCGTTAAAGATCTTAGTCTACATCTACAGTCTACAGTCTTTAAAGTGGTGACTTTGAATTGGTGCGAGTATTCAATTAATAACGATGAAAGGAGAAATCTGAATCAGCCACAAGGCTAACTAATGAATTGCGTTAAGACTGTTAACTCCGTTTGCGAACTTATGACAAAAAATTACGACTAAGATACTGGGGTACGAATACATTTATTGGAAAGAAGTTTTTAGTTATGTATATAATATTATCTATCATTTTCTAATTTTGCTTAAAAAATTGATAAATTTTTAATATTTACAAGACGCTTGTACCTACGAGCGCTAGCAATATTTCAGATATTATGACAAGTTATGTGGTTGAGGGAATTCAGAACAACTATCATTCAGAAGAACTATCATTCTTCATTTTTAATCCCTGACGAAAAATAGGGGTGTTATAAGTTTGATCCTGTATCAGTTTTTGTATGTGTCTGTTTGTAGCATCGTAGCTCCCGAACGGATGGACCGATTTCAGTGCAGTTTTATATGCATATCTATTTACAAAAAAATAAGTATTTAATATGTTTATCCGTTATCTAGTACCCATAACACAAGCCTCGTAGCCTAATTTGGGACTAGAGAACTTGGTGTGATTGTTGTGAAATATTTATTTGTTATTTATATTTGGAAGATAATTTAATCACGGTGGTTCAAAGCTATGGTTTGTCAAAATCTGACCAGCGGTTAAAACTCACCAGCTGTTTATCTGGCTCATTCGGGAGTTATTTTCGGACTATTTTGACGTGACAACGTCTTATAAATTGGTTTGCCGGGTGACACTTCAAGAAACTGCGTTACGCTCCGCTCACGTTATGCGCTTACAATGAGAGCGAGTGAGAGGCACGCGTCCCTTCGACTCGGGCATGGTTAGCCCGCCTAAGAGCGAGTGAGACAGACATAAAAAGTGAAAGGCACGCGTCCCTTCCACTCGAGCACAGTTAGCCCGCCTAAGAGCGAGAGAGACAGAGCGAGAGAGAGAGAGGGAGAGAGATAGGCATACACACCGGTTCATGTTATACGAATGAATATTCACATTAAAATTATTTTACCACTCAAAGTCGTTGTCACGTAAAACTTTCGCCCGTATACCGACTTTACAGGCAACCATTTTTTTTACATTTTATTTTCTCTCGGCGTTGACGCTCTTAACTCGTTTGGCGACATCCTGACTCACTCACTCCACTCAGTTCCAATAAGTAACACTAAGCCGCATCCTCTTCGCTCCGGCAGCAGAGCGTAGATCCATGCTAGACCGGGAGCGGCCGGTGGCCGCCATTCATCACTGATGTGATGGCAGACGGGTTAAGCGGAGGAAATGCCCGTAAATAGCTGAATGCAAAACACAACAGTTGTCGACTCATCAATCAAGCGTCGAACCAAACTAGCTGGTGTTCGTAGCCAGGAGATGGATAAGCATAATTGGTTACCTTTCAATTTTGGTCAAATTTAAAGAGCATTATATTACATAATTTATAACTATTTTCTTATCCTGTCAATCAATTGTTAAATCAATATAAATTGAGAGCGGGGATGTTTTACTACAAGTATTTATTTACTAAAAAGAAATCCTCGATCGCAATATAGAAATGTAATGTTTTTGGTATATTTGTTTTATGTATATTATTGCTTTGATTAAGCCAGGTGTTCTTGCTTATAAACTGGTTTTATTTATCAGCTTAATATAAAAGCATTTTTAGTAACATAATGATAATGTGCCTTGTATAACAACAGGTGTAGATTAATATTTACTGCACAGTCAACACAATTGGTTTATTAGGCAACATTTGGCTTGTATAAAATGCTACATTAGTATATCCAAATCACTGTAATAGGTCTCTAAATTAAACAGTACCTAAATGAGCTGTCTGTTCCAGAAAATTAAATCTTATTTTGTAACAAATATGTACATCTAATAAATTTATCTAATTCAATTGCCGACGCCATGACTAAGGAATTTTAGCACCCGGAGCCTAGCCTAACAATTGGGATGATGACACCTATCTTAAATATTGTCAAGAACATGGTGTTTAAAAAACATAGCCCCTATGAAGTTAATACAACCAATATATTTCAAAAAAGCTGTAGAAACCAATTTTTAAACACTCAAAACGCAATAAATATTCGGTCAATTGACTCCGATTTCTGACACATGACCGTGACGTCACAATCATTTATTACCATACGAAATCTATGGGACAGACCGTTTTGACAGATAATAAAAAGTATGTCAACGATTGGTGGTGTCGTCTAGCCAATTTGTAGCTCAAACGCCGCGCTCTTCATGTAAAACAGCCTATTAGAATACGCGCTGTGGCAATCCATCGTTTTGTTTAGGTACTGTTGCTGTCATGTCTTACAATTACTGGTGACTGGCTGTCAGCTGTCACCAGCCGACTGCCGAGTGCTAGATTGTGAATCAGTAACTTGCAGACAAAAAGTCTTGTGGAATAGTAACCATTTGTTGTTTATGTCAGTCAGGCGTACCAGTTTTCAGGTCGACTAACAAAACATTATTGTACCGTGGCCAGCACGTCACGGTAAACGCTACGGTATTTTATGCGTTAGTCATACAGGCGATTTTGCAACAAAAATGGATAGCCTGATATGCTGGGCACTGTACAAGAAAACTTATTATTACTCAGACATATAAATAATGATAATTAAGTCTAGGGTACATTTATTTTAATAAATATGACTTGCTTTTACGATTCTTTGTCAATAAATTCTAGTCAAGACCAGAAATACACTAAAACCGGTAAAGCAAATAAATTCATGTAGTTTAGGTATCAGTAGTAAAATATTCATAAGTAGCTTCCAAGTTTGTAAGTTGTAAAGGAGATACATGGTGCAGTTTGAAAAATATTTCCTGTTCAACATTTCACGTGCATTTTCACTTTAAGCAAAGTGGTTTTCTCTACAACGTCTATAGGTAAGGTTTTCTCCTGTTAAGAATTTTATAGCTAGAAAGTTATAAGACAAAAACGCTATGCCACAGGGGCTGAAGCGGCACTGTCTCTCATTAATATCATTAGTCAATTGTCGCTTGACAATATCCGGCTGAAGCTCATACAACCTCGTCATGATTAATGACATTGCAAATCATCAACTCGACGCTTTCGAGAGTGAAGCTATGTTTTCGTTCTATGTTGTAAACAAAGTAACGTTACTTCTTTACTACGTTTGTATGTAACAGTGTTGCTAGCATTAAAATGAAGTTTTTTTTTCGGTTCGCTTCATGTATTTTTATAAAGTTATTGCAAAATTAAGCTATTGCATGTTAATAAGAAAACACAATTAAATAAATGGGGACAGCATCAGTTGTGGTTTCCAACATTGACTCCGTCCGGGGATCGAACCCGGGACATCATAGATAGCCGTCGACAGCTAGTATATTATTTTTATTCAGCAGTATTTCTTTAATATTATTTATTAAAACGAAACCTTCTAAAGGGAGCTAAAAAATTGTCCCAATTGCAAATACCAAATAGACACCGGCCTTACAGCGACGAGAAAACAGATCTAAAATAAGTCTTAATAGTTGCTAGACGCCAGGTACAAAAATAACTTCCAACAACTTAAAGCAAAACAAGAAAGCACAATGCTCGCAATCTACACCTGATACCGTCTAATATTTCAAAGCAAGTCAAATCCTTACAATTATTTCATAATTAAAGTTCAAAATGGCGGCTGGCGCCATCGCCCACGCGGTCTCAGTGCGCCCGCGCCGTTTCCAAGACGATAATTTGCAACCTGCTAATAGGTATCTTGAAACTGCACGCTCTAAGCTGCAAGTTATGAGAAACGTTACTTTTGATGTATGTGAGAAATCGGTGTGATAAAAAGGAATGCAAGAATCCTTGTGAAAAGAAAATAGGATTTAAAAATTAACAACGCGGCTTTATCAGTGACAATAGGAAGATAATAATCATTGACTGTAATAAGACTGAAAAAGAATTGAAATTATTTGAATATGGCGCCTTTATTTTCGATACTCATGACGATGAATATAAACGAAAATTTCAATGTGAGTTAGAGTTAAATCTAGACAGATGATTGAAACTACAAGTACCTACTTGTTCGAACAATACTAGTAGCGAAAGGTTGCTTCCTCTTAGAACAGAACCTTAAGATATGAATATCACATCGACAACAAAAAGGTGACTTTGTTGCCAGTGTTATCATAAAAATGAAAAATTTATCTTCAATTCACTAAAAGCGAAAAGTTAAAATGAGCATTTCCCTGCAACAAAATTGCAGCACAAACCTGATTGTTTTGCCAGTAGCTCAGACAAGAGACTGTGCGTAGAGTACAAAGCAAGTGTAGTGTCAGTTACATTGTAGTATCAGTAAATTAGTTAGATCCCGAGATATGGCTAGTTAACACTTTACGACCCCCTTGATATGTCCACGATGCCTTAACTTTGTATCATGATGAGAAGGATGTTAACTTTTGGTGCAAAATCTTGAATAACGTAGACATTTTCTTAGTTAATAAAATAAGCATCAATACAAAGGCTAAATAATTAATAAGTATTTGATAATAAGTAAAAATGACAAATCATTGTTACTAATTATCACTTGTAACATCGTTACAACATTTTTGTTAGTCCTCTTTAAAAATATAATTAAAATTCCGACAAAATGAAAATCCATCTGAATGATCGGATTGCCACAATTTCCAGAAGCACATTTTATGACTGCGGCAGAAATGCAAGTTATATATGGAATTATTTTTGTTAGAAATATTAATCCAGCTACGGCACCAACAACATTTTGAATCTGCGCTTTCCATTCCCTCAACATTGAATCAATTTTATACATTGTTGCAAATCGCGAGCGGAACTTTCGCCAACTTCAAAACAATTCTCTCGCAACAAAAAAGGAAAACAAAAGGAACTCGGTGAGTTTCCCCGCATTTTTTTCTGTGTTTCCCCGCGAATAAACCCGTCTCGCAATACGTCGAGTTGTCGGGAGCTTTTTATGAGGCTCAAGCACACTTGTTAGACGTACTAAAGTTGTTCAAGTTTAGCGCTTTATTTTAATTTTCGCTGCACACGTTGTCCGTCTTGGAAAAAAAAGCTACGTGCTCAAAATTCTTATTACTTTTCACACTACAGATGATTGTTAAAATAAGTAAATCAAGATCATTTATTACGAAGATAAGCTAGTGACTTTGTGGTATCTAGTACTGGTAATTCAGGATTTGAGCCTGTTTTGGGACAAGATCATTATTAATGTCAAACTGTCACCACCAAATATCAACAATGGTCGATTACATTATCATATAACGCTTAACCATTATAATATTGCATCAAGTTGCATTCAAATTAGTATAAGTTAAAAGATCATGACCAAAAACATATGAGCACCATCCCGAGTCACAAACAGACCTAAACCCATGTCGATGTGATCGTTAGTGTTAGTATCACATTACTTCAAAAATATCTATGGGGTAATTCAGACAAATCGAAAAGATTTTTATACAAAATAAATTCCATTACAGACTTTTAAAACATTATCACAAGGAATAAAAAAATATTTAGGTAAATACTCGATATTCAGGTTTGCAGCGCGCCGCGGCGCGATCCCAAGCCAAAGCGACTGCACAAAATATTGAATATTATGTAAACCCCATCGATTTGCTCGATGTCGCCATTCTATAAAATACCTAATCGTTGGGTTCTACCATTTAAAAACATTTAATTTTTATTGGTGGGTGAGGACGAAATGTGTCATGGTCCTTTAATGTTCAAAATGTGATCCGTGTTACAACTGGAATATAATTTGTAGCCATTTCGTACAACGTCAATCTCATAAAAGGCTAGAATTAAATATAACAAAATCACTTCCTTTTTATTATCGCCTTAATCGTAATTTGTAAGATTACAACTCGATTCAATACTGTAAGCAGCAAAGATCAAAATCGCTTATCACACATCGCGTGAAAGCTCCCACTAAATTACTGATTAAGCCCGATCTCCATCTGTTTCGGTGTAATTTACGACCAAAACTTGTCTACTAGACTGTTATTACCTAAACCAGATAACTGCGAAGTAATTACTGGGACGGAATACTGGAAATTCGTACAAACTGGAAGACGTATGGACAATTAAGCGCCTACTTTATTTCAGTCTGGACTTAGATAAGTATTTAATTACGGTACTTTTATATCCTTTAAGACTGCGAACAATTTATGTTGCACCCCGTTCTTATCGAAGTCGTTAGACTTAATTATGTAGCGAGGAAAAATATTTTTCCGATTCACATTGAATTGAAGCAGTAGCATTGTTTATCGCCTGCAATTACTAGTTTTTGTTGAAAGGATGAATTAAATCTGAGATTAAAATTATTTTGTAGCAAATCAGACTTTTCACAAATAAAATGCACTACTGTATTTCCAAGTTTTCGATGTCAGCAACATTATATATTTTTTACTGGTATTAAGTTCAGTTTAAGATCAATCAATTCATTTCCGTTTGCCAGCGATTCTATTAAGGATAATAGTAATTAATGTCCTCATACAATTTCAGGCATAAATTTCCCTTGTCACATGGATATATGGCCAACAATAGGTCGATCCGAACAATACTTAGACCGTAGTTAGAAAACAATGGACATCGCTTGTAGGTAGACTGAGCTATTTATTGGCCTTGTATAAGGGATACCGAAGCCACATTCGAGGAACTTAAACAATTGGGATAAACACTAAGGTGTAAAAGGTGGGTGATAAACAATATAAACGAATATAAGTAAGTGTAAGGACTCGTTATTTAGCAGCCTTCCGCTGCTATACTACACCCAGCTGCTACATAGATATGAAAACTAAAAGGTAATGTTAAGTACTGACAAGTAAAGGTATGTGCAAAAAGGACTCAACTTGAAAAAGGCTGACAGAAATCCACTACGACATCTTTTCTTTATTGCACTCCTCATTAATGCATTTTATCTTTTCATCTTTGTCACTGGTATATATAAAAATAAATGACTATTCGTTAGTCTCGCTAAAACTCGAGAACGGCAGTACCGATTTTGCTAATTTTGGTTTTGAATTTATTCGTGGAAAGTCAGGGAAGGTTTAAACGATGAGATTTTTTTTTCATGCGAGCACAGTGGGCAAGACGACGTCTGCCGGATCCGCTAGTTGGTGATAAAGAAATACAGCGATGATTTCTTACAACCACTCCTTATATAAATTCAGGGGACACTACATTTGTTTTGATATCGAAGAGAGACAAAAAGTAGGTCAGATGATACTTTTTTAGTATTTTAAATAAGAAGCCATCAGTAGTAAACGATTGAGTGACAGTCACCATCACACTTTTTCCTTTTAAGCTATATTGCTTAGTTCTATTAGTAGCTGTTCTATTAGCATTTTCATGATAGAGTATTAAAGAAACACAACCTCCTATTTCGCCACTGTTTATCACTACCTTTAGTGTGCGATTACCCTTATTTCAGGTTCGCATTGTTCAAGTTCAACACTGCGATAGCCAAAAACAATGAAACTGCAACAGATGCGATCAATTGAAGATGTCGATGGTATCGGATAAGTCGAAACCCAGCCAGGAGTGTCTTACAAGCCATGAACCATGGGAATCCAAAACAATATGTAGAAACAATGCATATGCGACGAATAACTGTGATTTAATAAAAATGTTCACTGAGTGTAATATTTCGAAACTTATAGCAAAATAAAAAGTCAACATAATATTATAAAGCACCTTTTAATCCTTTTAATTATGATTTCTTTTCAAGGTGTCTGCATCTACAGTAATAGTATTTAAAATCCCATTTATAGTGAAGCTAAATCTACATCAGTGACTATTTGATTAAATGCGACCACTTTGGTGTAATGTTCAAGAAGTTGGTTATAAACCAAGAGGTCGGGGGTTCGATCCCCGCACTGTACAAACATTTGTGTGCATGAGCAAGTCTGTTTGTACTGGTCTGTGTGTTATATTTATTTATTTATTTAAGTTTATTTGTAATACCGCTGCTGATTCTGATATCTGTAACACATGTGCTTTAGTTACTTACCACGGAGTCAGATCAATGTATGTTATGTTGTTATAATTTATTTATTTTATTTTATTTTATTTCGTTACCCTGTGTACAGCTCTTCAAAATTACTAACTTGTACCGATTTCTCTGACTGCCTGTGACTCAAAATGTCTCGTTAAATGTTTTCCATTCAATATTTAGTTACGTCAAAAGCATAACAAAGTATCATTATCCGCAATATCATGAGCTTCCTTCCTTTATCCTTAATCGCCTTATGAAAAACCTAATCGTAAACCTTTTTAATATCAGCTTAACAACTCTGCAACATGAAAAACGTATCCGTCTGAAAACTTCCTCGCTCCGAGCCAACTAAAGCCGGATTTGCAAGCCGTAGTAGGGTGACCGCACCACTGTTCGACACTAGCTTGCCAGCCTCCGATACTTCAAAAGAATTTTAAGAGAAATTAAGTTAGTGAGATTTTTGTAAAGTCGCGGTCGGCAACACCGTAGCCATAAAGAACAGCCTTTTTTCAGCTATTTGATTTTTTTTCGTCTTCCGTAAAGTAAATCAGCGAAGTCTGCAAAATAATTTAAAAATCTTGAATTATTCCGAAAGTATAAGAGATAGTTAAAAATTTGAGCTGATGTCGAAGTACATTACGTAGTCAGCAAAATGATATTAATTTCATTTTTAAAATTAAAGAGCTCTGGAGCTTCGTTTGCTTTTGATATATTTCAACTATTAGAGAAACGCTAGAGTTTATTTAGATTTTAGACTTCTGTTACTACTCTAAAAACATTAGCCTGTAACATTATTGTTTTGAGAGAATATCGTAACTCGAACATTTTTTTCATATCATTGCAAAGTCCCATTTCGTGTCGAAGAATGGTGTCATCACCCTACCTACTTTTCTTTTTAATTAAACCTTCTTTATGGACTCTGGAGATTTTAAATTAATTGCCTGAATGCGTGACTGCCTTTTGAATAATGGAACGAGGGATAATGCAGAAGCAAATAAGGATCTACGATTCTGTGGGATTAATTAAGACCTCATTACTGCTCAGTCTTTATTAAATAATAATAATATAAATAGAAGTCCTCCTGGCCGATTTCGACCACGGCGGCCAATCTCAACAGAGATCAGCCAACTACGCAGGAGATATTATAGTGCACAAGTGTGTGCGCAATACACAGGTGCACTCACTGTTCCATCACTCTCAAAGTTCGGTGAGACGGCAATCCGACATGACCGGAGAGATCAGGCCCAGGACCAACGGCTTAACGTGCTTTCCGAGGCACGGGGGTTCACACCGCCAATTTCCCGACTCCGAGCAGTTTTTGAGAAATTCATGACAGAAAATCTCAGAAACAATTTTGGCTCGACCTGGGATTCGAACCCAGGACCTCTCGGATGTAAGGCAGAAACTTTGCCACTACACCAACGAGGCAGTCAAATTATAATAATAATAATAATAAAAGTCTCGAACTCCTACAGATCCCCAGCAAATTAATTAACCTTCTACCAAAAGCAGTCATACTAAACACTTGCCGCCTCACACGTAAATTTTTATCAACAGATATTTCCGAAGTTGTTTAACGCTGTTATGCTTGGTTAATACCCGCATGACAGATGTAATACCTATCTGAAAAGATGGAGAAAATGTACAAAATAATAATAATGAAATATTCATTAGAAGTAGTTGTAATGTTACCTTTATGCTTTGTGATGCAAGAAATTTACCTTTTTGTTCAATGTTAAAAATTAAACACGTCCATTCAAAAAAATAAAAATCACGACCCTTGATTCCCTACCCCTACAGCCACAACTTTTCAAGTAAGTAAGTAAAGTATCTTTTTTATACCAAAGGTACATAAAACATGTCACCAAAATATTAGAGATCGACCAACTCATCTTCGAATATAAAGCATAGCCGGCTTTCTCTTGCTTATTCATGGCACCAACCGAGAGTAAGTTATAATATCTATGTCAGACGCAAAGCAACATTGTATCAGTGCCCCACAACAACGGTAGTCCATATTAATATCCATACCACGTTCCAATCGGCATCTACAAACAAACGTTCGATAACACATATTCAAACACGAAACATCCAAGATTTGGTTCAAAAACCGGTCAAGAACTAAATACACGGCTGCACGTAAAGTTAATCACTGCGGTATCTTATGATTTCATAATAAGGGTGATATTGCAACGAAAATGAGTAGCTTGATGTGGAGCCGTTCGTACTTAAGATTTGAATAAAGAACAGCTGAAATTAGTCGAAATACAACAATAGAAATAACAAGCGACAATTCACCTAAAGGCAGGTGACATTTTCAATCAATAAGAAATCAATATAGTGTGATTACACTAACGAACGAAACAAATCCGTTTAGCATGGGTTTAAAAGATAAGGAAATCTATCGGATATACGATGCTGTTGGGATAAAATAACGCCTACGTAAAAAGCTGGGGAACCCTAAAATAGAAATATTCAATAGCCTTTGTTATTTTTTTTCAATCGATTCGTGTTTTCGATTATTCAGGATTCTTATCACATAACTGTGGCAATAATCGGGTTCCGCAGATGGGACAATGGGAAGAGACTGCGGGACGCTCATAAATGAACGAGATAGCTCGTACAACTAGCAGCATATCTACCTACCACAAAAGGACAATTTTTTCCAGCCAAATATTATCTCTACGGCCAGAAGAATAGAGTTATGTTTTGATGGAAGATTTTTCTACGTTTTGTGCTAGGTCTAAAAGCTGAGGGTACAACAATGAGTGGACGCGTTCAAGGAAATGGTGATGGTTACTGGACAAAAAAGAACTCATTAGTAGCCATTGTAGCCCATGGAAGGAAAAGGCGAGTGATGTTGAGTGGCCAGCAGATTTTCTTTTGTTTTTACCGACATTGGGATAAGAACTCACTGTGGACCTTAGTTTTGTTTGTTTTTCATAACCAAGGGAAGTTCAAAAAGTAAGGATGACACAATCATAAAAAAGTGCGTATTTAAAAAAAATGCACGCGAAGGCTGTTGAGTTACATCGTTGGGGTATGTAAGTCCAAAAGAATTGTTTTTACTTCAGTTTCATTTCTTTTTTAACTTCATTTTAATAAACATGATATCCCTGTCTCCATATGCCTAAAACCTAATTACGTAAATGGAATTTTGCATCTCCCCGAAAATTGACTTCACGCGAGCAATTTTTAAAGCGCATTTGGTGGAAAATTTGAATAGCTGCTTTAGAATTCCCGTGCGATCTTTTTAATCAGATGGAAGGCTGAAAACTCGATCGTATCTTCACGGAGATCTTGTTCCGATCTACTGGGTTCCCGTTTGTGACTACGTTAAGGCTCCTAGTACACCTACCAGTACTACATTGAAATTTAGGATTTTTTGCAATAAATTACGGTAAACTAAAAGTAAGATCCGATTCAAACTTTTGGCTGACAGGGAAAAAAATAAATATAGAAAGTCTGCCAATTGTAATAAATTGGTGCAAAAAACAAGTGTTTTTTTTTCTTTCTAAAAAGGTACTCAACAACAAGCTACTTAATATCGTTGCAAAATCACACTTATCACATAAGTATAATATACCACAGTGATTAACTTGACGTGTATCGTGTAAATGTAGTACGCACACTTAATTGCCGAGTGTTTGAAAATATAAAACGCTGTTTGCGTTTACAAAATTTCCACACATAAGATTGCGCCAGTAAAAAGTGTAAGTCATAATGTATTTTCAATGGTGTGTAAAATAGTTAAGGTGTGTACTGCTCTTAATTTATCAAGTTCATTTTTTGTTACAATAAAAAAATCTTAGGGCTGTTCGCATATTTTTCTTCTTAAATATTGCCTATTTGTGTTCGCTACATTTGTAGCAAGTGTGTACCAAGCCTTTCGCCCTCGCACGTAGAAGTTGGGACAAGTAACAAATGATGTAAGGGATGTCAGTCCTTACACTGATGATAAAATGATATTGATAGGGGTTGTTTCGGGGATGATGATATAAAACAACCGAATTGAGTGATTTGATATATTGCACTGAATTAAATCTATTGGTTTTTACATAAGTCGGCAAACATGCCGCGTATGCTATAATTGTTAATTGCGGTCACTACTCGCTACGTATGATTAGGGTTCTGTGTAAAATGTACGATGTTCCGTACATCCTGCCCTCTCGAGAAAGAGAATGGCAGAGAGTGATGATATGGAGGCTGTTGTTAACAAAGACTAATGATTCCAGTAAACTATAGTAAATGATATAAAATTATTTTACGTGCTTAAAGTATCATGAAATATTCATACAAGCTTAATATATGATTCAATGTCTGGTTACAAAAAACGATTGTCCTGATTCCCGCACATTTATTCACTCGGCACTGTAAACTGAACTGAATGACGACTGACCATAGGGGACGTACTTTTATCAACACTGATAACCGATTGTCTCAATTCACTGGGAATTTTACACATTTCATGCACTTCACTAGCGACGTCCCTCGTAGGCTCTTCCTCCTGAGGCGGCCTCGGCTGAGGCTGCGGAGCTGCGGTGTCTGCAGTGGCGGCGCGCGCGCGTCGAGACTTACGGATTTTAAGGGAAACAATGATAGCACTAATGGCTAGAAGAATGCCTATGATGACGTAGGATATTACATAGTGGTGTATATCATGTATACTGAAGTGGTCATGAGATTGTTCCTTAATGTCGTCGATTTGATTTTTAAGCTGTTGATAAACCTGATCATGATTTGGAAGAGATTCAGTGAAATTAGGGGATAAAGAGTTGCTGATGATAGAGTTCAGAATCGATACCTTTGATGCCTCATATTCATATTGCTTACTCATGTTACTGATAAAATTGTTGTGACTGTAGATGGTGAGGTCACTGCTCTTCAGACTACATCCTTGACCTAGAGTAACGAGGCCATTTCCACGCAGCTGCTCCATTTTGAAATCAGAATTGCAAAAAATGCGAACCTTGCATTCCTGGCAACACGAGTATAGCCAGACATTGGGCCGATGCAACTTGATCCACCTGTCGGCGCATGCTACCTGATAAGACTTGCAATGGGATCCGATTGTTTCTATGTTTATTATATTGCTATCGCATAACGACTGGTTGTCTTTCAAATTGTAAAGTGGTTTATTTAGAGAGCATAATGTTTTAGATTTAGATGGGAGATAGATACAATGTTGTAAGTCTACGTCGGAATGTAGTGCAAATAAGTCTTTCTTGAGGTTGAATGATATGTAGTCTGCCGTAGATATGACGAAATGAGTGTTGTTTCTTGATATATGAGGGATGCTGATGATTTTGTCTAATTGGAATACTTCACTGCTTACGAGAGGGATAGTTGCTTCTATGATAAGATACCTTTCTGTAAATCGCGAAAACACCTTGATGAGTTTGTAAAAGTCTATGAGATTTGACTTTTCCACCGGGAGCATGATGTCACCCTGGAGCTGATTAGATATGATATTCAATTGTTGCAGGAGATCCTCCGGAGGCAATAGCAGTGTACCAATATGCCCGTGACTGATATCCGTGACAGTTTGTATTAATGCTTGTTGTATGCGGCGTATGTTGGATATGATGATTTGAGTTGATAATGATGATGATAATATGTACAAGCCTTGTTCACCTTCTTGGCGAGCTCGATTTGTTTCCGATGATAGATTGCGAATATGTTGCTTGATTAATTTAAATTGTTTATTCATAATGTCTTCGTTGTCCCGCAAAATTTTGTATTCTGTTTCTACAATACTTGTTTGATTTCTTAATAAGTTTTGAAGATGATTTTCGTTCTGGCTGATTTTCTCTATGTCTTGCTGATACTGCTCAGCGAACCTTTCGTCTAACACTCCAAATAACGTGTTCGCTATCATTCCGACTCCGTTTATCAAACCTCGCTTTCTTCTTAGCTTAAACTGATTTCTAAGTAAAGTGTTGTAATGTTCAATTTCCTTCAACTCGTGTTCTAATTGCAACGCAATGCTCTTGTATTGTGTGCCCGTGCCGTCACATGATTCACTTGCTCTTTTGACGAAATATTCTAAGTCCGAAACTCCCTGCCAGTATGTAGACATGTTGTAAAATATTATAAGCTTCCAATCATCCCTTATGTATTGAAGATCGGATATTTTATCAAAGTAGAGACTCTGATTAATGTTTAAGTTGTCGATATGATATGATATTGGATTTTCATTTTCATGTTCATGTTGCAGAGTGGGGGATACGAGGGCCATGAAAAAGAATAACGCAATACATAACAGGTTTTTAAATGTTACTTTCTTCTTTGTTCGCTGCGTCCTTGGCGCAGTTTGTTGCGCTGAAGGCTCGGGTGTCGTATTTCCTGTTGACGATGATTGATTGTTTTGATAACTGTTGTCTTCGGGGGTTTTATTTACCGGTAATACAACTAATTTGGTAATTGGCCGTTTTAAAATTCTGTTGCTTATTTTGATAGACACCACTCGAACGTGTCCATCGCTTCCCGGATGTAGCTCCACAACTCTTCCAAGGGCCCACTTGCCGGGAGGCATGTTATCTTCCTTGATAAGTACGACGTCGTTGATCTGAAGATTAGGTGTCGGGGTAATCCATTTCGATCTCGTCTGCAACTGTTGGAGATATTCACTTGACCAGCGCTTCCAAAACTCTTTATTCATAGCTTGAATGAGCTGCCACCGGGTGGTTAGTGTGGATGAATGAGGCTCAGTTTGTGGACGCGATATTAAGGGTCCCCCAATAAGAAAGTGTCCTGATGTCAAGACTTCGTCATCAGGATCTTCCGTAAGAGGGCACAAGGGTCTTGAATTCAGACAAGCCTCTATCTGACACAATAAAGTGGTGAATTCTTCATATGTGAGCTTCTGTTCACCCACCACACGCTTAAAGTGATATTTAAAGCTTTTTACAACAGCTTCCCATAGTCCACCGGCGGACGCCCACGTAGCCACGTTGAAATGCCAATCTATATCTAATTCACTGATGTTGTTGAAAAAGTCTTCATTGATGGTTTGGCGAATTTCCTGATATTCCTGTTTCAGCATACGATTAGCCCCGACGAAGTTTGTCCCGTTGTCGCTGTACACGCATTTTGGAGTTCCACGACGAGCGCAGAATCGGCGAAAGGCGGCTAGAAATGAAGCTGAGGTAAGATCGGATACCAATTCTAGGTGTACCGCCTTCGTGGATAAACAGACAAACACAGCGACATATCCTTTCGTTGATCTCACTCCGCGACCTTTACTTGTTTTCACCTCAAAAAATCCTGTAAAATCGGTCCCGGTATATGTGAAGGGGCGAGAGGGGTTAACTCGCACCTTAGGTAAGTCAGCCATGATCTGATGTCGATTTTCGTGACTAAATTTCCTGCACCTAACACAAGTTCTCAACTGACGCTTGACAGTACGGATGCCACTAATAATCCAGTACCTATCGCGAATATAACTCAGTGTTAACCGAGGACCTCCGTGGAGTGTTGCGAGATGTGCTTGATGTATGAGTAGATTCGTAAAATGACTATGATTTGATAGAATGATAGGGTGCTTTGCTGACTGCGAGATGTTGGCGTTTTTCAATCGTCCACCAACTCTTAAAATACCATGTTCATCTAAGAAAGGATACAGATTAGCCAATTTCTTGTTCCTATTCAGATTATCACCCTTTGTTGTGGTGCATGTTGGGGCCCTTTTATCAAGCCCTGCATGATAACTTCGGAATAAACTGTAGTGTCTAACAGCAGATCGATGGGTCTAGAAATATTGTATTCCGGATCGGCCAAATTAATATTATGCAAATGATCCCAGGGCTTTTTATTAAATGATTCATTAGGTAGGTTTCCGATTACTCTAGACACTACCAACGCTTCCGTAGTAAATTTATAATCGTCGTAAATTGATTCACATTCAACATTAACGATCCCTTGACTAAATCGGGGACCTTTCCCGGTCCCTGTTATTGCGGAATGGAATTTTCTGCGTGGCAACCCTAACATCTGTACTGCGTTTTCTGATATGAGGGAGACTTGGGCGCATTGATCTAAAAGAGCTCTGGTTGTGATATAAGTTCCATCTGCGGACTTAAGTTTTAATAGGACAGTAGTAAGTAGGCTTTCTTCGTCATCCCCAGCCACATAATTTATGTTGTATTGTTTTTTGTTTGATGAATGCGACGTAGGTTGAGGTGATGATGATGTCGATGGTTGTGGTTGCATCGACCACTTGGATGATGCCGGCGGGGTTGACGACCTCGACGTTGGGGGCATTGGCTTGCTAAATGCGTCATGAAGTAAAGAATTATGCTCACCATTGCATGTTTTACACCTTTTGTTTGAATAACAAGGTTTTCCATAATGCTTATACAAACAGTTTGGACAAATATTAAGTTTTGAAATTGTTGTTAATTTTCTATCCGATGACATGTTATTAAATTCGCTGCAAAAGTATAAATCATGACCTAGATTACACAATGGACATTGGCGCGTGTAAGTTGCTAAGGCTTGACTTTGATACGTTTTATTAGGCATGTTCCGATAATTATAGACTTTATTGCTATGGTATTTTGGTTGATATTGATATGATGGTTTTGATGTCACTTGATTACCGGGTTTAAATGATGACGAATTGAAGGATAATGTCCTATCCCGTTTGTTTATAGGTTCCAACGCGGTGAACTTGTTTTCCAGAAACTGAATGAATTCTTCGAATGTTGGCAACTCCCTCGGTGCTTTCCGAGCTTCTTTATAGTCGATATAAGTTTCATTATCCAGCTTACGAGATAAAAGATGCACAAGTAATGGATCCCATGTATGTGTGTCCACTCCCAAGTTGTGTATGGCGTGGATGCATTCGATGCTCGTATCGTGAAGCTTCTTCAGTTCGAAGGCGGTTGGTTTGCTGATATTGGGTTGATTAAGAAAGATTTCGATCTGTTTCGTAAAAAGGACTTGAGTGTTGTTGTATCGCCGCGTTAGAATATCCCAGGCCGTATCGTAATTATCAGCCGAGATATTAAGATGTTGTATAAGACGTTCGGGCTCACCACGAAGTTTACCCTTCAGGTGCTGCATCTTCTGCGCCTTTGTAATGGTGTTATTGTTGTGGATGGTCTCACTGAATAAATCATAAAACGTAGGCCACAACGTGTAGTCGCCAAAGAAAACAGGTATTTGTAATTTAGGTGTTGATTCAACGGTATGAGCGGTAGCACTAAGAAGTTGGTTTAAGTCACGTTTGATTGATTTATATGACGCCTCGATCTTGTAAAATTCATCTTCGTAAAACACATCGGCGCCCTCCAGGATGCTGTCAATTTCTAAATGAAGTTTATCGATAGTTTTCCAACGTGATTGAAGATTATTGATTTCGTCTTGTATCTCCCACCGTTCGGACAATTGAGAAATGTTTATGCTCCCTAACAGTCGTTTAAATGCTCTAAAATTGGCTCTCTGATTTGCTAAAGACTCGTCGAGTTTCCCACTAGTTTGGACCGTTTTGTCCGTTCGCTCAGTCGACGGCCCCTCACCTTCTTGAAGAGTTTTATGCGAATAAATTGATTGATAAATAGCTTGATAAACTTGCTTGGTTTGTTCATAAATGTTTTCTCTAAAATACTGATGTTCCCTATCTTGCTCGGAGGCGTTATCTAAGATTTCGGTATGATTCTGATCAAACTCTTGCCAGAGATTTTGAATGGTTTTAAGACGATTTTGTAAGTACTGCAAGGTCTTCCGAGTTTCGGAATCCTTAGCGAAGTTGATTTTAATTCTATGGAGATTTTGAAAGATTTCAGCTTGTCTAGAGAAAGAAGAATCCATGATGATACTGATACAGGTGTCAAAAAATTAAAAAGGAACAATCTTACTTGAGTCTCGACGCGCTGAGTTGCGTAACACAGCAACGCACCAGTGACGTAGTTCTCGTTGATCCTTGATGATATTGATATGCAACTTACAGCTCCCTCGGCTGTAAGGTCTCCATAAACGCGATGCGCGACGATTGATAGTTAATGATATTGATAGATAGACTGATACGTTCACAAATGATATGATAACTCCGATCGCCGAGTCCTCCCTTTCCACCACGTACGGACGGTGAAAAAAGGGTACCGAAGGACCAAAAACATATGTAAGGGTTGTCAGTCCTTACACTGATGATAAAATGATATTGATAGGGGTTGTTTCGGGGATGATGATATAAAACAACCGAATTGAGTGATTTGATATATTGCACTGAATTAAATCTATTGGTTTTTACATAAGTCGGCAAACATGCCGCGTATGCTATAATTGTTAATTGCGGTCACTACTCGCTACGTATGATTAGGGTTCTGTGTAAAATGTACGATGTTCCGTACAAATGAGACGCGGAAAAATTGCCCAAATATGTGTCCCGACTTGATTCCCCTAGGAACTACTTTGATACCGACAGGATTAACGAGCCCACATAAATCGAGGCTGCCTAAATGGCGATCATTACCACACGTTGGCTTGTCACCAAGTAATACCTGGTTTTTGCGGAACCGTAACGATAAATAAACTTTTTGCTGTTATTATTTAACGTAAATCATTTGTTTTTAGGTGTAGAACTGAAGGAGATGAAATAGATGCGTGGTAATCTTTACGCCGATGAAAGTGTACTCAAAGCTTTTGTAACTGCCTTTTTCACTATTTTTATAAGACTAGCCTTGTTATTTCGTAACTTTGGTTGGCTGAATAAATATTTTTAAGAATAACTAGACAAAAGATACAGGCTGGTCATTGCAAGATATTGATCGTCTGTTTTTGCAATTTTGCTGTCATGGGTACTAACAATTAAATATGAATAAATATGTACGAGTAAGAGCCTTCGTACAATATGTACCTCTGTAGTTGGGCCGATTTTGGAGATAGCTAGTTTAGATACGTTTTGTTTATTTCAACAACAAGTATCCATATTCGCTGTGTGTCATAATTGAAGTACAAATAATAACAGTTTTTCAATCAAAAAATCATGGTCTAAAAATTAATAAATCGACTGCAATAAATTGCAGCAAAATGACCATTGATAGCATGGAAAAATACCAAGCGACACGACTATACATCAATAGTGGGTAAAATTGATAGGTCCCACTCTGTTCCCTTAGGATAAATTAATTTACGTGGCAAGGAACGGAACTAGTGTCGCCTCTAGGCAACCACTACTAGTATTTACGACGCCCGAGAGAAGCAAATTCATAGTTCGGTAAACTTATACGAATTCATAGTTGTTAAAGGTATAATTCGCCAACCGTTTATTGGTTTATGCACTGGTAGATATTTCGTGTTTATTTTAAAGATTGAAGGGAATAAACTAGCGAACAAACCCGGTTTATTTTATCCACCGATGTTAAAGACTTACACCAAGCAAAAATACAAATATCTACATAATAAATAAATCTATTCTATGTTATCGCATCTTTTCATTTAGGTGCGTTATGCAGTGAAAACATGTTTTAGGATTATTTTCTTGTGCTGAACTGTTGTGTTATCTGGTGTAACAAATAAAATAAATAAATAAATAAAATAATAACATGTTCTCGTTTCATGCCTGATCATGAATTAGAATTAAGTATTTCTGGTACAAGGAGCTCCAGGATTTATCTTTGTATGCAGCTTAAAGAAATGATGATTATTAGGTAAAAGCATTTACTTCTTCTTAGGGCCATATCCAGACACGCGGCAGCATGTCAAGCCAAGTTTAAGCAAAGAAACTGGCTAGCCAGCACTGATTGTAATATTACACGAACTACTTGGTGCCACTATTGCCCCCGCCATAATTCAAAACCTATTTAAGTAAACACATGAAACTACGTGTGTTAAATTATGTCTATAAGGACAGACCAAATTTCGTGGAGCTAGCTCAAACGGTTTAAAAGATATCAAGATCCAAAAGTCGTTCATTTTATTATTGTCTGACTGACTGACATATATTACCTAAAGTTATCTACTTCCAGATAACCTAGAAAGATTAAATTTGGAGCCTAGCTCGATCATTGCGTGTAAGCGTAAGAAAACATTTAAAAATTTGAAAATATAAAAAAAAACGAAAACTAAATAAATACAATATTTTTTTTAATAACTCAGTATAAATGAAAAAAGGAGAGACAATTTTAATACAAAAATTATGCTTGGATGTGGGCTTCACTGGGAAAAGAATGGAGATCTAAATAAGTGCTAAGTTCTGTACAAAATTCAATTAGTAATCCAACATGTGTGATCTTAAAGTAGTTAAAATTTGATAGATGAATAACTTTTTTAAATGGAAGATGTTATGAAAACTGGCAAAGTCAAATCAATTAGAATTAGAATTAAATACTCCTGGTACAAAGAGCTTAGCTCCAGGATTATCTTTGTGTACAGCTAAAACAAATGATGAATATAAAGATTAAAGGTTTTACTACTTAGGGCCATATAATTGCTATTCAAAGCCGTTTATCTGTTTTACGCCATTATTCATAAAACGGGGTCTTCAGATTAAGGGATAATACCTCATCGTTATGGTGACAATAAAATGCAAAATCCACTTTATTGCACACTCAGAATTGGCTTCATATCGCTTTTACGTCTTTTTTTGAGGAAAATAGCGAAATTTTATGGCGTCAAATTAACATTACAGCCTTAGAAGGAAAGCTTAATATATTTTTATGAAAGGCATTCTCACAGGAACCCCATGATTAATGGTGAACCCTTCAAGAAAGCTTGCTAATGTTGGAACTTTCCAAGCAGTTTTTATAATAATTAAGCCAGGATTCTTCGAGTAATTTACAACCCTTCCGTTTCAACATTTCTTCATTAAAAACCTAATTGCCCGGGAAAAAAATTCAAAGCCCCTTAAACTTTGCCATCACGTGTACAGGCATGGATGTTATTTTTTTAGAAGTTTCGAAATTCCCAAGTTTAGTACTTGTTGTGCTGGTTTATTAACTCGTTTCGTGGTATCGTATCAAAATTACTTATATTCGACATTTTAATTAGAATTGTAATATTACCAGAAATATTTAACTACGTTGCAAACTTAAGGAAATATTTTGACGGTTTAAAAAATTAGCCGTCTGACAAAGGAATCAAACCTGCGTTCATCGAGTATCCGATCCGTACGTTGGCTACTACACGACAAAGTCCGTATAAACTGCTGATTTTCTAACGCGTAGGCTGCATGATGGTGGAATGATAGACGAAGAGCGATGGACGCACGATTGAATTCTGCTTCAGACAGTTGATTTTAACTGTTGGCAGAATATAACAGACTATCGGCCCGGCCGCGCTTCACACAGGTGGACAAAATATTCACGTTAAAGATCTGTATTTTTTCTTCAAAATAAGTATAGCCTATGTTTTAAAGGAATGATGTAGGATTCGTACGGTAATTTTTTTTAATAGGTCCAGTAATTTCGGAGCATAGTCAGTTGAAACAAATAATCACTTTCTCCTTTATAATATAAGTGTAGAAATCGTATCATACCAAGTGTTCCACAATCGCGCACCTGACTTAGTGTGGTGTTTGTATCTTTAACGCAAAATATGGTGGAATTCGTTCCGGGATAACACCACCTACCTGGTTCCCAACTTGCACTCTAAATTCACGGATTTAACAAATCGATAATATTTCCGATCCCATAAATAACTCTGCTCCAACCTACTCGTTTCCGAAACCGTCAACCACAGACAGTGTTGTTATAACGTCGATTTATCGTGTGTCTTTCCTGAAAAATCGTATCAAAAATTTTCATATTCGTTCTCCTTTTCCTACAATTTTTTTTGCCATAAATGCTTGTGAGAAGACTTATATTATTTGTAACGAGAAGGTTGTAAAACCTTTCAATTCTGCATTAAAATAAGACAAATTCAAATCATATCAAATCTTCATTTACATACACACATGTTATTACATAGATTTTGTACTTATAATTTAGTTACGACTAAGGTATTGAAATCATTGCAGATAAGTGCAGATTTGCATTATATATCATTTCAATACCTCAGTCGAAATAGAATTAATCCCATAAGTTCAAAAACTAAACATTAATATCGATAACCTTTGATATCTGCCTCACCCAAGACGCAATCACAGAGTCGATATCCAACCAATACATCTTAAAATTCGCCAGCACTAACGCAAACAGTTCAACACACATTTGTATACTCATTGGTTGCAAGCGAAGATAAATCATAAGCACCACAACAAATGTGATATCGAATGTATTCCCACTGAAATCGGATTTCACACAAATTGGATTTTGAATCGCAGTGCGGATAAGCGGGAAGCGAATAATTTCGCGAGTGTGGTCACCATTTTTGGGCTTTGATAAAAAGTGGTCTTGATTTGTTTTTGTTTAGGTTTCACAACGTTTGGCGATTAAAATTAATTTCGTTTTAGGTAACTTTTTGGAACGTTAATCTTTTAGGTGTATATTGTTCCATCGCATCATGATTCTTATCAGAAATATTCTGATGAGGATTGCAAAATTAGGGGCCCATAAAATTGTGACCTAAATGAAACTTTATTATTTTATTCAAGTCTACCGAATAATTAGTGTGAGTCAAAATGTGTTCACACAGTAAATAATATAGCAATATCTCACAGTTTGGTGTATAGTAAACTTTCATAAATATCGCGCAAAAGTGCCATAAGTAGACTAAGCCCAACGATATAACATGTTACTAGGTGTTTTATAGCCCATATAACCGGCACCTGCACTCTGATAAACTAATGCCTCGACATTTCACTCACGCAGCGTAATAAAATTTATAGGTTCAGTTCCCGATCTTGCCTCTGGCAAATTGATAATAAGCTGTTTATCAAACATCTTTTTCTCTGTAATCATTTTACAGATCTATCCGTAATGAGCCACCGACGCTTTCCAGCTGCCGTTTTATTGGGGATATCATCTAAATTATATCCTGCGGGTACAAAATCTCATCTCGAGGTTTGTTCGCAATCTTTCCATTTTGAATAAGGCTAAAAAATAATTTAATCGCTCACATCGCGTGTATTCATACATGCAAGTTTATGATTAAATGACGCAATAATATGATAATGAAGTGCGAACAAAATTCTGAACACCAATGATGGAACTCGCGAGATTCATATTTGTAATCTACATAACGACAGGCCTGTCGGTTCACACACGCAATTTATAGTTAATTCAACTAAAGGCAAAAAAATTAATGGTCCTATCAAATTAGTGCTTACTAAACCAAGACCACACGCAGGCAAGTGTCCCAAGTAAGAAAATATTTCTGAAGTACCTATATCACAGATTACTAAATAGTTACTACGTAACAGATAAATCACTCCATAGAGAAATTTCAATACCTACAGCGTTAATAGACTACTTTTTCTGCCGCGTACAAAAATGCACCTACATCTTTGAGTATAAAGTCACTATTGCTTCGCAGCTGCGCGAGACCAAGTGACGTCAGAACTAGCGACAATCGAACTAGGGTTGACACAATGTTTATTGTTGAGTTAAAAAAGTGTAGGTACCTACCTACCTACTACTAGATTTTGCATTAAGGAAACATTATTTCGATTGTAACTACTTTGTAGTGATATTTGTGTCAGAGAAGAAATAAAGATATTTGTATTTATATTATGTATCATCCTTATATTTGTGTACATACGTAGGTACATACGTACAAACGCGCCATGCTTTTTTCTATTATTTGTGATCATAATGAAAACTATTTAAAATAAATGATTCTTTATTCTTTATCTACATTTCATTTTATTTTTCATATTCCTAAATTTTCTAACAAAAATACCTTACTTACTAGTACTTACTATTTTCATACAATACAATAAAAAACGATCATTTCGCAAATTGGTCATTAGTAGAATCTGTCATTTGTGGAATCTGTCGTTTGTGGAATCTGTCGTTTGTAGATTATTAGTAGGTAGGTACATTTCGAGAATCGGTAAATTTTATTGTCAACTACGTAGGTACCTGCCTACCTACCTAGTCATTTCGCTAATTAATTAATTATTAGTCGACTAAACCACCACGTAATAAAGCTATCGTTTAACAAGCACAGATTACTTATTTGGTTCGTATGAAAACTAAATTGAACGTAAGCATAACACGAATAATTATAGTGCGTCGTGAGCGCGTCCGACGGTTGTTGGCAGTCAACTGAATCGGCACTGCAGCCGGTGCCGGCGAGAGTAGGCTATTACCGCGCGCAAGTACATCGAGTGAGAGAGGCCTGCCTATATATGTAGTGGGATGCGTGGATCCGTAATACGTAAACGAACTTAACCCCCATTGACAAATGCACCTTTTCCTTATTTTTGTACCTTGATAATAAAAATTTGTCACAAATGAGCTGACCTTAGAAGCTTCATTATCAGCATTAATTCATTTTTGAGTTCTATTTTTCGTATTGTTATTCTAATTATCTTTCGAAATCTTAGTTTTTATTTATTAGCTATATTGCACAACGAAACATCCTGCATAAGGCGGACTTAACGCCTTAGGGCATTCTCTACTATTCCATATCTTTGAGCTAAGCAGTTACGAAAATGTAATGAAAGTAGGTTGTGTGACAAAAGGTAAAAATAAGTTAGACTAAGGTAAAACTAAGTAAAACTTGGTTCAGACGAACGGATTTATTATTCTTTATTTTCTTATTACTATTGCTGCTGATTCTTAAAATTAGGCACTTTCCAAACGTATCATCGATGCTGGTTAAAATGCAAACTCATTTTCCCCAAAAAGGGGTCCGTCAAAAGGGACATGGCACAAAAGCGGCCTATATACAACAGAACACCACATAATAGCTGTAAACAAGAGGCGCCAATCACGCCTGAAGAATGGCGGTCATTTCCTGAAGCGCGCGGCTTCCGCTCTCTATACAACACTATTATTTACCGCGACAACCAAATAAAATACTCGTTCACTGAATTTCTTTTCAGTTTCTGAATGATGACGTGATCGGGTTTATAAAGTGTTCGCATTTCAGAGCTGATGTTACATCAACAATGCAATCGGAAAAAAAATGTTTCCTGGCAAACTTCATCACCACAATGTTATGATATCAAAGCTTCAGTATTTTTCCAGTAAATATATAAAATGTTATATTATAATGTTATTAAACTAAAAATCACATTACATAATTGAAGTATGACATTGTGTAAAGAAATTATGAAAATAATACTCTTAAGTGTGTGTGTTTATACTTATTTGTCTGGTAATACTTATATTCTGAAAAGGGGCGTTACTTCTAGTTGTTATTACTTTTATGGTCGACATGAAAAAAAAGTTAGAAACATTGCCCCGGCAAAGAAAACTTCGAACATACACCAACTATAAAACAAAACCAATCAGCCATCTAAGACGTAATGCACCAAAATCGCTATTGGATCACGTAGTCACTTCATTTCCCGGGTCCTTATGGCATTTCCACTGGCAGGTAGGTAGAGGGGTGTCGGTAATTTATGACCCTTAGATAACGACGCCTCGCAATGTTATCGTTTTCTTTTTACCCCGTATTTTTTTTACTGGCAAATCGGCTATGGCAGAGCCGCTATCGACCTCAGACAATCGCTGATTAGGCTGTCTGGCTTATTTCGAAGTTTAGTTAATAAGGGGTTAGATAATGTCTAGCTGTCTGCTTGCCAATTTCAGTTTGAATTTGATAGTCCAAACCTGGTTGCATTGCTACGAGACTGTTGATTTTATAATGTTAAAAAAGCAGCTGACCAAGACAGGTACTAACTTCGACGCTCCTGCACATATTGAGCTATCAGTAGTTCTATCTACTTATTATAGACTAAAAACACCTCAGCCTAGAAACACTAAGACTAGAAACAGGACTGACTATAAACACCATAGACTATAAACACCATTGACTAGAAACACTTTAGACTAAAAAACACCATAGACTAAAAACACCATTGACTAGTAACACGATAGGATAAAAACACCAGAGACTATAAACAAGTCTATGCTGTTTCTGGTCTATGGTGTTTTTGGACTATGGTATTTTTTAGTCAATGGTGTTTCTAGTCTATGGTATTTTTTAGTCTATGGTGTTTTTTTTTTCTACAGTGTTTCTAGTCTATGGTATCAGTAGTCTATGGTGTTTCTAGTCTATGGTATCAGTAGTCTATGGTGTTTCTAGTCTATGGTGTTTCTAATCTATGCTGATTAAGTGTCGTTTCGACTATTGGTGTTTGTAGTCTATGGTGTTTCAAGTCTATGGTGTTTCTAGTCTATGGTGTCTGTAGTCTATGGTGTTTTACTCTATGGTGTTTCTAGTCTATGGTATTTTTTTGTCTATGGTGTTTCTTTTCAATGGTGTTTCTAGTCTATGGTGTCAGAAGTCTATGTTGTTTTTTAGTCTATAGTGTTTCTAGTCTATGGTGTTTCTAGTCTATGGTTTTTCTGGTCTATGGTGTTTCTAGTCAATTGTGATTCTAGTCTATGGTGTCTTTAGTCTGAGGTATTTAAAGTCTATGGTGTTTCTTTTCTAGTCTATGGTGATTTTTAATCCATGATGTTTTTGTCCATGGTGTTTCTAGTCTACAGTGGTTTTTAGTCTACGGTGTTTCTTGTCTATGGTGTTTCTAGTCTATGGTATTTTTTAGTCTATTGTGTTTCTTTTCTATGGTGTTTCTAGTCTATGCTGTCAGTAGTCTATGGTGTTTCTGGTCTATGGTTTATCTGGTCTATGGTGTTTCTAGTCAATTGTGACTCTAGTCTATGGTGTCTGTAATCTGAGGTATTTATAGCCTATGGTGGTTCTTTTCTAGTCTATGGTGATTTTTAATCCTTGATGTTTTTGTCCATGGTGTTTCTAATCTATGCTGATTTAGTATCGTTTCGACTCTATGGTGTTTGTAGTATGTGGTGTTTCTTGTCTATGGTGTTTCTAGTCTATGGTGTCAGTAGTCTATAGTGTGTTTTTAGTCTATAGTGTTTCTCGTCTATGGTGATTTTTAGTCTATGATGTTTCTTGTCTATGGTTTTTCTAGTCTATGGTGTTTTTAGTCTTTGGTGTTTTAAGTCTATGGTGTTTCAAGTCTATGCTGTTTCTGGTCTATGGTGTTTCTGGACTATGGTATTTTTTAGTCAATGATGTTTCTAGTCTATGGTATTTTTAGTCTATGGTGTTTCTAGTCTATGGTGTTTCTAATCTATGCTGATTTAGTATCTTTTCGACTCTATGGTGTTTGTAGTCTGTGGTGTTTCTTGACTATGGTGTTTCTAGTCTATGGTGTTAGTAGTCTATAATGTTTTTTAGTCTATAGTGTTTCTAATCTATGGTGATTTTTAGTCTATGATGTTTCTTGTCTATGGTGTTTCTAGTCAATAGTATTTTAGTCTATAGTGTTTCTTGTCTAAGGTGTTTGTAGTCTATGGTATTTTTTAGTCTATGGTGTTTCTTTTCTGTGGTTTTTCTAGTCTATGGTGTCAGTAGTCTATGGTGTTTCTAGTCTATGGTGTTTTAAGTCTATGGTTTTTCTAGTCTATGGTGTTTCTATTCTATGGTTTATTTAGTCTATGGTGTTTTTAGGCTATGGTGTTTCTAATCTATGCTGATTTAGTGTCATTTCGACTCTATGGTGTCCGTAGTCTATGGTGTTTCTTTTCTATGGTGTTTCTTTTCTATGGTGTTTCTAGTCTATGGTGTCAGTAGTCTATATCGTTTTTTAGTCTATAGTGTTTCTAGTCTATGGTGTTTCTAATCTATGCTGATTAAGTGTCGTTTAGACTATTGGTGTTTGTAGTCTATGGTGTTTCTTGTCTATGGTGTTTCTAGTCTATGGTGTTTTTAGTCTTTGGTGTTTTTAGTCTATGGTGTTTCAAGTCTATGCTGTTTCTGGTCTATGGTAATTTTGGACTATGGTATTTTTTAGTCAATGGTGTTTCTAGTCCATGGTATTTTTTAATCTATGGTGTTTTTTTTTTTTTGTGTTTCTAGTCTATGGTATCAGTAGTCTATGGTGTTTCTAGTCTATGGTGTTTCTAATCTATGCTGATCAAGTGTCGTTTCGGCTATTGGTGTTTGTAGTCTATGGTGTATCTTGTCTATAGTGTTTCTGATCTATGGTGTTTCTGGACTATGTTATTTTTTAGTCAATGGTGTTTCTAGTCTATTGTATTTTTTAGTCTATGGTGTTTCTTTTCTATGGTGTTTCTAGTCTATGGTGTTTTTAGGCTATGGTGTTTCTAATCTATGCTGATTTAGTATCGTTTCGACTCTATAGTGTTTGTAGTCTGTGGTGTTTCTTGACTATGGTGTTTCTAGTCTATGGTGTCAGTAGTCTATAATGTTTTTTAGTCTATAGTGTTTCTAATCTATGGTGATTTTTAGTCTATGATGTTTCTTGTCTATGGTGTTTCTAGTCAATAGTGTTTTAGTCTATAGTGTTTCTAGTCTAAGGTGTTTGTAGTCTATGGTATTTTTTAGTCTATGGTGTTTCTTTTCTGTGGTTTTTCTAGTCTATGGTGTCAGTAGTCTTTGGTGTTTTTAGTCTATAGTGTTTTAAGTCTATGGTTTTTCTAGTCTATGGTGTTTCTATTCTATGATTTATTTAGTCTATTGTGTTTTTAGGCTATGGTGTTTTTAATCGATGCTGATTTAGTGTCATTTCGACTCTATGGTGTTTGAAGACTATGGTGTTTCTAGTCTATGGTGATTTAAGTCTATGGTGTTTCTAGTCTATGGTGTCTGTAGTCTATGGTGTTTCTTTTCTATGGTGTTTCTTTTCTATGGTGTTTCTAGTCTATGGTGTCAGTAGTCTATATCGTTTTTTAGTCTATAGTGTTTCTAGTCTATGGTGTTTCTAATCTATGCTGATTAAGTCTCGTTAAGACTATTGGTGTTTGTAGTCTATGGTGTTTCTTGTCTATGGTGTTTCTAGTCTATGGTGTTTTTAGTATTTGGTGTTTTTAGTCTATGGTGTTTCAAGTCTATGCTGTTTCTGGTCTATGGTGTTTTTGGACTATGGTATTTTTTAGTCAATGGTGTTTCTAGTCTATGGTATTTTTTAATTTATGGTGTTTTTTTTCTATAGTGTTTCTAGTCTATGGTATCAGTAGTCTATGGTGTTTCTTATCTATGCTGATTAAGTGTCGTTTCGACTATTGGTGTTTGTAGTCTATGGTGTATCTTGTCTATAGTGTTTCTTGTCTATAGTGTTTCTGATCTATGGTGTTTCTGGACTATTGTATTTTTTAGTCAATGGTGTTTCTAGTCTATGGTGATTTTTAGTCTAAGATGTTTCTAGTCTAGTCTATGGTGTTTTAGTCTTTGGTGTTTTTAGTCTATGGTGTTTCAAGTCGATGCTGTTTCTGGTCTATGGTGTTTCTGGACTATGGTATTTTCTACTCTATGGTGTTTGTTGTCTGTGGTGTTTCTTGTCTATGGTGATTCTAGTCTATGGTGATAGTAGTCTATAGTGTTTTTTAAACTATAGTGTTTCTAGTCTATGGTAATTTTTAGTCTTTGATGTTTCTTGTCTATGGTGTTTCTAGTCTATGGTATTTTTTAGTCTAATAGTGTATCTAGTCTATGGTAATTTTTATTCTTTGATGTTTCTTGTCTATGGTGTTTCTAGTCTATGGTATTTTTTAGTCTATTGTGTTTCTTTTCTATGGTGTTTCTAGTCTATGCTGTCAGTAGTCTATGGTGTTTCTGGTCTATGGTTTTTCTGGTCTATGGTGTTTGTAGTCAATTGTGATTCTAGTCTATGGTGTCTGTAATCTGAGGTATTTATAGTCTATGGTGGTTCTTTTCTAGTCTATGGTGATTTTTAATCCATGATGTTTTTGTCCATGGTGTTTCTAATCTATGCTGATTTAGTATCGTTTCGACTCTATGGTGTTTTTAGTATGTGGTGTATCTTGTCTATGGTGTTTCTAGTCTATGGTGTCAGTAGTCTATAGTGTTTTTTAGTCTTTAGTGTTTCTAGTCTATGGTGATTTTTAGTCTATGATGTTTCTTGTCTATGGTGTTTCTAGTCAATAGTGTTTTAGTCTATGGTGTTTCTAGTCTATGGTGTTTCTAGTCTATGGTGTTTGTAGTCTATGGTATTTTTAGTCTATTGTGTTTCTTTTCTATGGTGTTTCTAGTCTATGGTGTTTTAGTCTATGGTGTTTCTAGTCTATGGTGTCTATTCTATGGTTTATTTAGTCTATGGTGTTTTTAGGCTATGGTGTTCTAATCTATGCTGATATAGTGTCATTTCGACTCTATGGTGTTTGTAGACTATGTTACATCTAGTCTATGGTGTTTTAAGTCTATGGTGTTTCTAGCTATGGTGTCTGTAGTCTATGGTGTTTTACTCTATAGTGTTTCTAGTCTATGGTATTTTTTAGTCTATGGTGTTTCTATTCTATGGTGTTTCTAGTCTATGGTGTCAATACGTAGTCTATTTTGTTTTTTAGTCTATACTGTTTCTGGTCTATGGTGATTTTTAGTCTACGGTGTCAGTAGTCTATGGTGTTTCTAGTCTATGGTGTTTCTTATATATGCTGATTAAGTGTCGTTTCGACTATTGGTGTTTGTAGTCTATGGTGTTTCTTGTCTATGGTGTTTCTAGTCTATGGTGTTTTTAGTCTTTGGTGTTTTTAGTCTATGGTGTTTCTTGTCTATGGTGTTTCTAGTTTATGGTGTTTCAAGTCAATGGTGTTTCTGGTCTATGGTGTCTGTAGTCTTTGGTGTTTTACGCTATGGTGTTTCTAGTCTATGGTATTTTTTGTCTATGGTGTTTCTTTTCTATGGTGTTTCTAGTCTATGGTGTCAGAAGTCTATGGTGTTTTTAGGTCTATAGTGTTTCATGTCTATGGTGTTTCTACTCAATAGTGGTTTTAGTACATGGTGTTCTAGTCTATGGCGTTTTTTAGTCTATGATGTTTCTTGTCTATGGTGTTTCTAGTCTATGGTTTTTCTGGTCTATATTGTTTCTAGTCAATTGTGATTCTAGTCTATGGTGTCTGTAGACTGAGGTATTTATAGTCTATGGTGGTTTTTTTTCTAGTCTATGGTGATTTTTAATCCTTGATGTTTTTGTCCATGGTGTTTCTAATCTATGCTGATTTAGTATCGTTTCGACTCTATGGTGTTTGTAGTATGTGGTGTTTCTTGTCTATGGTGTTTCTAGTCTATGGTGTCAGTAGTCTATAGTGTTTTTTAGTCTTTAGTGTTTCTAGTCTATGGTGATTTTTAGTCTATGATGTTTCTTGTCTATGGTGTTTCAGGTCAATAGTGTTTTAGTCTATGGTGTTTCTAGTCTATGGTGTTTGTAGTCTATGGTATTTTTAGTCTATTGTGTTTCTTTTCTATGGTGTTTCTAGTCTATGGTGTCAGTAGTCTATGGTGTTTTAGGCTATGGTGTTTCTAGTCTATGGTGTCTATTCTATGGTTTATTTAGTCTATGGTGTTTTTAGGTAATGGTGTTTCTAATCTATGCTGATTTAGTGTCATTTCGACTCTATGGTGTTTGAAGACTATGGTGTTTCTAGTCTATGGTGTTTTAAGTCTATGGTGTTTCTAGTCTATGGTGTCTGTAGTCTATGGTGTTTCTTTTCTATGGTGTTTCTTTTCTATGGTGTTTCTAGTCTATGGTGTCAGTAGTCTATATCGTTTTTTAGTCTTTAGTGTTTCTAGTCTATGGTGTTTCTAATCTATGCTGATTAAGTGTCTTTTCGACTATTGGTGTTTGTAGTCTATGGTGTTTCTAGTTTATGGTGTTTTTAGTCTTTGGTGTTTTTAGTGTATGGTGTTTCTTGTCTATGGTGTTTCTAGTTTATGGTGTTTCAAGTCAATGGTGTTTCTGGTCTATGGTGTCTGTAGTCTATGGTGTTTTACGCTATGGTGTTTCTAGTCTATGGTATTTTTTGTCCATGGTGTTTCTTTTCTATGGTGTTTCTAGTCTATGGTGTTTTAGTTCTATAGTGTTTCTTGTCTATGGTGTTTCTACTCAATAGTGGTTTAAGTACATGGTGTTCTAGTCTATAGCGTTTTTTAGTCTATGATGTTTCTTGTCTATGGTGTTTCTAGTCAATGGTATTTTTAGTCTATGGTGTTTCTTTTCTATGGTGTTTCTAGTCTATGGTGTTTTAGGTCTATAGTGTTTCTTGTCTATGGTGTTTCTACTCAATAGTGGTTTAAGTACATGGTGTTCTAGTCTATAGCGTTTTTTAGTCTATGATGTTTCTAGTCTATGGTGTTTCTAGTCTATGGTTTTTCTGGTCTATGTTGTTTCTAGTCAATTGTGATTCTAGTCTATGGTGTCTGTAGACTGAGGTATTTATAGTCTATAGTGGTTCTAGTCTATGCTTTTCTAGTCTATGGTGTTTATATTCTACGGTGTTTCTAGTCTATCATGTTACTACTTTTTAGTCTATGGTGTTTCTTTTCTATGGTGTTTCTAGTCTATGGTGTTTCTAGTCAATAGTGTTTTGTAGTCTATGGTGTTTCTAGTCTATGTTGATTTTTAGTCTATGATGTTTCTAGTCAATGGTGTTTCTAGTCAATAGTGTTTTTTAGTCTATGGTGTTCCTAGTCTATGGTATTTTTAAGTGTATGGTGTTTCTAGTCTATGGTGATTTTAAGTCTATGATGTTTTTTGTCTATGGTGTTTCTGGACTATGGTATTTTTTAGTCTATGGTGTTTCTTTTCTATGGTGTTTCTAGACCATGGTGTTTCTAATCTATGCTGATTTAGTATCGTTTCTACTCTATGGTGTTTGTAGTCTGTGGTGTTTCTTGTCTATGGTGATTCTAGTCTATGGTGTCAGTAGTCTATAGTGTTTTTTAGTCTATAGTGTTTCTAGTCTATGGTAATTTTTAGTCTTTGATGTTTCTTGTCTATTGTGTTTCTAGTCTATGGTATTTTTTAGTCTATTGTGTTTCTTTTCTATGGTGTTTCTAGTCTATGCTGTCAGTAGTCTATGGTGTTTCTGGTCTATGGTTTTTCTGGTCTATGGTGTTTCTAGTCAATTGTGATTCTAGTCTATGGTGTCTGTAATCTGAGGTATTTATAGTCTATGGTGGTTCTTTTCTAGTCTATGGTGATTTTTAATCCATGATGTTTTTGTCCATGGTGTTTCTAATCTATGCTGATTTAGTATCGTTTCGACTCTATGGTGTTTGTAGTATGTGGTGTTTCTTGTCTATGGTGTTTCTAGTCTATGGTGTCAGTAGTCTATAGTGTTTTTTAGTCTTTTGTGTTTCTAGTCTATGGTGATTTTTAGTCTATGATGTTTCTTGTCTATGGTGTTTCTAGTCAATAGTGTTTTAGTCTATGGTGTTTCTAGTCTATGGTGTTTGTAGTCTATGGTATTTTTAGTCTATTGTGTTTCTTTTCTATGGTGTTTCTAGTCTATGGTGTTTTAGTCTATGGTGTTTCTAGTCTATGGTGTCTATTCTATGGTTTATTTAGTCTATGGTGTTTTAAGGCTATGGTGTTCTAATCTATGCTGATATAGTGTCATTTCGACTCTATGGTGTTTGTAGACTATGTTATTTCTAGTCTATGGTGTTTTAAGTCTATGGTGTTTCTAGCTATGGTGTCTGTAGTCTATGGTGTTTTACTCTATGGTGTTTCTAGTCTATGGTATTTTTTAGTCTATGGTGTTTCTATTCTATGGTGTTTCTAGTCTATGGTGTCAATACGTAGTCTATTTTGTTTTTAAGTCTATACTGTTTCTGGTCTATGGTGATTTTTAGTCTACGGTGTCAGTAGTCTATGGTGTTTCTAGTCTATGGTGTTTCTAATATATGCTGATTAAGTGTCGTTTCGACTATTGGTGTTTGTAGTCTATGGTGTTTCTTGTCTATGGTGTTTCTAGTCTATGGTGTTTTTAGTCTTTGGTGTTTTTAGTCTATGGTGTTTCTTGTCTATGGTGTTTCTAGTTTATGGTGTTTCAAGTCAATGGTGTTTCTGGTCTATGGTGTCTGTAGTCTTTGGTGTTTTACGCTATGGTGTTTCTAGTCTATGGTATTTTTTGTCTATGGTGTTTCTTTTCTATGGTGTTTCTAGTCTATGGTGTCAGAAGTCTATGGTGTTTTTAGGTCTATAGTGTTTCTTGTCTATGGTGTTTCTACTCAATAGTGGTTTTAGTACATGGTGTTCTAGTCTATGGCGTTTTTTAGTCTATGATGTTTCTTGTCTATGGTGTTTCTAGTCTATGGTTTTTCTGGTCTATATTGTTTCTAGTCAATTGTGATTCTAGTCTATGGTGTCTGTAGACTGAGGTATTTATAGTCTATGGTGGTTCTTTTCTAGTCTATGGTGATTTTTAATCCTTGATGTTTTTGTCCATGGTGTTTCTAATCTATGCTGATTTAGTATCGTTTCGACTCTATGGTGTTTGTAGTATGTGGTGTATCTTGTCTATGGTGTTTCTAGTCTATGGTGTCAGTAGTCTATAGAGTTTTTTAGTCTTTAGTGTTTCTAGTCTATGGTGATTTTTAGTCTATGATGTTTCTTGTCTATGGTGTTTCTAGTCAATAGTGTTTTAGTCTATGGTGTTTCTAGTCTATGGTGTTTCTAGTCTATGGTGTTTGTAGTCTATGGTATTTTTAGTCTATTGTGTTTCTTTTCTATGGTGTTTCTAGTCTATGGTGTTTGTAGTCTATGGTATTTTTAGTCTATTGTGTTTCTTTTCTATGGTGTTTCTAGTCTATGGTGTTTAAGTCTATGGTGTTTCTAGTCTATGGTGTCTATTCTATGGTTTATTTAGTCTATGGTGTTTTTAGGCTATGGTGTTCTAATCTATGCTGATATAGTGTCATTTCGACTCTATGGTGTTTGTAGACTATGTTACATCTAGTCTATGGTGTTTTAAGTCTATGGTGTTTCTAGCTATGGTGTCTGTAGTCTATGGTGTTTTACTCTATGGTGTTTCTAGTCTATGGTATTTTTTAGTCTATGGTGTTTCTATTCTATGGTGTTTCTAGTCTATGGTGTCAATACGTAGTCTATTTTGTTTTTTAGTCTATACTGTTTCTGGTCTATGGTGATTTTTAGTCTACGGTGTCAGTAGTCTATGGTGTTTCTAGTCTATGGTGTTTCTAATATATGCTGATTAAGTGTCGTTTCGACTATTGGTGTTTGTAGTCTATGGTGTTTCTTGTCTATGGTGTTTCTAGTCTATGGTGTTTTTAGTCTTTGGTGTTTTTAGTCTATGGTGTTTCTTGTCTATGGTGTTTCTAGTTTATGGTGTTTCAAGTCAATGGTGTTTCTGGTCTATGGTGTCTGTAGTCTTTGGTGTTTTACGCTATGGTGTTTCTAGTCTATGGTATTTTTTGTCTATGGTGTTTCTTTTCTATGGTGTTTCTAGTCTATGGTGTCAGAAGTCTATGGTGTTTTTAGGTCTATAGTGTTTCATGTCTATGGTGTTTCTACTCAATAGTGGTTTTAGTACATGGTGTTCTAGTCTATGGCGTTTTTTAGTCTATGATGTTTCTTGTCTATGGTGTTTCTAGTCTATGGTTTTTCTGGTCTATATTGTTTCTAGTCAATTGTGATTCTAGTCTATGGTGTCTGTAGACTGAGGTATTTATAGTCTATGGTGGTTTTTTTTCTAGTCTATGGTGATTTTTAATCCTTGATGTTTTTGTCCATGGTGTTTCTAATCTATGCTGATTTAGTATCGTTTCGACTCTATGGTGTTTGTAGTATGTGGTGTTTCTTGTCTATGGTGTTTCTAGTCTAAGGTGTCAGTAGTCTATAGTGTTTTTTAGTCTTTAGTGTTTCTAGTCTATGGTGATTTTTTGTCTATGATGTTTCTTGTCTATGGTGTTTCAGGTCAATAGTGTTTTAGTCTATGGTGTTTCTAGTCTATGGTGTTAGTAGTCTATGGTATTTTTAGTCTATTGTGTTTCTTTTCTATGGTGTTTCTAGTCTATGGTGTCAGTAGTCTATGGTGTTTTAGGCTATGGTGTTTCTAGTCTATGGTGTCTATTATATGGTTTATTTAGTCTATGGTGTTTTAAGGCTATGGTGTTTCTAATATATGCTGATATAGTGTCATTTCGACTCTATGGTGTTTGAAGACTATGGTGTTTCTAGTCTATGGTGTTTCTAGTCTATGGTTTTTCTGGTCTATGTTGTTTCTAGTCAATTGTGATTCTAGTCTATGGTGTCTGTAGACTGAGGTATTTATAGTCTATAGTGGTTCTAGTCCATGCTTTTCTAGACTATGGTGTTCATAGTCTACGGTGTTTTCAGTCTATCACGTTACTATTTTTTAGTCTATGGTGTTTCTTTTCTATGGTGTTTCTAGTCTATGGTGTCAGTAGTCTATGGTGTTTCTAGTCAATAGTGTTTTGTAGTCTATGGTGTTTCTAGTCTATGGTGATTTTTAGTCTTTGATGTTTCTAGTCAATGGTGTTTCTAGTCAATAGTGTTTTTTAGTCTATGGTGTTCCTAGTCTATGGTATTTTTTAGTGTATGGTATTTCTAGTCTATGGTGATTTTAAGTCTATAATGTTTTTTGTCTATGGTGTTTCTAGTCTAAGGTATTTTTTAGTCTATGGTGTTTCTTTTCTATGGTGTTTCTAGTCCATGGTGTCAGTAGTTTATGGTGTTTTTAGTCTATAGTGTTTTTTAGTCAATGGTGTTTCTAGTCAATAGTGTTTTTTAGTCTATGGTGTTTCTAGTCTATGGTGTTTCTCGTCTTTGGTGATTTTAAGTCAATAATGGTTTTTGTCTATGGTGTTTCTAGTCTATGGTATTTTTTAGTCTATGGTATTTCTTGACTAAGGTGTTTCTAGTCTATGGTGTCAGTAGTCTATAATGTTTTTTAGTCTATAGTGTTTCTTATCTATGGTGATTTTTAGTCTATGATGTTTCTTGTCTATGGTGTTTCTAGTCAATAGTGTTTTAGTCTATAAAGTTTCTAGTCTAAGGTGTTTGTAGTCTATGGTATTTTTTAGTCTGTGGTGTTTCTTTTCTATGGTTTTTCTAGTCTATGGTGTCAGTAGTCTATGGTGTTTCTAGTCTATGGTGTTTCATGTCTATGCTGTTTCTGGTCTATGGTGTTTCTGGACTATGGTATTTTTTAGTCAATGATATTTCTAGTCTATGGTATTTTTTAGTCTATGGTGTTTCTTTTCTATGGTGTTTCTAGTTTTTAGGTAATGGTGTTTCTAATCTATGCTGATTTAGTGTCATTTCGACTCTATGGTGTTTGAAGACTATGGTGTTTCTAGTCTATGGTGTTTTAAGTCTATGGTGTTTCTAGTCTATGGTGTCTGTAGTCTATGGTGTTTCTTTTCTATGGTGTTTCTTTTCTATGGTGTTTCTAGTCTATGGTGTCAGTAGTCTATATCGTTTTTTAGTCTATAGTGTTTCTAGTCTATGGTGTTTCTAATCTATGCTGATTAAGTGTCGTTTAGACTATTGGTGTTTGTAGTCTATGGTGTTTCTTGTCTATGGTGTTTCTAGTCTATGGTGTTTTTTAGTCTTTGGTGTTTTTAGTCTATGGTGTTTCAAGTCTATGCTGTTTCTGGTCTATGGTGTTTTTGGACTATGGTATTTTTTAGTCAATGGTGTTTCTAGTCTATGGTATTTTTTAATTTATGGTGTTTTTTTTCTATAGTGTTTCTAGTCTATGGTATCAGTAATCTATGGTGTTTCTTATCTATGCTGATTAAGTGTCGTTTCGACTATTGGTGTTTGTAGTCTATGGTGTATCTTGCCTATAGTGTTTCTTGTCTATAGTGTTTCTGATCTATGGTGTTTCTGGACTATTGTATTTTTTAGTCAATGGTGTTTCTAGTCTATGGTGATTTTTAGTCTAAGATGTTTCTTGTCTAGTCTAGTCTATAGTGTTTTAGTCTTTGGTGTTTTTAGTCTATGGTGTTTCAAGTCGATGCTGTTTCTGGTCTATGGTGTTTCTGGACTATGGTATTTTCTACTCTATGGTGTTTGTAGTCTGTGGTGTTTCTTGTCTATGGTGATTCTAGTCTATGGTGTCAGTAGTCTATAGTGTTTTTTAAACTATAGTGTTTCTAGTCTATGGTAATTTTTAGTCTTTGATGTTTCTTGTCTATGGTGTTTCTAGTCTATGGTATTTTTTAGTCTATTGTGTTTCTTTTCTATGGTGTTTCTAGTCTATGCTGTCAGTAGTCTATGGTGTTTCTAGTCTATGGTTTTTCTGGTCTATGGTGTTTCTAGTCAATTGTGATTCTAGTCTATGGTGTCTGTAATCTGAGGTATTTATAGTCTATGGTGGTTCTTTTCTAGTGTATGGTGATTTTTAATCCATGATGTTTTTGTCCATGGTGTTTCTAATCTATGCTGATTTAGTATCGTTTCGACTCTATGGTGTTTGTAGTATGTGGTGTTTCTTGTCTATGGTGATTCTAGTCTATGGTGTCAGTAGTCTATAGTGTTTTTTAGTCTTTAGTGTTTCTAGTCTATGGTGATTTTTAGTCTATGGTGTTTGTAGTCTATGGTATTTTTAGTCTATTGTGTTTCTTTTCTATGGTGTCAGTAGTCTATGGTGTTTTAGTCTATGGTGTCTATTCTATGGTTTATTTAGTCTATGGTGTTTTAGGCTATGGTGTTTCTAATCTATGCTGATATAGTGTCATTTCGACTCTATGGTGTTTGCAGACTATGGTATTTCTTGTCTATGGTGTTTTAAGTCTATGGTGTTTCTAGCTATGGTGTCTGTAGTCTATGGTGTTTTACTCTATAGTGTTTCTAGTCTATGGTATTTTTTAGTCTATGGTGTTTCTATTCTATGGTGTTTCTAGTCTATGGTGTCAGTACGTAGTCTATTTTGTTTTTTAGTCTATAGTGTTTCTGGTCTATGGTGTTTCTAATCTATGCTGATTAAGTGTCTTTTCGACTATTGGTGTTTGTAGTCTATGGTGTTTCTAGTTTATGGTGTTTTTAGTCTTTGGTGTTTTTAGTGTATGGTGTTTCTTGTCTATGGTGTTTCTAGTTTATGGTGTTTCAAGTCAATGGTGTTTCTGGTCTATGGTGTCTGTAGTCTATGGTGTTTTACGCTATGGTGTTTCTAGTCTATGGTATTTTTTGTCTATGGTGTTTCTTTTCTATGGTGTTTCTAGTCTATGGAATCAGAAGTCTATGTTGTTTTTTAGTCTATGATGTTTCTTGTCTATGGTGTTTCTAGTCAATGGTATTTTTAGTCTATGGTGTTTCTTTTCTATGGTGTTTCTAGTCTATGGTGTTTTAGGTCTATAGTGTTTCTTGTCTATGGTGTTTCTACTCAATAGTGGTTTAAGTACATGGTGTTCTAGTCTATAGCGTTTTTTAGTCTATGATGTTTCTAGTCTATGGTGTTTCTAGTCTATGGTTTTTCTGGTCTATGTTGTTTCTAGTCAATTGTGATTCTAGTCTATGGTGTCTGTAGACTGAGGTATTTATAGTCTATAGTGGTTCTAGTCTATGCTTTTCTAGTCTATGGTGTTTATATTCTACGGTGTTTCTAGTCTATCATGTTACTACTTTTTAGTCTATGGTGTTTCTTTTCTATGGTGTTTCTAGTCTATGGTGTTTCTAGTCAATAGTGTTTTGTAGTCTATGGTGTTTCTAGTCTATGGTGATTTTTAGTCTATGATGTTTCTAGTCAATGGTGTTTCTAGTCAATAGTGTTTTTTAGTCTATGGTGTTCCTAGTCTATGGTATTTTTTAGTGTATGGTGTTTCTAGTCTATGGTGATTTTAAGTCTATGATGTTTTTTGTCTATGGTGTTTCTGGACTATGGTATTTTTTAATCTATGGTGTTTCTTTTCTATGGTGTTTCTAGACCATGGTGTTTCTAATCTATGCTGATTTAGTATCGTTCTACTCTATGGTGTTTGTAGTCTGTGGTGTTTCTTGTCTATGGTGATTCTAGTCTATGGTGTCAGTAGTCTATAGTGTTTTTTAGTCTATAGTGTTTCTAGTCTATGGTAATTTTTAGTCTTTGATGTTTCTTGTCTATGGTGTTTCTAGTCTATGGTATTTTTTAGTCTATTGTGATTCTTTTCTATGGTGTTTCTAGTCTATGCTGTCAGTAGTCTATGGTGTTTCTGGTCTATGGTTTTTCTGGTCTATGGTGTTTCTAGTCAATTGTGATTCTAGTCTATGGTGTCTGTAATCTGAGGTATTTATAGTCTATGGTGGTTCTTTTCTAGTCTATGGTGATTTTTAATCCATGATGTTTTTGTCCATGGTGTTTCTAATCTATGCTGATTTAGTATCGTTTCGACTCTATGGTGTTTGTAGTATGTGGTGTTTCTTGTCTATGGTGTTTCTAGTCTATGGTGTCAGTAGTCTATAGTGTTTTTTAGTCTTTAGTGTTTCTAGTCTATGGTGATTTTTAGTCTATGATGTTTCTATTCTATGGTGTTTCTAGTCTATGGTGTCAGTACGTAGTCTATTTTGTTTTTTAGTCTATAGTGTTTCTGGTCTATGGTGTTTCTAATCTATGCTGATTAAGTGTCTTTTCGACTATTGGTGTTTGTAGTCTATGGTGTTTCTAGTTTATGGTGTTTTTAGTCTTTGGTGTTTTTAGTGTATGGTGTTTCTTGTCTATGGTGTTTCTAGTTTATGGTGTTTCAAGTCAATGGTGTTTCTGGTCTATGGTGTCTGTAGTCTATGGTGTTTTACGCTATGGTGTTTCTAGTCTATGGTATTTTTTGTCTATGGTGTTTCTTTTCTATGGTGTTTCTAGTCTATGGAATCAGAAGTCTATGTTGTTTTTTAGTCTATGATGTTTCTTGTCTATGGTGTTTCTAGTCAATGGTATTTTTAGTCTATGGTGTTTCTTTTCTATGGTGTTTCTAGTCTATGGTGTTTTAGGTCTATAGTGTTTCTTGTCTATGGTGTTTCTACTCAATAGTGGTTTAAGTACATGGTGTTCTAGTCTATAGCGTTTTTTAGTCTATGATGTTTCTAGTCTATGGTGTTTCTAGTCTATGGTTTTTCTGGTCTATGTTGTTTCTAGTCAATTGTGATTCTAGTCTATGGTGTCTGTAGACTGAGGTATTTATAGTCTATAGTGGTTCTAGTCTATGCTTTTCTAGTCTATGGTGTTTATATTCTACGGTGTTTCTAGTCTATCATGTTACTACTTTTTAGTCTATGGTGTTTCTTTTCTATGGTGTTTCTAGTCTATGGTGTTTCTAGTCAATAGTGTTTTGTAGTCTATGGTGTTTCTAGTCTATGGTGATTTTTAGTCTATGATGTTTCTAGTCAATGGTGTTTCTAGTCAATAGTGTTTTTTAGTCTATGGTGTTCCTAGTCTATGGTATTTTTTAGTGTATGGTGTTTCTAGTCTATGGTGATTTTAAGTCTATGATGTTTTTTGTCTATGGTGTTTCTGGACTATGGTATTTTTTAATCTATGGTGTTTCTTTTCTATGGTGTTTCTAGACCATGGTGTTTCTAATCTATGCTGATTTAGTATCGTTCTACTCTATGGTGTTTGTAGTCTGTGGTGTTTCTTGTCTATGGTGATTCTAGTCTATGGTGTCAGTAGTCTATAGTGTTTTTTAGTCTATAGTGTTTCTAGTCTATGGTAATTTTTAGTCTTTGATGTTTCTTGTCTATGGTGTTTCTAGTCTATGGTATTTTTTAGTCTATTGTGATTCTTTTCTATGGTGTTTCTAGTCTATGCTGTCAGTAGTCTATGGTGTTTCTGGTCTATGGTTTTTCTGGTCTATGGTGTTTCTAGTCAATTGTGATTCTAGTCTATGGTGTCTGTAATCTGAGGTATTTATAGTCTATGGTGGTTCTTTTCTAGTCTATGGTGATTTTTAATCCATGATGTTTTTGTCCATGGTGTTTCTAATCTATGCTGATTTAGTATCGTTTCGACTCTATGGTGTTTGTAGTATGTGGTGTTTCTTGTCTATGGTGTTTCTAGTCTATGGTGTCAGTAGTCTATAGTGTTTTTTAGTCTTTAGTGTTTCTAGTCTATGGTGATTTTTAGTCTATGATGTTTCTTGTCTATGGTGTTTCTAGTCAATAGTGTTTTAGTCTATGGTGTTTCTAGTCTATGGTGTTTGTAGTCTATGGTATTTTTAGTCTATTGTGTTTCTTTTCTATGGTGTTTCTAGTCTATGGTGTTTTAGTCTATGGTGTTTCTAGTCTATGGTGTCTATTCTATGGTTTATTTAGTCTATGGTGTTTTAAGGCTATGGTGTTCTAATCTATGCTGATATAGTGTCATTTCGACTCTATGGTGTTTGTAGACTATGTTATTTCTAGTCTATGGTGTTTTAAGTCTATGGTGTTTCTAGCTATGGTGTCTGTAGTCTATGGTGTTTTACTCTATGGTGTTTCTAGTCTATGGTATTTTTTAGTCTATGGTGTTTCTATTCTATGGTGTTTCTAGTCTATGGTGTCAATACGTAGTCTATTTTGTTTTTAAGTCTATACTGTTTCTGGTCTATGGTCATTTTTAGTCTACGGTGTCAGTAGTCTATGGTGTTTCTAGTCTATGGTGTTTCTAATATATGCTGATTAAGTGTCGTTTCGACTATTGGTGTTTGTATTCTATGGTGTTTCTTGTCTATGGTGTTTCTAGTCTATGGTGTTTTTAGTCTTTGGTGTTTTTAGTCTATGGTGTTTCTTGTCTATGGTGTTTCTAGTCTATGGTGTTTTTAGTCTTTGGTGTTTTTAGTCTATGGTGTTTCTTGTCTATGGTGTTTCTAGTTTATGGTGTTTCAAGTCAATGGTGTTTCTGGTCTATGGTGTCTGTAGTCTTTGGTGTTTTACGCTATGGTGTTTCTAGTCTATGGTATTTTTTGTCTATGGTGTTTCTTTTCTATGGTGATTATAGTCTATGGTGTCTGTAGACTGAGGTATTTATAGTCTTTGGTGGTTTTTTTTCTAGTCTATGGTGATTTTTAATCCTTGATGTTTTTGTCCATGGTGTTTCTAATCTATGCTGATTTAGTATCGTTTCGACTCTATGGTGTTTGTAGTATGTGGTGTTTCTTGTCTATGGTGTTTCTAGTCTATGGTGTCAGTAGTCTATAGTGTTTTTTAGTCTTTAGTGTTTCTAGTCTAAGGTGATTTTTAGTCTATGATGTTTCTTGTCTATGGTGTTTCAGGTCAATAGTGTTTTAGTCTATGGTGTTTCTAGTCTATGGTGTTTGTAGTCTATGGTATTTTTAGTCTATTGTGTTTCTTTTCTATGGTGTTTCTAGTCTATGGTGTCAGTAGTCTATGGTGTTTTAGGCTATGGTGTTTCTAGTCTATGGTGTCTATTATATGGTTTATTTAGTCTTTGGTGTTTTAAGGCTATGGTGTTTCTAATATATGCTGATATAGTGTCATTTCGACTTTATGGTGTTTGAAGACTATGGTGTTTCTAGTCTATGGTGTTTCTAGTCTATGGTTTTTCTGGTCTATGTTGTTTCTAGTCAATTGTGATTCTAGTCTATGGTGTCTGTAGACTGAGGTATTTATAGTCTATAGTGGTTCTAGTCTATGCTTTTCTAGACTATGGTGTTTATAGTCTACGGTGTTTTCAGTCTATCACGTTACTATTTTTTAGTCTATGGTGTTTCTTTTCTATGGTGTTTCTAGTCTATGGTGTCAGTAGTCTATGGTGTTTCTAGTCAATAGTGTTTTGTAGTCTATGGTGTTTCTAGTCTATGGTGATTTTTAGTCTATGATGTTTCTAGTCAATGGTGTTTCTAGTCAATAGTGTTTTTTAGTCTATGGTGTTCCTAGTCTATGGTATTTTTTAGTGTATGGTATTTCTAGTCTATGGTGATTTTAAGTCTATAATGTTTTTTGTCTATGGTGTTTCTAGTCTAAGGTATTTTTTAGTCTATGGTGTTTCTTTTCTATGGTGTTTCTAGTCCATGGTGTCAGTAGTTTATGGTGTTTTTTAGTCTATAGTGTTTTTTAGTCAATGGTGTTTCTAGTCAATAGTGTTTTTTAGTCCATGGTGTTTCTAGTCTATAGTGTTTCTCGTCTTTGGTGATTTTAAGTCAATAATGGTTTTTGTCTATGGTGTTTCTAGTCTATGGTATTTTTTAGTCTATGGTATTTCTTGACTAAGGTGTTTCTAGTCTACGGTGTCAGTAGTCTATAATGTTTTTTAGTCTATAGTGTTTCTAATCTATGGTGATTTTTAGTCTATTATGTTTCTTGTCTATGGTGTTTCTAGTCAATAGTGTTTTAGTCTATAAAGTTTCTAGTCTAAAGTGTTTGTAGTCTATGGTATTTTTTAGTCTATGGTGTTTCTTTTCTATGGTTTTTCTAGTCTATGGTGTTTCTTTTCTATGGTGTTTCTAGTCTATGGTGTTTCTAATCTATGCTGATTTAGTATCGTTTCGACTCTATGGTGTTTGTAGTCTGTGGTGTTTCTTGACTATGGTGTTTCTAGTCAATGGTGTCAGTAGTCTATAATGTTTTTTAGTCTATAGTGTTTCTAATCTATGGTGATTTTTAGTCTATGATGTTTCTTGTCTATAGTGTTTCTAGTATATGGTAATTTTTAGTCTTTGATGTTTCTTGTCTATGGTGTTTCTAGTCTATGGTATTTTTTAGTCTATTGTGTTTCTTTTCTATGGTGTTTCTAGTCTATGCTGTCAGTAGTCTATGGTGTTTCTAGTCTATGGTTTTTCTGGTCTATGGTGTTTCTAGTCAATTGTGATTCTAGTCTATGGTGTCTGTAATCTGAGGTATTTATAGTCTATGGTGGTTCTTTTCTAGTGTATGGTGATTTTTAATCCATGATGTTTTTGTCCATGGTGTTTCTAATCTATGCTGATTTAGTATCGTTTCGACTCTATGGTGTTTGTAGTATGTGGTGTTTCTTGTCTATGGTGATTCTAGTCTATGGTGTCAGTAGTCTATAGTGTTTTTTAGTCTTTAGTGTTTCTAGTCTATGGTGATTTTTAGTCTATGGTGTTTGTAGTCTATGGTATTTTTAGTCTATTGTGTTTCTTTTCTATGGTGTTTCTAGTCTATGGTGTCAGTAGTCTATGGTGTTTTAGTCTATGGTGTCTATTCTATGGTTTATTTAGTCTATGGTGTTTTAAGGCTATGGTGTTTCTAATCTATGCTGATATAGTGTCATTTCGACTCTATGGTGTTTGCAGACTATGGTATTTCTTGTCTATGGTGTTTTAAGTCTATGGTGTTTCTAGCTATGGTGTCTGTAGTCTATGGTGTTTTACTCTATAGTGTTTCTTGTCTATGGTATTTTTTAGTCTATGGTGTTTCTATTCTATGGTGTTTCTAGTCTATGGTGTCAGTACGTAGTCTATTTTGTTTTTTAGTCTATAGTGTTTCTGGTCTATGGTGTTTCTAATCTATGCTGATTAAGTGTCTTTTCGACTATTGGTGTTTGTAGTCTATGGTGTTTCTAGTTTATGGTGTTTTTAGTCTTTGGTGTTTTTAGTGTATGGTGTTTCTTGTCTATGGTGTTTCTAGTTTATGGTGTTTCAAGTCAATGGTGTTTCTGGTCTATGGTGTCTGTAGTCTATGGTGTTTTACGCTATGGTGTTTCTAGTCTATGGTATTTTTTGTCTATGGTGTTTCTTTTCTATGGTGTTTCTAGTCTATGGAATCAGAAGTCTATGTTGTTTTTTAGTCTATGATGTTTCTTGTCTATGGTGTTTCTAGTCAATGGTATTTTTAGTCTATGGTGTTTCTTTTCTATGGTGTTTCTAGTCTATGGTGTTTTAGGTCTATAGTGTTTCTTGTCTATGGTGTTTCTACTCAATAGTGGTTTAAGTACATGGTGTTCTAGTCTATAGCGTTTTTTAGTCTATGATGTTTCTAGTCTATGGTGTTTCTAGTCTATGGTTTTTCTGGTCTATGTTGTTTCTAGTCAATTGTGATTCTAGTCTATGGTGTCTGTAGACTGAGGTATTTATAGTCTATAGTGGTTCTAGTCTATGCTTTTCTAGTCTATGGTGTTTATATTCTACGGTGTTTCTAGTCTATCATGTTACTACTTTTTAGTCTATGGTGTTTCTTTTCTATGGTGTTTCTAGTCTATGGTGTCAGTAGTCTATGGTGTTTCTAGTCAATAGTGTTTTGTAGTCTATGGTGTTTCTAGTCTATGGTGATTTTTAGTCTATGATGTTTCTAGTCAATGGTGTTTCTAGTCAATAGTGTTTTTTAGTCTATGGTGTTCCTAGTCAATGGTATTTTTAGTGTATGGTGTTTCTAGTCTATGGTGATTTTAAGTCTATGATGTTTTTTATCTATGGTGTTTCTGGACTATGGTATTTTTTAGTCTATGGTGTTTCTTTTCTATGGTGTTTCCAGACCATGGTGTTTCTAATCTATGCTGATTTAGTATCGTTTCTACTCTATGGTGTTTGTAGTCTGTGGTGTTTCTTGTCTATGGTGATTCTAGTCTATGGTGTCAGTAGTCTATAGTGTTTTTTAGTCTATAGTGTTTCTAGTCTATGGTAATTTTTAGTCTTTGATGTTTCTTGTCTATGGTGTTTCTAGTCTATGGTATTTTTAGTCTATTGTGTTTCTTTTCTATGGTGTTTCTAGTCTATGCTGTCAGTAGTCTATGGTGTTTCTGGTCTATGGTTTTTCTGGTCTATGGTGTTTCTAGTCAATTGTGATTCTAGTCTATGGTGTCTGTAATCTGAGGTATTTATAGTCTATGGTGGTTCTTTTCTAGTCTATGGTGATTTTTAATCCATGATGTTTTTGTCCATGGTGTTTCTAATCTATAAAATCATAAAATCAAAATCATAAAATCAATTTATTTTTGTAATTAGGCTAACAAATTAGCACTTTTACACGTCCCAACATATAAATTGACCCTACCACCGCTTCGGGACAGTTTGGGCCAGTGCTGAGAAGAAGCGGCGCAAGAAACTCAGTCACTATTGTCATTGCCTCTTTTCAAAATTGATTTACAATAATTGTAATTGTTTGCATTTAAACATTTCCATATATCTTTGTCATTTATATAATCATCAATTTTATAATATCCTTTCGACATTAATACATCTTTTACAACTGTTTTAAATTTATCTAAAGGCAATGAAATTAAATTTTCAGGTAATTTATTAAAAAATATTACACATCTACCCATAAATGAGTGACCAACTTTATGAAGCCTAAAATGTGGAACGGCAAGCCTATTTTTTTGTCTTGTGTTGAAGTTATGCAAATCGCTATTTTTAGGAAATAAGTGTAAGTTTTTTCGAACGTAAATTAGGTTTTCGTAAATGTATTGCGAGTAAACTGTAAGTATTTTAACTTCTTTAAACAATTCTCTAAGTGTTTCATTTGATTTAAGTTTATAAATAGCCCGCACGGCTCGTTTCTGCAATACGAAAATTGTCTCTATATCTGCAGCTGAGCCCCATAGTAAGATGCCGTATGACATGATACTGTGAAAATAACTAAAATAAACTAGTCTTGCCGTTTCAACATCAGTCAGAAACCTTATCTTTCTTACAGCGTATGCAGCGGAGCTTAGTCTCTTTGATAAGGTCATGATATGAGGACCCCACTGGAGCTTATCATCCAAAGTAATTCCCAAAAAAGTTGCAGTATTTGAAGTAACTAGTTGTTCATCCTTAACAACAACCCTTGTTGGAACTTGTCGGACATTGGGCATTGTAAACTTAATGCATTTAGTTTTGGTCGCGTTAAGCAATAAATTGTTAACGGTGAACCAATGAAGTACTCGCGAGAGAGTACCATTTACATCGTCAAACAATTCTTTACCCCTTGGAGTTTTAAAAAGTAGTGAAGTATCATCAGCAAATAACACTATCTCACAAGCACCGTCGACAAAGTATGGAAGGTCATTAATATATATTAGAAACAGTAACGGTCCCAATATCGAACCCTGGGGCACACCCATAGTGAGAGGTGCTCCAGGAGACTCTGCTCCATTGATAGAAACCTTTTGTGATCTCTCAGTGAGATATGAATTAAATAAGTTACATGCATTAGTTGATACACCATAATGGCGTAGTTTTCTCAACAGGGTCTCATGGTCAACACAATCAAACGCTTTAGAGAGGTCACAAAAGATTCCCATAGCATCATGCTTACTATCATACTTTGCTGATTTAGTATCGTTTCGACTCTATGGTGTTTGTAGTATGTGGTGTTTCTTGTCTATGGTGTTTCTAGTCTATGGTGTCAGTAGTCTATAGTGTTTCTAGTCAATAGTGTTTTAGTCTATGGTGTTTCTAGTCTATGGTGTTTGTAGTCTATGGTATTTTTAGTCTATTGTGTTTCTTTTCTATGGTGTTTCTAGTCTATGGTGTTTTAGTCTATGGTGTTTCTAGTCTATGGTGTCTATTCTATGGTTTATTTAGTCTATGGTGTTTTAAGGCTATGTTGTTCTAATCTATGCTGATATAGTGTCATTTCGACTCTATGGTGTTTGTAGACTATGTTATTTCTAGTCTATGGTGTTTCTAGTCTATGGTGTTTCTAATATATGCTGATTAAGTGTCGTTTCGACTATTGGTGTTTGTAGTCTATGGTGTTTCTTGTCTATGGTGTTTCTAGTCTATGGTGTTTTTAGTCTTTGGTGTTTTTAGTCTATGGTGTTTCTTGTCTATGGTGTTTCTAGTTTATGGTGTTTCAAGTCAATGGTGTTTCTGGTCTATGGTGTCTGTAGTCTTTGGTGTTTTACGCTATGGTGTTTCTAGTCTATGGTATTTTTTGTCTATGGTGTTTCTTTTCTATGGTGTTTCTAGTCTATGGTGTCAGAAGTCTATGGTGTTTTTAGGTCTATAGTGTTTCTTGTCTATGGTGTTTCTACTCAATAGTGGTTTTAGTACATGGTGTTCTAGTCTATGGCGTTTTTTAGTCTATGATGTTTCTTGTCTATGGTGTTTCTAGTCTATGGTTTTTCTGGTCTATATTGTTTCTAGTCAATTGTGATTCTAGTCTATGGTGTCTGTAGACTGAGGTATTTATAGTCTATGGTGGTTCTTTTCTAGTCTATGGTGATTTTTAATCCTTGATGTTTTTGTCCATGGTGTTTCTAATCTATGCTGATTTAGTATCGTTTCGACTCTATGGTGTTTGTAGTATGTGGTGTTTCTTGTCTATGGTGTTTCTAGTCTATGGTGTCAGTAGTCTATAGTGTTTTTTAGTCTTTAGTGTTTCTAGTCTATGGTGATTTTTAGTCTATGATGTTTCTTGTCTATGGTGTTTCTAGTCAATAGTGTTTTAGTCTATGGTGTTTCTAGTCTATGGTGTTTCTAGTCTATGGTATTTTTAGTCTATTGTGTTTCTTTTCTATGGTGTTTCTAGTCTATAGTGTCAGTAGTCTATGGTGTTTTAGTCTATGGTGTTTCTAGTCTATGGTGTCTATTATATGGTTTATTTAGTCTATGGTGTTTTAAGGCTATGGTGTTTCTAATCTATGCTGATATAGTGTCATTTCGACTCTATGGTGTTTGAAGACTATGGTGTTTCTAGTCTATGGTGTTTCTAGTCTATGGTTTTTCTGGTCTATGTTGTTTCTAGTCAATTGTGATTCTAGTCTATGGTGTCTGAAGACTGAGGTATTTATAGTCTATTGTGGTTCTAGTCTATGCTTTTCTAGTCTATGGTGTTTATAGTCTACGGTGTTTTCAGTCTATCACGTTACTATTTTTTAGTCTATGGTGTTTCTTTTCTATGGTGTTTCTAGTCTATGGTGTCAGTAGTCTATGGTGTTTCTAGTCAATAGTGTTTTGTAGTCTATGGTGTTTCTAGTCTATGGTGATTTTTAGTCTATGATGTTTCTAGTCAATGGTGTTTCTAGTCAATAGTGTTTTTTAGTCTATGGTGTTCCTAGTCTATGGTATTTTTAGTGTATGGTATTTCTAGTCTATGGTGATTTTAAGTCTATGATGTTTTTTGTCTATGGTGTTTCTAGTCTAAGGTATTTTTTAGTCTATGGTGTTTCTTTTCTATGGTGTTTCTAGTCTATGGTGTCAGTAGTTTATGGTGTTTTTTAGTCTATAGTGTTTTTTAGTCAATGGTGTTTCTAGTCAATAGTGTTTTTTAGTCTATGGTGTTTCTAGTCTATGGTGTTTCTCGTCTTTGGTGATTTTAAGTCAATAATGTTTTTTGTCTATGGTGTTTCTAGTCTATGGTATTTTTTAGTCTATGGTATTTCTTGACTATGGTGTTTCTAGTCTATGGTGTCAGTAGTCTATAATGTTTTTTAGTCTATAGTGTTTCTAATCTATGGTGATTTTTAGTCTATGATGTTTCTTGTCTATGGTGTTTCTAGTCAATAGTGTTTTAGTCTATAAAGTTTCTAGTCTAAGGTGTTTGTAGTCTATGGTATTTTTTAGTCTATGGTGTTTCTTTTCTATGGTTTTTCTAGTCTATGGTGTCAGTAGTCTATGGTGTTTCTAGTCAATAGTGTTTTGTAGTCTATGGTGTTTCTAGTCTATGGTGATTCTAGTCTATGGTGTCAGTAGTCTATAGTGTTTTTTAGTCTATAGTGTTTCTAGTCTATGGTAATTTTTAGTCTTTGATGTTTCTTGTCTATTGTGTTTCTAGTCTATGGTATTTTTTAGTCTATTGTGTTTCTTTTCTATGGTGTTTCTAGTCTATGCTGTCAGTAGTCTATGGTGTTTCTGGTCTATGGTTTTTCTGGTCTATGGTGTTTCTAGTCAATTGTGATTCTAGTCTATGGTGTCTGTAATCTGAGGTATTTATAGTCTATGGTGGTTCTTTTCTAGTCTATGGTGATTTTTAATCCATGATGTTTTTGTCCATGGTGTTTCTAATCTATGCTGATTTAGTATCGTTTCGACTCTATGGTGTTTGTAGTATGTGGTGTTTCTTGTCTATGGTGTTTCTAGTCTATGGTGTCAGTAGTCTATAGTGTTTTTTAGTCTTTTGTGTTTCTAGTCTATGGTGATTTTTAGTCTATGATGTTTCTTGTCTATGGTGTTTCTAGTCAATAGTGTTTTAGTCTATGGTGTTTCTAGTCTATGGTGTTTGTAGTCTATGGTATTTTTAGTCTATTGTGTTTCTTTTCTATGGTGTTTCTAGTCTATGGTGTTTTAGTCTATGGTGTTTCTAGTCTATGGTGTCTATTCTATGGTTTATTTAGTCTATGGTGTTTTAAGGCTATGGTGTTCTAATCTATGCTGATATAGTGTCATTTCGACTCTATGGTGTTTGTAGACTATGTTATTTCTAGTCTATGGTGTTTTAAGTCTATGGTGTTTCTAGCTATGGTGTCTGTAGTCTATGGTGTTTTACTCTATGGTGTTTCTAGTCTATGGTATTTTTTAGTCTATGGTGTTTCTATTCTATGGTGTTTCTAGTCTATGGTGTCAATACGTAGTCTATTTTGTTTTTAAGTCTATACTGTTTCTGGTCTATGGTGATTTTTAGTCTACGGTGTCAGTAGTCTATGGTGTTTCTAGTCTATGGTGTTTCTAATATATGCTGATTAAGTGTCGTTTCGACTATTGGTGTTTGTAGTCTATGGTGTTTCTTGTCTATGGTGTTTCTAGTCTATGGTGTTTTTAGTCTTTGGTGTTTTTAGTCTATGGTGTTTCTTGTCTATGGTGTTTCTAGTTTATGGTGTTTCAAGTCAATGGTGTTTCTGGTCTATGGTGTCTGTAGTCTTTGGTGTTTTACGCTTTGGTGTTTCTAGTCTATGGTATTTTTTGTCTATGGTGTTTCTTTTCTATGGTGTTTCTAGTCTATGGTGTCAGAAGTCTATGGTGTTTTTAGGTCTATAGTGTTTCTTGTCTATGGTGTTTCTACTCAATAGTGGTTTTAGTACATGGTGTTCTAGTCTATGGCGTTTTTTAGTCTATGATGTTTCTTGTCTATGGTGTTTCTAGTCTATGGTTTTTCTGGTCTATATTGTTTCTAGTCAATTGTGATTCTAGTCTATGGTGTCTGTAGACTGAGGTATTTATAGTCTATGGTGGTTCTTTTCTAGTCTATGGTGATTTTTAATCCTTGATGTTTTTGTCCATGGTGTTTCTAATCTATGCTGATTTAGTATCGTTTCGACTCTATGGTGTTTGTAGTATGTGGTGTATCTTGTCTATGGTGTTTCTAGTCTATGGTGTCAGTAGTCTATAGTGTTTTTTAGTCTTTAGTGTTTCTAGTCTATGGTGATTTTTAGTCTATGATGTTTCTTGTCTATGGTGTTTCTAGTCAATAGTGTTTTAGTCTATGGTGTTTCTAGTCTATGGTGTTTCTAGTCTATGGTGTTTGTAGTCTATGGTATTTTTAGTCTATTGTGTTTCTTTTCTATGGTGTTTCTAGTCTATGGTGTTTGTAGTCTATGGTATTTTTAGTCTATTGTGTTTCTTTTCTATGGTGTTTCTAGTCTATGGTGTTTAAGTCTATGGTGTTTCTAGTCTATGGTGTCTATTCTATGGTTTATTTAGTCTATGGTGTTTTTAGGCTATGGTGTTCTAATCTATGCTGATATAGTGTCATTTCGACTCTATGGTGTTTGTAGACTATGTTACATCTAGTCTATGGTGTTTTAAGTCTATGGTGTTTCTAGCTATGGTGTCTGTAGTCTATGGTGTTTTACTCTATGGTGTTTCTAGTCTATGGTATTTTTTAGTCTATGGTGTTTCTATTCTATGGTGTTTCTAGTCTATGGTGTCAATACGTAGTCTATTTTGTTTTTTAGTCTATACTGTTTCTGGTCTATGGTGATTTTTAGTCTACGGTGTCAGTAGTCTATGGTGTTTCTAGTCTATGGTGTTTCTAATATATGCTGATTAAGTGTCGTTTCGACTATTGGTGTTTGTAGTCTATGGTGTTTCTTGTCTATGGTGTTTCTAGTCTATGGTGTTTTTAGTCTTTGGTGTTTTTAGTCTATGGTGTTTCTTGTCTATGGTGTTTCAAGTCAATGGTGTTTCTGGTCTATGGTGTCTGTAGTCTTTGGTGTTTTACGCTATGGTGTTTCTAGTCTATGGTATTTTTTGTCTATGGTGTTTCTTTTCTATGGTGTTTCTAGTCTATGGTGTCAGAAGTCTATGGTGTTTTTAGGTCTATAGTGTTTCATGTCTATGGTGTTTCTACTCAATAGTGGTTTTAGTACATGGTGTTCTAGTCTATGGCGTTTTTTAGTCTATGATGTTTCTTGTCTATGGTGTTTCTAGTCTATGGTTTTTCTGGTCTATATTGTTTCTAGTCAATTGTGATTCTAGTCTATGGTGTCTGTAGACTGAGGTATTTATAGTCTATGGTGGTTTTTTTTCTAGTCTATGGTGATTTTTAATCCTTGATGTTTTTGTCCATGGTGTTTCTAATCTATGCTGATTTAGTATCGTTTCGACTCTATGGTGTTTGTAGTATGTGGTGTTTCTTGTCTATGGTGTTTCTAGTCTATGGTGTCAGTAGTCTATAGTGTTTTTTAGTCTTTAGTGTTTCTAGTCTATGGTGATTTTTAGTCTATGATGTTTCTTGTCTATGGTGTTTCAGGTCAATAGTGTTTTAGTCTATGGTGTTTCTAGTCTATGGTGTTAGTAGTCTATGGTATTTTTAGTCTATTGTGTTTCTTTTCTATGGTGTTTCTAGTCTATGGTGTCAGTAGTCTATGGTGTTTTAGGCTATGGTGTTTCTAGTCTATGGTGTCTATTATATGGTTTATTTAGTCTATGGTGTTTTAAGGCTATGGTGTTTCTAATATATGCTGATATAGTGTCATTTCGACTCTATGGTGTTTGAAGACTATGGTGTTTCTAGTCTATGGTGTTTCTAGTCTATGGTTTTTCTGGTCTATGTTGTTTCTAGTCAATTGTGATTCTAGTCTATGGTGTCTGTAGACTGAGGTATTTATAGTCTATAGTGGTTCTAGTCTATGCTTTTCTAGACTATGGTGTTTATAGTCTACGGTGTTTTCAGTCTATCACGTTACTATTTTTTAGTCTATGGTGTTTCTTTTCTATGGTGTTTCTAGTCTATGGTGTCAGTAGTCTATGGTGTTTCTAGTCAATAGTGTTTTGTAGTCTATGGTGTTTCTAGTCTATGGTGATTTTTAGTCTTTAATGTTTCTAGTCAATGGTGTTTCTAGTCAATAGTGTTTTTTAGTCTATGGTGTTCCTAGTCTATGGTATTTTTTAGTGTATGGTATTTCTAGTCTATGGTGATTTTAAGTCTATAATGTTTTTTGTCTATGGTGTTTCTAGTCTAAGGTATTTTTTAGTCTATGGTGTTTCTTTTCTATGGTGTTTCTAGTCCATGGTGTCAGTAGTTTATGGTGATTTTTAGTCTATAGTGTTTTTTAGTCAATGGTGTTTCTAGTCAATAGTGTTTTTTAGTCTATGGTGTTTCTAGTCTATGGTGTTTCTCGTCTTTGGTGATTTTAAGTCAATAATGGTTTTTGTCTATGGTGTTTCTAGTCTATGGTATTTTTTAGTCTATGGTATTTCTTGACTAAGGTGTTTCTAGTCTATGGTGTCAGTAGTCTATAATGTTTTTTAGTCTATAGTGTTTCTAATCTATGGTGATTTTTAGTCTATGATGTTTCTTGTCTATGGTGTTTCTAGTCAATAGTGTTTTAGTCTATAAAGTTTCTAGTCTAAGGTGTTTGTAGTCTATGGTATTTTTTAGTCTATGGTGTTTCTTTTCTATGGTTTTTCTAGTCTATGGTGTCAGTAGTCTATGGTGTTTCTAGTCTATGGTGTTTCAAGTCTATGCTGTTTCTGGTCTATGGTGTTTCTGGACTATGGTATTTTTTAGTCAATGATATTTCTAGTCTATGGTATTTTTTAGTCTATGGTGTTTCTTTTCTATGGTGTTTCTAGTTTTTAGGTAATGGTGTTTCTAATCTATGCTGATTTAGTGTCATTTCGACTCTATGGTGTTTGAAGACTATGGTGTTTCTAGTCTATGGTGTTTTAAGTCTATGGTGTTTCTAGTCTATGGTGTCTGTAGTCTATGGTGTTTCTTTTCTATGGTGTTTCTTTTCTATGGTGTTTCTAGTCTATGGTGTCAGTAGTCTATATCGTTTTTTAGTCTAGTGTTTCTAGTCTATGGTGTTTCTAATCTATGCTGATTAAGTGTCGTTTAGACTATTGGTGTTTGTAGTCTATGGTGTTTCTTGTCTATGGTGTTTCTAGTCTATGGTGTTTTTTAGTCTTTGGTGTTTTTAGTCTATGGTGTTTCAAGTCTATGCTGTTTCTGGTCTATGGTGTTTTTGGACTATGGTGTTTTTTAGTCAATGGTGTTTCTAGTCTATGGTATTTTTTAATTTATGGTGTTTTTTTTCTATAGTGTTCGTAGTCTATGGTATCAGTAATCTATGGTGTTTCTTATCTATGCTGATTAAGTGTCGTTTCGACTATTGGTGTTTGTAGTCTATGGTGTATCTTGCCTATAGTGTTTCTTGTCTATAGTGTTTCTGATCTATGGTGTTTCTGGACTATTGTATTTTTTAGTCAATGGTGTTTCTAGTCTATGGTGATTTTTAGTCTAAGATGTTTCTTGTCTAGTCTAGTCTATAGTGTTTTAGTCTTTGGTGTTTTTAGTCTATGGTGTTTCAAGTCGATGCTGTTTCTGGTCTATGGTGTTTCTGGACTATGGTATTTTCTACTCTATGGTGTTTGTAGTCTGTGGTGTTTCTTGTCTATGGTGATTCTAGTCTATGGTGTCAGTAGTCTATAGTGTTTTTTAAACTATAGTGTTTCTAGTCTATGGTAATTTTTAGTCTTTGATGTTTCTTGTCTATGGTGTTTCTAGTCTATGGTATTTTTTAGTCTATTGTGTTTCTTTTCTATGGTGTTTCTAGTCTATGCTGTCAGTAGTCTATGGTGTTTCTAGTCTATGGTTTTTCTGGTCTATGGTGTTTCTAGTCAATTGTGATTCTAGTCTATGGTGTCTGTAATCTGAGGTATTTATAGTCTATGGTGGTTCTTTTCTAGTGTATGGTGATTTTTAATCCATGATGTTTTTGTCCATGGTGTTTCTAATCTATGCTGATTTAGTATCGTTTCGACTCTATGGTGTTTGTAGTATGTGGTGTTTCTTGTCTATGGTGATTCTAGTCTATGGTGTCAGTAGTCTATAGTGTTTTTTAGTCTTTAGTGTTTCTAGTCTATGGTGATTTTTAGTCTATGGTGTTTGTAGTCTATGGTATTTTTAGTCTATTGTGTTTCTTTTCTATGGTGTTTCTAGTCTATGGTGTCAGTAGTCTATGGTGTTTTAGTCTATGGTGTCTATTCTATGGTTTATTTAGTCTATGGTGTTTTAGGCTATGGTGTTTCTAATCTATGCTGATATAGTGTCATTTCGACTCTATGGTGTTTGCAGACTATGGTATTTCTTGTCTATGGTGTTTTAAGTCTATGGTGTTTCTAGCTATGGTGTCTGTAGTCTATGGTGTTTTACTCTATAGTGTTTCTAGTCTATGGTATTTTTTAGTCTATGGTGTTTCTATTCTATGGTGTTTCTAGTCTATGGTGTCAGTACGTAGTCTATTTTGTTTTTTAGTCTATAGTGTTTCTGGTCTATGGTGTTTCTAATCTATGCTGATTAAGTGTCTTTTCGACTATTGGTGTTTGTAGTCTATGGTGTTTCTAGTTTATGGTGTTTTTAGTCTTTGGTGTTTTTAGTGTATGGTGTTTCTTGTCTATGGTGTTTCTAGTTTATGGTGTTTCAAGTCAATGGTGTTTCTGGTCTATGGTGTCTGTAGTCTATGGTGTTTTACGCTATGGTGTTTCTAGTCTATGGTATTTTTTGTCTATGGTGTTTCTTTTCTATGGTGTTTCTAGTCTATGGAATCAGAAGTCTATGTTGTTTTTAGTCTATGATGTTTCTTGTCTATGGTGTTTCTAGTCAATGGTATTTTTAGTCTATGGTGTTTCTTTTCTATGGTGTTTCTAGTCTATGGTGTTTTAGGTCTATAGTGTTTCTTGTCTATGGTGTTTCTACTCAATAGTGGTTTAAGTACATGGTGTTCTAGTCTATAGCGTTTTTTAGTCTATGATGTTTCTAGTCTATGGTGTTTCTAGTCTATGGTTTTTCTGGTCTATGTTGTTTCTAGTCAATTGTGATTCTAGTCTATGGTGTCTGTAGACTGAGGTATTTATAGTCTATAGTGGTTCTAGTCTATGCTTTTCTAGTCTATGGTGTTTATATTCTACGGTGTTTCTAGTCTATCATGTTACTACTTTTTAGTCTATGGTGTTTCTTTTCTATGGTGTTTCTAGTCTATGGTGTTTCTAGTCAATAGTGTTTTGTAGTCTATGGTGTTTCTAGTCTATGGTGATTTTTAGTCTATGATGTTTCTAGTCAATGGTGTTTCTAGTCAATAGTGTTTTTTAGTCTATGGTGTTTCTAGTCTATGGTATTTTTTAGTGTATGGTGTTTCTAGTCTATGGTGATTTTAAGTCTATGATGTTATTTGTCTATGGTGTTTCTGGACTATGGTATTTTTTAGTCTATGGTGTTTCTTTTCTATGGTGTTTCTAGACCATGGTGTTTCTAATCTATGCTGATTTAGTATCGTTTCTACTCTATGGTGTTTGTAGTCTGTGGTGTTTCTTGTCTATGGTGATTCTAGTCTATGGTGTCAGTAGTCTATAGTGTTTTTTAGTCTATAGTGTTTCTAGTCTATGGTAATTTTTAGTCTTTGATGTTTCTTGTCTATGGTGTTTCTAGTCTATGGTATTTTTTAGTCTATTGTGTTTCTTTTCTATGGTGTTTCTAGTCTATGCTGTCAGTAGTCTATGGTGTTTCTGGTCTATGGTTTTTCTGGTCTATGGTGTTTCTAGTCAATTGTGATTCTAGTCTATGGTGTCTGTAATCTGAGGTATTTATAGTCTATGGTGGTTCTTTTCTAGTCTATGGTGATTTTTAATCCATGATGTTTTTGTCCATGGTGTTTCTAATCTATGCTGATTTAGTATCGTTTCGACTCTATGGTGTTTGTAGTATGTGGTGTTTCTTGTCTATGGTGTTTCTAGTCTATGGTGTCAGTAGTCTATAGTGTTTTTTAGTCTTTAGTGTTTCTAGACTATGGTGATTTTTAGTCTATGATGTTTCTTGTCTATGGTGTTTCTAGTCAATAGTGTTTTAGTCTATGGTGTTTCTAGTCTATGGTGTTTGTAGTCTATGGTATTTTTAGTCTATTGTGTTTCTTTTCTATGGTGTTTCTAGTCTATGGTGTTTTAGTCTATGGTGTTTCTAGTCTATGGTGTCTATTCTATGGTTTATTTAGTCTATGGTGTTTTAAGGCTATGGTGTTCTAATCTATGCTGATATAGTGTCATTTCGACTCTATGGTGTTTGTAGACTATGTTATTTCTAGTCTATGGTGTTTTAAGTCTATGGTGTTTCTAGCTATGGTGTCTGTAGTCTATGGTGTTTTACTCTATGGTGTTTCTAGTCTATGGTATTTTTTAGTCTATGGTGTTTCTATTCTATGGTGTTTCTAGTCTATGGTGTCAATACGTAGTCTATTTTGTTTTTAAGTCTATACTGTTTCTGGTCTATGGTCATTTTTAGTCTACGGTGTCAGTAGTCTATGGTGTTTCTAGTCTATGGTGTTTCTAATATATGCTGATTAAGTGTCGTTTCGACTATTGGTGTTTGTATTCTATGGTGTTTCTTGTCTATGGTGTTTTTAGTCTTTGGTGTTTTTAGTCTATGGTGTTTCTTGTCTATGGTGTTTCTAGTTTATGGTGTTTCAAGTCAATGGTGTTTCTGGTCTATGGTGTCTGTAGTCTTTGGTGTTTTACGCTATGGTGTTTCTAGTCTATGGTATTTTTTGTCTATGGTGTTTCTTTTCTATGGTGTTTCTAGTCTATGGTGTCAGAAGTCTATGGTGTTTTTAGGTCTATAGTGTTTCTTGTCTATGGTGTTTCTACTCAATAGTGGTTTTAGTACATGGTGTTCTAGTCTATGGCGTTTTTTAGTCTATGATGTTTCTTGTCTATGGTGTTTCTAGTCTATGGTTTTTCTGGTCTATATTGTTTCTAGTCAATTGTGATTCTAGTCTATGGTGTCTGTAGACTGAGGTATTTATAGTCTATGGTGGTTCTTTTCTAGTCTATGGTGATTTTTAATCCTTGATGTTTTTGTCCATGGTGTTTCTAATCTATGCTGATTTAGTATCGTTTCGACTCTATGGTGTTTGTAGTATGTGGTGTATCTTGTCTATGGTGTTTCTAGTCTATGGTGTCAGTAGTCTATAGTGTTTTTTAGTCTTTAGTGTTTCTAGTCTATGGTGATTTTTAGTCTATGATGTTTCTTGTCTATGGTGTTTCTAGTCAATAGTGTTTTAGTCTATGGTGTTTCTAGTCTATGGTGTTTCTAGTCTATGGTGTTTGTAGTCTATGGTATTTTTAGTCTATTGTGTTTCTTTTCTATGGTGTTTCTAGTCTATGGTGTTTATAGTCTATGGTATTTTTAGTCTATTGTGTTTCTTTTCTATGGTGTTTCTAGTCTATGGTGTTTAAGTCTATGGTGTTTCTAGTCTATGGTGTCTATTCTATGGTTTATTTAGTCTATGGTGTTTTTAGGCTATGGTGTTCTAATCTATGCTGATATAGTGTCATTTCGACTCTTTGGTGTTTGTAGACTATGTTACATCTAGTCTATGGTGTTTTAAGTCTATGGTGTTTCTAGCTATGGTGTCTGTAGTCTATGGTGTTTTACTCTATGGTGTTTCTAGTCTATGGTATTTTTTAGTCTATGGTGTTTCTATTCTATGGTGTTTCTAGTCTATGGTGTCAATACGTAGTCTATTTTGTTTTTAAGTCTATACTGTTTCTGGTCTATGGTGATTTTTAGTCTACGGTGTCAGTAGTCTATGGTGTTTCTAGTCTATGGTGTTTCTAATATATGCTGATTAAGTGTCGTTTCGACTATTGGTGTTTGTAGTCTATGGTGTTTCTTGTCTATGGTGTTTCTAGTCTATGGTGTTTTTAGTCTTTGGTGTTTTTAGTCTATGGTGTTTCTTGTCTATGGTGTTTCTAGTTTATGGTGTTTCAAGTCAATGGTGTTTCTGGTCTATGGTGTCTGTAGTCTTTGGTGTTTTACGCTATGGTGTTTCTAGTCTATGGTATTTTTTGTCTATGGTGTTTCTTTTCTATGGTGTTTCTAGTCTATGGTGTCAGAAGTCTATGGTGTTTTTAGGTCTATAGTGTTTCATGTCTATGGTGTTTCTACTCAATAGTGGTTTTAGTACATGGTGTTCTAGTCTATGGCGTTTTTTAGTCTATGATGTTTCTTGTCTATGGTGTTTCTTGTCTCTGGTTTTTCTGGTCTATATTGTTTCTAGTCAATTGTGATTCTAGTCTATGGTGTCTGTAGACTGAGGTATTTATAGTCTTTGGTGGTTTTTTTTCTAGTCTATGGTGATTTTTAATCCTTGATGTTTTTGTCCATGGTGTTTCTAATCTATGCTGATTTAGTATCGTTTCGACTCTATGGTGTTTGTAGTATGTGGTGTTTCTTGTCTATGGTGTTTCTAGTCTATGGTGTTTGTAGTCTATGGTATTTTTAGTCTATTGTGTTTCTTTTCTATGGTGTTTCTAGTCTATGGTGTCAGTAGTCTATGGTGTTTTAGGCTATGGTGTTTCTAGTCTATGGTGTCTATTATATGGTTTATTTAGTCTATGGTGTTTTAAGGCTATGGTGTTTCTAATATATGCTGATATAGTGTCATTTCGACTTTATGGTGTTTGAAGACTATGGTGTTTCTAGTCTATGGTGTTTCTAGTCTATGGTTTTTCTGGTCTATGTTGTTTCTAGTCAATTGTGATTCTAGTCTATGGTGTCTGTAGACTGAGGTATTTATAGTCTATAGTGGTTCTAGTCTATGCTTTTCTAGACTATGGTGTTTATAGTCTACGGTGTTTTCAGTCTATCACGTTACTATTTTTTAGTCTATGGTGTTTCTTTTCTATGGTGTTTCTAGTCTATGGTGTCAGTAGTCTATGGTGTTTCTAGTCAATAGTGTTTTGTAGTCTATGGTGTTTCTAGTCTATGGTGATTTTTAGTCTATGATGTTTCTAGTCAATGGTGTTTCTAGTCAACAGTGTTTTTTAGTCTATGGTGTTCCTAGTCTATGGTATTTTTTAGTGTATGGTATTTCTAGTCTATGGTGATTTTAAGTCTATAATGTTTTTTGTCTATGGTGTTTCTAGTCTAAGGTATTTTTTAGTCTATGGTGTTTCTTTTCTATGGTGTTTCTAGTCCATGGTGTCAGTAGTTTATGGTGTTTTTTAGTCTATAGTGTTTTTTAGTCAATGGTGTTTCTAGTCAATAGTGTTTTTTAGTCCATGGTGTTTCTAGTCTATAGTGTTTCTCGTCTTTGGTGATTTTAAGTCAATAATGGTTTTTGTCTATGGTGTTTCTAGTCTATGGTATTTTTTAGTCTATGGTATTTCTTGACTAAGGTGTTTCTAGTCTACGGTGTCAGTAGTCTATAATGTTTTTTAGTCTATAGTGTTTCTAATCTATGGTGATTTTTAGTCTATTATGTTTCTTGTCTATGGTGTTTCTAGTCAATAGTGTTTTAGTCTATAAAGTTTCTAGTCTAAAGTGTTTGTAGTCTATGGTATTTTTTAGTCTATGGTGTTTCTTTTCTATGGTTTTTCTAGTCTATGGTGTTTCTTTTCTATGGTGTTTCTAGTCTATGGTGTTTCTAATCTATGCTGATTTAGTATCGTTTCGACTCTATGGTGTTTGTAGTCTGTGGTGTTTCTTGACTATGGTGTTTCTAGTCAATGGTGTCAGTAGTCTATAATGTTTTTTAGTCTATAGTGTTTCTAATCTATGGTGATTTTTAGTCTATGATGTTTCTTGTCTATAGTGTTTCTAGTCTATGGTATTTTTTAGTCTATTGTGTTTCTTTTCTATGGTGTTTCTAGTCTATGCTGTCAGTAGTCTATGGTGTTTCTAGTCTATGGTTTTTCTGGTCTATGGTGTTTCTAGTTAATTGTGATTCTAGTCTATGGTGTCTGTAATCTGAGGTATTTATAGTCTATGGTGGTTCTTTTCTAGTGTATGGTGATTTTTAATCCATGATGTTTTTGTCCATGGTGTTTCTAATCTATGCTGATTTAGTATCGTTTCGACTCTATGGTGTTTGTAGTATGTGGTGTTTCTTGTCTATGGTGATTCTAGTCTATGGTGTCAGTAGTCTATAGTGTTTTTTAGTCTTTAGTGTTTCTAGTCTATGGTGATTTTTAGTCTATGGTGTTTGTAGTCTATGGTATTTTTAGTCTATTGTGTTTCTTTTCTATAGTGTTTCTAGTCTATGGTGTCAGTAGTCTATGGTGTTTTAGTCTATGGTGTCTATTCTATGGTTTATTTAGTCTATGGTGTTTTAAGGCTATGGTGTTTCTAATCTATGCTGATATAGTGTCATTTCGACTCTATGGTGTTTGCAGACTATGGTATTTCTTGTCTATGGTGTTTCTAGCTATGGTGTCTGTAGTCTATGGTGTTTTACTCTATAGTGTTTCTAGTCTATGGTATTTTTTAGTCTATGGTGTTTCTATTCTATGGTGTTTCTAGTCTATGGTGTCAGTACGTAGTCTATTTTGTTTTTTAGTCTATAGTGTTTCTGGTCTATGGTGTTTCTAATCTATGCTGATTAAGTGTCTTTTCGACTATTGGTGTTTGTAGTCTATGGTGTTTCTAGTTTATGGTGTTTTTAGTCTTTGGTGTTTTTAGTGTATGGTGTTTCTTGTCTATGGTGTTTCTAGTTTATGGTGTTTCAAGTCAATGGTGTTTCTGGTCTATGGTGTCTGTAGTCTATGGTGTTTTACGCTATGGTGTTTCTAGTCTATGGTATTTTTTGTCTATGGTGTTTCTTTTCTATGGTGTTTCTAGTCTATGGAATCAGAAGTCTATGTTGTTTTTTAGTCTATGATGTTTCTTGTCTATGGTGTTTCTAGTCAATGGTATTTTTAGTCTATGGTGTTTCTTTTCTATGGTGTTTCTAGTCTATGGTGTTTTAGGTCTATAGTGTTTCTTGTCTATGGTGTTTCTACTCAATAGTGGTTTAAGTACATGGTGTTCTAGTCTATAGCGTTTTTTAGTCTATGATGTTTCTAGTCTATGGTGTTTCTAGTCTATGGTTTTTCTGGTCTATGTTGTTTCTAGTCAATTGTGATTCTAGTCTATGGTGTCTGTAGACTGAGGTATTTATAGTCTATAGTGGTTCTAGTCTATGCTTTTCTAGTCTATGGTGTTTATATTCTACGGTGTTTCTAGTCTATCTTTAGTCTATGGTGTTTCTTTTCTATGGTGTTTCTAGTCTATGGTGTCAGTAGTCTATGGTGTTTCTAGTCAATAGTGTTTTGTAGTCTATGGTGTTTCTAGTCTATGGTGATTTTTAGTCTATGATGTTTCTAGTCAATGGTGTTTCTAGTCAATAGTGTTTTTTAGTCTATGGTGTTCCTAGTCAATGGTATTTTTAGTGTATGGTGTTTCTAGTCTATGGTGATTTTAAGTCTATGATGTTTTTTATCTATGGTGTTTCTGGACTATGGTATTTTTTAGTCTATGGTGTTTCTTTTCTATGGTGTTTCCAGACCATGGTGTTTCTAATCTATGCTGATTTAGTATCGTTTCTACTCTATGGTGTTTGTAGTCTGTGGTGTTTCTTGTCTATGGTGATTCTAGTCTATGGTGTCAGTAGTCTATAGTGTTTTTTAGTCTATAGTGTTTCTAGTCTATGGTAATTTTTAGTCTTTGATGTTTCTTGTCTATGGTGTTTCTAGTCTATGGTATTTTTAGTCTATTGTGTTTCTTTTCTATGGTGTTTCTAGTCTATGCTGTCAGTAGTCTATGGTGTTTCTGGTCTATGGTTTTTCTGGTCTATGGTGTTTCTAGTCAATTGTGATTCTAGTCTATGGTGTCTGTAATCTGAGGTATTTATAGTCTATGGTGGTTCTTTTCTAGTCTATGGTGATTTTTAATCCATGATGTTTTTGTCCATGGTGTTTCTAATCTATAAAATCATAAAATCAAAATCATAAAATCAATTTATTTTTGTAATTAGGCTAACAAATTAGCACTTTTACACGTCCCAACATATAAATTGACCCTACCACCGCTTCGGGACAGTTTGGGCCAGTGCTGAGAAGAAGCGGCGCAAGAAACTCAGTCACTATTGTCATTGCCTCTTTTCAAAATTGATTTACAATAATTGTAATTGTTTGCATTTAAACATTTCCATATATCTTTGTCATTTATATAATCATCAATTTTATAATATCCTTTCGACATTAATACATCTTTTACAACTGTTTTAAATTTATCTAAAGGCAATGAAATTAAATTTTCAGGTAATTTATTAAAAAATATTACACATCTACCCATAAATGAGTGACCAACTTTATGAAGCCTAAAATGTGGAACGGCAAGCCTATTTTTTTGTCTTGTGTTGAAGTTATGCAAATCGCTATTTTTAGGAAATAAGTGTAAGTTTTTTCGAACGTAAATTAGGTTTTCGTAAATGTATTGCGAGTAAACTGTAAGTATTTTAACTTCTTTAAACAATTCTCTAAGTGTTTCATTTGATTTAAGTTTATAAATAGCCCGCACGGCTCGTTTCTGCAATACGAAAATTGTCTCTATATCTGCAGCTGAGCCCCATAGTAAGATGCCGTATGACATGATACTGTGAAAATAACTAAAATAAACTAGTCTTGCCGTTTCAACATCAGTCAGAAACCTTATCTTTCTTACAGCGTATGCAGCGGAGCTTAGTCTCTTTGATAAGGTCATGATATGAGGACCCCACTGGAGCTTATCATCCAAAGTAATTCCCAAAAAAGTTGCAGTATTTGAAGTAACTAGTTGTTCATCCTTAACAACAACCCTTGTTGGAACTTGTCGGACATTGGGCATTGTAAACTTAATGCATTTAGTTTTGGTCGCGTTAAGCAATAAATTGTTAACGGTGAACCAATGAAGTACTCGCGAGAGAGTACCATTTACATCGTCAAACAATTCTTTACCCCTTGGAGTTTTAAAAAGTAGTGAAGTATCATCAGCAAATAACACTATCTCACAAGCACCGTCGACAAAGTATGGAAGGTCATTAATATATATTAGAAACAGTAACGGTCCCAATATCGAACCCTGGGGCACACCCATAGTGAGAGGTGCTCCAGGAGACTCTGCTCCATTGATAGAAACCTTTTGTGATCTCTCAGTGAGATATGAATTAAATAAGTTACATGCATTAGTTGATACACCATAATGGCGTAGTTTTCTCAACAGGGTCTCATGGTCAACACAATCAAACGCTTTAGAGAGGTCACAAAAGATTCCCATAGCATCATGCTTACTATCATACTTTGCTGATTTAGTATCGTTTCGACTCTATGGTGTTTGTAGTATGTGGTGTTTCTTGTCTATGGTGTTTCTAGTCTATGGTGTCAGTAGTCTATAGTGTTTTTTAGTCTTTAGTGTTTCTAGTCTATGGTGATTTTTAGTCTATGATGTTTCTTGTCTATGGTGTTTCTAGTCAATAGTGTTTTAGTCTATGGTGTTTCTAGTCTATGGTGTTTGTAGTCTATGGTATTTTTAGTCTATTGTGTTTCTTTTCTATGGTGTTTCTAGTCTATGGTGTTTTAGTCTATGGTGTTTCTAGTCTATGGTGTCTATTCTATGGTTTATTTAGTCTATGGTGTTTTAAGGCTATGTTGTTCTAATCTATGCTGATATAGTGTCATTTCGACTCTATGGTGTTTGTAGACTATGTTATTTCTAGTCTATGGTGTTTTAAGTCTATGGTGTTTCTAGCTATGGTGTCTGTAGTCTATGGTGTTTTACTCTATGGTGTTTCTAGTCTATGGTATTTTTTAGTCTATGGTGTTTCTATTCTATGGTGTTTCTAGTCTATGGTGTCAATACGTAGTCTATTTTGTTTTTAATCTATACTGTTTCTGGTCTATGGTGATTTTTAGTCTACGGTGTCAGTAGTCTATGGTGTTTCTAGTCTATGGTGTTTCTAATATATGCTGATTAAGTGTCGTTTCGACTATTGGTGTTTGTAGTCTATGGTGTTTCTTGTCTATGGTGTTTCTAGTCTATGGTGTTTTTAGTCTTTGGTGTTTTTAGTCTATGGTGTTTCTTGTCTATGGTGTTTCTAGTTTATGGTGTTTCAAGTCAATGGTGTTTCTGGTCTATGGTGTCTGTAGTCTTTGGTGTTTTACGCTATGGTGTTTCTAGTCTATGGTATTTTTTGTCTATGGTGTTTCTTTTCTATGGTGTTTCTAGTCTATGGTGTCAGAAGTCTATGGTGTTTTTAGGTCTATAGTGTTTCTTGTCTATGGTGTTTCTACTCAATAGTGGTTTTAGTACATGGTGTTCTAGTCTATGGCGTTTTTTAGTCTATGATGTTTCTTGTCTATGGTGTTTCTAGTCTATGGTTTTTCTGGTCTATATTGTTTCTAGTCAATTGTGATTCTAGTCTATGGTGTCTGTAGACTGAGGTATTTATAGTCTATGGTGGTTCTTTTCTAGTCTATGGTGATTTTTAATCCTTGATGTTTTTGTCCATGGTGTTTCTAATCTATGCTGATTTAGTATCGTTTCGACTCTATGGTGTTTGTAGTATGTGGTGTTTCTTGTCTATGGTGTTTCTAGTCTATGGTGTCAGTAGTCTATAGTGTTTTTTAGTCTTTAGTGTTTCTAGTCTATGGTGATTTTTAGTCTATGATGTTTCTTGTCTATGGTGTTTCTAGTCAATAGTGTTTTAGTCTATGGTGTTTCTAGTCTATGGTGTTTCTAGTCTATGGTATTTTTAGTCTATTGTGTTTCTTTTCTATGGTGTTTCTAGTCTATAGTGTCAGTAGTCTATGGTGTTTTAGTCTATGGTGTTTCTAGTCTATGGTGTCTATTATATGGTTTATTTAGTCTATGGTGTTTTAAGGCTATGGTGTTTCTAATCTATGCTGATATAGTGTCATTTCGACTCTATGGTGTTTGAAGACTATGGTGTTTCTAGTCTATGGTGTTTCTAGTCTATGGTTTTTCTGGTCTATGTTGTTTCTAGTCAATTGTGATTCTAGTCTATGGTGTCTGAAGACTGAGGTATTTATAGTCTATTGTGGTTCTAGTCTATGCTTTTCAAGTCTATGGTGTTTATAGTCTACGGTGTTTTCAGTCTATCACGTTACTATTTTTTAGTCTATGGTGTTTCTTTTCTATGGTGTTTCTAGTCTATGGTGTCAGTAGTCTATGGTGTTTCTAGTCAATAGTGTTTTGTAGTCTATGGTGTTTCTAGTCTATGGTGATTTTTAGTCTATGATGTTTCTAGTCAATGGTGTTTCTAGTCAATAGTGTTTTTTAGTCTATGGTGTTCCTAGTCTATGGTATTTTTAGTGTATGGTATTTCTAGTCTATGGTGATTTTAAGTCTATGATGTTTTTTGTCTATGGTGTTTCTAGTCTAAGGTATTTTTTAGTCTATGGTGTTTCTTTTCTATGGTGTTTCTAGTCTATGGTGTCAGTAGTTTATGGTGTTTTTTAGTCTATAGTGTTTTTTAGTCAATGGTGTTTCTAGTCAATAGTGTTTTTTAGTCTATGGTGTTTCTAGTCTATGGTGTTTCTCGTCTTTGGTGATTTTAAGTCAATAATGTTTTTTGTCTATGGTGTTTCTAGTCTATGGTATTTTTTAGTCTATGGTATTTCTTGACTATGGTGTTTCTAGTCTATGGTGTCAGTAGTCTATAATGTTTTTTAGTCTATAGTGTTTCTAATCTATGGTGATTTTTAGTCTATGATGTTTCTTGTCTATGGTATTTCTATTCAATAGTGTTTTAGTCTATAAAGTTTCTAGTCTAAGGTGTTTGTAGTCTATGGTATTTTTTAGTCTATGGTGTTTCTTTTCTATGGTTTTTCTAGTCTATGGTGTCAGTAGTCTATGGTGTTTCTAGTCTATGGTGTTTCAAGTCTATGCTGTTTCTGGTCTATGGTGTTTCTGGACTATGGTATTTTTTAGTCAATGATGTTTCTAGTCTATGGTATTTTTTAGTCTATGGTGTTTCTTTTCTATGGTGTTTCTAGTCTATGGTGTTTCTAATCTATGCTGATTTAGTATCGTTTCGACTCTATGGTGTTTGTAGTCTGTGGTGTTTCTTGACTATGGTGTTTCTAGTCAATGGTGTCAGTAGTCTATAATGTTTTTTAGTCTATAGTGTTTCTTATCTATGGTGATTTTTAGTCTATGATGTTTCTTGTCTATGGTGTTTCTAGTCAATAGTGTTTTAGTCTATAGTGTTTCTAGTCTAAGGTGTTTGTAGTCTATGGTATTCTTTAGTCTATGGTGTTTCTTTTCTATGGTTTTTCTAGTCTATGGTGTCAGTAGTCTATGGTTTTTCTAGTCTATGGTGTTTTAAGTCTATGGTTTTTCTAGTCTATGGTGTTTCTATTCTATGGTTTATTTAGTCTATGGTGTTTTTAGGTAATGGTGTTTCTCATCTATGCTGATTTAGTGTCATTTCGACTCTATGGTGTTTGAAGACTATGGTGTTTCTAGTCTATGGTGTTTTAAGTCTATGGTGTTTCTAGTCTATGGTGTCTGTAGTCTATGGTGTTTCTTTTCTATGGTGTTTCTTTTCTATGGTGTTTCTAGTCTATGGTGTCAGTAGTCTATATCGTTTTTTAGTCTATAGTGTTTCTAGTCTATGGTGTTTCTAATCTATGCTGATTAAGTGTCGTTTAGACTATTGGTGTTTGTAGTCTATGGTGTTTCTTGTCTATGGTGTTTTAGTCTATGGTGTTTTTAGTCTTTGGTGTTTTTAGTCTATGGTGTTTCAAGTCTATGCTGTTTCTGGTCTATGGTGTTTTTTTTTCTATAGTGTTTCTAGTCTATGGTATCAGTAGTCTATGGTGTAAGTGTCGTTTCGACTATTGGTGTTTGTAGTCTAAGGTGTATCTTGTCTATAGTGTTTCAAGTCTATAGTGTTTCTGATCTATGGTGTTTCTGGACTATTGTATTTTTTAGTCAATGGTGTTTCTAGTCTATGGTGATTTTTAGTCTAAGATGTTTCTTGTCTAGTCTAGTCTATAGTGTTTGTCTTTGGTGTTTTTAGTCTATGGTGTTTCAAGTCGATGCTGTTTCTGGTCTATGGTGTTTCTGGACTATGGTATTTTCTACCCTATGGTGTTTGTAGTCTGTGGTGTTTCTTGTCTATGGTGATTCTTGTCTATGGTGTCAGTAGTCTATAGTGTTTTTTAAACTATAGTGTTTCTAGTCTATGGTAATTTTTAGTCTTTGATGTTTCTTGTCTATGGTGTTTCTAGTCTATCGTATTTTTTAGTCTATTGTGTTTCTTTTCTATGGTGTTTCTAGTCTATGCTGTCAGTAGTCTATGGTGTTTCTAGTCTATGGTTTTTCTGGTCTATGGTGTTTCTAGTCAATTGTGATTCTAGTCTATGGTGTCTGTAATCTGAGGTATTTATAGTCTATGGTGGTTCTTTTCTAGTGTATGGTGATTTTTAATCCATGATGTTTTTGTCCATGGTGTTTCTAGTCTATGCTGATTTAGTATCGTTTCGACTCTATGGTGTTTGTAGTATGTGGTGTTTCTTGTCTATGGTGTTTCTAGTCTATGGTGTCAGTAGTCTATAGTGTTTTTTAGTCTTTAGTGTTTCTAGTCTATGGTGATTTTTAGTCTATGATGTTTCTTGTCTATGGTGTTTCTAGTCAATAGTGTTTTAGTCTATAGTGTTTCTAGTCTAAGGTGTTTGTAGTCTATGGTATTTTTTAGTCTATGGTGTTTCTTTTCTATGGTTTTTCTAGTCTATGGTGTCAGTAGTCTATGGTGTTTTAGTCTATGGTGTCTATTCTATGGTTTATTTAGTCTATGGTGTTTTTAGGCTATGGTGTTTCTAATCTATGCTGATATAGTGTCATTTCGACTCTATGGTGTTTGCAGACTATGGTATTTCTTGTCTATGGTGTTTTAAGTCTATGGTGTTTCTAGCTATGATGTCTGTAGTCTATGGTGTTTTACTCTATAGTGTTTCTAGTCTATGGTATTTTTTAGTCTATGGTGTTTCTATTCTATGGTGTTTCTAGTCTATGGTGTCAGTACGTAGTCTATTTTGTTTTTTAGTCTATAGTGTTTCTGGTCTATGGTGATTTTTAGTCTACGGTGTCAGTAGTCTATGGTGTTTCTAATTTATGCTGATTAAGTGTCTTTTCGACTATTGGTGTTTGTAGTCTATGGTGTTTCTTGTCTATGGTGTTTCTAGTTTATGGTGTTTTTAGTCTTTGGTGTTTTTAGTGTATGGTGTTTCTTGTCTATGGTGTTTCTAGTTTATGGTGTTTCAAGTCAATGGTGTTTCTGGTCTATGGTGTCTGTAGTCTATGGTGTTTTACGCTATGGTGTTTCTAGTCTATGGTATTTTTTGTCTATGGTGTTTCTTTTCTATGGTGTTTCTAGTCTATGGAATCAGAAGTCTATGTTGTTTTTTAGTCTATGATGTTTCTTGTCTATGGTGTTTCTAGTCAATGGTATTTTTAGTCTATGGTGTTTCTTTTCTATGGTGTTTCTAGTCTATGGTGTTTTAGGTCTATAGTGTTTCTTGTCTATGGTGTTTCTACTCAATAGTGGTTTTAGTACATGGTGTTCTAGTCTATAGCGTTTTTTAGTCTATGATGTTTCTAGTCTATGGTGTTTCTAGTCTATGGTTTTTCTGGTCTATGTTGTTTCTAGTCAATTGTGATTCTAGTCTATGGTGTCTGTAGACTGAGGTATTTATAGTCTATAGTGGTTCTAGTCTATGCTTTTCTAGTCTATGGTGTTTATATTCTACGGTGTTTCTAGTCTATCATGTTACTACTTTTTAGTCTATGGTGTTTCTTTTCTATGGTGTTTCTAGTCTATGGTGTCAGTAGTCTATGGTGTTTCTAGTCAATAGTGTTTTGTAGTCTATGGTGTTTCTAGTCTATGGTGATTTTTAGTCTATGATGTTTCTAGTCAATGGTGTTTCTAGTCAATAGTGCTTTTTAGTCTATGGTGTTCCTAGTCTATGGTATTTTTTAGTGTATGGTGTTTCTAGTCTATGGTGATTTTAAGTCTATGATGTTTTTTGTCTATGGTGTTTCTAGTATATGGTATTTTTTAGTCTATGGTGTTTCTTTTCTATGGTGTTTCTAATCTATGGTATCAGTAGTTTATGGTGTTTTTTAGTATAAAGTGTTTTTTAGTCAATGGTGTTTCTAGCCAATAGTGTTTTTTAGTCCATGGTGTTTCTAGTCGATGGTGTTTCTCGTCTTTGGTGATTTTAAGTCTATAATGTTTTTTGTCTATAGTGTTTCTAGTCTATGGTATTTTATAGTCTATGGTGTTTCTTTTCTATGGTGTTTCTAGTCTATGTTGTCAGTAGTTTATGGTGTTTTTTAGTCTATAGTGTTTCTAGACTATGGTGATTTTAAGTCTGTGATGTTTCTTGTCTATGGTTTTTCTTGTCTATGGTTTTTCTAGTCAATAGTGTTTTTTAGTCTATGGTGTTTCTAGTTTATGGTATTTTTTAGTCTATGATTTTTCTAGTCTATGGTGTTTCTTGTCTATGGTTTTTCTGGTCGATGGTGTTTCTAGTTATTTGTGTTTATAGTTTACGATGTTTCTAGTCTATTATGTTACTAGTCTGTGCTATTTATAGTCTATGGTGTGTCAAATCTATTGAGTTTCTTGTCTGTGGTGTTTCTATACTATGGTGTCAGTAGTTTATGGTGTTTCTAGTCTGTGGTGTTTTTAGTATATGGTGTTTCTTGTCTATGGTGTTTCTAGTCTATGGTGTTTCTATTGTGTTTTAAGTCAATGGTGTTTCTTGTCTATGGTGTTTCTATTCTATTGTTTATTTAGTCTATGGTGTTTCTAGTTTATGGTATTTTTTAGTCTATGATTTTTCTAGTCTATGGTGTTTCTTGTCTATGGTTTTTCTGGTCGATGGTGTTTCTAGTTATTTGTGTTTATAGTTTACGATGTATCTAGTCTATTATGTTACTAGTCTGTGCTATTTATAGTCTATGGTGTGTCGAAGCTATTGAGTTTCTTGTCTATGGTGTTTCTATACTATGGTGTCAGTAGTTTATGGTGTTTCTAGTCTGTGGTGTTTTTAGTATATGGTGTTTCTTGTCTATGCTGTTTCTAGTCTATGGTGTTTCTATTGTGTTTTAAGTCAATGGTGTTTCTTGTCTATGGTGTTTCTATTCTATTGTTTATTTAGTCTATGGTGTTTCTAGTCTGTTATGTTTCTAATTTATGCTGATTTAGTGTTGTTTCGACTCTATGGTGTTTTTTAGTCTATGGTGTTTCTTGTCTATGGTGTTTCTAGTCTATTGTGTCTGTAGTCTTTGGTGTTATACTCTATGGTGTTTCTACTCTATGGTGTTTGTAGTCTGTGGTGTTTCTTGTCTATGGTGTTTCTTGTCTATGGTGTCAGTAGTCTATAGTGTTTTTTAGTCTAAAGTGTTTCTAGTCTATGGTGATTTTTAGTCTAAGATGTTTCTTGTCTAGTCTAGTCTATGGTGTTTTAGTCTTTGGTGTTTTTAGTCTATGGTGTTTCAAGTCGATGCTGTTTCTGGTCTATGGTGTTTCTGGACTATGGCATTTTTTAGTCTATGGTGTTTCTTTTCTATGGTGTTTCTTTTCTATGGTGTTTCTAGACCATGGTGTTTCTAATCTATGCTGATTTAGTATCGTTTCTACTCTATGGTGTTTGTAGTCTGTGGTGTTTCTTGTCTATGGTGATTCTAGTCTATGGTGTCAGTAGTCTATAGTGTTTTTTAGTCTATACAGGGTGAATACGAAATCGTGTAATTCCTTTAAACGACATGTTCAGCTGCTTATATAGAACGATTCTCCAAGGGTCATTTGCCCATCAGAAATCACAAGAATAAAAATCAATTTAAGATCGCAGTAGAGAAGATGAGTGCTTACTTAATCATTATGATATCATTTAATTTTCAAAATTACCTTTTCAATGACCTTGGATTTCAATGCACTCGGGCGTTTGACAGGACGCGAGGTGCGGGCCGCGCGCGCAATGATTAAAACAGTCTTCAGATCTTTCTTTTTATGTGTAACTTATCGATACGACTAATGACTAGTTCCTCAGTTAAAAAAGCCACAAAAGACAAACAATACCATAAACTTGCTTGATTCCATTAATTTATCGTCAAGCTAGAGTCCCAAATTGTGTTTCGAAACAAGAAACTCATACTGTGAGGCAAGAAAGAACGTCTGTTTTAATGAAATGTGTAATTCCAGCTTGCTTAGTAAAACAATCTCTAAACATTGCTCACTTAAGCTAAACGTAAACTCCTAAATAAACCTAGCAGGAATTAAAAGCTCAGCTCGTGATAAAATAAGACTGATTGATTGAGCACGTAGGTACACCACAGACCAGTCCCTAGTCTAGTCACTGAGCACTACCTACCTGTGTTGTTTACACCACAATAAGACAAATGTGTGAGTAATGAACACGATCACTGTACTCCAATGTAAGTAAATCAATAGGGCATTTAAATAACACTTACCACCATAACACATGTTGTACACTTAACATAAATTAACCTAATTCGACACTTGCAACATACTATCACATCACACGACTCACATTCGTACATTTGGAAATAAAGACTCGCTCATAAATCGTTGCCATTGTTTGTCGTTAACTTGTGTCACTGATATTGTTAGTTTTAATTTCTCATTTTGTTCCTGAGTGAGGCCCTACCCCTAAAGCGTTATTGTCGGATCTACCTGGCACTTCACTCGCACTCATCTGCAGACATGTGCGAGAGGGACGGATAGAGCCGAATGAAGCGTTGTTTAGGAGTAGGCTGTCTGCTCCCAACCCAAAATGAATACGCAAGCAAATTTAAATCTTATCTTTTTGCCAGAAGGTTGATAGCTCGCCGATATTTGACTCACAAAACTAGGCGCTAATAACGAACATTTTTAGCCACTTTCGCACGTGTTCTTATGGCTCGGAGGATAACATTGGGGCTTTTGTCAGTTAATAACAATGGGTTCGAACTCACTGGAAACCTACTATTTCTTTTGTTTTATTTCAAGAAATAAGTAATAAAACAATGCTTTACTGAAAAATAAGAATTCTTAGAAGGTTTTTTTACTTGTACAAATGTTTGGTTTGGTAATTGATGTGTCAAAAATTCGAATGAAATTTAAAAAAGCAGTGAATTAGGTTTCATGATAGGTACCTACCAACTCGATTGCGATAAGCGCAATTACGAATAGTCTCTTTGTTAATCTACAACCACGGGCTTCTCGACTTCTTAGTATTGTTTACATTGAATTCCAACTTTCCCTTCATACTTTTTACCGGCTTAGGACGGTCAAAATTGTCAATAAAAAAAATACAAACTATTACTCTTAGTATTTTCTACTGAATCTTATTTAGAAATAAGGCTTATCATAATTTTGGCGTATTTAAAAAAACGATACACGGGCAGGATAATCAGCTAGGGTAAGGTCTTGGACTGGCTGGAAATGGTAGGGGTGCTGTCCCGATAAGTTCAATAACTTCCAGACGTAGCCCTGACTGACTCTAAACCTCCGTGCCGCCTCCCGTGTGCTTGCCATTGGATTCGCCATAAAAAATCGGCGTATGGCTCGATAAAGTGCCCTAGGGTACACAGGTGCACGGCCACGCGCTTGTGCATGGCCAGGGACTAACCGTCCCTGGCCATGCACAAGCGCCGAAAGTGGCCGAAATCGAGAAGATTTTGAACCATTCTCAAAATTCGTCGAGCAGATGGCACTTGCGACTCTGGGTATCGAACCCGGAACCACTCCCAAGTCTCGCTCATATTTTGAGTGGGAGAGTACTCAAACACAACTTCTGCGAGCTCCCGATTCGTTAGCGGCATCGCGATAAATTATGCAACCGATCGAAACAAGTGCAAAATTTGTACTAACATTAGAGTACCTTCACATATCAAAAAAAAACCCTATTGCATAGTCCATAAGGTCTTTTGCAAAAAGCCAGTCGTCAAATGTTTGGATAAATGGGTAAGAAACAACTGAAATCACTTTGTAACAGATTCAGCTCGCGATAAAATAAGATCGAATGATTGAGCTCGTACACCACAGACCAGTTCCTAGTCATTGAGCACTACCTACCTGTGTTGTTTACACCAAGTAAACTAATCGAAAAAAAAAACTTACATGTAGTTCCATGGAATATTCACTTACACAATCATCACCACACGTGCACGTCCTTTTGTGACATACCTTATAAAGAGAAATTACACCACAAAGCACTAGGTATTGTCACAGTATTGCAATAACCTCAAAACACACAAAATTTACGTCGACTGCGCAAGCGACGCGGGCTTCCGGGTGCAGTGCAATGTCAAACTACGACATGTTAATTAAAATTTTACTAATTGATAATCTCCATTAAACAAAATCTAAGAACGCGAGACGCAACGCGACGTTCCAATCTGCACTACTGCATTCTTCGTACTGAACTTTCACACTGATTATTACTAACAACAACAAACCAGTAACAATTTAAATTTAATTTGAGTTTATGCAAAAAAATAGCAAAACTAGCTCTTATTCTCTTGACATAGGATAGTTATGGATGCTATGGCGGCGAAATGCCTTCATGATAGCACGTGTCGAGGCGGCTGCTTTGTACAAGAGTATTTTTTATTGCAAGGCAATAAAAGTGGTCTTTTATTGCCTTGCAATACTTAAAAGCCTGTGAGCAAGTGTTTGAAGAAATGAGTAAGATAAGAAACAACTGAAATCACTTTTATTGCCTTGCCATAATTTCGCCTAAAAAATACTCTTGCAAATACTCGTGCCGTCATAAAAGCATTTCGCCGCCAAAGCGTCCATAACTATCCTATGTCAAGGGAATAAGAGTTAATTTTGCTATTTTTTGCATAAACTCAAATTGTTACTGGTTTGTTGTTGTTATTAATAATAAATGTGAAAGTTCAGTGCGGTGAATGCATGCAGTAGTGCAGATTGGAACGTCGCCGCGTCGCGTTGCATCTCGCGTTTTGAGGTTTTGTTTAATGGAGATTATCAGTTAGTGAAATTTTAATTAACATGTCGTTGATGTCGTAGTTTGACATTGCACTGCACCCGGAAGCCCGCGTCGCTTGCGCAGTCGACGTAAATTTTGTGTGTTTTAGAGGTTGTTACAATACTGTAACAATACCTAGTTCATTATTGTTTAGCTAGTGCTGTGTGGTGTATTTTCTTATCATAAGGTATGTCACAAAAGGACGTGCACGTGTGGTGATGATTGTGTAAGTGAATATTCCATGGAACTACATGTAAGTTTTTTTTCGATTAGTTTATTTGGTGTAAACAACACAGTAGGTAGTGCTCAGTGACTAGACTAGGGACTGGTCTGTGGTGTACCTACGTGCTCAATCAATCAGTCTTATTTTATCACGAGCTGAGCTTTAATTTCTGCTAGGTTTATTTAGGAGTTTACGTTTAGCTTAAGTGAGCAATGTTTAGAGATTGTTTTACTAAGCAAGCTGGAATTACACATTTCATTAAAACAGACGTTCTTTCTTGCCTCTCAGTATGAGTTTCTTGTTTCGAAACACAATTTGGGACTCTAGCTTGACGATAAATTAATGGAATCAAGCAAGTTTATGGTATTGTTTGTCTTTTGTGGCTTTTTTAACTGAGGAACTAGTCATTAGTCGTATCGATAAGTTACACATAAAAAGAAAGATCTGAAGACTGTTTTAATCATTGCGCGCGCGGCCCGCACCTCGCGTCCTGTCAAACGCCCGAGTGCATTGAAATCCAAGGTCATTGAAAAGGTAACCGTCCACTGCGCGTAATAAATTGAGAATAATTTTGAATTAGTTTGATAGGTAGTTTTTTTTTTTTTACTTTTTTTCTCATTAAATGATATCATATGATTAAGTAAGCACTCATCTTCTCTACTGCGATCTTAAATTGATTTTTATTCTTGTGATTTCTGATGGGCAAATGACCCTTGCAGAATCGTTCTATATAAGCAGCTGAACATGTCGTTTAAAGGAATTACACGATTTCGTATTCACCCTGTAGTGTTTCTAGTCTATGGTAATTTTTAATCTTTGATGTTTCTTGTCTATGGTGTTTCTAGTCTATGGTATTTTTTAGTCTATTGTGTTTCTTTTCTATGGTGTTTCTAGTCTATGCTGTCAGTAGTCTATGGTGTTTTTGGTCTATGGTTTTTCTGGTCTATGGTGTTTCTAGTCAATTGTGATTCTAGTCTATGGTGTCTGTAATCTGAGGTATTTATAGTCTATGGTGGTTCTTTTCTAGTCTTTGGTGATTTTTAATCCATGATGTTTTTGTCCATGGTGTTTCTAATCTATGCTGATTTAGTATCGTTTCGACTCTATGGTGTTTGTAGTATGTGGTGTTTCTTGTCTATGGTGTTTCTAGTCTATGGTGTCAGTAGTCTATAGTGTTTTTTAGTCTTTAGTGTTTCTAGTCTATGGTGATTTTTAGTCTATGATGTTTCTAGTCTATGGTGTTTGTAGTCTATGGTATTTTTAGTCTATTGTGTTTCTTTTCTATGGTGTTTCTAGTCTATGGTGTTTTAGTCTATGGTGTTACTAGTCTATGGTGTCTATTGTATGGTTTATTTAGTCTATGGTGTTTTTAGGCTATGGTGTTCTAATCTATGCTGATATAGTGTCATTTCGACTCTATGGTGTTTGTAGACTATGTTATTTCTAGTCTATGGTGTTTTAAGTCTATGGTGTTTCTAGCTATGGTGTCTGTAGTCTATGGTGTTTTACTCTATGGTGTTTCTAGTCTATGGTATTTTTTAGTCTATGGTGTTTCTATTCTATGGTGTTTCTAGTCTATGGTGTCAGTACGTAGTCTATTTTGTTTTTTAGTCTATACTGTTTCTGGTCTATGGTGATTTTTAGTCTACGGTGTCAGTAGTCTATGGTGTTTCTAGTCTATGGTGTTTCTAATCTATGCTGATTAAGTGTCGTTTCGACTATTGGTGTTTGTAGTCTATGGTGTTTCTTGTCTATGGTGTTTCTAGTCTATGGTGTTTTTAGTCTTTGGTGTTTTTAGTCTATGGTGTTTCTTGTCTATGGTGTTTCTAGTTTATGGTGTTTCAAGTCAATGGTGTTTCTGGTCTATGGTGTCTGTAGTCTTTGGTGTTTTACGCTATGGTGTTTCTAGTCTATGGTATTTTTTGTCTATGGTGGTTCTTTTCTATGGTGTTTCTAGTCTATGGTGTCAGAAGTCTATGGTGTTTTAAGGTCTATAGTGTTTCTTGTCTATGGTGTTTCTACTCAATAGTGGTTTTAGTACATGGTGTTCTAGTCTATGGCGTTTTTTAGTCTATGATGTTTCTTGTCTATGGTGTTTCTAGTCTATGGTTTTTCTGGTCTATATTGTTTCTAGTCAATTGTGATTCTAGTCTATGGTGTCTGTAGACTGAGGTATTTATAGTCTATAGTGGTTCTAGTCTATGCTTTTCTAGTCTAAGGTGTTTATAGTCTACGGTGTTTCTAGTCTATCATGTTACTATTTTTTAGTCTATGGTGTTTCTTTTCTACGGTGTTTCTAGTCTATGGTGTCAGTAGTCTATGGTGTTTCTAATCAATAGTGTTTTGTAGTCTATGGTGTTTCTAGTCTATGGTGATTTTTAGTCTATGATGTTTCTAGTCAATGGTGTTTCTAGTCAATAGTGTTTTTTAGTCTATGGTGTTCCGAGTCTATGGTATTTTTAGTGTATGATGTTTCTAGTCTATGGTGATTTTAAGTCTATGATGTTTTTTGTCTATGGTGTTTCTAGTCTATGGTATTTTTTAGTCTATGGTGTTTCTTTTCTATGGTGTTTCTAGTTTATGGTGTCAGTAGTTTATGGTGTTTTTTAGTCTATAGTGTTTTTTAGTCAATGGTGTTTCTAGTCAATAGTGTTATTAGTCTATGGTGTTTCTAGTCTATGGTGTTTCTCGTCTTTGGTGATTTTAAGTCTATAATGTTTTTTGTCTATGGTGTTTCTAGTCTATGGTATTTTTTAGTCTATGGTGTTTCTTTTCTATGGTGTTTCTAGTCCATGGTGTCAGTAGTTTATGGTGTTTTTTAGTCTATAGTGTTTCTAGACTATGGTGATTTTTAGTCTGTGATGTTTCTTGTCTATGGTTTTTCTTGTCTATGGTTTTTCTAGTCCATAGTGTTTTTTAGTCTATGGTGTTTCTAGTTTATGGTATTTTTTAGTCTATGATTTTTCTAGTCTATGGTGTTTCTTGTCTATGGTTTTTCTGGTCGATGGTGTTTCTAGTTATTTGTGTTTATAGTTTACGATGTTTCTAGTCTATTATGTTACTAGTCTGTGCTATTTATAGTCTATAGTGTGTCTTGTCTATGGTGTTTCTATACTATGGTGTCAGTAGTTTATGGTGTTTCTAGTCTGTGGTGTTTTTAGTATATGGTGTTTCTTGTCTATGGTGTTTCTAGTCTATGGTGTTTCTAATGTGTTTTAAGTCAATGGTGTTTCTTGTCTATGGTGTTTCTTGTCTATGGTTTTTCTGGTCGATGGTGTTTCTAGTTATTTGTGTTTATAGTTTACGATGTTTCTAGTCTATTATGTTACTAGTCTGTGCTATTTATAGTCTATGATGTGTCAAATCTATTGAGTTTCTTGTCTATGGTGTTTCTATACTATGGTGTCAGTAGTTTATGGTGTTTCTAGTCTGTGGTGTTTTTAATATATGGTGTTTCTTGTCTATGCTGTTTCTAGTCTATGGTGTTTCTATTGTGTTTTAAGTCAATGGTGTTTCTTGTCTATGGTGTTTCTATTCTATTGTTTATTTAGTCTATGGTGTTTCTAGTCTGTTATGTTTCTAATCTATGCTGATTTAGTGTTGTTTCGACTCTATGGTGTTTTTTAGTCTATGGTGTTTCTTGTCTATGGTGTTTCTAGTCTATTGTGTCTGTAGTCTATGGTGTTATACTCTATGGTGTTTCTACTCTATGGTGTTTGTAGTCTGTGGTGTTTCTTGTCTATGGTGTTTCTAGTCTATGGTGTCAGTAGTCTATAGTTGTTTTTTAGTCTATAGTGTTTCTAGTCTATGGTGATTTTTAGTCTAAGATGTTTCTTGTCTAGTCTAGTCTATGGTGTTTTAGTCTTTGGTGTTTTTAGTCTATGGTGTTTCAAGTCGATGCTGTTTCTGGTCTATGGTGTTTCTGGACTATGGTGTCTGTAGTCTATGGTTTTTCGATGCGGTTTCTGGTCTATGGTGTTTCTAGTCTATGGTGTCTGTAGTCTATGGTTTTTTTTAGTCTTTGGTGTTTCTAGTCTATGGTGTTTCAAGGCTATATATTTTATAGTCTATGGTGTTTCTCGTCATTGGTAATTCTAGTCTATGGTGTTTCTAGTCTATGTTGATTCTGGTCTATGGTGTTTCTGGTCTATGGTGTTTCTAGTCATCGGTGTTTCTACTCTCTGGTGTTTTTATCCTATGGTGTTACTAGTCTATGGTGTTTTTAGTCTATGGTGTATCAAGTCAATGGTGTTTCTAGAATATGATGTCTTTAGTCTATTGTGTTTTTTTTGGGTGTTGTCTATTGTGTTGTGTTACAGTATTTTATAGTGTTTCTATACTTTTGGTGTTTCTAGTCTATGGTGTTTTTTAGTCATTGGTGTTACTAGTCAATGTTGTTTCTAGTCTATGATATCTGTATTCTATGGTGTTTCTATTTTATGATGTTTCTATTCTGTAGTGTTTCTAGTCTATGGTGTTTCTTGTCTATGGTGTTTCTAGTTTATGGTGTTTCAAGTCAATGGTGTTTCTGGTCTATGGTGTCTGTAGTCTATGGTGTTTTACGCTATGGTGTTTCTAGTCTATGGTATTTTTTGTCTATGGTGTTTCTTTTCTATGGTGTTTCTAGTCTATGGTGTCAGAAGTCTATGTTGTTTTTTAGTCTATGATGTTTCTTGTCTATGGTGTCAGTAGTCTATGGTGTTTCTAGTCAATAGTGTTTTGTAGTCTATGGTGTTTCTAGTCTATGGTGATTTTTAGTCTATGATGTTTTTTGTCTATGGTGTTTCTAGTCTATGGTATTTTTTAGTCTATGGTGTTTCTTTTCTATGGTGTTTCTAGTCTATGGTGTCAGTAGTTTATGGTGTTTTTTAGTCTATAGTGTTTTTTAGTCAATGGTGTTTCTAGTCAATAGTGTTTTTTAGTCTATGGTGTTTCTAGTCTATGGTGTTTCTAGTCTATGGTGTTTCTCGTCTTTGGTGATTTTAAGTCTATAATGTTTTTTGTCTATGGTGTTTCTAGTCTATGGTATTTTTTAGTCTATGGTGTTTCTTTTCTATGGTGTTTCTAGTCCATGGTGTCAGTAGTTTATGGTGTTTTTTAGTCTATAGTGTTTCTAGACTATGGTGATTTTTAGTCTGTGATGTTTCTTGTCTATGGTTTTTCTTGTCTATGGTTTTTCTAGTCAATAGTGTTTTTTTAGTCTATGGTGTTTCTAGTTTATGGTATTTTTTAGTCTATGATTTTTCTAGTCTACGATGTTTCTTGTCTATGGTTTTTCTGGTCGATGGTGTTTCTAGTTATTTGTGTTTATAGCTTACGATGTTTCTAGTCTATTATGTTACTAGTCTGTGCTATTTATAGTCTATGGTGTGTCAAATCTATTGAGTTTATTGTCTATGGTGTTTCTATACTATGGTGTCAGTAGTTTATGGTGTTTCTAGTCTGTGGTGTTTTAAGTATATGGTGTTTCTTGTCTATGCTGTTTCTAGTCTATGGTGTTTCTATTGTGTTTTAAGTCAATGGTGTTTCTTGTCTATGGTGTTTCTAGTCTGTTATGTTTCTAATCTATGCTGATTTAGTGTTGTTTCGACTCTATGTTGTTTTTTAGTCTATGGTGTTTCTTGTCTATGGTGTTTCTAGTCTATTGTGTCTGTAGTCTATAGTGTTATACTCTATGGTGTTTCTAGTCTATGGCATTTTAGTCTATGGTGTTTCTATTCTATGGTGTTTCTAGTCTTTGGTGCCAGTAGTCAATATTGTTTTTTATTCTATAGTGTTTCCAGTCTATAGTGTTTTTTAGTCCATGGTGTTTCTTGTCTATGCTGTTTCTAGTCAATGATGTTTCTAGTCTATGGTATCTGTAGTCTATGGTGTTTCTAGTCTATGGTGTCAGAAGTCTATGTTGTTTTTTAGTCTATGATGTTTCTTGTCTATGGTGTCAGTAGTCTATGGTGTTTCTAGTCAATAGTGTTTTGTAGTCTATGGTGTTTCTAGTCTATGGTGATTTTTAGTCTATGATGTTTTTTGTCTATGGTGTTTCTAGTCTATGGTATTTTTTAGTCTATGGTGTTTCTTTTCTATGGTGTTTCTAGTCTATGGTGTCAGTAGTTTATGGTGTTTTTTAGTCTATAGTGTTTTTTAGTCAATGGTGTTTCTAGTCAATAGTGTTTTTTAGTCTATGGTGTTTCTAGTCCATGGTGTTTCTAGTCTATGGTGTTTCTCGTCTTTGGTGATTTTAAGTCTATAATGTTTTTTGTCTATGGTTTTTCTAGTCTATGGTATTTTTTAGTCTATGGTGTTTCTTTTCTATGGTGTTTCTAGTCCATGGTGTCAGTAGTTTATGGTGTTTTTTAGTCTATAGTGTTTCTAGACTATGGTGATTTTTAGTCTGTGATGTTTCTTGTCTATGGTTTTTCTTGTCTATGGTTTTTCTAGTCAATAGTGTTTTTTTAGTCTATGGTGTTTCTAGTTTATGGTATTTTTTAGTCTATGATTTTTCTAGTCTATGGTGTTTCTTGTCTATGGTTTTTCTGGTCGATGGTGTTTCTAGTTATTTGTGTTTATAGCTTACGATTTTTCTAGTCTATTATGTTACTAGTCTGTGCTATTTATAGTCTATGGTGTGTCAAATCTATTGAGTTTATTGTCTATGGTGTTTCTATACTATGGTGTCAGTAGTTTATGGTGTTTCTAGTCTGTGGTGTTTTAGTATATGGTGTTTCTTGTCTATGCTGTTTCTAGTCTATGGTGTTTCTATTGTGTTTTAAGTCAATGGTGTTTCTTGTCTATGGTGTTTCTATTCTATTGTTTATTTAGTCTATGGTGTTTCTAGTCTGTTATGTTTCTAATCTATGCTGATTTAGTGTTGTTTCGACTCTATGTTGTTTTTTAGTCTATGGTGTTTCTTGTCTATGGTGTTTCTAGTCTATTGTGTCTGTAGTCTATAGTGTTATACTCTATGGTGTTTCTAGTCTATGGCATTTTAGTCTATGGTGTTTCTATTCTATGGTGTTTCTAGTCTTTGGTGCCAGTAGTCAATATTGTTTTTTATTCTATAGTGTTTCCAGTCTATAGTGTTTTTTAGTCCATGGTGTTTCTTGTCTATGCTGTTTCTAGTCAATGATGTTTCTAGTCTATGGTATCTGTAGTCTATGGTGTTTCTAGTCTATGATGTTTCTAGTCTATATTGGTTTTTAGTTCATAGTGTTTCTAGTCTATGGTGAATTTCAGTTCATGATGTTCTTTTCTATGGTGTTTCTAGTCTATTGTGTTTTTTAGTCTATGGTGTATCTTGTCTATGGTGTTCGTAGTCTAGAGTGTTTCTAGTCTATGGTGATTCTAGTCCATGATGTTCTTGTCTATGGTGTTTCTAGTCTTTAGTGTTTTTAGTCTATGGTGTTTCTTGTCTAAGGTGTTTGTAGTCTATGGTGTTTCAAGTCTAAGGTGTTTCTAGTCTATGGTGTTTATAGTCTATGTTGTTTTAAGTCTATAGTGTTTCCAGTCTATGGTGTTTTTTCGTCCATGGAGTTTCTTGTCTATGGAGTTTCTTGTCTATGGTGTTTCTAGTCAATGGTGTTTCTAGTGTATGATGTTTCTGTCTTCAGTTTTACTAGTCTATGGTGTTTCTAGTCTATGGTGTTTTTAGTCTATAGTGTTTCTTTTCTATGGTTTTTCTAGTCTATAGTGTCTGTTGTCGATGGTGTTTCTAGTCTATGGTGTTTCTCGTCTTTAGTTTCTGTAGTCTATGGTGTATCTAGTCTATGGTGTTTCTTGTGTATGGTGTTTCTAGTCAATGGTGTTTCTATTCTATGGTGTATTTAGTCAATGGTTTTTCAAGTCTATGGTGTCTTTAGTATATGTTAGTGGTTCAAATGTCAAAATTCTTTTATTAGGAAAATGGCAAATTTCTTTATTAATGCAAAGGTGACTTGGTTTATCGTTACTGTAGACAAACGAAAACACTTTATTTGATGAATCCTTAAAGAAAATTTTAATTAATATCAATCAGGAGAAAAGTTATTGCAAAAATATATGTTGATCCCTAGACACTTTTGATGTGTGTATATAGCCTAGAAACTTTCAGGTTGAACTCTTTAGTGCCGAATTCTGCTAAGGAAATTTTACGGCCAGTTTATAAAACGTTTAGGGAATAAAACAGCGAAATTCCTCGCCGAAAGTTTTCATAACATTAAGATTTGAAATGTTCCCGTCACGTCACGTACAGATCGCGTTCCGGACACCTGGCGTCGAACCGTTTTATAGCTCTATTCTTCCCTTACTCTAAGCCGTTGTCTTCAGTATCGGATGTAGCCGTCTCTGTCACTCTTACAAACATGACTGTAAGAGCGAACGCGTTGGCTAGACTACGGCCTCTGAGCAAGCACATCTTGATGCTTGATAGGTCTTTGTTTTGCTACCATCAGTCAGCTTCTGTTTAATCATTAAGCAAAAACACGCTCAAAGCATCAACACTCATCGTTTCACGTTAATGCACTAGTTTTGCGCTCAGCACTTTGCGTTATATCTTAGGGAATTGGTATATCTACTCACATAAATGCGCTCGCTACGACTTAACGCTTGAGCGGTAATGCAAACGGAAGTGTGCAGTATGGTCTTATGGATTTTAGCTAGCTAACCAAATCAATCCGTAATACCAACGTTACTCAACGGCGAAGGTATTTTTTCAAATATTTTAATCAACTTTTATTTAAGATTTGGACAAACGGGAAAAGGTGTTTTCACGACATCACTTTGACTTTACTAATTTTAGAAAATTCACTTTTTTAGCCACTTAAATAAAAATCCAAATAGTCAAAATTATAGCTCTTACGAACTTTGTTATTTAATGATTTGATTACTCGATGCTTTCTTCGCAAATGAAAAGCTTCACACGCAAACGAAACGCTGCTCAGACAAAGTTTACGACAATCGTTTTATTACGCGAGCATTTGCATAGCGAGTGATATCAGTTGCGTGCTCAAACACAATAAGTATTAGTTTAATTTTTATTTATGCGCCGCAACTTTGCAATGCGTCTTGAATGTTGGATGGTAAGTATTATTAATGTTATTAAAATCGACTCGTTGGTGTAGTGGCAAAAATTCTGCCTTACATCCGAGAGGTCCTGGGTCCGAATCTCAGGTCGAGCCAAAATTGTTTCTGAGTTTTTATGTCATGAATTTCTCAAAAACAGCTTGGAGTCGGGAAGATGGTGGTGTTACACTCCCGTTCCTCGGAAAGCACGTTAAGCCGTTGGTCTTGCGCCTGATCTCTCTCTGGTCATGTCGGATTGCCGTCTCACCGAACTATGAGAGTGATGGAATAGTGAGTGCACCTGTGTATTGCCAGGCCTCTCTCACTCGATGTACTTGCGCGCGGTAATAGCCTACTCTCGCCGGCACCGACTGCAGTGCCGATTCAGTGGACTGCCAACAACCGTCGGACGCGCTCACGACGCACTATAATTATTCGTGTTGCGCTTACGTTCAATTTAGTTTTCATACGAACCAAATAAGTAATCTGTGCTTGTTAAACGTTAGCTTTATTACGTGGTGGTTTAGTCCACTAATAATTAATTAATTAGCGAAATGACTAGGTAGGTAGGCAGGTACCTACGTAGTTGACAATAAAATTTACCGATTCTCGAAATGTACCTACTAATAATCTACAAACGACAGATTCCACAAATTACAGATTCTACTAATGACCAATTTGCGAAATGATCGTTTTTTATTGTATTGTATGAAAATAGTAAGTACCTAGGTATTTTTGTTAGAAAATTTAGGAATATGAAAAATAAAATGAAATGTAGATAAAGAATAAAGAATCATTTATTTTAAATAGTTTTCATTATGATCACAAATAATAGAAAAAAGCATGGCGCGTTTGTACGTATGTACACAAAAATAAGGATGATAGATAATATAAATACAAATATCTTTATTTCTTCTCTGACACAAATATCACTACAAAGTAGTTACAATCGAAATAATGTTTCCTTAATGCAAAATCTAGTAGTAGGTAGGTACCTACACTTTTTTAACTCAACAATAAACATTGTGTCAACCCTAGTTCGATTGTCGCTAGGTCTCACGTCACTTGGTCTCGCGCAGCTGCGAAGCAATACTGACTTTATACTCAAAGATGTAGGTGCATTTTTGTACGCGGCAGAAAAAGTAGTCTATTAACGCTGTAGGTATTGAAATTTCTCTATGGAGTGATTTATCTGTTACGTAGTAACTATTTAGTAATCTGTGGTATTGCGCTCACACTTGTGCACTATAATATCTCCTGCGCAGTTGACTGATCTCTGTTGAGATTGGCCGCCGTGGTCGAAATCGACCAGGTGGACTATATACTATAATGTTATTAACCAGACTAGATACAATATTTAACAAACGCATCAAACGATCAAATCCTATATTGAAATCACATTTTTCAATTTGGTTCATGATAGTAAGGCGTATATTCACGGACTTTGAAATGGCCAATTTAGACTTTGATACTTAACACTTACCGACTGCTTAATTAGTCGCCGGTTAAATAAACTTAACCTTGGTAGGTAATCAACACTTAGTCAGAACTCGAACACAAGTTCTATATATAATATTCCTCCATATTTTTTTGAAAAAATGTTCTCGTAAAGCTTTAATTTTTTTGTTTACTTTATCTAGCCTTTCGTCTGACTGAAAAGAGAAAAATCATATAGGTCTTACAAATAGGGAATTTGGTTACGACGTAGAAGTATAATACAATAATAAGTTACAATATTACACAAACAAGTTTATTGGTAACACAGAATAAACTCAATCCTATTGCCCTATTTACGTTCTTGAGAAAATTCTGCTCTCAAATATTTGGATCTGTATGTAAGTCATGCAATATTTTTTTTAAGAATGTGTGTGGTTTATACTAGAAATGGATACGATGTACAGTGGCCAGCACGTCACACACTTCACACGGCGGTATCTTATTCGCTTGTAATACGGGCGATTTTGCGACAAAAATGGGTAGCCTGATTTGCTGGTCACTGTTCTATCAGCAAGATTGACGCTTATTCTCTGTAAATACTGTTTTTCTTTGCAGCAACAAAAATCTGCTGCCGCCACCTTGCCTTGATCTACCTATTCTGTTAATAGACCAAAAGGTGCAACATATGTTCCTAAAAGTGTATTGTACCACAACCATTGTGTGACTACTTATTGGTAGACAAATATAGTATGGTGAGGCTAAGCTATGGTCATTTCTTCCAAAAGAGCAAACAAATTGGTCTGAAAATTTATCATGCTTGAGCCTTGGTGATGTTACATCTCTAAAAACTTTCTATATTATCTAGATAAAACTCAAGCAATAAATCTAAGTTTCCAACGCATTCGACGGGTGTGCGTATAGATAACAAATATCTCCCTTGCGATTCAACTTTCCGTTTCAATGGCTGTTCAAATTTGCTTCTATCTAATAGTTATGGATATAAAGTTCGATTTTCTGTGAGTATTCGGAATCGGACCTACGTTAAAATTTATTTCACGATGTGGTTTCCAATGTTCTTAGAATCACAACGATGATGGCCTTCAAATTAAAATAGTTCAAATGTGAAACCACTTACTTTCAGGTTTTTTTAACGCATACGTACGATAACCTTATTTCTTTAATTTTTTTAGGAATTTCATGTCATGGACGCGTAGATACAACGACGCAAATCTCTTTATTCAGAAAATATACTATAAACCACTCTGAGGGGTTACTTTTTAACAGTCGGATGAGAAAAATCTAGATAACTTTAAGAATAATAATGATGTGCACTCGTATAACAAAGAAACAAAAAAACTTGCTTTTCCAAACTTAAGATTAAGTAGGTAAAACAAATAATTATTTTATGGGAAACTGTATAAAAAATTTAACAATGTACCTTACAATCTTGTCGAATTTTCGATTAATAAATTAAAGACACACCTTAAGATACCCTCATTTCTAAAGGATATTAACTATGAGGTTCAAGATTATATCAACGACAAGAATGTAGGTTAAGGAGACATGTTCAAGTCTGATAAAATGTAATTTGACGTTCATAAATGACATATTATATGTTTTAATTTAATGATATTGACTATGGTATATTGAGCTAACAGCCCGATAAAACTCAAATATGGCTGATTATTAAAGTCATGGCTGAAGTGCAAAGTCAAAACTAATGTTAAGTATTTCAAATTAGATCGGTTAATATTTAAAAGTGAGGTACCTGTCTAACCAACCTTTATGATTATAAAATCAAGTCGTTTAAGCGCTCATTTTTCAATAACCAGATATATAGTTTTCGTACTGTTAATATGAACGTATTTCATTACTTTTAATTATTAGACCAGCCGTCTTGGAAATTGATCTGACTGTTTGCGCTAACTGACTGTTGAAAAATGAGGGCTTAATGCAATCCACTCAAATAATGCTTTCGTGATTTATTTTTATTTTATTTAGTATAAAGAGCTGAACGCTGTTACCATTTACTGTTTTTAGAAGTAATAAACTCAAATTATTATTATTATAACTATAATTAAATGCTTAGAAGGCGTCTAAAGTTTGAGAACCACATGCCAGTATGAGTTTTGACTAATATCTGCAGGTGACGTGGCGGTTTCCCAGCGGATGGCTGTGACATATTGCTTTGATGGCAGTTTCCGTGTTCGCATACGGGCGCAATAAATTATAAACAACTATAGAAATTCTCGTTGTGTTATAATTTCCGTGAAATTGTTGTATTGTTGGGACTCGAAAACACGTTGTTTCATGATAATTGCCGCTAATTGAGCTGTTGGATTGATTAACTCTCAATCGGTAATCTAATTTTTAAATGGACTCTAAAAATAATACTAATGATAGACCTACTTTCACAACGAAGCTCGCGAAATATCCTAAAAGTATCCTTTAGCTGAAAAATGCTGCCTGTCCGTCCGTATACCTCACGTTAACCATCTGTACAAAATTTGATAATGCAATACATAAGTACAGTACTCTCAAACAGTAGCAATCGAAATAAAAACATAATACGTCAGAAATCTTACAAAAATTTGACTTGGGCTATTCTGCCCGGCCGGATCATATATTTTACGCATCTAATGATAACTGACAGCCGAAATAAGGGTCGCAGTCACTGATCCTCTTTGGTAGTAAGATATTATTACGCTTTGTCTTATTGGAGACACGCCTTGATGATTTCGCCTTTTCTAAAATTTTGTTTAAAGTACTTTATTTGTGGAAAGGTCGAATCGTAAAGACGTTAAGTTTAGTTCTGAAAATAAAGGTTATGATAGTTCTATTAAGAGACGCAGTTCGAGTTCCTATCTACTTGGTTAGGAAATTTCCTTAATGTTTATTTTAAGCACATTTTATTTCTATTTTGAAACCTTTATTTACGAAAAATTAAATAAGTCTTAACGCCTTATATATATAAAATAAGTCTTAACGTCTTATAGGTATGCAAAAGTTATTAAAGTACTTATACACTTTAATTGCTTTTTGGCTAAGACTCTCTAACGAACAAAAACTCCTGAATCCTGAATACTTTCAGAAAAAACGCGGTAAACACATGTAACGTTCCTTACTTAATTTCCTGCTATAATTAAATCTTATATCACACGGAAAGAAAGACCTGCCTGAAATAATTGGATTACCTCCTGATCGAATTAGGAACTTCGCGTTAGCGAACGACAAAAGCGTAGAAGTAGGTATCGGTACCTGAGTGAATCAAAATATAAAGTATTTAATTTATTTTCTGCATTACATAATATCACTTACCTTACCGCCAGAGCTTACCTGCGACTTTTAGATGCCACAACGCGCTACTAACAGCATGTCAACCAATCGCCACGCCTTACTCGCTGACAGTCGCGGCGACAGTAGCGACAGTTTGACGTAGGTGTGGTGTGAGGAACGATCTTCTCTCTCAGTTCATAAAATCTTTGAACTCGGCAGATGTCTTTGTAAGCAGTAGAAAGACGATCATAACCATCTGACTATTTTTAACAGACCTAAAAAAGGAGTAGGTAATGAATTCGACCAAAAACAAGGAATGTTACTACCTAAACCATTCTGAAGTCGGTGCCTTCATGATCATTACTAAGATATGATTAAAATGTGACAAGTGCGAAAGATAAAAACAGAATACTTTGGGCAGCAAAACCCCTTGTTTAAGACTTTTTGAAGGTAAAAAAATATATTTTGCACCTAAAAGATAAAACACATAATAATCATAATTCTATATCAGCCGATAGATGTATGTCTCTGAAATATTTAATATCTACGCTTTTCATGTTATTCTACTCATCGTATTTTCCTTTTCGTTACAAAGCAATTCCTGTCATATCTTGTGATGTTGGCGAAAGCGAAAAATGCCTTGACGTCGAGAGGAATCTAATACGAGAAAAATGCGTCGAGGTATTCCCTTTATAGCGGCTCAGATTTAATTGCCTATTGTCTGGAACGCTAGTCATGGCCGATATTAGCCGAAAAATACCTTCTCGATCAAGAATAAGTTGGGTAGAATAGGCGGCCTGATTCTACCTTACCTACACCTGATTTAGGCTAAGGATACATAATGGGTACAAATTACAAGATAAAAAGTTACCTTCTTATACTTAGTAATAGTTATTACTAGTACCAATTTAATAACTTACTCTATCAAGTATGTACCAGTACATTGACTCGCTGGTCTGATAACTAGATCGTCTTACCCTGTTATCATTATTAATTTAAGCAAACAATATTATAAACAAATTACATTCTTAAAATGTAATAATATAATTTGTTTGATATTTTCAAAACTCCGTATAAGGTCTTGTAAGAGCGCCTAAGTGTAAGCAAATTGTTGTTATCATAGAAATTAGCGTTATTTTTGATAGTAGTTCCAAAGACATACTCATAAAACTTGCATGCTGTGCCCAGGTGCAAATACACGTGTATTTTCACGTGTATGACTGAGTATATTATCTCAAGAGAGCAATAGTCTTTATGTTGACTAAGTAATATAATATGGCTGGGTAATATATGAACCTCGGGACCGTAAAACATACTTTATCAGGACATACAAGCGAGACCCGATTCATAAAATAAGATAATGAAGCTCCATTATAAAGACCTTTTCCTTCAAATTTATGGCGCGTGTTTAAGCCCCTCTGCTAATCCATACTTATTAAGGGTAATGGGAAACCAATGAACAAGTTTTGGCCCTTTATCTTACGCTCGTAAATATTGGCTATCACCCGCAGACGCGGGTAACTATCCTAGTTCAGAGTAAAGAGACAGCTCAGTTACGCCCTGGTACAGCTCTATAGATGTAGATTATGATGCAATATAAGGAACATTCTACCGCTATAGGATTTAAAAATAAAAACGATCGTCCTCACACAAATCTCCAGGCGTAGGGCTGCGTCTCAACCCGCCATTTATTCAGGTGTACCTACACCGCAACAGATCTTACTACACCAGTTCAACATTTGAGCAACGGCTGCTGGTCACAAACGTCTCAGTGCGTAAGCTTAACCACTTAAAATTTGTGAAAATAAAGAATCTAAAGCGCATAAATATCTAATAATAGTAATAATAGTGACTTTTGCACCAAACTTCCCATTCGTGTAAATAACAATATCCTTGACCCGTAGGTTGTCTGGAAGAGATCGCTCTACTAAATTTCTTTGTTTTGCACAAATAGTTGTGCACATACAGATTATCTTGTCCATCAAAATACGAGTATGTATTGACTTGATATAAGTAATTGTGAATAAATGAATTGAAAATAAATGACTAGTAGAGAATGCCTCATGGTGTCAAGTCAATTTTTGTGTGTTACATACAGCATAAATAAAAAAATAAAAAAATGTTTTTACTTAATAGTATTTTTTTCATTATTTCAAATTACACAAATAACAAAGTCGACGTCAATTTTACATTGCACAATAGGCTTGTTTCCACTATGAAAGAAATATTCAAAAACTGATTTTCTCTAAAATAATTCATAATTTCAGATGCCTTTACACTAATATTTTTCTGCAGTTCGTATTATTTGATTTTTAATTGGAATTCAAATGATAATTCGTCACTCAGTCGGCATTGCACGCGATGACGTCAAAGTGTGTTATTCCCATACAAGCTCTATGAAGAAAAGCGTTTTGACAGTTGATAAAAAGTACGTCAACGATTGGTGGTGTCAACTACCGTATTCGTAAAACAAAAATAAGTAATTGAAAATTGCACTTAGGACAGACAAAATTGTCGGTTCTCTCTTAGCTGTGGAAAGAAGTAAGTGATGAAAGTGTCATTAATAGCGCTTTTATTACAGTTAAGTAAATAATTTTATGTTTCTACGGGTAATTGTTAGTACAGAAACTCATAATTTGTTAAATTTTATGGCGCTGTATTACTTCTAATTTCTTGTTGCTAAATTCGTTTTATACTTTTAATTTTCAAATGTAATTTACATTTAAATCATTCTCGAAAATATTTATGGTTGTTATTAAACCTCTATTACTAATGCAGGTGAACCTAGAAGGATATTAATTAGGAATTGCAAACGATTAGTTTATATGCTACTTGCTGTGAATAACCTACTACTTGTAAGGAAATAATTTCCATTTTTTTATTATTTTTGTGACAAATATTAGTCTACATACAAACACTTTCCTGGTATCAACCCATTATCATCTTCATTATATATTATTGAGCCGCTGTAGGTGTAGGTACTGCAGAAATATGTGCCATATTATTGGTTAGTTTACAATACCAACCATATTCTTTATCTGTAAATACCTAAAACATCTAAAGCGCTCAACACACCTTTTTAATAAGAAATTTAAAAGAAGATACAATTTCAGAGCTCTTTTCGGCAGACATATCGATCCGAAGGCCCGCGATAACGTCTGGTACAGTCGGACATTATCGCCATTTCGCACCGTACCGTTCGCACCGTAACGTGTAGATCCCCCTTAACGTTCAGGTAGCACCTCTAAATTGTAAATTATTACGCACTAACGACTACCGAGTCTTATCAGTTAGTTTATATCTGTGAACTTTTCCGTAGGTTTCGTCACATCACTAGCAGATAGGTTCTTATGGTGGCTGTAGACATTATCGTTTCTTGGTAAAGTGTCATTTCATGTGCAGTGCTGGTGTTCGTAGCGCTTCCTTAGAATAGTGTAACGCTCTCTTAGAGTATCTTACCGATGGCAATGGTTAAAGTGTTTCAAACCTACAAGAGCTTTATATTATCGTCGTTTCTCAAATAACTACGCGTTTTGTTCCTGTTTGTTTATCGTTTTTTTTTACTGCTACAATAATAAGTACTTAATCCTAAGACCACATTATAACAACATAATGGATGTTTTACTGTTGTGCCAACTCTGCTAATCGCCAACATGTAGTCCTTATGACTACATGTTGGCGATTAGCAGAGTTTAGGTTTTAGGCGTTCAACAGCCTTTTGGGGTCGAAAATTGTGCCGCGAAGGGCTTTTATTCAGGTTTAAAATTCGAGATTTGTAATAAGCAGGCGTGATTTTACATAAGAGTCAAAACAACCTATTTACAACTCAAACATATACTGTTACTGTTGTACTGTTGACGCATATAGTGTTCCAGTGTATAGTGGAAAAACAAAAATAAAAAACGACATTGCCCAACCCAAAAAACTGTTGAAAGGCTTTCAACAGTTTTTTGGGTCGAAAAATGGTACCACGAAGTGCTTATATTCAGGTTTAGAATTCGAGATTTGTAACAAGCAGGCGATATTTTACATAAAAGTCAAAAAACCTATTTATAACTGGAAAATTGACGCATAAAGAGTTCCATTGTATAGAGGAATGACAAAATTAAATAACGATACTGCCAGTCTGTCACTTTACAACCCAGAGATACAACTAAAAGCAGAGTAATGTCGCATTCACTTAGTATACCCCTATCTCAGTATGTACAGCTAACTGTCTGATAAATTATTCTCACTTGGATATCAGAATCTGCGTAGTTTAATATGCAAGAGATGTAGTATAATGCACAATGGTAATTTGCTAGTCTAGTTGGCATTAAAAATTAATTTAAAAAAAAACAACTCAAATTTTAAAAAAATAACTACGAGCTAGGAATACAGCTAAACAGATTTTGACCAGCCGTAGCTAAGAACCACGTGGTTAAAATTAAAACATCTTTCGAATAATAAAAACTGCACTGAAATCGGTCTTTCCGTTCAGGAGCTAAGATGCCTCAGACAGAATCCTCTTTTACATTGAAGGTCAATAAAATCCAATAAAATCCATTTATTTCTGTAAGTAGGCTAACAACTAGCACACTTACACGTCCCAACATTATAAATTTTAACCCTACCACCGCTTCGGGACAATTTGGGCCAGTGCTGAGAAGAAGCAGCGCAAGAAACTCAGTCACTATTGTCATTGCTTCTTTTCAAAATTAATTTACAATAATTGTATTTGTAATTGTAATTATAAATACAATACAAATACAAAGCTATTTTTGACAAGTTTTCGTTTAAATTATAAGGCACACGTTCCGTTAGAAGACCATATTTTTTCTATAAAGCACCTTGATCAAAATATCACTTAACAGATCAGTCGGACAGGAACAGTCCATAAATAAAAATGAATTGCAGACATTGTAAACAACGGACATGCTATCAGCAGATCAGCAAATACAATAACGCATCCGAGCGGGTAACATTTTGCGTGAACGCTTCGGGGTATCATAATTCAATGCGTATTTTCGGTTGTTATACGGGCCCAACATTTTATTTCGTACAAGGGTTAGGGCACATTATTGTTTACGTTATGCGAGCCTCTGGGCGCAATTCGGCAGAGTTATGGCCGGTCACCCTCCTTTGTGACCGGCGAGCAGGTGTGTGCGCGCCTTTATTTATTGCTCATTTTATTATGTTTGGCTAAGTGATGATAATACTCTAATGTTTGCTTAATTTATATGTGAGCAGTTTTCAGGTAATATAAATTAACCAAAGCTGGCCTTAATGATCTAAATAATGTTCATTCCTAATTTCATCACGCTAAGATACCTATCTAGTCTTAAAAACATTTCATTGCTTCGTGTTTTATAAATTTATTACTTATGTATTTTATAGTACATATTTGCGTTACAAATTATAAATATGTATTAATAAACTTTTTCTTAAAATTAGTGCGAACTTAATAAAAAATATACAAGATAGGTGCATTTTAAGTACCTGTAACAAATTAAATTAATCTAAAATACGTCTCCCAATTTATATTCAGGTCCAACCGGCTAACTTTTTATACCCACCAACATTATTATTGTAACGAAACATTCAGTACTGTCGCCGTATTCAAAACAACATCGCAGCAAGACATCAGGGTAACAAACAGCTTGCCATCACTCTTTCTTCCATTGTCCCCAATCCGGGGAAGATATGGTGTTTTCCGTGAGCGTATTGTTGGTGCCGACGGTGCAATATCAGGTAAACGACCACGGTCCCTACTCGGTAAGACGATCACTTTATTTTTAACTTCTTCCATTATGCTCACTGAAAGCTAGTCATACTGCTGGGCATAGACCTTACCTCAGCTAGGAGGTGGTACGAGCCATACTCCACCACGCGGGCTCAGGGCGGGTTGGTGGAAGGGTTGTTTGTACGGCCGAGTCCGGGGAATTGCGGTGAATGCCTGTGGCCTCTCGGTCTACTGTGAAACCGCCACGTCCTCGACTCACATGGCACCGGAGGGCACCGTCAGGTTTTGAGTGGGAAGGCGGGTTCTCTCTCTGAGGCCTGGAGTCCCACATAACCCCCAGCTGCCCGCGCGGCTGGTGGGTATACGTAACAGTATTTCCCTGACGTTAAAAAAAATACGGTAAGATGTTGTTAAGCCGCCTTAGCTAGTAGCGATTTAGTAAAGACCACGAAATGTATATGCAGGCGTAGTTTCTGTGTTTGGTATCTTTACATCCTGTAGAGGATACGTAGGGGACGTATCCTCTACAGGACTAGGAACACACCACGTATGCTTTCACTAGAAAGACAATTCTGACAAGCTACTTGATTGCCCAAAGATTTCCACCAGGTCGACTGGTTGTCGGTGGCATCCAGTCTGGTCTTGCGATCTTTTTAACGTCATTCACCATCTTGCCATAAAATGCCCTAGGCTATAGCTACGTCAACATAGACAATACAAAAAAGGTAACCAACAAGTACTGATATTTGACTGATACTTTTTTTAACAACCTTTTAAAATAAAATTGTGTCATGTCATCGAAATCAAACGTGCAATATTTTAACTAAATCGGACACCGGGAAGCTTATAAAATTTAGCTTGTATAATTTTTTGCAGACAAACATACACGGGACAAGCTTGTATAAAAAATAAGGTTCATCCTGTGGACGCGCAATCGACAAGAGCCACATGTCATGTGCTTATGAGTTTTGCTGACTATAAGCATACCCGCAGTAGACCCCCAGCGTAAGCCCAATATTTGGCCAAATTGTGGCCGTTTCATCGCCATTGCTTTTGTCAGGACGTTTTTTACGTAGGTAAATAATTATCTTTCAATGACAAATTACTCTATTGTTGAGGCATAAACTGACAATATTGGCATCTGATTACAGTGTTATGATTAAAGAGAAATTAGTAAACGTAAAAAGTTCTTTACACCATTTATACCATCTGTAAAAATATTCAGATAGACAACGTAAACATTGCAAAACCCTGAGCACAATGAAAGTACCTTCTCATAAATCTGGTCTATTTTTCAGGCGGTCGTTTGTCGATAAAAGTCCCGGGACGATAAACTAGCGTCCCGCTGTCTGGGGTGAAATTGGAATCCTTTCCCTTTCTGGTCTCTACGTAGGCATTATTACTGGAAATCGAAATGTTTGCTGGCCAGCTCTTGCTTTTATTCGGATGACTGTAAGCCAATCAGAGCGTTTTTGTTTGTTTTTTTTTTTAAATTCAGGTAAATTTTGATTTGCACATTTCTGCTGCTTACTCGTATTGGTAAATGTGCATCGAAATGTTGCACCGGTATTATTTTTATTTATTTGAAACTTTATTGAACAAAAAATTTACAAAAGATGGACTTAATGCTAAAAGCATTTCCTGCCAGACAACCACAAGGTCATGCTGAACGAAGGCAATGGGTGCAGTAAAAATTTAATGAGAAAGGTAAATTGTTTTAATAATCATATATAGATATAGTATGATAATCCTAATTGAAAAAAGAAAATATATTATGATATAAAACATTATAACATTAAAATTAACTAAAATGGATAGTAAAAATATATAAATATAATTTACATGCAATTTATTCATTAATTCTTGAACGACAGCTTCAAATCTGATCTCTTGAGATCCAGGGGTTGTGAGTTCCACAGTCACGTTGCCGCCACCGTGAAAGACTTTGTGACGTACGATGAGCGGTGAGCAGGTTTTCAGGATAATTAACGAAAACTTTTTATTGCTATAAGTATGATCGAAATCGTCAACATAATAAAATTCCTTAAACACGCACCGCCCTACGCATTTGATCGCAAAATTGAATATCAACCTACACAAACGTACGACACAAAGGTAGTTATTTATATAAAGTATTATTAACTCTCGTGCGAGCGAGCCAGGGATTATTACTAGTCTAGCAATAACGGGCCTGGCATGACGACACCTGGTAAATATTAAAGGGGAGAGATATTGCAGTCTGTGCCGGTTAATGAAAGGATTTCTTGATTAATTTTCATAGGAATTTTCTTAGAGAAACATCCGTGAAAAGGTTTGGTTGGCATACGTAACTTAACTTCTATAAGTTAAGTAACTTATAGAAGTTAAGTTACGTATGCTATCATCTTACTCACACTTTTTTAAGTCTCAAAAAATATCTAAAGAATTTTAAATTATAAATATAATAAATATATACACTAACATACATATATATACACGAATATACTCGTACAATCTAAAACCAAATCCAAAGTAAGAAACAGTCGCAGAAGAGTTCCTACTGATTTATTTACTACCCACTCCTAATTATTTATTGTTGGAACATAATGAGATCAAGATTTCTTGTGCCAGACTGACACCGCGGTCTTATCTCAAATTATGCAAATAGGTACAACGTGTCGAAAGCGTGGCGCAATCAAAGAAATCGCTCACGAAATTGGTCTCATTAGATCCCAAGCGACAAGGAGTTTCAGGGATTCAGGGTTCCCAACGTAAGGGTCTCCTCCCAATATTTCGAAAAAAGCAGAATTTTCCGGTAATATAATCGAAGGATTGCTCAGCAGAAGTGGTAGACGGGACATATAGCGCGACGAACCGATAGCCGTTGGGGCGGAAAGATTTTCGAATGGCACCGCGTGCCAGACGACATTCCGTGGGCAGGTGCCCTGCAAGGTGGACCGACTATCTGGTGAAGGTCGCGGGAAGCCACTGGATGCGAGAAGCGCAGGACCTTGGAGCCTTGGGAAAAGCCTGTGCTCAGCATTAGGCGTAGAACAGCTGATAATATGATGAACATAATTCGCGACTTTCTCTCTAAAATGGTGTTAATTTTAGGTCATTTGTTTAGTTTTATTTGGCATTAATACGTAAATAACTCTTGTCCCATTTAACGATTCCTGGACAATGTGTTCGTGAGTGCCTTGCCGATTAGCTATATGTGCTTTGAATTTACTGACCTATTTAAAAGTATACATAATCGCGCTTATCACAACTGATTAAGGCTGGCGGTGCCTTCTTGGCTTAATGTGCTTGGTGTACATTGTAATTTTAGTTTGCCAGGTTAAATGTTCCTAGAGACTCGGCATCCCTGCTTAAGGGCAATCGCTGAATCGTCGGGCTCAGAGTGAAAGACCTCGTTACGTCATACTTTCCCTCCCGATGGAGGATTAGATTGAAATTGAATGGTGCTTTTAGCGGGAAATAGCGAAGTAAAATAGGACGGCAAAAATCGAGAGTCTAGGAAATACATCGGATTTCGGGATTTATGACAGCCGTAAGGACGGAAATGAAAGTAAAAGAGTGAGTTTTTTTGTGCGATCGGCCCATATCAATTTTCTAAAGTAAGGTATGAGTTATAGCAGAGCTTTGTCAAAAGAATTGTACGTGCGACATGTCTTATTGGTGCAGTAAAATTCTGAAAGTAGATTTTCAGTCAAAACAAACAAAATAAAAATCTTTTCGGTGTTTATTGCATTTTTCCCGAGATATTACTTTTCAAATTAACTTCATAGTTATTTATAAAGAATGCTTATAAGCGCACAGATGTTATATGCAATACTGAAAGCAATGTGTGAAAAATGGCCCTCTTAAACTAAAATTACAGCAGTAGAGATTACCCTAAACACATAAGCGAATACATACATTTAATATTAAAGAGCCTAATTGCTACCAGAATCCATAATCATGATTCAAGACGTGTTGAGTGTCAGCACAAACCGGGCAGACACCTGTGATAAAGTTAGTATTAAAATTATTATCTCCCAAGATGTTACGAGTATACTTCATGAGACGGCGACGAATAAAGAAAAATTAATCTGTTGACTTTTGGTAGCCACACGTTAGTAAGTTTTCACACCTACTTTCAGTTTGGTAGAAAGGTACGTTTTTTTATCTCAAGTTGCTTGTTGACATTTAGCTGTTAGCTGTAGGCATTTCAATTTTGATTTCCGATGCATATTTGTGATATTTCAAAACACAATTTGCAACACTAACTAGTAGACATGGGCGTAGTACTCGGTTACTACTTGATACTCGGCGTACTCGGTAGTTTTTTATACTCGTACTCTACCGAATAACTCGGTTCAAGTGACGCAAAATAACAGTGAGTACAGTTAAAAATGAGTCAAAAGCAAAATACAAGTGCGTCTTAAATTAAAACGAGTAACTCGGCCGAGTACTCGGTGTGGCAAACATTAAACCGAGTAATACTCGGTACCCGGTTTCTCAGTAAAACCACTCTCTGCTTACTAGGTATCTAAAATCCACACTAATTAAAATTGATTGTGAAAAAAAAAATTGTTATTTTAGACGGTAAACGTTACATTAGCCTACGCAGTCTTGCTTAGCAACGCAATCATCAATATCGATATTTTTACTCGACTACCGAAGGATGGTTATGTTTTCATTAATAAATGCTACCTGCCTTGCTTATTATCGTGGCCACCTCAGTTTTTCCCTCCTCGACGTGTCATAAAGGGGAAATTGCCTTCCTAGTTGAATTCATACCACCGCGCGGGCGTTGCGCGGCACCTACCCTAATAACATCGCTGCTTCCTCGAAAATTTTAGTGTAGAGAAGACCAACGAAGCAGAATAACCTAGGTAGTGATGTGCCAACGTCGTGCTGGGCTATCGATATTTTTTTCTAAGCAATGGGTGTATTGCGTATGAGTTGTTTGTAGGCGGATGCTGCGTGATCTCAGATCTCAAACTAATACTGTAAGCGAGTGTTACAGTATACTCACATAAAATTTTATCGATATCTAGTTATCAACAGTTCCAGGACTGTCCCATCACTACCGTCTCGTTTGCTCGCAGCATACCATCCCGTGTAGAAAGTCCGCTTGGACTGGACTAACAAAGGCGGGATGAATTACTTGTGAACGTATCTAGACATTACAACATTGCTATCGAAGAAGGTGCTTGAGGCGCAGTGGTGGCAGTGCTTTGGTAGCAATATCAAAATTAAGCAACCTAAGGCGCTGTCGTGTTCGGGATGGGTGACAACTCTGACTAGATATAGTTGTATGTGGATGCTGTGTGATCACAGATCTCAAACATATTTTGTAGCACAGTTCTATTAATCGATGCAATATTGTGTGAGTGCGACTACACAAAATTTTATCGATAAAGAGAACTGTCCCATCACTACCGTCTCGTTTGCTCGCAGCATACCATCCCGTGATAGAGGTCCGCTTCGACCGGACTAACAAAGGCGGGATGAAGCTGAATGCGGGAAATGCGAGTTTTTACCGCTGTTGTTTCACTAAAGAGATGTTTCACGGACGAACTCGCTTCGTTGATTGGAGTTGAGGTGAAGACGTTTCGGGCAATAGTTTTCGCAAATTGGGTGTTGATTATCCGTAGGAATTGCAATTGAATTGTAGTATCACTACATAATAGAAGGCAAATGTATGTAGGTATCATAAAGATAACATCTTTAAAACTACTCAACGGATTTTTATGCATTTTTAATAGATAGGGTGCTTCAAGAGAAAGTCTTATATGTCAAATAACATGCTTAATAATACCACAGATAATTTTAAGATTTCTTATTTACGCGGGCGTAGCCGCTTGCGGGAAGCTGGCGTATTATTTATTATATTCGGTATCGTATCTTGTCTGAACATCATAGGACGTCATCGAAAAAGAACGAGACAATTTGGGGTTATCCGAAATTTATATTCTAGCAAATAAAAAATATTTGAATTTAAAACAAATAAAAATATTTGAAGATCTACTAAAAAGCCTACCGGTGACTGCCCATGATTTATGATAATAATCGGAGATCGAACCCGCGACCTCTTGGTTGATATTTGACTAGTTAATCATTACACCAAAGTGGTCGTGAATACGCATACAATTTTAACTGTGCTACAAAGTTAAAAAGCCGCATCAACGAGGTAATAAGCAAAATGAGCGCTGGGTTCCGTTGCATAGCATACCTACCAGTTAATAATATTCTTAAAATATTACATTAAAACTACTCGGTAACTAACATCGGATCGTAAAAATAATGAAATTATGTTTTACGAGCAGCTAATTACATGAAATGGTCTATTCACGATTACGAGTATGTCAAACCAGAATATAACTTTATAATAAAGTGGTGAATTTAATCATATTATGATAATGAAGTCATCCATAAGTGCGTTTTAATGAGATACAGTTCAAAATCGGAAAAATCAGATGCACCAAAAACTAGGCAGTTACAATAAATTACAATGTTAATTTGTGTAAAGTTTTAGTTTTAAACATTTTAAAGAACATAGAAACTTCTTTATAATAATTGCATTTTGAAAAAAATAAGATGATAATGGTGTTATAGGCACATTGCGTGACGTGTGAAGAGAATACTATGTACAAACGATCTGTGCAGTTTATTTACACTGTGTGCCAATTAACAGAGAAGGTGCGAAGAAGAAGATAATGATGGCAATCTGAATGTGGTGCAATAGTTTTATATACTCATATTATCACGACTGGAATAACTTGGTGGTCGCGAGACATAAATTGTGTATATTGACATATGCCATAAAATATTATTCGCTGGCTGCCATCAGTGTCGAAGTATTAACACAATGTGCAAGGAGAATTAGACCTTCAGTGGTTCCGCCACAGTTTCATCTGATTCCTTACTTACAGCAATTAGCGACAGCTAAAAACATTTTCGTTCAAATAGGGCCTACTCTTATAACTCCACTCCACTAGTACAGTTTGAGTTGGAAGGAGCCGCCCCTGCGGGGAGCTGTAGGCACTGGACAGAGAACCCCCATAGTTTTAACATCTCCTAGCTAACGAATTAATTGTGGCCCGTCATTTATTTATGTGTCGTAAAATTACAAAGTACATCTGCCTGTAACTTAAAAGTTTTTTTTGTGTTATTTTTGTTATACTGAGCTTCATCGTCATCAAATTTATTTGAAATGTTATTGAACTACAGGCATAATACTACAAAAAGCAGGTAAAATATTAGCTTAGTATGTGATCTCGTATAAGCATTTATAATTTAAGTTTGCTTCATAGTTCAATGATAAAATATATTTAGCATGAAATATATAATATTTAATAGTTTTATGGTAGTGGTTAAATTTTGGCTCGAATTCATCTCGTAAATGAAAACACCGTCTAAGCGTTATATTTTCATATAAATTTTATGACTCCAGCGTTATCGAAATTATTATTTAGATTCACAACAGGATCGTCAAATATTATATGGATGAAGTAAGCACACAGTCCAATAAACTTCTTATTTATGAGTTAAAGTTGATGTTTAGTACTTAATTGTTTCGTGAAAATCGTGTTTTACATTATCCATATATATTTTGCTCAAATTCCCCCGTCCCGTTAATTAAATATTCCTTTAACCGAAGGTTGTCTAGAAGAGATTGCTACATGCGATGAGAACGCCTAAATTGTACATCTTTCTTTGTTAAACTAATCTATAATTTTGTTTTGTGTTGCACAATAAAGTGTTAATCTATATATATTTTTACATGAGCAGCAATGATTTCGAGGGACTACAGGAATTGACCGGCTTTTGGTTTAAACGTTCAACTGCGCAACTCCACCGAGTTCAATACATAAACAAAATAACTCGCTTGTACCGTAACCGAACAATAAAATAAATAGAGTCGGATGCAACCGAACGTAACTCAGGGAGTCTACTTCGTATGTATTTTTGACTCTCGCCATCCCATTTGCTTGCACGTTCCAGCTAGCAAAACTGACAGAGATAAACTATAATCGAAACTACGATTTTCGGTTTGAGAATATGACCTCAGGAATAGTACCCCGCGGAGCACGAAGCTCGGATTGAATAATGTAAAAGCTGTTAAAAACTATACGGTAGGTATAAACGGAAAATATTTCCACCATAATGCTGTAATATAGTACAAAAGTAAAGAACTACGACGGTTTTGTGGTGCGTCGTGCTGTGTAGTGTTCCAATCTTGGAGGTCCTGAGTTGAGTAAAACGAATATTTCGGTTTATTGCTTCTCTTTGTTGCTACCGTTAGCCTACATTGAAAGGAAGCGAAAGATTTATGTAATGCCCTATAAATGTTTTATCTGATTACATACCATAGTATAGTATTGTCCAAAATCGAGTTGAATAAATATTATATCAACACAAGAGCTTGTATAAACAATATCGTGGCAATACTGACAGAAACTTATGACATCCGATGAAAAAAGCTGATTGAATCGAGCTGGAGGACACAGCGCTATGTAAACTCCCGCCGCGCAACTAAAAGAATGAAAAATTCGACTGTCACAGGCTGGGTGTGCTACCGCTACATGATTTGTATATTGAGAAAAATAATCGGATATTTTCACTAACAGCCAAAGCTTATTTACCAATCGAATGTGTATGATATACTTAGCAATCGCTAGACATCTTTTTTATTCCTCTAAAGTGTAGTAGTAGTGTTTAGAATGCAAATCTGATATTTTATTAAGAATGACAGGTGCAGACTTTCAGAAGAGATCTTGCCTGCGAGGTTTGTGGCTCCATAGTGATTAACTAGAATAAGTAGAACAGAAAATATTTTAAAATATTTATTTATTAAGGGGATAACAATCAGGTACACATTACACATTAAACACAATATTTTAACTAGAAATAAAATTATTAAATGACTAACCCACTACGCCATCCATAGGTTAAGTAATATTATTTGCTGAAGGTCGCTAGATGTAGTTAAAGTAATTAATTAATCGTGGTGTACTATCATACTATATACATATAAATAATAAATAAATAAATATTTCACTACAATCACACCAATTCTCTAGTCCCAAATTAACCTACGAGGCTTGTGTTATGGGTACTAGACAACGGATAAACATACTGAAATCCTTTTTTTTTTGTAAATAAATACATATTATACATAGAAAACACCCAGACCAGTACAAACACACATGTTCATCCACACATATGCTTGTACTGTGCGGGGATCGAACCCGCGACCCTTAGTTTTAGAAGTCCGACATGTAGACCACTGCAACAAACGGTCATCTAGTATATGCTTATGAAGTAATTACATTTTAAACAAATTCTAAAATATGAGTATGTACAAAATGTGGGAATGCAATCGGTAATAGTAAGTAAGATAGATTAATAAATAAATATTTTTTTCATCTTTTTGCTTCAATGTAGAGATGGGATGAACCCAGCCCCAATGTTTCGTCTCGCCGATATCTGTCTCCGTGATTGTTCAGTGTTTCGGAGACTGCGACTTCCCCATAATTTTGCCTTCAGGATATTTTCGCGAAAAATATTCAGCGCGATATGTTTTCGCCAAGTGCATGAATGGTAGTGTTGTGTTCGCAATGAAAGGAAAACAGTGATAAAGTGGAAATATCCCTTTTTACGTGCTAAGAATGTTTTGGTGGTAAACAACGGTTGTTAGAATTGTGCGAAATGAAGAAGCATTGATGTGTTGAAAATATTGCTAAGTTCCTGCTTGACATTTTACCTTACAAGCAATTTTTACTTAACCAATCAGAGCATCAGCAGAAAGGCTAAAACAATAATTAAAAATCAAAATATGAAAAAAACTACTTTGAGGGTATGTAATACAAATGCGAGAACTCATTAACTAGCTTGAATAACTTGGCAGCTAATGAAGTCTACTGACATTTACTGACTCAATGATATCTTCCACGTAATAACAGGATCAGATCCTGACTAGCATAGCAGGAAACTCGAGCTCATCCCACAAGGCGTTAAACAAGTGACTACATCACCGCTCCACAGAATTAAAATTCAAATCAGAATAGCTGATGCAGCCGATAAAACCTGGACATTAAATGTGACCGAACCAGTCAGCAGTCTATGCGCATACGGAAAGCTATTTTGTTGAGCATTTTATGACACCTAGCCTTGGGCCAAGGATAGAATTAATGTAGAGATGTTTGTCAAAGAACACGACAAATGTTAAAGAACAACATAATCTGATTAGTAATATCACAGTTATAGATAGACTGATACATCTTAGTTAGTGTATATCTAATGAATAAAGCTGTTATAGGAACATCATGATAAACACAAATAAGAAGGTTCTTTAAAAAAAGTTCAGTGTTATGATAAACTTAAGTCACCACAAATTAAACTATTAATCTGTACAACTTTATGATTCTTACAACAATAAATGACAAAATAAACGGTGAACACAAATTTTGTGCGTCTTTCTGAATATTTAAGTGGCAAAAACAGAATGTCACCAGAAATATTAATCCATTAAGTGATCAATATAGTTCTAGATAATCCAACAACCACAATCGACAACGTATACTTAGTACCTAATTATTAAATTATTTTTAACCCCGACAATAAAGAGGGGTGTTATAAGTTTGACGTTAGAAGTTATAAGTCTATGTGTGTATATGTGTTTGTGTGTTTTTGTGTGTGTCTGTCTGTAGCATCGAAGCTCCCGAACCGTATTTTTTTTATTCGAAACATAATATAATTACTATCTATGCTATCGCCGAAGAGGCCAAGAAACGATGGTGTGGCGACTTGGTCAATACAACACGGGACTGGGAAACGTTGGCAATGGACAGGGACAGGTGGAGAGATTTGGGGGAGGCCTTTGTCCAGCAGTGGGATGATATAGGCTAAATAAAATAAAAATATTACGGTGGTTCGATGCTATGACTGGTCAAAATCAGTCAAGCCCTTTTTTAACTAAAAAGTCAGTTTTTAACGTAAATTTTTCAATCTACACAGAAATTAGCCGACTCGGCAGTCAGTGTATCACTGGCACAAAACCTCATTGTTGTTGCATGTCCCTCACGTAAACACGGCTTTACGGCGAATCGTCGGATTTCCCCCGAGTGCACTGAAAACCTCCTGTCAGACGACACTCCATCGGCCGTTCGGTTCACACTTGATGTTACGGAACACGGGATAGATATAAAAACATAGAAGGAATTGGGAGATAGCCACGTCGTAACTAAGATTAGGTGACCAACTTGAATCAATCGCTACAATCTGTAGGTACTCTGTGCGTCAGAAGAGTGTGATAGATACGATCTAAGGTGCGATAGATGTACCAAACATCCATACGTAGGTACTTAGTTTAATTCATAGGTATCAAAACCTCATTTGTGTGACAAATTAATGGAACCGTGCATACAGATGGAGCATGACCCTTCTCAACTTTTTTGTTCTGTGTTACGGACCGTGACAATTCTCAAATCCCGCGCTTAAATAACTTTCCCTTTTTATGACGACTCCTGTAGAACTCTACAATGCCAGGATAGCAATATCGAGAATATCAGAACCCATCTCGAAGGATATTCGCGGAAATGATCTCATTTCGAAATATTCTCATTACTTTGAATCTTTTTACTTTCGCTCCCCCTTTCTTCGGGTCAGTATTTCCTCAACGAGAAAGACAATGACTAATAAGAACTTGAATGACGGCAATTGACTGCACCCGAGGTTCGGCTTTAATTAAACTGGAGAGAAAAACTCTGAGATTGTAATGCAAAGTGATTTTTCAGAAACAAAATTAAAGTCAAAATACTGGTCGAAGTTAAGTAACTGTGACTTAAAAGGAATTAAATGATGTAATTAAAAAACCAAAAAGAAATGTATTATTACCTCAATAAAAAAGTAACATGCACCGTTGACAGGATAACTGCTATTCTTTCAACATCTTGATTTAGAAAACTAATAAAAAGCGACCATTCGGATATCTTTACCGAAACGTAAAAAAACAAGTCACACTTTCGTTTCTTTTTTATCATCGAAGGTAATAAATATGTCCACCGCCCTCGCACGCTTTACTAAAATTCCCTACGAACTTCTAGGCTATAAATTCAAATGATTAATGATGGATACCAAACTTATTTACTTAAGTACCTGCGCCGTGAAATGTAATCTGTCGTAATACCAATTAATCTTAAACACACATTTTTATGCACCTTAATGGCGGTCTCGTGTTTGTTATAAAATATTTAAATAACAAAAATTGTCCCACACAATTAATCTGTGTTTAATAGCCTTAGTACCTGATCAAGTTAAAACGTTTCTATACTTTAAACATTTTTATACAAAGGCAGGCACTTATTTGTTCCTGACTGTGTTATGGTTCCATAACCAATGATAAAAAGTAGAAATGGGCCGAGTAGTGGTTTAACCGAGTAACCGAGTGCTGAGTATCACTCGGTTTAATGCTGGTCATACCGAGTACTCGGCCGAGTTACTCGGATTAATTTGAAGTGCACTTGTAATTAGCACTGGAGTATTTTTTTCCTTCTCGCTGTTATTTTGGATTGATTAATCAAAACTTTTCGAATCAACCAAACCAAATAAAAATCAAGTATAAAGTAAACCACCGAGTACGCCGAGTACCAAGTAGTATCAGAGTTCTCGGCCCATCTTTAATAAAAACTAATTACGTGCCTATGTGGCCACGGATACGATACGAGTTCTTTAGTTAGATGCACACAATATGACAGCACATCAAGGTAAAAAAACTGTAGCATGTGCATGCCGTAAGTGCGATTTGTCAATAGTATTCGTAGCTTGAGGTTCTGTCGTCTGTACACGTTATCGTTCTGACAAGTATCGTTTCTCGTAGTAGGCCTTCCAGATTCAAATTTTTCAAACACTATTATCTCCAATCCAGCCATCAATAACAATTACGATTACCTAACATCGCGGCATTAAAAGGATGTCTCTTCCCCACATAACAGTAGTGCATTTCTCTCCGCTTATTGGTTCTAACAAGCAGTCCATGTGCACCGAACCTGACAACCCTCAAAGCAAAGACACATTAGAGGCCTCACGGGACCAGGACCCCTAAAACAAAGTGTCATTTCATACTCGATCGACGAAAAAACCCATCGCTTCGTTTGCAAAATGTATGGAAATTAAATTTCGCGAGGACTTTTGGTTAGTCGCACTGTCTTTCATCCTAGTAGGACCTTGACAGTTGGCTACCATGGGCAAAATAACGTCGTTTTCTTCCTCGTATGCTCCGTGAGGCGATTGAAATTAAAAGACATCCTTATTTTAATAGAGAAGATGGGTAGAAAATTCCACCAGCTTGGGATGCTGTTTTAGGCAAGACTCAAGCTAGACCACGAGATAAAGATACTGTTAGCTTATTTTGTGTAAATACTAATAAATAATAAATAAATAAACATAATTTGACGATTATTTGAAAGACTATCATATCAATTTGGTTTTTAACATAAACGGTCAAAATAAAACCACCCATAGAATTCCTCTCGTTGATCATTTTGTGATAAAGGACGTTCTACTTACCATTCATGTTTTGTTTTTGTACGTTAACCAAATTTTGATCCAAGCCCCAATGCATTTCTTTATTTTTCCGTTTTTGTTTTCGTCCGTCTCAGTCACTCAGATTTATATCTTGCCTAGCGAGAAACATTTAAAAAAAAGCGAAAATATGCATCTTCAAGAGATTTTTGGCAAAATATGCAATGACCGCTAGGAGTGCACAACGCATTTAATATATTTTTTATGTGCAAACGCATAGTATCCGGCCTCTAGTCATTATACATTTTTCAAACAAAGCATTCGATCGTTAGGTCGATCGACTTAGCAATGTACCTTGTATAGGGGCCCTGCACCGGGTATTCCCTTGGCGGTAGGTAACGTGTGGTTCCGCTGCACATTTTTATTTCACCATTAATTGGTGCATTTGGGGTACACACGGCCCCACATCAAGCTATTTATTTTCGTTGCAAAATCACCCTTGTTACGTAAGTGTAAGACAGCGCAGAGTTTAACTTGACGTGTGGCCGTGCGTACAAACCCTAACTCCCTTGGGAAAGTGGGGGCAAACACAGCTTTTTCAATGTCAATTTATTTGCCACAAATGAATACAGATATAAATCCTACTAATAAATTTTGAGTTAGTGTTGCAGCCGGTGTTGTTGCCCCTGCAGACTTATTAAGGGATTTATCACAATTGAATTTATTACAATAAGATGAAATTAAAATTATTTAGGAATAGAGATAATTTTCGTCAAATACTGTGTGTTGTACCAGTGACGTCTGTCCAGTCAGTCTCTGAATAGATAAAATTTTAATGTTATCCATTAAAAGTTTCGCGCGTTAACGGCTCCTACATATGATTTGCCCCACCTTCCTATTCAAATCAACCCGAGAATATCGCTACCAACATTTTCCTCGTCCATAATTCAGCGCATTTCTTATGGTAACGAGGTTGCTCAACATAAAACTTCTCACATCCCTTGCTCGACAAAAACCTATACCCATGCCCGTGCTTGAATTATCCGTTCATCCTTACCCACTGTGCGGGGTCTGCGAATTTTTCACGCGTCCTTACGAAGGTTGGTACTTATCCGTACATGTTAAAGAGAGAGATATTTGCGAGCTAAAAATAGTTTGTTGAATTTGGTTGAACCCAAAATTCAAATTTCTTTATTTGCTTACAAATAGGGTACATTACATAAAAATCTGGTATATAAAATAGCATGCAAAAGTTTTAAATTATTACTTTTATGGAAAAAATATTGCCTTTACTGCCTATTATTATATAGTGACACGAAATTTTTCTTTGAATCCTTTCAATAATTTTAAAGAAAAATTTCGTGTCACATTCATGACTCACATGCAACTGTTGTAAAACATAAAGAAACTTAATATAGTCGATGCAAAATCTTATTTAGTAAAATCTTATAATAACTTTGTGAGAGAATTAAAAAATTAATATAAAAAATTAGTTAGTTAGTCTTGTGTTCATACACAAGACTAACATTGTATTTTTTTAATGTAAAACTGATGAAGAGACACATAATAAAGAACCTCTACCTAACAGATCGGTCCTCTTTATCCAATCTCTATCTTAGAAGAATGAATAGTCAAAGTTGGTAATATAACATAACTCAACCTTTTTTAAAGTCATTTTTCCATCAATTTCAGTCAGTATATGCAGTCGATTACAACTTTTTACATATAAAAGTACTCTAAATCTGTAATTTTGATAAACAAGTATTACCTATACATATTTGTTAAGCTACGTCATATTTCAGATATGTGTGTCTTTATTTTGTGAAAGCTCTCAGTTATTAGGTTTACCAAACGACTTTTCGTTGGTCCAACTCAATGCACTAAACACAATCAACCCTCACTAATACGAGTGCGTAAACTCTTATCTACCCTCATCTCCGATCCTCTTGGCGAGGATAAAGGATCCTCTATATCATATTGGCACTTTGGAAGGATCGGCTATATTTCTTACGTCTTAAGGGGCGGACGAAATTCACTTAACACGGAGAAGTAATGGGTTATAGTAATGAACGTTACGTGATGTGTATGCAACAAAAAAATTTGGGCCGTATATTTGTGATAAATGAAAATTTTGCACTGCTAGATGTTCATTTTATGTGTTCATTTTTTATCTATTAAGTAAGAGCCAGCGTGTCACTGCGATTCGCGACAGTCAGCGCCTGACAGCTATTTAGCCTCATCAATAGTCCTCCTGGCCGATTTCGACCACGGCGGCCAATCTCAACAGAGATCAGCCAACTACGCAGGAGATATTATAGAGCACAAGTGTGAGCGCAATACACAGGTGCACTCACTGTTCCATCTCTCTCAAAGTTCGGTGATACGGCAATCCGACATGACCGGAGAGAGATCAGGCGCAGGACCAACGACTTAACGTGCTTTTCGAGGCACGGGGGTGTAACACCGCCAACTTCCCGACTCCGAGCAGTTTTTGAGAAATTCATGACAGAAAATCTCAGAAACAATTTTGGCTCGACCTGGGATTCGAACCCTCGGATGTAAGGCAGAAACATAAGAATGGTTGTGACACGCGTCTAGCAAAAAGTCACGGCGACAAAACCATTTCTTCAGGTGTAGTTCTGATTCGAACTTAACGCCGCGGGAATGAACCTGCAATGCAATTATAGCAATCCGATTATATTTTATCGAAAAAGGTATTCAGGCCACATCAAAGTGCTGTTCGTGATATGGTTGAATAAATTATAATTGGTTTACGTACCCACATAATTTATGCGCACGGGGACGATTCAGGCTTAATTAAGAGCTCATTGTTATTGTCACAATGTCCCAGTCCGACTATAAACTGAACAAAATCCATTTTGCATACGGTATTTTTGGCGATTGCGAAAAATGTACGGAATTGGATACACAATAATTACAAATTACAATTACAAGGTACAATAATTGGATAAGCCTTTTATGGTGTAAAATTGTAATAGATTAAGTAGAAAATTTTAAAATGCCACTTATCATTTAAGCCACGGTAACGAAACAATAGATTATTTATTGTTACGTCGTCAACATCATCCGCTTGGTCCTCAAAAGGTTAACAGTTAACATAAAACAAATGCTGCAATTTAGCAAGCTATTATACTAACAAAAAACTTGCAAGTAACAGTTCCTATGACTGTTGCTCGTATGATTAACAAAGACAACTAGAATCTTGAAAACATCGTCTGTTTCAGAATGGTTCTTATAAGAAAACGCAAATCACTGAAAAAGGAACACAGATTTTGCCAACCACATGACTCATATCGTATCCAATCAAGTAATCTGGGACACGGCAAGCATAACAAACTTTTTGCTTTTTGGTTCACTATCAACCTCGCCAGGTGGCAAAAGTGCTGACGTGTAAATGTAAACAAAACAATGAGTCGGTAATTTATCCCTGTCTGACGTCACGAGGTGCGGTCCAAGATAGTTATGATAATGATTGTGATTTTAACAGAGCTTTAATGGTAGGGTAAACTTTGTAATGCAACACGTTTTCTTCTACAGTAACTTTTGGTGAGCCAACTTAATCTTAAGACTTTTGATGTTGTAGTCTTTCAAATCATTTTAGCCAAACCCGCATCAGATTCTGCTAAGCTTATTTGCTGCGACATGATTTCGGTGATTCACCAGTGAAAGTCACTTGTTTCTTAGTGTTATGTTATTGTCAATGGTTCTTGTTTTGTTATTGCTTGATTGTTGAGTTAATTTAGATAAGGTTACGATGGGACTAAAATACTCTGTAAAAGTCCCTAAATTAATAAAGAAAAAAAAAGAAAAATAAAACTTTTTTGTAATAAATATAATGTCACCGTCATATCCATCTAGGCAGCGAAGCGAACCAAACCAAACCATTTTTATATTGAGATCTAGGTAATGTCAAAAGATGAAGGATTATCTATTCAAATCTGGTTCGAAACTTAATTAATTTTCGATTAAAAGATGGAAGGCTGAGTAACAATTAGTTCATCAGAAATAACTTAGGTAACATTTTCAACTAACTAGATAAGTTCACGTCCCACAAATTGTCGCGATGCTGTGGTAGGGTATTATAGGACGTACAAAAGATCCCTGTGGCTCTATTTACAGAAATAAGTGACTTCGAAGAATGTAAATTAGATAGATAAATTAACTCTTTATTGCACACCACAAAAAGTACAAAATTTCAAAATGCACAGAAAAATTTACAATTTAGTCTTTCCGCTAAGAGCAATCGCTTCCAGATAACATTTGGGTTAAGGATATTGTTCACAGGAAAGGGCAGTTTGGTGCAAAAGACATCGAAATAAGTTAACCATAAACTCAAAGATAAATCTTAAACTTAATTTAACCACCACACTAAAAAGACAGATGCTGTAATTACAGAGGAGGAACAAAGCCCGAATCTGAAATTCAGGAGATAAACCAACGCCCGATAAGGACACGAACACAACTTGACAGAGAATTAACAAGACGTCAGATGAGTTTAAACCCTTGCGTTGCATTGTGTGAAACCAGCTCAAGTTATGTTCATTGTTGTCTATTTCTGTTTAAGCGAAACAAAAATAAAAACTTACATACGTGACACATGCACACAGCATAAATAAACTTCTTTGCCTACAAATGGGTTATAACGTATGTATGTACACGTATGTACATAACTACTTTTTCATAACGAAACTTCAACGGTCAGGTCAAAAGTGCATTTAAAATCAAATACATGGTTTGTTTTTGCCTTTGTAGGTTATTTAGTATTAATGATAACTATTGGTTATCGGGTCTAAACGCGAACTATTTTAATGAGTATTTAGGTATTCACTGCTCGACGTCTCGGCTGGATTGCACACAGCCGTGGTCACGAGCTGACTGGTGGCTTGCTGCGTCGTCTGCACGGAGCGGCCACAGTTTCCAGATCCACCCTCACATTTCGATTATTAAAAATGTTAGTACAGTCACCGCGACAAACAACACAGACGGGATCACTTTGTGTCTTTTTAGGATAAAATCGCGGTTTGCACTTATTAATCACTGGATTCCACGCTGATGACAATTTAAATCCGTCGTCCCGACTGAAAATTTTGTATTTCTTGATTTCAATCGCTTCACGTATTATCCTAGGATAATAATAACGATCGGTGGAGAGGATTTTTGGATCATTCAGTTCCATCCAGTGATTAGCACTTTCTTCCAGTAAATGTTTAGCAACCGCGGACTTACTTATGAGTATACCTAAATATACTCATTAAAATAGTTCGCGTTTAGACCCGATAACCAATAGTTAGTGTTACAATGCAACGCAACAAAATTTCTCTCAATTAACAGAATCAATATCTTATACTTGAATACTTCAAAATATCTCAATCAGGCACTAGTAAAACTTCAGCAAAACATCTCTGTGCGGTCTCGTGTAGAATTTGTCTAGAATTTTAACCTAAATAACGGCATAATCTTCCTAAGCGTGCCATTACTTCCGATTCCCCAACAATTACCCCAACTAAAATTGCAATAAAAACAAAAGAATGGAATGCATAAAAGCAATAAATAATTAAACCATCACATGGTTCAGTTCACGAGGCATCGATTAAGTAATTTCTTTCGGCGCTAGCGAAAATATAATTTTCCGTCGCGTGACGGTCTTTGTCGTGCAGGCCATTATACCGATACTTCGCGTGTCGGTGCTATACGATTTTATAACAAAGCCATAATGGTATTACAATAGGCTAGGAAACTGGCTGAAAAGTAAATGCCAAATATTAAAGTGTATACTTGTAATTCGGTGCTTTTGTTTCGTCTGCGGTTTTACTGGCGATGCGAATTTGTGTAGCTTTTTTAAACGTAGAACGTTATTTAGATAGAAGTACTCCGATTGGATTTAAAAATATTAGCATGTGACAGGAGGCTATAAAATAAATAAACTAAATTGAGTCACTTGTTCCTTTTTTATGGAGTAGTTGGTATAACTTTTGAAACCAAAGAACTTTGGTTGCATGCGCACACCTGTGCAAAAGTGTAAGATGCACGGAGTGATCTTATACGAAGCCTAGATAACAGCATACAACATTACAACAAGTATGTAAACTTAATCAGTCTTTAAACTTAATCAACTGCATTGCGGATTTAATGAACTGCAGCCGATCCGCAATACAAGTGGCTGAATTCTGGGCTGCCACGGTATAATTCCTCATGTTCCATCGACACGCTAAGAAGAAGAAGAACTTAATCAGTCGTTTTATCAACAGCTTAGCTTCTCTACGCGCTCAAAATGCAAGTTTTTAAATAAATAGCAAAAAAAAATGATTTTGTTTATTTAATAAAACAAATTAATCTCCATTGTTACAAATACAATCAATCAAGTTTTCTTTGTAACTTAGATTAGAACAAAACAAATAACAAAAGCACACATAATGTGACTTTAAGTATCGATTGTTGCTATCGCGTTCGTTAAGGTAACACGCTCGCTACATAATTAGGGTATAATTTACAAGTCACTTTTATCGCGAACACGGGGTTTTATTGAAAATACTTTTCTTATTTTTATTCGAGCTAATTCTCGCCACGCGAACGGCCAAGCTCACAGAACAATTATACCTAGAAATAGCATGATCGCTGATGTGTACGGGAACCAGTGTGACCAAACTCCTACATGTACGTTAAGTTAAGAATCCTTGAGTTCTGATTGGTGAATTATAAATTGTAGCGATTATAAAAGAGCTAATAGTACAAATTCAAATTCAAATCATTTATTGCATGTCACATTAACTCAAGTGGGTATAAATTTTTAAATTATATTGGTACATGTGACGCCCTGAACAGGGTATAGCAACATTTTGAGGGCTAACTAACTACGCACTAGTCCAAATACATAAAATATATTTTGACATAATATCTGCATACTTATAATTATATTTCAAATTAAACATTAAAGCAAACCCAGTATATTGCATACTTAATCTTATTACTAGTACGTTAAGATGTTTTTATTGACAAATATGTCACTGTCGGTTGCCGTCACAAACAATCAATATTTCTATACTTTTCTATCACGCTTCAAACGCGCACACGCTCATGAAGTACTTCTTCGAAAACGCAGTTAGTTATACTCACGCTCTGCCCACTTACGCCTTCTATTATTCCGCAGTAAGTAGTTTCCTTGTTCTGTGGGCAAGCTATAGCTTTGACGGTTAACGTTAATCCTTCTGTAATAACTATTCAGGCGTAAGCTTTTAACGAGCTTAGTTATGCTACGGACATTGAAGTTGCAGATTACATTGTCGTTAAATTGAGTGTAAACTACAAATAAAACAGCATGACTGTATAATCATTTAATCTAAACTATAGCAAATTAATACCATGCAAACCTGCATGCAAAATATTTAGAAAATGTTTGTACTTAAGTACAAGTTTTTCATGTGCCATCAAGAAAAACGAGAGCTTTTAGCCAAGAATCTTTTTATTTAGTAACTGTTAGGACATTTTAAGTAAATTATTATCTGTATTCATAATGTGCCACAAAATTGTTATATTACCGACAGATAAATCAATTAGGCTTACATTAATGTTTTTCCTCAGTCATACATAATAATTCAACTTACCATTATGTAACCATTTACATACTTGCATTTTCTTACTCTCTGCATGTGCACCTCTTGTATGTTCTCTGCTTGGACATGTGGTTCACTGGTAGAGAATGCCTCCGGCATTAAGTCCACCATTGTACACAAGTTTGTGCAGAAGTTTAATAAATAAACTTAATTTTGCCCAGGTTACACATAATAGAGACAAGCCTAGTCCGCTATACCAACATTAATGCATTGAGTTTGTAAATTGCACAGACAATTCCACAGTCTATTATGATAGTCAATTGCCTGCATTTATCGGTGACCAACGGAGGCAGTGGTAGGGAGGCTGACCAAAGCATTGATTAAAATAAAATAGGAAGATATGTCTTTTAAAAATTGTGCTATTTGGTTCTGTGCGTTGTCCTATGACGAAAAGCGACTAATACTTCAAATGTTTTGTGTAGATGCCGCGTTCCGTCATGTGTATCAGAATCAGAATCATTTTATTTCGCTTGAAAGTGGTACAAAGATGTAATAAAATTACAAAAATATCGCACATTTCACCAGAGTTTGGCATGCAAATTAAAACACAACATGTAATTGTGTAGGACACTATAATAAGCGTCAGTTGTTTGATATTTCCACATCGCGTCGCGTCACGTTGCTTTGTCGCTGTGGCGACCTCTACCATTCGCCATCACAAGCGCATGCCTAACAGTGGCAAGCACGACAGCGAGCGCTGATACGGCTCCATAGGCTAGATGGCGCTGTTAGCCTACTACCGCACATGAACCGCGGCGAATATTAACGAATATTAACATGAAATTTAGATCCAGAATAAAATAAATAGACAAATCAAGATGATGTATATCGGACCATGGCCCCCGACCATAACACCCGGTCGGTAGGAAGCGCTTTTCTTTAGCTTCCTAACCCTAAGACCACAAGTAAGTGAACCGACAGCAAGCAGAGATGCTTCACTTAGTCGCTTGCTACGTTAGCAGTTCTATCCCTTGATTCAGAAACACTAATTAAAATGCTATTTGTAAGGACCAAACATATCTTCCGATGTATAATTTGAATCAAAGTCAGTAGGTAGGTTGACATAAAATAATATGACTCCATTGAGCTAGGGGGCAATTTGGTCGCACGTGGCTTGAGCTCATTAAAAGCTGTTCTAACTAAAATTTGGTACACCCTGGGTGGTTGTAGTGTTGATATCGAGTGGTCGAAAATTGGGCTGTGTGGTAGTCAATTTGAATGGCAAACTACTCGTCCATAGCACAAACACGTACGTAGTACTTGCCTACCTCGTTGCCTCGTTGGTGTAGTGGCAAAGCCAAAATTGTTTATGAGATTTTCTGTCATGAATTTCTCAAAAACAGCTCGGAGTCGGGAAGTTGGCGGTGTTACACCCCCGTGCCTCGAAAACCGTTGGTCCTTCGCCTGATCTCTCTCCGGTCATGTCGGATTGCCGTCTCACCAACCTTTAAGAGTGATGGAACAGTGAGTGCACCCGTGTATTGCGCTCACACTTGTGCACTATAATATCTCCTGCGTAGTTGGCTGATCTCTGTTGAGATTGGCCGCCGTGGTCGAAATCGGCCAGGAGGACTATTATTATTATTACTTGCCTACGCAATTCTAAGCTTGGTATATGATAGAGTTCACTGACCCATCTCAAAGCTAGCTTCTTATCTTTTGAAGACGAGAAATCCTTCTAAAACACTCGTAGCTATACTTATATGTGAACTACCTGCCTAAAAAACTATTTCCCTCCCAAGGTTTAAACTAGAGTATTTTTTTAACTAGGTCAGTATGTGCCTATGTGGGCACTTAAATTCAGGTTATTAAATAATTATGACATCAATAGCTCACAATTTACACTCCTTTACACGCTACGTTGATTTCACAGGCCATTATCTGCCTTTCCCTCAACTTAAACGTAACCTGTCAGTGTAATGTTTGGTAATGCACCGGCGAGCGATTAGCTCAAACAATGAGTGATGCCAGGAAATGCAATTAACTACGCATACATACGCATACATGTATGGAAGAGGAAATATCAATTCACAGAGAGGGGAGCGGCTAGTTTGAAACGGACCTGCGACTCAATTATGCTCATACACGAGATAAAATAGGAGGGTCACGGAGTAACCGGCCACGGCAAACATGCGGCTTTTTGTCGCTGCGACTCGCTATTGACGGCATGTCAACTAATCGTCAAGCCTCGATAGCTGACAGTCGCGAATCGCAGCGACAGAACGCCACAATGAGCCCTGGGCATTAGATGTTACACGCGCCTATGTCTGCAAAGTAAAACCAAATGTATACTATTGTGCAGAGAATATGAAAAAAGAATAAATTCGTTCAATCTTTTAAAACCGGCAAACGTAAGAGATCCACCCCGAATAAAATTGAAAAAGAATCTGTACCCGAAACTCGTTCTTTTAAACAAATACCATCGGGTAAAACGTACACGTCCTAGATGCAAAGTGAGCCAGACGAAACGAAACGCGACGCTGCCTTCTAAATCTTGCCTATTTTCCATCGACATTTTACGTACGGAAAATCCAGGGGAATCTCCGCCAATTTGGCGAATACATATCCGCAATTTATCCGATATCTGCTCTCGCAGTGACGGGCATCGGTCTATTGTGCCGTCGGCTCAATCATGCCAAATTGGTATCCGAAAATACCCATCGAACCCCTCGAAAAGAGATCCTATCTATTTTCGCACAGGATTTCAACTTGCACAGGACATTTGCTCCGTAAGTGAACAGCATCTATGCATTTTAGTCGATTTTACATTCCGATTCCGCCTCGATGGAGCTATAGTGTTCGAAAATAGTACCATACTGGCCAGTTATGTATGGAAATTTCCAGTACGAGGCAGTTAAGTCTGAATGGCCGAATATAAACATATTAACTTACAAATTGGTTTACTCATGCAAATATAGGCATCATATTGTCATAAATGTTAACGTACACGTGGTACCGGTAAACGCAAAATTGCTGTGTTGCTGTGTATGAGTTCATAATAACTACAATGTTTTACAAAAAACAATGTGTAAATATCTAAATAAATGGTGACAATATCACATAGGTACTTACCTACTATATTACTCTGTTCCCAAAGTAAGTAGCTTAAGCAGTTGTGTTATCGAAATTAGAAACAATGAAGGTAGATCCACAAACACCTAGACTCGAGACATTACTGAAAATAGGTTTTCAAAATATCTCCGTCCTATACCACAGAGGTTGTCAAAAAGAGTACGTAAAGTGTGTGTAAAAACACAACTTGAGAAGTAATAAGTAATATAAGCGCCAAAATTAAAAAACAAACAACTCCTCATCGTTAACCGAAAAAAAATGTTTGCGTTAAAAATTATTAACATCAAAGAACGGGATATTATACTCGGTACTCAAGCATAACATTCGTCAAATATTTAAAAAGGCTTCGGACCACTCAACATGCATATGTTTACGTTCTTGCGCACACACGAACATTCCCGGTGATCTCACTAATGAAGTGTGCGGCTTAAATGCGAAAACATCTTTTTTTTTTAAATCAAAAAGGTTCGTACATTCGTATTTGAGTTATTTGTCGTCGCATTAAACAAGTGCTCGGCAAAAAGTCGGCGGAAGATCAAAGGATGACGTGTCGAGTGAGTCTGAAATAACATCCGCGCTGAGGGCTGCCAAGTCTGCTTTTTTGTGTTAGATTAATCGTACGTAGTTGTGAAATGCGGTGTCATCGTGACGTTGAATTAATTGACAGTGGAAACCTAAATGCAATAAAAATTAAAGCATAAGAATTTTACCTCGCATCATCCAAAATGCTGTTCATGTGAAATTTGTGTTTTGCCTAAAAGTAGTAGACACATTGTGTAAGTAAGAAGAAAATGAACTTTTTGAACGTTCATAGCTTTTCTAATTGACATCTTAAACAGTAAAAATTTGAATATAGCAATTGTTGTGCAAAGTAGTGCTATCTCTCTGTCTGGGTGTCCACGGAAGACCAGCGTCGTGGCATTCCTGAGATGCTACGACACATGCTGAGTGGCCCACCTTTTCAGTATCTTGTGTATGTGATTTTTAAATGTGTTTTTCTATTTGGTAAAATATGTGATACTGAATAAAAATGTTTTCTTCTTCTTCTTCTTCTAAAATTTATGAAGTTGATAAGAATTTTTCTGCAGAATAAGGTCAGATTTAGCCAACCCTGTTGGTTACACACAGGGGATATACACTCTCGCAAACAGAGAGAGCCACAGACCAGAAACGACACTTGCACTTTGCTATCCGTTTGATATACGAGTACAACACGAGTTCTACACTACGTATTATGTTACTGTAGAATGCGAACGATTCAATGCACCAAAAATAGATAGTTTAATACATATTTCTTAAACTTAAGAAATTATTTTCGTAGTAGGACAAAAAAACTCTGTCTGAGGCAGGAATTGAGCCTGCGTCCATCGAGAATCCGAAGTTCGATCTCTGATTCAGACACTTGATTTTTCTCTACTAAAAATATATATATTTTCTTAAGTTTAAACATAGGTAAAACTTAACGTAGCGTTATAGGCGTTTGTTTGATGATTGAAAAAAATATTCATTTACACAAATAATTTGAGGTGGGTTATTCCAAAACTACGCAATCAAACATTAATATTACATTATATCTCATGTCAGATACAAGAAATACGGAGACAATAAGATGTTTAAAAATCATTTAATGTGAATCCGACAAGTCATCGTATCCTTTGTCATTCGTTCGTTAGACATTTTAATCTCCAATTTTTTTTCATTCAAAGCTTCATTAAAGTTTAATAGGAAACAGTTAATCATTGTACTATGCGGATATGAAAAAAAAATCTAATTGACGAGCTTAGCTGTATTTATACTCAATGTTAGTAAGTTAAAATCTTTATTGACATAAAACTTGACAACACAATAAAAACATGTTCAATGAAAGCAACTTTAAACATGTGAGAGGTGTACCCACGGCTCCACATCAAGCCACATAATGTATACAGAGTGGTGACTCTACCGTACCTACTAGTTTACTAGGAGTTTTATCAAAGGCTGAACATCACCCGTAAGCCAGACTGTAATCCAGCATTTATATTGTATTAAATAAAATAAATAAACCTGTCTAATCGAAAAGTTTGTGGTAAAGTTTCACACAAAACACAAACTACAAGATTTTATTAATTTATCATCTCCCCATAGTTGTATATCCGATATAATCTCCGGTCAATTGATTTGGACAATTTAATACCGAAAAACTATCATTAAGATAATTGTTTTATTGAACATCTAACCCATGACCGATAATGTGCTTTCATGTTACTTAAGTTTCATAAAAACAAACAAGCTACGTATCAATTTACCTCAATCCAAGAACCGTTAAGATTTCATCCGCTAATTAAGCGATAAAAATACCAATAGAAAGAGCTGATGAGTAGCTTAATTACAACTGAATGGATGTATAATGAAATTCATTAGAAACGCTACCAGGTTGATAGTTATCTCAGTATGGATGGAGCTCGGTAGGTACGGTAGCCGTCAGTCGCTCGAGGGCGTACATTATAAATGGCTAGAGTTGTACCTTTGGACCTGTTACAAATCACAGCACATTTATCAAAGCATTGGTATTTTGGTAAAAAATATATGATTTTAAACTTTCACGTTGCATTTTAACACTAACTGTTGGTTATCGGGTCTAAACGGGAACTATTTAATGAGTATTTAGTATTCAGTCAGCTCGTGACCACGGCTGTGTGCAATCCAGCCGAAACGTCGAGCAGTGAGTACCTAAATACTCATTTTGGTAAAAACTTCTTAATCACGATTGAATATTTTTGTATGCACCAATGTGTTTTATATAGTTTACTGACTTGCCAAGAAAATTTTGTTACTGGCGGAAACAGTATTGATGATATTTGCGGATTATGCCACAGTCGTTTTTACTGATGTACGGAAACAGTTAGAGTATATACCTACGGGTTAAGGTGTAATTAGATTAAAACGGTTGTTGAAGAGTTAGGTGACAATGTATATCAAGCCGCGAAATATTAAATAAGCCATTTAACTTGGCACTTCGGGAATGCCCATTAATAATTTTATTTACAAACGGGAAAATGCATCGATTAATGCTAAGGCGAGTGAATCGGACCACTCATTTAGCTGTCATATTATACCTAGAGCTTTTTACGTTCAGTCGCCACCGGTATTAAGAGCGATAAATTATCTTGGCCCCAGAAAATTGTTCCTGAAATGTTAACTCCTCATGACAGCTAGTATTTGCGTCACGTCACTATCAGAAAAGCTTCAGGTCTCGCCAGGACGTGAGCAGATAGTAATTATTTTAAATGCACTTTGCATTTGATCGCACAGAATGTTTGTGTTTGTTTTTAGGTAAGATTGCTCTCACCTCGATAGTTTGCAGTCATTTTGATATATGTCTCACTCACCTACTTTTATTGTAGCTACGTCAATAAGACGCTAAGAAAATCTGTTTTTCGCAACCGAAACAGACGCTTAGTAGGTAACTTGTTAGCTAGACGAAGTAAGCTTAAGATAGATCACTCGATGCCGACGACAACTGACACTTTTAACCTAGTCTCGAAAAATCCAAATTTTATATTTTTGAATCACCTTAAGTCTAAAACATATCCTTTAATCTCTATTAAAGCAACAATCTTTAGTACTTACTTAGTTACAATGTGAAATTATAACACACTTGAAGAAAAATGGAATTAAATATCACATTGTAAAGAAATGCTAAAAGAAAGTAACTTAATGAAGTCGCTGATTCATCTTAACCAATTGTTAAACAGCTGTAGAGGTGTTTCATTCGGATTTTGTAGATATCTAACCGCAACAGTGATGAATCATGGCTGGCTGCAGCCTATGGAGCACTTAAAGAAATTCGGACCGATGAGTAAGTGTCACGGTAGCATAATTGGGAGAGCAATCGCCCGGCTTGCGAGAAATGCGGATTCGAGCCCCGCCGTTAGTCCGTTTTTCTATAAGTCTGTTTAATGTGTAATTTCGCGTTGTTAATGCTAAAATAAAGTAACTTGACTTCATAAGTTTGAAGAAAGAATTATCAATATTATATCTGTGTCCAAGTCAAAAACTATGAACTTCGCATGAAACAGTTGCGTTGATCTCCCACCAGATGAATTTCATTGTATTTGTAGTTCAAACGTTCATCACAAATATAGGCTTGACAGTGCAAATGATACAATCAATTTATGTTACACGCTGCATTACATAGCCTAATGAAATTAGTCCTAGATTATGCTAGGCGATAAATTTTCACCACCTATCTGCAATGATAGAATGCATTTGATTTATACGAGCGATCGCTTGTAATCCATTGCATTAGAGAACTTTACACAATTCCGACGCATAATCTACATAGATTAATTGATTAAACACTAACTCATGAAGTTACCATTCAATATTAATTTATTAAATTTAACGCGGGTTTGTTCGGAATTTATCTAAATGCGTTTACGAATATAGTTTTTAGCTTGTAGAACGGTCACTTTTTTAAAGTTTCCTATTAAAGTGATACACTTTTTAAGGATTATTTCGCGATTTTTTTACATTTAATTTTAACCTGACGTGTATACCTATCACTTATACCGAACCGACCTTATATTCCAAAAACAATCCCCCACTGTCGACCTTAGCAAAAAAAACAAGCAGTCAAAGCAAACAAGTCTCTAACAACATCACCAAAACGTCAGTTTGCACCAAGACCCCAGATGCAACTCGGAAACCCTCACAGAGAACTGCAAAAGCGAAATTAGAAAACGGGATTATCACTTGTTACGCGCAAACAAACTGTCTCCCCTACACAAATCAATTTTGGCGATTTGTGCGTACACACGGGGTGTTTAAACTGGGGGTCCCGTTAATGGAGACACACGCATCAAACTGGCCTCGTGCTGAGACAACATTGACACGGAGCGGGGGGCCTAATTAGTTTAAGTCTGCGGCTGGGTGCCTAAAGGTCGCCCGTGTGGAATGAACTTCTGGAAGTGATATTTTCAATTTTATTTTACTTACATATAGCTCGATGCATTTAGTCTTATAGAATCGGATAGATTGAAAGATTTAGAATCACAAGCATTCAATCAAAATCAAATAAACAGGCAAGAAAAGGGCCATGGACCAGACCTTGCGACACCGTTGATAGATAATTCAAAGTGGTGACCATTTACGCCTGTATTTTTGTTCCTGTATAACCTACATACATGCTAAACTACATAATTGAAACTACAAGTATAAGTAAGCCAGTCTGGCTTACTTATACTCGTAGTTTGAATTATTAAATGAATAAGCTCTTGATTTTCAACCTTGGGGCTCTTCCAGAGAACATTTCTCATGGCTCTGTCCAGTAGGGACGCGCACACCTATCACATTTTGCCAGGGATGAAAAACCACGGGGTCCGTAACTCCATCGCATCACCATAATAACAACGTTAAGTAATTCCATTCGTGTCAGTTAGCGGTTTCCATTTTCCATTCGTTAATGTCGCTTAATTAATTCTATTTAGCTACGAAATTGAATTAACCGCAACAGATTTCCATGTTGGATGTTATAATTAGATGTGGGCAGCTGTTATCATGTGTCGTTGTAATTTTTGTTTGTATCTAATTAAATACAATGCTTCCTTTTTGTGACTGGTGCTTAATTAAGCTTTTGAAGAAATTGTGCAGTGCAAACACTTATAATATCTCCTCAGCCCAAAGAAGAGGATACGGACTAAGGCGTCATGGCCACCTTTAGTGCAAAGTTTTGTTGTGCAATAAAACATATGTCAAAAAAACACAAAAAAAATGAGTTTCTTTTGTTAACATTTTTTACTGTATTATATTTATGCCTCAGATACTTAGAGCGTGAGATATACCTATGCCAACGGTTGCTAGACGTAGCATATTGTTTTAAAGTTCCCCTTAGATTGACAGTGACACACATCAAATGTTTCTGATTTCAAAGAGCTTTTTTGGCCAAGCTTGAAGCTCTGTCTTGTGTATATTGGCAAAGAAAAACGCATGTTTCACCTTTTTAATTTATCATTAGAGTAACTTGCACATGATTATAGTTGTCTGTACAAAAGCCTCCCTCCCCATTTAGTACACATCATATTTTCATCAAAACTGCTTCATATTTTTCCGCACAGTGGTCTCGAAATAATAATTCCATCCATGTTTATTTTTCTTTGCTAGTTATTTTAGGCTAACCTAGCAAAAGAGATATGCGTCCCACACTAATGTGATAAGATAAAAAGAGAGAGAGATACTGATGCAGCCACTTCCCGCAGACTCAGACGGATAAATAAAACATGGATGCAGTCGGCTCGCTCGCCGATCATCAAATATTTACCTGGTTTTCATATTACCGCACATAGTAGGCGGATTTAAAGATACAGCATCATAACTAGAGAATGTATTTACGAGGGCGATGTGATATTAAAGCTACCAAACTACTTGTTTAAAGTTGTCTATAAATGATGCGACTGTATCTATTCCGTGACTGAAACTTGAAGTCTACTTGAAAACCCGCAATGAGACTGTGAAGTAACCTTTAGGACGTTTTGTTAGCTTGTTACTTTACTACAAAATAACACTTTATTTATCAAAATTGCAAGACACCCAATGTTCAATGCTCGATAACATTCAAAAGTTTCGTATTACATTTTACGAGTATATGTAAACTTAGAACGAAAAGCAGGAACCGTATAAGCTTTCGAGTCTAAGTCTTAAGGATTTTGGAACACTATGTTTGTATAAAGTTTTTCTTCGAAGTTTGGTCATATGGGTAGGTGGAGCAATTGTCTAGTTCTAAGAGGAACATTAAGGTACTGTAATCATAGACAATTTAAAACGACCTAGACTTTCATTAAGTATATATTTATAACCTAAGTCAGTTTCTTTCGTCATATTACTTACTTACCTTTACAAATTTGAAAAAAACTGTGACTATTACTTTTATGAGTGCAAACAATCGTGTTATTAAAAACAAAACACAATTTACCCATCACGTTAATGATAACGAAATGAAAAAGATAACGAAATGTTCCGGCCATTTATAAGCAGTCCCGCTTGCCCGCATAATAAAATAAACAAAACGAGCTAATTTACTCGTTACCTTAATTAAATGCCAGCATTAACCTCAAATAGAACAAGCCTTCTGTGTCGACGACAAAGGCTCTGTTGAATTGCAGGTGATTTTTTTTCACGCGTATCCATATTTATTCTCGAATTAAATATAGCCTATATTCATCGGAGATAATGTAGAATTCTAATGGTATAAGACTTTTTTAAATCGGTCCTGTAGTTTCAAAGCCTATTCAATTCAAACAAACAATCAAAACCGTCTCTCTTTATAAATATTAGTGTAATTTAGCACTACTTTTGTTCTTCATTTCATTAATTGGGTACACCAACAGGTCACATACAAAAATATGGCGATAGAATATTCTTGATATATTATGTTAATAAAACAGTATAAAACAAGAACAGTTTATCTGTTTTAATGTTGTTTTTGGGTTAAAAAAGTAGTTTTCATAGTGCTTGTTCATAAGAAACCAAGAACTTAACGCCAGCGCACACCTGCGGTATACGAGTGTCAGCGTGTCACCGCGGCTAAATCGCTGACAGTTCAAGTCGGGGCAACTTTTAACGTAGGTGAGCCCTTGGCCTCTAGATGATGACCACTTTGGTGTAATGATCAAGAAGTTGACTATTAACCAAGAGGTCTCGTGTTCGTTCCCCGCACTGTACAAACATGTGTGTGCATGAACATGTCTGTTTGTACTGGTCTGGGTGTTTTAAGTATTTATTTATATTTGTAATACCACTGTTGATTTTGATATATGTAACACAAGTGCTTAAGCTACTTACCACGGAGTCAGATCAATGTATGTGATGTTGTTAATTTTTTTTAGATTCCAGTTGGAGTAGGGCTTTTTGCTCTCAGAATTAATGAACTTTGAAATAAAGACCGATTGAAAATTGATTTGATTGATGAAATAAAGACGATCTAGTATGATTTATTGAGAACTTCAAACATGAATTTCAAGTACACCGAAGGCCGTACAACCAAAACAATAAAAAACACCCAGTCATCGTACTTTAATATCCTGTTGCCCAAAACAAATTCAGGCTGTGCCGCACAAATTCGATTTTGATACGTACCATCAAAAAGCCATTTCCCGTTAAACAAAACGCAAGAAAATTTGTAATTCTTACCAATCCAAATCCAATTACCCTTACCCTATTTGTAGGGAAGAAAGTTTCTGCGCATGTTACGGTGAGATAGAGAAATAAGGCAAAGACATTCACATAACTTTCCGAACATTGGGTTCTGCCACATTTATTTTTATTTTAAATAAATATTCAACGTTATCACATACATTGATTGACTCCGTGGTAGTAGCTTAAGCACTTGTGTTACAAATATCAACAGTAGTGGTATTACAAATATACTTAATAAGCACCAACATATAAAACCCAGACCAGTACAAAATATCAAGTTGTATTTTTTTTAAGTACAGACAGACATGGATACTCAACTCTTTCGTCTTGTTTCGTTGAGTAGGTAAATTATAATCAAGATCAAATTAAGATCTAAGAGATAAAACCACGCAAATTGTACATCCTCCCTTGTATGTAAGTGTGTTTGTCGTGGTGTGCAACAAAGAGCTATCTTTCTATTACTTTAAGTTAACATATCATATCGCTTTGCGTGACTATTGAATTACACCTACGAATATGTAAACGGGCAGCAGACATCTGACTTTGTAACATTTTTTTTGTTGCCGTAACTCGCGACTGACAATGTCAACCAACCACCGTGACCAAATCGCTGATAGTCGCAAGTTGTGGTAACAGTATGCCGTTAGAGTGCCCTGGGCTTTAATCATAAAACATGGATGTTTGTGGAATTTCTAACTTCGCTCCTGCGCTACAACTTCCAACTATAATAATTATTTAGGGGTGTAGCAACTAGTGGTACTCCTAAATTGGTCGAGCTCAGGGGCTCAGTGTTGTCACGCGACGTGTCGGCGGTTTTCTTCTTTGACAAGTCTGAGTTATTAAAGCCGGCTTCAGGTAAATGGCAGTCACAAGTTTTCACTATTATTCGCAGACAACATTCATCATAACATAAATGGCACAATACATATCTGAGTAATTTCCTTCTACGATTCTCATTTGCAGTCATTAGGAAAAAAAAAGTTTGCCTTCAAAGTAAAAAATACTCTCTGTCACTCTTTAGTACATACTACTACTACACACTACTCTACTGTCAGTCTTTGTGTGTATGACTGTGACACCGTAAATACTTATTGAATGAGCTTGAGAGCGGTTTTTTTATCGAATGTCATTTTCATAGAGTTATTTCATATTTGAAAATAAACTATCACCGGAAATGAGTTTACTAAACTAAGACAAATAAATTGACAGCCTGCCAACAAGTGCAGGCTGTCAATTTATTTGACTTTAATCATAAAACATGGATGTTTGTGAAATGTCTAACTTCGCTACTGCGCTACAACTTCCAACTATAATAATTATTTAGGGGTGTAGCAACTAGTGGTACTCCTAAATTGGTTGAGCTCAGGGGCTCAGTGTTGTCACGCGACGTGTCGGAGGTTTTCTTCTTTGACAAGTCTGAGTTATTAAAGCCGGCTTCAGGTAAATGGCAGTCACAAGTTTTCACTATTATTCGCAGACAACATTCATAACATAAATGGCACAATACATATCTGAGTAATTTCCTTCTACGATTCTCATTTGTAGCCATTAGGAAAAAAAAAGTTTGCCTTCAAAGTAAAAAATACTCTCTGTCACTCTTTAGTACATACTACTACTACACACTACTCTACTGTCAGTCTTTGTGTGTATGACTGTGACACCGTAAATACTAAATGAATGAGCTTGAGAGCGGTTTTTTATCGAATGTCATTTTCATAGAGTTATTTCATATTTGAAAATAAACTATCACCGGAAATGAGTTCACTAAACTAAGACAAATAAATTCACAGCCTGCCAACAAGTGCTTCTTTACATTTTATTATTTTGAACACTCATGGTACAGTAACAATGTCCTAATGAAACCAATTTAGATACCTAGCAACCTGTCAACTCCACAATTTTAAGACCCGGTTACCACATCGATATTTCCTCATCTCCTTTCCGCTTAGCTTCGGTGGAAATGTAACAAGCGGAGAAAAGAGGAGAAATGACGAAGTCTGATTGGGTATTGAAAACACATATCCTTTCGTCTGCCTTCCCTACTTTGGTGGAAACCGGGCATTATTCAAGAGTACAAACTGCCACATTCCCGCCAGAGCGACACAGCCTGTACGTCGAACGTAAATAAGAGGGAAGAAACAATTTAAACAGGCGTCAAGTAACTACCAGCAACGTGCAATTATCCAGCTGTTAAACCTTCCGTGGCTCCGTGTATATTGCGAATTTGCGAAGCTTGAATTACTCACTCTGAGCTGGGTAGTAAATGTACAGTGAGCCGAAATAAAATGGTATGGTGGTCTTCTTTTTCATTCGGAGCTTGGTCGAAGTCAAAGATTAATAAATAAGAGATACTTTTTTTCACGATTACCCCTTTAATGACTACGCATCTAAACGTAAAAATATCAGTGATACTCATATGATAGATAATCGAATAATCTAAGTAACAACTGTTAACTGTTGTAGATAGATGTTTTTTTGTTTCTTTTAGTGTTTGTGACTTTCTGTAGAATTAATGAAACTTTATTGGGTAGATAATTGGTATGGACGACTTTTCAATAGACAGATAGCGCTAAGTCTGATAAAATTCAGTTGATTTGAAATGTCAATCTTGATTATGCAAAAGCTCAAACCGAATGTCATCTTAGATTTAGCCATGTTATATTTATCAGACCAATAACTATTATCTGACTATAAAAAACAATTAACCCTATTTTTTATTAGTATCCAAACCGTTTTTTTGTTTCTTAGTAATAATTATTGCTAATCTAGAGACTCGGTATTTTATTCCTTCTTCCACTTATTAATTCAATGGTTTCCCATAGCAACTATCAAGTGTATACAAAGTACAAATAAATCCACGATGGATAGCCAGCGATATCACAGATCTCTGTCACTAATTCATTTCGTTCCCTATCTTCCTTTTAATGGAATTCTAAAAAAAAGTTCGTTACTTTGTGATTTATTAGACCCCGCGGCCTTTTAACCCACGATAAGAAGGTAATAGAGGAAGCACCATATCGCATTGAGGGGGTCAATTATTTTTCAATAAACTACCGCTGCGTTATTAAAAGTTATAGACCATGCATTTTATTGTTCAAGTAAAGATTTTTATTGTTCACGATATTTATGGCATAGATAAGAGAATGATCCTTTTACGAAACCGCGGACATTTTTATTACGGCGACTGTACAATTAAGATAAGGCTACGAATTTTGTTACGTTCCGATAAAATAAATAAGTCATTTAAATTTTACACCTTTTTAAAGCTGAAATATAAGTACGTAGGATATCTTTTATATCGTCATTCTTACACGTTTTTACGACAGTAATCTAAAGCTCTTGAATGCGTTTTATATATTATTTTGTTAGCAGTAAGTTTGTAAGTCTCAGTTGAGTGTATTGGACACTTAACTAATAGATAACTTATTTCGTTCATCAGGAATATAAGATAAAAACATTAAAAAACACCTTTTAAGAGGTTACGTTATAATTAGTTAACACTTTGATAAAAGGCTACTATATTTTTATGACAATCAATCTCCTATCGACTATTCCTTTCATGTCTTAACTTAAAAGTTCACGTTTTAATCTTCAACAAAAACTTAAAAATGCAAGCAGACCCATTAATTGACACCTCTCGGTACAAAAATAAACCCCCGATACCGTGGCGCAATGAATCACATGCACACCCCCGCACTTCCTTACATTCACACGACATTAGTGTTGTTCCTACAACAAAAATAAATGTTATCGATACAGGTACTCAGAAATTTCGATCAAATTAATTGTAGTTGGTTAAAGTATTAAAGCTTAGGTAATAAGCTGATGAAATAAGTCCCATTCAATTAAAAGCACATTGAAATTAATAATTGAAGTACCTTCAGTAAATAAATAAATTGTTTCAACGAACACACCAATTACCTACCAAACTAAGCGTTAGCTTGTGCTATTAAATCTTAAATACGATAGGTTGATGATGGTATTTTAATATTTATTTAAACTTTATTGCACCGATAGGGATACAATATACGGTCTAGATGCCAAAAGACATTATCTACCAGTCAACCGCGTGAGAATGCAGATAGATAATTGGTGGCGGAAACAAAAAAAAAGGAAAAGTAGAAATCAATAACAATATATATTTACTTTATCTACTATTTTAGCTACTTCCTTTCATCCGCACCATCGTCATGTTTTTTTTATCATTTTATTTATATAGGATTCATATTGTTTCGTCACATCCGTCCTTCGTCGATTATTCCTTCGTCAACTATTCCTCGATATGTAAATATCCTTTGAATAAGGAGGGTGTCAATCGTGTCAAAAAACTATTTAATTGTCAATTGAAAAATCCGCTCATATTCTGTTTTCAGGAATGTGGTCTGTCTATGTTATGGCAGCCTGATACTAAGAAAATACTTTAAAATAAACCATAATGATCAGTGGATATTAACATTTGGTTGTCCTTTTTAAATTAATAAAATAAAATAAACTTATAACGCATGGACAGTATGCCGCAAGTATGTTCTCGGTTTTAAGTGTGACTTTAAACAGGAGTTATGATTCTACTACTATTTAATGTCATATCTATCGATTAATATTAAACTGTGTGACAGAGCTACAATCTACTAAATAACAGATATTAATTATACCACCAGTGATTTTTTTGTATATCGACAAAAAGCGATAAAATTCACTCATCCCTGTCCACGCAACACTGTCGTCCCGTAATTAAGCGCAGGCGCACGCAGTCGCGTCACTCCCGCCATAAACCTCCGGCACGCCTCCGATGACGCATCTCGACACTTATGTGCCACAGAGATCCTGCCAGCCGAATATAGTAATCGATTACACTAATGATACACCGCACGTTCACAGTCGTGTTAAAGGTGTTTTTCAATTAAATTATAGGATACATGTTTTTTAATAGTCGTCATCTCAATATTTGGATTTAGTCACATTAATTTTTGCTGATGCAATGATAAATGAATGAGGCTTTATTGAAAAACAATTTATAGGTGGCGTTATTATCTACATATATGTGTATCTATTAGACGTTTATACGTGACTTGAAAAAGGTTTTTAATTGGTACTAGAAGCTAAACCATGTCAGAAGAATATATCAGTTGCCGCTGAAAAGCTTAACACGTTCACTGTGTAAGTAAATATTATACTTTGAGGTTACTACTTCTTTAATTCTGATTTCTTTGCCCACACGTTTAAAGCAATTCAAGGGCCTTAGCTAATACGTCCCAGCTTTGGCAAGACTGATACTTTATATGGTGGAGTGACTCGCATGTGGTGCACTCACGCCTCAGCTAGACCACAAAATGCCCCACATGTAGGTCACACACAGGGAAGGTGTTAATGCATTTTCTTAATTGTTGTTTGTATCTCTGCATCACTACAAATTAAATTACGATTGCCAATGGTATAATATAACTCTCAATATACCCTGAGGCATTAGTCATAAATATTTGACAGCCTCGTATCAGTATCCCACGATCACAGATAAAGATCCAACGTGTTAAAATCCACATTGGTCGTGGAGATAAATATAACCTTTCCGTGATATTATCGATAAATCAACTAGCTTTGATTAACACTATCGATGCATCAGCAATCGATACTAGATTAACACTTACGGACTGCAATTACACCGGAGGCAGTTTGATTCATGGTCTTGTCAGGCACTGGATACTGAGACGAAACGAGGTGATTTTAAATCATCATGATAAAATGTCGTTTTACAAGCAACATTTTATCCTTCTCAACGTTTCCATCCCGATTATAGAAAACCTAATTCCAAGCCTAAATCTTCTCTAGCTACTCGTAGCATGGGTAAACTCGTACCACTCGTAGCATTATATATTGAAATATTGAAAACCGTTGTTTCAATATTTCAATATATAATATCCCCGAATCCGCGATGTTTGCAATAAAAGTGTTTGTTTTCTTCCTTATCTGTAAACCTCAAAATCTACATTTAAGGGAATAATCTGTCAATGAATTGCTTACACTTCTTAAAGGTCTTAGGTACCTTCAAAATTGCGCACATTACTGAGTTAATATTGTGCACAATACGAACATAATCCAATATGTCTACCACTGTCGACACAAGTAAAGCCGCTAACGTAATTTGTCATTACCACATTTGCATCACTCTAACTCCAAGTTAATACCTTGGAAAGGTGAATTCGTGGGCGGATAGTGAATCACTAAGTGGTATTCCAAACAACGGCATACCATCTGAAGTTTCAATTGCGCAAGATCGTGAAACGATCGTACGTGTGAAAGAAATCTTTAGTGCTTCCGATAACCTAAGTTACTTAACCTAAAAGCGGAGATAAGCGCCCATTTAGGCTAACTATAGCCAATAAGATAAGATAGAGTGTAGTTGCCTTTCTCGTAAAGAAATCTTTTAAAACCAATCACATTGTTCACCATTCCACAAGTTACTATCGGTGCATTCTTGATTATTTTCCTTACAAAATCTCAATTACGTAGGTAATGCTTGAAGCTATTAGGCATTGACCTAAAAATATTTCGAGTCGCTCTTAACTTTACCAGAACTTCTTTCACGACAACCTTCTATACTTAGCATAGTCAGAAAGTAATTTAATTATCCAAAACACCGTGTCTCCAATAAAACTCTAATAAAAAATTCTTCCAAATCTTTAGTTTGTTTAATTGATGTATGGGACCCTGGTTGCAGTATGGTTTTATATCTTAAATTAAGGGAACGAACGATGTACTTACTACCCATGTCTAATAAGTATTTCATCAGTAACGAAAATTGACGAGACTATCAGCACCCCTTTTTAAAACCGAGACTAATGCCAATTTCATAGCAATAAACCGATGCTCATGGGAAAACCTGAACCAAACTCGTTCGGCACTCATTTTAGACCCCTTGGACAGACGAAACCCATTAGGCCCGTGATAATGCACTTTGCCAGGTATTGTTTAGTGTTGCTAGACAAATCTCTTCTCATCCGACGCTCTACTGTGAAAGACCATGGCCTGTATTCGACTGTAGCCGTCCCTGTTACTGTTACCAGCTTTACCATTCGAGCAAAAGGGACGATTTATTTTGGAAATTCTGGCGATGTGTTCCGGAGTAGGGTGTCTGCACTATTACGACCCATTGTCTGTCCGCTTGTAGGAAATTAAAATGCAGCATTGTCTGTTCGGGTATTGTTCTAATGCGCGGGTCTTCGCCACTTTTGTTTGCCATCCCGTAATCGACCGGGCTACCCTGTTCATTAGCATCGTTAATTTTGATCGCTTTAAGTGGACTGAGGGTCAAATGGACTGTCGTCTTGTATAATTAATGTCTGTCCAGATCTGTCATTGTTCTAAATTTTTCATTGAAATTTATGGGTCATTCCTAATCATCAGACATTGTTTTTGAACAAATTACGTCTATTGCCCAAAAAGTACCAGAAATCCATCATAAATTATATCAAAACTTTCATTATCCGATAAAAGTTAAACTGTAATTCATCATCCCATGGGAAGTCCGAGTACAAAATTAGCTACATGATGCTGTAACTTTCCCCTACAATGTTCCCAAGTTGCCTCCGTGTAATTTTCCTCTAGGCCAACTTTTAAAACCGCCTGCAAAAGTTTAAATTGTTCCCCTCTTTTTTTCACTATCTTCGTGCTGCACTCACTTTTTCCCATTTAAACTTTCCCGTTTTATTTCAAAAAGCCTCCTACTGTAACTTTAGCCGAAACTACAATCGTTACCTTATTTTCATGATCATACAGTTCATAATTCCTAGTCAATTATTTTTCAGGTACACCTTCCAAGTTTCTATCGTGATAAAAACACTATTAAACCCTACTTATTTCGATGTGGTTTCTTAAGCTTAAGTCAATAACTTCCAAGTACTTGAAAATCACATAAAACTTGATACAGCTCGTTATTTTTATTTGACTTGGCACATCGTTTTCACTTTAGTACTTAGACAAAGTATTTTTATGTGCTCTTCCCTATTATTTTACTGTGTCGCTTGGTAATGTATAGGATTACCAATTCTATGAAATTCTTAGGATAACTCTGAAATACATATTCAATGGTGAGAAATTCTTCTCATAGGTAGATATATTTTAGCAGTAAGAAGTAAATTCAAGTATGTATAATTTGTAAGTCACTGAATTGCGTCACAAACAACATAATTATAGTTATAGAGTTTCTCTGCTCTTGATTGAAAGCCTTACTTAGTAGGTAGTATGTTTTTCAACGTGAAGTTTTGTATATTACAGCTTCCAAGTAAAACCTTAAAAAAACGCAGAGATATCCGCACTTACTTTATACTTTTTTGTATTTCGTCGTAACCATAAACAATTATAGGTGCGTTATACTGACTGACAGTTATCTTACGCACCCAAATATTGCATACCTATGTTAAGACCACTGCCTCTGATTTCCTATTCACAATGTTTTCTATTGCTATTGTAGTCAACTTCACAAACTCTCCAATCTAACGGTGCGTCCAACAAGTCAGTAAAAGCAATTTACCAAGAGAGTCTCAGCTCTTATCCAAGCGAAGTCTCACCTATATGTAAATGGATGACCATCGACTTGGGATCTCGCCATTCTATAGCTCTTACTTTACTCGAGGGTACTCGAATTAAGAAGGCGATCCTAACGCATTAGTGCTGAGTTAAAGCGCAGCTCTCGCGAATCGTTCCCGTTAATCTTTTTGCCTCTCTCATGCGCTTCTTAGAAATACCATTCAGATAAGTATTTATGGCAACATTCGCATTCTTCTAAAACAAAATCAACATAAACTTCTCACTTAGTCAAAACAATGGCGAGCGCACGTCATTTGTTTCATGTTTGTTAAATGGACGTGAACAGCCCGAGGCGCAGCATACATTTCACGGTGGAATATAAAATTTAAAATAAAGACTCATAATTTTTAACCCTTTTGACCCGCGAGTGCTTCATACGTTACGTCCATAAAGCACGCACGTCTGTGTTAGTGTCTCCCGAATGGAATCCATATATCTACGTGGGATACCGTGTGTGAGCATTCCATGTGTGAGGCGCACAGTTGTATCGCAATTTGTAAACACACCTTCGCCGTCAAAATTCGCCGGTCGCCATAGCAACCCCCTCTGCGGTTCTGCCGTGCATTCAGAATTGTTTTGGAATTTTCGACAGAGCCACGCTGTTTAATCTCGTATTTAAACAATAAAATAGCTCAATTCGAGCTGCCGTTGCTTTTACAAAAATATTTGCCGTGTGACGAGAGACCGGCAATTGTTTTTTCAGTTATTCCCGCGTGGATTACGTCCGTGGAACGATGCAAGAAATATTTTTATTGTTTTTGCTGCCCATTTTAACAATTCTTTTAAAGGTGGCGCGAGTTTAAATCGACCTATTTGATATACAGAAAAGGTCGAAATTATCATTAAACGAGATAAGATTTTCACCTACTGCACGTGTCAACCAGTTAGATTAGCAATTATTATTTAGCATCGAGAATAGTATGATCATTTTTAATTTACGTTACCTTTCTTCGTTACTCTACATTCTACAGGGGAACAAGCAATTCCTTAATCGTTAGGCCTAGTTAGGCCGACGTTTTATAATGACTGAATATTTTTAGCCAAGATTTGCTACCGTGGAAATTTTCCATGGTAACCCATGACGTAATTCCACTCCGACGGTTAAGCCTGTGGTGTACCAAACGCCATGGGTATATGGAACCGCTCGGTAATCGCTCGTTAAGGTTCATGGAGCGCGTCTGGGGGGAGAGGGGGCCAAAATGTGCCGTACAGGGAAATGATAGTTGCACTTAAAGGGAATTGTTATTGATATGTCTGATATGTGAGCTCAAAATCCGAGCCATAACTGGGGCTTGAGAGGTTAGCGTCTTAATTGGATGGAAATACCAAATCGGATTAGTTTGATTGAAGCGTCTCTAGCATGCAGCATGGCAGGGTAACCTAATGCTCTCTAATATACAGTGTCAAGAGGAGTCTAAACTAGAAATTGTCATGAACAGAAAAAAAATAAAACGCTAAGGAGGTTGTTTCTTAGTGAATATAGACTTATAAAATACTAGCTGACCCGGCGAACTTCGTACCGCCTTAGCGTTGCAATGATTGAACAATGTCATCGAATGACATTGACATTAGTTACGCGCGTTTTTTAAAGTATGCAAAATTAAATGTATATTTTCAATATTTCTGAAAGATTTTCTTAATATTTTTTTCCGTAAGAACCTTCTCCTAATATTAACAAATACAACATAAAAAGAATTAGTGAAATCGGTCCAGCCATTCACGCCTGACCAAGGAAAACGGGTTTTATTTTTATATATATAGATAAACAGTTACATGAAATAAGTAAAGCTATGAAAATTAGTAAGTACTTCGCTACATAATATGACTGTCTTAGATTTGCTCTCTTTAAACGGTTGAGGTCGGATTAAATCATATTTTTAGACCAAAATGTTTAGTAGCGAACGAGCAAAAACATTACTTAAAAATTTCGATACCCATGCCAAAAAGTACATTCAATGTTTCGCATTCAATAAAGCCCGAAATGTAGCATAATCCGCTGCCTGGCAAAAATCTATACGCAACTGAGTGACGTCATAAAAGCATGTAGGCACGACTCGTCAATAGAATGACATGAGTAAGGGCGGAATCTAAAAAAAAATAAACAATTGAAATTCTGTATTTTTGATGTGTTGTACAGACCACTGCCAGCAAACATTCAAGTGTTCATAATGATAATAAATCACATTAAGAATAATATGAAACTATGTGCAAAGATCATTGTAATCTGGCCCAATTTTCAGGAGCAAATGGGGTCCAAAATTGACCAGTAATTTTGGGTGAAATGAGTACATATTTACCGAGAAATTTTAGCCCTGTAATATTGCTGGGATCAGACTCAACTGCGTTACAAGGCATGAGAAGTCTCTAATAAAAAAACTCATAAGAGATTTTTGACGTTTTAATCTCATTTATTTATCACTTCTACACGGAGGTCGTTGGACTTGACGGACACAAAAATGCCATCATTTTCTTGAGCACTTAAGACATAACATTTAAGCTTAAACACATTTAAAATTTGAGCTAAGGCGCAAAATGGATCTAAAGCCCTTATTACGCATTTTTCGTTTTTTGTCAAATGCTACTATCATAAGAAGCTAACCGTGAGGCCTACCGATTCAAAGTTGTAATCATTTTGTTAGGCAACATTTTCTGCACATTTAAGCCAAGACACGTCAGAATCCATTTCACCAGCTAGGTGCTAGACGAGTCTAAAGTGAGATCTTCTTACGTATTTTAACTTACTGAGCTTGATCTTGCTGTTTCAAAAGGATGATCATTCCACCGACACGGACAAAACTAGGCTAATAACAATAAAGAGCATTTGTTGAACATATCTACTTAGATACGTGGAATTCCAACCAGGGAGTTCAAAGCAAAATGGTTCTATTTTCGTAGTTGGCCGGACTTTTTATGAAATATTCGTTATATTAATATGCACAAAGCTATTGTGAACATTAAAGGCAACATGAAATTAAATGAGAAAAGTGCTTAATTTTGAGACGGTTGTTTCTGGGTGACTTCTGCAACTGCAGATATATGGTTTTGGTACCAAAAGACGCATAGGTTAAATGATACAGACGAAATTTCGAACTCCAACGAAAGGAAAAATTTCAATTTCTGTTGCTTCAAAATTACCACAGGTATTTCAAAGCTGCAAACTTAAATATATTAATAGTAGTTCCCACAACTTATAACAAACTAATAATTAGGAGTTTTTATACGTTTTTGAGTCATTTTGCGAGCGGTGTTGACCGACCTAGAGGGTGGCCGTTAAACTTCATGAAGCATGCACCACCACTATGCAAGACAAAGAGAAAGGCCAGGCCATGATGATGAATTTATAAATCTCAGTTACCAATACCGGTGCCTGGGTATTACTTTAGCCCAGGGAGGTAACTTTGACCCATTTGGTGAAAAGGTTGCACCTTGAACAATTTTTATTTGGATAGCACTGGCGTATGAGTATTTAAGTCATCCGGTTATCCGGTAAATGGTGTCATAAACGGTCAGTAAAACAGTAAACTAAACCAACTTATAACTCGTAAAGGGTCAAAATTATCCACTCCTGTGTTAAAGTAATACACAGGCACCACCGCGGTATTCGAGGCTTTAAGGCAGTAAAATGTTTTTCTTCGAACTTCAAATGCTCGAAAGCTATGAAACTGAAGAAAAAAATCCCCTCGTTAATAGCACACTCAAACCACCCCTTGTCGATAGCACATACGCACTAAAATGGCTGATGAATAAATGAAGCATTTATGACTAAGAAAAAAATTAATTCATTTAATTTAGCCGTAAAATAAAATCTGTAAGAACGTGCAATACATTCGTTTAATTTTTTTGAAATTGGCTGCTGATACTTACGCTCTAGCAGGCTCTAGCAAGCTTATAGTTTAACTGAGTACCAATGTAATTACTCAAATTTGCTGGCTGATTTGTGACATCCTGTGACTTCGATGCCATCCGAATGGCAAAGTGGAATGTATTGTATGAAATATTAAATACCAAGCTTTGCCTGAGGCTTGACGTGCTGCGTTTGTGGGGTATGAGGCTTGCTTTAAAAATGTCATAAACACCTACGTTGTATTCTGCTAACGGAACCAACATTTATTTTTCTTTGGCGTTGGGATGTCAGAAACGTTTGGGGAAAAGTCCCACTGCTGGGCACAGGCCTCACCTCAACTATGAGGTGGTGCGAGCCGTACTTCACCACGCGGGCTCCGTGCGGATTGGCGGAGGGGTGTTTGTAAGGTAAGTGACCAACCTTACTGTATGATGACCAAACTTACTGATGTTATTAAGCCGCCCGAGGGCCTCTGACTAGGCTTAACGACTTGGTAAAAAGTAAGATAAAAAAATATATATTTTATTTTATGTATTCCATGTGTGGCTTAGTTGTTAATTTAATTGAACAATAGGCTCTACGAAACTAATGCTTTGCTTGAAAAGTTTTTTTCTTAAATCTTGCTGTGTGGCAAAGACGCATGCATTAACAGTACTAAAAACATCCTTTCACACGTGCCCGCAATAAAACTAAGGTTGAATGATCCGAAACTTTGCTGTTTAACGATGTAAACAAACCAAAGATAAACAGAATGTTTGAGAGCTCGTAAGTTCCGTTCATATTCAATTCGAAAGAAAAATATTTCGCTAAACAACTTTGATGTGCTTCGAGTGTGAACGAGCGCCTCAGGCGATTATAATTTGCGGAAAATATAAAATCATCTCTATTGTCATGAAGTAAAAGTCCACAATTAAGTTTAGCGACTAGTGATGTTCGCCAAGCATTCGACAGACGACTTTTTTGGAAACTCTCATTTACATTAGTTACAGCAAGTATTATATTAAGTAATGTAATCGAAGCGAAGCCCGTTTTTTAGTTAAAAAATAATGTTCGCTCACATTTCATGTAGGTACTTTTTTTCTGTAAATTTAACATAGGCACCGGTATAAAAGAAGAACTCTTTAAAAAAGTGTTAATTTTCATTGACGTTCAAGTCTAAAAACCATCCCAAAGTTTTGGAATCTCATAGGTTAAAATGATAATTCCAACACTTGATGCCGTAGACTACTCATTTCTCAATTTCATTAGCTTACGTCCAAATATTCTTAAACATGCTTTTGCCTTGTATCTTACTATGGCCCCTTGTCGGCCGAGGTCATTTACCACCGAACTGAATGCTACCTTCATATTTATTAATTATACGGTTTGAAATAATTCTTATGGAAGAGAAGATCCTCCTAACGCAAGCTTGTCGTAGCTTAAGAGGAGTTTCTAACCAATGTTATGTAACTATTTTTTAATTTGATGAAGTATATTATTTGTATTGCATTGTATTTGTAAATCTCAGCCATACAGCACTTCACTATTGCGGAGTAATCGGCACATTGTTGACAAAGTCGAGAACAAGTTTCGAGTGGTCTCCGAGGCAGCTGCGCCAGCTGCGCCTCGTCAAATCACACAGAAGAAATATACAGAGTCACAGACAAATTACATCTGTAGATGTCGCAAGAAGTGAAGGTCGATTGGACGGGATTAGAAAGATAATGGATTTGTCTAAAGTTGTTGCTTGATTGGGTCATTTTGCGGTTTATATAAATAAGTGTATTGCAGCAAAATTTTTCACCTAACCTCTAAGTAACCTCTTCTGACGTTGTTGTTATACGAAATAAAAAAACAGCGTTAAAAGATGACCACTAAAGAATAAACGTTTTGTAGATTTTAATTCTTACTCATCATAGTCGGATAAACATATTGTACAATATTCAGTGTTAGACTTGCCATTAAACCTACAATTTTTGTATACTAAGAATGAGTTCATAAAAAATCGTCAATTTCTTGCTGGGTACAACTCTCCATAAATAATGATGAAATTGATTTCATTACCGAGCCATATCTAAGTCTAGAAACAAACACGTGAATTGAAAGACTTTACGCTTATAGGACACTTTAGGATTTTGCCCAAAGTGGTACTGAGGTAAAAATATGTGAAAAATATCCTTGGATTATGAAAAAAATAAACACATGCTTTTCTAAAATATTTAAAAGTCCAACATTCGTACCATAGATACCTCATTTGGCAGCAATGTATGGACAAAAAAACCTTTTGGCCAGGCACTCACACAATACTATCAGCTGTCTATGACAGAGGAAGACCTGCTTTCAAACATGTGGTGTCTATTGCAATAAATGGTCTGAAGCCGCAGAACAAACAGTACGCGTCTAATATTATGCGATGTTTAGTTGTTTCGGCGATCGTTTGTTTTGTAACCGACAAATATTTGTCCGGTTTGATAAATGAACAAGAATTTGAAGAGACAACTTTCGTTTGCTTTGCTTTGTAGAAGTGTGCCTTGAATACATTGTTCAGTCAGTACTTACTATGTACATATTGGATGTATTATGTTAACGATCATTGTCATTACTTCATTAGACAGTAACAGTATGATTTCATTATACCAAATGATAATAATGTAATACTCAACGCTATTGACAATTCATTTTGAATAATGCACATAATATTTCAGTATGTAAAAAATTGCATGCATGAAAATTTGGGCAGAGCGCACAATAGCAAAAAAGCACTCTGGATCGAGTTTCGCCGATAGACGAAAACTGCGTGAAAATTCCAACTCTCACGTCCAAAAAGTGCAAAAACAACTGAAGACTTCATCGCAGCAATATGACTGGACGAAAAACTAGAAAATGGACATTTCGTGTTGCATATAAAGGAATGGAATATAACAAATGACAAACGGCGGGCGAAGGAAAAAAAATTGTGATAAAAATACGTTAATTGTGAAAAAACTACGACATCAAAAGCAATGTATTGCCCTTGTCGAATAACAAAGACAGATTAAAGTAATGGATGTCAAAACTCTCGAAATTGTTGTCGCTTTATTAAAGTTTTAGGTACTGGAAGTGCTTAGTTACTCTAACTGTAACTTTTTACGTAAGTATATAGACGCACAATCCTGTTCGTGATTTCGACTTAAATAAATTTAAGAAGGTTCCATGCATTCCATACATCCATACATAAAATTCATAGAACAAACAATGAAACATTATTTATTTTCATGAGATGTGGTTGCATCATAGCTAATGAGTTCATAGTCCTGAAATTTAGAAGACACGAGCAACTATTTCAACAGGTGCTATTTGCTTACTTCGCTAAAACACCACTTAGAGCAAAACATATTACATGTCTCTTGAGAATTGGCCCCATCCCGTTAAATACAAGCATGAAGTGTCAGCTTACATATTATTTACGATTCCTCCCGTACCTCGGAACTAACATTTGTCGAAGTATAAAGAGCATTGTCATTTAAAATACTTCTTCGACTCTATTAGGTCTTCAAAAATAAGTAATCCCTGTTAACAAGATCAATATTTCACAAGCAATAAAACTGGATTTTCTTCCAAATCCGATAACTGTTTGAAGATCATCTGTAACTCGTAAATTATTGGAATAACACGAGATTTAACTGAATGTTATTAATGTTTTGGTCCTGCGGTAGGTCCGACCGATTTCAAAGCAGATACTTGACGTGTTTTTTTAATAAATACCTGACGTATGGTCTCTATGCCATGTAAAAATAGTGTCTGTTATGGCATGCACATTCGACAGACGGAGTGAAGTATCTCGGGACTTGAAGAACAAATCGTAACGTTCGTTCCGTGAAGTGCTAATCCTTAACATATGCGACAAAAAAAACCAAAGATAAGGGTCAATTTCGAGAATACGGCTTGCAGTACATTTGTATGGCTATAAAAAGGCGCGGATCAACGCACGGATTGTCAATGACAAGCGTTTAAGCGCTGCGTTTATTTATTCGTACAAGTATTCCCTTTTAGCGTGAGACAAAACAAGGATTCTCTAGATAAGTGTTGTACGCTTCAAGACAAGCTATATTATGGTAATAACTTTGGCTCGCAACGGAAAGACGCGACAGAGCGGTGCAGGATATTAAATTAGAAAGATACTGTGAGACGGTCAGGAATTTTTAACTGAAATTTTCTTTTTTACGTTCATGAATATTAAAATTTTAATGCACAATTTTCTTTCTGCCCGCTCTGAACTCAATATATTTTTAGTAAAAGGCAAAGATGAAAATATTCAAGCGAAGTCTGATCCATTAGGCTTTTAAGCATCTTAGAATAACAAAAGCCTCACGGACTTTTTATTTTATTTTAAAAAGCCTTGATAATATTCCACTTTCTTCGGTAATAAAATTTCTCCTCTGCAATCCACTTGCTCTTATTTTTAAAATGAATTTCATATAAATACATTTTTTACATATTTGCTCGTGAAGTGGCTGTAATTACACCAATTTCGATATCGTAATGTACATTTCAAAAACGAACGTACTGTTTTGTCTACTTGACCAAATGGTCCACTTTCCTGATCAGCTCACATAAAACATTATGAGACATTTGTATGTACATTTTTTTTAAAATACTGTGCGAAACCGTAATTTCTGGCTTTGAAAGCGCGACAAGGATTAGTTGAAGATGAGAGGGGTATGAACGAGCGGCGACAACACGTTAGTGCGTATGCCTAAGTATAATTGAACAGACAGAGAAATTGTAAATTATCCACTGTACCCCGCGATCCACCGTGACCCACTCTCCCCTATTTTATAAGTAATCATGGCTGTTTTTGTACCTTTGCCTAAAATAAACGTTGATAGATTATTTGAGGGCAAGTAAAAATTATTTATCTTTTCGCTCTAATGATTTTATTTAGCTTTCTTTATTCTATCGCAAAAATGTTATAAAACGTCCTATGTCATCCTTTGAAAATTACAGCCCTTGCTTTCTTATTTATTTGCAAATAGCTTTTGCCCGCGACTTTGTCTGCATTAGGTAGTTTTTTTGGAATGCGATGTTTTTCCGTAAAACCAATTTATCCAAATACGAGTATAATAAAAATCTTTGATAATTTAAGAGTGAAAGCGATCAGATTCCCCGGAAAGTATTATTCCCATGAGAATGCGTTGTTTTCCCGCGGTCAAAAGTACCTTATGTCCTTTCTTAAGTCTCAAACTATCTCCTTTCGAAATTTCATTTAAATCTGTTCAGTAGTTCAGGCGTGAAAGTGATCGGCCCACTTGAATTTTTCCATGGGAATGCGACATTTTCCTGCGGTAAAAAGTAGCCTATGTCATTTCTCGGGTATCGAGATATATACCAAATTTCATAGAAATCAGTTCAATAGTTTAGGCGTGATCAAGTAACACACCGACAGACAGAGTTACTTTTGCATTTATAATATATGTATGGATATCGCTTCGGCTGTAATTTTTTACTTACCGAACTTATATCACAATGCATTTAAGAAACAAAACATGCTTAGCTACAGGCTTTTAACAAAGAACGTAATGATCCCACCCGAATCTATTATACTTTTACGCTACTTCATACCTCGTGCCGCATAGGGTTGTCAATCAAATAACGACGACGCACAACAAACGCATAGTTCATCGTCCCCATAAAACGAATAGTTTTTGGATCGGGCACTGGCACCACAAAAACTATCGAATGTGTAATTGAGTCGTCGTGAGTCACCCCGCACATCTGCTGTAGGAGTTGGCCGCTGTGTGGTAAGATGCTGCTGGACATGAACATCCAGAAACGCATAGACAGCAGACAGGAGAGAGTTTTAATAAAACTCATCGTAACAGACTGCTGTTTAAATAAGAAATAATTTAGATTAAACCTTCTTAGCAACTTTTTCCCCAGGAGAATAGGATCTTGCAACTATGTAGTTTCCAAAATGTGGATTTTTTTTGCAATTGTGATGGTTTTTTTTTTTGATAAATGCAAAAGCTTCCTTACTATTTAAAACAAAGAAATTGAATTTAAATACAAAAAACACATAATGGAGAAAGTAACCAAATTATATTGATCAATCAAATACTCGTATCAAAATAAATGTAGATATACGATTTTTAAGTATTGCATACACTAGCGACCTAATTTTCATATCTGTCAATAAATACTCGTTGAAGATAAAATGTGAGTGTGACTGATAAATGAATGTGAGCACGTGCATTGCATGTCATGCAACTGTCATGCATTTTTGCATGTCACTTTCTAATAAGGCACATTGGACTGATAACCGCTGAGTTTATGTTAACTTCTCTTAAATTTACATAGTGTTATAAAAAAGCTAAATAACAAAGAGATATCACATTTTGTCCTGATTAAATAATCAGGATAAAAAGTAATAGTTATAGTCCTCCTAGCCGATTTCGACCACGGCAGCCAATCTCAACAGAGATCGGCCAACTGCGCAGGAGATATTATAGTGCACAAGTGTGAGCGCAATACACAGGTGCACTCACTGTTCCATTACTCTCAAAGGTCGGTGAGACGGCAATCCGACATGACCGGAGAGAGATCAGGCGCAGGATATTCATAACAGAAAATCTCAGAAACAATTTGGGCTCGACCTGGGATTCGAGCCCGGGACCTCTCGGATGTAAGGCAGAAACTTTGCCACTACACCAACGAGGCAGTAAAAAAAGGATAAAAAGTATCCTATCACCTAATTCAGCTCATACCCTGTCTCTATATAAAATTTCATCAAAATCTGTTCAGTAGTTTCAGCGTGATTGACAAACATCAAAACAAAGAAACTTTTACATTTATAATACGAGTATTAGTGTGATTTATTACAGCAGCTGAATAAACACCAGTTTGTTCCAAGATACATCAATTGAAAAAACATTTTTAACTAACCTGAAAACCTTCTAGCCAGCTACCTACAATTACGCGTCCGCCTATCCCCAATCCCCAAGGCACAGCACGGCGGCTCAGTTCCGGTACTCCAGTCTTTGTTTCCCGCTAATAGCTCCGGTGTATTATTTAGCGAACGGGGGACTTCTTTAATGGACTACAAAACTAGAAAATGAGGGGTCGAAAAAGATTAGATTTCTTATCAGACGCTTTGACCGAGGCATATGGTGACGAATCGTATTGATTAAATGACGTGGGGTCTTATGAGTAATTTAAATACTCTCGGGTAACTAACTTAGGTGAATGATGATGGTTTCCTAGCCGATTTCAACCACGGCGGCTAACAGAGATCAGCTAACTACGCAGGAAATATTATAGTGCACAAGTGTGAGCGCAAAACACAGGTGCACTTACAGCACAGATTACTAAATAATTACTACGCTTACAGTTCTTTCACTCTCAAAGTTCTATCAAATCCGACATGACCGGAGAGAGATCAGGCGCAGTACCAACGAATTAATGTGCTTTCCGAGGCACGGGGGTGTAACACCGCCAACTTCCCGACTCCGAGCTGTTTCGTACCTGGGATTCGAACCTAAGACCTCTCAGATGCAAAGCAGAAAATTCGCCACTATACCAACAGACAGTCTTACATGTCAATAGAATTTAGTACTCCCTTAAATAATATGAATTAATGAAAATAGAAATAATAAGATTGACTAAAATTCATCAACCGTCTGGACGATTGAAGTCATTCGGGAAAATATCTTCTAAGATATTTGCTAAAGTCCCAACTTCATGTCAAATCATTTATGTCAAAACTCATGGTTGTCAATCCCTAGACCGTATTTAAAGAACTCCGCACACAACAACAGCGAGCCGACTTAATTACTCGTAACATACCATGACCGAGCTAATTCGCTTCGGTAAAGTTTCCGAAACTTCGTATCCCAAGTGGTCAATGAGTAAATTAAGCTGTTACCCCTAAGCCCGCGTCCACAAACACTTATCCCGCAAAAATGACGTGCCATTATAGAGTGAAGTTCGTTAGACGAATGCGGGCTTGTGCACTCATTTACACAACACCCACATTGAGTTAGAGGGAGCGTCAGCAATATCAGCAGAAAAGGCGAAGGATTTTACAACATGCAACAATTTTACAAATAATTAATTATACCTACTCTCCAGCCCCCATAGATGTCAATAGGTATACATTTGATTTAAGGGTCGAGAAGTTGACTATTAACCAAGAGGTCGCGGGTTCGATCCCCGCACTGTACAAACATTTGTGTGCATGAACATGTCTGTTTGTACTGGTCTGGGTGTAACAAAAAACCCCGTTATAACTGAAGGGTGTTGTTGTGCCCGTAAACCTGAACAACTTTCGCTAAGAAACCTAGGTCGAATTCTCAAAAAATCTTTTGGCTCTCCCATAGTAAATCGATCAGCTGATTGGCAATTTTGTATGGGAAGCCCGATTTTTTTTTTGAGATTTTGACCAAGGTATCATTGGGAATGTTGTGCAGTTTTCCGGGCACAACAACACCCTTCAGTTATAACGGGGTTTTTTGTTACACCTTGTATATTAATATAAATATAAGCATGTCTCTCAGTGTATTTTTTACATACATTTCATCATTATCATTTGCCGCAGCATCTTAACAGATGATAATTATTGTGTCTCATGCTATATTTTATGGGTTGCATCGTCTTCGATGCCTGAAAAGTCCGATGTCAGCACAACTTCTTTTGCCACACCAGTCGCAGACGAAACGAGAGTCAAGGGGGTTTAGCATTTCAACTTACAATAATGATCTGATCTGATTATATCTCAATAGGTTCAAATGTGTATTTGAATAGTAAGTAATATAACTATTTTGGTTAAACTGAACTCTGTCACCACCTTCAGTTCCTCTCAACTGCCGACGGTACATAACCATAAAACACGACTACAAGCGACCATAGAGACCGCATTAGACATGCAGGTGCGATGCGTTGACGGAACTCGGAACCGACCGGATTACGCGCTGATCCAATCATGCGCACTGGAGAATTGAGACGTACTCCAGGGGCTCTACTCTGTAACGACAAACGTTTTGAACGTTGCTGATATTGCCAATGATGCAAGCTTAACCTTGTAAAGACACGGGATAGTTGGAGTCTAACGGACCGACCATTGCGGACTTAGACATCATTAGATGCAAATAAAAAGCGAATAAAATAATTAAGGTAATGTTTCAGGAACTCTTTCACCTCCTTCTTATCCTTGTTAACTGCCGTCGGTATATCACCATAAAACACGACTACAAGCGACCATAGGGCGGTCCCTACCGCATTAGACATGCAGGTGCGATGCATTGACGGAACCGGAACCAACCGGATTACGCGCTGACCCAATCATGCGCACTGGAGAATAGAAATGTTATCCAGGGGTTCTACTCCGCAATCCGATGTTCGTAGATTTTATTGATACCGTCCTTGTCGCTTACGGCAGTTAGACGTGAAAGCAAAGGGGATAGTCGTAGAGTCGAACGGACGAAGCGTCTTGGATTAGGTCGTCGTCAGTTAGGTACTGCATATCGCTTGGCTGTATTAGCAACATTTCTAAATTGCTTATTGGTTTGATAACGAATGTTTTTTTTAAATTAAAATTAACTAAAACTACTGAAGTCATCTTAATGATCCTATAAAACAAACCAGTTAGTAAAACTTTTTCAATCAAACAAATTGTAACAGTTTTAACAAAAGGTATTCAAAGTTTTTTGGAATCAGTCAATCAGGGTCAAAAAGAAAATCTTAAGCTCAACATAACTGTCTTAATTATCCTAAGCACTAATCCGAAACCTCAATGACCTCAATACCTATGATAAAAGACTTAGCAACTGAAAGCCAGAAGGTAGGACTTAAACTCAAACCTGACAAAACAAGATTGTTGACAAATGGAGTCAAAAACACTATTCTATTGGAAAAAACAGAAATAGACTACACTGAAGACTGATATTTGGGACACCTCATCACCCAACAAGAACCTATGCGAAAAGAAGTCGAGAGAAGAATAGTCAATGGCTGGAAGAGATACTGGGGTTTAAAAGAGGTAATGAAAGACAAAGAACTACATATAAACACTAAGAGTAAATTATTTAACATTTGCATACTGCCTGTTCTTACTTATGGCTGCCAAACATGGTCAATAACACAAGAAATGACAAGGAAGCTTGAAGTTTGCCAATCAGCAATGGAAAGGAGTACGTATGCTAAGTGTGAAAAAATCAGACAGAATAAGAAGCAGGGTCATTAGAGGAAAATCAAAAACCACACACATAACATCAAAAATAAAAAGGCTGAAATGGAGGTGGGCAGGACATCTGTCGAGGGGGCACGATAAATGGAGCAAAATGGTGACCAGATGATATTTCCGAGAGGGAACAAGAAAAAGAGGCAGACCGCAGAAAAGGTGGGATGATGACATCAAACAAGTAGCAGGTGTGACCTGGAGTAGAGTAGCTCAAAATAGGAAGGAATGGAAACGGTTGGAGGAGGCCTTTGCCGACTGGCAAACAGATCTGCAAAAAATTTAAAAACAAGACATTTTAGTTTAGTTTTTAGTTAAGTATTAATTGTGTGAAATGTAATTGCAAGATCTGAATAAAGGGCTATATTCATTCATTCATTCATTCACTAAGCCGAAACCTGGTATAAAAATATAAAATCTTGAAGACATGCTAAATGCTAAAGGCCGAGTTGAACGCTCGGCATTTATGGTGCAACTTGTAACCTCCCTATCACAAAGTTTCAAAATAATGCATTACCCTTTTGCTAATAATGGAACGCCGCCTACACGGTATTTGCTTCAATATGGGTCATAATATTCGACAAGTTATGTAACCTAATAGGTACAGCAAGGATAGTTTATTGTCTATGCAAATAAACACTAAGTTTCTAGAACCTTAGCAATTTAAAAGAGGAATGATGTAGGTAAGATCGACCATTATATCAAATAGGATAACTAAATAAACAATCGACCTCGTCAACAAAAAAAGGGACAAACATAAAACACATAAAATCAAATTATCAAAATAACGGTGTGTACCTACACGACGTCAGTCTTATTTCATGTACAAAAAACCATTCGAGATTCACACTGATAAACAAAAAGTCACAGCCCCCAGGAAAAAAAACAACCGAACAAGATATTTTTTCTATAACAAAGCTGGCTGCAAAAATCCCCAAGGAATAAATTATAGTCCGTGAATAGTCTGATAAACATCTCTGGCCCATTGGACCCGCAGCCTGCGTTCCCGAAATGTGACAAAATGAATGACTACCACTATTCTCGGAGCAAAAATTGAATTAGCAGTCACTAATCATTTTAACTAATACGGGAAGTGATACATTACATTTATTTGAGGGCTGCTCCTTCCAGTGATTAATTGTCCTAATTTAAAGTTTTAATGGCTCAGAAACAGGAATAGCGGTGCTAATCTAATAACTCAAATTGAGTTTTGGAGGATGATGGAGTTGTGAAATTAGTTCCGATTACACAACCGTTAGTAGAACAATTTTATCTTATCTGAGTATTACAATCCAACCCTTTTAAACAGGTGCCCAAATTGTCGAGAAAGAAGATTGTGTTTCCCTATAATAAAACGTGAACTTTGCATCAATTAATTATAACGTAGAGTATAACTATAACTAACGTATAACTTGCATTTCTGCTGCTGATTAAAAACTAGAAAGCCGTCTCCGTGAGTTCTTATGTTTTATCTGAACGAAGTTATAGTAGAAGATACGAACTAAGATCGACCTTTACCGAGCTGATAATAGAATAAAACATATTTTGTAATAAATTTAATATATCAGATAATATATTAAAAATGGTTTGCTAAACAAATAGTGGACAGACAGTTTTTAATAAGTTTTTTTAATTTTGCAACATCATAATCATAAGAAAATTTTGCCATGACTGAAAGTACAAGTGACTACAGACACAAGTACCTATAGAACGTGCAGCCAATGGGTTGTCTATTATTTACCTGGGAAAACTACTGGGTAGTCAGGTATAAACAGGTATGTCAATGTAAGTTACTTTCATTCAATTGGATAATCGAAAAAAATATTTAACATGAAAAGCGCTGTTTTATGACCATACATTTTCCTATTATCTTGATGTAGCAAAATTTCTTTAAAAATCGCTTTTTAAACATTAATAAAAATTGTCTGTCCAGGCTTTTTTTAACAAACCCATTTTTAACATATTATCTAATATACTAAATTTATTATAAAATATGTTTCATCCTATTAATAGCTCGGTGAAGGTCGATTTACTATTACTATTCGTCATAAAGTGTGTTTTATCCAAATTAACAACAGCTATGTTTGTGTTAACTTTGATAGATACATAACAAACTTGGTAGAAGTCATGACAAATACTTAATACTGAAGATGATGATCAGACTCTAGATCAAAACTTTTAAACGAAGAAAGGTTAGCAAGATAAGACTTCAATTCCAGAAATCATTAGCATGTCCAAAACGTGAATAGGTTCACTCATAACATAAATAGAATAGAATTCAATTTATTTCGCACTTAAATAAACCAACATACTAGTACATATATTTTTTAGTATGTTACCCTGAGTAATAACAAAATACTCAGGGTAACATACTAAAAAATAGAACATAAATAATCTGGTTAGTGAAGTATCACTTACTTTATAACTTCGACAGATACATTACACTAAACTAGTCCCAGCTCAGATCAGTGCATCTGCACAGCCATTCGAAGCTCATTCCGTCAGCTAACAGGTTGATGCGGGTTTAATTAAAATCCGCCATCATCAATCATCGCCATATTGATTTTGTGTCGCGAGCATTTGGCATGCGGCCCGGAGCTGGTCGTCCGTTATCAATTAGCCCGCGATGGCTGACAAGCCCGGTGGATAAACAAGCCGAGTGTCATGGGAAATCGTTTTGAATACTGAAAGCGTTTAACTGGAATTTGCCCCTGTTTAGTGGAATATAACCAATACAACGAAATGGAGATTAAATTGCGTATTTTATTAACCCCCGACTAAAAAGAGGAGTGTTATAAGTTTGACCCTTATGTCTGTTTTTGTGTGTATATGTGTTTTAATATTTGTCTGTTTGTGGCATCGTTTTTTTTTTCAAAAGATAATATATAATTAATATAGCTACTCAAAATCCGTCCAGTCGTTGATGCTCACCAGCCGTTTGACTCGCTTATTCGGGGGATTTTAACTGGAAAGATAGTTTTAATTTTTTTATTGTGTAGTTGTCTTGGTAGTAGCATACGAGTAGAGGCTGAAGCTTCAACAAAGCCTCATGAGTTAAAATGGTTGAACCATTCTGTGTATACGTGTATTAAAACTTCTGTCTACGACTCTTCAGCAGCTCTTAGTCTGTAATATATTTCTTTGAATCCAGTTTAAACGAATTTGATAACTTTTTTGCGAACGTGACAATGTAAATTTTAAGCACCATAAGCAATAACAAGAACTTATGGTAAAGAGAGTGGGCACAATTCAATAAACGAATAAAGGAAACGGGAACCATATCTGAAATTGAACCGATCATTACAACGTAAAGCAGGATAAATAACAACGGTGCCGTCTTAATACGATAAACGCTTAAGTCCAATAAAACTAAACAAGTTAAACGCCGGCCAATAAACCACAAAGTAGATGCGCCTGCGCCGGGCCCGTATTTGGAACTGTGTAGGAAGCTGTAATGAGTTGTGTTTGACCTAAAGACTAGAAAGTCTGGACAGCAACTGATATTGGAAACTAGATTTGGAAATTTTAGGATTGTTTCCTACAATCGCGAAAACAAAATGGTAATGTAAAAACAGCAACAAATCAGGTTTTGTTTTCATTTTAAATACTTCCAGTGGAACATATATTTAGTTAGCCGTTAAGTACCACATCTTTCAAAAAAATCTGGAACTCAATTCTGAGAAAACGAAAACTTCCAGCTGCGCGTAGTGCTTCGCTTGAGATTAGTTTTGTACGGATCAATTTGACGAGTAGAATTATTGAACTATAGCTCAACCTTTCTCCTCTTAGCGACAGTAAGTAAGTAGTCGGCGAGTGTGGTCATGATCTACACCAGCTTATTCCGTCGGCCCACTTTTACCATCGGACCACCAGACGTACCGCGGAATACCATCCGTACCGTGTCGATATTCAACTGATACGAACCAAGCGCTTCTCATCTACATTTTTTTTTTTTTTTTTTTTTTTGTGCACGATTCCTTATGCGCACTGCAAAAGAGTGGAACTCACTACCTGCGTCAGTGTTTTCCTACAATTACAACCTAGGAATCTTTAAAGCTAGAGCGAACAGGCATCTTCTAGGTGAGCTCGATCCATCGTAGACTCAGTCTTTGCCTCGTTGGGCTCAGTCTAGAGTCAAGAGCAAACCTATCTCATATAAAAAAAGTAACGGATCCTAAATACGTGCCTGTATCGTCCCAGCCTCAGTACTTTCTTACATCTTGTAGCATGAAATAAAGTGCGTCCAACGCGCGATGACTAATGCTGACTTACCATGTTCGCAACCCCCGGACATAAACACTGCTAAACGGACGTGTAAGTAATAAATTTCAGTCACGTTATATCATTGCTTTTGAGTTATAGCGCAGAATCGCCCGTCTGTTTCGCACTATCTGATCGTCTAGTCGTTGTTTCAGTTATATTACGAGTATTTCGTGTGGCGAGGGTATTCCATTTTTAAAATTTAAACACGGAATACAGCGTGGCAGTTCTTAAAATGGAATTTTCTTACGTCTAGCGATAAACGCTATCTTGAGCAAGGCAAGGCGGCATAATTCCTAAAACAATCTGGATGCTGGACCGAGGCCAGGGTGTGTTGTGCATTGCGGGCTGGGATCAAAAAGTAAAGAACTCTTTTTTGAAGTAGCTCATACCACATAATATACCAAGAGTGCCCAGTATCCGTTGATATTTTTACAACGTGAAGTTAGCTTTAACTACCCTCTAGATAACTTTTTAAAATAATTACCTACATTAAAAATACATTAAGGAATTCACTTAAGACAAATGGGCTCTAACATGAATGTGACGTTGGAGAAATTAAAAATAAAGAGCAACAGTTGTTACATTTAATATTACATTGAAGATAAAAGTCACACGACTTTTTTACAAGCGTGACCGCGTCCATCAAACGGACACTTAATTGGTCTACATGGCGTTTACTTGTATCAATAAAACCCATTAGAATACATCTCGGGTCGCCCACAGGCAAAATTGTACCGCCAGTTCACTCAGATTTTTTTCGTTATGCGGTTATTATGTACATAAATTAGCGTTATGTAAGTAGTAAGCGTCGAGCAAACGTCCCTTGCACTAATCAAGGTTTAGGGAAATCTAGGACGTTTGAGTGAAGAATCGTCGTAAAAGGAGTCCCTATGACAATGCGTATGCATAAAGTATTTCCTCCGTGAATGAAACGCTCGTGGCGCAGTTGGTGCAACGCTTCGTTAGTAATACCAAAGTTGCCAACCATTTGAGAGACGTCTATTTACAAGCATCTTCGTGCTTCGGAGGCACGTTAAGCTATTTAGTCCGGGTTAATATCGCTATCGGTTAATATGCTAACCTGGTCAGCGGCCCTTGGGCGGCTTAATAATATCGGACTGTAAGGTCATATTCATAATCTTTAGGTAGGTCGGTGGTTGGTCACTTACCGTACAAACGACCCCTCCACCAATCCGCACTGAGTACACGTGGTGCATTATGGCTCGTTCCAACTCATAGTTGAGGAGAAGCCTGTGCCCAGCAGTCGGACGAACATGAGCTGGTGAGATAAAACGATATTATTATTTGTAAGATAGAGACAAAACGTTGATGTAGTCATATATAAGTATTATTAAAAAAATGAGAAATGCAAGAGTAGGCCCTCGGTTAAATGAAATCGCTATGTATAATGTCTGGTTCTTTTCTTTTGACTTTAACGTGGGTGGTTTCTTTATCCGAGGGCAGAGGTCACAATATCATGAGTATTATATTGTGTGGGCGGGTTTTACCGCGCATTTTAGTGGCACCAGTAAAATAACTCGAACCAAACGTCCTGGGACGTCCACCGCCGTTGTTATGTGCCTCAGACTTCTTTATAGGCCGTTTGGATAAACTGTACGACGTTGCATTCTTTCTACGGTCTTCTATGTTTTGTAATTCCCATGTTTGTTTTGCTGGGTTTTTATTGTTATAAGATCGGAGACGTTTTGCTTTTGTTTCCTGTCTAGTTTTATCGCGGCGTCTTGTTTGCGGTGAGTGGGATTCTGTTATTTATCCAGGCAAGCACAGATTAAATGTTAGGTTCTTGTCTGCAATGTCTGGTTAGGAGCGAGACACAATTTTTTATCCCTTTTCCTTAGCTTTTTGGAATGGTGGCTCTAAGTTCGTAGTCAACTGTACTTACGGAAAAAAATGCATTGAATTTACAAACTCGAAGCTGTTTCGAATTCATTCGCATTTTATCTGCTCATAATATTTTTATAACTTTTTGTTCATAAACTCGTCTGAAATGGGAATAACAGGACAGCAAAATTCAATCTACTGGCTTTGGATGAAAAGTTTTAAGTGCTTTAAAAGCATAGGTATTTTACGATTTAACAATATTGTTTCGCGCACTCTGGAAAACAATTGTCTGTCTCTGTGTGTCTTAAGTAGTGTGATTAAAAGGTATTTGTTGAAAAAAAATGACGTCTCACGATTACCTACTCAATCAAAATACTGTAAGGCACCTAAGGATAAAACTCACCTAGATTCTTCTTTCATTCAAAGTATTATCTCCAACCCAATTCCCGCTATGATAAGATTAAACTAAAATCACAGAATTCAGGTAACCTTTCACCTAAAATATGTATAATAATTAGTAATTTTTATGAACCTATGCTGCAAATGACCCCAACAGTGATGTTTGTGTGCTTAACCGTCACCAGCTCGATGGTACAAGGTTTGAACTCTGTAGTAAAATAAACATGATCGCAAGATAACATCCGACAGGCACCGTTAGGGTTAAGTAACTCCTTACAGGTTGGCTTGTTTACTAACATGTGCATCGTCTTGTAAGACCTTGTTATGAAACCGTTAATTTGTTAAGCTTTGCCGAGAACTTAGATATAGACCAAATCTAGGTCTCTGATATTAATTGATCGTTAATTTGTTAGGATTAGCGTTAACTTGGGTACCTAAAGACCGTTTCTAGGTCTCTCATAATACTGATTATCTTTTCTAAAATATTATATTTATGTTTTATAAGAATATGTAGATGTATGTATGTTAGACTTTAAGGTATTTGTGATATGGGCCTAATTTTGTTAAAATTCGTTGCCTGAAATAAAAGTTATTATTATTATTTTCATCACAACAATCGGCCCACCTGCATTTTACACAAAAGATAATGTTTACACGTCATTTTTTAAAGAAATCATGAGAGCGACATGGAAAAACAGGGGGTTGGATTTTTGGGATGAACAGTGTAGTGTTATATAATTTTGACCAGGTCAAAAGAAATGTTTTTTTTTTTCAGTTAAAAGTTGGATACACCAGCAAACCAAGTAAAAGTTGCCAACTCATATTAACTTATTTATTTTATCTTGCCTATATAACCGTGTCTAGCTTATTCAATCTAATAAAGACTCAACATGATGTCGACCACATGAAGTGGGATGTTACTCAATGAACCGTCAACGTGGCGAATGGCACTCATAAAGTCAAATTATTATCAACGTCCCAGCCCCTGGTTGAATGGATAACCGTGAAATCACTCGTAAAACTTGCATTAGTGAGCCAGTTATTAACCCTGGCCCATGTGGTCCAGTCGTAAACTAAACAGTGATGTTGAAAAAATGGTCTGGTGTGACTCCTGTAGAGAAAATGGGTTCCTTATTAATAACGATTAGAAAGCCGGGGGAGAAAACTTGTCCTATAATAGGGTACGAGAATGCACTACCAACTTATATATTATATAATAAAAGATTTTTAAGTTTTTTAAACCTTAAAATATTTTTTTCGACGAGTACATGAATAAATCAAATTTGAATGCTGTTTATTATCTGGGGTTACGTGAATTATTTGAAATTCTACCTACTTAGTGGTTACTACGTAGGTTTACTCTGAAACGTGAGATAGCTACTTTGATTTAATTGTATAGTTGTTTTCTCTACTTATCATCTTTATTGAGGTGCTTCGATTTGATTTAAACTTTGTTTTCTATGACTTACTGAGTAACCTTAAAAAAGAAGAAGCACAACTTCGTCTCAAAGTTGTAAAAGTCTAAATTGAGATTATTGATAGCGGCTTCTTAATATTGTCATTAACTTTATTGACACTTTCGCTCCCATGCCACAGCTGCGCATCATATTGAATTTCACTCTGTTTTAATATTTAATTTAAGAACGTTTGGAGAGTTGGTCTTCTAACGACAGAATTCAACCTAACCTTTTGAGGATCTCGCTGAATTCGCTGAATGAAACGTTCTGATCATTCGACGCCCATTTTTCATCAAGACTGACATCTAATAGGATTCTTAAAAGTTCATTTCACAATCCAGTAACTAAACTGAATGCCAATACGAGTACTCGTGCATTCCTACTTTTTCTGCGCGGTAATTTGCATGTGAACTTGCCGGTTCTACTGAAAAGTTGGAAGGTAACGTGTGATTCGTTTTCTGGTGCACCCTTCGTGCAATTACTAATCGAACTTTATATTCATATAGCAAAGAGAGTAATTCGTTAGAGAACCGTTCATTTGGCCAATCGTAATTTTTTGACCCAAGTTGTCTATTTTAACTGAAATATGTCCAAGAAATCTCGTAAATATTAAAACTGCACAATGGTTAGCAACAAATTTAAATAAGATAGCGTTACTATAGCAAACACTAATTTTCATATTAGTTTACTTTTGGATCAATTTTAACAGTTAAAATCCTTTTTCATATTTTAAATAAGCAAACTGAAGATTTTCAATAATTCAAAGGTGTAACAGAAGTAATTATAAGCTTTAATCTCAATTTCCTGTTGACAATTCTATTTTAACAAGATATTTTGTATACGAATTTCAACTTCGACTGTTCAGGAACACTCGTCGCGTTCGAGATGAAAAATCTCGATTGTGAAGTTCTGAGAATGCGCAAACTGAAAAACCATCGGAAAATGTTCGTTCGTTCGTACTTTCTATGACTGTGAAGTTTTCTCGATTGCATGAGAATCGGCTTCCTGGTCGCGTTGGAGTGTCTTCGATGACAAACGATGATTATGTTACTGGCATTAAAATGTTGAATCAAGTTCTTTCATTTCGTAAATGAACCTATGAAGAACTTTGTACTAAACTATTAGTACTAAGTAAAGTAACTAGTAACTAAGATATTAGGTATAAAGAAGGAAACGTATGAGAGACTAACGCGATATCATAATGTAGATATCACATGACTCTCACGATAGCGAATACGAAAGGAACGAACGTTAAACAATATGGACCGCAGATTTGTGACCTCCTTATGCACTTGGTACCAATAATAATGCGATAAGCTAGCTGACGACAGCTGTTAGCTTAAAATGATTTTATCTACTATGATGATTGCTACGGCTACCCTACCGTATCCTTACGACAAAATCGAATTCTTAATTTGTTTGAGGTTAGGATTCGGGAGTGAGTGGGATTCGATATCGGTGTCTAAGATGCTGACCTATTTGGATGCTTGAACTCAAGTGGTCTAAGGGTGATTTCAGTTCAACAGTCATCACTAATCACGTAACTGATATCCTCCTTCGCCAACTTTAAAAGGTTGGTTGAATCAGTTGTAAAACTTTTTTTTTTGCTTAAGCTCATGTGTAAGGTAGCATTTAATTGAACACTCAATGGATTGAATTTTTGGATGTTGTGATATAGTTTAACTCTACTCGTACGGTTAGATCTCCATCTCCCTACAACTTCTAAGTACATTTTATGCAGGAAATAAGTAGTTAAATTATTCTATTACATGAAATTGTAAGAGTTGTAACCTACCCACTTGGTAGGTAATTAAATTTGGCATTTGCACTTTAGTTTATTTTAATGCATCGCGAATAAAGTAGGTCCGTAAGTACTTTAAACGTCTTTTTTTCGAGTTTTTAATTGTTTAAACAGTTTCATGACAAACCTATTGTTCGTGCTGTAAACTACAGATTTATATGAGCCGGTAGCTTGGCTGTTGCTAAGTACGCTGTTTATTGTTACTAGAGTGTGTGGTATTCGTAACATCCGTAGTCGACAAAGACAAAACAGGGAGCCGACTGTCATTCCCTTCTCCCTCCTTACCCAAAAATTGCGGTTGGCCAAATTAACGGTTCTCTAACTAATTATTCTCTTATCTTTAATATAAAAATGAATCACAAAATGTGTTGATTAGCGCTTAACTCAAGAATACCTGGACCAACGGGCCAATTATTTTTCTGGGGATTGTTGTCACGAAGAAAAAAATTTAAAAAAAACAACTGGCAGGTAACGTCTGCGAAGTCCACTAGTATTAATTTACTAGCTGTGCCCGCGACTTCGTCCGCGTGCAATAGTTATTTTGGGCATGATTTTATTTTTGCAAATTTATTTTTTTCTGCTTTTATTTTAGACAGTTTATTTTTTAAGTTTTTAAAAGAAAATAATTATTTTAAAGTACTTCTGCGTCAATTATCTTTCTAGTTTTATTTTCTTGTGTCGGAAGAACATATTGGTTTTCTCCGCAACCTGATCTTGACAACGCGACATATGTGTGAAAAGCAGTCTTGACGTTAATTAATTCCTATGTGTTTAAATGTTTGCCCCTGTGATTTATTAATTGTAACGGTGAAAGATAGCTTAACAGGAAATTAAATTCTTTTAAAATTAAAAGGTTTTTGGAATCATTGAGGTGCGAGGTATAAGCACTGTTTGACCAACTGCTGGACCAGTCTAAACATTATTGCGAAGAAATTTGATTTGAAGTCGGTCCCGTTACATATAATTGGTGGTTTAAGATTTCTAAGTAAAGTTATTGGGGCACCTATTTTTAACTTGACGAAATATGGGGAAGGCCACTTGTGTTCAAATAATTATTTTATTAATTTCGTTTACGCTACAGTTTCTCACTCCCAATATTGCACTTTGACACATCCTTTGATGATCTTTATTTTCTTTGTTGAGCTTTCGATATAAAGTCCTCAATGTTACTCACTCTTAATCCTAAATCTCGTTCAATTTCTATTTTATTTTCAAAATGAGGTACTTGCCTTCCTTCCTTTGAAGAAACTATTAAAAGTAATTTTGAAGGAAAAGTTATACTACCTCCCCACCACTGCCTCGTTGGTGTAGTGGCAAAGTTTCTGCCTAAAATACATGGTAAATTTATACGAGTATGTTGGGACGTGTAAAAGTGCTACTTGTTAGTCTACTTGCAGAAATATATTGATTTTATTGATTTTATTTTATTGTTCGATTCCCAGGTCGAGTCGAAATTGTTTCTGATATTTTCTGTCATGAATCTCTCAAAAACAGCTTGGAGTCGAGAAGTTTGCGGTGTTACACCCCCGTGCCTCGGTTCGCACGTTAAGCCGTTGGTCCTGATCTCTCTCCGGTAATGTCGGATTGTCGTCTCACAGAAATTTGAGAGTGATGGAACAGTGAGTGCACCTGTGTATTGCGCTCACACTTGTGTACTATAATATCTCCTGCGTAGTTGGTTGATCTCTGTTGAGATTTGCCGCCGTGGTCGAAATCGGCCAGGAGGGCTATTACTACCTCCCCCCAAATGTGCTCTCATATTTGTAGTTAATTTTAAGATGTTCACAAACTTCCATAATGGGGTATTTTTAAGCATAACTTTACAATGTCTGCCCTAGTTCCCCTTACTATTACTGGTACAGTTTGTCGAAAGTCCCCCGCAAACATAGCAGTAATTTTATGATGATGATTTTATCACAGCTTCTTATATCTCTAAGAGTCCTATTTAGTGCCTCTACATGAGCTCTATGGATCACGGAACATTCGTCCCAGATAATTATACGCAGTCACCTGGTCATTCATCATATCAGCCTGTTACAGTCCACTGCTGAACATAGGCCTCCCAAGGAGCGCCACAGCGCACGATCTCCCGCCCTTTGCATCCTGTCACTACCAGCTGCCATCTTCAGATCGTCTGTCCATCTAGCCGGGGGCGTCCCACACTACGTTTACCTAAGCGTAGTCTCCATTCAAGAACCTTCCTGCTCCACCTCTCGTCGGTTCTGCGACAGACATGGCCAGCCCACTGCCACTTTAGCTTGCTACATTTTTGGACAACATCAGTTACCTTAGTCTTATGTCGTATGACCTCGTTCCGGATCTTATCCCTTAATGAGATCCCCAACATAGACCTTTCCATAGCACGCTGTGTGTGACGTGTAGTCGGTGAGCCAGCTTGACTGTCATGTTCCACGTTTCGGCTCCGTAGGTAAGACTGCTAAGACGCATTGGTTAAACCTAAAGGCCGGGTGCTTTTAGGCACTGCGGCGGGGTCGACGTGAAGATATGGACGCACCTGGTCATTAATTAAATCTAATTTTGGTTCATCACGGTACCTCGTAGAGCTACACCACCTCTCGGAGGCGCTCGCTAGCCACCCCTCTCTTACTTGCAGCGTAATGTTTTGCACATCATGCGGCGCGGGTGAATTTATATCGGTGTTATTTTAAAATTGTAATATCTTCTAAGATATTCATTGAAATTAAGTGATGTCAAAGACAATTTTGTTCACAATTAAATACTCTTAACCAACAACACATTTATTTGGATAAAGATTTATATTATTACCTTGATACACTTCTTAACAAATAATGCATAAATTTCGACCAAACTTGATTACCATAAAAAACGATAAGGAGGGGCACCCTTGAACAGGAGTAGCTAAGACACTTTTCTTCTTATACTAAAACTGATATTGCGGCCATAATCTGCCTTATAATATATACTTACTCAGTATTATGAATTATGGAAAAGTAAAAAGGTTTAGGATTTTTTTTTATCTGAAGATAGAAAGTTTAAAAAGTGTTTAAAGATCCCTATTCTTTACACTATGTCATACATAGTACTTAAAGGTGGAACAATTCTGGCCTTGGTACTTATTTCCTGTATCACCTATAGAATATTAAATTGTTACACACTCCCATTTCACATGCGTATATTCCTTCTATCGCTGTCAGAACAGAACAACCATAAAGTGTGTCAAATTAAAAACTCCTTTGAACTCGCCGTAAACATAATCGTAATACTAAAATAAAAAGATCTTCCCGAATGGGAGACATGTGTCCACAGGCTAAGAGAAGAACCGTGTATAATGTGATAAAGTGTGGACGTTGTTACGGCGCCACAGTTTAAGCTGTAGTCAGTAGGTTTTAGTGCACATTATTTATTTATTTATTTAAAACTTTATCGCACAATAAATGTACAAAGGGTGGACTTAATGCTAAAAGCATTTTCTGCCAGTCAACCTCAAGGTCATGCAGAAAGAAGGCAATTATCGCATTCGTCACTTACCACCATAAAAATAGTTATTTGTTATAATAGAGTGGAAAGTTGCTTTTTAACCGCGTGTTCAATTTTGATGACCGAGCAAGCGAAGGATTCTAAAATTAGAATCCTGAGCGTTAGCGAGGGAATCAAAAGAGCACGAGGTGAAAAAACTTTGCACTCGAGTGCAACACGTAACTTTTCATTCCACCTTAGCGAGGAAATGACTAAATGCAAATAAAACCGTTGACAATCACAAGATAGCTACTTTTATTTCAGTTTAGGTATTAACTACTACATTATGACAGGTAAGTATTACAGAATAATCTTTAAATTATAACAAAATAATACTTAGGTATAATTAATAAAAATTTAAAGTAAGGTTGCTACAGTTATTTAAATTGAGTGTAATATTTTTGTGGGGTACTGTAATATTGGTGTTAGTCACTTGTGTACTGTTTTTCGAGTGCTTGCTTTCTTGTTCTCGAATAATTCTATAAAATATGCCAGCAAAACGTTTTCTGAGAAAGTTTTGGCTCCTTTTGCTAGTCGCCACGTGTTGAACATAACGTACTGTTTTCACTGTTTTAAATACATCTTGCGTGATTGTTGAGGGAGAAAGATCATTTGCGCATTATTAACAGTTTCAGTCAATTCTGTTGGCGTCAAACAAACTTCCTCGTCGCTAGAATCACTCATTTTAGTTTTTTCACTTGTTTTCAAGTTTCTTGTTTTTATTATAAGGTTTAACAATGACGTGAAAAAATGCCGCGTAAAGAACCGCCAACAAAGCAAATCGAAAAAAGAACACCAAAAAGGTTCCGAGTTTGAGTTTTTAACAAATTAAAAAAATGTTGTATGATATATTCGGCACCAAAGAGTTAGCAATAAATAGGTTTAATGATTTTTTTAATTCACAAACTTGGTGCACACGATGTTCTAAATTCAAATTTATTTTAACCTCTAGTGAATAAAAACGGCTTTTCCACTCAGATATTTAAGAGCAAAATGACTCTTTCCGAGATGGTGGGATGAAAAAAACATTGCACATGTTGCTGGTTCGTCATTTTTTAGACAAATCTACAAAGGCGCTATCTTAATACCACACTAGAAAACACCATAAAAAACATTGCACATTTTGCTCGGATGGTAATTTTTTAGACAATTTTTTTTCTACAAGGGCGCAATCTAAAAACCGCACTAGAAAATCCCACACAAGAGGGAAACTACTCTTAATAAATACGCCATCACGCAAGTGATGAAAATGCGATACTGCAGCGATAATCAATCAAAAGTGTTTTGATAAGCAAAAGCTAAGATTTTAAGTTAAGTTAACTTTTGTAATGCAATGCCACTTAACCAGCAAGATCATACTTAATCATTTAGTTACTCAAAAGCATAGGTTTAATACAAAAATACAGATAAATAATTTCCTAACAAAATTCAAAGCAAAATGTTCGTGAGATGCGTTATGTTATGTCTTTTATTGCAAATGCGTGTTTGTATTTTATAATTCTACTAAAAATGCAACTGCATTGTAGGATTGACAACGCAGTTGCATTGAAAGTAATCTGTACAAACTATCGTTACTGTTTCAATTGTGCACTGTAACGCGTATGACAAACTCCTTAATTATTGCTTTGAAAGCGAGAGCTGTATTTTTAAACGGTCTCAGGGCGCTGACTGTTCGTTACGGCTGTGATTATGTCTAAGAGTATTTTAAGAGTTCCTTTTGTTGCTTTAATACAGCTATGTCTCCCTATAATTAGTAGCCCTCCAGTATGCGATGCTATTAATATTTAAGAAACAATGTGTCAAAACTGAGATGAGGGTCCAGTTCGGATGCCGCTTCTCACAAATGTCATGAATATTAATTTATCTTTATAAGCAGGTCACGTATGTACCTATTATGCACAAATCTTATTGGACATGATTCGTGACTCAAGCGAGATCTTTTTCTCCGTCGTTCAAGCTCTATTATTACTATTATTAGTGATTGAATTTTTCCTCATTAACTCTCGTCTACCTAAAATAGTAACTTAGGTACCTACACTAATGCAAACAATATTACAGAAACTGTTTAAAAACTACAAGCATTTTTCTTCTTCCGAACTTACTTGGTCATAGCGATCTTGTTGAGAATTTTCAATACAAATTCTCAATGATGTACAAAATTTTACATACAAAAATAATAAAAAAGATCTAACGAAAATCGAGTAACATTTATTATTACTATCGACAGAAATTCGAGGTGTGTACATTCATGGTGCCACGTCGTGGGAGTCTGGTCTGATAGGGTTGCCAAAAAATGTTACTTTTACAAAAGTTTGACATAGTTACTTTGTTACTAAGATATTAGGTATGTAAACTTCAAAAGTTAAAAAACCGGGCAATGGTCAGTACCTTACCAAGCTTTGTGGTTAAATTTTGACAAACTAGTTTACCTAGGCACTCTAGGAAAAGCACTCTTAAGCATAGGTTAAACAATCAGGATCAGTATGAAAGTTTTAGTTTAGTTCATTCAAAATTATAAAAAAAACTTTCGCGCTTAAATCGCAGCAGATTCAAGGTGACTTTTAAGTAAAAATGCGTAAAGATGAAGAGTGCCAGCCCTATGGTGACGCCTATGATAAGATAACACGTCGCAAGCCAGACGAATTCGAGTGGCTCTCCCACGCCGACACGCGCTCCCGGGTTATCTGTGTCAATCCCGAATCCCGACGGCCAAACTTTTTTTTGGCAGATTTATTTGGGCAAGTCCTCTCTAGAATATCTGGCAACGTAGTGTTGGTTGAACTTGAAAACCTAACCTTGGTAAAATTACCTTATATCTCTCAAAATAATCTACATTAACTGTAAGGCCGCTGTCCCTGTCGCCATCGCGGTATTCGCCCCGCTCGTCGAGAATTCGTGCGCGCGGCCTAAGTGGTTGGTCAATAAAAGTTTGTAAGCAATAGCAGTAGCAAGCAATTTGCGCTCGGCAATAGCAGTTAGTTACAATATTGCGCCTTCCCGATTTTATCGAGCAAAAACCTTATCTTCTAAGTATTTCCAGAACCAAATCTCCTTGCTTACAGTACCCGCCGACTAATGAACCATTTTTAGCCTCAACAAAACTAGTTTGTCCCCCTCTTTCAAGTCGTTTGACGTATCATAGGTCGTCAATACATCAAAGCTTAATTACAATCACGTGGCTGATACAATAACCGATTATGTCAGACTCAGTTTTAACATGAACCAAATGTTGTAAACAAAGTGAAGTGTTTGGTCTTAGTAATGTCAGTTACCCCTTTCAGCAGGGTTGGTTCGGTACTGAGAACAAATATGTATCAAAAACCGTTATGATACAATTATAGTGAATGTTTCTACATCGCCTCGATCTAAAAATAAAATTTGTACCTTAGGTGGACTCAACGCCGTAGGACATTCTCTAACAGTTCACCTCATACCATACCTTCAGTTCAGTAGTTAAGCGATTCTTTTGAATTCCAATAGCAAATAACTTACCAACTATCGAATAAAATAAAAATAACGAATAATGTGTACATCTATTCTGTTCCCTTCTTTGCCAATGCATCACTACTGCACCTATTCGGTAGAATAGAGTAGAAGAGAATAGAATTCAATGTATTTGTCACATAAAATAAAATTAAACTACATACAAATTACAAATAAATACCTACATAGTACCTAAATTTTAAAAGTCACCTACATAGTTACCTAAATTTTAAAATACTCAGGGTAAAAGCTATTACTGGAATATCTGATGCCGATGGAATAGCTAAAGGGCGATGTAATGGCTCAGGCTGAGCCATCACACCCGGCTGCGCCAAAAAAGGTCCTCGCTCAGTATACATCGAGATGTGGCAGCAAATTAGCCAACATACCGCTGCGCTGCAGCGCTATTGCAATAAATGAATGACAGACTACTCGTATTTCAATAATATTTTTTCCCTTAACATAAACAAACAATTATTTTAGATCTGAAAGGTTCAGCACGGCCGGTTTTATCATGAAAACATCCATCAAACATAACAAACTGTATATCCGCTTTCTTGATTAATAATCTAACAATCTTTTGCTAAACAGAGACTTGAATTAAAAAAAATAAAACATCTGATGTTGACAGTGACATTGACATGCCCGGCTCGACCTTAGACAGTTCGATCGTCGATTGACATTGGTTGGTTGGTTGGATTTGTCAAATAATTGTGTAACTTATCCTCCAAAGAAAATTACATCTAATTTGAGATGAACTCGCTGTGGAGGCGTCTTATAAAGCCATTATTTATCAACGATTTCGTGATACGGCAGGGATTCACTCAACGATTCGTTCACAGTGGGATTTTGAAAAATATAAACATAACCTCAACAGTAGTTAAGTTTCCTCCAATAGCTTGGAACTCTGTGAGATTTAAATCTAAAAAGGTTTGTTAATCTTATATTCATAATAATATTGCTTATATATCCTGCTACCATTCATGTTCATGGATGTTTGTATCAGTGAAATAAAATAAAAATATAGAAAAATTTCATATCTATTGCCACCTTGCCCTTAAGAATTAGAAGGTACTTGTGACCGCTATTTTATCCATTAAATAATATAACAATATTAAATATTTCACAACAATCACACCAATTCTCTAGTCCCAAATTAAGCTATGATGCTTGTGTTATGGGTACTAGACAATGGATAAACATACCTAAATACTTTTTTTTGTAAATAAATACATTTTATACACAGAAAACACCCAGACCAGTACAAACACACATGTTTATGCACACATATGCTTGTACTGTGCGGGAATCGAACCTGCGAGCCTTGGTTTTAGAAGTCTGACATATAGACCACTGCGCCAAATGGTCGTCTACTTGTGGTTCTTTATCAAATAAATAACACAACTAACTTAAAATGAAATATAAGCTTCATGCATATTGTGATTAGATTATTTACCTTTTGATTCCAGCAAACAGATCATGACTCTGATGATGAAAGTGAGGTATTCAGTGATGACTCTTCCCTGTCGAAAGATTCAAAAGTAGTTAAATTCAATACCACTTCAATGAGGACTGATGTTATATTAAAGTCTGCACTTGGAGTTGCTAGAAAGTAAGTTCATAAAACTTGCTATATTTTCGCTTATACATTGCACACACTACTTTTTTGTATGCTTATTTTATTACATAATTAAAATGTATTAAACTTATTGTTTGTTTCAGTAAAATAGAACAAGTTTTTTATGAAAGCAAAATCAGATTGAATGGCAAGAAAGTCTTAAAAAAGAGCATCTCTGTAAGTAATCTCTGCTGAAATCTATTTTTTACCAATTTTGCACAACATAAATATGACATAATTTATTCCTGTTGTACTTATTATATTACAGATAAGAGCTGGTGATGAAGTTGATGTAATAAAATCAGTCAGTCCAAAAAATCCTGATCACCTATATGTAGCAAGAGTAGAAATTCTAAATGTTACAGCTAAGGAAGATAATATTGTAGTCACAGCGCGGAGATTCAAGAATTTACTAATAGAAAATTATGACATTGACCCGTACAAGTCCGGAGCTGTAGACCCTGAGACACAATGATAAGAATTTAGTTATTAAATAGAGCAATAAATGTAAATACTATTAATAAATACCCAGTTAAAATATATAGTTTTATTGACCCAAAAATAACAATTGTAAATTCATGATTGCTGGTTAGATATCTAAATCTATATCACAGTCAGAACTTTCGAATATGGATATCTGAGAGTTAGATATTGATGATTTTAATTTGACACTGCTTGTTGAACTGGATTTACTTGTATCTTCTAGTTTTACGACAGTATCTTCACTGAGCGTTTTTTTATCTATCTTCTCCTCATAAAATTTACTAAGATCATGTTTCTCAGTGAACTGAAACTGCTTTAACTTATCCAAAGTTTTGTTTAATTTTTGACATTTTGGAGACTTTGGTTTGGTTTCCTTAACTGCTTCGGAAAAGGCAGCATCATTTTGTTTCAAATGTTTGTTTTTGTCTGGTTTATCACTTGGTTGTAATTCAAAATTATCTTTATTCTCATGATTTTCACTGTCAAATTTGAAGTCTATATCTAAATCTGCAAATATATCATTCACACTGGGAACTCCATTTAAAATACTTGCATTATTGGGTGTGACTTCATCGCTGTCACTAAAACTGTTCCCTTTCTTATTTGCTACTTTTACTTTTTTGTTTTTGACCAATTTAACATCAACATTCACTTCTTTTTGTTTACGTTTATTATTCTTCTTAGCAACTTTTGGTATTGCTTTGTCTTCTTTGTTGAGAGTTGCATGTTTCTTTAATGTTACTGCAAATTTTTCACTCACCTTTGCGTCAGTAAAGTTAGCTTCATTCTCTTTATCTTTGAAGACATCGCCATCATTATCATCTATTCTTTTCTTCTTCACATTGAAATATGAGCTGGTTACCAAAGAAGCTGATAGTGGTATGTTATCATCAGTGACATCATCATATTTCGCAAACAATTGATAGTTTCTTTCATTCAAATCGTTTTCTAGTGTCTTATGATCAACTTGTAACAACTTTCCGTAATATAATAGTTCATCTCTCCATATGTCTAGTAAATTGAGTTTTGTTAATAAGTTTTTTGCTGTACATAAGTATTCGAAATCTGGGCACCGCGGAAAGGTGGAATGTAAGGCGTCTACCGTGTCACTCAAAGTGCAATCTTGCATTGATAGGTCTACTAGCGATACTGCCATTATGGCGTCAACCGGTAGTATCGTTGAACGAAACATGAGGCGGCAGTGTGCTTGAGCTAGCCTGAAAAAAAAAAATTTAAAATAAGAATTTGGTATAACATTCGGTTTGGATCTAAAATGCAAATTTACTAACATTGTAGAGTTACCTTCACACTTAGTATGGTCGTGGTACAGTTTACAGTTGTCATGATTATGCCTTGATTTTTCCAAGGTAATTTAACCGATGGTGAAGTAAACAGCTGGTTGATAGCATTTTTAGTAGGGAAATTATTGTGTATACTTGGCGTTGTATAAAGGAACAAGAAAGCATACTTAAATAAATCTAACGCTCAAGTATTCGCTATTTAGATATAAATATTTGATGTAGTAGTTAGGTATAATAAATTTAAGCTTACCTAACTAAACTGTCAAGCATTCTCACGGTTGTTCGAGATGGATCCCTGTACTCTGATTTCCTTTGAATCATGTAGTATGATTGGAGTATCATGTTCGCTGATTTCGTCATGTTTGTTGGCTTAGGTCCAACCAAACTTATGTACATCTGGAAAGTGTAAAAATAAAATTGTACATTACAGGTTCAACTTGGTCTACCGTTTTGAAGCAGAGCACGTGATTTTAAACTATTATCAGCTAAAATACAATTAATAGGAAAGACTAACTGTCCAAATAAAAAAAAAACTCCCAAATGAGCCAGGAAAATAGCTGATGGAAATTCAACGTCTGGACGAATTTCGACCAGCCGTAACTAAAAGCCACCGTGATTAAATTAGCCTTCGAATAAAAAAAACCGCATGGTAATCGGTTCATCCTTTCGGGAGCTACGATGCAACAGACAGACACAGACAAAAATACAAACTAGTGTTGCCCAAATTCAGTCTTGGTCTTGCAGTCTTGGTCTTGTTCTTGCGTTTGTGCAAGACCAAGACCAAGAACAAGACCGCGTATTTTTAGCAAGACCAAGACCAAGACTGACCGTGCAAGACTTGAGCAAGAACAAGACATAGCCTGCAAGACTCTTGCGTCTTGCAGCTAGGACTTAGCGCTATTTCACTGAGTAGTTAGGTGTAACAGTTCGGTGTATAGGTAGGTACGCTTAGGAATTCTATGAGACGCAAAAAACTGTATCAAAGACTATGAAAAACTGGACCTATGCGCATTACGACTAATACCATAAACATAGCGAATAAAAAAATATCTATTAAAATCAAACTGAGTGCATGCATAGTTATGTTTTAACCATCGGCACTTTGATAATGCGGCATCAAAGGTTTTGTACTTACTTCTCAAAGAAATTTGCCGCTTTTCGGAAGTACATGGTTATGATACACGCGCCGGCGGCTTCTTTTGAAATCTAAAACAATCGTTGCCGCCACGCCGAAATCATAACATTTGACACTATTTGATTGCCGCCATAGGGCGTAGGTATACTCATGCAAAATAATTTCGAATTTTAAGAGTACCTACAGGTGTTCCAAAGAATAAATAAGTTTCAGAGTGCTTAGAATGAAAATGAATACATTATACTGATCACGCAAGTAGTATTATGATTAGGATAAAATGGTAAGGATAGGTAGTAGATGTCATATTAATTCATTCTAGTAAGTATATATTATAATATTGATTACTTATATGGTTTTAAACTAATTATTTAGGTACTATTATTGTACATTTAGTCATTATATTTCTTAAGTTTTTACAAGAAAAAATGGCAAAAAAGTGTTCAAATATCACCCGTTTAATAAATATTGTAGCCACTTTTAAATATACTTGAAACGTGTAAAAAATCTAATCTGCTTGATCTTTACTATGGCTATGTTAATTCAAGCTCACAATGTTCCAATTCTAATACGTTTTTCTAAGATTTAAAGTAAACTTTAATAAATAGTAATAGACTAATAGGTAATTGCAAGACTTGCAAGACTCTTGCTGCAAGACCAAGACCAAGACTGGGAGCGCAAGACCAAGACCAAGACCAAGACCAGGTGTATTGGCGCAATACCAAGACCAAGACTGGCTAAGTCTCGTCTTGTTCTTGCATTTGGGCAACACTAATACAAACACATATACACACACAAACAGACATAGGGGTAACACCCCTCTTTTTTATCGGGGGTTAAAAATAGATTTGCAGCAGAAAGAGTCAACTGTATATCCTTTACACACAAACATATGACGACTGCTTGGTGCAATGGTCCGCAGGTCGGACTTCTAAAACCAAGGGTCGCGGGTTCGATCCCCGCACAGTACAAGCATAAGTGTGCATGAACATAAAATATGTGTTTGTACTGGTCTTGGTATTTTCTATGTATAATATGTATTTGTTTACAAAAAAAATGTTTTTTTAAGTATGTTTATTCGTTGTCTAGTACCCATAAGCCTCATAGCTTAATTTGGGGACTAGAGAATTAGTGTGATTGTTGTGCAATATTTATTTATTTATTATTATATTGGTTGGGTCACATACCAAGTTCGGTTGTCAGGCTCGAAAAGTTGATATTTTCTCGCTTATTATAAACAAAAAAACTGTGTTTACCTGAAGTTTCTCTTGGTTCCACACCTTCTTTGTGTCAGCATTTGAATCGCCAAACAAAATGTACGAAGACACAAGTTTATCCCAGGCCTTATTTTTCGAGTCCAAGAGAATGAAAATCAAATCAAACCTGAAATGAAACAGAAGATGCATAAAACTTCTACACCTGTCCATCTGTTTTTTTTTTAGACTGCCTTGGAAAGGTTATCTCTTTATACTATTTGTGCAAGAGCATTCCTTTTCCACCAGCTTGTGTCGCGGTGCTAGGGCCTAAAAATGTGTTTCAGGTACCGTTTTAAAAATCTCGGCGAGTAGACTGGGCCCAAAACTCTAACATTTGTCATAATAATAATACCTAATAATGATCATGTAACAGCTGTCAATGTACATTTTTCATCTGTCTCGACCAACCCTTTTTCTCAGTCGCGATATTTCATAATAAGTGTACAATAACGCGATTGCCATTCCTATCACCTTCTTCGCACCTTCTCTTTTCTAAAGAAGCACACACACACTGTAATTACTGTACAGATCGTTTGCACATAGCCTGACGCAGTTTTACTCTACCGTCACCCAGAAACATGCCCATAGTGTTTTCGATATTTGTCAGGCTAGTGTTAATGATTTGCTGTAGTTTTTTTTTTACTTTGACTTTTGACTTTGTGACCAGTGTATGATTCCAAATGAATAAGTGAGTATTGGGATTGCAAACGTATTCAAGGCCTTTACGGTGTAACTAGTGTTTAATTACGATTTTAATATGCGTCCTAGTCTTGTTTAAAATTTTGCTTTTAAGTCTATTTTTGTTTGCCGTTGTTTCATTTGTTTTGCCTACTGGAATCCTTAATTCTTGTAGGCCAGATTTTATTTTAGATGTTATTGAGCCGCCCGAGGGCCCATGCCAAGGCGTTACAACTAATACCTATTAATAGATATTAACCGGGACCAACTACTTAACGTGCCTTCCGAAGCACGGAGATGCTTGTAAATATATGACACTTAAATGGTCAGAATGGTCCCACATCCCTAACGTGACCGCGCCTCTGGTTGCTTAACTTTTGGTATCACTACCAAAGCGCTGCCACCACTGCGCCACAAGCACCTCAAATAAAGTATTTAGTAAAGTTTTTATTTACCTACTCAACAATGGTGTACCCAGTGACACATTAACGCTTAACGGCTGGTCCGTCTGGTACTGGCCTTTCGGATTGCAAGCCGCTATGACGGCGCACTGGGTGTTCAGTTTACAAACGATGCCAGCCTGAAAATAAAGAATAAAATATAATACGGTAAATGTAGTAATACGGTAAATGTTACATTGAAATTTTAAAATATATCTCTTATGGATCTTTCATATGACAAAAAGTCAGGGCACTAAGAAGTAGTTAGTAAACAGACCAACTTAGAAGGATCTAGAATACTAGAGATTCGATAATCGAATGCTTATTTACCTACAGTTATTTACACCGAACTTAGCCTATAAACAAGCAAATAGAGTGTGAGTGTATGTGCCGCACGCGTTTTGTGCGGGGGCATGAGTGCAAGTGTGAAGACAGCTGTTTGCTGAAAATGAGGAGAAAGCATAACACAATTTACTGCAGCCAAATCTTATCCATAAGCCTAAGCTCACAGTAAAGCTTCAGTAGAGATATAGTGTGTGTGTGTGTGTCTGTGTGCGCGCGTGTGTGTGTGTGTGTCTGTGTGTGCGCCGTGTGTGTGTGTGTCTGTGTGTGCGCGCGCATGTGTGTGTGTGTCTTTGTATACGCGCGCGCGTGTGTGCGTGTGTGTTTGTGATCGGCTGACACTCTGCCACAATATTACGAGATACGGTCTAAGACCTTGGCGATGGAGATGGTCTGCTGCTCCATGGCCTCGTGTATGGCGGTGCGGTCGTGCTCGCGCAGCTGCGATATCTCGTCGATGCAGCATACGCCACCGTCCGCTAATACCAAAGCGCCTGCCTCTAGTTGCCATTCACCTTCTTCCTGGAAAATAGTATGGTTAAAATAAATTATGGTAGAGCATTGCGCATGCCTAAAAGCCTAATATACATACAAAAAAACACAATGACGCTTCAAGAGGCAGTATAAGTGGTGCCACGTAAAAAGAACGTATGAGAAGAGAAGTTTTCGCATGGGGAGGCCCGGACGGTCGCTATATCGCTGTCTCGCGGCGATGTGCGAAAAGCCCGCTTCCTCCCCACTTCCTACCACCAATTTAACTATATTTTAAGGGTTTTTAAATATAAAATATAGTAACCATCGTAGTGTTTCATATTTTAATGTTAGTCTTATTAAGATTAATTATTCATGTTTATACAAGGTTAAATTTTAGTGGATGTTTTCCCGCTACGGAACGAATTATTTTCTGTAATAATATCGAATCGTGGTAGTTCTTTACATTTTTAAATAGGTTCTTTTTTTTGCTCTCCATACTGCAAGCGCTCCATGAAACGAGCTCGCCCATACATAATGTTGAAAAATTTTGTTGATTTTATTTAAAAATAACTTAAACAATCGATTTATCTACTGATATAGAAACAACCACTAAAATTTCACCCTGTATAGTACTCCTTGAGCAAGACTTGATGTAATCTGTTGTGTTCTCCAATATATATATATACAATTAAATTAAATTAAAAATAGACCCAAATAGCTCGACTCTAGCGAGTGCGTATGTGATGGTAAGATTATTTTTATTTGACGCGACTTTGGGTATAGGCAAATATGTAACAGCTTAATTAGTTATTTTCGACATCTTAGTATCCTAAAAATAAATCTTTACTTCAAGTTTACACCCATATACTTATATTACACTTAAATAAAATTAATTGATTTAAATTGAAAGTCACACGTTTAAATATTAATGATCAGATAATTCTAATGAACGACTACCAAATGCATTGATAAAAGAGAGTCTCTATGTTACAAAAAAGTTGGGAGACTAGAGAAAATTAAAGAATTCTTTTGTTAGCCCTTTACGTAACTAATGAGGGATAACAGGATCTCATCATCATCATTTGAAGTCATTCAGATATTGTAACGTAGATATCAAATAATAGTGCATAGATCTAGCTAGACCAATGAAAAATTAAAAAAATTAAAAAAGCAAGCTTTTATTGCTAACTTAAAAAGAGTAAATAATTTCTGAGTACAAAGAATTTATATTACAGTAGAGTAAAAAGCGTGGGGTGCACTTTATGTCGTTTTCATAGTTTTCTTTTTTTAGTTTCAAATAATAGAATGATTTTAATACAGCCAACCAAGCACCCCACGCTTTTTTGGTTAGCTATAAAAGCGTGTTTTTTCGTTTTTCTTTTTTTTTCTTTTTGTTAGTAAGGATAGCGTGTTAACAATGACGGTTACAAGAATATTGAAACCTCCGCTGCAAACAATTTAAGTTACACTGTATATAATATATACCCTGAGAGCTGCGCAGGTAAGTCCGGCTCGAGTGCTCCCAGCCCCTGATGTGAATACGGACCGCGCCGTCAAATCAGCCCCCGCACGAAGCAGCTGCGATTTGCCGGTACCTGGAATGAAAGTGACTCAATAATAGGCCAGATGACACCACCAATCGTTGACATACTTTTTATTATCTGTCAAAACGGTCTACCTCCATAGATTTTGTATGGGAACACAAGAACGTGACGTCACGGTCATGTATCAGAAATCGGAGTCGATTAACCGACTATTTATTGAGTTTTATGTGTTAACAAATTGATTTACACAGCTTTTTGGAAATATACTGGTTGTATTACCTTAATAGGGGCTATGTTTTTTAAACGCTATGGTCTTGAAAATATTTAAGATAGGTGTCATCATGCCTATGAAAAGCAATCAGAATTTAACACAGATGAAGAATAAATACCTACCTACTTCCTTTAAGCCGAAACCATCCATAGGTCCATCGTAGACTCAGTCTTCGCCTCGTTGGGCTTGGTCTTGGGTCAAGAGCAAACTTATCCCAAATAAAAAAATAATAAAAAAAGAAACTGTGGAAGTTAAAAAAAGGCGGGAATTAAGGCTTAAAGGCCAAATGTACCTGGATCCCCCACAAGCAAAAGGTGACATTGCCCTCTGACTCTGGTTGTATGCTGGTCTTCCTGTGTAGTCTTCTTTTTGTCACTATCAACTACACGATTTGATCCAGTAATAACTGTGAGTAGAACAGCTAATTTGACTAAATGAAGACCATATACCTGAAATCAGAAAAAACAAACATTCTTTAACAGATAGAATTGACGAGTTGATGCCTATTGCAAATAATTTTAAGATCATGGTCATATTTTAAATTGTTAACTTCCATAAAGCTAGTAAAACTACTTAATTAGGTACCTATAAATCTATTGAATGAGCAAATTAAAAAAATATTTTTTTATACATATACTAATATGACCATGTAGGTATTCCCATACAACATGTACGGTGGCAGATCATTTTGGCATACTTTGTAAGAGTAAGTCAACAATTGGTTGTATTATTATAATACCTATGTATCACCAAGCAAAACAACAGCTTTTTATCGCTTAGAAATACTTAGAAAGAAAAAAAAATTAAGTAGGTACTGTGGCCGGCATGTCACGGTTAACATTACATTATCTTATGCGCTTGCGACACAGGCAGTTTTGCAACGAAAATGGGTAGCCTTATGTGCTGGCCACTGTACCTTTTGACAATGACCATGCAAAATAGAAAATGGAAAGTACCTGAGGACATACTGATGCCAAAATCTGGTCCCTACCCTTTAAGGGGCAGGCTTCAAATTTCGCCCAGAATTCACTGAAGCACTCCTTTACATCGGAGGCGGCTGAGACCACATCGGACCGTTGGAAATTGCACACTTCTATGTAGTTCGCTTGTAGGACTAGTTCTACTTCAGCCTTCTTATTCTGAACGGTGGGACGCCAGCGCCGACGAACTGTGCCACTGTGATAGTAAAAGTTAGTGACATGTTAGTCATTGTATAGTTAGGTAACAATAGTTAGGTAACAATGATATATATATATATATATATGTATAAAATAACAAAAAAATTATATATACAGGGTGTAAAAAAAAACCTAACGAAGCCGAATACCACATATTCTACCAATTGTTACGATCATTTTTTTCCTTTACACCATACCTGGGAAGTTAACGGTTACTGAGATATTGATGGTTAAAGTTTGAAAAAAAAATTTATGATTTTTACAGAAATGACTTCTGTCCATTATAACTTAACTTTTTTCCAAAGAAACATGATACAAATTTTCACTAGTTCTTTCATAAAAAGCCTCTAAATGGCACACTCCGCAATGAACAGCGCACACTCGAACCGAACCGCGTCGCGGCGGCGTAAAGCAACACGCCCTGCCGTGACTTTTCCGCGTGCGCGCTATACATTGCGGATTAGAATTAAATTATTTTTTTTGATGTCAAAAAATAAAAGTTGTTTCCCAGCCAAAATTTCTTTTTCATACGATTTGGTTTGATGTACTGAACGCGTGGTTGACGGCTTCGTTAAGGTTTTTTTTTTTTCATCCGACAGACCGGGGAGAGATCAGGCGCCGGACCAACGGCTTAACGTGCTTTCCGAGGCACGCGCAGTGTTTCATCTTTAACATGCTAGCTAGACAAAATTATTTATTGATGTTTTTTGTCTTATACGGCTTTCATGTGATGTGTTATTGCGTAATTCGTGCAAAACACCCAAATAAAAGGTCGTAGGTACGTAAGTAGGGTGACGATTTATAAGGAAACAAAGATTACCAGTTTTTGTGTTTAATTAAGGCTGGTAAAAATAAATACAATAGAAAAAGGGATATCACATAATATGGTTTAATTACTAGTATCATACCTACTAATTGTACAATACATCATTACCTAATTACAAGTATACATCAAATTACCATTAATTACTTACATTCTAATTTTTTCAAATAGTGAATCGTAATGAGAGTAATTAAATAAATCGATACAATAATATATAACCTACAACAATACAATAGTCCGCTTCCTTATTCTAAATCACTATGTTCTTCTGAAGAAGAATCTTCAACATTATAGTCAGAACTAACATTTAGACTAGAACAACTAATATTTACACTAGAATATATATCTAAAACAGGGGGTATTATCTAATATAATATAATTCTAATACATCCGAGGGAAGCTTACTTGCCGGTTTTTTGGGGATTTCTCGAAGACTATTTATTACAGGATCAGATGTGATTATTAACATATTAAGTAAATCTCTATTCGTGGCGTTACATGAAACTTTTCGTGTATTGTGCTCTCGGAATCTTCTACAATCTTTATTGCGAGCTTCCTAAGCTTCCTCAGAAAGCTGACCAATAGGTAGAAGAGCCGATTGCACACTATTAAATGAAGGAAATGCCTTATGTCCCGCCTTCATGCTCCATTTTCGGGTTTGTTTATAGGAATGGGTTGTAGCTCTGGCATCCACATAGTAAGCCAGGGCTTCTTCCTTTGAAAGGCACCTTTGCGAATCAGCACGTGCACTAATACTTCTTTTCATGTCTTGACACTTCTCCGGACTGTTGCTGACTTCTCTAATAACACAGGCGAGATTTCGGAGCCCAGCCAACCGCGCTGAAATTTCAGCAGCAGCCATCAACTGGTTTGTATCCCGTTCTTGGAGTAAATCGACAAGTCGCGTTTTCTTTGATTTGTCGCTCAGGTCATCAAAAGTTTTGGTAGGACGACCCAGAGTGGATGTTGAGGGTTGCGGGTGGTGGAGAATCACATTGCATTTGAAATCTTCTGCCAAGAAAGCAGAATATTGGCCAAAATGCGCTCATGACTGCCTCCGGCACTTTTCCATTTTTCAGCAAATTTTGAAGAAGTTCTGCTAATATGGTGCCTTAATTCTTTCATAGAATCATCGCTGATACCCAATAATCCGTGTCCGTTTCTTATTTATTCATATAAAGCACTGGTTCGATTTTCTTTTGGGTGTTTACGCCATTCTTCCAAAAACTCAATTTTTGGGATGGTTATATCTCTAGAAAAATAAAAAATAAATAGTTGTAATTTTTTGTGAATTTTATGACTACTAAAAATCGAAAGCTAATAAATAAAGCTACGATATATCGAAAAATCAACACATGGCAAAGAGGGGAGAGACACTTTCTAGTCCATCAAACTATGAAAATGGTTAAAAAGTATTAAAATTTTGCAACATAGCGCATCTTGTAACCGGGGTGGGAAAAATTTAGGTACATTTAGTATCAAAATAAAAAGTACATACCTTCAGCTACAAATCCATCACAGTTTTTTTACAAGGTTAATATTCATAGCATATTGTCATACCCAAAACCATGAATGCCACCTTAATTAACCCGTTCTGTTCTAGAGACCTTACAGCCGTTAAAATCAACCCTACAGAGGACCAAACAACCCTAGTGCTTGCTTCGGTGTATATGCCAGGCGAAGGCGAAATTCCCTCAAAGGAACTAGTCGAGCTGGTACAACACTGCGAAGCCAGTAACTGGGGCATCATCATTGCAGCAGACTGCAACGCACATCACACTCTGTGGGGAAGTAAGGATACAAACAAAAGGGGTGAGCAACTAACTGAATATCTATTCCAAACCAATCTGAACATTATAAACAGAGGCACAGAGCCCACCTTTGTAACGTCCAGATGCCAAACCACTATCGACATCACTCTGGCAACACACTTGGCGGCAGATCTCATCGAAAGATGGCAAGTATCCAACGAGCCGTCCTTCGCAGACCACAGACGCATCTGCTTCCAAATAAACATAAAACCACCAAACCCCACCCCATATCGTAACCCCCGTAAGACAGATACAACAAAATACACAAGCACACTAACCAAAAAACTAAACGACTTCGAACCCTCTGACGTGACACTCAGCACAGACAACATAGAAACCAATGTACAGTTCCTGACCGCTGCCTTAACGAGCAGTTATGAAGAAGCCTGTCCCGCCGTCATACCTATCGACTCGGATAAAAATCGATGGTGGGGGCCAGAGCTTGAACGGCTCAGGAAGACACTCAGGACACTGTTCAATCAGGCAAAAAATACCAGGACCACTGAAGCCTGGGACAAATACAAAACAGCACAGAAACACTACAAAAAACGTATCAGATTCAGGAGGACGGAAGCCTGGCAGAAATTCTTTAGCAGCATAAACTCAACAAACCAAGCCGCGAGAGTCAAGAAAATACTGTCCAAAGGGGACACTAATCTCCTGGGCTCTCTCAAAAGAGAAAACGGCACTTACACAAATACAGACCACGAAACCTGCAAACTACTCCTAGAGACCCACTTTCCCGGAAGTCAGATTGCATCAGACTCCGAATGGCAAGATGAACACAAAAAAGCACCAACTATCCAAGAATGGGAAACTGCAAGTAGAATCGTAACCACGGATAAAATTGGCTGGGCCCTGAGAAGCTTCCAACCATTTAAATCCGCTGGACTGGACGGCATATTCCCAGCGCTTCTACAATGGCACTCGAACCAAATCACTCATCACCTACTACAAATTTATAGAGCCTGCATAGCTTTCAAATACGTACCGAAGCAATGGAGGGAAGCAAAAATAGTCTTCCTGCCTAAACCAGGCAAAGAAGACTACACCCTAGCCAAATCCTTCAGGCCTATCAGCCTAACCTCATTTCTCCTGAAAACACTAGAAAAACTAGTAGATAGACACCTAAGAGACGATGTGTTAAAGACCAGATCTCTTCACCCACAGCAACACGCCTACAGGAAAGGCAGATCAACAGAGTCAGCACTACACATGGTAGTGCATAAAATAGAATCGGCCATTAACAACAAAGCATCAACACTTGCCGCTTTTATTGACATAGAAGGGGCATTTGACAAAACAATGCACAACAGCATCAACCACGCCCTACAAAAACGGAAAGTAGAACCAGTCATAACGGAATGGATAAATGAGCTGGTCAGTAAAAGGGCGGTCCAAATTGCGGTAAAAACGATCACCCGTGCAAGGGTGGTCAGGGGGTGCCCCCAAGGGGGCATTCTGTCACCACTCCTATGGAACATAGTAGTAGACAGCCTCTTGAGGGCATTGAACGAAAGAGGCTACACTACCATTGGTTATGCAGACGACCTAGCAATTCTGATAAATGGGAACGCAGAGAACATCCTCTGTGATGTAATGCGTGCTGCTCTTCAGATTGTAGAAAAATGGTGTGAGGGACACCAGCTGTCAGTCAACCCCAAAAAAACAGAGCTCATCCTTTTCACTAACAAAAGGAAGCTACCAAATCTAAAACTACCAAAATTATTTAACACCGAATTAACCCTATCAACTCAAGTAAAATATCTGGGCATCACTCTCGATAGCAAGTTGAACTGGGGAATTCACATTGACAACAAAATTAAAAAGGCCTGTATAGCATTCTATCAGTGTAAAAGACTCCTTGGCAGAAAATGGGGTCTTAATCCAAAAATCACACTTTGGCTATACACGTCAGTTATCAGACCCTCCTTAACCTACGGATCAGTTGTGTGGTGGCCCAGAACGCAACTGTCCACTATCAAATCCAAACTACAAAGCTTGCAGCGCCTAGCGAGCGTGGCAGCTACAGGATGTAGAAGATGCGTTTTGTTTCCTGTGCCTTAAGACTAAGAGCAAATGGGCTATGGAAACAAAACACTATGACAACGCACTCCAAAATCATGGAGGACATCACGAAGGAAAGACCCCTTCTAGATGCACCCATGGACAGGATACCATGCCACTACATCTTTGATCGAGAATACATTATCCAACTTACCGAAGAACGGAAAGACAACTCTGGCGTCAGAGAAGTTAGGATATACACAGACGGCTCCAAAACCTCACTAGGAACTGGAGCCGGAGTATTCTCGTACGACTTAAACATCAACATATCAACCACCCTGGACAAACTAAACACAATTTTCCAAGCAGAATGTATCGGAATTATCAGAGCAGCACAGGCGGTTGCAGCCAGAGACGTCGGAGACCTCAACATCAAAATTGTCTCGGACAGTGCATCCGTGGTTCAAGCTCTACAAAACAACACCATAACCTCTGCCCTCATATTGGAATGCCACAACGCACTCCAACACATTGCAAGGAAAAATAAGATAACCTTGCAGTGGATCAAGGGACACAGTAACTCTCTCGGCAACGACGCAGCCGATGAACTCGCGAAAAAGGGATCCGCGACAACAGTGTTTGGCCCAGAACCGCTACTACCTATACCGCAGGCCGAAATAAAAACATGGCTGCGAGAAGACACCGCAAAAAACCATCTGCTAGAATGGACAAACAGTGAAGGCTGCAGGCAAACTAAAAATGCAGATCAGATGCCATCTAAAAAGCTTGCCCGCAACCTCGCCAAACTAAAGCGCGACAATCTACGCAGAGTTATAGGGATAATAACTGGCCATTGTCTCCTAAACAAGCACCTATTTAACATAGGTGTAACAAACAGCCCTCGATGCAGAGGATGCCTCGAGGAAGAGGAAACGCCACAGCATGTACTCATGGAGTGCACAAGTGTGGAAAAACAGCGAGCAGACATTCTAAAAAACCCAACATCATTCCCAGAAATCTTTAGTGGCCTAGGCAGGCTGCTAGCCTTCTGGGAGGACTTGGGCTGGTTGGAATAGAGGCAAACACGCACAATGGCCCAATCGTGAGGCTAAGTGCGGAAAAAGCCCTGCAAAACTAACTAACTATTCATAGCATATGACGTTTGTCGTTAGAAGCAAAATTGCAACTAATTAATAATTCCTAATCCTCATTCGCTAATTAGTTACTAATTGTGTGCAAAACATTTCATAGTTCTGGGATAATGCGGGTACAGGCTACCTACTTACATGATTAGTATAAAGAAATTTGAAAGTGACTTTTGTCTAGCTAGCTTGTTCACGGTGAAACACTGTGGCACGGGGGTGTAACACCGCCAACTTCCCGAATCCGAGCTGTTTTTGAGAAATTCATGACAGAAAATCTCAGAAACAATTTTGGCTCGACCTGGGATTCGAACCCAGAATCTCTCGGATGTCAGAGAGAAACTTTGCCACTACACCAATGAGGCAGTCATACATTTACATATTTGGTATGGGAAACTCGTGTTAAACAGGTTATGCTTGTTATAGGACTCTAGGAGTAACCACTCTCTCTTTGTCCATGGAATACATTTATAATTTCTGAATTGTAATTATGAAATTATAAATGTACTTACCTGTATGTAAGCAAACAAATAAATCATTAATAAAAATAAACAAATCAATCTACATGCACTTAGGAGTGTGCTGCTAATGTTTGGTAAATTAATCAAGTGTGTGTATGCCAATTGATGCATTAATACATTAAAACAACATGTTGAAATAATGTCTACAAGTATAAATAAGGCTCAGTAGCACCATTCATAAAATTAAATAATATTTCAAATCCAGCAAGTTAGACTCCTGCTTGCCTAATAATAGTTCCATCCATCCAATTTTGGAACAAGTTTGTCTTACATCAGACAGATGGACATCCAGTGAAGTCCCAGTAATACCCTTTAAGCATTAAAACATTGAGAAAATTATCATACCAAATATTCACATCATCACCAGGCTTGCTGCTGTCCACAAGGTCATTTTCAAGTACCACCCACATAGATCCAGGTATTGTTCCTATGCTCAACTTGTTCACTGACTCCTGCAATTACATCATTTAAGTTTTTTACTCACATTTTTTTAAGTTGTCATTAGCATTTCTGCACAGAATTGCAGGATGCATTTCTTACTGTTGGATTTTTACGTTTGTTGCCTTTTGTAAGTCTGTTTGTTCTTCAACAAAGGCCTCCTCCAAAACTCACAACAAATAAATAAATAATATTAATTGAGAAAGAATAACTACTGACTTGTATCTTGATTTCCTGATAATCTTTGCAGTGTTCCCTTGAAACCAACTGTACTTGTGTGAATGTTGAGCTTTTACATCTATTTTCATCATTTCTGCACTTTCCTGGAGCTTTGAGAATGTATCGGTTTTCAAAATCTGCTTCAACAATATTTTCAAACTTGCATTTAACACACACATACTTTCTCTGATATTCCAATAGTTTTGATTGTGTTACTCTTACTACAGTGCCTGTAAATCCAGAAAAGATTATTGTGATATAAACTTTTGTCACTTTTTCTACTCATATACTATCACACAGGATGTCTAAGCCTTGGTCAGTGTAGCGTTAGCTTAGCTTTTGTGCATTGGTGGACACAACATCACATACATTAATCTGACTCTGTGGTAAGTAGCTAAAGCATTTGTGTTACAGATATATATCAGAATCAACAGTGGTAATACAAATAAACTTAAATAAATACATATAACACCCAGAGACAGTTACAAACATGTTCATGCACACAAATGTTTGTACAGTGCAGGGATCAAATGTGCAACATCTTGCTTATTAGTCAACTTCTTGACCATTACACCAAAGTGATTGTCTAAAGCATTTAATTATTACCTTACCTGTCACTTTTAAAAAACATCCCAAATCAATATTCTTAGGAAACACAGTCCTTTGTAATTCAGAGCAAACTGGTAAGCCAAAAAATCTGGCATGAACATTTCTCTTCAGGGTCTTGTTACTTAGTTTGTCCAGTTGAAGCTTATAATCATCTTGCTCTAATAGCTCTTGCTGGGCTTTAATAATGTCTTTATTACAGACTGACAAACTTTCTACAGGATTACAAAGTACTTTGTCACCTACGCCCGGGTCGGTCTCAAATAGTTTCAGGAAACTGGAATTTATAAACAACACTTAATTTTAATGTCTACTGTTCGCGTAAACCGAAGAAACAAACAATTAAATAATATGCTTTTAGTTATTAAAGTCATTTGGTGTTATTGTTTTGTAAAACTCACTCGATACGAATGTTGTAATACCCTAAATTGTCTTCCTCTGACAATATTTGCAGTATATCTTGAAGATGAAACTTCAATAAATATTCTTTTATCATCTTTTCGTTATCATTTCATAACCATTCTCGCAATAAATAAATAAAATATCAGCAAAACCCAATACGCTACGTAAGGTTATTTTAACGAAATATTTATTTTGATTGGCGACTTTGACGTGTGTAAGTAAGGATGTGAAATCAGTAAGACAGCAGATATCGTTTTCATACATACAATAAAGTATCGTTTTATGAAAAAATCAATTAGTAACGTTTTGATTTAATCCACTGGCCTGTTAAGGAAAAACTTTCAACAACATGCAGGACATAGGTCATAAGTCCTTTCCAAAATGTGTTATTAAATTAGTAATGTTGTGATTTTTAGAATAAGTATTATGTCTTTTAGATTTTTTATTGATTATTGTATTTAAATTTATTAGATAATTTATTGAGTTTATTTTTAATTAATTATTCGTACTGTTTCGATATTTGGGTCATTTGATTTTTATCAGTAATTTTACATATTTTGTTGTATTTTAAATTATAAGTAAAATAATAAGTTTCTAACTGACTCTGTAGTACGAGCTTGATTCTGATTGGTTGGCGAACAGCCAATCGGAATCAAGCACGGTGGGAAGGATGTTGAGTGGTGACATGGTTCCGACAACACTTTCTCGAGTCATTCTAGTCGGTGGCACGAAGCGAGCACTAGCTCTGGACGAATACGTTATTGTAATTGTTGTAAGCAAGACAGTGTTATACGAATAAAGTGCTGTGTAAATATCAGTGGAGTTTTTAATTTACTAAAACTCAGAAGTGGGACGTGACCTGCTGTCCTGTCCAAAAAAAACGTAAGTTGAAATACTTTATTTCTAAATAATAAAAAGATAGCTATACGATTTCACCCTTGCTATGCCTTTTATAAACTTGAAATGAATTTTTACAGTGTTACCAAGAGCATTTGGTTGGGGCTACCCTCTAATAATATAACTTGTAAACATATTGCAATTTCTATAAAATAATGAGGCCTACACTAGCACTGACAGCAGCTTAAATAATATCTGGTCAAGGCCACTCTTTGATGGTATTATTCTAGTAAATGCAAAGAAACTCTGAACTCATCGCGCAATCTATGTGGTCAAGGCTACTCCTTGATAATAGTTCGCGATGAATTCCTGAGACCTCTGAGCTGGTGTACTTTTTTTATGATATTATTATTGTTGGACTTGCGTGAGTATTATTCGAACAATAATGTTGACCTTTGATAAACTATCCAACAAGCTGTCTGTAGAAGAAAGATATTAAGTAAAAATTGCATATGAACAAAAGGCATAGTATGGAAAAAAATACATTTAAAATAAATTGTGATGTTCTTTATTACTAGTAAAATAACGGCCATGTGTGCTGTTATGGAGCTATGTATGTTCCACAACAACTAGCTAAACGGCCATGTGTGCTGTTATGGAGCTATGTATGTTCCACCATAACTAGTTAAACGGCCATGTGTGCTGTTATGGAGCTATGTATGTTCCACAAACGGCCATGTGTGCTGTTATGGAGCTATGTATGTTCCACAAACGGCCATGTGTGCTGTTCAGGAGCTATGTATGTTCCACAAACGGCCATGTGTGCTGTTCAGGAGCTATGTATGTTCCACAAACGGCCATGTGTGCTGTTCAGGAGCTATGTATGTTCCACAAACGGCCATGTGTGCTGTTCAGGAGCTATGTATGTTCCACCATAACTAGTAAAACGGCCATGTGTGCTGTTATGGAGCTATGTATGTTCCACCATAACTAGTTAAACGGCCATGTGTGCTGTTATGGAGCTATGTATGTTCCACAACAACTAGTTAAACGGCCATGTGTGCTGTTCAGGAGCTATGTATGTTCCACCATAACTAGTTAAACGGCCATGTGTGCTGTTATGGAGCTATGTATGTTCCACAAACGGCCATGTGTGCTGTTATGGAGCTATTTATGTTCCACAAACGGCCATGTGTGCTGTTCAGGAGCTATGTATGTTCCACCATAACTAGTTAAACGGCCATGTGTGCTGTTATGGAGCTATGTATGTTCCACCATAACTAGTTAAACGGCCATGTGTGCTGTTATGGAGCTATGTATGTTCCACAACAACTAGTTAAACGGCCATGTGTGCTGTTATGGAGCTATGTATGTTCCACCATAACTAGTTAAACGGCCATGTGTGCTGTTATGGAGCTATGTATGTTCCACCATAACTAGTTAAACGGCCATGTGTGCTGTTATGGTGCTATGTATGTTTCACAAACGGCCATGTGTGCTGTTATGGAGCTATGTATGTTCCACAAACGGCCATGTGTGCTGTTCAGGAGCTATGTTTGTTCCACAAACGGCCATGTGTGCTGTTCAGGAGCTATGTATGTTTCACCATAACTAGTTAAACGGCCATGTGTGCTGTTATGGAGCTATGTATGTTCCACAACAACTAGTTAAACGGCTATGTGTGCTGTTCAGGAGCTATGTATGTTCCACCATAACTAGTTAAACGGCCATGTGTGCTGTTATTTGGCTATGTATGTTCCACAACAACTAGTAAAACTGCCATGTGTGCTGTTAAAGAGCTACGTGTGTTCCAAATACTGATAAAAGGCCATGTGTGCCTGTATGGATCTATGTATGATCCAAAAACGAGTAAGAAGCAACGTGTGCTACAAAATATATTAAAATGTGACATGTATTTTTTTAAACGTACATTGTAGCATGTAAAATGGTCGGATAGCTTCCGGTCGAGGCAACTCTTCGACAGCGCTATGCCGATATTATCGTATCAGGTTCATCATTAGATATATTTGGTCAAGGCTAAAATTTGATAAAATATTATGATGGCCCCGACTATGAAACTGAATTTTAACCATTAAGTCGCTAGGATTTAGTGTGTGCATTACTTACACTGAAATTCGTGTAAGATTGCCCTTGTGATACTTGGGGTGTGTGATGGCGCTTGGTTGAGGCAAGTCTTCAACAGTGCTATGCATGCCTTCGTATCGGATTATCGCTGGATACTGGTCAAGGCTACACCTTGATAATGTTCTGTGATAGTCCTGGTACGTTGTTACGGTCCAAATCTTAGAGGCGCTTATTATTTACAAGGCTGAATGCGCCTTTAGATTTACAAGGCTAGATGCGCCTTTAGGTTCACATGGCTAGATTCGCCTTTAGGTTAACAAGGTTATATGCACCTTTATAACATCTATGAGTCATGAGATCATATTTATTTTACATAATCAAAAGTATATTGATTATGCTATCTTTCTTTTTGCGAGGTTACCATGAGAGAAGACGGCGGTAAAGGTCACCGCTGCTAAAAAGCGAAGAACTAATTCACCTTTGTCGTGGACTGTGGAAGAAATCAATCCAGCGCCGAGCTCCAATGACAGGTCAGATCTAAGAAATGGGTCGCTTATTAAAACTGATGACATGACGCAGGTTCCATCATCAAGTTTATTTTAGTCTTGACGATGTCATAAAACTTTTATCAATAATTAAAAACAGTGATAAACAAGAATCTAACTGTTTGGGCAATAACCAATTAAATTATGTTATACCGGAGTTCGACCCCTTTAGTAAAACTCAAAAGTGTTGAAGGATGGATAAGGAAAGTCAATGAATGTGCCAGCATCTATGATTAGGACGAGAGGTAAACCGTACATTTTGCTTTGTAAAATTTTGTGGGATTAGCTAAAAATGGTACAGCGGCTTTACCGTCTGTAAACTACAATTAGAGTGAATGGTAAATAAAACTTAAGTGAGCACTCCCAAACGAGTAAAACTACGGTCGACTTCTCGAGGAAATGCTGGCACGTACTTCAAAGAACAACGAAAGCTTTAAAGAGTATTTGTATGATAAACTTACTAACTTTATTAGATGTGAAAGTATGTGGGAAAAAGGCAGTGGACTGCGTTATCCACTGCATAAATGATAAATCAGTTGGGAATCAAATGGCGCACAGGCTCTAAATTGCGCGGAGCCGGAGGATCTTCTGAACTTTCTTAGCTCTCAACGTCCTTCAGACAATATCCTTGTCAAAAACGTATCGAAAATATTGCTTCTTACACTCCTACCTCGAATGATAGCACTGGTAACGTACCAATTTGTTTTAACTGTAAAAGTAGAGGCCATACTTACATAAAATACCCAAATCCACTGATCAAATGTCAAACGTGCCATTGAGTGGGACATGTTGAAGTCACTTGTAGATTTCCAACAATAACACTGCGACAATTGTGTCAGACACTCGTAAAATACTGGCTATTTCCACGCACATCAATAGTAATGATAAATTCTTTAGGAAAGACCAATGGTTAATAATTGAATTAATGATTCTTCGAATATTCTCGCTTATATAGATTTTGGCAACAAGTGCAGTTTGATTTGAGTATCTAATACAAAAATCTGAACTTAAAAAATCTTTGGACAATTTGCCCGCGTTGAAGGGTTTTAGGAATTCAGCAGTTGTACTTCTCTACAAAAGTGCAATCTCTTTGAAACTTGATTGATTTACAAAATTTGATTTTACAAAATTCTATTTTTCTGAAACCAGTTGACGTCGACGATATTAAAAAGATAATAGGGACTCTCAATAACACAAAATCGGAAGGTTACGACGCCATATGTACCCAGGTAGTTAAAAGTTGCAGGGACGAACTTGCCCCAGTGTTGACATTCCTGGTTAATCTATCTCTGGAAACAGGTACTTTCCCAAATGAGTTAAAGATATCTGTTTTGAAGCCTCTTCACAAAAAAGGAAATAAATCGGAGATGAAAAACTATCGTCCGATAGCATTAATTCCAATTTTTTCAAAAATATTTGAGAAAGTTATGCATAAGAAATTGGCGTCTTTCTTTGAAAGACATGGCGTAATAAATCAGAATCAGCATGGTTTTCAAAAAAATAAGTCTACCGTACATGCAGCTTTTAACTTAGTCAATGAAATCTTACAAAGTGTAAACAAACTGAATTATACAACAGTGATCTTTTTAGATATCGCTCCTTAAATACAAAAGTCACACATTTCAAAAAATATCAAATATGATGTTTTTGCTTAAAATGTATCTTGAATGATGAAACTTTAATATTTTGCAAAAACACCCGTCGTTTTATGATCAAAAACACCCGAGAACGCACAAACTTCAGTTTTGTTTTGTACCGTTTTTGTTACCGACTTCGGCGCAATAGTACCATATTGTCAGTTGCCCACAGACATTCGGCGCGAACGCAAACATTTTTTGTGAAAAACTATCACATTCCAAATAACTGCGAAAAGACAGGTGAAATTATATATTCGAAAGTGCCACATTCAAAAATATATTTGTATTGCAGACAACGTACACGTAAGTATCTTATAATTTTTATGTGCAATAGTACGATATTTCGAAATAGGTTAGTTTTGCATTTATAAGTTTTAAAGATTCTCATAATTTTGTATGCAATACTGTAATATTTAGAATTCATGTAGTTTTGCAAAAAAATATCAGTACAATTTTTTTTATTTCTTTATACTAAAGTACCACATTTCGAAATAGGATGCATTTTGTATTTAAAAATATGATGCTTTTTCTTATTTTTGTGTGTAAAAGTACCTCATTTTGAATTAAGCCTGTTTTGCAAAAATGATTAGATTTATTTGATTATTTACTTAGTAACTTTTTTTTAAATATGGTAGTTTTCATTTGAAAGTAATCCTAAATATATTAAATTTATATTTAAAAAAAGTTGATTTTACTGAAAATGTTAGTATATGTAACAACTATCTTATGGATTAATAAAAGTTTTCGTTACCACATAGATATGTTAACGTTATGCCTGATAGCGTTTTTTCACAAGACGGTAATATGGTTAGTGCAAGTAGGTACTCATTTTAGCTAAATTGTTTTTCCTATTTTTAGAAAGACAACAAGAGCGCACCGTATTTTAAACATGATATCGCCAGTAAATGACTCTCCAGAGAGACGGCAATTTCCGTCAATAATACGACCTAGTAGAGTGGATTCAAGTGATATACAGACTGACAATATTATTTACCATAAATATTATTATGACGACGTGAGCTCGCTACCGGACAGTCCGTTTTCTTTAGGTATTCTGAACTCCGGCGGAGATGATGAAGATATCCAAGTCTTCTTCTTCTTTCGTGTCGGCAAGACGGGCTAAATCTTACTTGCCCAGAAAGCGGCTACCTTGCTAGCCCTCTGGTTACCGGCAAGTAAGTCTTCACGCGAGCAGGTGGTCGGGCACGCGGGACAGTTTATGAGGTGGGCCATGGTTTGTAGGGGTTCTACACATTCACAGACATCTGCGCTGCTTAATTACCCCCTCCGACACAGGTTATCTTTGCTTCGACCAACCTGGGTCCTCAGCCTATTTAGACTTCTCCAGGTTGGCCAAGGTTCCTTATAGCCTGAAGGCAGATTTTCATTGGGGGGGTACAGTGGATGATACTCGCCTGCCCAAAGCCTGCACCTCATGTCAGCAGGGATTTCGTCAGTAGACCTGCGTAGATCGCAGGAAGTTTTTGCGGCTTCGCAACCAACCTGTGGGGGAAAAGAGCCCGTAGAGTGGATGTCTCGGGTCGCTCTCTTGTTTTTGTTTTTCAAGCGAACATGTCACATCTCTACGGACTCTGGGTGGAGCTATTCCCGCAAGAGGAAACAGCATACCGACCGGGGTTGGCTTGAGACAGCCAGTCACTATGCGGCAGGTGTCGTTCAGCGCTGCGTCCACGTCTCTAGAATGTACTGACCTAGCCCACACTGGACACGCGTATTCTACTGCTGAGAAACACAAAGCTAGTCCCGTAGTGCGCATGACCGTTGGGTTTGCACCCCAGTTGGTGGAGGAGAGACGGCGCAGAAGGTTATTACGGGAACTAACCTTTTGTTTTGTGTTTCTACCTTACAAGACTGACTTTCTGACTTACATGACCCACTGTCTTGTAAGTCAGAGAGCGGTCCAGTGTCACTCCCAGGTATCTAGGAAAGTTACAATGTTGGATGGCGACGTCTTTCCAGAAAATGTTCAGCTCCCTGTTTGCCTCGCGGTTATGTAGGTGGAAAGCACACGATTGGGTTTTGCCTGGATTGGGCCTTAGAGCGTTATGCTCGTAATATTCATGGAGGTTTTCCAGGGCAAGATTCAGTGTACTTCCCACGTATTTAAACGTAAACGTTTTATCTTTAACTATTTTTTGTGAGAACTCTATCTACACGACGTTTGGTTGCTGTATAGGTACTGTTTCTTAATGAAGACCATGGATATGATTAATTTTTAAGACATCTTACACCAGAAGTGCCTTGTTTTATAAGACTGATAATACCTGTTAATGATACAAATGATTACATTTATTTCTCAAACATAATGTTATGAACCCATGACATAGCTTAACCAAAGAAGTATTGTCTTAGGTCATATCGTAACTCTGTGGTGGTTTATTCAATTGCGATATTTCAGTATAAGTGTGTTTTATTGTTAAAGTATTTGAAGTGTTTAGAGAGATTTTAAAAGGATTTTACACACCTGCTTTTTAGAGAAGATACTCAGTATTGTGATTCCATATGGCACATTACTATAATTATAGCTTGATTTGATTAAAGCTAAAATCTCAATTATTAAAATAGGTTTAGTTACTTTTAGTTGCGGTTAAAAAAGTCGCTTATTTGCAAATATTAATGAACGATAGCTCATTGTGAGAATAGTAAAAAGTACTAGCAAAGTACTTAGTAATACAATGCGCATTAATTTTATTATAACTCTTTTGTTTGTTTTGTTGATTCTTGAAGTGGTTATGCAATTTTGTTTAAATTTCTTTACTAAAATAGGCAATAATATGAGCTTCATTGATGATCTCATGATAAGATTTAACTATTTGTTATGAGTTTACCACAAAGTAAGTAAGTTTGTGCCATTTTTTTCTTTTATTGCTGTTTTGTAAGGTTGAAAGCTGAAAATAAAACTATTTTTTTTCTAATTATGGTACTTTAATATATAAAAATTATTTTTTTCGAAGTCAAAGTTTTATATACAAAACTAACTTATTTGCATTTTTTCGAAAGTCCATTCATATTATGGTTAAGATTGCTTATTTGAAAAATAGGTCTTTTAATGAAGCATCTTTTGATACCAAAAACGTCTACGTAATACATATAGTTCATACAAAAATCATAAAACTATCAAAATTATTTTTAGAAAGTCCTCTCCTGTACAATTTCGTTATTTTGACTTGTGGCGCTTTTGTATTTAAGGAGCGATATGACAAAGGCTTTTGATCTTGTGTCACACAAACTTTTATTGAGCAAACTTGAGCGCTATGGAATAAGAGGCCCCGCCCTAAGCTGGCTTAAGTCATATTTAGAGAATAGACAGCAATGTGTCGAGATAACACAGGTTGATGAGAACAGATCGAATCTGGTATACAGATCCAAATTTCGTCAAAATAACCTCGGCGTGCCGCAGGGTAGCATACTCGGTCCGTTGCTGTTTTTGGTTTACATAAATGATCTGCCAGATATACTTGATCATAAGACGACGCTATTTGCTGATGATGTTTCAATAATTGTTACGACAAATAAAAAATATAGTTTAGAACAACATCAAAATGACATTAAAATGACTCTAATTAAAATAATTGAATGGCTTACTAAAAATAATCTACAAATAAACTTAAGTAAAACTAGTATACAAAATTTTAATAACTTTAAAAATTCTCAAATACTCATCGACTTAAATGACGAAATCTTGTGTAATGCAGTGAAGGTGACTTTCTTGGGTATAGATATGAATTCTAAATTAGATTGGAAAGAACAAATAGATAAAGTATGCGATAAGGTTAATAGATTCGCGTTTGCATTGTACAAGCTTACAAAAATTGCAAAAAAAAGTACAGCCGTCACTGCGTACTTTGCATGTGTTGAGTCGGTGTTAAGATATGGGCTGATAATCTGGGGCAATGGCACTAACATAAAAAAAGCTTTCGTTGCTCAGAAAAGATGTATACGCTCTTTGTGTGGCATACCTTCTGATATATCGTGCTTGCCCTATTTCAGAAACCTAAATATACTCCCGTTACCTTGTCTATATATACTCGAGATAGCAAAATTTGTTAAACAAAATAGTCACCTATTCCTACCACTAAATAAAACTACGGATAGAAATCTCCGGAACCCTAACCGACTTATACTTAACACAGTACCCAAAACGACGCGTTTCTTGAAAAATTGTCCTGCGATGTGTACGACTATTTACAATAAAATCCCAGACTCTATTAAGAAACTGCCCACCCCAATGTTTAATAAGTCATTGCGTAGATGGCTTATGGAGAAAACCTTCTATTCTGTAAAGGAGTTTTTAGATAACAAGATTTAAACGGAAGATCTACTCAAATTAATAATATAATCGATACATAATTGATCTGACATTGAATGTTTTTAAGTTTATCTAATTAATTCTATGTAATTAACTTTATTTGATGCTTTTACATTTGCATGCTATTGTATATGGCTAAATAGGAGCACTTTGTCATTTATTACGATCAACATTTATTTGTACCCACCCTATTTAATAACAAATAAAAAAATTGATTTGATTTGATTTGATTTGATTTGATGAGGTAAACGCTATTCTGATGTCGGAAGTCCTTGTTGTAATTGACGAGTTTCTGCAAACGCCACTTTTAAATGGGCAAGATTTTTCGGAGCTTACTGTCATGAAAGATAATTCGAAATTGATTTTATATAAATGCTCTAATGATGATTCTTTTGTCAATCTAAATTTTAAATTGACTGTTGTGAATACTACCAATGTGTAAAATATTGGTCTAGTATAAGCTACCTCGGTCATTAAATTTCTTTTGATGGTGTTAGGCCCGATAGAACCAAAATGCTTGTTGTACCCATCCCAAAATCCGATCATGAGGTTAGACAATTTCTTGGCCTGGCAAGTTACTTTCGCAAATTCATTAGAAGTTTAGATTTGTTTAAAAAAAAGGTATCTTTTCATGTTTGAAATTGAGAGACGTGCGTTGTTAAAAGACGTTGAACGTCCTATTTTGGCCTTATACATATAATCATAAACTTGAAACTGAGCTCCATACGGATGCCAGTTCTCTTGGTGTTGGTGGAATTTTATTATAATGCTAGGACAAGTAGGACAAACCCCGTGTCTTAAAACCTGTCTCCTATTTTAGCAAACAAACCATGCCAGAAGAATGACACCTCCACTCCTATGAGCTCGAAACCCTTGCAATTGTCTATCCTTCGCGCGTGCGTATCCATTAGGTATTCACTTCAAGGTGGTCACTGAATGCCACGCGCTCAGAACAACACTTGTAAAACAAGATTTAGTCCCACGTATTGCGCGTTGGTGGCTAGAGATAAGTGAATTCACTTTTGATATAGAGTAAAGATCAGGAACTCATATGACTCACGTTGACGCTTGAGTAGGAATCCTTATCTTTCTGAACTATATTAAAAAAGGAACACTGGCTATCGTCATTTCAAATCGCAGAGCCAGACATATCGCGAATAGTGAAAATCCTTAGGCCTAATAACAATGAGGAACTAAAAGGTATTAAGAAGCATTTTGTGATCAAGTACAAAAAAAAAGTAAGAGAAAAATTATGCCTCGTTGGGCCCCGTGGTGCGCGTTTTTAAATTGTCTATCCAATCATGATGACGTTCGTCACTTAGGTATAACTAAAGCGGTTGAGAAGGTTCAGAACAACTTTTGGTTCCCAAATTACGCCAATTTGTAAAAAAAAATATATAATATATATACCTATGTTCAATCATGTTTATACGGACAATAATGCTAAATTACAATATTCTGACATCTTGTATATCTGATAATGTATTAATAATTGTTTCTGTTTAAATGCCAAATGACTATTTGCATGCTATTAATGGCTGAGTAGGCCGAACTTTAGGAAATTTGTAAATTGTAATAGTAGATAAGAAATTGCCGATATTCAGTCAAAAGAAAACAGTTTGAAAGTGTCGTTGCAGCAGACAGAAATCGGCCTTGGATAAATCTTGGTACTACAAATTCCTTAGATGAGTCTGATGAAAACACAACTGATTCTAGTTTCGATAGTGAGGATGATCTTCCTTTATCTGCGCTGCAACGACAAAAGCAACATAAAACAATTGTACAGTAAAAACAATTTAATTAGGTTTAATTAGGTCATAACTTGTCCTATTATTATTCCGAATGTTGTGATTCTGATGTGCACCGGGAGGTTGCACATATTAGGACGGCCGAATGTTGTGATTTTTAGAATAAGTACTTATTGTCTTTTAGATTTTTTATTGATTATTGTATTTAAATTTATTAGATAATTTATTGAGTTTATTTTTAATTAATTATTCGTACTGTTTCGATATTTGGGTCATTTGATTTTTATCAGTAATTTTACATATTTTGTTGTATTTTAAATTATAAGTAAAATAATAAGTTTCTAACTGACTCTGTAGTACGAGCTTGATTCTGATTGGTTGGCGAACAGCCAATCGGAATCAAGCACGGTGGGAGGGATGTTGAGTGGTGACATGGTTCCGACAACACTTTCTCGAGTCATTCTAGCCGGTGGCACGAAGCGAGCACTAGCTCTGGACGAATACGTTATTGTAATTGTTTTAAGCAAGACAGTGTTATACGAATAAAGTGCTGTGTAAATATCAGTGGAGTTTTTAATTTACGAAAGTAAGTAGGTAATGAAATATCTAGTAGGGGAGAAGGGGGCACCTTTGCACAGGGGCAGCTTTGCAGTAGTGCAACACAACAAACCGGCACAAATGTCACATAATCACTACTGACGTTTGACAGCCTGTCGTTGTTATGAGGTGTTTTCAATTTCGAGTGCAAATGATAAGCTTTTTCAAATAATCATTATAAATCATCATCATCCTCTTGGCCAACTAATTTAATTAATATGGAGCGTTGGTTCCCTCTATTAGTCAGAATTAGTACGAGAGCCCACGACCAAAATTTTTGTCTCATAGCAATACGGCCAAAACTGCATCAAATCGATAGATACGATTATCCTGAACTCGAAAATACCAATATCAGACATTTTCCGCGTAGCGTTTGATCTGACCGAATTTTCAAAATTGTCAAAGAATTTTACCGAACTGCATCATAGCAATATGTCTGATTTGCAGACTGTAGTTGAATGATAGTTCTGAGATACCGAAAACATATTTTTCAGACGTTAGTGGTGTAGCGCAAACCCGTAAAATCACTTAAAAAAATTAAAAATGAGACAAAAAAAATGTCTCATAGCAATACGTCTGAAAATCTTTATTATTAGTAAATTTTGGTTATTTGATGCGAACAAAACAATTTTCAGACGGAAATGTGAACGCATTAAATTTTGAGACCGTTTTGAAAATGTTAACAAATTTTACCGATCGGTATCATAGCAATATGTCTGAAAATTGTTGGACATGATAAAATAAGTTGTCCAAATGTGCAAAAAATTTATATCAGACAAATTAAGTGTAGCACCTTCTCTATCAGACAACTTTTCGATACTCAGATATCATTTCGTAATCGTATTGAGGCATCTTGAATTTTCTGTTACAAACCAATGAATACGTTGCGACCCTGAATTTATTAGATGATAATTAACAAAGAATTTACCCGAAACCTTAACATTGAAGTTGAAGGACTGAAATAAATCGCACAAAAGGAAACTGGGATGAAGGGAAGGGAAGGGGCAGGAGCGTAACAAGCGCTGAGGCTGTTGAAATTAAATACTGATTGATTTGATAGTTTTGGTTTTATTTAAAGCACACTTGAGTAACTTTTACAAAAGAAATAAGTAATGACATCTGTCATCTGTCAAAGTACATATAATAGACAAGGGAGATTCTTGAATATCTATGAAGGCTGTAAATTTAAAAAAAACATTTAACAGAGGCGTCGGCCAGGCGACTCCGAAACGTTATTTTCGTTTTTGGGAGTATATGCTACACTTAAAGTGTCTGAAAACAGGTTATTGGTAATCATGGCAGCAATACGAAAAGTTGAAAAAATTTTTTATCCGTATTGCTATGATACAGGTCGGCTAAATTTGTTGACATTTTCAAAAATGCGCTCAGGCTATATGCTACGCGCAAAATGTCTGAAAACAAACTTTTTCGTAATACAATTATAAAATCTATGTACATTTTCACTATCAGACGTATTGCTATAATACCGACTGTCTTTTTTTTTTGACACAGCAGAAATGGCCTCCCACGCAGTTGCTACACTTTCGACCGTTACTACACACCTAGTCGGGTTCAGAATCATACAATCTAACGATTTTATAGGGTTTTTGCCGTATTGCTATGAGACATGGTTTTGGTCGTGGGCTCTCGTACTAAATGTTTTATATAACATCACGCAATGGACTACCATTTTCTGTAGTAAATAAGGAACCGTTATAATGTGTCGTATAGTGTGTGTATGTCTGTCCGTCCGTCCATCTGTCCGCGGTTTTACTCAGAGACTATATGTGGTAGGAAGCTGTAATTTGGCATGAGTATGTCTCATAATAAATAATTGCAAAATAGTTGTAGAAAAAAATCTTGTATCTCCCATACGAGTAAATTGGGGGGTTATTTTTTCTCTGTCTTTCAAAAACACCATTTCTCGATTTGAGAATCCGTTTTTGAAATATTTTGTGTGAAAAAGAGTTAAAAATTAATTTGGTTCACTGACCAAGATTACTTAAACACAAATAATATTATTTTTCAAACACTTTAAAGTATGTTATGTGGTAAATTGGTAGTCCATTTCGATTCGATTAGTTTAATATTAATTTGCAAACTCCCTTCACTAGGCAACTTTTACTGATTTTTTTTAATGAAATGTTTATGGCTTTGGGCTTTGACTTAGCGTATATAGCCAATTCTTTATTTTCAGATAATTTATAATAAATAAAACACAGCTTGCAACTAAGGATAGTTATATTAGGGTAGTCGTTGAATACTCTACGCATCGAGACGGATCCGTCGGGAAGTATTCTTGACATTTGGTCATCAGTCTCTTCAGGGCTTGTATGTATTTCCTTTGAGTTTCGTCGTTCATCACGTGAGCGACGTTTTTGGAGAAGATCTTCTCACGACCGGTACGGGCGTGGATACCGACCATAGTGACACCTATTGGCCAGGGTGCGTTGCCTATAGCCATCTGGAGATATGCGTCACTTGCCTGCAACCAAAATATATTTTTTTACGAAGAATAAGGGTGCGTCTACATCTTGCGAATTGTCCGCGAGCTACGCGCGTGTATTTTAGGTTTAGGTTTGTGCGCTAACAGAATTCATATTTTTGGTATGCTGGTGCATGCCTTTTAGTTTGAATATCTAAAGCAATAAACACACAAGGCGACATGCCTTGTGACTCTGGCTCAATCAGTTAAGGCATTTCCAGCGACATCACTCTATGCGACATAAGATCAATATATCAACAGCATCATGAGCATACAGGGTGTCCCAGAACTCAACGTCAAACCGAAACGGGGTGACAGGATTGATCGTAAGCATCATGACAAAAATCAGAAAAAAAATCTATCCCATGCAGTTTGAAAATTATGGGCATTTTAAGAAAAACCTAGAAATTTAGTCAAACTGTAACAATTTTTCGGTTATTATGGTTATTTTTTTTTATTTTTGTTCATTTATACTTTGTAACCATAACCCTAAATAGCATTTCAGAATGACAGTCAAAAATGATGACACAGTTGCCCCAAGTTTCCTAGAAATAAGACTGATTTGTTAAACTATGAATTTAAAATTTTCACAATTTGTCGACTTTGGAAGGCCCTACTTTAAAAAAAATGTACTAGAGTGCCTTGGCAAGTGCCATTAAAAGTTGGCGCATTTAATCAGGAATCTAAAATGGTACAATACTTGTTAGTTTCATGTTTCATTTCTCATGTTACCCGATTTTTGCTAACCAATTTTACTCTGTTAAAATAATTTTTGATTCGCACAAACTCATGACAGGATCTTAATTTTACGGCAAAATGATGACAGAGATGGATACTGGACATGTTGGCCATGAGTGAGCGAGACAGATAGTGACGCCACTTTTACAAAAGTTAACAAAAGTAAGTAAAATTAATAAAATAATGAAAAATCTTGACCTAGTTTAGTTCACTTTTATTGGAATAAAAGTCAGATAGGGAAATAACATTGTTTATTACAATAAATGTTCAAATTGTTTTCCATCAGCCTTAATACAGGCCCTACATCTTCTTAAAAAAGATCTACTTATTAGCCGGGCATATCCTCGAGAGTTTTTTTATTGGGGCGTTCTCAAAGAAAAAGTTTACTCAAAGCCCATTGAGAGCGAAGCCGAACTGCGTGAACGAATTTCTCAAGCTGCTGAGGAAATCAACTCTCGAGGATATGCCCGGCTAATAAGTAGATCTTTTTTAAGAAGATGTAGGGCCTTCCAAAGTCGACAAATTGTGAAAATTTTAAATTCATAGTTTAACAAATCAGTCTTATTTCTAGGAAACTTGGGGCAACTGTGTCATCATTTTTGACTGTCATTTTGAAATGCTATTTAGGGTTATGGTTACAAAGTATAAATGAACAAAAATAAAAAAAAATAACCATAATAACCGAAAAATCGTTACAGTTTGACTAAATTTCTAGGTTTTTCTTAAAATGCCCATAATTTTCAAACTGCATGGGATAGAATTTTTTTCTGATTTTTGTCATGATGCTTACGATCAATCCTGTCACCCCGTTTCGGTTTGACGTTGAGTTCTGGGACACCCTGTATAAAATAAAGCATTTGCTCATCTACCTTGTACCTAACTACACCTTTAAAACATTCCATCTAGGGTCTTTAGTAAAATAAAGTTTAGGATATTTGCATTCAGAATAAAATAATTACCATTATGTAATTTCTTTCCAATAAATGCTTAGTTATTTCCATGAGGCTGTCACAGATGTCTTCGGGAAGAGTTTTCTTTTTTAATTTTCTCATCAGGGGCTTCAAGTAAACTTGCGTCTGCGTGTATGTAGCTCTCGCCATTTTGTGTTTTACTGAATTTTTCTCAGCGGCCGTTGCGGAGTTGAGTTGCTGGCCCCACATAGTTAGAAGAAACTAAAAAAAAAATTGATTAAGTTTGTTGTTACAAACTAATGTTGATGAAAAATAAAAAAATAAGAAAGATATAATAGAGGTTACAAAGTGCGTTTTTAACTGCTGAACTATATCTGGAACAACAGAATTGGTTTTAAAAAAAACCTTCAAAGTCCGTGAGGTGCCAAAGTAATATTTTAATTTAGTATTGACACAAATATGAAAACATGTTGTAAGATTGCTGTGGAAGTCTCCTGCAAACAATAAAAGCAAGAGAATAGCTAATGTAATGAGTGGCATAAATAAAAAAACAGGCAAAACGATAAGCACACAGATTTTATTTAAATTAGGTTATAATCAACTATCAAAATACAAATTGGCAGAGTTTCGGCCTATTCAGTGGCTAAGAGGGCAATAGTGGCTAGACTGAGCTGTCTGGCCGTTATAAGGGCTTGCTCCCACCCAAGGGCGCACGGCTGGCGGAAGTTGTAGTGGGGAGCGTCAACTGGCTTGGCGGTGGCTTTCTATTGGCTGGCTTGGCTAGGATTGGCTGGCTTGGCTAGGATTGGCTATGATTGGCTATGGTGGCTGAGGCTTGGCGTTACATTCGGCCGTCCTGAAACAATGATTGCTCCCGCAATGGGGAAGGGTTGTATTAGTTCTTAAGTAAATCAATGAGGTCTTCGGTTTCCAATTGCTCATCAGAGCTGCTAGCAATGTCAGACATAGGTACGGTGCTTGTATAGGGCCGCAATGAGTCTGCAGCAACAAGTCCTGTAAAAGCTTTGTAGCCTTTTAAGCCTTTAATGCTCCGTATCCTATATCTGTCACTGCCAACAACCTAAGTTATGTTATGATATAGGGACCTGAAAAGAAATCATCGAGCTTGGTATTGACTTTAGCTGCACTATTTAAGGGAGCCTGTCTCCACAATACTAAATCTCCCTTTCTATAAACCCGGCTGGGCTTACGCTTTTAATCAAAATCACGCTGCATCTTTTCCCCAGCTTTCTTTAACTGGGTACTAGCTTTCCTACGCCTATCCTCAACAGAATCAGTCTCACGGTTTAAGACCTACATCGCAACGAGGCCTAGAGCTCCTTGCAAACATTAAATCGTATGGCTTGTAAGTAGTACTAACGTTAAGCGTGTTATTTATTCTACACAAGACATCGGGCAAGCAGTTAGCCCAATAATTTGCAGCCTCACTAGGATCAGTGGCTCGCAACGCGTTAAGTATGGTTCGATTAGTACGTTCAACTTGCCCGTTAGCCCTTGGACAAGCAATAGAGGTTAATATGTGCTTCAACTGTTATCATTCGAAAACTGCCTAAAATTTCTACTCTTAAGGCTTTTCCATGGTCGCTTACTACTTTGTCTGGATACCCGAATAAGCTAAACGTCTTCTTTTATAATTCGAATTGTTTCTACTGCATTTACTGTCAGAGTGGGCTCTGCTATGACAAATTTAGAGAAAGCATCTGTAAGGACCAACATGTACTGATAACCCTTTATGGTCTTGCAAAAAGGCCCTAAGTGATCAATGTGCACCATACGCATTGGCTCAGAAGGTTTAGGTATTGGGAAAAAGTCTCCCTTCCCTTTTACCTTGATTTTCTTTGCAATAAGCACGGTGTAAACAATCATCTACATATTTGCGAAAAAAGCAGGTCATTTAAGGAAACGAATACTCTTGTTTTATTAATTCTAAACTTTTTTGAAAGCCTACATGTCCGATATTATCGTGGTGCATCTGTGTTATCTTCCATAGAGCCGAAAAAGGGACTACTAGGCGATTTTCGACTAATAATTGACAGATATAATCTGTCATTTATTAGTTCATAGTTATTAGTAATATCTGTAGAAGCACTACCACCCTTGAGTTAGTGAATGATACATTTAAGTTTCTCATCTAGATATTGCACAGTATAAAACCAGTCTGTTATTTCAAGCCGTCTAATGTTCATAGTATATACAACAGGGTCCCTACTCAGCGCGTCTACGTGTTTCATGCGATCCCCCGGCCGGTACTCAATGCTAATGTCGTAGTCTTGTATTGATAACCACCACCTAGCTATACGAGGGATAAGCTCGCGCTTAGTCAAAGTTGCTCGAACCGATGTACAATCGGTGACTACTTTTACTTGTTTTCCTACAATATACACTCTGAACCTACGCAATGACTCAACAACGGCAAGAGTTTCCAGTTCATAGCTAAGGTACATACTTTCCTCTTTACTTGTAACCCTACTAAAGTACATAACGGGGCGTAATGTCTCATCGGCTTTTCGTTGTAATAATATGCCTGCAATACCTAACTTACATGCATCCGTATGTATCTCCGTAGGCAAAGTAGGATCAAATAACGCAAGTAAAGGTTTTGTACAATAACAACGTTTTAACTCTTCAAAACTTTGACACTGATCACTACCCTAAACCCAAACACTGTTTTTCCTTGTAAGATCGGACAAAGGACGCGCAATAACTGCAAAATTCTTTATGAATTTGCGAAAATAGCTACACAATCCCAAGAACTGTCTTATTTTATGAACGTTGGTAGGAGTAGGAAACTGTGACACAGCTGTCAATTTAGCTTGACCCGGTTGAATACGAGTAGCATCCGATAATATTTCGTGCCCCAAGTAGGTAATATTTTTTTGCAAAAACTCGCATTTACTCATATTAAGTTTAAGATTTTCAGATCCGAGTTTACATAGAACTTTTTCTAATATAGTGAATCCCGATGCAACGTCACAAGAAGGTAGTAAAATGTCATCAAGAAATGCTAAGACCTCAAATTCGTGCGAAAATCTATTCGGGTCATCGATATGACCGGTGTGGTATAAAGTTTTCGAACTACCCCCGCAGTATTCTTTTTTTTATGGAATCGACTATTTTATTCATCAACCGGATTAAGACAGACAATGCATTTGCTAGACCAAACGGAACGCGTGTATACTCGAAGTGACCTTGGCTTATTTTAAGTTGGTGGTAACCTTGAGAATTCGAGGGTGGTGAAGAGCTTCTTGCCTGCTAATTTTGAGACCTGATCATCGATTTGTGGCAACGGAAATCTGTCTTTGACTGTGATGGCGTTAAGCGTCCGGTAATCTACGCAAAAACTATAATCGCCGTTCTTTTTCTTTACCAAAATTACTGGAGAAGCGAAACTGGACTCAGATTCTTTGACAATCTATGCATCTAATAGTTAGGATACTTTCGTTTTAACTATCGCCTGCTCCCTGTGCGACATACAATAAGGTTGTCTATATATCGGCTGTGAATTTGTTAAATTTATTTTCATGTGTAACAAATCAGTGCACCCTAGTTCGTTTGTATTACTTGCCAAACAATCATTGTGATCGATTAATAAATTAATTAAATGATCATAATCGTTTTTATTTAGTCGTCCAGTCTTAATTTTATTTATAAACCCCTCCTATGCTTCTAATATAGGCTAAGCTCGTATGTAAGACCGTTGAAACAATATTATGGCTGATGCTAATGTAATAATATGGCGAGCTAATTATGGCTGATGGCTTGAGTGGCAATGGCAAAATACTATTGGCTTTTTTACTGACCTGTGTATCAGCAAGAGACGTGGCGTCGCAGCTGCCAGACGATCTTCCTGGTGCCAGTGTTGACGATCTTGATGTAGCCCGTTGAGCCACGCAACAGCGTAGCAGGGATGGAGTAGGATACGCTTGATAGCTCGCAGTGTTGCGGCCGGGTGACCACATCGTTATCCTCGTCGTTGGCTTCTATGTAAACCTTAATGATTGATGTCCCAGGAAGAAGGCATTCTTTTCATGTAGTGACAACCTTAAACCTTTCGCGTATTTCCGTTACGTTCATACGTTTCAGAAAATCTGTGTCTTGCAGGTGAAATGCCTTGGTAGCGTCGTTCCATCAGTGTATCTCACCCAGTTGGTCGATCTTTTTGAGTCACGCAGTTACTGCTGTACAATCGTCGCTTTCCGAGTCAAATTCAGGTATGAGAATGCTGCGCGGTGCACCTTTGTTTTGATGGCTGCGGGCTGTCGTTCAGCTCACGCATGGTCTTCTGCACCTCGTCCTCCAAAAGCCTTCTCAGAGTCTTCCTGGCTGGTGGTGTAAATTCTTGGGCATCCTCTTCTACGTTTTCGCTGCGGTCGGTGAAGATTCAATCCATCCAGAAGGGCAAACATGCCTTCCGTTTTCAGGTATATCGGTGTGATTGCGCTTCATGGCCGAATCTTTTTATTTATCCCACTTCTGAAGTGTAATGAGTGGCATAAATAAAAAAACAGGCAAAACGATAAGCACACAGATTTTATTTAAATTAGGTTATAATCAACTATCAAAATACAAATTGGCAGAGTTTCGGCCTATTCAGTGGCTAAGAGGGCAATAGTGGCTAGACTGAGCTGTCTGGCCGTTATAAGGGCTTGCTCCCACCCAAGGGCGCACGGCTGGCGGAAGTTGTAGTGGGGAGCGTCAACTGGCTTGGCGGTGGCTTTCTATTGGCTGGCTTGGCTAGGATTGGCTATGATTGGCTATGGTGGCTGAGGCTTGGCGTTACACTAATAATATTTACCTGCAATAATGCCATTATAACATTCATGTCATGATTCCTATCTCCTTGTCCCATTGTTTTTGCCATTTCTTGAATAAAATCGTATGTGACGGCATCATCCAGTGCATCATCATTCAGATTTTTATCAGATTCACTCTGTAAAGTAAAAAAAAATAATAATAAATGGGGACAACATAACATACATTGCTCTGATCAGAAACAATGAAGGAACCAAATACACCCAGACCAACATTAACACTGTTCAGGGATTGAACCCGGGACTTCATTAATTTGATACCTTTAAATCGGTACTCAACCAACTACACCACGGATTTTGTCTAATAAAAAACATTAAGTATTACATTTATCAAGGGCAATACATAAACCTTTTAATTTTATGTTTACTTCATCATACCAACATTAAAAAAAATATATCTGTTCATTCTTTGCAGATTTCTATCTTGAAATTCAGTTGCAAAATTAAGTCACTACAATTTGGGAAAGTATGACTGTTACAGAATGCCTCATGATGGCATAGCATTTTGTGAAATTTTATTTGTGCATACCTGTGTACCTAATGCCAGTATTTCATTCAGGTAAGCTTGGTCCACTTTGTCCATCGCTTCTTGGAAGTCATTACGTAATCCCTGGAAATTTCAATATGTTCATTAACATTTCTTTTGATTCGCTGGTGATTAGTATATTTTGATAATTCTGATGATCAGGTGTTTAGTTTGTTTTTGATAGATAAAGTAAGATTTTAAGATTAGAATCCACTATTGCAAAATTGACTTATTTTCACACAATTGTTTCAACAAACACACCTAGTGCTATTGTGCTTAGAATAATAGATAGAAATACTTAAATACATTTATAAACACCCATGACTCAGGTACAAATGCTCATGCCCATCACACAAACATTTTCCCTTAGCAGGATTTGAACCCGAAACAGCCGGTTTTGTAGTCTGGACCTCAGACCACTATACCATAGCTACTATGAAGGGAGTGAGAAAACAGATAATGTTTTCGTGTGTTATTAACATCAAATTCAGTCTGATCTCAGTTGACTTTGACATTTTACACCTTACTAATACTTAATTACTTTCACCAGGTATTTGTTTGAAGGTGATATTACTGCTTTAGCAAAAAGTTGTTTGTAATCATCTCTCTTACTCTATTTGCTTCAGGTTCTTGAATCTCTATCCTTCTCAGCCTTCTGAACGCTTGGAGTTCGCTCTCACCAAACAGCAATATAGGATGGCCTCTCTCTCGCAGTTTCTTGATGACTTCTGCTCTGGGCAGTGTCACTGCTTCGGTGTGCTCAACTTCAGTACTGTCTTGTCTTGTTACTGCAACGTAGACATAAATATATATATAAGTTGATATTATTTTGTACGGAAAACATTTATAAGGTGGTGGTATTATTATTTAGTTGTTATAAAGAATTAATATTGCCATGAACAAATTAATGACTTGGTCTGATGGATAAGTAAGTATCTATGTATGAATTATAACTAAATATGAAAAGCTATGTTTAACTTCTCAGTCCGGACTTTCAAGGTGGTAAATAGATATGACAGCTATGTTATACAGTTGGGACTGCAGGGAATAATCCCAGGGTGGAGACAATATTATAGAAGGTCAATGTTCTATTATGTTACAGGTCTGGCTATATAAAGTACTTTCATTGTTTCTGATTTCCATAGCAGAGGTGCCTAAAATTTAAGCAAAGATACCAAAGCAAGTAGCATTTAAGCTTTAAATACTACTTGCTTTGGGATCAGAGCAATGTATGTGATACTTTCCTAATTATTATTATTCTACAACTAACCTTTCTCCTTTTTCTCTTCATTTGATTTGTCAGTGTCCTCTTCCTGAATTTGAGGTCCATACTTTTTTAAGTATTCTTCTCTTTCCTTAGCTAATAATTCGCCTCGCTTAAAATACTTTTTGTTTTCATTCTACAAAAAAAATGTAGGCTCATGAATAACAGAAATATTTATTGTACTGTACTGTACACAAACATGAAACAGATAATATTTTGAGTTATCGTAACATAAATACTTACGAGAACATTTTTTTCCTCCAGGAGTTTTCGTTTTTTAGCAATTTCTGCTTTTAGAATGTCCATTATTACCTTAGTTGAATATTTTTGTTAAAATGTAAACTAAGAACCACTCAGTATTTAGCTGCGTGACATTTGACCATTTGTTTGACAGTCAGCTCAGCTGGCTGACTGCTGCAGTGTTGCCAGAGTAGGGCTGTCCAAAGTGACCTCAGACGAACATATAGGAACCGTTTCGTGGCAAAAGTTACCAGAAGATTTATTTACTTTTTTTTAAAATCAGTATATTCACCTGTTTTACAAAAAAAATGCTTAAAATGAAAACCAAAAAAATACCATATCCAATAGAAATCCAAGAACAAAATCCAGAATCCAGAACAAAATATTAGATTTAGTAATGACTGTTTGTGCCATAATAATAAAGAAAAAAAAGAAAAAAAAAATTAATTTAGATTCCCGGCTCCAAACACTGGCCCTAACATCATTGAAGCGAAAACTTTATCTTCTGGTGGCTAGAGTGCTGGGAAGCGGGGCACTGTTTGATGCCCCTAGCTTTTTTAGATTTTGTCCTAAGGTGATACGTGATAATAAATCACCAAAAAGTCACCTTTTGTATCGTGTACTCAAAAAGTAACATAAAGAGGCTAAAAATCGCCAAAAAGGTTACAAAAGTAACCTTTGGGCAGCGCTGACTGATTGACAAGACCATTGATTGCTATGTTCTGCATGACTAGTGAACTTGCTATTGTCTTTTCAGTTCAGTTTATAAGCAGTCGGGATTTTTGATTTTTCAAATTAGCTTTTTTAACCTTCTGTCTTTTTGTAGGGTCACCGGGTGAAGGATGGGTCACTTTTTTTTGATAGCTTAAATCTTAAAACCTATCAGTCAACCTGGCTTAAAATTTGGTTTGATTTATTGCATATTTTATTAGCTTTCAGAATATTACTAAATTATTGACCTCCTATAATGGAGAGCAGAGTAAATAAGGTTTTTTTAAAAGAGTAGTATTGACCCACTGTGTACACCAGGTGGTGAACAATGATTCACCCCCTGGTCAACAATGGGTCTAGGGGATTTTGTATGTACCTAAGTGTAGGTAATTAAAGACAATTAACTATGAAATTATGCATTTATTTAAAGAATAAAAAACAAAGTTGGCATTATGTCATATGTTAAAACTAATAAAAACAACGAAAACCTCGCAGATATCTTTCAAATTAATCCGTTTTGTTAAGGGTAAGTACTTATAAAAATATTAAAATTGTCGTATGAAAGTAGGTGGAGTTCCTACTCTCATGCGAGGGTTTATGTTCTTCCGTGGGAATACCAATGCGGGAGGCAGTGCAACACCTCCATGCTGTAGCTCGCGCCAGACTGCAATTTTCTGGCTTACGCAATGATATATCAGGGAAACGTTCACGAAATCCTCTAAACCAGTCAATGCCATGGCAGCCATATTATTAGCTTCCCAACTCTCTGGCACTGTTAAATTGTTCATTTTCGCCATGTCATATGCTATTTGGCGGCAATCTCTTGCTGTAAGACCATAAAATATTAAGGCGAATTTTTTATAATAATCACATAAAGCTTCCTCATGTACAACATCAAATTTTTTTCTGACCGAATAGTTAGGTGTCAGGCGGTCAGGATTTGATTTACCGTTATATCTCTGCAGCGTGGAAAATGCAATGTTGCATTCTGCTGCTGCCTGCCTTATACTTTTGCCAGCTTTTATAGTATCTAACGCCTGTTCTTTTTCATCTGTTCCTCAGTATGAGTACCTATATTTCTTTTTGTTTTGTTTCTGCCCATTCTGTAACAAAATCGTATTATTTTTATAACAGAATGAACTCTTTTTATAATTCCCTTAACAACAAGTACACAGTGAATCGCGATCCACTGTGTACACAGTGAGTCAGACCAACCGTTGACCACAGGTCGATTTCAAATACAAACAAGAATCAACATGTTAAGAATGAATAGCTAGTCAATTCTTTATGTGATACAATACAGCTTACTAACAAGGTCAAAGTGTGGTAATGCAATTTTATAGATATCTATTGTATGTTAGCAAATATAAACAGAATATTAACTCACATTTCAAAATTATTTAGCAGCCTCACAACAAAATCGAGCGTCACACACACGTTGTCAGGCGAGCGTGGCCGCGCGGGAACTGGCCGAGAGGGGATTGCTTGCGGATGCGGGGTGGCGTCTGTGAGCGGGGAAGCGCCGGCGCTTCCTCTACTGATTTCGTAAATGTGTGCGTGACCCACTGTATCCAACTGACCCACCGTTTACCCGATGACCCTATAGGATAACCACCGTAACCTAAAACTACCTACTAAGGGATTTTGATATTTTAATAGTTAGACTTTGTAAAGAGGTAACATGAGAATGTACTTATTGATTGTACTTTAAATTTTTTCAGGTAAAAAACTGTGTTAAGGTTTTAAGCAGAACAGTTGCCTCAACATTATCTTACACTGCTCAGTTTTGTAAGTATATAAAAATATTTAAAAAGTTTTCCTTTTTGATTGTAATATGCTAGATTTTAACATTCATTTTTGTGTTTTTTTAGCACACTATTCTGACGGAAAACCAGTAAGCGAAACAATGAAAAACACTTCAGAAATAGTGGGGTTCTTTGACGATTTATTTGACTCCGTAAATGGAGCTTCTCTAGTCTCCAAGTCAACAAAAGGAAAACCGTTGCGACAGGCAGTTACAGAAAAATCTGCCAATCACGAGTTTTGGAAAAACGCTATCAAGACAGTAGAAGGCATCAAATTTATAGACAAAAATGGTAAAGAGTCATCTGTGCCTTCATTAAAAAACTGGGTGGTTACCCTGAAAAGTTTTCAGAGGTTGTGGCATTTTTTTAAAGCGAAGAATATAAAAATTATGCGCCCGCGATATTTCAATTCCGATCCCATTGACTTTTTTGGGCAAGTGCGGGCGTATAATTTTAGAAACAATGATCCGAACTGCCACAACTTTAAATGCACCTTCAGATCACTGTTAATCACAAGGTTCATAAACTTTCACTCCGACAGTTACAACTGTGAAGAGGATTCAAGTGAACAGTTATTAAAAATTAAATCCTTGTTTGAACGAAAAGGTGATGAACAACCACTATTTCCTTCAAACAAGGATTGCGATGAAGTAAGCTTAGACGCTGAGTCACTTGAATCCTCTGTATTGAACAGTGCGCCCTCACAAACAGCAAGCCAAGAAAGAACTAAAATTCACTCGCGTGCATTCACGACAGGATGGGTTGTAAGAAATATATTGCAAAAAATTAAATGCGGGCAATGCCGAGCGAATCTCTCCTCAGATGAAAACAATAGCATAAATAACTATATTTCATTTAGAGAATTTAAATGTATAAAAGAAAAAAAATGACCTATCCATCAGAACGTTAGGTTTTTTGGAGAGATAGTCGAAACAGCTAATAAATATTTGGAAAATAGGCCACAGCGAATCGGAATCTTAAGAGAGTTGAACAATATTATAAAGATTAATTGTTTCTTTGATGGCTTCTTGACTTGTGAGATACACAAAAGCATTGTTATGGAGTATTTTATAAATATGACTCTGCGATTGACAATTTTTAATTGGTGCAATATAATTAATAAAATTCTGAAAGGTACAGATGTGACTCGGCTAGAAAATAAAAGTTTGCCTGATATGCAGCTGAAAGCTTTAAACAAATTTAAGACAAAATTAAAAAATAAAAAACTTAATAAGTAATTTGCCGTACTTTTATTTCTAATTCCCACAATTTCATATTTAATGGTCTGTAAAAGCTACAATGGGCATAACTAAGTAAGGTCTTTGCCAGCTCCGACATGCGAGATTTAAAAAAAAAGTTGTCAAAATCGATATGTGAGGCTCTTATAGAGCGACTTTTTTTCTAAGGAAGTCAGCCGTCTGAACTTGTTCTCTAATTAGTCTGTGGACAAGACCCAAGACAAGACGGCCAATGGGAACATTGTTCCCAAAGAGAAAGGCAACGGAGAGAGCGATACAGCCTAATCTTCATTTATTTTAACTATGACTTATTAACTACTAGTGCCCCCCCGCGACTTCGTCCGCGTGGAATCCCTTTGTTTTCGAAATCGCGGTCAAACGGGATAAAAAGTATCCTATGTCCGTTTCCTGGTTATAAGCTACCTCTCCACCAATTTTATAGCCAAATCGGTTTATCCGTTCTTGAGTTATAAATAGTGTAACTAACACCACTATCTTTTATATATATTGATTAAAACCTAAGCCCTAACCTAGCTCATTGAAATGCGAGGATCGTTTAGATTTTAATACTAAAGAAATTTTTAACGCAGAAAATTAAATATCATAAGGAGCACCTTACTCTATTTCTTACATTTACTCCTTTGTTTTTCTTCAGCTTCACATGATGATGATAATAAAATTCCACCTTACTATCACAATAATAAGCCACGAAAAATCAATTTAGAAAATTAAGAAACAGTCAAACAGAGCTTAGCTTACTTTTTACGTTCGGTCCCGGGTAAAAACTTTTACCGTAGACATGGGTAGTTCCTGAATGAATGACTCAATTGAAGTACTTCACCTATCTAGTCCACATATATCACTCACTCACTTTCGTTCAAAGTAGTTCATTTAGTTCAATGTAGTTCCTTCAGTAACTCAGTGATATGAGAGTAAAACGTACGGATATATTTTTTTTAGTACAGTAGTTTGTTTTTAAAAACGCCAACCTAGTGTAATTAATAAATGTGGCTTAATTCTAGGCTGATAGTCCCAAGCCTAAGTATAAGTATGAAGGAAAATCAGTTTTCTATGTAAATTTTACGTTTTTTAAAAAATATACGTTTTTTAATTTTAATTCTTTACTGACAGCTTCTAATATAAAATTAATAAAGTCATTAGAATAGTCAACAATAGTTCATAATACATAATTATGCAACGCAATTTTAACACTACTTCATTATTTAGTTCAATAGAACGTTATAAAAGCCTCTATAGATTCAATGAACTAATTGAACTAGATGAGTGATACATATCTTCAACTCGCACTGAACTATATCACTCCTTTCAGTTCAGTGAACGATTTTGCGCATGTCTATTTTACCGTCATTCAGTTTTGACAGCTGATCGAATTAATTTCTTAAACGTTTAAATAACTGTGCGGCTTTGAGACAACAATTTTTAGCCACGAAATTGCAATGTCAGAATCAGCATCATAGTATCCTATTATTTTTCACGCCCATTAAAACGCATTGAATATTATTTTTTTATTGCAGCAGCTAAAACCAATACCGTTAAACCATTTATTTTAGATTTTTCAATATTGGTCCCGGACCCGGACAAAAGTGGTTGTCTTCAAGCAGCAGAATCACCCCATAACGGACAGCGTTTTTTACGCTCCAGTTTGTATACAGGGTGATTTGTATTCTTATTTATTTCTACAATTTATTAGGAAAACAAAACATTGTGAAATTTTAACGATCCTTTCTTGGGTGGAATTAATTTCCGAATATTTTTTGTCGGTATACAATCAGGGCGTTATCAGTTTTAATATTGCAATTACAAAGCGATAAATTGATAAAAGCTGTGATTGAATAGATATAACGATTTTGTTGTAATTAAGATTAAACTTATCTTGTGTGAATCGTATTTTTTTAAATATATTAACCAACGTAGAATCTACGACAGTCTTTTGTTGAAAACATGCTAACAATTTTTTTTTACAAATTATTGTAAGAATGGATATAAGAGTTTTGATATTAACTGCTCTAGCTAGTTTTTGTTTTGTGAACATTAATGGTAATCTCAGCTACGGTCTAGTTTTTCTGAGTTTTAAGTATTTGTGTTGTAAGTAGGTATTTATTCAGTGATGGGTTAAGCGAGTGTAATTTTCAGCGGCGGCACCAAGAATAGTTGGAGGGTTTGACGCACCAAAGTATTTCGGAAGGTTTCATGCTTCATTGCAAAATCTGAATGGAAGTCATGTTTGTGGTGGAGCGATCGTTTCGAGATATCATATTCTAACGGCTGCACATTGTGTTCTTGGGTAAGCAGATATATTTTAATACTTTTTCAAATTCAGGAGCGATAGTTTTTTTGAAGGCACCTTAAAATTGAAAATCTTTTTAGAACCACTAAGTGCCGCTTATGTTTGTTGGGTTGTGCATGTTCTTAAACGTTCACAGGGCATCACCACAGCATATAAAAGTGGTCGTTGGGACGTCGAATTTAGACGTTGGAGGCGAACACAACAATGTATCTTCCATTATAATGCACGAAAATTATAATGTCACCTCAAGAATTAACGACATAGCGATCCTCAGAGTTAGAAGCCCGTTTGGCTTGAAATACGTTGATATCTTGAAATTAAATGAAAAAGAGTTGACGGAAGGCGATGAGATTATTTTGACTGGATTTGGAGCCCAGAAAGTAAGACAAAAAGATTTGAAATTTTCTTCATCATTACTTGATTTTTTGTAGATTACCTTTTTTAGTCCGTCTATGATTCCGATTCGCATTTATGGCCCCCTTTTTTTAGCCCAACGGAGAATCAAGTCGCATAATGCACGTACTAAATTTACCAGTATTTAGCCAGGAGACATGCCGATATGCTATGCGATATACAAGAGAAGTTGTCAACACAATGTTTTGCACTTTCACTAAGATTGGTGAAGGAACATGCCATGTAAGCATCTTCTTACAAATACTTATAAGCAGGTGAATATTACGATTTACTCAGGCATAACCATTTTATCGTGTGTAAAATGTTTTCAGGGTGATTCAGGCGGTCCACTCGTGAAGGATAATAAGCTGGTTGGTTTGGTTTCATGGGGGATACCCTGTGGTGTTGGATTTCCGGATGTTCATACAAGAATAACACCCTATATAGGTTGGATTAAAGAACACATAAAATATGCAAATTGCCACTTTCTAAGGAAAAATATTAATAAAATATAGATAAAAATATTAAATAATATACGAAATTAGTTATGTCGCAGCAATGACTTGGCAAATTTCTAGAAACTATAGCTTAAAATAAATTAAAAACTAAAGTAGCTGACAATCATTTCGCAGGAAAATTCAAAAACTTTTTAGAGTTTTATTCTTATTATACGAGTAATGTTTACTGTGTAATGTTACGTTACTTACAAACGATCAATGTTAAATTCATATGAAGACCACATATTATTTTAACAAATAAAATGATACACTAAAATCTTTAATAAAATAATCTTTAATCGATATTATAAGCTTTTGGTTTTCATTCGTGTATCATTTCTTACTTGCTTGTATTGCTTAAACTTCTCCATATTGATCTGTAAATAATGAATATATTGCTGTAGATATTACATCCAGCTTTACCGTAGGTATGTGGTTTTAACAACGTTAACGGTTAAAAATCTTAGTCACAAGCACTTGCTGTTCATGTGAGTATGCGAACAAATTCGCGGGCATCTGCAAGTATGTGAATATTTCTTTCATAGTGACAACAAGACTTTAATATTGTGATTTATGTGAACATAAACGTAGGTAGTGATATGCCTTAATAATCACACTTATATTTTAAAACATAGAAAAATACTTTTTTTCCTTAATACAAGGAGCAGGACTAGTGGTTCGTCTTATTACCTTATAATTGCGTGTCTCCGGCTTGATGTCCATAATAACAGCCATCACGGGTCTGCCATGAGCACATTGAAACGGCGTTTTACAAGTAGACAGAGCATTTATCAACTCTACACACTCAGTATGTGGCAGTCTATCTCCGAATTTTATTGCGTATCTGCAAGCCTTTATAAAAAAAAAATATTCTGTTTTAAAAAGGTTGTATACTTAGGTCCTTTTAACTTCAGGGTCCGTTTCACGATCTTGCTTTCCATTCAAGCGGCTACAAGATCCACATACCAGAGAGAAAGATCGAGATAGGGTCCCCAAACGTTTTTCAATAAGATGACATCGACAATAGTTACCTCACTAAACACAAGTTCCATTATAGATTTTGGGTACAAAGAGACGCATCCTTTTTGAGATCGAATCATGTTGATTGCTTCTGAAATTAAACTTCTAACAGCACGTATCACTCTCTCTGCCTGTAAACCGGATACAATTAAGATTAACATTTAGAGTTAGACTATGGGTTTTCAATTTGTTATGATGTAGTTAGAACCTACCTGTCTAGGATTTTTGCCGAGAATTGCAGCTGGTATGCCATGTAAAGATATGTTATGGTTGTTAACGACCGTCCATTCCAAACCAAATTGGTTAAACTTGCCTTTGTAATTGTGGAGAAAAAGAATTTCTTCTTTAGGCAGCTTGAGAATAACGTCATCATCTAGCTTGATCATCCTCCACTCATTTTTGTTGAAGTAGTCTAAGGTAGACAAGAAATAAATAAGTAAATCAAATTAAACACAGCAGAAAGACAAGGTGACTTGCCTTTGCCATTATCACTCTCTTTTCTGACAGTATTGAATGAAATTAACTGTGATACCTAACTAAGACGGATAGAAAAAGAAAAATTGTTTGGGACTACCTGCTAAATTTTCTTCTAATCGAATTCTTTCATGTACTGCATGTTGATCAAATAGGACCAAGAATTCTGATTGGTCTGATGGTCCTTTAACAATGGTTGCTATAAACTTATTGTCTATTTGACCCAACACCTAAATAAAAAATATAGATAACACAGTGTTGAAGTTCATTTATTTTAATAAAAAAGCAGTTATTACTCGTATAATTCATCCAGTCATGTTACCTTAGCCTCCGCTAACGAATTAGCGTTAAATGTTAGCGAAGAGTTATCCTTTTCTAAGCGGTTGTTAACTTTAACAATGTTGTTCGATGCAAAATCTGTAGGATTTTTAACATGAGCTTCATATACCTCACTGTAGGTTTGCACTTTGTCTCTGAATTTGTCGTAAAGGTCCTAAATGAATAATTGATATCAACTATTATGAATGACAATTATTAATGTTACAGTAATGAAATTGATGATGAAGTAAAATTGAAATACTAAATAAATACAAATTGATCAAACTTACATCAGCAAAATATCCACTTTCCACGATGTGACTATCTGGTTTAGTTTTTGAACAACGGTTCTCACAACGGTTTTCAAAAATGGGTGACATACCTTGAGGAGAGAAATGAAGAGAATAAAACGAAATATGATTAAACGACATATGAAATAAGATTTAGTAAAAGCCTCATGTCTCTAAATATCATATAGGTAACTAACCTTTGGGTAAAAATCGTGGTCTGTTTTGAATATAAAATTCGTTTGCGATAAGAGCTCTATTACTGTCTTTATCTTCAGCCTTCTCAGTATCGTTCCAAATATCCTGTGGGTCATTAGCATCATGGATTTTTGTACTGTTAACTATTTTGTCAACTTGCTTCATATTACTCTCAGTAACGTTTTCATTTGTGTCTTTGATCACTGCGTCACTTCTTACAGTAGCCACTTCTAAAGGAATTGTTTCATGTTGAGATGGCGGCAAATATTGTTGCGTATCTCCTATATTAAAGTCTCTCACATCAGAAGAAATTTCTTTAAGCGCGAGATTAAAAAGTGAGTCATTAAGTTTGTTATTGATGTCATCAATGTAACGTGTGGTCTGTTGCTCATGACTGCTACTCATTATAGTCTCACAAATATTCAATGGTTCTATTTCATCAATATTCCTATTTACTTCTTCATTCGAGTTTGAAATAAAAATGATATTGAGTTCAGTTTTTTGGCTACTCATCTCATTGTCTTTAGGTTTGCTGTGTGTATATCTAGTTGTCCAGCCAGTATTGAATTTTTCGTGATTTGATTGCGGACTGTTATGGACTGATACCAAACTGGAGGTTGTCATGGTATAAGTAAATCCAACTGCTTTTGTTGTCAACACAGCATTGCCAGACTCTGGTTGGGCATTTGTATTTGGTATTTCGTACGTCAAATTAAAGTCTTTGGCCAAATAGTCGTTTCTGAATATTTTTCTGTTAACGTCCTTGCCATTTGCTAGGTTATATCCTGCTTGAACTGACTCATTTGATATTTCGTTTGTTCTGGTGCAATTTTCTGCTGGGTATTCTGAAGATACTCTAAATATCTCTCTGTTATCTTTCTTACTATGAGTGTATTCTATTGTATGTGACGAGACACTATCCGAAAAGCTACGAACATTAAAGTGCTTTAAATAGTTTGACCACCCGTCTTTCCTCTTTCCCTTTTCAAACATTGGTATTTTCTTTGGGCTATGATTCTGTTTGTAATAAATATTTTCATATTTATGTTTCACTGGATTAAACTTAATTGGATGATCATCGAAACTGAGAGAGTCGGCTGGTGGAGTGAAAATAAACTGTCTTTCTTTGTTGCAGTTAAACTCTTTAATATTTTGGTCTCTTTCATAGTGATGACTCAAAGTTTTGTTACTGTTGTAATGATGACTCTGATATGATAACTGAGGTATTGCCTTTTCAAATCGATTTGGGTTTCCCTCTTGAATATTATCAAATTGATAATAAGGCAAATGGTTTTGACTGTAAGTTGTTTCAGTTTCAACTAAAGGCTTTAGCAAGTCATAAGATGTTTTGTAGCTATCTTTTTTGACATTACCTACGTAATTTTGATTAGCTTCTGGAATCTTTTGTCTTAGTGGATAATAGTCGTAAGTAATTTCTTCCACTCGTCGCATTTGAATATTTTTGTTGTCTGTCGTTATACGAGTAGTATCGTAATTAACAGTTTCATTGACTCTCTGCTTTCTATTTCTATTACGTGTAATAAAGGTTTCAAATTCTTGGGCTAATAAATTGCATCTTTCAACCACTGATTTGGATGGTTTTTTAAATATTTCAACCAAGTGGTCTTTCATCAGCTTTTTCTTTTTTACTACTTTTTTGGATGATGTTTTTGGCTTACACTTTTGGTGAATTTTAGTTTGCCCTAAAGTTTTTTTTGCGTTATTTTTTATTTTTGTATTGTCGGAAGTCTTATGCAGTATTTTGTCATCGTCAGTAATTATGAGATTAGCAGCCTGTTCGTTTTGATTAATGCGGTTGGCTCTTGTATCCTTAGTGACTGTGCGCTTTTTAAATTTGGGCTTTTTAGTAGGTATCACTGTTGAAAACCTGATATTGGTTTCGGGTAAGTTATAATTATTTTGATCAAATTTTGCACCATAACTCTCTGTACGCTTTTTAATCTTTGGGTCTTTTGTAGGTAGCACTTTTGATAGTGTTAATTTTGGTTTGGTTGATTTATTCCTTTTTCGTTTAATTAATTTGCCTGAAATTAAACATAATACAGCCTACATAAAATATACATCATGCACCTAAAACCAGGTAGTAAATTGTCTTACCTTTGATACCATTTTGCATTTGCGAAACGCCTACCTTTTTTGGGTTACTTCCCAATATTTTTTTCATTATGTCGCTTACTTGTTGTCTCGTATCTGTAACTTTGTTTTTTTCCAGTAAAATATTTTTACCGTCATGTGCATCAGTTTTTTTTACTTCTTTTACTTTTAGTTCTCCTGCATAGAATTTGACCAATTTTTCAACCAGTTTCGTAATTTCATGCCAATCTTTAAACTCCAGTGTTGACTGTTGAGGTGTATTGCTAATGTCATAGTCACAATAAGGGCATGTGATAAAAATGAAGTAAAACGAAACATGACATTTGGATGTCTCATCGTCTGCGATGATTCCACCCTGAAAATAAACTACTGGGTTACAGCTGTTTTTTTTTCATAATTTAGCTCAAACATGAAGTGTAACAAAAATTGTAAAATATATATTAGCTTAAAAATGAGCCGAGCGGAAGTTTAGGGAATTTTGGGAATATTTCCAAAACTCGAATTCCCGAAAACATTCTAAATTTCCGGGAAAATTGCCTAGATTTCCATTAAAGACCATTTTCATGAAATATATTGCCATGTATAACCTTTTTCTTACTTTAAATTCGTTTTAAAGTTCAAGTAAATTTACCAAATTTTTACCTAAACTAATTATAGAAAAATGTTTCCGTAAGTTTTGGAAAATTTCTTAATATGAAGTTTTTTTATTGCTTCATTTAGCAGACACAAATTAAACATTGATTAAACAAAAAAACATTGTCCTATATTTTGTTTTTTTTGGGCAATGTTTCCTTATCTTTCCATTTGTGGCAATATTGCCGTCAATGTTAGTTTATTCCCAATATTCCCAAAGTTTTCGGGAACGGCACATCTAACGTAGGTATTATACCTACTTACCTTACTTTTCTTTAATTTTGTCATACGACGCGATGGGTTCAGAGCCTTTGACATTTTATCATGAATGAGCTTATGCATCTTTGTACTATTTACAAACTTCTTGTTAAGGAAAATCCAATGGTGTTGGTCAGGGTGATCGTTATCTTTCGCAACGTAAGCTACAAGTTTGTATTCATTCTTTTCTATGTGTAACTCTTGAATAGCAGATTTTTCTATATCGAAGAGATATTTTAATGCCTGATAAGTATCGAAATTCTTATGCGCTTTAAACGATATCTCATTTTTAGAATCGTCTCTAAGGCTAAATGAAACATTGTTATGAACCAGAGAGAGTTGTTCTAGTAAAGTTTTTATCGCGTTTATTTCAATAACGGAGTTTATACCCTTGTTTTGAATGTTCAGGTTATACAAAAATCCATTTACTTCTACCTGTGAACAAGAAATTAATAAATTACAGAACTAAGGTTGACAATAAACTTTTGAATTGCTAGTTACGTATATGAAAAGAAATAATGTTTTTAATATCACATACAGTGGTCCCTTTTGAAGGCCGAGTCGTGGTTCGGGTACATGATTCTTTTCCTTTGTGAAAAGTTTTCGTCCAAGTTTCTTCAGAACTATTTATCCTTGACGTTATTTTAACGCGTTTGGACACTTCCACTAGACTAGCCAGAGATTGCCCGCGAAACCCATACGAACTTGGAAATGATTTGTATTTTGTCATTTCATCAAATTTGCTAGTAGCGAATTTCTGACCAAGCAAATCGAAATCATCTTTGGAAATGCCATTGCCATTGTCGACAACTTGAACTTTTTGTTCTTGTATATCGATACGTATGGCAATCGAAGTTGATTGGGCATCCAAAGCATTATACACCTGTAATTAAAAAACATAGCTTTAGTTTAGCCAAATCATACCTTGGGTTTTGTTTTTTACCAATTGACTAATACAACACAATACTCGTAACTAAATAATCAAAAAGTAACTGTCGAACATGTGTTATTGTGATGTTATTTTTTTATTAAATACCAGTTCCTCTATTGCTCTTTTGTAACTGAAGATATGCACAGAAGAAGTGAACAAACTCTGAATGTTGCTGGAAAGCTTTTTAACAGCCATTGTTATTTATTCTTATTCGTAATCTCGTTATTCATTTTCACATTTTAGCAAACAATAATAATAATGTTTTTTTTTATTTATCTCAGGACAATATTTGACACTATTTGACAATCGTTTGTCAAATAAGTTAAAAAAAAACCTACAACACCACCACAACACCATACCTAAGGGCGGCTAGGGCGGCGCTGGGGGTGTTTTTTTACTATTTAGTTTAAATTTTTGTTTCCCTTTTTGTACTTTTATAATTTAATCTGTTTGTATATGTACTTTTATTAGGTTAGTTGTATTATATTATTTTAAGGCATTTGTTTAAAAATAACTTGTTTCTACGGTAGAGGTTCTATTCGTGGGGTGCCAACATGAATCATTGAAGGAAAAAAAGAAAGAGGCCATTAAAAAAAAGAAATAATTCACTACTAAGCAGTTTGGCATACAGGGCCGAAAATCTCGTTAACTTTGAATATTTGTTTACAAAAGTAGGTTTTGTAAGTACGCCGAATAGGAATCGATTGGTATTTAACCCTGAACTTCCACGTGTCCTGTGTACCACGAGTTTGAAGCAGTCGTATTCGAATGGTCAATACATGAACCCAACTTTATAGAACTGTAAATTATTAACAAAACAAAAGCTTTATCTAAACTAACTTAGTGTTAAACTCAAATGTGAACTATGGACAAGTGCGTTTAAAAACTTCATGGCATGTGTTTGTGGTGACCAATGTCAGTAACTTCGTAGATAATGAGTCTAGAGGAAGAAATTAAGCTTTTCTGGGAATACGTAAAGCGGTAAGTCAATCATTTACTTACGCAATGTACAAACGTTATCATAAAACATATCTTCTTCAGTTAATGATATCTTAGCGAAAGTTTGCTAAAACTTTTAATATTCTATCTACGTTTGATTTAATGTAAGATAACTGTCAATTGCGTAGGTACTACGAGTAAAAGCTATCTGCGGTTATAGAAGTTTCGATGAAATTGACAGATATTTAAATTAATTTGTTAAGTATTTTTTGCGTTTACAGCGCTATTTTTTAATTTCGAAAAGACAACACTTAAAAAAATCTTTTTGAATCCGGTAATCGGAGAGAAGACTTATCGGACAAAAATATTTTTTTAATTGTTGTCTTTTCGAGATATCTAAATGTTGAAATCGGCCGTTAGAGGCATTATCAGAAGTTTACAATATTATGTACGAAAAATCTATTTACCTATGTGACAAAGCTAACATTACATAATTTACCTATATATGTAGCACCAAGGCGGCAGACAGCACTATAGAGTGTTCTGTAGCTATAGCACAACATTATGATATTATATTATTAGATATACCTTTTTATAAACAGAATACTAAGGTGTCTCAATATTTGGCAGGGACAAAAGAAAGGTCATAACTACAAGTCAATTGTAATAATGTGCTGACTGGCCAGGT